>OY757316.1:51761227-54178863 GCA_963583905.1 Stenurella melanura | reverse complement strand
GAATTGAACATTTATTTACGTTATCCAGATAGATCGTCTCGTCGGGGTGCAAAGTTCTTATTACTTTAATTAGTCCGGGTCTGGTAAAACCACCATATTGTTACTACATTTAGCCACGCCTACCGATGCCGTTTCTGTATAGGAAATTTGTATAGGATGTCGTCTCCCTACCTTCTAACTCAATGGTAAATACTGAAGAATATATAATCTAACTACACATATAACAGCAACTAGGTATGTTGTGCCTCTCGACAACGGTCTAGTCCACTGCTACCTCCTCGGTATCATATTAAAAACGTCACTAAACATCTAACCCTGCCTAGGATTCGAACCAGAAATTCTGTAAATGCAAGCCTAATACGTACGCACTGCGCCTTTGAGTCGAGTCGTTGGATCATCGCGTTCTCCCAGAAATTAATGATATAACAAAACTACCCCTAAAATCATAAATATAGCAATCTAAAGAATTGTGCATTAATATAAAAAATGGGATAATATTGAACGGAAGAAGGAAAAAGTGATCAAATTTAATTGAAATGTAACATTAAAGCTGTTGCTGCAAAAATTCTCGAACACTGTATCCTCTCAGAGGATATATCCCAATTTGAATGTTCACCTATGCATGAGATGTAAAATGTAAGAAACTCCATAACCTCAACTTCTTGAATAGAAGTTAATGAAAACAAATAGAATTTGTAGTCGGATATGGTCGACTGCCAATAGCTATTTTTGATTTTGTTTCTCTCTCTCTCTTTGGCCATGGAAACCAGTCCTTTATCCACGTATAATGTATCTTTCAACTTTCTTTATCATTATTTTTTATTATTTTGTTTTTACTTTTTCTACTGTACCTATTTCCCTAACCACATCGATATCAGGACCTACGACGAGTTGAACCAACAGAATCTACAACAAGGGAGACAAACTTCTTGCCCAGGGGTCGGTCATGGTATTTTGAGACATACACAGGTAGACCTCGGATAAATTGAATATTATTTTACAAAGATTAGACAGTAGGGGAGACGAAGCTAAGTTATAAATTCCATCAATTGTGTTAAGCATACGACTTATATTTTAACATTAATTTAGTCTGTCTGTTAATTCTTTTTTTTTTTAGTTCATTAGAAAGCCACTCGGTATGTACTTGATTAATACGACTGTTAAAAAATATGTTAAAGTCACCAAATTCATCACATATGCAATTAGGCTATTGAAGAACACCTATTTTGTACTAGTGAGCAGAAACCTTCCATGATTTCATTTAAATTTTGCGATGTTCGGTTGGCTATTCTTCATTTTTTGGAATACTGTTATGTATTTTGAAGTACCATTTCTTAATTATTGATTCATATGCTTTCCAGTACTTACTCCATTTGGCTTTTAAATTACTTTTAATAATGTGACACAGGTATATAGGATTATATTGCTGTATGTACTGGCATCGGGAATTTTTGTAATTTTTTTGCAATATAACCTGTATGATTATCATACATTAACGTCAACGTGGTTGTCATTGAGATTATGCATTAATATGGGAGATGATCTTTTTAATATTTACAATTGACATAGGTATAATAAAGTTGAAGTCGGCAACGTTCGGTTGTAACTTTCCTTCATCTCGTAACAGTGTTGTACAAACATTTATTTATCATTTTATAGTAAAATTGATATATCTATGTAAAATTTGTTCAAGCCTAAGATTCACTGTATGTTACAGAGTCGATTTCTTTTAAATCTGCGTACTTCTATATGCTTCCTCAAATATCTTAGTAATATTTTGCTCTACGGTTCTAATTAATGTATCTGAAACATATCAATTTACTCATCTCTGTCGATTATCCAATATGATGGATATGTCCTAATTTTAATAAGGAGTATTCTATCATGCTATTTTACATATATTCCAAATTTACAGTAAAAGCTTTAAAGTTCAACAGAAGTTATTTTGTGTAACAGATACTCACAGTCTGCAACACCTGACTGCTTTGGAAATATTCGATAATACTTTTTAGTGTCTGTCCAGATCGATCACAGTTAAGAAACAAGTCCGCACTTCATTTTTTGTACTCTTTATATTTTTCAATGCCTATATAGTAGTTTTGGATCTATAACGCGATTTGCCACAAAGCAACCAATCTTTAAGATGACGATTTACTATTAAGGCGTTTTGGTTCCCAAATATGAACACTATGTTACATCATTACTTGGCCCAAGAAAAATTAACAATGATATCACCGGTTAAGGTGATAACCAAAGGCAATTCAACCAACACACAAGTAGTGACGGCGAACGGCTAGCTAATCTGGTGCGTGGCTGGGATTTCGTGGGTTCAATTAATATATATTTTTTTAAATCAGCCAGAGGGTGAACCAATATTTTTGTGATATTTTACCTAGCTAGTTTGTTCCAACACTCAGAGGTAGCTTAAAATTATGTAAAAATTATGAGCGCCATCCACGGAAAATTTAAGAGTTACTGCTACCCCTGTGATGGTGAAACCAACCGCCGTGGAAATATTTGATCTTATGGCGGAGACAAACAAAAAAATGAAAAATTTAATTTTACGATAAAAAATACTTATTTATTAATATCTTCAGAAAAATCATCAATATAAGGACAAATCAACGAATTTAATCAATATAAAAAGTATGGAATAATGTTGTCAATTATGAAATAGAAATAATAAATAATATGATCACAATTTCCAAAGGAAAATATTCATAGCTTAATTAATTTATCATTAAAAGAAAAGAATTATCTTGTGCAATGAAAGTTATACAGTAAATATTACACAAAAAAAATATCAACGAAATTCTCAGAATCTCACCAATGCTCCTGACGATGGATAGATAGTGGATAAGGGCTCCTGGTGAGTTCTGGTAGCTTTTCCTAACAGCCTCTTCGAACACAGACGGCTCTTCGACGTGGTTTGACGTCTTGCTAACCTGTATAACGCTAGGGTTTTGCTGTTGGTTTGGATTGACTGGACTAAACTGGACTTGACTAAACGGAATAGACTATGAATGCTGAACTTGACTATACTGTATTTGACTGGACTATCTGTCTTATGAAATCCAGCAGGCATTTAACCATCAAACGAAGGAAGTGATTTTCCATGTGTAAATTATGTACACTATTTCGGTAAATTATTTAAATAATTTGTATTAACTATGTAAATGATTTATTAATTATCTATGTAAATTATTTATTAATTATCTATTATCTATTATCTATCTAAATAATCAGTTTGCAGCAAAACTCTTTTATTAGACAGATCACTATGAGAAAGTTTGATAATAGCAGAAGTGACACAACTCGTGTCTGAATGATTATCAAAAACTTAAAGTCAAAGTATATGCTGCTACAGAATTGGCTACAGAAATGGCCAATTCAGCTATCAGCCAGCTAATAAAAAGAGATATCCCCTCTCAAGTCTCAATTAACATATTACCATACTGGAAATTAAAAATTACTAAGAATTTGGGTCCGCGTTGTTCTATACAACCCATAATACTTCCTGCAGTATATTTTGTTTAACCAATAATTAAGAAATATGTGCTGTGAAATAGATATATTTACTATGCGATCGAAACCCTGTGTTCTACGAGAGCTGTTAGCAAAAACTGGAATACAAAAAGAGAAATGGTTGAAATATGAAAATATGATAAATGTGTACACTCCTAAATTTAAACAGATTACCTACTATAATTTAATGTCTGGTGTTTTAGTTACTTAGAGTATGACAAATACCTGTACATATTTCTCAAAAATTCGTTTTGTTTAATAGATTTTAATAAAATTACTTAAAGTTGCCAGATGTACGCAACAACTAGTACCACTTTCATTGGTGATCCTAGCTCTGTGTCAGTTCATACTTCGTAAAACCCTAGTAATACTGGTCTAATTATGAAATTTGAAACACAGTGTTTGACAATAACAGTAACAATGATTACGTTTTAAATAATACTTCAATCTAAGCCATATGTTTTCATCTGAATGGGCTACTTGTCCCAGTTCCTCTTTCCTGTCTTTATTTTTGGTTAATAATATGTCGACAAGTATACTGAAATCCTCGATGGTTTAATATTAATATTTAGTTTATCTAGTTGGCTTAAAATATTGGACTATTTGTGAGCAATTATTTATCGTTTTTTTTTTATTTCGGTAAGAATGTCAGAATATTTGCACGTATGTATATCACAATAAGAAACAGATTAATCACACGGTATAATCAAACAATTATAAATTATATTATTGAGATAAACCCAAATTCATTTTAATAAGTCATATTATATAACAGAGTTGTTTATCATAATTATAATCGGTTTTTATTTTAACGTTTTCAGAAAAAAATACGCTAGAAGATTACAGATAACGACATCATTATTACTTAATCTGGACCACTTAAAATTTTTATTTTACGTGTGCTTTCAATTATGACCTTTTCCTTGCATCAAAAAATTATCGATATTTTTAACTATCGTATATATTGTGGGTAGCTGTATAATTCGGATAAAATTTTTACATGGAACTTTCGCCTGCATCTCATATATACTTCGGGCAACATTATCGCATATATAAGGAAAATTAATTAGCTGTACTTTTTTGAAATTTTGTATAAAGAAAGAGTACTAGAGATAGAGAAAATGTAATAAATTAACAAATTAACCCGACAACGGACAGAAGAGACAGACGGGGCATAACAAACCCCACTTTTTATTATTAATTAAAAAAAATTATAAATGTTTTCTCATAAATAATTTATTCCGAACTTATTTAATAATAACCCCTTCCATAAAGAGTAATATAAATACAGATCTTTTCTAATTGCAAATACTACAAGGAAATGTTTGTATATATGACTCCTTTTCAGAAACTGCACAAAAATACCGTTGATTACTTTTATAAAAATATATAACCTAAATAAAGATAAAGTAAACTACAACGTGTAGAAAAATTATCAAAATTGAACAATTTTCAAAAAAGTTATATCTCTTCTGATGTGTTGCAATTTTCGCAGACAGATGTAGCGTGCATAAATAACACAGCCACACAAAAAAAATTGTTTTCGCTTCCATCAGCGAAACCTAGTACACCCTAGGTTTTTGGTGTCGCTGAATCCGAATCCGAGGTCGGTTTGTCAGTATCAGGTCGCATTAAGGTCATTTCAAAGTCAAATCATTAGATATCGACAGAAAAATTTGAAAAATTTTGTATGTAGGTTTCTTAGGTCTCTGAATCCAAATCCGAGATCGGTTTGTCGGTATCAGTTCGCATTAATGTCATTTCAAGGTCGAATGGTGGAAAACCTGACAAAAATATTCACCTGCTATTTCGCGCATAAGCAGAGGAGGTATAACATGTATACGATCGCGTAAAAAGCTAGATTTGTGATATATAAATATTGATTTGAAGGATCAGGTATAACTCTATTTTTTCTTTTCGTAACGCATTATTTTATTTTCAAATGATCGGCGAAATGATTGACGCTTTTTACTCTTTATTCCTGTAGGCTCATTATCTCTTCAGCGTTATAAAATTTAAAAATGCATAAGGAATGACTTAGACATTTAAAAAAATTCTTAATGAAATCAAAATGCACTATAAACAGTTTTTAAAGGAACGGTTTCATATATACGAGTAGATCTACCGTAAATATAATTTTATCTTCAAAGTGGTCTCATAAAAGGTATTGCTGAAGCTACGAGAATGGCTGTATATTCAAATCGGATACTTTGTCCAAATAAGTTATTTTCCACCAAGTGTCTAGGAAATCAAAAAGGTTCAGGCAGGCAAAATAATCCATTTTTTTATAGCATATGAGAATAAAGTGGACATTAGGACTACAACACCCTCGATTACAAAATATGGACACGCTCGACAATGTGCATAGCTCGTAAAATTAAATGTGTTTTGAAAAATAGACCAAGTTCACAACGTGAGAGTAGCTTAACGATCTAGTAAGAGAGTTGGAAAAATCTCCAAATAGCGGATATGTTGTCAAGTTTTCCACCATTCGACCTTGAAATGACCTTAATGAGACCTGATAGCGACAAATCGACCTCGGATTTGGATTCAGCGACCTCAAAAACCTACGTACAAATTTTTCAAATTTTCCTGTCGAAATCTAATGATTTGACCTTGAAATGACCTTAACGCGACCTGATACCGATAAGCCGACCTCGGATTCGGATTCAGCGACCCCAAAATCCTAGGGTCCACTCCGTTTCGTTGGTGGAAGCGAAAATTATTTATTTTTGTGTGGCTGTGTAATCATTGCATGAACTGCATGTGTATTTAGTTTTCCTATTTTCTTTACTATTCTCTTCTTTTCATAGACCAATTATCATTCTTAAAACAATAAATAATCTGGGAATTTATTCAAAGCCGTATTCATAAGTGAAAAGGATATGGTAAGGGACCATCGACGGCTATTAAGAGATACGTTGTATGTAGATGATAGGTCATCTACTACATCCACATCTCCCTTGGTTTCGTTATAGAACTGAATTATCCCTGGAAGTTTTTTTCTCCTGAATTTTCCTCAATCATGTTGCCATCATGTAGTGTTGACAACAAAACTACATTTTCGCCCTTGACCGGTATATAGACTATTCATATCCTTTTGAAAGCCAAATAAACTGACACATGGTTGTCTATTTCTTACAGATAACATCTGAGGAATTATTTGTCTTATGTTTTTTCTCATAGTTCCAACAGCTGTTAGTTTATACGTTTTAATGAGTTCTTTCATTACTTCATAGCTTGTATACCAATTATCGAAAGTCACATTTCTATTTGTTCCTGCAATGGGTTTTATCATGTCGTATGGTTTGTTACTGCATTTATACGGCCCATCTGGCTACAGACCAGCGCAAACCTCCATATTCAAAACATAAAAAGTTTTAGCATCTACCAAAGCTTGATAGCATATACGGTCGCAAGGAACATCTTCCTCAGAATGCTTCCAATGTTTCATCCAATGTCAGGTATTCACTTGGGATATAAGAAGCTTGGAAGTTTTCAACAAACGTTTCAAATATTACTCTGATGGGTGCCAATTTGTCACATTTTCGCATCCCAGCTCTGTTATTTATATTGTCGAATCGAAGGCAGGTTAAAAGAAACATAAATCGTTTCATACTCATTGTAGCTGGAAAAATATCAGTTCCAGTACCATCGGTTTTATAGAAATCATCAATGTTTCTATGGTTATTTCGGAAAACTCCAGATAAATAAAGTAGACCGAAAAGTGCCTTTATTTCACACTCTGTCGTTTTTCCTACATGATAATTATTTTCTTTATATTTGGCTGCCTTTTTTTAAATTTTTAGATTAGTAGGTATGTGCCACCATATCCGAAATCATCTGTTTTTTTTTTTTAATAAACTCCAGCATTCTTATGGTATCTTTCTGTTTTTAGCATAGACTGATGTCTGGGAAATGTTTTATTACTATGTTCTTTCACGAGTTCTTACGTCTTGAGGAGGAACAATTTTTAGCCATTTAGTGTTCTCTTTAGAAATATAACACTTTTTATTTTCCTCGCAACCTTCTGGTGCATCCTCGTCTGATTCTTCTGTTACGTCATCCTTATCCTCCTCCTCTGGTGCATCTTCATCATATTCTTCCGTTACTCCTCCCTTATCTTCTACACTATTGTTTTAATTCTGTAATTCTTCATCATCTGCCTCAGAATGCTCATCACTTCTTTCAAGATAGTCTTCATTTTCTATGTCTTGCCATAACGCCAATAATCGATCTTGTCTCTTTTTATAGTAAGACATACTGTAAACAAATGGACAGCAATAATGAAAAATTAATGGTAAATATAATTATAACTCACGAATATCTCTTGAGGGAATCTCACAACAATCCGGAATCTCAACTTTGGACACGTGGGGTATAATACACCCACAGCGCACTTTCTGCCAATACAACTCTCTCAAATTTTGAAGTAATACTAAGCGCGTTCTCGTGTATGCAGTATAGTACCTCTCTGAAAGTTAGTTAAAGCGAGAGCCATCAGAGTGCTTTATATTAAGTTTGGTGGTACTTAAAAAATGCTGTGGGTTTATTACACCCTACCTGTCCATTGCCAGGTTGAAGATACCAAATATATTATTATGGTTTCAATGTAACAGAACTGACGATAAAAATCAGAACGTGGCATCTGCGCCCCACAATCAAAATATAGATTCTAATCTTCTTTCTTTGGGCAGCTTAATTAAGGCGCAATTGTGATTTTTGCAGCGTAAATGACAAAAATTATGCCCTTTTGTTGACTTTGAATAAAATCCCTTTATTTAAATTTCAGTCCGACACTCTCCAGTATATTAAGTTATTAACCGATAATAGTTAAAAATTCTTACCTTCATATGATCGGGAATTTATCCCTCAAGAGAGCACAGGATTTCATAGTATATTTAGAAGCATCGTGAGTGGAATTTTCAGTAATATAATATTGGTACAGATAGTCTCCGTAAGATGGCCAGAGGTGATTCAGAGAAATACCATTACAAACGTCAACCTCAATTCCTTCATCTTTCCTTCATCTGTAACATTTCACATCATTATTTTTCCTTTTTAATTTATTTATTTTTATTTTTTTACTACCTATTTAATGTAAAACTTCTATTTTAGATGGCAATCTATATAGTATTTAGTGTATCGCCATGTCGACCGGGCGGTTAATCTCCGAGCGCTCCAGTTTTATTAGTTTTAAATGCTGCAAATCAAAGCAGTATACACTATCTGTGCATAAAACGTTATGCTATATATCACATCAACTTGTGTGTTGTGATGAGGACGAGAGTTTTGTGAGTGATAGAGACGGAGTAAGAGACGTGTTGGAAAAAACGATTCATGACCTGACAGAGGAAAGTGACTTGAAATATAAACAAAATTAAAGAAGACCGTGAAGCTTTTTTCAAGAAGCCATGAAAAGAGAAGAAGATATGAGTGAGTTATTGAAACATCAAGAAAACTTATTGAAGAATTAAATAATAAAATTACTGACCTAAAAAAAGAAATTAATGTTAATTCGAATTCTAAAAAAATGATAAGTACCATTGGTACACAAACGATCCTTAAAATAAAAAAAAATGCCTCGGCTCTCACTGACATTCCATGTAGAACCCACAAAGAATTATCAGCCAATAAAGAAACAAACACACTTAGTAAACCCGATAACATGCATAAAATCATAAACAGCAACAATTCGCAATTTGTACACAGTGGGCGAAATATTGAGAATACATTGAAACATATTTCTAATAATAAAAACAGAGTACAGACGGCGCATTTTGTTACTGACCGATGATGTAAATATCACCGCCCAACTTAGGGCACATTTGGACCTGAACTTATACGAAGTCACCGTAGTAAGGAAACCTGGTGCCTGTCTATATCAGGTGATAGAGAATATTGAATCTTTATCAAATAATTTCACTCTCGGTGTTAACATCATTGTAGTAGGAGGAACAAATGATATTGTCAACAACAAAACACCTTCCTTCCGCTACATTTGTGATAAATTAAAACTATGTTCACATACCAATGTCACTTTTCTATCTGTTCCCTACTTAAAAAGTATTCTCAGAAAATCAAACATACCTATAAATTCAATACCAGGCTTTGTCAGTTCCTGGAAAAGTTCAATTCGTGCAGTGAGGGGAATATTGATTATTTTGAAATCAATAACCATCATTCCTACAAAGTCAACACTCGGTTGGTAGTTTCAAATATAGTGAATTCAATACTTGCCACCAGTCGATTACCGAAAACACTAATTTTCATTCATACCCCCAATGATGCCTTGCTCCAGGAATCGCAGAATTTTGCGCCCGCCCCAGTATCTTCAAATGGCAATCAAGAATCCTCATTTTCTACTTGTGACGCGAGTGGTAATCTTCCCATTAACATTTCGGCCCATGAATCAGGTAACACTGGACCAGCCATAATAACCTTAAACGACACAAACGATAGCAGGATATTGTCACACAATGATAGCATCTAGCATCGATTCCCAAGCAACGTCATCTTCAATTTCTCCAAATTTTTTATATCCACGGCTCTCGCAAATGCCTCAAGAGCGAGCGATAATAAAGTGGTAGAAACATCGGTAAATAGGTTTTGTATGATGCCTGAGAAAGCGTTGTCTAATAACTTGTTCAGCGTTTTCCATTTGAATATACAATGTCTTAGAATCAAAATAGATGAATTTAATGTATTTCTATCAGATTTTAATTTTGACATATTATGCCTTTGTAAATTTAGATAACTACCTTCTAGTCTCGAAGATCTGTAGAAAGCAGTCCATTCATGGCGGTGTAGCTATTTTCTGTCACAGGAAACATCAATGCTCTGATGTCCCACAAATCAATAAACTATCTGTCGACTTGCACTGTGAACTAGCAGCTGTTATCTGTGACGATTTTATTATAATATCTGTGTATAGATCTCCATCATTAGGGGATTTTGATATAATTTTACATAAAATTTCTAATGTACTAGACTATGTTACCCATAAAATTAAGGATATAATATTTACTGGCGACTTTAATGTCCCATTCGACAAACCTGACAAACATACCCATGCACTTATTAATCTGTTTAGCTCGTTTGGATTCATTGCATGTAATATGTCACCAACTCGACAGAGCAATTGTCTGGATAATGTATTTATAAAATTTCCTCATGATACCTGCGAAACCAATACAGTTCATTCGAAACTCTCTGACCATTTTGGATTAATTTTAAGGGCAAAATATTGTAAACGTTCTCATGACAAAAAACGAATCAAATATAGGGCTATTACCGTCGAAGGTTTACTTAATCTACACAACCACTTGCAGCAGGCTGATTGGGGATTTATCGACAATTTCTCCTTGACGATTGATGTCAAATTTGAAATATTTTTGTATAAAGTTACCTCTACCTTTGATAGGTTTTACCCGGTAAAATTCAAAAACGTTGCAAGCAATAATTCAATTGATGTAAACTGGTTCACAGACAACCTTCGCTAGGTGAGAGACTCGCTGAATTTTCTTCAAGATATTTATAGAGCAAATACTTCTAGTGATATGAAAAATTTGATTAAAATCAGAAAACGTAATTATAAATATGAGCTAGCAAAAGCAAAGGAAATAGCTAACGACAATTACATTCTTCGGAATAATAACAAACAAAAAGCTATGTGGAATTTAATTAACACAACTAAAAATGTCAAAACTAATCATAACAAACCCTCATCTATCTCTCCTGATGATTTCAATAACTATTTTGGTAACATTGCTCATAACTTAATAACCACTCTACCACCCTCTAATGTTAATTCTAAATATTTCTTAAATAACTCCACTCTAAATGGTATTAACGAGGAATTTCATGAGGTGTCATACATTCAAGTGCTTGATATAATTGACAATTTGAAGAATACCAAATGTAAAGACGCTTATGATATTGACGTAAAAGTTTTAAACAGTATTAAATATATTATTCTTATTCCCCTCACAAAGCTTATTAATCAATGTATTAGAAATTATAGCTTTCCGAAAATTCTTAAACTGTCTAAAGTACTTCCTATGTTCAAAAAAAAGTTGTTTGGATGACCCTACAAAATATAGGCCAATATCTATCATCCCTATATTTGCAAAAATTTTTGAGATTGTTCTTAAAAGTCAGATGACCAATTATTTTGAAAAGTACAAACTGTTTAATAACTGTCAATTTGGTTTTCGCTCTAAATTGTCTACAACAACAGCCATAAATTCTCTGGTATGTGATTAATAAAGGTTTTGAGACTAAGGAATTTGCATATGTTGAATTTCTGGTCTTAAGCAAAGCTTTTGACTGTGTACCACATAATGCACTGGTAAAAAAACTAAGTTTCTACAAATTTTCTGCAAATAGTAAAAATTTAAGTCTGTCATATCTATCACATACTGGTTAATTGTGATATTTTGTAGGCTCCCCGAGCACCGGTTAAAGGAAAAAATACATGTGGAAGTTCCAAAGAATTAGAAGAAGCCTTAGTTGCTTTTACTAGTGGAGGCATCAGTATTTTGGCATGTGACTCGATATTTTAATGGTGTAGTGAGTAAAATGCAACATATTTCATTATACAGCAGAACAAGCTGTGTCTTATTGCTAAAACCACTACGCAGTTAATACATATACCTAATATTTTTATAACCACTTTTCAAGTTTCTCCATTGTCCTAAGTCTGATGTTTCGCTGTCATATGATCTGGAAATATCTGCACCGCTCTATCAATATCGGTACCCAAAATTTTGGAACAATGTATTTTTTTAAACTTGTATGTTATAATTATGACAAATTTTCATTAAAAGACAGACTTTAATTATGACTAAATATAAATTCACAGCTAACGCAAGAAATCAATACAACATCAACATATTTCATTATACATCAGTACAAGCGGTGTCTTATTGCTAAAACCACTACGCAGTTAATACACATACCTAATATTTTTATAACCACTTTTTAAGTTTTTCCATTGTCCTAAGTCTGATATTTGTAGTTTCGCTGTCATATGATCTGGCAAGATCTGCACCGCTCTGTTAATGCCGGTACCCAAAATTTTGGAAGAATTTTTTTTTAAACTTGTATGTTATAATTATGACAAATTTTCATTAAAGGACAGACTTTAATTATGACTAAATATAAATTCACAGCTAACGCAAGAAATCAATTTTCTCAAGTATGTGTTATTGTATTGTTAGCCACCACATTTTTAAGTTCAAGTAAACAATTCTGTTTTGTAATCACTGTTAATGTTTCCATATTACAGCAAATACAATGCTATATAATAATTATATAACATACTCTCGAACAACAATTTATTCTTAAAGGCAAAATTGTCACAATTAGACCTTTAATATAATTGTTTTTTAAGATGATAAGAATTAACTATAAAATAATTCCAATGTATAACGATGCTAAAAATGCTGCTGATCGTTATTAAAAAATAATTATAATCAAACAATTTAGTTTTATAAACTGAAGTGTTTTATAATTTTGTCACGGAGTCAGTTATAAAACAAGTTCTTAACTGCATTATAAGATATTTTATACTGTAACGCTCACGTTTTGAAACACACTATAAGTTTTTTTTTTTTTAATGGCTTTGAGTCATAGACCATACAGCCAGTCACACAAGAGCATTTTATAATATAGAATACTAAGGCACACTATAAGTTAATTTGTAAATTTCAATTATGTGGGCCAATGCGATAAAGTGCGCGATTATTCTTCGTTTTGTTTCTCTCAAGTAAAGTTAAGAAAAAAATGAAGTTTCGATAATTTTGCTCTAGAAAACGTTTTAATGATTTTATAAAATAGCTGAGTTGCAGACAACAAATTAGAATCACCTGAAATTATAATATAATCAATTAGCTGTTAGAAACATTAATATAATAATAATAAAACAAAATAATCGTAGAACATTTAAAAAAATAAACTATTTTGCTGGTTGGGTGACAGACAAGTGAAGTGATATAAGAATTTTTCTTAGTGATTGACACTTAATTTATAAAAGAAATTATTTAAAAAAAAATAACTTGACATTTGTTACTCATGGCTTAAAAGCAAATACCCTGCAGGTTTAAAATCTCTACTACTGTACCTCTAATAACCGTGATGTATGCCTGCCTCTGGATCTCCATTAAATGGGATATATCCTGATCGTATTTTTATGAAAGCTGTTATAATTAATTGATAACAAGATAATAGGCCTAATACTTCTTTATCATCCCAGTGACATAACGTGCAGGTTTGCTGGATCTCCACTAACCGTGTTGTATGCTAGTTGTATTTTTAAATCACTAAGTGGCAAGTAATCGATACAAAAAAATATTTGCTTAATACAAATACTTGTAACAATTGTAAAAGACATTTTGAGCTATTTAGTAAAGTTTCCATCACTACAAGAATTTCTCATATCACTTTTATTGTCTGCCATGCTTTAAGGAAGAGAATTAATAATGTCTTTAAATATATATAATGTGTCAGGTAACTGCACTGTGGCTCCTGTGCTATTATGTGTTACATTAATTTCAGTCACTCATTATTCAAAGCTTTCTAAGTATCAAAATATTAATCTTTATAACACAAGACATGCTATTCCAATGTTTATACAAAATTTTAGATTAGAATTGACGGTCAGAAACTCATGTATTGTTCCACCAAAATAATTTAATCGACTTCAACCTTCTATAAAGAGTGAGAAAAACCTTAATCGCTTCAAAGAAATAGATACAGAGATTCTGTCGGCAAATGGCTTTTATATCATTGAGGAATTCTTTAATTGTACCTTGTAAAGTTTTCTTTGCAGTTTGTAATTTAGCTGCTTTAATTTTAGATTTTTTCTCTTTGTGTTCTTGTGTTAGTCAAGTTATACGGCTAATTGTAAAATTTGTCTCTATACATATGTGAATTTGTTCAAAGAACTAAATAAATATACATAAATACAAATATTCGTTATGTCTCATATTTTTATAAAACCAAAATCGGATTTAAGGTATTTGAACAAAATGGTACATAGAAAGTTTTGTTAAAATCAGATTGCGATCGAACCTATCCTTGATCTTATAAATCCTAAATATTACAAATTGTTTAATATGTTGGAGCAAATAGAAAATTAGGGGATTACGGGAAGTTAAAATAGAATTACAAAAATTTAACTTGCTACTTATTTCAGGTACACCAACACGTAACACTTTAATAAGAAAGCTTAATACGCCTGCCTTCAAAATTGAACATAGGGGAAATTTTCAGAAGATCTCCCTGAGAAAAACCAATATCTGAATAAGTACCATGAGTTATGGACATTTGAGAGTTGCGTCTGATATAGAAATAGTGTAAAAAAATTGAACAAACTAATTCGAAAATATTTGAATAGTTTAATGAAAATAAATTAAAAATAAATCAGGAAAAGGCTGTTTTTATAAAATTTTCCTTAACTCCCGAGTTAAGAAATGAGAGCTTGTTAATAAAGTTTAATAATAAAGGAAATTGGAGAGAGTAAAGGCTGGAGATGCTGTGAAGGCCACAGGAAAATCAGAAGAAATCGTTACCAGAAAGGCTGTGCCAGATAATGAACGTGGTGCCCCTAGAGAAGTGAAGATTTCCTAGCTTCGGAGCATTACAAGCGGGCCACCACTACAAGAATATGACGATAAAACGAAACTTCGGAGAGATGCAAACATTGCACCCTGAAGAAGGTGCAAGGAATGTTGCACGCACTGCCACCAGAAGGAGAAACGGCAGGGCGTGGGAGCAGTCAACATTGTCAAGGTGGAGGTGCCGAATTATAGGACAGATGAAGCGCTCAGACAACAGCAACTGAACGATGAGGAAATTGGGCCTATATTGAGAGCCAAAGAAAGGGGAATTCGTCCAAAATGGAAGGATGTTTCAGGCAAATGAGTGGGACTGATGGCACTATGGGCGCAGTGGGACTCACTGAAAGTCATGAATGAGCTGTTGCGGAGAGTATGGGAAAGCCCGGATGGAAGGCAGGTGGTTATGCGTCTAGTGATTCCCAGGTGTCGAATAACGAAGGTGCTTCAGGAAGTGCACAATGGAACATCCGATGGACACTTCGGTGTTAATGTTATTGAACCTAGTAAAACGATCCATTTGAAAAAATATCCAATTTACTATAAAAGTAAAATCAGACAAAAGTCCCATGAAAAAATAATATTAAAACCATTAAAAAGACTTCTAAACACCTTTGGCCTAATATTAAATCGAAATCTACGTAAAAATTTATTTTACTAAAAATGACCAAAATATTGACTGTTTCATCTCGAGGATGACGGTCAATCGCCTTTGGGCTCCGTCGTTCGAATTTTCAAAGGTACTCCAAAAAATGACTTTAAAGCAAAAAACCGCTCTTCGAGATGAATTTTTCCAAAGTACCACAAATTTGGTTTTTCGAAAGTACAACGAAATTGGTGTTTTACAAGTAGCAATCCTCAGTCAGGATGTAGCGAGTAGCTACTTTAAACGTCAACATTTAGGAAAAAATCAATGGGGCGGTTTTTCCAATAAAAATTAAAATCCTCATTTAATAGTCCTCAAAGGGTTGGAGCATAATCCTCATGCAAAACCCCAAAAACGTACAGAAAAATAGTCAAAGAATTCAAAGTCGGAGCGTCGATTCCGACGAACACAAAATACTTTTTTTCCGGGTCAGGCAGACAACGCCATACTAATCGCTCGAAGGCGAGTCGACAGAAAAGAAGTATATTTGTGTTCGATGCCGTTAGTACGTGTATAAAAGCAGGAAAACCATCGGACACATACATATTCTTTAAGCATCTTGATAATAATTTCGATAATATTAGTGGCAAATTCAAAGTGAATAATTTTCCAAAAAGTTTTGCATACATTTAACAAATGTTACTAATTGGGAGTCTGAATCTTTTTGTACAGTCGATTATCATAGTTCTCTCGACGCTGGATAAGTTACACTCCTACGGGAGGTAAGGGCTTGCCGAGTGGTGGTGCTCTTTGATGTTTGCCTTATACACATTAGCTAAATATTGTCTAAATGTTATTTGTGGCATTATCTTAATTTTTTTCCTTCTTCAATTCTTTGGGAATTTCACTGCCACATGTATGTTTTCTTTCTAAGCGGTGCTAGGGGAATCTACAAAATATATCACAATTAACCAGTATGTTACTGGTAAAAAAACCTCTACGCCCGTGACGTTTACGTCAAAGGATCAGTTAAAGGTTGGTTTTGATAACGTAAACGTCACGGGCGTAGAGGTTTTTTTACCAGTAACATACTGGTTAATTGTGATATATTTTGTAGATTCCCCTAGCACCGCTTAGAAAGAAAACATACATGTGGCAGTGAAATTCCCAAAGAATTGAAGAAGGAAAAAAACATTAGCTAAGTATTGAATATTTATATTTTTTACAATTTATGAATTATTTCAATAAATGAGAATATATTCTGAATTCGATTTCTTATTGATCCACTAATTATAAGATTTGTGACCGACGGGCGATTCTGTGGCGTGAGTCGGACAATTACTTTCCGCGGGTCACCTTTGATCGCGCCAAGTCTGTGTACTTGTCCGAATACTCATAGAATACATCGACGGTCTTATTTATTAAGAAGTGTTTCTGAAATAGTGGTAATTATAAGCTATATTCATTAAAAGTGCAATGACCAACATAAAAGTTCGACGGAGAGAGCAGACTGTAGCAATCACAGTAAGTATAATTTTGTCTATTCTCCTTTTGGGGAGTCTGAAGGGTATCTTGAATCCCCCTTGTGAGTAGAGTTGATCAGTATCGTAGTGGCGACACGGCTCCGGCCTAAATTATATACACTCCTTGTCGTGTCCTTCAGACCAAACGATACTAGGTTCATCTACATTAATAAGACCCTGAAAAAAAATATGAGAACGATCTTATTGAATAAAAAGTCTTCAGGATGTGGAGGCTTGGTGTCGCAAATCCAAGATTTGTACAACCACAGACTTTAAGTAAGGATGAAATGAAGCAGTTCAACGCCGAAGCTCCTTTCAAGAGGTTGGCTAACGATATAGCGGAGCCATCACCAGCCAGTGACCGAATGAAGACTCGATACGACCAGAAGGGTAGTTCAAAAGGGTTCATCAAGGTGGGAGAGTTGATTTGGCTGTACAACCCACAGAGAAGAAGAGGAAAGTCACCTTGGGATGAACCGTACACTGTTATTACCCGAATTAATGATGTCGTCTATCGGATTCAACGAAGCAAAAAGTCCAAGATGAACATCGTGCATTTGGATAGACTGGCGAAATACACTGATGACTCTGAATTGCCCGACCGAGACGATCAGGCTTAAGGATGGGGCAGTGTTATGTATTACATCCCCTTGAAACTGGAGATTCGTACGCCTCTAACTAAGTGGCTGTCCTGGAAGTTTGTAGAAAGAGGTCGAGTTTTCTGGAATGTGGAAGAAGATTCTCGATTGTGTTATAGATAACTCTGCAGGCAATGTTGTAGTATATAAGGCGAGGTTCCCGGCGCAAGAGGGAGAAATTGAAAAGTGAACTTTGGTTGCAAAAAGTGAGGTTAAATATCAAGTAAAGAAAGTGTAAAGGTTATTTTGGTTAATTAAGAAGTAATGGGTAATCCGTCAATTATTAAATAAAGTGGTTTACCCCTTGCAAAAATTATTTAGAACCCACGGATTCATAAAGGGTGTTTCCTAAGTGGTGGAACGAATAACGAAGTATAATAATTAATTTAAATTTCATTTCTGGCCACGGAAAAACACTTATTTACATTATCAAACGAAACTAAAGAGCTGTTAGTAAATAAATGCAAAGCGAACATCAAAAAGTACTTGACTGAAATTATGTTTTATTTAGCTGAAAGTTTCTTAAATTCCAACTAGAGCCTTATATATTTTTTTATCTAGTAAACATTTAATGCTTTTACTTGTATGTTTTTATCTGTGTTGTATGTGCTCATTTTTGTGCCAGTATGTAATGAAGTGTACTTCTTTATGTCTTAGATTTTTTAAGCTATTTTAACGAGTAAAAAGCAATTTTTTTGACTTGTCACGCGTCTACATGATACCTGCCTGAGTAATAAATTTAATGTAATGTAACAAACATGTTATGCACTGTTAGTTGCTTATGTATTTCATAATTGGGACACCGATGCATAGGCATTCAACATTCAACTCTCAATCTGACGATAGTATTGATATCATTATTAAGGGATACTCTGATGTCAAAAATTATGCGGGGATCACAATATGCCACAGCTCTCTGAAATATTGTCATGTTTCATATTTTTAGCCAAACAGTAGACAAAAATAATTGGTGATATTTTTAAAGAAACGAACCGTATCAATTTTTAATTCATCAGCATATAACCGATAAGGCAAGTCGATTTCGTCATTAATGAAAAAGTCAATAGACAAGAGCTTCAAACTGGATCTATGGGGACTCCCAGAGATGGCAACAAATCGATCGACAAGCCCATTGAGATCAACATACTATAAGATATTCATTAAATATGTGATATGTGATAAACTGACATACGTAGAGGCGAAGGTCCGAACCCTGCTTACTGCGAAATAATTTGAGCAAAATCGATTGATATTTACACTTGTTTCCGAGACCATGAAGTTTTTCTTGTAATTATTATAGACATAAAACATTTTATCGAAGCTTTGCGATAAAACCGTTAAAATATAATGAAATAAGATTCACATACAAGTTCCCTGTTTGGAATACGAATACGAATTAATAATTCTTTTTTAAATTAACAACTGATAATACCCTTTTATAGGACCCCAAAATGACTCCATGAGGGAAAAAGTACAAGTATAGTATCCCTTATTTTAAACATTTAGTGTTTTTTATGAGATTTTTTTGGCACAAATTATGATTATTATTAATTAGTCACATTCTTTCTACTTTGTGTTAATATTGTAACGTTTCAAAATTATTGGAACAATTATGCATTGCAATAAATTTGCAACCTTTGAACTCCAGTTCCAATCTTTTTTAAATTTCTTGATGTAGTTGTTTATTTTTGTTAATTAAGCGTTTGTGAATGGAACCTGCAATTTATTTTAACAGTTTATTATAGCATATTATCGTCTTTATTATAAATTATGTCAGACAGTTGCAGCTTTTAAGACCTTTACAGCTTTTTTCAAGTCCCTACTCATATTTAAAATACAGAATATTTCTTTTGCGATGAGTAATTATTTAAACAGTTATGAATTGTTTATAGATATTCCGCATTTTATTTTGATTAGAGAGTCGACGTAATGTTTAATGGTTTTAAAAAGCTATAGCTCTTACTTTTATTCTGAAACGTGATGTTAAATACAATCTTAAATCGTTATTGTAAAACATAATTGTTTAAATACATTGTAATTGTTTAAACAAAAGATTAATATGTTAACACGAATTAGAATTTGACTAATTAACAATTAATGCAAAGTATAGTATAAAGAGCTACCATAATGTTTATCCATTGCACGGAATACCTGGCTGGCCCGTCATAAGTCCATGTAGAGAACAGAAGCTTTAGTGTTAATATTGTTGGGCTATCTTTTGTTTGCTAATTACGGTATCAGTATATTTCATGCTTAGAAAAATAAACTTGAAAAGCTTATTTTTTTAAATTTCGTCTTGTAGTTTTTTTTTAAACAGTACAAAATCATAATTGCGGAAATGACTGAAATGAGCTAGAATGATAAATTTTACTCAATATCTATCTAATAGGAGAGAGTCTCTGAAAACTGAAAAAGGTATTTGCATTAGCAGCCATTGTAA
The DNA here is from genome assembly GCA_963583905.1 of Stenurella melanura. Lineage (NCBI taxonomy): Eukaryota > Metazoa > Arthropoda > Insecta > Coleoptera > Cerambycidae > Stenurella > Stenurella melanura. Next base: position 54,158,533 of record OY757316.1, on the reverse strand, counting down.
GAAATGAATAAGCAAGTTCTGATGAATTTGATTTTAATCATAAAAAGTAAAGTCTGAGTAGGCACGTTATTACTTTCTGATTATAACGGAGATAAATAACCATAAGTTGGTGCTTTACAATAAACGTTCATCATTTCTTGTGTCTATCATTGACAACAGAAGATAGTTCAATACATTCTATGTCGGTTGTTTGCTCTAATGGATCAATTGTGGGTTATTCATGGGTATTAATAAATCTATGATTTCATCACATTAATGCACCTAATGAAGTTTTCTCTGAATCAAGATAAATTATTATTATCAAAACACAATTTTATCTCGTTGTGACTCGGAAAAATATTTATTATTAACAAATTAATTATATTATATCCGGTACCTAATTTAGAAATTTAGATTCTGTTAAATTTGGTTATTGGCGTACAGTTTAAAACATTAAAACATTTCATCATGAGTTTATAATAGAAAATAAAAATATCTGTATTTATATTTAACTCACAAGACGATATTTTCTCCTAATTTGTCAACTTTATCCACTAGTGGAATAATGAAATTACTTTATTCCATTAGTGGAATAATGAAAAACACAATCTTAAATCAATTACATTTTATTTAATTTTTATTAATATTCACATTTATATTAACATTTCCTTATTTGTTTTATCATATTTCACTTCGTTTCCATTGATAACAAACTTGTAGTTTTCATCGGTTTCAGAACGCATAGTGCTTGTCGAAGTTTTTGATAAATCTGTAGAAACAATGGATGTCTCCTTTTGTAAGGAACGACTAGTGCCAGGAGTACCTTGGATTTTCCTTGCGATATCAATCTTATTGGATATAGAATCCTCGATATAACTTTCTGCTATAGCGGAACTTTTCCACCCACCATGTCGTTATATTGTTGTGAAATCAGCACCTTTATTAGCCAGTAAAGTTGTTGAAGTGCGCCTCATGCAATGGCCGCTATAAGCTTTTGCGTTTGTAAGATTAAAAAATGAAGCAACTCTTGAAGGAACTTTCGACAAAGTGTTGATTACAACAGGTTGTGAAGTACATTTTTTATTATTGTATCGTGAATCTGTCGTTGGATAACTAATTCGGACGTAGGGACATGTATTTTCTACACATCTCCACAGTATTGATAGAAAATCTTTCTTCCATGATTGTGCATGAGACGCCGGTCTTGGTATCTGGTATAGAAACAAGCAGATATGTGCCCCTGTCTTCTACATCATTGATTTTGAATTCGTCAATTCAGAGCAGACAGGCACCAGACACCCCCATTATTAGTGCAACCTAATATTTCAAAGTTTATTATCTACAATGTCTAAAAGGTTAAGAGATATTACCTTGATCATCAAATAATCTTTATCAAAAGCTCTTGTCAAAAATTCTTCCACGTGTGCTTTTTCCAATACCACAGCTTTCTTCGCTTTGTAGGGTACAAACTCGACTCACTCTTTAGATAGGCAGTGAGCTTACTATATTTTCCAATGTCTGTGTTTTTATGAACCTTCATAGCGGCCTTCTGCATCGAATACTTGCTGAAATTGCATACTTCTTCAAATTTAAGAAATACGCTAGCAGAACTTCCTCATTTATTGTCATAACCCCCGGTTTTCTTTCCATTCGTTAATTTCGGAAAATATTTTTTTCATAATGTTCCCTGGACTTCGCAGACAATAATTGGAGAGTTGTTTCTTCAGCTTCCCGAAAGATTCTCTCAGGAACAAAATCGCTTTCTTGCATTCTTCACCAACTTCACAAATTTTTGACAGCGAAATGTGAACTCATTTTTTGATGAAATCTGATTCTAAGTGACAGAGATTTTGAATAAACGTTGTATAGCATTTGTGTTTTAGTCGCGTTTTATCCACTAAATAAAATTAAACTCTCGAACTTCGTTCTCTAGTTTTAAACTTTCTTGCTTGGATAAAACGCTATCTAAAACACTTATACAATAAATAGCTATTATTATTTTAATTTCTAAGTACTAGATATAAATTCAAATAAATGAATGATTAACCTTGACTGCACTGCACGATATGTGACACATCATTATGACATTCAATAGGATTTTAGTCTGATAGCAAACGAAATGATTAAAAATAAATTAAGTGGATCTGTTAAACATTATGACCGCTTTTCTATCGAAGAGTAGGGATTTCTTACTTCCCTTACTAGGTAGAGAGCCGTCTGTATAGATTTTCTATGAATAAGATACATGAAAAACTTTGTATGAGTGAGTAAGTACTACCACAAACCTACAGGGAGCGACTATCCAATTCTGCCCGCGTCATGGAATTTTACCGGAAATGACGCCAAAATGGGAGGATGCGGCAAATAAGCGGAGGCAGCCTATTTTTTTTTTCAATAACTAGAACTAGAACTTTAATTCAAAAAAAAATCGTGTATTAGATAACATAAGAAAACACAAGAAAAAACTTTAATCGAAGATGGTTTCGGGCAAATTAAGCCTGGCACCCCACTACAATCTCATTGTATACCTCAAAACCTACATTTTGACGTAAGCTTTATTCATGTATTCGATGACCCTAAAAAAATCATAACCGGAAGTGACGTCATAATTCCATGACACAGGCAAAATTTGCAAAAATGAAAAGTGGCTCCCTTTATGTCTGTAGTAGTACTTACTCATTCACATAAAGATTTTCATGTACCTTATTCATAGGAAATCTATACAGCCGGCTCTCCACCTATACGTTTAATAGACAAGTGACCGACTGCTTAACCGCTTCTAATTAGTATACCGCCGAACAATAGTGTGAAAAATGTAATTAATTTATTCGTAAACTGTTATGACAAAGAAACAGTTACTCCACCCCTGGAAGTCCACGTTGACTAGATCGCTTATTTCAACGAATTATCTATTTGGTAGGACAAATTTCAACCAATTATATTCAGTGGGATTGGTCCACGTTCTTAACTCGTTAGGAAATATTTATGACAATTTTTTGTGATGATAATAAGAGAAGCCGAACACTTTCTTTATGACCTTTTTTCTACATAAATTGAAAACTAATTGCGGCCGGTCCCCTTTAAACTTTTTTGCAAGTTTTTTATATGGCTGAATTATCTATGGAAACTACTATACTAACCGCGCTTGACGTTTCGTTTTGAAATACGAGTATATGCAGCCGAATCTATGCTCGCTCCTTGTAGGATCTTATCTCATGTAAAAACCGACTAATGCAGACGCACTTTACTTTGTAATAGTAATCTTAGAGCTTAAAATATTAATTGCAGATTTAACCAACTAAAGATGACTTTTATCATCGAAAATAGGTACTGAATAGATAATTTTTAGTTACTCAAAGGTACTGAATTCCATCAGTATGTTGGTCGGTCTGTCGTCTGCCTGTATGTTGATGCTATTTATCCATAACTGTTTGACGGAAATGAATCGTATTCAGTAGGTAATTAACGCTATTGCCAATGAGGGAATGAGGAATTGGAATATGCTTTTAGTGAAGTATGTTCAGACCAGATGCCCTAAGAAAAATAGTTAACGAAAGATATGTGATGAGGGATAACAATATTTGAGACGCAGTTAGCAGCAGGGAAAAATTTGATATACGGGGTGGCCCATTAGTGCGACAAAGTCCAATGCCTCCTTTATTAGAAGAAACGGAAAAAAATCATCTTACCTAAAATTGTAAGTATCCTTGGCGGTAACCTTCTACAATTATTACGAAGACCACAGGGTGTCACATAATTGCAGGATAAACCAAACATACATTTGGAATCAGATCGTGTTTGCAATCCGCCAATATAGAGTTTTGCTAGTCTATACAGTGTATTTCAAGAAGTATAGACATTTTCATGCCAAAATCGTCATGATATGAACGCCCTGTATCTTTTTGAAGATAAAAAGTAACATTACTTTGTTATTATGAGAAGCTGTACTACATTATTTAATTTAGTACCAATAAATTATTTTCTTAATTTGACATTATTTGTAAAGAGGGTGAGGCAGAACTCGGATCTACGAATTTCTCAATTTTTTTAAACGGAACACCCCATATTGCATACCAGCATTATAAAGGCTTTTTTCACTTCAATTTTCTGAGATATTATGGGTTAAGTAGGAAAAACTGCGTTTCATTAAACTTATCCCAAATTATCACGTTAGCTACGGAAAAACACAATTTTCTTCATCTGTTTAATTAATTGTAATTAAATTTATAATATTATGCAGTCGGACCTCATCTTTTATTGAAGGACGTGGTAATAACGTAGTCTATTTCGACTTTCTTCAGAACCATCTACCCTCATTACTTCAACATATACCCAATATTATACGAAACTTGCATTATGAAGCTCCAGTTCACCACTCCGCTTTAGTACACCACCATCTGATCAATCAATTTCCGGAAATATGAATAAGCAGCGGAGGACCAATTAGTTGGTCAGCTCGGTCGCTCGACCTGACCAAGGTTGACTTTTTCTTGTAAGGTTATGTGAAAGATGAGGTATATAAAGTACCTCCTATACAAAACGATATGAAAACTAGAATAAGAAATGTGTTTCAAAATATTAATGTCAATATGCTTACAAATGTATACCAGTCGCTTGAAAATAGACTTAAGATTTGTCTAGATGCAGCAGGAGGTCATATTAAACAATTATTATAACTTTTAGTTAAAACGTTAATTATGTATATATTTATTAAAAGGTGTGTTTAATTCAGAATAAATAAATAAAATGAAAATATTTTCTAATAAATGTATCATTTTCCATAATATTTTCAATTCATATTTTTCGGTATTTTTTTATTTATATACTAGTCAAACAGACGAAAAGAATCGCGTTTTTCTATAGCTAACGTGATAATTTGGAATAAGTTTAATGAAACGCCATTTTTCCTAACTAAACCCATAATATCTCAGAAAATTGAAGTTTTAGGTATAGGGAAATCTTAATAAAACTTTAAGAAGAATAGTAAACCTTTACAGTGCTTGTATAAAATATAGGGTGTGCCATTTAAATAAATTGAGAAATTTATAGATCCGAATTTTGCCTCCTCTCGTTTACAAATAATGTAAAATTAATTGCTTTTCATAATGACAAAATAATGTAACAAAGTAATGTCAAGAATAATAAAACTTTATAGTGCTGGTATAAAATGTAGGGTGTGCCATTTAAATAAATTGATAAATTTATAGATCCGAATTTCGCCTCCTCTTGTTTACAAATAATGTCAAATTAAGAAAATACTTGCTTTTCATAATGACAAAATAATGTAACTTCATATCTTCAAAAAGATACAGGATACATATCATGACGATTTCGATATGAAAATATCTATATCTCTTGAGATAAACTGTATAGACTAGCAAAACTCTATATTGGCGTATTGCAAAAACTACCTGATTCCAAACATCTAAAAATATTCAGGATATTCCATTAAAAAAATGTATGTAATAACTTTAAACGGTGGCCCTCAATGATACCTACAATTTTCGTTAAGAATTTTTCTTCTAATAAAGGAGGTACTGGACTTTGTCGCACTAATGGGCCACCCTGTATATTCATTAAAAATAAACTGGTGGTTACACCTACAAAAATATATCAGGATATATTGTTTCACTTAAGTTAACACAACTGTCGAGAAAGAAATCTACCATATTTTTAATCCTAAAACCAGATTAATTTATAAACAATCGTAGAAATAATATTTAGAATGTATTTGACACTATGGTGGCCACTATAAAAAAACCTAAGGAATCACTACATCCACATTCATCCAAGTCTCTATAAACGAAAACATCTTGATACTATATTTGCAGTCCAGTATGTAGAAATAATTGCTCATAGAATTTTAATAACATAATATTTGAAATCGTCTGTCACAACAACCTGTAAAACGATGCGCCACTTTAATACCTTCTCGATCGACCGAGGTTTAATTAGGGTGGATATGGTAATCAAGGTTGCTGATGCCAAGAATTATTTTGTATAGTTTTTGTTGTCGTACACACACACTAAATCACAATTTTATTTTGTTGTAGTGAGAGTGGTGGTTTGGTGACAGATTCCATAAAAAGATAAGTCCTTGAGCCTTAGTATATACACCAAATTCTAAGTGTCAAAACTCGTACTAGAGTTTTATTTATTTACCTCTTTAAGATCTAGTTCCAGAACTCGTTATATGTGTATGTACATATACAGGGTGATTTACCACAACATGTGTATAATTTATAAGTTGTCCCAACCGAAAGGAGTTAAAAAAATGAAAAATTTAAGAAATATGACAAACGAAATTACCTTATTTTTTTACAGACGTGCGCTGCCTATGACTTTAACCAATCTGACGTAACGCTGTGCGTGCAACCATATCGCTTCCCCTCTCCTTTTATCAGACTTGGGACTGACTGCGAAGCTGGCCGGCTTAGAAGTGACTTTTTGGATTTAATCAGACAACAAAAACAGCAAAAATTAAAAAAAAAATTAACACAGCACACCAGAAAACTCAAAAGTAACGAAAAGTCAAAGAAAATATTAGAATGTTTGACCATTGACACTCAATGCAGTGTTCTAAGCGCAGATAATATTTTTGTGTATGCCATCACATTTGTCTCTTTTATCGAATTAGATTCGAGGCATTGCAAATGGCTTGTTGTATCTGTTCTAGGGAGTCTATTAACTTAGCGTACACCAAACTCTTCGTGTAACCCCACAAAAAGAAATCCATAGGGTTGATACCTGGGCTCCTTGTTCTTTCATTTGGCACACGCCCGAGAGGAAATTTTCTCTCATATTCTCGTACAGCGGCTGCAAGATTTTCATTCACTACACTATAAGTTAAAATCATATTGCAGTATTCCTGCGATGTAAACGCTGGCATATTGACCGGTATCGATCTACGAATACAATTTTCAAAACGTAAAAATTCAAACAGAAGCCGGAAACAAACTGACCATACGTAAACAACTTCTGATCGCTTGAAAAAGACACGAATTAGCGCATGCGTAAATACGCGTAAACAATTGAAGCTTTAAGGGTAGCCAAATTCCATGGTTCAGTAGCGTATCATTACAAGTTTTAAAGCTAGAAAATGTACTGAGATATTTTGGATCGCTCCAAAATTTTGCAAGGGGTTTCCTACATAGGAAACTAGTACACCATTTTATTTTCCGCATGTTGTGGTAAATCACCCTGTATATGTACCAAATATCAGGATAATCCTGCGCAGAATGTATGCCTGGGTTTTCGCATTCCTACAAATAAGTATCAATTTTTATTCTTATGATGTTATGAAACTTATACTGCAGTTTAATTTGCAGAACGGAATTAAAAACGAACATCTTCCAGAAGGCCAACATGCAGTCCCAACTAGTTATTAAACGCGCATTGATTTCATTGTATGCATATTGCAATACGAAATAATTGGTGGAAACGCAAAGATGCCGCTCAATGATAACATCGACACTAAGTGAGTCGGTCTAAAAGGCACTTTGTGCTAAATAAGACATTTATCGGAATTATAAAAAGTCTATTTCTATGGTGCATAGTAATTTTCCTTTCAGTGACGTGCGCCTCTTTTGTACAACGTGTCGTATATCAGAGTTGTTGTTGTCGGTGCTTACTAACAATCGCTCTATAACTTACACTTGTAAATTTTTTACATTTGTTGGATGCCGGGACTTGTATTGATATAGCATATTAAGAGGCTTTAGTGGAGTAGAAAGAAATCTGTATTTTGAACGTTGTGTGAATCGAAAGAACAAAATAATTAAAGTGCAGAAAACTAGCTCGTACTTCTCCAGAAATATAAATTTTTCTCGATTCTCTATTTTACACCTAAGTATAGTCACTAAAACAAAATTATATAATTATATAACAAGTGTAGAATTAGATCCGCTAGTCTTGTGTATCTTCCTAGAGGTGTGAGAAATTATTTTAGCTGTTTCCCAACTAGTAGAAAGCATGCATACCAATTTACCATTCAACGTCATTTATCCACAGTCCTGCCAAAAATAAGATTTGCATCTGTAGAGGAAGAAAATGTTAAATAAAAAACTAGCTTTCTATACTTTTATTATTTATACAAAAATTTTTATAATTTTTAGGTGTAATTTTTTATTCCAATTACCAAAATGTACAGGGTGTCCCAACCAAAGTTAGGCACTGGATAACTTTGAAGGTAAGAATTTCCTTAAAAATTGGTGAATTACATCGACTTTGTTTGCAAGGAGGTCAGATTTCAATGTAATACTTGTATACCTATCATTATCCCGCTACCCTACATAGCCACCCCTCACAATATCCAATTGACAAGGGGGTGGAGTGATACCCAAGGAAATGAGTACTTGGTACTTGGTACTTGCAGACATTTTAGAATAGTACTTAGTACTTAGTACTTGTTAAACGAAATGACAATACTTGAAGTAATTTACAATTTACTTGAAGTATTTAAAATACTTGATTATTACTTCAAGTACCTTAAGTACTGCAAGTAAGTTTACAATCCAGTTGAAACCTGCAGAGTGATATTCGTTATTGCTAAAAAGAGCCTTTGCTTTTAGTTTGTATTAGACAGTATAGTACAGTATAGTATAACACTTTCTGACCCAGCGGAAAATTTTCGTTGCCAATGCTCATTGCTGGACAACCATATGCCATTTTCTGCTTGCCTATTTTCCAGATTCTTGGTAAAAAATTGGCCTTTTGCCCAAAAACGGGCCAAAACTGGTGCTTTCCAAAAATAAATGTTGGCACCTTCTCAAACTTGTAGTTTCTTTACCAAAGAATAGGCTCTGTGAGTGCCTACATTTTTTTCTCAATGTAACCCCCCAAACCATCCCCAAACACCCAAAACATTCAAATACCGTCAAATACCGATTATTATGCCAAAAAGGGTACGAAATGACACATTTAGCGAGTAATGACCGAGAAATTATCCTTTTTAACATAACAAAGTATCTGAATGTGTTTTTATATTGAGAAAGAAATGATGGTACTCACAGAGACTATTCCTTGGCACAGAATCTACAGAAAGTTATACTATTACTACGTTCCCGCTTCACTACCACCAAGCCCCAAAGTGTTATACTCTGTTCCACAATTGAATATTTTCTGGGGCGGCTAACGCCAAAACGGGCAGGGGGCAGGTCTGACTCACATAAGATAAAATACTCAGAAAAATATTTGCTAAAACATAACAGCAATGATATACATGTTATATCCCAGGCCCCTTATATCGAGCTATCTACTAGACTATAATATTCAAAAAAGTTTCTTAGTTATTTTAGCATACGTTAATGAAATAAAATGTTACATTTTTTTAGTACCAAAATTTTCTTATTAAGTAAATAAATAATGCGTATTGAAAACACTGCATCATTATTTAAATATACCCTAATTATAAAAAATTATGTCAATGTACAGAAATATTAAGAGATAAAGATTGGTTTAGATAAAAATAAAATATTTAAAGTACTTGAAGTAGTTAAATGTACTTGTAAGTGTTTCAAGTTTTGAACAGTACTTGATACTCGATACTAGAAAATACTTGAAGTATTTACATGTACTTGTTAGAATTAAATATCTAATTGACGTAGTACAAGTAATATTTGCACCCAAAATTGCAATGATTACCTCGAAGTACTTGATACTTGAAGTATTCTGCTTTTTGAAAAGTAATTAATTGATACTTGATGCACCAAGTACCCCAACTAACTATTTGGTACTTGATACTTGAAGTAGATTAAATGAGTACTTTGCCCAGCTCTGGTAGTTCACTAATTATTCTTTAAAGTGTTCACCCTGTATATGAAAGCGTTGCAGATTTCCCCCTTAGCAATTATGTCAGTTATATGCCAAATATTGTTTATCTCTTTTAATTGTTTCAAAGATATAATATCGACAGAAAGACAACAAACTGAAGGAAAATAGTACTTAAAATGCAGTTCCCCTGTAGCACAAACTGATTGAACCAATATAGGATTCACATATTGGTGTCATATTATATACCAACATAGATGCCATATTGAATCCCAACATTGGTGCCATGGTGGACACCAACATTGGTGTTATATAAGATAGAATAGAATAACAATATAGTTGCCTTATTGGATATCAATATTGGCAATATATTGGATACCAGCATTGGTAGCACATTGGATAGCAGCATTGGCGCCCCATTGCTACACAATATTTAAAATATATAGAGTGTGCCGAAATTCTCACATTTCCCTTTAGACACTGATGCTACATGCAAAAATAGTAAGAAAATTTCCTGTGTCTGGACATGTTTCCTAAGGAAGGTACAACCCTCAGAGGATGTCGTCTAAATATAGGTTTTTACTGCTTTTATTGGGACGACTTTTTGAGACTTGGTTCACTATTTTGAATTATTAAGGCTTTATTCTGCACACTACTAACAAAATCTAATTTTATTCATAAGCGGAGAAACGAGGGATAGTCAATCTTTGTCTCATTTCTTTATAACACTCATTACGAAGGGAATCATCTCAATATTTCGTTTAAACTACTTGAAACAGGAAAGTGATACATCTAATTATATAGATAACCTTCTTTGTGTATTATCCTGGGAATCACAATTAAGTCTTATACAATTAAAAATGTAAACTAATATTAAATTTGATTTGCTAATGTTGGAAAAGTATTGGCTCAATATTTCTACAATTTATATTTATAGAAGGATTAGGTACATATAAGGTTGGAAAAATATTGGCCCAATATTGCTACAATTTATAATTATAGAAGAATTAAGTAATTAAACGCTTCAACATTTGAATTAATGTAAATTACAATGGTAAATATCTTAATGCAATAATATAGTTAACTTGCAAACATTTCTGAACATTATGTATCCCAGTTACAACAATTTCTATTGAATAGAACACAAGAGGCGACAAATACAGGAAGCGTTTGTAAACATGAGGAAAATTACCTGAAATAATGCGCCGTTTGCTACCAATCATTACTTGAATGGAATCATGAACATTTACCTATTAAATTACTGCACTTTTCACAAACTGTACAGTATTTTTATTAGCAAATTGGCAAATTTCTCGAGCACCACAACACGTTATTGCCATAACCCTGCATTTGCAATATGGTCATGTTCGAGACAGGCACACACTACCGCGGCGTTTGTAAATTTGTTACGCGCGGCAAATTTAAAATACAAAATATACATAATTTGTACTAATATATGTAAATTAATTTCACATTAAGATAAATATTATTGTAATTTTGTTTTTCTTAGAAATATAGATATTTTTATCTTTGTTTATGTGTCTGTTTGAATGTTTGTTTATAACTATATCTACCTCGAAAATAGCCTAATATATTTTGATAAAAGTTTGTAACTTTATAGAGATTTTTTCAACTTCGACCGTAGGCTAGTTTACATCGAGGGTGATAGGGGATGATAATTGAAAAAAATGGAGGGAAAGTGTGGAAACATTATGGAAAACGCGAGGATAGTGAGAGGTGATGGGAAAATAGGGGAACAGTGCTTAGTGGAAATTGGGGAAAACGGTGGAAAGGTGGAAAAAATTCTAGAAGATGATGGGAACATGTACATGAACGAATGGGTAAAGTAAAATGATAATTGAATACCTAAAAGTAATAAAGGAGTTATATTTGTCCAATAATTAGAAGTAATATCAGTTTTTACACATTGCACCAATATTGGTTAAATAATGTTAATATTGAATCTGATTTGCCAATTTTGGCTATATTTTGGGTGAAAATATTGAAAATAGAGCTTATAATCATATTGGTACAATATTGGTTAAAGCTGACATATATTTGCCGAATATACAATATAGGTAACACATTGTACCTATATCCACCCAATATCTTGTGCTACAGGGGTTGTTACCTGAGGTCATAAAGAAAAACTGATACACATTTAGTTTAAAAAATGTAATCCAAAGATTAGTTAATTAAGAATTATTGGCAGAAAACAATATTTGGAACATGGTTGACACCTACCAAGGAGGAAGTTTGATATACTTTTAGTCAAAATGTATTTACCGAAAGTCATCCAATAAAAAAATAATTAATAAAAATTGCATCAAATTCGGAGGGAAATTCTGTGTACATATCTTTACAGATCTTTTTCTTCTATTAAATTAATATTTCCACGAATACTAACTAATTAAGGTGTTACTTTTTCTAAGTAAAGCAATCCATTAAAATCTCGTCAATGAGCTATTATCGTTGGAAAGTTTTATGAAGGATTTTTTAAAAAGCGTAAAGTTAAGTTCTCAACATTAATTTAAGAATCAATAATTCATCTCATCAATATTATTTTACAAGGAATTAAAGCACATTCCGTTAATGAAGAATTTCCAGTTCTTAGATATCCGGCGATACAACGGCAAGAAGTCTGCACTGTCGCTAAAGTCCCACACATAAAACAATTTAACTTCACGTCAAATATGTTGATGTGAGAAATAGAAGTATAGAAGAGAAGCCATAACATATATATAAATATCGATGTGATTGAATAAATTTAAGCAATATGTCAAGCAGCCTCCTATCTTTAGTTATTCCCGTCTGTATTTAGTCATTTTATGGCATCATATTTCTCGTGATATAACCTTTATTCAACAAGTCCAGTTGTTTATGCGTTATTGAATATGGCAGTGTCTCACATCTCAACGCTTTACCATATTAGAAGATGCTGTTGTTACCACATTTATGATTCAAGGCTAATTAAAAAGTTATGTTTTAATCAATACAACGTCCAGTCAAGTCTAGATTAATGAATTTCAGTTTGCTTGTACTTTTCAAAATTTTACTTAATTAAACACTCATTTGGTTACCAAACCTGTTAACCTCTATTGAAAGCCTAATTAATGTTTTGATGAAATTATAATAAATATATTGCATCTATAAAGTGATTCATTGATAGTTACATACGATACTTACTCTCTCTGAGTAATTAGTAACCTAATTTGATGAATGTGCACATTTTCTCAAAGTAGCGGAAAGAAAAAGTTATAAATGAAATGTTAGGATCTATTGCTAATATTGTAATTAACCGAAAATGACAAAACAAATACTATTAATAATACCTTAGAGACAAATGAACGAAAATTACTTACAGTACATGTAAGTTAGCCATTTAGGGTAACCAAAATTAATAAAAGGATCATCTCCGGGATTTAAGTAGGTAATAGCCTGGAGAATGAGAAGACGCATTCCTTGCACTTTCAAGTTCCAGGAAAATTCAAAAAAATTTGGAAAAACTTTTTGATTTTCGGTTTTCTTGCTCTAGCGGCCAAAATAATGAAAATTCAGAAAAAAGTTTAGCAACAAAAGTTGTAGCTCGCCTCATTCTCTACAAAAAAGGTCTTTACAAATATTTGTCTCACTTAAGCCGTCTAGAAGATAAATCGAGTTTTCCACTTACAGCTTTGAGCCGCCTTTAAAGGCGCGGAAAATGAGAATTCTCCGGGACTTTCGTACGACCGGGCTCATCGATCGATAATTCTTTCCATTCAGAGCCCACAAAAAATTAAAATAACATAAAATGTAGAGAAAAGTCTCAGCTTTAATGTGGAACTAATCACAAAATTCACAAAAAACTTTATAAGAGAGAGAAAGTGTTAGAAGATGGCTTAGTAAACTTTGTACAGTTGATCCACAGATTTATTCATATCATTGCCGGGAGTCGTTAGAATGATAATTCATTTTGCTGATATATTCTTATATAACGATATATTAATCCAATTAATATTTTATTGCAATTACTTTTGTTGGAAAAATATGCCTTGCGATCAAAGTAGAGTTTATATTTCTCATCGATCCGTCACCTCCAAATTTTGGATTTACATTGGCTATATCTTAAATAATAATAATAGCACAGTCTAAATTTTTTGATCAAAAGTACAATAAAACATATTCTTTCGAAGGACGTTAGAGTTTTTTAAATGCGTGCAGTATTTTTTGAATTTGTCTACATTATTCATACACGTTCAGAAAATGCATAATTACACAGTAAAATATATACAACTTATTTGTTTCTTAACATCCTTCAATGAAATTTTCAAAAAATATAGATTAAAGTGCGTCGAATCGAATCCATGCAGTGAAAAAGCACTCATTGTTACGGGGGAAATAGGTGGGATGCATAAAACTCAAAGATATGAATAAATGAACTGTATAAAGTTTACTAAGCCACATTCTAACACTTTTTTCTCTATGATAAAAATTTGTATGAATTTTGCAATTAGTTCCACATTGAAGCTGAGACTTTTCTCTACATTTCGTGTTATTTTCATTTTTAAAGCGATGTATCCGGCCGTACGAAACTTCCGGAGAATTCTCATTTTCAGCGCATTTCGGAGCGGCTTAAAGCTATAAGTGGAAAACTGAAATTATCTTCTAAACGGCTTATGTAAGACAAAAATTTGTAACGACCTTCTTTAAAGAGAAAGAGACGAGCTACAACTTTTGCTGAAAACTTTTGTCACTATTTTTATTATTTTAGCCGCTAGAAATACCGAAAATCAAAAAGTTTTTCCAAATTTTTTTGAATTTTCCCGGAACTTGGAAGTGCATCATTCCATTCTACGTTATTATCTACATAAATGCCGGAGATGATCATTTTATTAATTTTTGTGAGGTTTTTGCAAGATTTTACCTTCATTGCCTGTACTATTACACCGAAATGATTATCACAAACATGAAAATTCAAAACACTACAACTGATGAGAATTTCGTCAATCAAACTGTCATCTTCTCGAGATGATTAGTTCTTCTGCAGAAATGACTAGTGTTAATTTTCCCTTTTCGTATTTCTTCATTTACTCTCTTATACCTGCCGTATATGAAATAGGGACTGTTTAGTCTGACTGGGGCACAGTGGGGCAAAAAGTTACATTTGTGAACAAAAATCGAATGCCAGCTCAAATGTTGACCAAATTTATTTTTTTTTTTTCAAAATGCTCGTGAGGAATAGAATATAGCTTCAACGTCCGACTGCTACAATTTTGAAATAAATAAAAAATAACCCAAAAAATCAAGAAGAATACTAGAAAATTTTTGTACAACATTTCTATGTAAATTAAAAAAAAAATGTTATGTAAGGAAATCTCAAGGAAGAAAATAAAGAAAAATACTTTTGTGAGGATACATTCGAATATTTGTTATATAACTTAAATAATTTTAATAAATCAATTTCATTGACTAACATCGCCTGTCAGCTTTATATTTAACCTAATTTCTTTTTTTTAAATGTTCAGGATGAATGCATTTTCAATGGACATCTGTTACAAATTTGATGTCAGTAAAACATAACCAACAAACTCAAAATAATAGTAGACCATTTTTGTAAAAAAAAATTATCTATACCAAGTGAGCCTGTTATAGCAAAAAATGTTCTATTACAAAGTAGCAAATGAAAGATCATACTTTTGCGTAACAAAATACATACAAATTTGACTTACATCTTAACTAAAAAATCGGTAAAGGTATTTACACAGAACTTCCCTCGTTATTTGTGCATGGCGGCCACTACAAAATTATTCAATATGAAATGACATTGAGAATAATGATGGAAATATAGTTATTGTAATTATTACAAAGAAGTCCTGATAACCTGATAAAAAAATAGTGCTCATCCAACAGCAAAAGTTCAATACTAAATAACAGGCCTACCATGAATTATTTCTTGATATGACCACCCTGTATATTTTCCAATAAAAGTATCCTAGCATATGCCAAATATTATTGCCATTAGACACATTGTCAGTTCCACTTTCACGCAGTGAAGTGGAAGTATAGTAGTGGTTAAAAATCTCAATTTTTTTTGAAATTTTTCAAAACTGTTGGTTAAAAATGTTCAGTCTTTTTTCTTCTGCAATAGGTTCAGAATGTCCTGAAACACGGAAATTTTAAATTTGAGCAAAGAAAAATAATTTTCCATCTGTTTTAGTGGTAAAAATTTTTTTAAAAATGTGTGAAATTAATTTTCAAAATTTTTTTTCTGAAATAGATTTAGAATGTCATGAAACGTGAAAATTTTAAATTTCAGCAAAAACAAATTTTTCTGTCTATTCTAATGGTATTTTTTTCCAAAATGGTAAAAAATGATGCGATTTTTTTTTTCGAAATAGGTTTGGAATGTCATGAATCGTGGAAATTTTAAATTTAAACAAAAATAAAATTTTTCAACTTCTATAGTAAGTAGTGAAATAGATTATCAATTTTTTTTTAGATTTGTTTGAATAGGTTTAGAATGCCATGGAAACGTGGATAGTTAAAATCTGAACAAAGAAAAAAAAAATTTTTTTGAAATTTTTCCAAAATGTTGGTTAAAAAATTTTCAAAATTTTTTCTTCTGAAATAGCTTTAGAATGTCATGAAACGTGTATATTTGAAATTTGAGCAAAAAAATTTTTCCATCTATTCTAGTGGTAATTTTTTTTCTAAAATGGTAAAAAAATGTTACAATTTTTTTTCTTCCGAAATAGGTTTGGAATGTCATGAAGCGTGAAAATCATAAATTTGAGCAAAAAAAATATTTTCTTCTGTTCTATAGTAAGTACTTAGTGATGAATGCATACATTTTTTTAAGAAAATTTTTCAGAAAAATTTCTAAATTTGTTTTATACGTTTAGAATGCCATGGAAACGTGGAAATTTTAAGTTTGAACAAAAAAAATTCCACCTATTTTAGTGGTAAAAATTTTTTCAAAAACGTTGGTAAAAAAATTTTCAAAAAAAAAAATTTTTTGAAATACGTTTAGAATGCCATGAAACGTGAAAATTTTAAATTAGAAGAAAGAAAAAAATGTTTTTCCTATATTTTAGTGGTAAAAATTTTTTCAAAAATATTCGAAAAAAATTTTCAAAAATTTTTTTTTCTGAAATAGGTTTAGCGCGTCATGAAACGTGGAAATTTTAAATTTGAGCAAAAAAAAATTTTTTCATGGTAAAAAAATTTTCAAAATTGGTGAAAAAAATTTTCAATTTTTTTTTTATTTCAGAAATAGGTTTAGCGTGTCATGAAACGTGGAAATTTTAAATTTGAACAAAAAATTTTTTTTTTATCGGTAAAATTTTTTTCAAAAATGTTGGTGAAAAAAAATTTCAAAATTTTTTTTTCCCGAAATAGGATTAGGGCGTCATGAAACGTGGAAATTTTAAATTAGAGCGAAAAAATATTGTTTTCACTATTTATTCCGTTTAGACGGTCCACCCTGTATATTTTCCAGTGAAATTTCTACCATTTCTGCGCTGACAGTAGCGTCAACTACCTGCCAAATTTGACTGCTCTCCGTCAAGTAGTTTTTTAGTAAATGCACCAACAGACAGACAGACAGACAGACAGACCGACAGACAGACAGACAGACAGACTGACGGAATTGAAAAACCTATATTTTCTTAATCTCCGTGATCTGAAACGTCAGAATCCGTAAAAATCTCGGAGGGTGATTTTTTCTCAAATACAATACTTCCCTTCGGTATGCGAGGGAAGTAAAAATAGATAGAAATGTAAACGAGCAGAAAGGTACACCCCATAAACTGTAAAAACCTACCACTTAATGGATCAATCCACGAAGGAGCAGAAAGGTATACACAATTGGGAGGAACGATCTAACTTTTTCCTTTTATGGAATCAACTGGGGTGCCAAAAGCTACCTTTTGGGATAAAACTCACGTAAAAAAAATTTTGAGCAAAAGTATTACTGGCATCATGTTGCACGAGACGAATGACGTCACACTTTAAAATAGTCATTGTGCAACATGAAGTCGTAAGTTTCTTTACCCAATTTTACGTTAAATTTAAACACCGTTTGCCCCGTCAATCGAATGAAAATTAAAAAAAAAAATATATCAAAAAGTCTTAATTTTATCGATTTTATAAAATAAGTACGAACCAAAATATTTCAGATCATGTATTTTAAATGTAATAATATCTACATTATTATTTATGGATTATCAAAAACGGTCCACAAATATTTCATTTTTGGAAAATATGTTTGAGTTAAAAGATGAGGGTTCCGTTATTTCATCTCCGCTTATGGACTAACACGAATATCATTTAACTATTTGAGTGAATAATGTTATATTTTCGTCCTTAGAAGGAGTATCCGGTATATTATAGGTTTGACCTCGCTATGCAGCTTTGTTTGTCAGTGTCATGTAGTCTTTTTGCCGTTACATTTTATTGTATTGATAGATGCTGTCATCCAAAGAAATTGATTTTTTGGCCAACCTGAACACATTTTGTTGACAATGCTCTCTGATGATCGTCCTGCAATTGGATCATTGGCATATAGACGGTTCTTAAAAGTAAGATTCCTGAATTTTGAAGCCTCCGGTCATATTGATGACCTCATAGCATCTCAAACGGTCGAGGTAACGGATTCGCGCTGACGTTTCAAATAAAAGACATAAATCATCGTAAAGAAAGTACCACCGCTCCAAATTTTCTCTCGTTTTCCATGTCACGTGCAGACGGTTAAACGGACAGTAAAATTAATTACATGAGCAGCAGCTGCAGTGTGTGGAGAGGACTCCAGAAATGGTTTTATTCGCCCAAATCTCTCGAGCCATGATGCCAACCTTTAATACAAAATTAGAGTATAGAGCGCAATAAGAGATGCTCCATTCTTTAGTTAAGTTTTTATTCACAAGAATGTATTTCATGCTTAAAAATTAAAATAATTTTTCCAACAAAAAGAAACTTTTTTCTTCGTTGTTGTGTTGGACTGGGGTGGCAACATTTGCTAAATAATTAGAAACTCCTACGAAAAAAATATTAACTAAAAATATAAATGACTTCACGTTGCATAAGTCATATTTTCGTTTTGAGTGGTTATGTGACGTGTGCAACATGACGCCATTTTTATTTGTAGTTAAAAAAATGTTTGTAGGAGTTCTTACTCATTTGGCAACTTTCGGGACCCGAGCCGATCTAAACAAATTAAGTCCCGTATAACATCGTTCCACCCTAATACACAAGTCCTAAACCTAACATAACTTAATGGATCAAATCACGAACGAGCAGAATGGTGTACACGATAAGCTCTGTATGGAAGAAAACCTAATGGATCGAACTATGTACGAGCAGAATGGTATACACGAAAACCTCAAAACCTAACAAAATCGAATGGATCGAACTATAAATAAGCAGAAAGGTATGCAGGATAATTTCTAAACCTAATATAAGATAACGGATCAAACCATGAACGAGCAGTATACCTTATACACGAGAAGCACAAAACAAAACAAAATCGATTGAACTATAAACGAGCAGAAGGGTTTACACAACAAGTTCTAAACCTAATTT
This sequence comes from Stenurella melanura, assembly GCA_963583905.1. Lineage (NCBI taxonomy): Eukaryota > Metazoa > Arthropoda > Insecta > Coleoptera > Cerambycidae > Stenurella > Stenurella melanura. Next base: position 54,139,228 of record OY757316.1, on the reverse strand, counting down.
AATACAATAGGTCAAACAGTTAACGACCAAGCTCTAAACCGAACATAGCTTAATTGGCCAAACCATGAAAGAACTAAAGGTTTACATGACAATAAACCTGACCCAAAACAAACAAAAAACTGTGAATTTATTGTAGGCTTCTGATTTAAAAAAGTTAACACGGAACATCTTTATTGGCAGGGTACTTTAGAGGAATATCGAACGGGGGGGGGGAGGTAATAATGGACATGTAAATAGGGCCAATTTTCAAACTCCAATGATGAAAATTCGGAAAAAGTCCCGTTTTCTAGAAAATTCGCTTGTTTAAGCACATTTAATAAAATGGTAAAATTGACTAATTTTATCTATTTCCGAACTTGAATGGCAAAAAGTTGCTCTCTTAAGTCCATGTTCTAGAAATCGGAACGTTCTTCCGAATTTTTATCGTCCGAGTGGGGAAATTTGCCAAATTTACATGTCCATTATTCCATTCTAGAACATGTTTTGCTATAATAGGCTCATTTGATATAGATACTTTTTTTTTAATGTTCCGCTATTATTTTGGATTTTTTAGGTTACTACTACCACATCCATGTAGTGGAGTTTTTTTTTCTTGAAATGGGTTTAGAATGTCATGAAACGTCGAGATTTTAAATTTTAGCGAAAAAAAAATTTGTCTGTCTGTCTGTCTGTCTGTCTGTCTGTAACTTTTTTTTTTTTGCCGCACGTTTTATCCGGAACGGTGTAATATATTGACTTCAAATTTTGTACACGTATATATTATAACGAGATCTGGAACTGGATTGTTTTTTGAAGATATCCGGTGAAGGGTTGGGGGGTAAATAGGGGTAAATAGGGGGAAATATGTAAAGCAAGCTGGTAAGAGCACAGAAACTTGAAAGTTGATGTATCTACTACAAGCCAAGGCCTCAAAATTTTTTATAATAATTTTTCATCCCCCCGCCCCCTCCAGTTCATTATTAAAGGGGTTGATAAAATAAAATTGAGATATTCACTTGAAATTTGGTACACGTATATATAATAATAACATCAGGAACTAGATTATATTTTGAGATGTTTCCGTTGAAGGGTTGGGGGTTAAATAAGGGTAAATAGGGGAAAATAAGTAAAGCAAGTTGGTAGGAGTACAGTAACTTGAAATTCGGTGCATGTACTAGAAGACAAAGCCTCAGATTTTTTAATAATATTTTTCAATTCCCGACCACCCCTACTCCATTATTGAATGGATTGATAAAATAAAATTGAGATATTCATTTGAAATTTAACACACGTATATAATGACATCTGGAACTAGATTATATTTTGAGATGATTCAGTTGAAGGGTTGGGGTTAAATAGGGGTAAATGGGGCAAAATAAGCAAAGCAAGCTGGTAAGAGTACAAAAACTTGAAATTCGAATTATTTATAATATTTTTCAACCGCCCACGAGCCCTACGCCATTATTAAAGAGGTCGATAAAGTAAAATTGAGATATTCACTTAAAATTTGGTACACGTATGTATTATAACGATATCTGAATCTAACTTATATTTTGACATGACTGCGTTGAAGGATTGGGGGGCAAGTAGAGTTAAATAGGAAAAAATAAGTAAAGCGAGCTAGTAAGAGTATAGAAACTTGATATTCGGTGTGTGTCCTAGAAGCCAGGGCCTCAGATTTCTTAATAATATTTTGCAGCTCCCCCACCACCCTTACTCCATTATTAAAGGTGTGAATAAAATTGAGATATTCACTTGAAATTTGATACACGTGTGTACCATAACGACATCTGGAACTAGATTATATTTTGAGATGATTCCATTGAATGGTTGGAGGTTAAATAGGGGAAAATAAGTAAAGCAAGCTGGTAACAGTACAGAAAGTTGAAATTCGGTGTATGAATTATAAACCAAGGCTTCAGATTTTTTTATAATATTTTTCAACCCCCAATACCTCTATTTCATTATTAAAGAATTTGATAAAATAAAATTGAGATATTCACTTGAAATTTGGTACACGTAGTTATTATAACGACATCTGGAACTTGATTATATTTTGAGATATTCCGTTGAAATGTTCGACGTTAAATAGGGATAGATAGGGGAAAATAAGAAAAGCAAGCTGGTAAGACTACTGAAATTTGGGACTTGGTGTATATACTAGAAGCGAAGGTCTCAGGTTTTTTATAATAATTTGCATCCCCCACCATCACCACTCCATTATTAAAATAGTTGATAACATAAAATTTGGATTTTCACTTGAAATTTGGTACACGTATGTATTATAACGATATCTGAAACTAAATTGTGTTTTGACATGATTGCGTTGAAGGAGTGGGGGGTAAGTAAAGGTAAATATGTAAAAAAGTAAAGCGAGCTGGTAAGAGTACAGAAACTTGATATTCGGTGTATGTCCTAGAAGCAAGGTCTCAGATTTTTTTAATAATATTTTTCAACCACCCACCACCCTTACTCCATTATTAAAGGGGTTGATAAAATAAAATTGAGATATTAACTTGAAATACGGTAGACGTATATATTATAATGACATCTGGAACTAGATTATTTTTGGAATTATTCCGTTGAAGTGTTGGGGGTTAAATAGGAGTATATAGGGGAAAATGAGTAAATCAAGCTGGCAAGAGTACAGAAATTTGGGATTTGGTGAATATACTAGAAACCAAGGCCTCAGATTTCTATCCAATATTTTTCAAATCCCGCCATCTCCGCTCCATTAATAATGGGATTGATAACATGGAATTGAGATATTCACTTGAAAGTTAGGACAATTATTATGTATTGTAATGACATCAGATTGAGATGATTCCATTGAAGGGGTGAGAGGTGGCAGGTTGTGAATAGGAGAAAATAAGTAGAAACTAGAAACGTTATTTTTATCGTATTTAGTGAAAACCAACTCCTCAATCTTTCTTATAACATCTGCCCCAAATATTATTAAAATTATATGACCAATAATTTCCACGTACTAGAGTGCAAATCTAGTCAAGATATTTCCTTTAAAGTGACTTGAATGAAAAATCTGGATGTGGAAGTAGTGATTCCTTAGGCAGCGATTTTTCTTACTGTTATCAAATGTGTAGTAGATGTCCATTGAAAATGCAGTCATCTTGTACATTAAAAAAAAGAAATTTGGTTAAATATAAAGCTGACAGGCGATGTTAGACAAAAAAATTGATTTATTAAAAATTTTTAGGTTATGTAACACATGTATTTTTCTTTATTTTCTACCTTGAATTTCCCTTACATAATTTTTTTGCGATAATAGAATCATTTGTTCTAGATAATTTTTTTTTATAAAAATTACATCATTTTTGATTTTTTGCGTTATGTTTTATTTATTTCAAAATTGTTGCAGCCGGGCGTTGAAGCTATATTCCTCACGAGTATTTGAAAAACATTATTAAATTTGGTCAAAATTTGAGCTGACAGGCGACTCTTGTCTACAAATATAGCGTTTTGCCCCACTGAGCGGTGCTTCTTGGATTGTCACTCAGGTACGAAAGATGTAAAAATTTGAGCGAGTTCAACGTTATAGTAACAAGGCTGCCGCTTGAATATTTTAAAATATTGTATTTTATATAACTTTACGTTAGCTGCGGGAGAGTTTTTCACTATCTCATAAAGTCACTGAGTTCAGGGCTCCCATTTGATTTTTATAGTTCAAATGTGATTAGTTAAGCACTTACATAGCCTATTACATTTGTATTTTAAGTTTCTTTATTAATACATTCGTTTTAAAATGTTTAATTAGTATTTTGTAGGTTCTACGCTGAGTTCCAACTACATCTATGCACTCTGAAAGGATTCTACCTGTGTTTAACTACTTAGTATTGTTCCATAAGCATTTTGTAAGTTACACGATGTAACAATATCCTTTTTTAATATCAGGTATGTTAAATATTTAAATTAATAAAATTACAATTATTTGGTATTCAGTACAATTAAAATATTACTACTACGCGTTACTATTACCTATACATTTTGCATGAGCCCTTCTTTCTACCATTTTACTTACCATATTGAAAGTTACTACTGCTGTACGAGGCTCGTGCAATACTTTTTCCTGTTCTGGCTTAAAGGTTATAATTTTCTAATTTTAATTTATGTTATGAGTTGATATTTTGGTAAATCTTTATTAATGAATAATTTATTGCTGTTATTATGAATCAATTATTTTCCTATTTAGACTTTAATGTTGCAAAGTTTAGCTTTATTATAAAATATCCCAATATCACAATAATATATTGTTAATATTTATATTTTAAGCCTATATTTAGCACGGCAGACAATTACATAGGTGTACTTTATATTTCTCTAATGTATATTACATATACCTAATTTTTTGTTTTTTTTGTATCCGACCTGGAATTCTGCTTTATTTATGACTTTATTGTTATGATTATCTTATATGTGTATTTGTATATTTCTTGTCTTGTATCTCTGCTTTTATTTAGTTATAATATCATGTATCTTATAGGAGTACTTTATATTTCTCTAATGTGTATTATAAATACTTCATTTTTTTGTTTTTGTGTATTCGTCCTGCCCTGTAAATGGGTAGTACTGCGGTTCTAACATCCCGGCAGACAACGGAACGTTATCTCTGGAACGTGCATACGCATGTATAATAGACCAGTTAGTAGGCAGGGACAAAAAAGTATTAGAAAGTGTATTCTTGAGGCGGGAGCAATGTTTTCTTTGATTCTTATGTATTTTTTGCCGGTAAACACGATTATCACTATGCATATAATACTTCCTAAGCCGTGAGCTTATCTCTTAAATTAACAATTTACAAAAAAATAAATGCCTTTTTTCATAATTAGCTTTATATCTCCTCTCCTGCGTATTTTTCACCGTAGTTTTTTGTTCCTCATTGAAATACCTAAAAATAACTGGTTTAAAGTCGCTAAGTGTTTTTTTATCTGACAATAGTGTTCAAAGTTCAAAAAGGGCCTTCTTCCACAAGAGATAACTCGGAAACGGAAACACCTAGAAGCCTGAAACTTTCAGAAATTGTTGCTTACACCAATATAAAAAAGTGTTTTAAATTTCAGCAAGATCGGTTTTTAAATCATTGAGTTTTGAGATCGATTTATTTTTTCAAGCCTCAATTGCAAATCGGGCAGTTTCTTTTGTAAATAATTTAAACTTTCCAAACCAGGCTAGAAAATTAAAAAACTATCCAAATTTAATATTGATAATATTTATTTTGACCGATTTTATAATGATTTCTTTAGAGTGACCTTTTTTACGCGACGCATAAAACAATATAGCCTCTTTATTTTCCGATGTAGATTATCCGCTTTTTTCTGGAAAATCTTTGTCTTAAAAAGTGATTCTTTAGGCTGTGGTTTTTTTAGTTTAATTTTGTCGAAAAAAAATGTACATAAAATTTTATTGCGCTGTTTCTAAAATTAACTATTTTTTCTAACTTTTCAAAGAGTTTTATAACTTTTTAGTTTATTTTTTTGACAGAGATATAATTACTTCCACATCCACTTATATACAATAGTGGAGTGGAAGTATAGTAGGTAATCGTAAACAAAAATTCACATTTTTTCTGTTGAAATAGGTTTAGTATATCACTAAACGTCAAAATTTTAAATTTGAGCGACAAAAGAATTTCTGTCTGTCAGTCTGTCGGTCTGTAACATTTTTTCTGCGCACGATATATCTGAAACGGTTTTAGATATTAACTTTACACACGTATGTACTATAACGAAATCTGGTATTGGATTGTTTTTCAAACTTATCTGGTGAATTGTTGGGGGTAAAGAGGAGAAAATAAGTAAAGCAATCTGGTAGAGTACAAAGACTTGGGATTAAGTGTATATACTAGAAGCTAAGGCCTCAGATTTTTTTATATTTTCAAACCCGCCCGCACTAACCCCACACCATTATTTAAAGGGGTTGAAAAAATAAAATTGAGATGCTCGCTTGAAATTTGGTATACGTATATATCATTATGACACCTGGAACTATACTATATTTTGGGATGATTCTGTTGAAGGGTTGGGGGTTAAATAGGGGTAAATATGGGAAAATAAATAAAGCAAACCCTATTTACCCATATTTGCTCCCCAACCCTTCACCAGAAAAGTTCAAAAAACAGTTCCGTTCCAGATCTCGTTATAACACATACGTGTAAATAATTTCAGGTCAATATTCGCTCTCTTAAATCTTCTGAAGTGTTAATGGGAGTTTTATACACCAGGGTTTTGAGATGACCCCACAAAAAAATCCAAACTACTGAGATCGGGGGATCTTGTTGGCCATTGCCTCCTTGACCATATACGTAATGCATTGTTTCCATTTCCACATTCGTATAATTCGTCGTATTTACTGAGATATTCGAATAAAGACGGCGACAAAATAAAATAAATTCAATAAAACACTAAAAATCGAAGAAATAATACGATGAGATGGTTTTGAATACCAACAACTAACTTTATGTCAACAAATATTGTTTTGAAAATGGTGTTTGTAAAAACGTCATTTATTCCAGGATAACTAGATTTATGTGTTCAAAAATTATTAGTTAATGCTACTAAATGAAGCAATCTGAATTTAATTGTTTCAATTAAGAATTGTGAGTTTAACGAGAAAAACGCAAGAGACCGCATTTACGCAGAATTGACCAGGCTGATCAGGAAAAATATCCACGCACAAAAGAGTTACAGACAGACAGACAGATAGACAGACAGAATTTTTTTTCAAATTTCAAATCTTGACGTTTCATCACATTCTAAACCTATTTCAACAAGGAAAATTTTGGATTTTTTTTTTGCGATTACTTACTATAGTTTTAGTAATTAATAATTAGTAAATATCATTTAAAAGTTAATCAGAAACGTCTTAGAGTAGACCCATCGTATTCAGAATTTCCCATAGATTTCAACAATGTGCACTTCCCGTTGCGCATGTATGTGAAAGTAAAATTTAAAAAACTGAATTTTGACTAGATGTTAAGTCTTCTATTCATATTATCTTAGAATAAACAATGTGCCTACTCAATGAGTGAATATAGTAGAAAGTGTATATACAAAAATGTTTTAATAAACTAGCATCTAGAATATATATATTTCGACTAATAAACGTGTATACTTTGTCCCTTTCTTCAATGATATTGTTGAGTTTCCATGTGTCACATATGTATAAGACATATTTCCACGCCTTATTTCCTCATATTTTTTTGATAACCCATAGACGGTCTTGTAGATTATTTTAACATTCATCTTGTCAAGAATGAATATTAATATGTCTTTATAATAGTTGACATTTCCTTAACTATAAAACAAGTACTTCTTTCTTCTAAATATGTTCTCTTGAATGCTCCGTATTATGCCATATATTGCATTGGACATTTCAACAATTGTATTATTTTTAATATGTCTATATTATTATTTATTGCGTCGAGCACTAATGCCATAAAGTAATAAGCATAGCCGTCAAACATGATTCCTGACGTGATTCCTCTTTTATAAATTACTAGATGATAATTTAAGATTGACAATATTTGTCTCGTTTTTAAATATGTGCTAAAACTCAATTGGTACTAATTCGATAAACTTTGTAATACCCATATGCTTTATTCAACACGACACATGGTTAATATAAAAATATAATGAGAGTAGATATGCATATCTACTAATGAGAATTGTTTAATATTGGTAGCTTTTTCAAACTCCACTAAACGTGGCATTTTATTTCGTGTAATATGACACAACGTAGACGATAATTATAGTGCAATTCAGGCAATTGTTTTTGTGCACATCATTTGGCATTATTTTTAGCAAAAACTGTTGACAAAACCAAAACGAACATAAATTGATTACACTAAACTGAACTTGTGGTAGGTACCTTATGAAACATCTTGAGAATAATTGTTAATAAATTAAACACTGCTTTTAGATGAATCAATCAATATGTTATAAATATACTCTACATATGTTTCGGCTTATTAGGCCTTTATCAAGAGTATTACATAGTGAATACTGTATTCTGTACTCTATTCTGTACTCTTGATAAAGGCCTAATAAGCCGAAACATATGTAGAGTATATTTATAATATATTGATTGATTCATCTAGTTGGAGTTTGGAGTTTGTGGGAGGGCAGTCACATTTAGGTGACCGCAGCACCTAGGCCCCATTGGACCCCTTGTACGTCCTCCCGAGGGATACAGGATTCCACCTAGGCCTCCAACCATCCTAATCTTGTGAAGAAGGTGGTGATGCTGCCTAGGGGAATATCCCTCAAGTCGGCCAGTGTAGGCCAACGTTCTCCCAAAATGGATTCTCTGCTAGAGGAGACTGCCGGGCACTCACAGAGTACGTGTTGGACAGTCTCGTCTTCTTGTTCACAACCTCTGCATAGGGGTGTGTCATTTAACTTCATGTTATAAAGGTGCTTCCTCAGCTGGCAATGACCAGTAAGAATTCCTGTCGCGAAGCGCAGGTTCTTCCTGGACATTCCCAGGTAGATCATCGTTGTATCCTTGTCAGGGTATCTAAGCAGATCCCTGGCCAACTGACAACTATGAGTTTCATCCCACAGTTTTTTAAATTTTCTGTGGGTGTCTTCTTTAATCATTAGCATTATTGCTGAGGTCGGCAGTATGTTGGAAGGGCCAGGTCCAAGTATACTTAGACTGGCTGCCTTCTTAGCCAGACTGTCAGCTTCCCTGTTGCCTCTGCACTGTGCATGCCCTTTGACCCAGCATAGAATGACACTGTTCATGCTGGAGGCGCCCACGAGTGCCTGATGGCATTCCCATACTGACCCTGTTGTTATTTTGTGCCTCTGTAGGGCCAGTAGTGATTGTCTACTATCAGTGTAGATTCTTATTGTTTTTCCCGTTATTTGTCTACGGGAAATTTCTTTTGCGGCTATGGTTATTCCCGCCAGTTCTGTTTGTATTATACTGGCTTGTTTGTCCATAGCCCATTTAATTTGAATTTGCAGGTTCCTGGAGTATACCCCACAACCTGTTCCTTCTTTCTTTTTCGATCCGTCTGTAAAGATGTTAACTGTTCCTTCACTGACGGCCTCATTGCTACTGTTGGTGTGTATTTCATAGGGTCTATCAAAGATGAACTGTGGAGAAATACCATCTGCACGTACCTGCAGAAGTGGCATTTGTTTAATTGCCTCATTCCACAGCCGGCATCTGGTCACTCCACATCCTATGTTTGGCTGTATGCCAATGGATTTGAGACGTGCCATAGTAGTTAGGGCCACCTCTTCTAGATATATGTCTAGTGGTGGCAGGCACAGCATCACTTCCATTGCTCTTGTTGGTGTTGTTCTTATAGCTCCAATTGTGTTTAAACAGGCTACTCGTTGTACCTGGCTGAGCTTACGTTTCGCTACAGTCTGCTGACTCTTAGGCCACCAGACGATGGCTCCATAGGCTATCATTGGTCTTATTATAGCAGTGTAAATCCACATAGCCACTTTGGGTTTCATTCCCCAGGTTTTCCCTATGGTTCTGCGGCACTGCTCAAAAGAGATGTAAGCCTTCTTTAGTCTTCTGTCTAAATGAAGATTCCATGTTAGTTTGGCATCAAAAGTTACTCCAAGGTATTTTACTTCTGATGCGAAATTTAGTGTGGTATTTAGGAGAACGGGGGCCGTCATTGGCCCCAATTTCCTTTTCCTTGTGAAGAGGACCAGCTCTGTCTTCCTGGGGTTGGCCGACAGAGAGTGTTCTCTGCACCATCTTTCGATTATTCTCAGGGCCATCTGCATTCGATCACAGAGGACTCCTTCGAATTTACCACTAAGCAGTATCGTTAGATCATCTGCGTATGCAATTGTGTGGAATCCCTCGGAGTTGAGGCGGCGCAGGAGGCTGTCAAGAACTAAGTTCCATAGAAGAGGTGATAAGACACCCCCCTGAGGACAGCCTCTTGCAACCATTCCTCTAACAGCGATGTCTCCCATGTTAATCTGTACCGCTCTTTTTGAGAGCATGTTGGATATCCAGCCACTTACGATCGGAGAAACGTTCCTGCTCGTGAGGGCTGCTGTAATTTTTGGAAAGGTGGTTTTATCAAAAGCGCCTTCTATGTCTATGAAGACACCCAGGGTGGACTCTTTATTGTCCAAAGACTTTTCAATCCGACCACTAACCGCATGAAGGGCGGTGTCGGTGGATCTGCCCGGGGTGTATGCATGCTGATTGGGATGTGTGGGATTAGCAGTGATCGCAACATCCCTCAAGTGTCGCTCACATAGCTTTTCCATCGCCTTGAGAAGGAATGAGGTCAAGCTAATGGGTCGGTATGCTTTGGGGGTAGTATAGTCTATTCTTCCCGCCTTTGGTATGAACACTACTTTGACTTCTCTCCACACCTTCGGAATATAAAGGTGTGCTAGGCACGTCCTGAATATTGCTGTCAGGTGCGGCACTATTTCATCCAGACCCCATTGTAAAAGGGCTGGATGAATGCCGTCAGTACCTGGCGATTTGAAGGGGGAGAAGCCCAGTATTGCCCATTTAATTCTGTCTTCACTCACAATTTGTTTGGCAGTTTGCCAGTCCAGTTCGGTGGGTTGAGTGTCGGTTTCATTTGGCCATTCCTTCCGATCTGTCACTACAGATTCTGGGAAGTGAGTTTCCATAAGCAACTCTAGGCTTTCATGTAGGTCGTTGGTACTGGTACCATCATCCTTTTTCAGTAGACCTAGGTGATTGTCTTTGTTTTTGGCAAGTATTTTATGTAGCCTAGCAGCCCGCGAGTAATCCTCGATCTCCTCACAGTAGGCTCTCCATGCCTCTCGTTGTCTCTGCCTGACTAGTTTTTTGAACTCTCTTTGATTGGTTCTGTATAGCTCCCAATCTGATTCAAGTTTTGTCATTTTCGCCTTGTTGAACGATGTCCTAGCTTGTTTCTTGAGGTCGGTCAGCATCTGGAACCACCATTTAGTGGCTTCCCCAGGCTGTTGTTGTACGGCCTTCAAGGGACACGATGCTTCGTAAGCTTTTTTCATAGCGGTTTGAACAGTTTTAACATACTGCTCAATCTCTCCGTTGTTTTGTGGCACCCCGTTGTGTACATCCCTCAGGTTCTCCCTGAGTTGACGTCGATATTCATCTCTGTCAGTGTCTCGGGGGTTCCTGAGGAGTTTTCTTGGTGCTTTGATTAATTTAATGCCGAATTCAATCCAGCGATGGTCTGACATTGAAGCAGCGTCAGACACATGCCAGTCTTGGATCGAGTTGGATATACGGTTTGTAGCTAAGGTGATATCTACTATGGTTTGACTTCTAGAGTTAATAAATGTCGGTGTACAGCCTTGGTTAATTATATTAAGGTTATTACCGATTATATAGTCGTAAAGTGACTTACCTCTAACATTGTTGTCTTTGTTGCCCCAGGTTACATGGTGAGCATTGGCGTCACATCCCATGATTAGTTCCCATTTCTGGGTGAGGCAATGAGTTACCAGGTTCTCCATTTCCCTTGTCGGCGGTGGTGTTGCCTGGTCCTGGGGGAGATACACTGATGCTATTACGACTGTTGTTGGTTTGCCTGATATTGCACATTCCACCCTCACGGCCGTGAGATCAGAGGTTGAAAGGTGTTGTAATGGCTGGATTTTGATGTGCCGGGGGGCATAAATCGCTGTCCTCGGCGTCATTGTTGGTGAGCTGAAAATAACTCCGTTTAGTTTTGTTAAACCAGATATTTTAGATTTAACTATCCAGGGTTCTTGGATTAGAGCCAGTGTATCCTGCTCCACATCGAGTCGTCGGCACAATGTTGCCGTTGCCGCTCTACTGTGTTGCAGGTTACACTGGACTACTCTTACCTTGTTTGGCTCGTTCTGTGGCGAACGTTGTTGCTCTGCCGCAGACTGTACATGTTGTGGTGGGCGCTGGCGCTCATCCACTGGTTGGTGCGGCGAGCGTGGCCGCTCTGCCGCTTGATTGGCTAAAGTTTTATTATCCATATGGGTTATTTGTTGATTTCGTCCATCTGGTTCCCCACCCGCCACGGAGCCCTCTTTGGGGATGTCGCACGGCAAGCCCGTGCGATCACCAAGGATACCAGATGGATATAGCCCCCAGAGACAGGCAACGCTGTGAGAGGGTGGCGCAAACCTGACTGCCGAGGCGATCGACAGCCAGATCCACGGCCCCCTACGCGCCCCCTGCCGCCAGAGACTCACCCTGCCGGCCCTCTGACGGGACGACGCAGCCGGTTGATCAGGAGTGGGTTAGCTCCCGACCGCCCGTCTAGCCGAACTCCGGACCTAAGTGGCGTGTTGCAGGCACGGCCCACTCAACCACCAGGATTCCTTCATCTGACGACACGGGTCGCCACGCACGGCACAAACACGTGGGGGCTGGTTACTATGGGATGTCGCCCAAATTCCCATAGGCATCGTTAGAGGTACCCTAACCCTGGTACCATTCAGTCCTCGGCACGATGGCTTACACCTTGACTTGGGGGATGTTTTTCGAACCTCCCGGTCTAGATCCGCCGCCTTTTGTTTAAGCAGTGTCACCTCGTGCAGGGTGTGGTTCTTCACCACATGCTTACCAGCACCTCCGAGGGGGCATTGGTGAAGCTGGCGGACGGTCTTGGACGGTGATAGGCTAGGGCAAGAATGCTATATTCGCGTCAACCGTCCCTGGTGTGCGTCAACCCACCCCGGTAAACCCAATTAAGGGGCCGAGTGAGCCAACGCACTCCTTGACACCTTGATTCATCTAAAAACAGGGTTTAATTTATTAACAATTATAAATTGATTAATGGAAATTTGATGGTAACACTGTATAGGTACATAAAACTTTATATAATAATAGTGTAGTAATAGTATATTGAAAAGAATAATTTGCGTAGAAACAAACATAATAAGCAAAATTAGCAATCTCAAAATTATTAACTTAAGAAATACGAAAACTAATAATAATAAAAATGTAATATTATATAAGCTCGCGTTAGAAATGATCACATGATTTACTTTTAACACTAGTGCAAAAAATAAAATGACAAGTCGTTTGTCATAATAACATTTATATATTTATTGACAAAAAATTACAGGTTATTTAGAAATAATTATATTAATTGTAAAACCGCTGCCTAAGGAATCACTACTTCCACATCCAGATTATTCGTCCAAGTCACTTTAAAGGAAACATCTTGACTATATTTGCACTCTAGTATGTGGAAATTATTGGTCATAGAATTTTAATAATATTTGGGGTAGATGTCATAGAAAAGTTTGAGGAGTTGGTTTCTACCATATACGTTAAAAATGAAGTTTCTAGTTTACCGTACTTATTTTCCACTATTTACAACCTACCACCTCAATGGAGTCATCTCAATCAGATGTCACTACAATACATACGTGTACTAACTCTCAAGTGAATATCTCAATTTGATGTTATCAATCCCATTAATAATGAAGCAGAGGTGGTAGAGTTTGAAAAATATTAGAAGGAAATCTGAGGCCTTGGTTTCTAGTATATACACCGAATCCCAAATTTCTGTAGTCTTACCAGCTTGCTTTACTTATTTTCCACTATTTGCCCCTATTTAACCCCCAACCCTTCAACGGCATCATCTCAAATTATGATCTAGTTTCAGACGTCGTTATAATACATACGTGTACCAAATTTCAAATGAATATCTCAATTTTATTTTATCAGCCCTTTTCATATTGGAGTAGGGGTGGTTGGGTTGAAAAATATTATAAGAAAATCTGACGCTGTGGCTTCTAGTACATACACCGAATTTCAAGTTTCTGTAGTCTTACCAACGCTTTACTTATATTCCTCTATTTACCCCAAATTAACCTCCAACCCTTCAACGGAATCATCTCAAAATATAAACTAATTCCAGGCGTCGTTATAATACATACGTGTACGAAATTTCAAATGAATATCTCAACTTTATTTTGTCAACCCCATTAATGGGGTAGGGGTGGTGGGGGGGTTGAAAAATATTATTAAACAATCTGAGGTCTTAACTTCTTGTACATACACCGAATTTCAAGTTTCTGTACTCATACCAGCTTGCTTTACTTATTTCCCCCTATTGACCCCTAAATAACCCCCAACCCTTCAACGGAATCATCTCAAAGTATAATCTAGTTCCAGATGTCGTTATAATTCATACGTGTACCAAATTTCGAATGAATATCTCGATTTTATTTTATCAACCCTTTTAATAATGAAGTACTTAGGGCTGGTGGGGGTTGAAAAATATTTTAAATAATCTGAGACCTTGGCTTCTAGTACATACACCGAATTTCAAGTTTCTGTAGTCTTACCAGCTTGCTTTATTTATTTTCCCCTATTTACCCCTATTTAACCCCCAACCCTTCAACGGAATTATCTCAAAATATAATCTAGTTCCAGATGTCGTTATAATACATACGTGTAGAAAATTTCAAATGAATATCTCAATTTTATTTTATCAACCCTTTTCAAATTGGAGTAGGGGTGGTGGGGGTTGAAAAATATTATTAAAAAATCTGACGCTTTGGCTTCTAGTACATACACCAAATTTCAAGTTTCTGTACTCTTACCAACTTGTTTTACTTATATTCCTCTATTTACCCCAAATTAACCCCCAACCCTTCAACGGAATCATCCCAAAATATAATCTAATTCTAGACATCATTATAATACATACGTGTACGAAATTTCAAATGAATATCTCAACTTTATTTTATCAACCCCTTTAATGGGGTAGGGGTGGTGGGGGGTTGAAAAATATTTTTAAAAAATCTGAGGCCTTAACTTCTAGTACATACACCGAATTTCAAGTTTCTGTACTCTTACAAGCTTGCTTTACTTATTTCCTCCTATTTACCCCTATTTAACCCCCAACCCTTCACCGGATTTCCTCAAAAAACAATCCAGTTCCTGATCTCGTTATAATATATACGTGTACAAAATTTCAGGTCAATATCTTAAACCGTTCCGGAGAAAGCGTGCGGACAAAAAAAGTTACAGACAGACAGACAGACAGACCGACAGACAGACCGACAGACAGACCGACAGACAGACAGAAAATTTTTTTTCGCTAAAATTTAAAATCTCGACGTTTCATGACATTCTAAACCTATTTCACGAATAAAAATTTTTGAAATTTTTTTTGCGATTACTATACTTCCAATCCACTACGTGGATGTGGAAGTAAAATTGGAGCAATTAGTAATATTTATCCCTCGTGAGGAAGCTACTTCACAAGGAGAAATTGTTAAAGTTGAACTTGAAGCAGTGGAGGAAATACTATTAATATGCTCTATTTCTGAATTGTTAGAAGTAGGGCAATTATTTGGAAGAATGTGACAAGCAATCCTCTTTTTGTTTTCTAACGAATCTTCCAAGTATCCTTCTGCAACACTCGAACTTTTCCTTCCTCCATGTCTTTTTAGTGTACATAAATTTGCACCAGAGTCTGCTAACAAGCTAGTGGATGTCCGACAAAAACAATGTCCGGTGTAAAGTTCACTATTTGGTAATTTCAAAAATCTTGCAATATCTGTAGACATCTTTCCAAAAATATTTATTCCAACAGGTTGAATCGTACATTTGTTACTAGTGTATTTAATAAATAGACGTTGGTGGTTGACATGAGCTGGACGTAATGCTAAGTACTTATGATATAAGCCAATATAAGTCTCGGTATAACAGTAAAGGTTCTTGAAACTCTAGTCTTGCTATCTGGAATGTTTACCACTAGTGTATTTCCTGAATCCTCAATATTGTTTAAACTCACTTGACAAAGTTCTTCACGGCGACACGCGCCTAGTATACCCATTACAGCAACTACTTTAAACATGAAATTTTTGTCATCTGGCGCCTCTGCAATAAACTTATCAATATTTTGACGTGTAAAAATTTTTTATTTTTTTGGACGATATCCTTCTCCTTTGCGCTTCAAATATGCGATGAGTTTGTAAAACTTACTTATATCTTGATTGTTCTCGACATATAACATAGCCTTTATCATTGAAAAATGTGCCCAAGGCGTCGAAGGCTTCCAAATTTTAGAATTTTGCTCGAAATAGGTCAACATTACATTTTCACTGTACTTGCGTGCAATATTCCACAAAGCGTTTGTACGCTAATTCATATCGTTTTTTGGATATTGTGGGCAACAAATCTAAAGTTGCCCTTGTAGCTGCTTGTTCAATTTCTTGAGGAATCGATTCGCTTCCTTCTGGACTATAATTAATATTGGAACTCATCATATTGCAATAGTTTTTCACATTTGACAAGCATGTGTCAAACAACGGGCAAACTTCATTTATTTATTTCATAAATCCTACAAACTACTGGAATTATGAGGTAACCATTAAAAGGATTTGAAATCTTTTTAAATAAACTTTTAATGGTGTTTGTAGAAAAAACATTGTATGATGCACGTGTTAAAAATGACTTTATTTTTAACGCCTATATCATAAAATATATTAAATATAAAAACACAAAGTATGTATCTAAATCTAGGGTTAAATAACAAGTTAAAAGACAATGCAAGTAAGTAAATCTAAAATTGTAAATATTCCTGAATACTTTAAAAATAATTGTGGAGAAGAAAAGATCTGAACATTTTGCTATTTTCTATGTTTTTTATTTCTGGCATTAATCTGGTATATAATTCCTATGTACATAGGACTTTTCTCGTATAAGGACAAATCATGTGCAGGAATGGTCAACATAGATCTTTGTCTCATTTCATAACGGTGAAAATATCCAATAATTATGAAAGTTTCCAGATTTGTTTTAACACATGCTAAAATTTCACAAATATATATGCAAGGAAGTGTTAGCACTTGCTAATTTTTGAATTAATTTCTACATGATTGTATTTTAAACTATCTACTAATCTGACATGAAGATCCCACAATATTATTCAATAACGTGGGCGTGATGCAAAATGTGCAGGATAAAATGACATTAAAGTAGCATTATTGCTAATAATAAAACATATCCTTTATAGGATTTTGCAAACAGCAGAAAAAACTATCTATGAGAACTAAAAGAAAAATTATTTGTAAAATTATTAAACCAGTATCCACATAACCCCCTACGACTGTGAAGATTCAGTTAAAATGAGAAGAAAGGTCTAAAATGAATTTATTTACATACCTCGTCTTTTGGAAAATTTTTCATTCAAATTTATTACATTTTCATGAAATCTATCCTTCTATTTCTTGGAAATACTTAACCTTTGAAACGTGTTTCGCCCTTATTTTGGAGCTCATCAGAAAGGCACAAAGCCACTCACACAATGCTTCATGCAAGAACCAAGACAATTACCAAGTTTATGACATTTGTTTGTTTGTTGATCTGTCTTTCCTGAAACCATGTGAGGAATTGTGTAAGATTTTATTAGATGTAAGAAACAGCATAATTTGAACAAAAACAATTTTATCTAAAATCTTGGATATAGAACTAAGTAAAGCTACAGGACTGTAGTTTTCTATGTTTTCTCTTACATCTTTCCTATGTAATGGTACAATGTATGAAAATCATTTTTCTAGTGATAATTTAGGACTATCAATAGGATTCGAGAATTGTAACTATATAGCCCAAGCAGACTAAATAATAGGGGTATCTACGTATGTTCATATAAGTTACTGTTAGAGGAAATATAATTGTTTTCTTGTGAGTTATGTACCCGCATTTCTCTTTCGGGATAAGAAAGTTATTAATAATAATAGCAACAAATGTAGGTAAAAGTTAGGTACCTACTCTTATGATCTTTCCTCAGTATCTTGGAAACCTAACGAGATAGGGTAAAATACTATATGTACCTCACTGATAGAGCACAACATTCTCTCTATAGTAATTATTGTTATAAGAAAAATAACGGAACAGATGTTAGTTAAGTTTATATACGCCGCCATAGTTTCACAATGGGGTTCTAAAGAGCGTATTTTTCGTCATTGTTTGATAGTAATTTTTTTTTTTTTTTAATCACTTATTTAACGTCGGCCTATTTCCGCTACCAAGGCCAATCACCGACGCCAGGAGACGAGCTACCCCCAACCTGGAAATTTTGCCGAACCTCTTCTCTATCGAAGAGTAGGGATCTTTTACTTGCCTAACATTTTAATAGACAAGGGACCGACTGCTTTACATCCCCTCCGAAGGATGGTATATCCACTATGTAACCCCCGCCTAAAGTTACATACCTTCTACGCATGCGCTGATATACAAGCCGTTAGAAGACGGAGCGAGAACGCTGTGTTTCCCTGGAGAGGCTCACCCATCCAAGTACTAACCGCGCCCGACGTTGCTGCATTTGCGTATCGAAATACGAGTATATGCAGACGTCTCTACGCTCGCTCCGTTTGATAGTAACTTTACGAATTTGCTCGATTTGAAATGCAATTGGGAATTAAAAAGATATCATACATCACTTTTTACGACATAATATAAGTTAGAATACTTTTTCTTATATTACTGCTATATGAATAAAAAACACATTTTTTTGTATTGCCATAGTTGTTTGCAATTTGCGGATATTGGACTTGAGACACAATAAGCAAAAACGGTTTAAAAAATCAATTAAGCCATAAAATGTGTTTTGTTGAATCCACAGATGACTTAGTATCTCACAATAAATATGAAACTTTAAAACAATTATATTTTTTATGACGACAACTTGTAAAAAGTCATACTCCGATATCTATATGCTTGGCATAATTGTTTCACATCCAGAATGTGTCAACAACAAAACAACTAATTACACAGAATGAGTTGATAGTTGTGAACAGTCAATATCTCCTCAAGCGCGTGGGAAACAGGTATCAGATAAAATTTGCAGGAGATCAAGTCTGAAATATTGTAAAATAATTTTTATATCTATAGGTTGTTTCAGATACAGGCGGCAAGTGAATACCTGGGACTTTATAAAATTGAACACCTAACATTTTTTTATATATTTGTATTCGACTTTTAGTTCTCTGTCTAGGCATATATCATTTTTGGGCTTACACTGCGGCATTTGCAGAGGCCATCTACAGAAATCGTATTTTCATAAATTTGACCATCATTCCACTTTAAATGTTAGTTCAAGGCAATGTAATAATTTCCAGGTCCATCAACTCGAACCTAATTTTACAGGTTGTTATAAATATATGTTATGGAGCATAGTAGGTGGATTTTTGAAAAAAAAAATGGTGATGGTTTCTCTCAATATACGTGAAATTTTGTGTTTTAAAATTTTTTATTCGAATATTTTGGTATATTACTTACTGCAAATCCTCACTATTTTTTTGTTTAATACCTCTTTAGTATATCTGACACATGTATAAATACCACAAAAATTGGTTACGTTATTAAAGAGATTTTTTTTTCAAAATTCGATTAAGCAATTTATTTATTTTAAAAACCAGAGGGGGCAGGGGTGTAATATCTTGCAAAATAGTTCCTCTTAGTGATGTGATGTCAAGGCAAAAACATCAGCTCAATTTCCCGAGGGGCATCCAGCCAATGCTTACCCTGCTACACTCTTTCCTATGTTTTGTGTACTATTAACTTTTTCTATAAAACTGACAGTTTTTTATTTATTGAGAGAGGAAGTTTAAAATGAGCGTGCGACATACGGTTAGTTTAAGTTGAGCGTGCGTTATACGGTTTTTCGCATTTTCCTCGATATGGGTGATTCCTGTGAGAAATTGTTGGACATAAGAATTGTAGATCAGGAAGAAACCTACAGTTATCATTTTTAATTTTAATTTTTGAAAAACAATTTGCACTACATGGCGCCGCAAAGTTGACATGTTAACGCGTGCTTATGGAATTCTTTTCCATGCCAGCCCTGAGGTTGAGTTCTAACCGCGTTTTTAGCGTGGTCTCATCGGCAGACTTAATCCACTATCATTGTCAATCGATAGATGTTTATTAGTTCTCTTCGCTGGATTCGTTGTCGATGCCGTTACCGTTCACACATTTTCGGGAAATCTGTTGTCACAAGTGTTACAGCTGCGTCGTCTTTGACACATTCCAGCTTTGCGCAACCACCAGCTAGCTCTTCCACGGTTTCTTTTGCATTTACAGGCTATTAATTTAAAATTTCTTCGGGCGCAGCTCTTCCACGGTTTCTTTTGCATTTACAGGCTATTAATTTAAAATTTCGTCGGGCGCAGCTCTTCTGCGGTGGTTTTTAGTTCTTGCCCACAACGTTTCCTGGTTCATCCCCATTTCTGCGGTTCGTGAAAGTTTCCAAGCCACATTTGCACTTGAAGGTCCTAAAAGTGTATTGCCGGGCCGCATCCGATGTCAGTGCAAGTGATGCAAAGCTCGCTTTTTATTTTCTTGTAGTTTTTACAAAGCGTTGGTGACTAGCCACTTTTAATTTTCTTGTGCTCCGGTATCTTTGTGCGAGGCAAGAAAGAATGTTTCTCCTGCGGTTGCAAGAAGTTTGGGTGAAAGTTTTTTTCTTTAAAGATTTTCAGGGATACTTCGAAATGATCGTTGTTCATCAAAGTGGTGATGAATATATTGATTTTCCAAATCTAAAAACAGAGGAAGTCGCGTTGCACCGGCTGAAGGCGTGTAAAAATAAAATGTTAGTGCTTATGACATTGTCAAATGGAATTCTTGATTTTGAGTAAAGTATCTCGACAATTTTTGCCGAGTTTTCATGTTAAACGTTCTTTCTTAATAAATAAAACACTATCAGTTCTACGAAAAAGTTAATAATACATAAAACATAGAAAATTCATTTATTTTCAAAGCGTAAAGGTTTGATTAATCGCAGGGAACACCCTTTAGAGTTTCGTTCGACTTTGAGAGGCCTAAAAATTAGTATATGGTGTTGACTATAAGTCAAAGTGAATCGACATTCAAGTTTATGAAAATGCATTTTTGCTTACATTGACCACTGCAAATACATTATCGAAACAAGTTGAATAACTTGGCTATGCCTATGCGCTGTACAAGTTCAAAAATAATATATGCCTAGATAAATATTTCAGGGATAAATACAAATAGAGAAAAAAAAATGTGCGTTCCATTTAAAAAATCTAGGCCTCAGCTTACCACCGCTGTATAAAACATCCCTTAGACTTTTATGTTTCTCAATCTTGATCTCCTACAATTTCTATCTCAAATATTCCTCATATTTCAAACGGTTGAGGAGATATTGACCATCCACTTGCTTGTGACTCACCATGCGTATATAAATGAGTTTTAAGTTTAATGTCATGTCGTAGTGGACTGAGAATCCATACAAAAGTAACATTTAACCTGACATACTAATATAAATATACAATATTAAAAATATGATATTTTAAAATGACAATTAAAACAGATCTTGCGATAAAAACAATATTTAACATTATGTCTGTTAACTTACAAACAACTCTAACAAAAATCCACTTATATGCTATACTGGGTGTGCGATAGTTAAAAGTATGTAAATTTGTCAATTTGCTAATGCAATTGTATCATGCCGTCCTCCTGAGATCATCCTGTCAGATGTACCGTACAGCAAATGACTACAAACAATGTTAATTCAAAAGTCACAGAATGCCTATCAAAATATTATAAACGCAAAGATTTTATTAATATTTTTACACGTAGTTTTTCTTTTAGTTCTCATAGATAGTTATTTATTCTGCTGTTTGCAAATTCCTATAAAGAATATGTTTCAATACAATTAAGAGCAAACAAATAATAATTCACATTTAAATAAAGTTTCTTGTTTCAAATTTGCATCAAGTGGAACATTATAACCACGCATACAGTAAATAGTATATTATGTAACAAGTTTTATAAGCGTCATTTTAGTCACGAGTTTTATTAATCGCGAGCGACGCGTAGCGGAGCGAGTGTTTAATAAAATGAGTGACTAACAAGTTTATAAAACGTGTTGCATACTATACTTTTTCTACGACAGCAAATATCTAAATAAAAAATTTGGAAGTTATTTTAATATTTCATTTATTAACGTATCAATAACATGGTAACAGTAAAAAATTACTAAACTATTTATTTTGACAGATTGATGATAAGAATTACGGAAAACTAACTTGATTTTTGCCATTAAAATATCTAGAGTTAACCTCAGCCGTGACGAATATCTCGTTGCTAAGTTCAGCCTGTGGAAGTAGAAAAAATATTGAAATTCGTATCTGTGGTTTGGTTCTAAAAGGTCCAATGTTAAAAATAGACAATTTGAAAATATTGCATTTAAAGTTTTGATTAATCTATGAAGTAAAATAATGATAAGAAATTGTTAATTTAATTATAAATTGCTGCAAATATTTATGTAGTTTATAAGTACGAGTCATATTTTCGAATTATAGAAAAATTATATTCAAAATTTACAAAAAAAAAGTGACATTGGCCCTTTTCCCTTTATGAAAAGTATCTAAAAGTGAAACATTGGCCCTTTAGCGATTTTAAAAATAACAGCTAAATAGAAATAAGACAACTGTCAAATGTCAAATATTTTTATTTGCTTACATCTAAAAATTCAAAAATAAAAGGAATCCTAATTGTCATTGTCTATATTATCATAAATGTCATCTTCTTCGTCCGTTAATGTGTCTTTAGCTGTAGACGAGACGGTTAATTTGCTGATAAATTGGAAATAGTATACTCTGCTATTTTCATCGATATACGGTTGAAGTTCTTGCAGGTGTTTTAACTTATTTTCTGGAATCCCTAGTAGATCTTTTGATATTGGTGTTAGTTGTGGATTTTGTAAATTTCTAGTTCTTTTTCTTAATAAATCTGAACTCTTGGTCGCCAGCAAAGGTAAAATTTGTAAAACATATTACCTGGCTTATTATGTCAGTATTGTATCCATCTTATTTTATTCCATGAGACTGGATCACCTTTGGCATTGGTTTGTCTATACTGAAAACGTGTTGCTAAAAGTGACTGAAAGTTTAAAAACTCGTTTAAACCCATATTAATAACGAGATTAGGGGGTTTCGATGGATCATTCGTATTAAATTTGTCCAGTCTCTGGGAATATCGACTCTAGAAGTGGTCATCTTCTTAGTTTTTTCTATTAAAGAATGAATCGTGTCAGCTTCCATATGCGTATGGCCTGGCACTAAAAATTTGTGACTGATAGTAACTTATCTTCCTGAATTATCGAACTCTTATATAGGATTGTCATAAACATTAGGGGTAAGTAGATGTTTTTTGTTTGCCCAGCGCAGCAGTCGCTAAAAAAATGATTTCGTTTACGTCTCGAGGAAGAGCCTTTAAATAAAAAAGCAAACATGATGCTATTTCTTTCCCTCCTCTTTTGGCAATGGTTTCATTTCATACATAACAGATGGCGGAATTTTTATTTTTTCTGGTTTTATATAGGGTGAAGTTAAGCGTCGATAATTTTCGTTTTTAAAATGATTATTCCACTAGTGAGGTGAGGAGTTGGAAGGCATTTTTGCAGGTCAAAACTAACAACGGCCATTTTTGAATTTGTTTTACAGCGGAGCTTATCATTCCGTTTTTCTTGGTATGCTGCATCAGCCAACTGAAGTTGCTCGTTTCTTTTCACTACGAGGCTTTCTTTTTCTTCATCGCTCGAGGCAGACTTAAGTAAGAGGTTATATTTATCACAAGTACCACATTGGCCCTTTTAGCATTTTAACAGAAATATTTTTCACAAAGCTACTTTGGCCCTTACCACTTAAATTTTACATTAATTTTGCAAGTCTTGACATTGACCTTTTTAAGTAAAAAAGATCTGAAAATATCTAGTTCGATGGTATATAACTCAAATTAAGAAAATAGTGACATTGGCCCTTTTAGAACCAAGCCACAGATATAATATTAATATGAGACTCTGTTAATCTTTTTGAAACTGTTTTTATACAGCCGTTATATATCCTGCTCAAATCTCAATGTCGATTTTTCTATGACCACAATATTACGGTTAAATATTATTATTATATAACACGGTATAATATGTAAATGTCAAACTTTATTTATTTATTTTTTGTAAAATTAATGTTAAAGAAAAACTTAAAATGATCCGTGTCTCCATCTTTTTGTTTCCTTAGTATTTTAAACGTGTTAAATTACACGTCAAAATGAAAGTAAAACAAACAACATTTTTTGTACATTCTACAGTTGTGTAAACTCAGAAATGAAATACCCAACAATACCATATTTAGTTCACATTGTTTCACGATTATTAAACCAACAAAATCTCCATGGCAATTTAACAAAACGTGGATTAACGTCGATTTATACCGTTAAGCATTTAATTGATAGCGACATGAGCGAATAAGATGCTCGGCCTACTCCATATTAGAGGCCGATTCGTGGGTGGTCTTTTGTTTTACTCTCATCACCCTTGCCTTGACTACAATAACAACATATGAACATCGTCCTAACAAGACTTTGAGATGCACGATTGATTTCCATGGGTATACCGATTGATCCGATGGAAGATGATTAAGGGACTACCCAGACGACATGCTGCATGAAATATTAATTTTAATTTAAAATTAATCCGCATCTTTCATCCCAATAAATCAGCTATTTTTGCGAAAACTTTGTTTTGCAATTTTTAAATCACATATAAAATGTACTATGGGTATTGAATTCGTTAGTGAGAAAAGGCAATTTTTAAATGTAGTTCATTTCATTTAGACAGAAAAGTTACGATTATCAGTGGCGTGCGTATTTGTATCGCATTTTCAGTTTCTAAAATTTTGGATGTAATGTCATTGAAACATATATTATTCATTTGAGTATTATAACATGAAAGGCGTTGAATAAACAGAGAATTTAATAATTACACGGGCACATACAAACTTTGTTTCTAGTCTTTTCACCAGACCACTCTACCCTTATGTATTTTGAGTCGCTGAATCCAAATCTGCATCATCAGATTTGTGCCTACACCCACCAGATATATTTTATGGTTCATGAATAGTCCAAAAATGGGTCAAAAAGGGAAGTTTCTAATAATTTGTCAAAATACAGAAACAAATTTCCCAGCAAGGGGCCATTCATTATTACGTCACGAAAATTTCAAAGTTTTTCTACCCCTCCCTCCCCCTATGTCACAGGTTGTCACATTCGAGTCAACCCTTGGCCCCCGTTGTGACGTCTCACATATTAAATCTTGAGGTAGAATTATCTGATTTTTGTTTTTTTTAATTCCATTCAGTTAAAACAATGGTATACGTAGATGTAAATAATGTGATGTCACAAAAGTTTGGCCGCCTCCTCCCCTCTTGTCATACTCTGTCACACTTTATGGATCCCTTCCTACCCCCCTCAAAGTGTGACGTAATTAATGGATGGCCCGCAACCGAGTAACTGTAAGTAAGCTATTATTTACACCCAATACCCATATTATAGTAAAACAACTATTTATAGTTTATGAAACCCCCCTAAATCATAAAATCCCATGTATAAAGTTAAGAAAACTGAAATAATTTTTCTCCTGACTTGAGTTTTTTTTTTTTACTTTAAATTTGATCACAATCCACCCCTAGGGTGCGGTAAAACTACCCCCAGAAAAAAAAAGTTATATAGAAATAAGTAAAAATAAAGTCCTTCGATTCTCAGCACATTCTGTATATTACTTAAATAAATTTTAAGGCACTTGATTACAAGAAGACATCAAAATGATAAACCGGTCTGAATAGGATATAACCATCCACAATTAAAGAAATATATCCACTACATTTTAAAAGAGTAAAGTACATTTTTCATTAATTTGCTTTTATATTTAGTTTGCGTACCGATGGTATGAAAATATTTACTTTCAACTTGTTCAAAAACAATCATTGATTTTTCCTGGCAATAAAAGTAAAAGAGTTGCTTATTTGCAAAAATTATTATTTTTTCTTTTTTGCATCTACCATAACGAAATCTTTTATTTTCGAGTAGGCAGTCTTCGTTTTTTTGGTTTTTCCGGTAAATCTCTCTTTAAAGTCCAAACATGGTCAGCCATCATATTAATGACCCAGTTTCCTAGATACGTTGTTTCCATAACTTTTAGATCTTGCTAAACTCTTTCTCTTCTTCTTCACTGAAATTTCCAGGAAGTAGTTGAAAATTTTCTCGGGAATCAAAAAAGTGAAAATTATAAGGATATCTGTTTTAAGAAATTTGCTTTAGGGGAACTGCCCACAGAGTTAACATTCCCTCAAAAAATTTATTTACAATCCCTTCTCATAAATCGTCATTTTTTAAACGATCATATGCGTACAATATCACAACATATAACGTTATAATTCCAGAAAAGCTAAAAACACTATCGACACCAAGTTTCAAAAAGACTTTTAGAAGCATTCTGTTTAACTCGCAAGTTTAAGAACATTTTAATTTAAAATAAGACATTATTGTATTATCTCAGGTAAATAACTTGCATATTGGAATAATTTTTTTGGTAACGTATCGAATACAAATTAATTACATTATATCCATTCTGTGTTTGCTAAATGGAAGAACAGACGACTATTTCTTACTCGAACTGAATTCATGCCCCTTTTTCCATTAATTGTTATACAAATTTACACTTTATTTTTGAAAAAATCAATTTATTCTAACTGTAAATATGTGTTTTTTATTGGAAAATTAATATATTTATTATGTTATTATTATTATAGTGGAAGATTGTCAGTAACTTTGATAAACTGGGGTGCAATATGAATTTGAAACTTCATTTTCTTCATAACCCCATAGACCAGTTTCAGGAAAATTTTGGAGAACAAGGGGAATATTTCACCAAGATTTATAAGTTATGGAAACAAGTTTTCAGGGAAACAGGAGCATTAATATGTTGGCTAAATAAACAAATTTTTTACTTTTGATTTGCTGGAAACATCAAGGGTTGTTTTTGGACAAGTTAAAAGTGAATTTGTTCATACCATCGGCACGTAAACTTAATATTCAAGAAAATTAATAAAACATTTGTGTTAGTTTTTAAAACGCATTGCGTCTTATTTCTTTAACAGGTGTGGTTATATCCCTCCTTAAGACGGGTTTGATTTTTATGTTTTTTAGTAATCAAGTGCTTTAAGATTTACTTAAGTAATACACAGAATGTGCTGAGAATTGCAGGAGAATCCAAAAAATTCACTAATAAAAAATATATTTCAGATTTTTGAACGTGATACATGGGATTTTATCATTTAGGGGGGTCTAATAACCTGCAAGGTGTTGTTTTACTATAATATGGATACTAAGTGTAAAACATAGCTTACTTGCAGTTACCCGGTTGCTGGGCAATTTTTTCTGTACTTTGACAAATAATTAGAAACTTCCCTTTTTGACTCATTTTGGACTATTTTTGAACCATAAAAAACTGGTGGGTGTAGACACAATTCTGACTTTGATTTAGCGGCTCAAAATGCATGAGGGTAGAGTAGTATAGTCAAAAGATTAGAAACATTTTTTTGTGTGCCTGTGATTATTATTGGTCAATTTGATAGTAAGGTTTTTCTTATAAAAATTGATGTCCATATAACCTTTGTTGTTTCACTGATTTAGTGAGGATTGTCAATCTTGAATTATTATAAAAATTAAAAAACTAGAGTACCGTAATGATAATAATAAATCTTAAGATGAATAATGAGAGATTATCTTATATAATGTTAACTATTTACTACTAAAATCATAATATTAGTTTTAGCAAGTTATATTTCCTATAAAGAATTCAGTTAAGCATATTTTGATATAAAGGACGGGGTACACTTTTTATAGAAAATCGCCCTAAAATTTCGACTAAACATCAAACTTGATAATTTCAAAAAAAAATCTATATATTTTGGCAAAAGATGAGTAAATCTTTACATATATTGGTCAACTGAAAAAAGAATGCAAAGTCGACTTATTTTGTGATTTTCTGCGAGAAGCACTAACTTTTGATTATATTTTTATGATTTTTATATACAGTGTTACAGGTCACTTTTACGCTTGACAATAGAAAATTCTTTTCATGAAATAGTGTCACTCAGGGAACCATTCATTTCGAAATACATCTGTCGAAAATCCTAAATGAGAGTTAGTTCTACATCCTAGTAGATCTAATGTTGTCAAGTAGCTCGAGAGTAGCCCAGTGCAAGGCGGGGATAGGTAGAATGTCTAGAAAGATGCGGGGAGTTCATTGATATAGAGAGAGTGAGTTTGACGTGGCGTGGTGTTGTACACGATTTATGATTTTTGGTTATCATTTCCACATAGGGACTTATCGTGAGAATACTGCAAAGTGGTTGTCGGGCATTATCGTTGCTTGTACCGCCCACTTGTGCCTTTTGGGATTCTGTCGCCTCTCAAACCACAACCCCAAAGGACGATTTCTTCGGCCACACTGGGAAGCCCGTCTGACACCTCCAGGGCTTTTTCTTTCATCTCTTACCTTCGCGTTTCCTGTTTGTCAACTCACAATATGTGTCATGGGAGATCTGGTTGAGTTTTGGAGTTAAAAAGTTGCTATCTTGGCGACAATTTTGGGACCTTATTCGAGGCGATCTGCTAGATAGCCCCAGAAAACTATTCGGAAGGTCACTAGGCACGTGGACCTCCGGAAGCCGCCATATTGATTCTACATCCAGACATCTAAGCCCTTTCAGTCGGCATATCATAGGGAGGAATCCAGCTAAGTTCTCAACCTACCATTATACCCTTTACCCCTATTTAGATTTTAATGAAGTTTTTTTTACAGCATATATGTATTTGTTGCTTAGTTGTTAATTGCTATTTAGTATTACTATTATCTTCTTTTGTTAAATAAACATCCGTGAAATGTAAGTTCGGTGTGCACACTCAACAAACGGCTCTCTGAGTAAGTAATTAGAAAACTCTATCGTAATTTACGGAATATCAACCATTGTTTATATTGCTAAAATCATAACTAAAATGTTATATGTTCGGTGAATTTGGATATTTCTTTCCCACAAGCACCCACCAACTTACTCACCCCACAGCCCACTGAGCTAGTCAGTGTCGCTCGTCCGCTATAGTTATATAATATTGTATCCGGGAGTGGCACTTTAAACACTTAATTTTTGTTATTCTCACTCTAAGAGACCAAATATCTAGGGTTTCTTGCCATTTCATCTTGGCCACACTATGCACCATAAGAATATTAAGATACAACCATAACTTAATTAATCTTTAATATATCGCTCTGTCGCGAATTGTCAAAATTATATTCTTGTTACGTAAATGATTTACTGCAATTGAAAGGGATAACAACAGTGCATTATTATATTATATCATTATTGTATTAGAAGGTTAAATTCATAATATATCGCAAAACCTAGTTGCCACTAGCTCTTTCATAATTCGGCCATTTTCGTATGGAATTTATCCCATTCTTTTATATACTGTTTAATAAATGTATCCTTAAAATCTCAAGGCAATGAGCAATGTAAAGGAAATTTTAAAAATATATGACATTACTAAATAATTGTTTTGATTCTGTAACGAGAATACCCAAAACAAATGTACAAAGCGAATATTATGTTATGGGTTTTTTTTACAAGTCCTTTACTATTAATACAGAATTTTGTACTCATCTTTGAAGAGCAAAGTCATTGGGATTTTAGTCATGTCCCCTCCAATATATCAGAGTCCAGATTATCTAAACAAGGGCTCACAGTAGTACGGCAGCCTGTTACCGAAAGCCCCTGTCAAAACAACGAGCTTCATCGCAGAGAAACTCTATAGATTATGAAACTCTAAGATACTTTTTCATACGACAAACGTTCGAAAAACGAAACGGGCGGCTGGCAAACGACTTTTCGTCCGCCTGAGAAAATGTCGTAATTTTTATATCGTGATGAGGCAGTTCTTGATTAATTCTCGTTAAAAATAATGAACAAAACATAAATTATTCGAGAATTGCCATTTTTCATTGACCTAAGTTCCAATAATATCAGTCAAAGTCGTATCAAATTAGAGGCTAAAATTATCAAAGCAGCGAGGCTAAAACTTATTTCTATTTATAGGTGTATAAAACGAGAAAAAACTGCGAACTATCGTTTCCCGTTGGCCGTAGCTGCGCGAAATCAAATCGAGTCGCATATACTTTCGGCGTGCTGGAGCAGCGGCACGCTGAGTATGGAGCATGGCTTCGTATTATAGACCAAGTTAAAGGAGAAGAAAAAGAAGAATTGGAATAAGGAGAACAAAAAAAGAAGAACAAGAAGAAGACGTGAACTACTGAGACGAATTAGACAATGAAACATATAAGAGTGAAAACTCAGGAGATGGCGATGAATTAAATGTTTGAAACTATAATAATAAACCTGACAATTTTAATCCTTCTTCTATCATGACTGTATGTCCGCAAGCTTGAATTCAGTTACAATTCCATTTAAACTAATTCTCCGAGAGCTTGTACTTACAAGCAGCCTTAATTTGCTTTTCTTTTTTTTTTGTCGCGGCGGAAATCATTTTTCTCAAATGTGAAGTGGGAAAAAGTTCACTTCATGTTTTTTTCTTCTTCTTAATGATATTTGGAATAGCCTCGCCGCGATGACTTGATCAGCCCTCAGAATTAGGCAACATGCGATTATAATCACTCGTAACTCAGTTAGCAAGAAGTTTCGTTCGAACATCCTTGTGGTCAAGAGACATCGAAACTAGTCGATAATGAACAGAACTGCCTCGCCCTGGCGACCAGAATCTTGACTGGTGGCTATGTGTCATTATTTCGGTCTTTGTAACTCGGCGCATCAGTGAAAAGAGCAGTTCTCAATTTTTTCTCATCATATTTACTCACCTCGACAAGAAAACAAAAGATACTGCCTTGCTGCAAAGAGCGAGGAGGCCGGTTTTTCTTTACATGTTCAAGTCTCGATTTGAACTCTTTAGGACAGGTAAAACGTTCCATCACAATGAACTTTTCTCTCCCAGAACTGATAAGAAACGCTGGAATCATCTTCGCTAAAGTAACTCGAAAATATTGGTAGCGGGATGCCGTGCTACAGACTTCCACTGCAGGATTTATTTTAGAATGTGCGCTGTTGCCAATAGTACGATCTTCTGCAATTCTTGCACACTCGGTTGACCAGGCAGTTGTTGCAGACTCCAAACACTTTCTATTTCCCCTTTTAAGCCTAAGTCCCTCAGTGGCTTTGTAAATTCCTCCATGTGCACTGCTGATTGATCAAGGTCACAAAAGTATTGTCCATGCATCAGCTGTGCACAGAGTACTTCCGTTCTTCACTTTTAATGCTGCATTGAATTTTCTTCTTGGCTTCTTCGTCAGTAGTTTTGGTTCCCACAGCCGTCGTCGTTTCTCTTGATGTAACGCAGATGAACATCTGCTTCCGTGTGATAAAGTCCACCCATTGTTAGGATTTCCCTCGTCTTCCTCTGTCCAATTTAGCGATGTCACTTCGAAGGAAAATGAGAATTTCCAAAACTGTAGGGCGTCGGCTACCGGGACAGCAATAGTGTTTATTGATGTGATATTGTTCTTTGCATTTATCTCGGTTTTCAGAGCTTGTCTAATTCATCGGCAATATTCTCCTACTACTTTATTTTCCGCTTCGTCATTGTCGATTTCCGCGCATTCTTCCGCCTCGGTTTTTATTATATATTTAATCACATGGCAGAATCACGTGACGTTATGAGTATTATTCTTTACAACCTTATAGATAAAACGGATCACGTCTGCCGGATGATCACATTATTCACATTTTTCACATCCAAATTAATTATTTTCCAATGCAGAACTGAAGAGGTCCGCCTCGGCTATACCTACCCATGGTTTATTCGTTTATTTTGTAATCGAAGTATAAAATCATTCCAGTATGATTTCGAATGATACGGAAACTTAATTGAAACCAGGAGACACTAGAGCATATTAGATCATTACACTCTGATATACGCCTAGACGTCTATTTACATTGTTACTAATAATAGCTAATTATGCTGAAGAGGTGTCAGGTATATTAGCAAAACCCACTTTTTTAAGTACGCGATTAATTAATTAGATTTCGGGATATCCCACATCCTATTACATGATTCATGTCAAATATGTAGCATCAATAAACCATTTTTCTGAAATAACTAAGGGATATTACGATACCTATTGGCTTAGATGTAGGTAGCATTAAATCGACTCTGGAATAACACGGATATAAGATTTTGTAATAACCGAGACAGATATTGGAAATCGTGATTCTTATAACACAAATTGGTTTATTACTATTTGTTTACAATCAAATCGAGAAATGCATCTCGTTGATATTGCAAAACATTTGCTTGAGCTCGTATATATTGTACCCAAACATCTATATTAATTAGTTTACATTTACTATTTTGCAAGGATAAATCTTTAGTTGAAACAAGATATGACGACCTTCCTTCGCAAAAAATTATAGTATAGGATTACAGATGAAAAAATTAGTTCCTGTTTAACAGAATTGTCATGAATTAAAACAGTGTTTTTTACATTTTTATATTGATCTTAAAAATAGTAATCGCTTGCTGGTCCGAGAGATTATACAAATGATATGAAACAAGGCAAATTTAAGAGTGGAGAAAAGTTTCCATGATTTACATGCGAATGTAATGAGTTTGACAAAAGGAAAAACCGCTGCCTAAGGAATCACTACTTCCACATTCAGATTTTTCTTTCAAGTCTCTTTAAAGGCAAACTTTTTGACTATATTTGCACTTTAGTATGAGGAAGTAATTGGTCATAGAATGTTAATAATAGTTGTCATAAAAAAATTTGCAGAAGTTGCAATTTGGCAAGCCTCGTTAAGACATTGAAAATGAACTTGGCTAACTTTCAAGCCTGACATGATATTTACAAAATCTGAAAAATGTACAGGGGATAGAAATAAAGAAAAGTGTTATAAATTTTCAAACTTATTAAGCTGTGGACAAAAAATTTAAAAAATTACATAACTAGGAGTTATTGTAATAGGCTTTACATTAATATTGCACAAAAAAATGGGTTTCGCAAAAATGCGAGAACATGAATCTAGATATCAAAATTGATCAAATACACAAGTTTTACAGAATCGAGGCTAGGCGTCGGCCGGCGTTGAGACGACAAAATGGAAGAATCTAGAAATCGGAATTTATTAAATTCAGAAGTTTTAAAAATACGACGCCATGCGTCGATCGGCGCAGAGACGTAAAAATGAAAGAACATGAATTTAGGTATCCAAATTCATCTAATACAAATTTTACAAAAACGACGTTAGGCGTCGATCGGCGTCGAGACGAAAAACCGCAAGAATATGAATCAAAATTTATCAAATATACTAGTTTCACAAAAACGACGCTAGACGTCGGTCGGCATCGAGACGTAAAAATGCAAGAATATGCATTTAGATATCAAAGTTTATCAAATACACAATTTACCTAAAAACTGACGCTGGGCGTCGGTCGGAGTCGAGAAGTAAAAGTGCAAGAATAAGAGTCTAGGAATCGAAATTTATCAAATATACGAGTTTTATTTACAAAGACGACGCTAGGCGTCGGTCAGCATCAAGACGTAAAAATGCAAGAATGTGAATATAGTACCATAATTTATAAAATACACCAGTTCTACAAAAACAACCCTAGCCGTCGGTCGACGTTGAGAAGTGAAAATGCAAGAATATAATTCTAGGTATCAAAATTTATCAAATTCAAAATTAAATTTGAATCTTTCAAAAGGTATGCGATGTAACAGCATCGAACGCTTTCGTGTCCAAAAAAACAGCCGAATTTCCAAGCGTTACACAAATCGCTACTGGGCCCCCTTATTACCGTTACATCTTCGATTTGTTAAATATTTTCAATGTTAAAAATTAAGTCATCGGTTTCTAGCACATAAGCCAAAAATGAAGTTTCTGGACTCTTATTAGTTTGCTCTATTGATTTTTCCCAGTTACACACACCCCTCCACTCCTTCAACAAAAAATACATACGTGTACCAAATGTCAAATTCATTTATTTATTAATTTATAATTTATTTCATCTACCCCTTTATTAATGGAATGGCGGTGGGGGGGGGAGTGAAAAATGAAGTAGTTTCTTCCGGGTTTTGCCGCGGTCGTCGAACTTGACTTGACGTTTCGCTGATCATGCTGTCAGCTTCTTCAGAAGGGTTCCAAAGACAGTCTTTGGAACCCTTCTGAAGAAGCTGACAGCATGATCAGCGAAACGTCAAGTCAAGTTCGACGACCGCGGCAAAACCCGGAAGAAACTACTTCATTGGACAACGGCCGTGAAAACCTGCATTGCACTATTGGGGGTGAAAAATATTCAAAAAAAATCTGAGGTCTTGCCTTCTAGTACATAGACCGAATTTCAAGTTTCTATATTCTTACCAGCTTGTTTTACTTATTTTCCCATATTTAACCCCCAACCCTTCAAAAGGAATAATCCCAAAATATAATTTAGTTCCAGACGTCATTATAATTAAAATATAGGTATACCAAATTTCAAGTGAATATTTCAATTTTATTTCATCAACCCCTTTAATAATGTAGTGGGATGTGGTGGGGCGATGAAAAATATTGCAAAAAATGTTGAGGACTTGGCTTCTAGTACATACGCCAAATTTCAAGTTTCTGTACTCCTACCAGCTTACTTTACTTATTTTCCCCTATTTACCCCTATTTAACCCCCAACCCTTCAACGAAATCATCTGAAAATATAATATAATTCCAGATGTCGTTACAATACATACGTGTACCAAATTTCAAGTGAATATCTCAATTTAATTTTATCAACCCCTTTAATAATGGAGTAGGAGTTGTGAGGGGTTGAAAAATATTTAAAACAAATTGAGGTCTGGGCTTCTAGTACATACACCGAATTTCATGTGTCTGTACTCTTACCAGCTTACTTTACTTATTTTCCCCTATTTACCCCTGTTTAACCCCAACCGTCCAACGGAATAATCCCAAGATATAATCTAGCTCCTGATGTCATTATAATATATACGTATACCAAGTTTCAAGTGAATGTCTCAATTTTATTTTATCAACACCTTTAATAATGGAGTAGGGGGGGTGGGAGTATGGAAAATATTGTAAAAAATTTTGAGGCCTTGGCATCTAGTAGATACACCAAATTTCAAGTTTCTGTACTCTTACCAGCTTGCCTTACTTGTTTTCCCCTATTTACCCTTATTTACCCCCCAACCCTTCACCGGATGTATTGAAAATACAATCCAATTCCAGATCTCGTCATGATATATACGTGTACAATATTTCAAGTCAATATCTTTAACCGTTCCAGAGAAAACGTGCGGACAAAAGAAAATTACAGACAGACAGACCGACAGACAGATAAAAAAAAATTCGCTCAAATTTAAAATCTCGACGTTTCATGTTATTCTAAACCTATTAAAAAAGAAAATGATTTTTTTTTACGATTACTAAGTATACTACCAATCCACTACGTGGATGTGGAAGCAAATAAACTGTGAACTGTACTATTAAACTTTTTTGATTAAAGTGCACTAAAAGGCGCATAACCCGTTCAAGTTTTTAAAATATTTCACTTAATAACACAGAGGCCAATGAAATGTCATTTATAGGGATCACTGTACCAATCCAATACCGTTATTATTATTGGTAATAAATCTAATGTATAAAGAAGTATTATCACTGTAGTACATCTATAGATGTATGTAGAGATTTGTCACTGTAATGATAACATGTAATAACTGACTTACATCACGTTTTGTTTCGTGAAATATTTTCCGCAAATATCACTTCTGTTTTTAAATTTTATCCACAGATAGTTCCTGTAGCTTATGTCCAAATTCAATATAGCTCGTATGCATTAATGTAATAGACTTTTACAACATAATCAAAGAGAAAAATGTTGTTAAATATGAGTTGTAATATGCTTACCAAACAGACAAATCAGTTATTAAATATGTAAACGCAAATGACGTAAAGCAACATAAACACAATTCGACATGAGGTTTATTCATTTCCCGCATCGAATCCATTATTTCCATTATATCAGCGCATGGTGGCGTGACGCAGAGTGGGACAAAACTATAGTGTTTCACCCAAATCCCACTTTTGGATCTTTTTTTTTCTTGAATAATGATGACGGTCTCGGATGATTAGGGGTCGAGCTTGAGCTCTTTACCCCAATCATCGCTGTAGACCTGGACCGGCCTCGTAAGGGGTGGGCCTGCTTTTTCGCCTATCCCCACCGCAAATGCGTACGGTATTGGCGATATTAGCAAACCTCCCCTGGTCCTGGCTGTTGGACCCTGCCAGCTGGGTCGTTTCTTCTGGCGCTCTTCTGTCTTGGTCTTTTCTCTTCGCTGGCATGTATAGGCTCCCGGGAGCGTCTTTCGTCTGTCGTGAGAGGGAACGGCTGTTACCGAGCCCTCTCGGAGTTTGAAAGGGATTTGTGGGTGTTGACTAGTCGGAAGCCCAGGGTGGCAATTGGCATTATGTGCTCCGATTTCGTCGGAAGGAAGTGTGAACTGTGTAGTTCAGGATTGTGTTCGGCCAGAGACGCTTTCTTAGCGCCAGAGGCCGGCACGGGCTAGGGTAAGGGTACCGAGCTGGTTGTTTGCTTGGTACCCCCGGGATCGGCAACTGGATGTTTTTGGTCATTGTCTCCTTGCGGTGTGGCTTGCAGATGTGCTGAAACAGATAAAGGGTTAGTTATACTTACCCATTATCCAGGATCTGGAGCTTCGGCCTCTTGTGCCTCGGAGCGTCGTTGGGGTCATAGTCAGTCGCCTGTCTGACCAGCGGATTCCCATGCTCTGCTGTACGGGCGTATAGGTTCTTCGCTCTGTCCCGGATGACTTCAGTTACTGGGGTGTATTCCAGATCTCTGAAGATGTCGGCGTTTCTGACAAACCATGGTGCATCCACGGCGCACCGAAGTGCGACGTTTTCCAAGGCTTGTATCCTCTTCAGATGGGTGGCTGCTTGGTATCCCCAGGCAACGGAGGCGTAGGTCAGAATAGGTGCAATGAGGGTCCTGACCTCTTTTGGATCGTGAAAATAAAGATTTTAATATGATTTTTTTTTCAAATATTTGTTATGAAGCCGAATTTTCGATTTTAGTCTCAAATTTCTTATATTATTCATCTGCATTTATAATACGACAAATTCCGTGGACTTCTAAGTTGCTACAGCTGAATTTGTTAGAAATTTATGTCTACTTCATTTTTTACTGGTCATTTTGGAAATACATCTTTATGCGATATAAATCATGGAATTGAAAGATGACTAGTATACACAAAAAATCATCAAGTATTCATCCTAAATATCGCTAATAATTTGAATCTTATCTATAACCATTTTCGTAAGCTAAGATGTCAAATATTAACATAATTCGTGAAATTTTAAATTTATTAGCTAAACGAAATATTATAAGGACTATTAGGCAACACTCCAGAAGCGAATAGATTGTATTAAGTTATAGTTCTCTACATATATTTAAGGCACATGAAAACTTAAAAAACTTTGCCGCTTACGTACAGATGGGGGATACTACATATTCGTAGAAAATGGCAAATCGTAAACATAATTTGTTACTTAATACATAGAGCAACACTGTTTTGGCATGACTAAAATAAGAAATTAACAGAAACACACCTGTTTCAATTATAATTTCGAATTATTTTGACATAGTTACCCGACTCCCTCCTACCTAAATTATTTTAGGGTGTAATGGTTTACATCAGTTATGTAAACCCGGCAATTATTTTCTCACATATGTCATGAAGTTTATAATTTCTGTTTATTCATTATTAGAATTCCTTATGTATATTTCCAAATATATGTATTTATGGTCGTAACGACGGATGAAAGAATATACGAATATTCTGAGCAAAACTCAGAGCATTCTAGAAAATTGTGAATTTTTGCTAATTTGATCCGCTAAAATTATATATGTACACAATTGCATGAAATTGTCAATCATTTACAGCTACTTTTAGTATTATTTTCAGACAAACTACGTTCCCGAAGCATTGTACCAATTTCTTGGGATACCTTGTACCGCAAATACCTGATATTCAAATAATTGTACAGAAAATGTTATTAAATTTGATTTATATGCTTTATAACGTTATAGGTATTACCACATACACAACGTTAGGTACAAACGTAATGAAGTCGAAATCAATTAAAATTCCTACTTTTGTAACAATCTTCTAACTTCAATATTATTACCAATATCTATTTAAGTCAAAACAAGACCTAGTCAATTCATTATCCAATCCGATTTAAATCAAACTGCTTTAATGTCGTAATCTAATTGCTGCTGACACCCGCGAAGCAGAGCAGATTTTTTCACCTTTTGTAATGAGAATTTCCTAACTAACAATTACGAGGCATTGTTATTGCACTTGACCCATCGATAAAGGTGTTCTGTTTGCGACATCCAGATCAATCAGCATAGATCAGAAGCTACGAAGTATCTGCCAAGTAGCTGTTAAAAATGGGGTCACCATGACCACACCTTTTAATTACGTAGATACAGAACAACGGATGCAGTAGCGTGTGTAAATTAATATTTAGAATTGAAATTAGCGTAAAATGGAGAAAATTGTAATATAGAGACTCTATGGTAGTTTCTTTTCTATGCAATTTAAAACGGTGTATCTCTACACTAGAATGTAGCGAAATTGATGCAAATTTTTTTTAGGAAATTGAACTAATGCTGTAGTATAGAAAAGGTGCATTGTATATGTATTAGTTTAAAATCACAGATCCGCGGCAAGAATAGACGCTTTTTGAATATACACGTATTTTGATACGAAATGTTACGCTACGTTTAAAGGCTGTTAGTGTTTGGACTGGTGACCATCTAAGGAAATACAGCATTCTCGTCTTAACTTCTAAGGGTTTGTATGTCAGCGGAAACGTAGAAGTTATGCCCTCCCTCCTTCGGAGGGGATGTTGAGCAGTGGTCCCTTGTCAATTCATTGTTAGGCTAGTGAAGAATCCCCACGCTTCGGCAAAATTTGGGGGTAGCGTCTCCTGGCGCCGATGATTGACCATAATAAAGGAAAAATGCCAACGTTAAATAAGATTTTCGTTTATCAAACTTATTTCAGGAGCTTTGTTTAAGAAATATTTTATTGCATTTTGTTTAGAATATCTATAAGGCTTTGATCGCCAGTATGGCGACGCGTTGGTCAACCAACATAAAATGCAAATTGAGAAGATTTTTCAAAATTTGAATGTGTTATGTAGCATGGCTCTCTAAAACCGAATCTATGTTTGTCAAACAAGAAAAGCTGTTGCTAACTCCGCCATATGGATTTTTAAGTGCAATGAATCGGTTCTCCGGAATATCTCGTTTCTGGTGAATCCTGCGACGAAAATAGTTATTATCAATCTACAGTCTATAATATAAAATGCTCTAATACTTCTGTCTAATGGATGTCATTACTGGAGTGCATTTTCTATGAGTTACAGCCCACCATATGGGTTTTTGTGTGTAAAAAGCGAATACCAAAGGGAAGTAGGGTATTGTATTCGAGAAAAAATCACCCTTCCAGATTATTTCGAGTTTTCATGTTTCAGATCATGTAGATTACGAAACTACAGGTTTTTCAATTCCGTCAGTCTGTCTGTCTATATATCTATTGATCTATCTGTGTGTCCGTCTGTCTGCCTGTCTGTCTGTCCGTCTGCCGGTCCGTCTGTTCGTCCGTTAGTCTGTCCGCCTATCTGTCTGTTTGACGCTCTGTCTGCCAGTTGGTGCATTAACTTAAAAATCACTTGACGGAGGACAGTCATATTTGGTAGGTAGCTGACGCTACTACCACCGAAGAAATGGACTTTCACTGGTGGACCATTACAACTTATCGAAACCCTTTCGTCTGTCCCATTTTTCGATATCTGGGAATCACACGACGTTGTAGAAGCAGGTCGTTGTAGCTATGTAAGAACTTACCACCTAGTAATCAGGTACACCTAAGCGTACGTAATACTCTGACGGTATACGGAACTCAATATCACAAATTTCAAAACACCAGAACAACACCAGAAACTAAAACTTAAATTATTCGAAAGTAAAATGCTCTAACCTAAGATACTAAAACAAAATACGAATACTAATTGACATTTCAACAAAAGCCTTATGCCAAGTTAGTCCACGTTACGGTGGATCACTACCACTTCGATCGGTACCACATAGGCAACTAAATTCACTGTGCTACATTAATGCTTGCGCCACACGCTGAGCCATATTTTAGCCGAAACAATTGCCACAACAATTGCCGAAACATTGGTGTACAAATATACCATCCATACGTTGGCCGATAGCCCAGTGCTTATTGGAACCTAAAAGATGGTGAATTCGAGAATGTTTGTAGGATGTCATCAATTGACTTCGAACTTCTACTGTGTAAAATAGGACCAGGTAATTCAAAGAGAGATATTGATTGGAGAAAAGCTATATCAGCCAAAATTCCTTTGGCTATTAGTTTAATATGTAGTCCTGGCGGCAGGTAAATTATTGTGACAAGCACACCTACCTCGCTAATTTTTTGCATCCCTTCTAAGCCTCCCTCAGTATCTCCAGTGCCTCAAATCATGCCTCCTCAAATTTAGTCCCGGGGGGAGGAGGGGAGTCCTAACAGGTGCAAGAATTGTTTTTTAATTGTCTCGATTTCTATTGAAACTACCACCAAAGTAGAGAGCGTCTCGAACACTACAGCTTTACTGCCCGTGACTTTCGACGTAAGTGCAACGGTTATCGATGGTTGGGGCAAACTTTTTTGCGGAACAATTTTCTCTTTTCATAAATCTGTTTATTTGCAACGCGCTTTTACTATTTGAACCATTGTTTATAACGTTAGTAAATGCTAACGTTTAGAAAATACCAAAACTGAAAACAACGAAAATTCCGAAGGAACTGAAGAAAACCAGGATGAATGTAGAGATATGCAAATAGACAACATCAAATAAACACCAACATGAAGATTGTTGTAATAAATCGCAGAGTAGCAGCAGCAAAAGAATCGTGGAATATGTACCTTCTGGGGATACCTCGTAAAAAAATGCGCCTAGGACCCTACCTCTGTCGTGGTGTGGAAAAGAGTCTACATGAAATTTGTGTTGTATTTTAACTTAATGTTAGAGTAATATGTAGGTATATTCAAATGTAAAAAAGTACGAATATAAGCTGAATAAAATTAATATACTCGCACGGAATTGTTAAATATGTAGTCGTACCCACTATTAACAGCATGTAGATATTTCCCACCGTACAATGTCCATTACAATTGTTGTTACCAAAACAAGTTTCATAACCCCTTAGTAAATAATAAAGAGGTTCATATATGTAAAAAATAGTAAAAGCACATTACAACATAAACGATTTTATAAAAGAAAAATTATTGCTTCCAAAAAATTTCGCCCCACTCCCCAATGGATAGCCGTTGCAGATATGATGAATATCAAGGAGCAAATTTGTAGTGCTTGAACCGCCCTCTACGCTGGTATATAGCTTTTGTCGTAACTTCAACAAAAGCCGAGATACATGAAAAATTATTCTTGCACATGTTAGGCCCCCGGGATTTAAATATAGAGCCTTGCGCATTTGGGATGCTGCGGGGGGACAAACGTATGCAAGAAATCAGCGAGGTAGGTGAACTTGTCACAATAGCATAGCTATTGGTGACAGCTATAGGAGTCTCCATTACCTGTTCAAATCTCAAGCCAATTATTCTTTCGGATCCCATATCGTAGGTTATCCCTGATATAGTTCCAGAAACTTAAAAATCATTGATCCAAACTGCCATCTTAACGCAACGTTAACTATAGGAGAAACGCTGTAAGCTGCATTTATGCAACAAAGTGTAGACGGAAATTGGTATCTGACTCAAGCACGCCCCAAATCCATTTTATTTGTGTACTGTTTACCAACACCGAGGCGATCATAAGCAAACTTGGCCCATTCGCGGCCAATGAATACAAACACACGTTGGTTTTGGCCGAGGTTTGCTAGACGTGTATTTGCGTACTATTCACTGATACCGAGGCAATCACAGGCAAAATTGGCCCATTCGCGGCCAATGAAGACAAACTTACCATTCACACACTCGAGGTTTACTAGAATTGGCCCAACATGTAGCGCTAGCATAATCAGATGTGAGTTGGTGCCTTGGGAAGGATCATATCAAATGTGGGGGATCGCATGCTAATAGGCGGAGAATACTGTGTGATGTAGCACAATCTACGTAGCACTAGTATGGAAAGAAGCAATGAAGGTCGTAAAGCTGGGGACAAAACTGACTAGTATCCAGAAGAAGATTAAAACATGTAATGCCTCTGGGACGATTTTTTGGGAAGCGGTTATTACCGGAATATTTCTAACAGATTTAATGACAACGCTTTCGTTAAGTTGGATACCAGAAAGAATTAAAGTACAATGTGTAGATACCTAAATATGATCCGGAGTGTGAGAAATCTGGTAGCAGAGGGAAGAAGAGTGGAACAAAATAAGTGGAATGTGTCACAATATTAAAGTAAAAGAAAGTGAAAAGCCTAAGCTCTGGAACTTGAATAAATGTATTAGTACCATTATTATTTTATCTGACACATTCGACAACTAACACTGAGGTGCTCATCACAAAAATGTTTTCGATAGGTAGCTAAAATGTTTGCTTTTATTTTTAGTCGTATAAGTTTGAAAATATCGTGACAGCTAAATTTTAAAAAGTTTTCTCAGTGCATTTTCGACAAAACCTTGTTTTTAGATGGTATTCTTAAATATTCATATTTAAAATAGGAAATAATACTGTCTGTACTGGAAAAGGGCATGCTTGAATTAGTAGCAACAGATTCATTAACGGCTCACCAATGAGAACAAACGTATTTAATAACCTTCGTTTTTCGATAATACGTCTTCTAATTTTTTTAGAGAAAGTGTTTATTTTGATTTAATTTGAAATAATATAATACACCTATTTCGCTTTTTTATATTTGATTGATTTTATAGAGATGCGAAATTTTTTTAAGCTATTGTTTTCATACTATAGTAGAAATAACTGATACCTAGTCATTTAATATTACTCTAACAGGTTGAGTAACGATACCGATAAACTGTGTTATTCCGACAGTGAAGTCGCATTTTTAACTTTTTTATACCGACCATAGCGAGGAAACAATTAACGATGCTCGCTTCTGCTGCTAATGGCAATTAACATTAGATATTCTAT
Organism: Stenurella melanura; assembly: GCA_963583905.1. Taxonomy (NCBI): domain Eukaryota; kingdom Metazoa; phylum Arthropoda; class Insecta; order Coleoptera; family Cerambycidae; genus Stenurella; species Stenurella melanura. The sequence continues at coordinate 54,096,141 of OY757316.1, read as the reverse complement.
TCTTATAACCTATAGTATTCTTTATAAGAAACTTAACAGTCTTCCGAATAATTTAGCTACTTCTAACGACTCCTACTATCTTAAAATAGCATGCGGCATCGTCATTTTCATTTATTTCTTTAAAATATTATAAAAAAATCCTTTAACTCATAGAATATATGAAATAAATGAAAACAGTATAAACGATGTAAAAAAAAGAAGACAGGTACACAGCAGTACTGTCAAATCAGGCTACGCCTATTGAAGTAGGAGTAAAAAAAACCATTTTCTATTCATCTTCTTGTCTTTTTGAAAACAGTGTTATATCACACAAGATTAGACTTTACCCTGGTTGTTTAACAATGACTAACCTTACGTCGTGTTTAAATTTGACACACTTATTTTTTGAAACAAATGTAATTTTTAAAACCTTTGAAAATGTGAGAATAATTAATTTACATATAACATAACATTTATGAGAAGAAAATCTCAATTATACTGGTCTAGCAAATTCAAAATTGGAAAGGAATTTTCAAAACTGGAATAAATATAGAAACTTTGCTTAGGTAGTAGAGAAAGACATATATGAAGACATATATGAAGGTCAATACCTTCATATATTGTCCAAAGAAGTAAAACCGTTGCCTAATAAATCCAGATTTCCCTTCGAAGTCTTTTTAAAGGAAAATACATTGATTATATTTGCACTCTAGTATGTGGAAATAATTGGTCATAGAATTATTATATGATCAAATATCAGACGACATAAAAAAAATTGAAGCGTTGGCTTCCAGCATAAAAATGACGTTTCTGGACCCTCATTAGCTTGCTTTACTAATTTGTCTTATTTCACCTCCCCCAAATCTTCAAAGGAATCATATTGATCAGATATCATTACAATAAATATGTGTACCATATTTCAAGTGAATAACTTTATTTTATTTTATCAATGCCTTTAATAATGGAATGGATGGGGTGGGGGATTGAAAAAATATTATAAAGAAATCTTAGGCCTTTTCTTCCAGTATATCGTCGCAAGCTAATACTGTCCACTGCTCAACGAAAGCCTCTCTCAAATTTTGCCGTCTTTTCCTGTCTAGAACAACTTGTTTCCATTTTCCGCCGAGCCTAGTTATGTCATCACTCCAACTACTAGGCAATCTTCCTCTGATTCTGAAAGCCTTGAACCTTGGCCTCCAACCTAGGATCTTTTTGTTCATCTACCGTCTTTCATTCTGGCGACGTGACTCGCCCAGTTCCATTTCAGAACCAAGATATCTTCGACAGCATCTCGTATTCCTGTATTTCGTCTAATATTTTGGTTAGGAATTCTGTCTCGAAGAGCAATTTCCAACATTGACCTCTCCATCTTACGTTGCATTACTTGTATTTTGTTCATATTCTTTTTTGTCAGTGTAAGTATCTCCGCGCCATACGTTAGTACAGGGAGCACGCATTGGTTAAAGATATTCCTCTTTAAACATATTGGGAGGTAGGTCAGGCGTGAATGTAGGTTTACTTTACCAAATGTTGCTCAAGCTAGGCCTATTCTGTTCTGGATTTCATGTGTTTGGTTATCTCGTCCAATGTTGATCTCATGACTTAGGTATTTATATACGTGTATTTGATATGTATTTCCGTTATCAATTTTTGTAGTATCACTTAGGACAAGATTTGTTATGAACTGGGTTTTTGATAGATTTATTTTCAAATTTACCCTTCCCGCCGCCCCATGTAGCGTCTGCATCAAAGGTGATTAAACTTTTCTCCATCAATGTTTATTCCAATGTGCTCCTAATTTACTTTATTCATCACAGTTTGTAGTACTGTGACGAATAGTTTGGGGGATAGTGCATCGCCTTGTCTTAATCCTCTCACGATTTTAAATTTGTTAGTGTATTAGTTGTCTGCTATTCTAATCTTTGCTGTTGCAGTCCTATAAATATATTTAATTGCTGTTAAATAACGGTGGTCAATGCGACATTCTGCGAGTGCTTCTAGAAGTTTTTGTTGGTCTACAAAGTCAAACGCCTTTTCCACAAACATCAGCACTAGTGGTTTGTTGCACTCAATACTTTTTTCAGTGAGGTGTTTTATTGTGAGGAGGTGGTAGTTTGTGCGATAGCCTGTTCTGAAATCTGCATTTTCTCTAGTATATACACCTAAGTTTCTGTACTCTTACTAGCTTGTTTTATTTACTTTCCCCTACTTACCCCCACCCCTTCAACGGAATCATCTCAAAATACAATCTAGTTCCAAATGTCAGCATAATACATACGTGTTCCAAATTTCAAGTGAATATCTCAACTTTGTTTTATCAGTCCATTTAATAATGGAGTGGGGGTAGTAGTAGGGTTAAAAAATGTTGTAAAATTTACAGAGGCCTTGACTTTTATTATATACACCAAATCCCAAGTTTCTGTACTTTTCCTAGCTTGCTTTACTTATTTTCCCCTATTTACTCCTATTTAACCCCAACCCTTCAATGAAGTCACCTCAAAATATAATCTAATCTCAGATGTAGTTATTATACATACGTGTACCAAGTTTCAAGTGAATATCTCAATGTCATTTTATCAATTCTTTTAATAATCGACAGAATGGTGGATAGTTGAAAAATATTATTAAAAAATCTGAGACCTAGGCTTCTAGTATATACCCAAATCCCAAGTTTCAGTACTCTTACCAGCTTGCTTCATCTGAATAATCTCTAAATATAATCTAGTTAAGGACTTATATACATACGTGCACCAAATATCAAGTGAAAATCTCAATTTTATTTTATAAATCCTTTTAATAATGGACAGAATAGTGGATAGTTGAAAAATATTATTAAAAAATCTGAGGCCTTGGCTTCTAGTATATACCCAAATCCCAAATTTCAGTACTCTTACCAGCTTGCTTCATGTTAATAGTCTCGAAATATAATCTAGTTAAGGACTTATATACATACGTGCACCAAATTTCAAGTGAATATCTCAATTTTATTTTATCAACCCCTCTAATAATGGAGTGGGGATGGTGGGGCGAAATTGTTGAAACAAATCTGAGGTATTGGCCTCTAGCATATACACCAAATCCCAAACTTCTGTACTCTTACCACCTTTCTTTACTTATTAACATTGGAAATGTTTATGTTCGTATATGGGGGTCGATTTACCAGTTTTCGTTCAAAGTCTAAAGACAGCGGTCTCGCGGACGAGTGAGACTGTCGTATATGCAACGGCTGATATACGCAAATGTAATATGGGTTGCATATATCACAGGGGGTCAAATTACCAGTTTTGATTTGAGGTCGAAATGCAGCGGTGTCGTAATCGAGAGTGGATCGTAGCTGTTTTTACTATGATATCTAAATGTTAATAATTATTAGCGCCGCAGGCAGTATTAGCGTCGCAGACAAAAAAGAGGGAGGTGCGGAGGGTGTCCCACCTCTTTTTAACATTGGAAATGTTAATGTTCGTATATAAGGCCAAAGTTACGAGTTTTACTCGAGGCCTCCGACATTAAAAAGTCGAGAATAGATGACGTAATACTGATCAAGTGTGCACAGTATGAGTATGCGCGGAGAATATGAAGTTATAATGCGGTTGTGATCAGCGCTAATCGTAGTCGCCATGGATTCACAAAGTTTGACAAATAGCGAATAGTTATTTTTGTACCTAAAATCATGTTTTTTGGGACGGAATAAGTTTATGTTTTATGTATGGTGTTATCATTTTCAATGTCCCGATGGTTGCAAGAATTGCGAAATCTGTAATTTTTTTTGTTTACCTCTATTTAGCCCCCAACCCTTCAGTGGAATTAGCGCAAAATATAATCTAGTTCCAGAGTTCGTGATGATACATATATTATGTGTTATCGAGTTCGGGTTTCCACTGACATCTGAAGCTTTTAGTTCTCTATTTTACCGTGTAAAAATAAACACGAATACTTTTAGAAAAAGTGAGATATTTGTTGACATGTCAAATAACGCCCTCTAGCAGCGACGGTCATAATCAAATGAAAACAGCTTAAAGCGCCCTCGATAGACTATGAAGAACACTTTGTAACGAGACCAAGTTTGTCAAATTCCGTTAAAGCTAATCGGAGTAATCGTCATAAAAAGTGTTCCTTTAGCATCTTCCTACCACTTTATTCTTGAAGTTACAAAAAAACTGAAAACTGAAAAGATTCAAAATTGTCTAAGGAGTACAATGCATACATTTTCAATTCCACTTAATTCAGCAAAATACAGAGAAAAACCTAATTTTCCATTCGGTCATGGCTGTTACGCCCCCTAGCGGCCATTTTACAAGCTCGAAAATATTTTCTAGGTGGGTCACTTTACCTAAGGAAAGTTTTTCACTAAACTTGTGCGATAATTCGTTTCTGAGATATGGCCGGCCTCCATTCTTAGTTGTCTACCCTGTACAAGATGTCCAATTGCAACATACAGCGTATCTCCCACGTTTCAATGAATTTTACGTGCATTAGATAACATGCCAATTTAACTTTAAATTGTTAAGATATTTTTAATAAGACAGTCACGAAATCAAAAAGGTTGAAACCAGGCGTTACCGGCTGCGAAAGCTTATTAAAGGCAATAGTCTCAATTAGACTTACCATTTATTTGTATTTAAAATTTGCATCGTTTGTAAAATAACATTGTACGATACCCCTTATTGAAATTGGACGATATCTGTCATAGTTTAATATGTCATGGCTCTATGGCACCTTCTACGTTGCAAATTTATTTGTAAAAATCTAGGGCTTACGCTACTATACCAATTATTAATGTTGTCGTTCACATCATCAATTTATATTAACATTGGAAATGTTAATCTTCGCGTATAGTGTATAGGACAAAAGTTACGAGTTTTTCCAAGGCCCTCGACATGAACGTATCAAGGTCAAATGATGTAATACTGAGCGAGAGCCTGTTACTACGTGGGAAGCGATGTCGGTAGTCGGTCAGCACCCATCGATATTGTACCGCCTGTTCAACAAAAGGCAGTCCACAGAGGGAGCAAATCTTGTAGCATCGAGCCGGGATGCGTTAGTGTTGCTGCGGCGGACGAATAAAGAAGTTTGGTATCATTTGTCTCACTATTTCTTCCTTGCCCTAGCGTTGATCATCTGCCGTACAGTTGTCGCATAGGTAATGTTCTTGCTTACTTCTTCTTTCTTTAATTTTGTGACGATTAATATATTTTTTCAACAAATTCTTTTCTATGGTTTCTTTAGGTTAGGTTAGTAGGTTTAACTATTAACTATTAATAACTATTAGCGCCGCAAGCAGTATTAGTGTCGCAGACAAAGAAAAGGGGGATGCGGGAGGTATCCCATCGCTTTTTAGCATTGGAAATGTTAATGTTCGTATATGGGGCCGAAGTTACGAGTTTTATTCGAAGCCGCCGACGTGAAAGAGTCGAGAACAGATGATGTAATACTGAGCAAGTGTGCACAGTTTATGTATGCGCGGAAATTATGAAGTTATAATGCGGTTGTGGTCAGCGCCAGTTGTAGTCGCCATGGATTCACAAAGTTTGACAAATAGCGAATAGTTATTTTTGTAACAAGTATCTAAAATCATAATTTTTTAGATCGTAGCTGTTTCTGGACGAGGCGAAGCCGAGTCTCGAATAAGTTTATGTTTTATGTATGGTGTTATCATTTCCAATGTCCCGATGGTTCCAAGGATTGCAAAATCTGTGAATTTTTTTATCGGTCACGAGATTTTTCTCTCAGCTTAAACACTACTGCATTAGAATGTAAATAACAAAAAGTAACGTCAGATGGGGCTAAGACAGAAGTTCCAAGCCTAATGATGCATTATAGAGATGAATAATACAAAATCCGGAAATTAAAAGATGATGACGTAAGCGACAACATTGGTGATTAGTATTATATATACAGGGTGTCCGGAAAGTAAAGGGACCGAGCTTAACTGTAGCTTTCTGAGGTCAAATGATGACGATTAAACTAAACATACCTTAGTCCAAAAATGCTTCCTTAAGGAGTTATAGGGCCTAAAAATAATTTTTTTTTAGATTTTGTAATGGGTATGCTTCGGAAAACAATTGACTAATCAGGCTGAAAATCGGTACACATATAATTTAGGTGAGTCAGAATATTGTGAGGGTATAAGTACATCTGCATATAATAGATGGCGCTGTCGGCATATTTTTTTGACACGTTTTTTATCATAACTATTTATTATTATTATTTTGGGTTCGTATGATTTAATATTATGATATAACAACTCATTTTACAAAAATAAGGTCTACTTGTTTCATGTCAATAAAATGCACCGTTTTGAGTACAATCGCCCTTACGTATTTCAGCACATTCCTAGAGCTACCATGTAACATGACATTCGATCAAGTTAGCCTTTGTCAAATTGATATTATTGAACCAGTTTAGTGATAATTGTTGTTCTACTAAGACATTTGCGATTGTGTTCTTCTACTGTGTAATTTTTTCTTTCGTATTTTACCATATTTTGAGAAGATGCCACGACACAATTTATTTTCCAACTCGGAAATGACGGATATGATTGCTGTTTATTGTCAAATGCAATTTAATGGAGGAGTTGCAGCGAGAAGGTACAGAGAACTGTACCAAAATCGTCGCCAACCCAACAGAAAACTGTTTCAAATTTTGTTTCAACGACAAAGAGAATATGGGACTGTTCGAGTGAAGCACCATGCAGGAAGACCAACTGCTCGAACTGTTGAAGAAGAGGAGGATATTTTAGAGCGAGTAGCAGAAAATCCTAATATTAGTGTACGACGTTTATCTACAGTTGCTGGTGAATGCCGGACAAGCGTTCATAACATTCTTCAGACCCAGTTACTCTATCCATATCACCATACAAAAGTATAGGAGTTGCTACCAAATGATTTACCACTTAGATTTAATTTTTGCAGATGGTTACGTAACAAACAAAACAATGACCCAACATTTTTTGGCCGTGTGCTCTTCACTGATGAGGCAACTTTTACTCGTCGTGGTATCTTTAATACACGGAATTCCCACATGGAGTGAAAAAAATCCTCATATAACAAGAGCCAAACATTTTCAACATGAATTTTCTATTAATATATGGTGTGGTATTGTTGATGACTGCTTATTAGGACCTTACGAAATTCCTTCTCGTTTAAATGGCGAGTCATATTTAAATTTTTTGGAAAACATTTTGCAGACTTTGCTAGAAGATGTCCCTTTAAATCTGCGGCCAAATCTATGGTTTATGCACGATGGCTCCCCTGTACATTTCGAACGAAATGTCCGAAATTATTTAGATAACCTGTTTCCGCAACGGTGGATTGGACGTGGATCTGATCATATATGGCCACCACGAAGTCCAGACCTTAATCCACTAGATTTTTTCATCTGGGGCCATATGAAGTGCAATGTGTACCAACACACAAGTCACACTAGAGACGAATTGTCAGGAAGAATTAGAGAGGCGGGAAATAAAATTATAAATAATAATACATAATTTTTTCGAGTTAGACAAAATCTTGCCAAACGGTGTCAAAAATGTATTGAACAAAATGGTGGACATTTTGAGAACCCTCTTTAAATTGCAATAAGAGTAATTAAAAATTCATCTTTGATTTAAACAGTTATGAGAATATGTTCCTGAAATATACCTAAGAACAAGATATTTGTTTTATTTAAAAACGCATAATTTCATAAGGAAACACGTTAAGACTAAGGTACTTTTATTTTAGTCACTAGAATGGTTCAATAATATCAGTTTGACAAAGGCTAACTTGATCGAATGTCATGTTACATGGTAGCTCTTGGAATGTGCTGAAATACGTAAGGGCGACTGTACTCAAGACCGTGCATTTTATCGACATGAAACAAGTAGACCTTATTTTTGTAAAATGAGTTGTTATATCATAATATTAAATCATACGAACCCAAAATAATAAAAAAAATTTATGATAAAAAACGTGTCAAAAAAATATGGCGACAGCGCCATCTATTATATGCAGATGTACTTATACCCTCACAATATTCTGACTCCCCAAATTATATGTGTATCGATTTTCAGCTTGATTGGTCAATTGTTTTCCGAAGCATACCCATTATAAAATCTTGAAAAAAAAATGTTTTTAGGCCCTATAACTCCTTAAGGAAGTATTTTTGGACTAAGGTATGTTTAGTTTGATCGTCATCGTTTGACCTTAGAAAGCTACAGTTACTGGGTCCCTTTACTTTCCGGTATATAGTATTAATTTAATGTCATTTCATAAAGCATCTTGTTTCTTACTATATTTCATATGGTTTTAAAGACTACGCCACTGCTTTTATACAAATACGGCAGCTTCACATTAGCATGGGACAGTAGACAATGAGTGCTTAACTTATGGCCCCCTTCACACTTCTAGCTAACAATAAACCCATCTAAATTACAAATCTAAACTACCCAGTTCGTGCTAATGCGTGTCACTTGCACATATGCAGGTTTTACTACTGGATTGTGCAAAATCTGATACACATTTTTCCTTTAATAATAAACGAAAGCTTTTTCAGTAATGATTATCTGCCTGTTTGCTTCGAGGTACGTACGTATTATTATCGAACTATGTTATCCATTGTTTTTGTAATTAAAACTACTACTATGATCTATATTTCGGATGATTTTGTAATAAATAATTTATAATTTTACTTACACCTGATACAATCTAAAATGTAACTCGGCTTATAATTACAATCGATTTAAAAAAATGTTATTTGCAAGTAGTTTGCCAATAAAAGAAAATCCGCAAGTCATAAAACATGAACAGTGGTTTTAAATAGAATAATAGGCAACTTATTATAGTACGTATAGCATTCATAGGTGTACAAATGCTTTATATATCAAGTTATATTGCAACAGGGATAAAAAATAGTATAATAATGTAAATTAATAGAAATAGCACAACTATTATTTGTCTTGGTAAAGTAAATACGGAAAGACCTTAACTCTGACATTTGACATTTGTGGTCAGAAATTAATGCAATCATTAAGAAGTTAATGTTTTGAGTTTACACGCAACGCTATACTCTTGTTAATTATGCGAGCCGTTGTTTGCAAACTTTGGCAAACTATTTAAAACTATTGCAAACTTTTGCAAACTATTGCAAGCTCTTGCAAACTATTGCAAGCTTTTGCAAACCATTGCAAACTTTTGCAAACTATTGTAAACTTTTGCAAACTCTCGTAAACTTTTTCAAACTATTACAAACTATTGCAAACTTTTGAAAACTATTCCAAACTTTTGAAAATTATTGCAAACTTTTTTAAACTATTACCAACTTTTGCAAATATTGCAAACGTTCGCAAACTGTTGCAAACTATTGTAAACTTTTACAAATTATTGCAAACTATTGCAAAATTCTTCAAACTATTGCAAACATTTTCAAACTATTACGAACTATTGTAATCTTCTACAATCTACTGCAAACTTTTGCAAACCATGACAAACTTTGCAAACTATTGCAAACTATTGTAAACTTTTACAAACTAGTGCAAGCTATTGCAAGTTATTGCAACATTTTGCACACTACGAATTATTGAAAACTTTTGCAAACTATTACAAACCATTGTAAACTTTTGCAAACTAGCAAACTTTTGAAAATTATTTCAAACTTTTGAAAATTATTGCAAAATTCTTCAAATTATTGCAAACATTTTCAAACCATTACGAACTATTGTAATATTCTACAATCTACTGCAAACTTTTGCAAACTATGACAAACTTTGCAAACTCTTGCAAACTTCTGCAAACTTTTGCAAACTATTGCAAACTATTGTAAACTTTTACAAACTAGTGCATGCTATTGCAAGTGATTGCAACATTTTGCACACTACGAATTATTGAAAACTTTTGCAAACTATTACAAACCATTGTAAATTTTTGCAAACCATTGCAAACTATTGCAAACCATTGCAAACTATTGCAAACTATTGCAAACCACCCCGATTACCACTTCAATGATTTCGAGTATTATAATATTAAATTTTAGTGGGCAATTACTTTCGTACTGAAGTGCAAACACAGTATCAGTATCTTTTCATTGTGTGCAAATAGTGATTTCTCAGGCAGTGGTTCTTTTCCCTATCATTTCATCCAATTTGAGGTAAGTCATTAATGATTTGAGTTCCCTCGACAGGAGATTATGTTGTATTATTCTGGGGTAATTTCCCTCTGAAAGGGCCACGTATTGTTTAGTATGGCGATAGCAATCTTAAAAGTCCAACAGAGGAATTATACATTACGATGTACTGGGGTAAAGTTCAAGATTTAAATAAATTCCGTTATCAGTGTTTTAAAAAATGTAATGTACAAAAAAATACAAATATAGCACATCTGCCACCAACACGTGATGTAGCTCACCTTCACACCCTCCGTGTTGGTTTGCAAATAGAAAAAAATCCAGAAGAGTATGGCTGGGAAAAAAGTGTAAACGGATTTATGCCAACGAATGTAATAATTGTAATATACTGAAACCCATTGACGTAATTAATGAGTCAAGTTTGGTGGACTGCCAAGATAGCTTTACTACTGCGGTCGCAGATCGTGATTGCGATGATAATGCGTACTTGGATGGCCCGCTCGATCTCCTGACATTACTCCATTAGTTTATTTATGGGGACTTTTAAAAAGTGAAGTGTACAAATAACCAATAGAAGACATGGCAGATCTTTATAATAAAATGTATGCTAGTGTTGCTGCCATTAATAGGCATGCATTATTAAAAGTTTGTAGATCTGAACTAATTAATAGGTTTACGATGTGTGTTAATGAAAATGGCAATGATTTTGAACACCTATTAAAACAGTAATTTGAATTGCATTAGTTCGTAAAAATTGTTTTATGTTCGTAATTGTTTTTTTATTGCTTAAATGTTTGAATTATATGATAAATTCTTTAAATATTTTCTTCTAAAATTTGTAAATTAAATACAGATTGTCCCACTTAAAGGACTGAAATGTTGAAGAGATTACAATTATTCAATATTGGCAAATGCCAACATTTAGACTCAAATATCTCGAAAACGGTTAGTTTTATGTTTTTTTTTTTTTTTTTGTTAAATATATTCTGCTTAGAAATACATTTTCTTTCACACAAACCCCTTTTCAAAGTTTCTACCACCGAAGTATTTCTTTAGAGCCATCTATATACTGATGTATTAAAAAAACAATTATATTCAAAAATGAAGCTCTCTTTATGCTCTATAAATTGGCTTTTATAGAATTAAAATATCTCTATTCGTTTAGAATACATCCGGCCTGGGAGTTTTTATTGGGGCACCCTGTATACTAGAAGCCAAAATATTTTACAATATTTTACACCACCTCCCCGCCAACCCCACTCCATTATTAAAGGGGTTGACAAATTAAAATTAAGATATTCACTTGAAATTTGGTACACGTATGTATTATAACTACATCTGGAACTAGACTATTTTGAGATAATTCCGTTAAAGGGTTGGGGTTAAATAGGGGTAAATATGAGAAAATAAGTAATATGGTGTATATACTAGAAACCAAGACCTCAGATTTTTTTAGAATATATTTCAACCCGTCCACCACCCTCACTACATCATATAAGGGAGCTGAAATGAAATTTAGATATTTACTTGAAATTTGGTACACGTATGTATTATAACGACATCTGAAATTAGATTATATTTGGAGGTTGTTCCATTGAATAGTTGGGGGTTAAATAGGGGCAAATAGGAGAACATGAGTAAAGCAAGTTGATAATAGTACAGAAGCTTAGAATTCGGTTTGTATACTAGTAACCAAGGCCGCAGATTTTTTTATGACATTTTTCAACACTTCCACCATTGAAGTGGCTGATAAAATAAAATTGAGATATTCAAATTTGGTACACGTATGTGTTGTAACGTCAAATGGAAATAAATTATCTTTTAAGATGACTTCGTTGAATGGGTGTGGGGTAAGTGAGGGTAAATAGGAGAAAATAAGTAAAGCAAGCTGGTAAGAGTACAGAGACAGAATTCGGGGCATATACTAGAAGCCATGGCCTCAGATTTCTTTACAATATTTTTCAACCCCTACCACCACCTCTACTCCATTGTTAATGGGGGTGATAAAATAAAATTGAGATATTCACTAGAAATTTGGTCCACGTATGTATTCGTAGGCACACGAAAACAAAAATGTTCTGTACTTTTCGTCAGACCCTGTTGTTCTTATGTTTTTGGATCTGCTGATTTCGATGCTCAGAATTGCTCCTTCATATCAGGATTTTCTTCTAACTTCAAGATATAATTAGCAGGGGGTTAGGGGAAAATCCTGACATGATAGGGGCAAACTGACCGACCCCGGCTCGTGATCGGTGGGTCAAAGAACGGGGAGGTAGGGGGTCTACCCGAGTGTACATTTTTGTTTTGTGAAGTTGTGAAAATTTACTTGTTCTCTTAATTATTATCTAGTTGATTATAGGGAACACAATGTATATACAAGAGGAACATGAGACATAGCTACGACCGTCAAATTTTAGAAAATAATATATAATCATTTTTTCCTATTTCAAATACTAAAATTATCGGATATTAAATTACTGGAATAAATACGTAAATACCCATTTATTTGACATCAGCAAGTCATAACAAATATGGGATGTAAAACATGAACATATTAACAATGAGATTTCTCGTGGTCAAACAATAGAAGTAAATTTAAAAAGTCATAAATCACTAGGTATCTACCAACATCTCAATATCATTTACAAATGTAATTTTGTAATGAAAAACAATTCGCGGTATTTAAAGGCATTTAATTTACGAACACAAATGTCCACTTTACAACTAATTGTTATGCATCGGGAATGGTCTATGGATACATATAAACTAGATGGCTATCTCACTATCTTACTGATTATAATTGCATTGTATCCGACCACCTGTTTTGCATTTCTATTATTGTTCTGTCTTGTACTTAAATAAATCTTAAAGGTTGTTGATTTACAACTTAAGGTAATTGTGGTTAAGTCGTGTTTAACAAATTAATTGGAATAAAAAATTTCGATGCAATCTTCTTATTTCGCATTACTTAATGTCATCGAGTTTGTAGGGCATTAAGTTCAACTTTCGATGTAACGCCTTTGACTCTATCTTCGGTGAATTAATCTCTGCTGCTACCTTTAACAGAATTCTACATAATAAGAATAATACATGGTATACTCACGATGAACGTTTTATCAATTAAGAGATAATTTAAATTAAAAGCAGATGGAATATATCTATAAAATTAGCTTATTCTTAAAAAATACTGCGAGGAACATCCTATGCAATCTTGATTAATTATTTAAAAACACCAGTAAACCGTCGAAAAGTTTAATGCTTAGATCTAGTCCTTATTATACTCTTTAAGGATATGAAACCATGTTGTAATAATTTATCAATAAGTTTTCTAAAATTATAAATACCGCTGGTTGTGAAATGGGGTAATTCGGTCAAATTTCATATTGCATTTTTTAGTACGTGTATACGAGGTAATCATCGAATAATTACAACACTGAACATTCGAGATCAATTGGATAAGTAGTTTCAGAAATATACCGGTACTGCTCTAAACATGAACCGCTGCGCAGGAAACTCTGACGTCATTACCTCCCAAAATTTGTCTCGAGGATACGTTTAAGGTGCAAATTTGGTTATTTAAAAGCAGATTCACCTATCAACAAAAATATTTTCCGTCGACAGTATATTAAAGAGTTAGATTACTATACAAAATCGTTTATTAATGTTGTAGAATGTTGAATAATAAATGTTTATTGACGAAGAAGATTTTACATTAACCCCGCCTGAAGTGGCACAAACTGCAAATGTAGCATCATTAAATTTACGTCCAGAAAAAAAACCGAAAATTGTATGAGAAAACTTATGCCGAATTTGTTTCATGGTACTATGGAAAACAAGTATTTCAGAATCTTGTGAACCGCGAGATGCGCAAAAGGCAAAGTTTGTTCTGGGTTATAAGTGTATTTTGAAAACACTGATGGCTACCTTGCTGTATACATAAACAAGAACTCGGGATAAATTATAAACAATAAAACTAATATTTTTAAGAAGTGTAACTGAGTCTGAGAGGAATTGTGTTTCTGCGCATATGAAGGTCACAGCTCATGAGATTTTGAAACGCCTCTAACGCCTTACTCAGAATCGGTGATATTGGTACATTTCTCGAATATTGCAGAAAGAGACCTAATTGCAAGTTTATGGCCAAAATATTCAGTGCTTAAATCTACCTTAACCTTGAATGAAAACATCGACATAAGTAAATTTAATAAATTAATTATGTTTATCAAAAGACAAACAGTAGGCTATGCGCCGAAGTCAATAGTGTTTGAGAAAGAACACGTATAAAAATTGTAACGAGGTAAATTTTCCGTTGCCAAAAATGCAGTTTAAATTAATAATATACCTCGTTATTTGCTCCTCTTACATTCGAATCTATTTATTGTAATTATTATAGATTCCTCCTAATTTAGCTAGCTGAAACCGCGAAACAGATTTCTACTTTAAATAGGTAATTTGATAAATCTGGCCGTGAGAGGGCTATCCGTAACATTAACCATAATTATAAAAATTAACTTTGAGGGCGTTGGTAAGTGAGCTGCGTAAATTAGTTTCATTAGAGTAGATTTGAACATCACTTCTGTTCGATCCGTTAAACAGCCCAGTCGGGTATTATTCCGTATATCCAACACATGTAAGTACACCGTTTTATCATCGCCGCTGGTTTCTTGTCGGCCTTTTTATATTAACACCGATAAGAGTAATTCACTGAAATGCCTATTTTAAAGCAATAATTTGAAACCGATTCCGCTTAAATGTATCAGAATATAATTATTATTTTCCGACTTGGCCGAAATTAAATAAATTTAAAATTAAATTATTACAACAGTAAGAGAGTCCGAGTTAGGACCTGTCAACTTCTCCGATTTTATCCAAATATAAATGTTCGCAAGAATTTCCAAATGGGAAAAAGAAAATAGATGATATTTCGAGAGAAAACTGTTTACCGTTTACCGTTTATATTATTTTAATCGAGACCATTTGTGATGGTACTGCGATAAAATAATATGTTGTTCTACCAAATGTGTAGAAGTTATAATTACCGTATAGTTTATTTTAGCTAGTTCGTAGCAAAATAAAATCTGTCTTTGCAAAAATTATTTTTGTGAAATTTATTGTAGTGTTATTGTTAATTTACCGTCAATTTTGTTTCCAATGTTTTATACTGATACGAAATGGAACAAAATTTCTTACTTTGAAATAATTTGTAGAAATTTATTATAGTCCGGGAATTGAGAATAAAATCTAGGCCACCGCAAATAAAATAACTAGCTAACATTATATTCTGATACATAGAAAATTTTCCGCATCAAATCCGACAAGATACCACGTGGCTGAACCGCAGCAGCTACATCTCTACACTGCGCATTGTTTTCGGCGATCTTCTACCTCAATACTTTCTGACAGTGGTGCAGACTTTTCAGCCATTAGACGTCTTGGTGGTTGGAAAACCACTGCTGTTGCAGAAGGATATATTGAAAATCAGAATATCATAGAACTAATAATATATCTATGCCTTCCCTTAATTTCAGTAATTACAAATTAGATGATACTAATTAATTAATACTTAATAGAATTTGTACTTATTTTAGTAAATAACAATTTAAAATTAGATATAGTAGATTAAAAGTACAGTCGACGGAAAAATTTTGTAACTAACTCGTATATTATAAGTCGATTAATAATCTCGATAATAAACGCGCTCGCTAAGCTAGCGCTTTAAAATATCTCGACTATTAATCGCTGTTATTAATGCACTTGTTTGATAAATAACTATTAATCTGTAATGATAAGCAATTTGTATAATAAACATTTATTTTATATAAAAAACACTAATACCTACATGAAGAATAAAGAGAAAAGTAAATTTCATAATAAAAGAATATTGCAAAATTATTAAATCATATGTATAGTAGTTAATATTCACAAAATTCGTGTTATTTGACATTTCATTTATGTTAGCTATTAGCAAAATCACATTTTGAGATATATTAAATTAACATGAGTGCGCGTTCTTAGTTAATTTTCTTGTTAAGTCTATGGCGACTGTAGAAAATGTTACTTTTTGCATTTCGCTCTAAAATCAAAGGATCTTTCAGAAAGCATAATAACAAAAATTTGCTAAATGAGCCCATTATTTCATTATCCTGAATAATTTGTTAAATGTTCGACTATCTGACCATCTATTACGATCAATCGAAAAAGAGAGAGTAAGTTTGCCTTATCTAGATGACGATCTTTATTATTTAAAATGTAAACTTTGAACAAATTTAAAAGCCTATAGAAATTGAGAAAGTATACTTGAAGAGGATTCCAACCCTTTGTAAGATTTTGCAAAATCAAAAATATTACGTGGCATGCAGTACAAGCATTTAACCCAGCATTTCACTGAGAAGCATTTTACTAACTAAGCAGGTATTGTTAGGAGACAATGTCAGTCAACTATACAAAAATCAACACACATTTAGTTTTAAAATATATTTGATCCAAGAATACTGTGTTTAACGGTTGCCATAATTAAGATAGTAATTAAACTTGGTAATCTATTGTTTGAAAGAGAAACCATTAATTTTATTGGCACAATCAAGTAAAATAATTATTTAAAAATAAAATTGGTATCTAATTGTATTATTTTAACAATATTTCAAGTCGAGATCATTGCTTAATGCAATTTTTTGTGTAGAATTTGGATACGTTTTCGCATTGGAAGTATGCAATATATTATCATGTAGGTACTGTCGAGATGAAACGAATTAAATACTATTAATTATCCTCGAAAGTTTTTTTAAATTGCGAATTACACTTCTTTTCAGACGATTTTACTAACAGAGCATATACCGAATAGAAATTTATTATTGCTGAGCCCCAAATAATTATCCAGATAAAATCAAATTTCTCTCTTGATGTGACCAGGTCATTCTTGTCAAAACAATATTTAGTTTAAATACCACATTTCAATAGATACTGTATCAGGGACTCAGCCGAGACGCATTTATATTCACATTTCCTATTATAAACAAATTATATAAGTAAACGCATTTGATAGCAGTTGTTACAAAATCATAACTACCTTAATTGCTACAATATAGCAAGTAGTGCCATCCGGTGACTAAATGTTTAACCAATAGTTTCTCTCTTGCATCACATAAAATCGATAAATCGTCTACACCTTATGTTTGTTCTGTTTGCCATTTACAAAATCACGGGAATCATATTTGAATGCATAAAGCTTCTCTTAGTCAAGATCTATAGAATAGAGACATAAAACTGTTTGGAATATATATTAGATGTTACCTTACTAAACAATTAAACTTCTCGAGTCATAAGTAATGTACTTAAATAACATCAAAGTTTTCAGCTAGCGTCAAAATACTTTAGCTATAATAATATGTAGTATTTTAGAGTGAACTATTTTTTATTTGTATATAGTCCAGTCATTTTAGTTGAAAAACATCAAACTAATTGTAAAAGAAATAAACTAAGGTTTTTTAAATTTAAAATAATATCCCCAACAACATATCAAAATATTGTCCCAAAGAATTGAAGAAGGAAAAAAACATATCAAAAGTCTAGAATAGTCTAAGTATGGGAATGCGGCCATATTGGCCGGCTAATTTACTTTCGAAATCTATAAAATATATATATTGCTCTGATTAACTTCAAATACATATCAGACATAAAGTTTATTGAATCAGGCACGTTATTTAAAGCAATTTTAAAACATTTTTACCAGTAATAAGCTTCAGAAAGGCATATGATATGTTTTTTGAAGACCTCACAAGTGATGCAGGCTGTGCGTAATACGAGTCGTCTCTCTGGTGGGCGCTCGGGCTTTTTTGGGGCTCGCCGTGACTCTTCGTTTTCAGTCTTTGTTATGATAAAGAGGGAAAGCTTTGAAACTGTTGTTGATGTCAGACAATACATACACGTGAAGATGCAGACCTTCTGATCTGATCATTCAGACAGCAGTTGATGCGTCTGAATAAAGAAAAATTGTCACTACAGACGACACTGATGTCCGGATACTTCTGTGTTTCTATGTTAAAATGGAAAATAAAAAAGTCATATTCTAACCAGATCCAAAGCGTGGTGCAACCGAGAATGGAACATTTAAGCTACAAAATCGTCATTGGGATCAAATGTCTGCAATGGCTTGGCATTTATTCACGCCAATTTGAGATGTGACCAGGACACAGTTATTTGGGATTGACAAAGGCAAAGGTCTAACGAAGATCATGACAAATGCATCATATATGGAAAATTATGACGTATTCAACAATGCAAACACTGTGCTACCGGCTATTGTTGCCATGTATGGGGAAAAGGCATCCGACACTTTGGATGGAGTACGATACAGATGTTTCAGCACAAAGGTGGCTAACAAAAATATGGTTCAAGCTGTTAAAGCCCAGTCCATTGCACCAACTTAAGCTGCTGCTAATTTCCATAATTTACGGGTCTACTACCAAGTTCAGGATTGGAATGGAAACACATCTCTTCTACCTGAAGCTTGGGGTTGGCAATTACAGGGTGGTCAACTTCTACCAGCACTCAATGACCTTCAACTAGCACCACCAGTTCTGCTCGGTATCAGAAGATGTAAATACAAGACAGATTGTAGTACTTCAAGGCGCTCATGCAGAAAACATGGTTTGGAGTGTTCCTCAGCTTGCAGTGAATGTCAAGATATACTCTACAGTAACTCAAGTATAGAAGATGTATACGACAATGGTGGTTCTGTTGGAGAGTTATACATGTTGGAAATAACAGTAGTGTTGTAATTGTGTTAGAAGTTCTTTCAAGGAGTGTACAGTAATTTAAAACGATTTTGTACAAGTTTAATAAAGATTTTTTTAAAACGTATGCCTTATCATTATAATGTTCATAAATGACCTTCCTTTATTAATAACATTTTGTAATAAATGGAACATGATAGAAGCAAAATTAGATACTCTTTATATGATTCCTGGTTCAAAAAACTTTCTATTTGGTACATATGTGAAGTTAATAGGAGCAATATATGGATTTTATAGATTTCGAGAGTAAATCCAAGAAGGCGGCCAATATGACGGATTTTCCATACTTAGATTTTTCAAGACTTTTGATTTGTTATTGGGGACATTATTCCAAGTCTAAAAAATCAGTAAAGGTATTTATACAGAACGTCCCTCTTTATATGTGCATGGCGGTCACTCTAAAAATTTATTAATTACGAAATGACATTGAGGATAATAATGGGAATATAGTTATCACTATTATTACAAAGAAAACCTAATAACTTTTGGTCAAAATAATATTCAGAGTGGTCATCGGACAGCAAAAATTCAATACTAAATAACAGGTGCCAAATATGGAAGGCTTGCGCAAATACCTTTACAAATGCCCACCATGGTGGAATTATTTCTTGGGATGACCACCCTGTACCCTTTTCAATAAAACTAATAGGTGCACTCGTAGGTGCATTTGGCAAATATTATTGCCATCTCTCATATTTTCAGTTGCATATTCACGCAGTAGAGTGGAAGTATAGCAGTGGCTACAAAATTTTATTTTTTTTTATTTAAATAGGTTTAGAATGTTAGGAAACGTGGAAATTTTAAATTTGAGCAATCACAATTTTTTTTCGTGTATTCTAGTGGTAAAGAATTTTTCGTCATCTATTCCACTACTATATAGTGGTAAAGACATTTTCTTGAAATAGGTTTAGAATGTCATGAAACGTGAAAATTTAAAATTTTAGCAAAAGCAAATTACCTCCGTCATCAATTTTGTATTTTTTGAAGTGAGCAAAAATTTGCATATCTTTGTTTTTTTTTTATTTTCAAAAGTTTTTGGAATGGGCTTAGAACCTAATGAAACGTGGAAGATTTAAATTTGAGCAAAAAAAAAATGTTTTTTCTTCCATTCTATAGTGGTAAAAAAAATTGATTTTTTTCAAAAAAATGTTCCATTTTTTTTATAGGTTTAGAATGCCATGAAACGTTCAAAATTTAAATTTGAGCAAAAAAAATTTTTCCGTTCATTCTAGTGGTAATATCATGAAATGTGGAAATTTAAAATTTGAGAAAAAAAATGTTCTATTCTATGGTAGTGGTAAAAAAAAACAATTATTTTCTTGAATTAGGTTTAGAATGCCATGAAACGTGTACAATTTTAAATTTGAGCAAACAAAATTTTTTTTCCATCTGTTCTAGTGGTAAACATTTTTTCAAAAAAAAAGTTTTCAAAAATGTTTGTTTCTGAAATAGGTTTAGAATGTCATGAAACGTGGAAATTTTAAATTTCAGCAAAAAACATTTTTTTATTATTTATTCCCTTTAGACGGTCCACCCTGTATATTTTCCAGTGAAAGTTTAACCATTTCTTCGTTGGCAGTAGAGTCAGCTACCTACCAAATTTGACTGTTCTGCGTCAAGTAATTTTTTTAGTTGATGCACCAACAGACAGACAGGCAGACTGATGGAATTGAATAACCTATATTTTCGTAATCTGCATAATCTGAAACGTGAACAACCGAAAGAATCTCGGAGGGTGATATTTTCTCGAATACAATACTTCCCTTCGGTATGCGAGGGAAGTAAAAATTCTTGAACAAAAAGTGCCGTGCTTTATCAGTATCTAAAATATTATTTACAAAGTAGGCATATTTTCCAAGTCAAAATGGATTTAAAACTGGTGTGGTCAAAATTTCACATATTTCAGTGTAACTTAGCATAACTTCAAAACTGTCCAATGTAGATTATTCAAATTTCGGTAAATAATTTAGAATAGACAGACACATTATGAACATATCATTTTTTCAATTTTTTTCCACTCGTTCGTTTTTGAGATATTCGCGGTTAAAGTGAGAGGGTCTATAAATTTGAAGCGTATATTAGTCAATATATTCTTAATATTACCATTATTTCGATCTAGTGAACTTCCCACTTAATAAATTAGTTTGGCTAGACAACCCACAAGATATTTTAACAATCTAGTTATGACCTTAAATTTCAACTGTTATTCTCTTAAAATATAAAAATTTGATTATTCAAAATGAAACCGTTACACTGTATTTGGAACATTATACTGAAATTTTTGTCAAGTTTGAAAATATTTTGATTCCGTTATGTTTAGACGACAATGTACATGAAACGTAAGGACCGGATGACTAATATCATCTTCGAAATACACATTACGATAATCTGAACTACTTTCGAAAATATAGATTTTTTAATAGTTAAGACACTAAGTATGTGTCAGTTATTTTATTTTTTTAAAGATGATTTTATTAAGATAGAGAAATACAAAACTACTAAAAAACTGAGGAATATATTGCACATTCTTCAGTTTATATTTTCTTATGATATATACAATAGAAATATCAGGTACAGATTTGTTTAAGTTGTTTACTTTTTTTGATTCATAATAATTAAGAACACAAAGAAAAAATTGAAAATTTTAGTATATGGCATACCTACATTTATTTATACATGTATCTTTTACATAATTACGTTAAGCAAAAATTTATAATGTGTATATCTTTGAAACTCAAAGCTCTTATTTACCCCTAGTATTTATTGTTGTTTATTGATGAATTTGAGCTAGTATTACATTATTAGCGATATAGCATAATTAAATTATTTATTACTAATTACTTACTATTGGTAAATGTTGAGGATTATTGAATATATTTAAAAATTTCGATACTGATCGATAGCTTCATTATGAGACGAATTTTTTTGGTCGCTGAAATCCTATCTTACTTCTTTCTATCTAAGTACGAGAGTACACATAAAATTTGGTATATGTATTAGTGATTCTCTACTTGAATATTTTCGGTTTTGTAAGATTATTTAGAAATTGTCAAATTTTCTAAGAATATGAAAATATGAGGGCGCCACCTCATTAATTACAGGCCCATATCGTAAGAATAGTAACAGTTCATTTCAGAATCGTGTTCTCCAGTAAGCAAAAGAATCTCAGAATGTCTGACTTTGCTTAAGTGGCCTACCAACCATTCAAGTGATTTTTGGCAGATTAGTATTTTTCTCAGCTCTGATAGCACCATATGTTTTATACCTTTGTGCACAAAAATTATTAGAACTATCTAGATATCACTGGTGTATTCCATCTGTTTTTACGGGATGCATGAGAGTAAATATATTGTGTTCTTCAGTTTGTTTGGTACCACTCAACTTGAAAAATGCACGTTCTTATGTCACCATAACTTACCTATTACATTTTTTATGAGAAAATATGCTGGATATCAGATACATATTTTTAAAGGGTTGTGACCGGCGCCTTCGCCATAATTGAAAAATTGTTTTATTCTTTTCTTGTCGATTTTATTTTGTATCACATGCTAATCTCAATAATATTACAAGTTTCTTGCATGCAGGCAATATCGTTTCCAGCCACTTTATTAAAATAAGTATCTATTTGAATAAATTAGATTAATTATTCTAATTTAGACACATAATTTCATGTCTGTCTTGAATTTCATTAGAAGGTTGGATAAGCAAAACTCAAAGCTATAAACTCACTATCACTAATATTTAAAAGAAAAGTAACATTAAGCTGTATGTATACAGAGCACTCTAAAATATTCTGCCGCCCATTTAAAAACTGATTATATGCTGAAGAATTAAAAAAAATAATAATAAAAATAATTTCTCTAAACATAAGTTTAGATATACTTATATACTTAGTAATGACACCTGTAAATTGGTTTTTACCGATTATTCCTGTAATACTTAGAGACAACTTCATGAGATTCACTTCGCAATTTTATATTAATAAGGGTTATTATTTCACAATATTCACCAGCATTAATTTTATTTCCAAGAATCAAGATTTCAGTTTCCCGCGATTTCTTGAGACGTTCTGTTTCCGACACTAATTTCTTTCTAGTAAAAGGAAAAATAATACAATTTGTGACGCAGAACCCTTAGAGTTTTTTAACCAATGCGATAAGAAAGCTAACTCATAACAGTATCTCCTTGAAAGAGCTGGTTTGATTTTGGTAACATTTGGCAAATCGATGTTACCTCTCCCCTGTAGCACAAGATTGGTACAATGTGTTACCTGTATTATATATTGGGCCAATATATGTCAGCTTTAACCAATATTGTACCTATATGATTATCAGCTGTATTTACAATATTGTCACCCAAAACATAGCCAACATTTCACCAATCAATATTGGTGCTTTAAAACATTTCATTAACATTTGCCAATGCAAATAAGATTCAATATTAACATTATTTAACCAATATTGGCGCAATGTGTAGAAACTAATATTAGTTCTGGACATTGGACAAATTATTATTACTTTCAGGTATTCAATTACCATTTTATTTTAACTATTCGTTCATGTACGTGTTCCCATCATCTTCTAGAATTTGTTTCACTTTACCACCGTTTTCCCCAATTTCCACTATAGGCACTATTCCCCTATCTTCCCACCACCTCTCACTATCTTCACGCTTTCCATAATATTTCCACACTATCCCTCCACGTTTTTCTATTATCATCCCCTATCACCTTCTATGTAAGCTAGCCTACTGTCGAAGTTAAAAAGATGTCTATAAATTTACAAAATTTTATCAAAATATGTTAGGCTGTTTTCGAGGTAGATATAGTTATAACCAACATTCAAACAGACACATAAACAAAGATGAAAATACACACGCATATCTAAAAAAAAACAAAATTACATTAATATTTATCTAAATATAAAATTAGTTTACATATATTAGTACAAGTTATGTATATTTTGTGTTTTAAATTTGCCGCGCGCAACAAATTTAGAAACGGTAGCGTACGCCTGTCTCAACCATATTGCAAATGCCGGGTTATGACAGTAACGTGTTGTGGTGCTCAAGAAATTTGCCACTTTGCCAATAAGAATAGTATACAGTTTGTGAAAAGTGCAGTAATTTAATAGGTAAATGTTCATGATCCTATTCAAGTAGTGATTGGTAGCAAACGGCGCATTATTTCAGGTAATTTTTCTCATGTTTACAAACGTTTCCTGTGTTTGTCGCTTCTTGTGTTCTCTTCAATAGAAATTAATGTACCGGGGATATATAGTGTTCAGAAATGTTTGCAAGTTAACTATATTAAGGCAATAAGATATTTACCATTGTAATTTACATTAATTCAAATGTTAAAGCGCTTAGGTCCTTCTATAAATATAAATTGTAGCAATATTGGGCCAATATTTTTCCAACATTTTAGGTACCTAATCCTTTTATAAATATAACTTGTAGCAATATTGAGCCAATACTGTTCCAACATTAGCAAACCAAATTTAGTTAATATTAATATCCCTTGATATCAATGATTATCGATCTTTCAAATGATAAAAATAGATATTTTCTTGACCTTTCTATCTTTCAGATGAAAAATCGTTGGAATATCATTCTGTAACTTTTCTCTTTTAATATTTTGATATGTCAAATTTAAGTTGTAACAAGAATTATAATTATAGCTGTGAAAGTTTAATACAGATTATGTGTGTTTACGCTGGACTTTGTGCTTTAAAACATTTCATTAACATGGATCAAATTCCTCAGGGTATGTACTCTTTAACGCTACTTAACATTGATGGACAATATTGTTTTATAAATGTATATTCATATCTTTATTTCAATGAACCTCGCCGATGAAGATTATGAAATAACAAAACTCCCGTTGAGTTATAAAATTAGACCCGTGTTAATTTTTATAGCATACGAACCTTATACATTGTAAAACAAATACGAAAATTTTGGGCACTTGAGTTATGTAACATTAAACTCCTGTTAGCTGCTGAGAAAAAGCGAAAATAAAATAATTTTAATTTATGTAATATTTTAATCTACTTTTAGAAGAATATTACATTCTTTCTATTTTTTATCCTATTTAACTGAATTCTAAAAAAAATTTTTTTTATACCAGATGGAAATAAAAAGGAACTAAGTAGGATGAATATTTTTCAAATATGGAAAGAGAAATCTGGTTGTGATTCTTCTATAAAGTGTCAGTACGTTGTAAATGTAATTTTATACCAGTCACATATTTCGGAAACTTCCAGAAAGAAATCAAAATGATGTACGACATAATATATATCGAGTTTGTAGCAAAATTGGAGAACGATGAACAAAAATGGATAAGTTAATGCTGACTGGCTGAAAGCAAAATTTAATTTGTATCAAAATGTTGAGGTGGAAACGATTTACCCAGCACTTCTGGATTAGTAGGGAGACAGAATCTATCTTTTGATGAAAGCAGTGAAAGATCGGATCGTAAAATGACCGCAGAATTTTGTAAAAACTTTGTGTCTGAAGAACTAGTTTATGCAACCTATAGCAGTTTATGCGCTTCTTTATTGTAAGAAATAAACAACTAAAATGTATATTTTCTTTTTTTGTATTCCAACGTAAACCACCACTAGTAACAAATTTCGCATTTAAAGCTATTTAGTAATTTTGTAATAAGTTTTAAGGCATTCTGTCCCACTGTTGCACCGCTTAAAACCACCCTATTTTATATAGGCAATTTTTTCGCTATTTTTATGTTAATTGGCATAGGTTGAATTATCTGTGAATATTTTTTTTCACAATTTTACTCAATAATTTCGAATTTCACTCCCTGGAAACTACCCCATTTTTTCGACGGCATTTGTTAAATTATTTTTTCTGCAATCGCCAGCTGATTTTAGACGAGTTTCATAAGTTTCAGAATTTTGACCAAAGAATGGTTTATTTCGTCCCATTGTGCTAAGGCGTGACTTTACATGTCTTCTTTCCATCTTTTTTAGTGGTCTCTTGTGTAGGTTCTACAAAGTAGAAGACAAAATCTGTAGTTTTAAACAATGTTAAAAATGATTGAATTTTTGCCCCGCTGATAAAAGTTAAATGATAGTATAAAATATTTATTTTGGTCCTAAAAATACTTATTTAGCGTTTCCGAAATGTGCTTCTATGTAATATAAATGTAACAATATTACAAATGTATTTATAAATGTTTTTGTTGTGTTTTTAAGTTTTTTTCAATAGTTTCATTTTTTTTTATAATTCGTAAATACTATACCCCCATCCCTCTTTAAGAGTTATTAATATCACTTTATAGGTTTCTCAAAAATGTCATTTTACACTTTTCAAATTCGATATCTCGAAAACTAAGCGAGATATCAAAAAATGTTACTCTTTATTTTTAACTTATTTCATCGAGTTCTACAAGACACCATCATCAATAAGTGGCACCACGGTGACCATAGTCTTGTCGTACTTACGAATTATAAAAGAATTAAACTATAAAGAGGAGTAAAAAAAATGTTTGCACTAATATCTGATCTGTTAAAATGTTCAGAAACCAACTAATTTCATATTCCTGAAATTAAGTTGAATAAATACTGAGTAGATGATTTATGGACAATTTATAATAATGTTACATTTATATTACATAATAGCACATTTCGAAAATGTTCCCGGCTGCTTTCTGCTAAATAAGTATTTTTTACAATAATTTTAGGACCAAAATTAATATTTATTACTATCATTTAACTTTTATTAGAGGGGCAAAAATTCGATAATTTTTAACATTGTTCAAAATGGTGAAACTATGGCAGCTATTTTGGACTTGACATTTGAAATTTTTAGCTTTAGTCAGCTGCTTTGAATATTCTTAACTACCAAATTCCCACGAAATTCAAATTCTCGAATCGAAAAAATGTTTACCGATTTTTAAAAATAAATATGGAACTACCGCCCAACTAGGCTCCACAGTTTACAAAAAATTTCATAGAAATTTCATAAGCTATTCCAGAGGGATGTGTTCGAAAATGCTTCTTAATGGAGCAGTCTTTCTGAGGATGTCACCTAACTTTATGAAACTCGATTTTACATTAAAAAGGTTTATTCTTGAACAATATCAACCGAAATTTATTTTATTCATAGGAGGATAAACGAGGGATATCTATCCTTTTTTCAGGTTTACATTGCTAATTGTTGAAGACTTAATTATGATTCCCAGGATAATACATAAAGAAAATTATCTATATAATTAGCTGTACGACTTTCCGTTTTCAAGGGAAAGTAGTAAATATTGATGATCTCCTTGGTAATGAGCGTCATAAAGAAATGAGACAAAGATTGTCTATCCCTCATTTCTCCGCCTATAAATAAAGTTAGTAGTTTGGTTAGTAGTATGCAGAAAGAAGTCTTAGTAATGCAAAATAGTGAACCAAGTCTCAAAAATTGGTCCCAATTAAAGCAGTAAAAACCTATATTTAGGCGCCATCCTCTGAGGGTTGTAACTTCCCTAGAAAACATTTTCAGACACAGGAAATTTTCTTACTATTTTTGCATGTAGCATCAGTGTCTAAAGGGAAATGTGAGAATTTCGGCACACTCTATATATTTTAAATATTGGGTAGCAATGGGGCGCCAATGCTGGTATCCAATATGCTACCAATACTGGTATCCAATATAATGCCAATATTGATATCTAATATGGTACCTATATTGTTATTCTATTCTATCTTATATCACCAATATTGGTGTCCAATATGTCACCAATGTTGGGATTCAATATGGCATCTATGTTGCTATATAATATGATACCAATACGTAATTGCAATATTGGACATTTATTGCAAAAATTTGACATTCGGTATATTGACCCAATATGTGAATCCTATATTGGTCCAATCAGTATGTGCTACAGTGGCTAATATGGTTCTTAAAAGATATCGGAAATAAGTAACGAGTTGAGAATAGTTACTAAAAAAATTTTCTCGTACTCGACTGAAAACATAGTTACCTATTTAAATATTCCTACAGGCATTAAATGAAACTTGCTAACTGAACTATTTTATTCCTTATAAAATGTTTTGATAATATTTTGAGTTTGGAGTTTTTAAGTTTTAAATTACTTCCACATCCACGTAGTGGATTGGAAGTATAGTAATTGCAAAAAAAATTTCAAAAACTTTTATTTGTGAAATAGGTTTAGAATGCCATGAAACGTCAAGATTTTAAATTTGAGCGAAAAAAATGTCTGTCTGTAGGTCTGTCTGTCTGTCTGTCTGTCTGTCTGTCTGTAACTTTTTTTTTGTCCGCACGTTTTCTCCGGAACGGTTTAAGATATTGACTTGAAATTTTGTCCACGTATATATTATAACGAGATCTGGAACTGGATTGTTTTTGAGGATATCCGGTGAAGGGTTGGGGGTTAAATAGGGATAAATAGGGGAAAATAAGTAAAGCAAGCTTGTAAGAGTACAGAAACTTGAAATTCGGTGTATGTACTAGAAGTTAAGGCCTCAGATTTTTTTGTAATATTTATCAACCCCCCAGCACCCCTACCCCATTAATGGGGCTGATAAAATAAAGTTGAGATCTCGTAGACGTATGTATTATAACGGCGTCTGGAATTAGATTATATTTTGAGATGATTCCGTTGAAGGGTTGGGGGTTAATTTGGGGTAAATAGGGGAATATAAGTAATAAGTAAAGTTGGTGAGACTACAGAAACTTGAAATTCGATGTATGTACTAGAAACCAAAGCGTCAGATTTTTTTATAATATTTTTCAACCCCCACCACCAATATAAATAAAATAAAATACTCCAATATGAAAAGGCTTGATAAAATAAAATTGAGATATTCATTTGAAATTTGGTACACGTATGAATTATTACGACATCTGGAACTAGATTATACTTCGAGATAATTCCGTTGAAGGATTGGGGGTTATTTAGGGGTAAATAGGGGGAAATAAGTAAAGCAAGTTGGTATGAGTACAGAAACTTGAAATTCGGTGTATGTACTAGAAGCCAAGGCCTCAGACTTTTTAATAATATATTTCAGCCCCCCACCACCCCTACTCTATTATTCAAGGGGTTGATAAAATAAAATTGAGATATTCACATAAAATTTAGTACCCATATGGAACTAGATTATATTTTGAGATAATTCCGTTGAAGGGTTGGAGGTTAAATAGAGGTATATAAGGGAAAATAAGTAAAGCAAGCTGGTAAAAGTACAGAAATTTGTGATTTTGTGTATATACTAGAAGCGAAGGTCTCAGGTTTTTTTTATTATATTTTCCATCCCCCCACAACCCCCACTCCCTTATTAAAAGAGTTCATAAAATTAAATTTAAATTTTCACATTAAATTTGGTACATTTACATATTATAACCATATCTGAAACTAGATTATATTTTGACATGATTGCGTTGAAGGAGTGGGGGAAAGTAGATGTAAATAGGGAAAAATAAGTAAAGCAAGTTGGTAAGAGTACTGCAACTTGAAATTCGGTGTATGTCCTAGAAACCAAGGTCTCAGATTTTTTAATAATATTTTTCAATCCTTCCACTACCCTTACTACACTATTAAAGGGGTTGATTGAATATTGAGATATTCACTTGTAATTTGGTAGACCTACGTGTTATAACGACATCTGGAACTAGATTATATTTTGGGACGATTCCGTAGAAGGGAATAAGTAAATCAAGCTGGTAAGAGTACAGAAATTTGGGATTCGGTGTATATACTAGAAACCAAGGCCTCAGATTTCTTTCTAATATTTTTCAAACTCCACCACCCCCGCTTCATTATTAATGGAATTGATAACATCAAATTGAGATATTTACTTGAAAGTTAGTACACGTATGTATTATAGTGACATGTGATTGAGATGACTCCATTGAAGGAGTCGGAGGTGGTAGGTTGTGAATAGTGGAAAATAAGTAGGGTAAACTAGAAACTTCATTTTTAGCGTATATGGTAGAAACCACCTCCTCAAACTTTTCTATTACATCTGCCCCGAATATTATTAAAATTCTATGACCAATAATTTTCACATACTAGAGTGCAAATATAGGCAAGATGTTTCCTTTAAAGTGACTTTGATTAAGAATCTGGATGTGAAAGTAGTGATTCCTTAGGCAGCGGTTTTTATTTTTATTTTGATATTTACTAGTAGTTACAAAGTTATAATGACTTGACTACACCTATCCTGTCTCTAAGGAATGCGAACTAGCTCCATATAAACTATAATTAAGAATTTTTCTTTCCGTTTTTAACAAAATAGCGAATATTGCGTTACACTATGTTGCAAAAACACTATGTTTCAAAAAACTTTACTTTCCCAAATTATATATTCATTTTTCTTCAGGTGTATTGTTAGTAATATTGTTTTCGCGTATATAAATAACATTTTCAAATACATATTTCTTAGTGGTAAAGTACACGGAAATATCTCGTATTGTTAGTATGGTCAGAAAATTTGTGGCTATACAAAAGCATAAGCAATATGTAATAGGTTGCAAATCTTCACATTGTTATTTACTACTATTGTAATATTCTAATAAACAAACACGACAATTATTGCCGCAACGATTATTATACATACATGGGAGGATAGTCGTCTTGTTAGTGGCATGTCTAGATAACTAAGATTTCTCGTTGCTGCAGGAGACTGGAAACTGCAATAGGGCAATAACCGTATCGGCATTATCCACCTACGCCCAAGCACTGACCACTTTAAGATATGTGGACGATGGCCGATTACAAAAGAAATTACTGTAGTTTATGTTAAGCGTACGAAGTGTACCAATTCAAACGAGTCAAGCTGTTTTTT
Organism: Stenurella melanura; assembly: GCA_963583905.1. Taxonomy (NCBI): domain Eukaryota; kingdom Metazoa; phylum Arthropoda; class Insecta; order Coleoptera; family Cerambycidae; genus Stenurella; species Stenurella melanura. Next base: position 54,065,456 of record OY757316.1, on the reverse strand, counting down.
AAATTGTGATGAACACAATGTACAGTACGAAACATAATAATATGCTATGATTTAAAAAATGACAAAAGTTCATTAGTTTCATTTCTTTATGTACAAATGATTTTCACATACCATTTTTCTGAAAAGTATAGAAAAATAGCTGAATAAATTATTTTTCTATTACCGAAATGGTTACCAACTAGTGCATAAAGTATGTACGTTTTCGCACTAGTGCAAGGAGTGACCTAATAAAATAGCACTGATTGCAGAGCCCGCTATACATACTTTTATATGTTTTATTTTTCGCATTACTGTAACATAATGTAACTTTACGCATAATACAGAGTATGTAAAATAAGTAGTTTACGCACGGTACTAGAAAAATTATTGTATGAATATTTATTAATGCAAACACTAATAATAAGATTTCTAGGAATTTTGAGTGCATGAATTTCCTCTGGAAATACTGTTGTGACATCACTAAATAAAGAGCAAAATGTTTGGTAGATATCTCTCGACTGAGGTATGAATTTTAAAGAAATTCGTTTACGTTTTTGTTATATACGCAGTGGCTGTTTTAGATTTAGAGTTTTCGTTTTCTGTCAGTATACCTGCACTAAATATACATATCTCTTGTATTCCATATACACATAAGATAATTTCTACACATCTGAGTCATTCAAATGTGATTATTGAAAGAAAAAACAAACAAAAAATATTACAATGAATTAAAGTAACATCATTAAATGGATTAGGAGTCAGGTAGGTATTAAGCGACCTAAGACGGACTCGCTGAAATTAAGCAACGGCCGGAGCGGAGCGGGTACCGTTTGGATGGGTGACCGGACCATTGAGAAACACAGCGCGGCGCGCCGAAGCCGTTGCTGGCCTGATTCCGAGGAAACCACCGACTCGCACGGGCCGATCATAGAAATACAGGCACCATAGGTTTATAGGGAATGACCGGCGCGGTGTAGGTAAGACTAATAAATAACACAATAAGCCTACATGGATGCAGTGACATCGAAGTCAGCATGACAACCGAACCGGCCCTTAAACAAAAAAATCAACATTAAATAATATTAATTCAAAAAATAGCCACAAACTATGAGTAATTGAGTAATTCACCGATTAAAGAGTCTGATGTACTTAATGAGTCATCAGCACTAATTATCCATCAAAAGTCCGTTGACTGTTTAGCACGAGTAGATAGATATTTTCAGGGATCGTGAAGAACTGGCGCGTGGTAAGTCTTGTAAGGTTACATATGTCTTATCTACTATATATTTGGTATGATATACATGTGCCGATTTACTCATATATATTATAATTCACAGTCTATCTCTTTAATTAGGAAAAAGAAACATCCGCAACTGAGAAACCGAACATTGTTCATTATGTTTCACATCAATGTATCATTATTTCAATGTGCTCTGAAAAAACTACTAGCTCTAGATATATGAGAAAAATAATGGAATGAATATAAATGGAAAATAATTTCCGTATACCTATTTAATAAATGCACCCCTCAAGAAACCTGTTCAACAATTTGTATTGACTATAGGTATTTTTAAGTATGGCAATATATGCGTAGATCTACTTTCAAGCAACAGCTAATATTTTTATATTGTCAAGTAGCAGATGCTATCTTCAGATTCAATCAATCTGTCGTTTTCAACTGGTTCCCAAATTCCTTCTTTTTAAGCAAAACAAAATAGAGTTCTATTACACGTATGCCCTGACTGCGCTACATGTCTACATGTGTACAAAATATGAAGTGAAAACTCGACCGCTTATATTTATGACAATGATAATCAGGGAAGGGAGCACCTACACTAGATGTTCATCAACTTTAAACTTATTTTAAAAATGCTAATAATCTGTTTGCAAAAAATATACATTTTATGTTTGGCATTTATTTTTATGTAAAAGTTTTATAGAATAGCATTGTATTGACAGTAATAGTTGAGAACAACCTCTAAGGAAGATTAGAGCTGTCTTACCTCGTATTTTCATTTACATAAGTAATGATTTATTTCGCATATATTGGATACTAACATCTGTAGTAAGGTCCTTACGTACTCCAGTGCATTAACACAAGGACAAATCGACGTGCAGATTCTCTGGCAGTGTCTAAAGTTCCGGCACTTTCTCTGGGTGTGGCCGTGGTCGAGATGGTGCAACCTAACGATGTGTATTTATGTTCGATCACCTTCGATATAGCTAGAGCTAAACGTATACTCTACTTATAGTACACAGAGACCGACCGGTCTCTGTCCCTTACTAGTCACGACCCAATCGGTTATAATTATTCAGTTAAGAAACGACTGTTTTTTGTTTTTAACCACGGATTTATTAGCCATGAAGTTGTCTGGTTACTACATGCGATATAATATTCATAGGCTTGGGTTTGACATAGAAGTAGTACGTATATATGAGGATATTTTAAATATTCAAACTTATTTATGACTCCAATTGTTCTATCACAATTGATGAGGAGAGTATTTTAGTTATTTAAATATGATATAAGATAATAATCTTATTATTACGTTAATCTATTTACTGATCAACATTGGTAAATGCAATATTCCACAATTCTGATAAATAATTAACACAATCTTAATAACTTCATTTCGCTAATACGAAAGAATCAGTATTGATAATAAAAGTTTGTTTTTTACCATTTTCCATATTTGATTGTGGCAACAAATCATGTTTATCTTTCTGGCTTATTACAGAAGAATGTTAATATGCATCACATGACTATTGCAATAGTTTAAAAAATACATTGACACTGTGTTATTTAACAACGCAACATTTTTTGCATAAGGAAGGTGAGTGCTGTTATCGAAATAATATTTATTTCGCACCTCACTTTTATATTTTGATGAGACTTTAGTTGGTAATAAGAAACATGTACTCAATAGGAACTCTATGAAAATAAGCTTTAAATGTATATATGTGCTTCCAACGGTTATAACTTGTTAGGGGGATGTATAATGTATATATGGATAAGTGTTATATTTTTAAAATATTTACTTTCGTATAGTTTTTATTATTAAGTTAAATAGCCTGAAAGAAATTCTTAAGTATGACTCCCACTTTAGAATTTTATTGATATTCCTACTTCCAGAACAACTCAAAAGTAGTCAATGAAAATTAAATACATAATTTACTCATAACATTACCTACACGTAGTTATTAATAGGTTAAATTACCGGAGGCAGTTTGTCCATTCTTACCTGACTATCCCCTTTGGAATAGGTGTACGAAGTGAATGGAGGAATAACCTCATTCATATCTGCCTCTACAATATTTATATTGCAACAGAAACCAAATGGATATCGTCTTTAAAATTCTACTTGGCGCTGATTGTGTCTTGAATTATCAGCTGCCTATTTGAACCTTCTTTTTGAAGCCGAAAGCATATTGAAGGCAAATAGAAAACCATCTGCGCACCAGAACTGATGGGCCGAAGAATGAATTTAGAGATCACATTAGTAATGTCAACGGACTAGATGATGCAAATATTTCATGGCAAGCTCTAAAAGAGAACATTACACTAGCAGTGATTGGAACACAAAGCAACACAAGTTGAAATGTCCTAAAATCTAAAATAACAATTTTTTTTAAATTTAAATATACAGGAAATTATGCTTTTTAATGTTTCAAAAAGTTTTATTAAAACTCTACACGTGTTTCGGCTTATTAGGCCTCTATCAAGAGTACAAGATATTAATATCTTGTACTCTTGATAAAGGCCTAATAAGCCGAAACACGTGTGGAGTTTTAATAAAGCTTTTTGAAACATTAAAAAGCATAATTTCCTGTATATTTAGATTATTGAAGAATGTTTCACAAGGAACCAACCGTAGAATCAACCCAATTTATCTAAAATAACAGTCGAAATTTAAACTGCTAAAATCCTGCAGATGTTGGGTTTAAACATTGTTATAGAATCAAATGAGTACAGAAGGTTCACGCAAAGAATTCAGACTCTCTGTTTATAAGAATTCTTATCTCCAAGATATTTTTTTATAATACGTTTCACAGGAATTCAAAATAGGCACTAAACAATTACAAGCGTCATATCGAGTTAACTGCAGGTATTACCGGGTATGATGGCTGTTTACTAGTTTAATCTGCATAGCTGTAGGGAACTATGCTGGATGTTAGTGTTATAGTGGGAATGTCAAATAAGAAATTGGACAAATTTATTTATTTTACTTGCTAGCATAACGAGAAGTCAGGTTATCGAAAGAATGCAAATATTTCATTAATATTTTTACATATAGTTTTTCTTTTAGTTCTCATGGATAGTTTTTTCCGCTGTTTGCAAAATCCTATAAAGAATATGTTTCATGGCTGTTACATATGAGGTTCCTTAACGAATGAGCCAACTTCATTTGTTGGTCATTTACGAAGCAGATTATGACGGAACATACACAATCGAATGTTTTGTTCGACTAATTCTAGTAATTTATTTTTTCTTCTACAATAGATATATGTTTATTGCTTCTCTTGGTTTGTCTCACGTTCAACTATTTTGTAGAAATATGGGACCTAGCATTGGCGAGGACATGCTGTGATACGGAAGTTGTAGATGACTTGAAACACGTTACTCTAAAATACTAAAGCAGGACTAAAAATTTGTAAAGCTATTTGCGCAAAATTTCCTTCTTCTACTTGTTAATTGTAACTATTCGATGACTGTATATTTTTAAACTGAAAACAATAAAGTAAGATTTTGATTCAAGAACGGCTTTAACTAAGTTTCCAATTTTGGTCTCCTCCTTAGATTGATTGTCCTGTTTAAATTTATGATGCAGAAGAGTAATATTTGAAATATAGTTGTTATCATTGGTATTGTCAAGAAGGAAACCTGATGTATTGGTTATGAAAAATGATAATTAGGACACGATGCAAGAAAATAATGTTTGAATTATAGTTGACGCTATTTTCAGGAAGAAATCTTGATATACTTCAGTTAAAAAATTACAGGGTTATCATCCAACAAATAAGAAATAACTGTATACCTACAATAATAAATAAATGTAAAATTGGAAAGTTTTGTGTAAGTAAATAATTTTACGATTTTTCTTCATAGTACCTTAATTAGTTATTTCTAGAAACAATCACCATATATTTTTTTTATTAAAATTGTAGCAGGTTTCAACATGTACAGTTGTTACAGGCTGTTTCAGCCTTTTTTATATTTCTCACAAACTTTTTACAAAACTTGTGATTTTCCGGGTGCCCAATTTTCCAATGATTTCACGCATTAATTATTACTTTGGTTTAATGCGGACTAACATCTTGTATTCGTCAAGAATATGTTCCGAAGTCTGTATTGCAGGATCACAGTATCTGCACGTGTCATTATCTACCTTATCCATATTCTTAAGATGATATCTGGAGAGGCAACGATCTGTTAGAAGGCCTGTCATCAGCCTTAAATTGGACTTATCGAGTTCGAAAAGCCTTGTGGCATTCGTTTTCGAATAAATAATGAATTTTTTCTCTTGTCTTTGGCCTGGAGTATTTCTTCATTCTGTTCCTTTTCTCCTTTTAGGACTTACTCCGGTATTTGGCCCATAGATATGTTACAAAATGATTCGGGCCCAAGAAATTGGGCTTCAGCACCTTTTTTGCAAGGGTGTCACCTAATTCAATTCGTTCTTCTCCTTTATGTTTAAAAGTGAATTATTTATTATTATTCTCCTTTATGCCACCCAGATTAAGGTAATCTTGTTGTTTCGTTCTTTCAGTTGCTTCAGGGATTGTCTGCATTCCAAAGGAATTTTAAATTGAAATATGTAGGACCTAAGAGCCTTTAGAGCTCTTGTATGTCCCAGGAGTTTCTGCAACTTTCTGCAACTTTCTTTGTGTTAATTTCTCTTCAGTTTTTGGTCTCCGTACACATTATGCATATATTGCCATGGGCTTCACAGCGTAGAGATAAGACCAGTAGATTAGGTTTTAGATCCCAAGTTCTACCGGACAGCCTGCCGTAGTGGCACAGCCGCAGTGGCTTTGGTAAGTTCTTTCTAAATGTAAGTTCCTGGTAAGTTTTTCACTAGAAAAGTTCAGTACTGTTCCACTTAACATATGAGCTCTTAAGCTTAGTTGTCTTCTTTTGGTAAATGTAACAATAACTCTCTTGCTCGGATTGAAACTGAGACCCTCTGACGAGCATCATTTGAATATTATGTTTAAGGTTATTTGCATGAGATTTGAAATCTTAACCTCATGCCTGCCTCATAACCAGGTCTTCAGCATAATTTGGAACATTGAAGCCAGTTTATGGAGAAAGTCATCCATCATCATTGACTACAGCAAGGGCGATTGAACTCCCTCGTAGACAACCCTTTACCGCAATCATCATGGCGGACTCCTCCTCCATATCTGTAGCAATTATTCGGCTTCTTAGTATGGACTGTATTCATTTGATTGTTGGGACTGTATTTCCCTTTTCTCGGTGGCTCTTTGTATGGATTCATAAGAGGGTTATATCAAATGCACCCTCTATGTCTATAAATACACATAGCAATTTCCTTGCAGTAAAGCAGTCTATTCAATGACTTTAACCAGGCCATGTGAAGCATTTAATAATAACAATAATAAAATAATTTATTGTATGGAATAACAAACAAGCTACAAACATACAAATGGATAAGATACAGAGAAGGGATATATTAACATGAAATAGTTTTGTAAATAATCTATTACCTATATAAAATATAAAATTACATAACGTCACTAATTTAAAATAATTACATAAGTACAAACAAGACATATAAAAATGTGCATATACAAAGCTAAAAATTGTTTGAACTAATGGAGGTCACGTCATTACATTGTAATTTATTTTTTAGATTAGTTTTAAATGATGTAGAACATGTCTGAAACATGGCTGGTGTTAATTTATTGTACACGTATGACACTAAGTAGGAGAATGACGATTGAAACGCAGCAGTACTGTGTTTAGGTATAGTCATATTATTGTTTCGCATTGTTCTATCATGAGCACTTTGTCGGAATTCTATCTTATCAAGCAAGTAGCTGGGCATTTGAGTTTCAATTATTTTCTTAACTAGACACGCATAGTGGAGAAACCGACGTTCATCTAATCGTAACATTTTAATCCCTTTTGAATGTGGAGATATATGATTTCTAAGAGGGACGTTACATATAAACCTTACACAACAGTTTTGCATGATTTGGAGTCTTCATCTATCAGTTGCATTGAGGCAGGGTCCCCATAGTTAAATATTGACAATATTAATGATTCAATAAACATTGTTTTAGTTGATACATATGTCTCAGCCTCGAGTAGGATGATCTACATATTTTTCACACCTGACTACTAAAAAATAATTGTGAATCAAACAGGACACCCAAATTTTTTACTGTCTCTTGCATTTCCAGCTGCGATTCGTCAAGATAGAACCTTGGATTAAGCTGTCTTATTGTATTTATTCTGATTTGAGAATCTAGTAATATCACTTTACATTTGTTGGGGTTCATAAGGAGACCATTATTTTGAGACCATTTGAGAATGCTATTGAGATCTAAGTTCAAGTTTTCTACTTGTTGCCAGATGTTGTTAGTGAAAAGTGTAGTGAATAATTGCATATCATCAGCATATAAATGTAATTTTGCATGGAGTGAGATAAATTGTAGGTCAACTGTAAATATATTAAAAAGAAGGGGACCCAAGACCGAGCCCTGTGGTACACCAGCATGCAATTCCAGACTTTGTGATAGATTAACATCGCTTAATTTTGTTATTTGGTACCTTTGATACAGATAATTTCTGAACCACTGAAGTAGGACATCATTGACTCCGTATATCTTTAATTTTTTAAGGAGAAGCTCAAAATTGACACTGTCAAATGCTTTTGACATATCTAACAGTGTCAAGACTGTAACTTCATTGGAATCTCGAGCTCAAAGAAATTCATCTGTGACTGCTAATAATGAAGTAGTGGTGCTAAAGTTTTTGCAAAAACCTGACTGAAGAGGAGGCAGTATTTCATACGTATTTAAGTACTCCATTAGCTGCTTATAGAGAGCTCCCTCGGCTAACTTTTGCGGTATGCAAAGCAGACTTATATTTCTATAATCAGCCACTTCTTTGGGGGAGGGAACTATAGGCACAGGTCTACTTATAGAGGTTTTCCACAGCTCTCGAACCATACCAGTTTCATAGGAATAATTTATTATATGCGTGAGTGCATAAACATCGCTAGAGATTTGTAACATCTTTGCCGAGATATTATCAATACCCATGCAATTTTTCTTTTGCCTAAATAATAATGATTGTATATCTTCGACACTAACAGGCTGAAAGTTAAAACTTGAATTGGAAGTATTTATATGTTCTATGATTTAGTTGGTATCATCTATATGATTGGTGAGACCTTGGCTAATAAAATACTCATTAAATATATTGGCATTGTTCAGGTGTTTTGGTATTTCTGAATAGTTAGGCTTACCTCCTATACCCCAGCTCTTTAGGTTGGCCCAAAGTTTTTTTTGATTTTGCACATTATTTCTAATAGTAGTGTTGTAGAATATTTTTAGTGCAAAGTTGTAATAATTCCTGAGATTACAATAAACATTCCTATGTAACGGATTTTTCGCTTTTTTAAAACGTAGCCAAGCTCTTTTTTTTTAAATGTGATGTTTTTTTCAAGGTAGTAATGAACATGACATGATTATTTGTCAAAAAGCATTTATTAGCTAGTTTTGTGAATTTGGTCCCACTGTGCGCTGGTCCCATATTTTTTCATTAAGCTACGTTTACTCTAGAACAATAATCGGAAAGATGTATTTTCTGTTCAAAAATATTCGAAGCCGCGACGAATACGCTGGTTGGAGTTAAATCGGTAGTTCCGGTAGTTGACACTGAATCTGATATCAAAAGCTAAAAATTGAAAATTGTGAATCCAATTCAGCTACTATTATTGCATAACTCTTGTAGATTTACATGAAATCGAACCACTAAATAGGGTTAAAAACTAATTTTTGAAAAATATAATTTTGAACGTGGCTGAGGCTTTTAGATTGACTCACCCTATAATCTGAAAAATTTACTGATGTATTTTCTAATCAAGGCAAATGTAGTATATAATTAAGATATTATTATTTATAAAACCACAATATCAAGTACGTGTGGTATCCCATGGAGATAAACTGTAAACGGATAAAAATCTGTTTACAAGAAGCTCTGATTAATGATCGATCGAGCAATTGATGCTAATTATTTTCTTATTTGGCATAAGATCTAAAGAAAGCTCAAGAGGAATTATCCCCTTGGGCCACATCAATTACTACTAGTTAGCAGTTGAGATTTAGTGCGTCATTAGCCAAAAATAGAAATGATAGTACCTACCTAGCATTATACATCTTATACTTTGAATAATAATTAATTTTAGTTTCAGCTAGAACATAATAGATATTGAGACCTAGATCATAGGTACAGAGTGTGCAAGAAGAGATTATAAATAAGCATTAACGAGTCGACGTCTATAAAATTTCCAATTGGTCTATTTGCAATACACAGCAAGCAAACTTTAACGGCAAACAAAATAAACAGCATGCTAAACATTTTTAAGGCTAGACTTTAAAATGGTTGCCATAAAATATTTGTTTATGTTATTTCATTACAGTTCAAATCATATATTAAATTTATTTTACTTCATAAATTTTTTGAGCGAGCGTGGATACGTCTGCTTATACTCGTAATAGCGGTACACCAAAAACCATTTACATCCAATTCAGATTGAATTAGAGAACATACCAAGGGAAGATATTACTCGAAAAATCACGTCTAATGGAGATGCCTATTAGCGCCTCTATAAGACCAACATTAACACATATCTTATAAGCCTCCCTTCCATTTACGGATATCGAAGAGGCAGTTGTCTGACACGTCGTGGCCTGTTATAAAAAAAACACCACTCACACAATATATTTAAAGGGGCCACGACCCGATAGACTACTGATGGAATTGAAAACTGAATGTGTATGGTTGTTAGGAACACACCCGTTGGTGTTTAGCGAGGGAGATCGTAGTCTGATCAGTCTTCCGTCTAAAGTCTACGTTTGTCATACACATGCAGTTTTAAGACAAGCGTTGATCTGCAGATAGGGATAATTTGCAAATTTGTTCAGTTAATTATCGAAACTGAGAACTTTTAACGGGTTTTATCTTTTCGAGCGATGTCAAGGAAAAAAGTGTAACAATCCTGAGTTTATAAGAAAATTAATTGATATTTATCAAAGACTTTCAGCATTATGGAAAGTGAAAGCAATGTGTTATGCCAATAGACTCTTCGCTCATCCGTAAATAATTTTTAAAGTTTTCTGAACCTAACGATAAAGCACCTCTTTTTGAAACCATGTTTACATCCTATTTTTTTGTTTTTAAAGATAGTATTATCAACGTACATAATATTTCCTGGATGGCATATCCGAGTTCACTACTCAACATAAGGTGAATAACTGAAGGGTGTTTAATTTTTTAACAGTCCACGACGCGTCAGATAATTGCCTCTTCGATATCCATAACTGCAGATTGTTGCCTCTTCGATATCCGTAAATGCCGCTAAACATTCACTAACACGATTGGCACAGCAGCTAACCTCGATAGTGCAGTCGAGGAGTTCACAAAGGCATTGCAGGATGCCAGACAAGGTGTTGCAATTACTATAATGATTGATCCGAGTCGACGAAGCGGTCATATAAGATAAAAACAGGTTGAGATTAGCGTTAGCAGCAATATCGTGATGCCGACCCTGAGTTTGTGATGATCAGATTGCGACGGCGGATTCAAGCTACCATAACCCCCTAGATAAACGGAAATGGAGGTAGAAGTCTTAAATCCCCGGGACAACTCGCTATGGAAATTGAGCAGGGTGGGGTAATCTCAAAGATGATCAATTATCGCTTTCCATAATACATCGTTAAACTCATTCACCCGTATCTGACTGGCAGCAGGCTCCAGGTGCGAGTGAATAACAAACTGTCAACCCTGCGGAACGCTCGCGCGGGTGTTCCGCAGGGGTCTGCCTTTCGTCGAAAACTATACAATATAAAGAAGTGGAAGTGGAAGATTCGGGTAAATGCGGAGAAGTCGGAATCTATAGCCTTCACGCACAGATTTACAGAAAATAAAATTTTAACGCATATTTTGATAAGGAGAAACACAGTTCCAGAAAGGAAGTATGTGAGGTAATTGGGCATATGAATGGATGATAAACCACTGAGGTTCAACAGACATGTTAAGGAAAGTGTAGGGACAGTATATTTCATGTCCAGGAGTCTGTATCCGCTCCTCGTCAGGAAGAGTAAACTCAGCAGACAGAATGAAAAATTAATTTACACTGTTATTGTGAGACCGGCCCTAACATATGTGGTTCCGGTATGGTGCAGCATACCGGACACGACAATGAATAAACTAAGAGTTCTGAAAGATACATTTATATGCCTCATTTCAAGTTCTTCATGATACATCTCCTTAGGAGACATCTACGCCCGTTGTCACGACATAACGCCACTAGTGGACTACATCAAAGTTACATCGGAAATATTATATTAATTTAAAGTTGATGATGCCCATTAACAAACAACATTACGCGAATCAGGGAGCATAATGCACCTTTTCACATCAAACACAAATTACCATACCAAGCGTTGCCAATCTCACGGCAACATATCTAGCCACACCCTCTTTCTTCATATAATTATAAAAACTCATCAACACAATATTCCGATCCTTATGTCTTTTCTATCCTCTTCTTAGTTTCCTTTTGTTATTTTTTCTTTGCTTTCTCGCTCTAAATTGTTTCTTCGAAATCATAATAATTATTCGTTGAATATCAAAATCTATAGAAAATAAACATTATAAATCATAAATTATGCCTTCTGATATAGCTACTCTCTCTTGCTGTATTGTTTAGAATGGGTTTTTTAGATAACAATTTTCCCATGCAGAACTATCATATATGTATCTGTGACATTTTATCTACATTATCGTCTTTTGCATTGTGTAAATCAATTGTTTTAAGTTAATTTTTTACCATGTTCTATCTTATACACTTTTTAATTCGCCGATTCTGCGAGAGGAGATTGTGATTTTATTTATTTTACATTAAATCCAACCTGTCCTCAATTACCATTCGCGCTGTGGATGGCTGGCTGGCTCCTGGCGAGTGCTTAAGGAGGACGAGGTGTTGTATTAATTTAAAATAAATTTGTTTTGATTGACTGATTGACTTGTATTGCGATACGAAAATAGAGCAACGTCAAGCACGATTAGTACTTGAATTCAGATCAGAAGAATACAGCGCTCTCGCTCCATCTTCTAATGACTTGTATATCGGCACATAAGTAGAAGGTATGTAACTTTAGGCGAGGGTTACATAGCGGATATACCATACATACCTTCTCTATTAATTGCTAGGCAAGTTAAAAATTCCTACCCTTCGGTAGAGAAGAGGTTCGGTAAAATTTACAGATTGGGGGAAGCACGTGTCCTGGCGTCAATGATAGATAGGCCTCAGTAGCAGAATAGGCCGGCGAAAAATAAATGAGAAAAAGAAATCATTACTTCTTCTACTTTTCGTCTTGGGACTTCCTGTCACATATCTCTTTACTTATAAAAGAGGCCAAAGAATCTACAAAGTAGTATCAGGTAGGTGACTGGAAATTAATCTCTACTCCTGTGACTTTTACGTGAAAAGGTCAGTAAGTATTTCGCTGACGATTCGGTAAACTATTTTGTTTCCTCTCTCAAATATTGTTGAAATGCGTGTGAAATTATTCCAAATATGTTTGTACAACCTGGTTGTTAGTTTTAAAAGAATAACTTCATGACTATGCTCAAAATTGCTAAAATTCGATCTGCAACGTTTTGTAAAGTATTGTAGAGTAAACTGTGTTTAATTCTAACTTTTAAAGAGAAAATATTTTGCAGATGGTTTGCACACCGATTTTTAAAATTTTTAGTCAAGTCGCGATCCTCTGTGATTATAACTAAAAAAAAATTCAAAATTAAAATGATGTATGAGTATGAGATCATATGTATTTTGGCTAGGAGAATCCACATAAATTGTATCGAAACCAGAAGTCGGCCATCTTGGTTTTTTACATCAGTTAATAATAATCCATTGATCCATTCAAAACTTACATGAGTCTCCCTCTTGGCTGAGCCATCCGATATGTGGCAAGTTCCAACAAATTTTGTAGAAGAATTAAGGAAATGCAATAACTAACATTTAGACCATATTCATAAAGCAGAGTTATGTGAATATACACACAGCAGATTCAAGAAAATTAATATCATTAGGGTTGCTAGTGAAGTATTTTTGAAACAGTTTGTTTTTGGTCGTCTTTCATACAAGCACACAACGAAATTAACATGAATTCAACTAGTAAAATGATAAATTAAATGTAAGCTTGTATTGGTATAGACTTGAGTATGAAAAGTGAACTAATAGGATGTTAGGTATATAAGATAGGCCTTCATTTTAATAGGAGATAATAGAGACCAAAATAATTTAAAAACACATAATCCAACTGGTTTAGTGCATGCCAGATAGAGTGATCTGATTTTGCCACACTTGGCAAAATGATAATCTAATAAATGTGTTTCCAGTTGTAAGGTACCGAGTGGACCATGTGAGAATGGTATAGGCTTATACAAAAACGATCACAATAGGCATTCTTATATCTCGTGCATCAATCTGTTAATCATTGAAAACTGTCAGAATGTTTCTCTATTTTATTATTGGTAGCGCGAAGGCAAGTAGTTTACGACACATAAATTATTGAGAAAGGTCTGGGGCTTCTCAAAATTTTCATTAAAAGAACGAAACGACTCCAAAATGGCAAATAAGAATTAGACGTATCATTTATTCATAATCTTATCTACACGTTGATATGGTTAGTAACAGAACTTCTTATCGGGGGGCAATTCGCCTATGCTTATCCAGCTATACCCTTTACCCACAATAATTGGGAAGTAATACTCTTTCGATGTAGAACCGATTTTAGTATTAAAATCATCCATAAATATGATAATTTACCTGTTTGGGTAATCTCTTAGGATTAGAACAAATATAATATACAAATATTTTTTACCATAATTCTTACGAGCCCTGTGAGCAGAATACATTTTCTAGTAAGCAAATTATTCGGTAATATATTCTTCCTCTCAATAATAAAACTTTATTTTCCAAACACCCTGTATATCATAAGAATTTATTTTATAATAGAGAAACATGTAATATTCTTTAAACATTATTCATATGTACGTAAGTAAGATAACGAATCAGCAAAGCCTGAATGGTATTTATAAATTGTAAAATGTTCAGCTTTTAAACTGAATGCTAGAGGACTGTGCCGGGCGTGGATCGAGATGCATGGCGAGAGTGAAGGGTCACAATGTAGGTCAGATGCTGGCACGCGAGCTACACGAGTCCAAAGCACGCGAGATTTACCTCGTCACTTGCAATTTCTAATGGTTCAGGTCCTAGGCAATAAATTAATATACCTGGTGAGCTAATCTAGTCATGCTCCCTATAATTTATACAAATGTGGTTAAAGTTTCAAACTAGTTATGGTTTCAGTTGCGAATTCACATAAATATATGGATTTCAAATGATACTTGCAATGCATATTTTGCAACGTAGAATTTTGTTTCAGACACATTGAATTGAAAATAAATTCATTTTCTAAATAGATAAACTAACATATATTTGTGCTTCCTTTACACCTAAACATATGGAGCTCGATAAATCTCCAGTTTTCTGGAATTATATCAATAGTCTTAGAAATGCATTCTTGTTCGATGAATTTTAATTAAATGTTAACCCTGCGTTTGAATTTGAATTAATAAACACTAGCTCAATGCATTTCATAAACGTGTTAACAACATAATGTTGTACATATGTATTACATCTTAATTGTGTCCACATAATTAGCTGTTTGATGGTGATTTCATCCACAGCAATAGGTAGAGACTAGAAGAATTACAGTTAAAAAACTGGTTGTTGTTCCGATTCATTGACTTTTATTACCTTGCACACTACAAGAATATAAGTACATTTCTTTGCAAGACTGATACATAATTAGTATGTTTCACGTTTTTTCAAAAGTCGCAGTACTTTAGGCAAATATCATTAAATTTGACATTTTTTTCATCCATGCCTTATACCAAATACTTTATAAACATTCTAAAACTAACACAAATTGAACTGAAATATTTTTCGTTGAAATTACTAAGTGACTTCACAAGTCACATACGTAGTTCCAACTACAACAAATATCAAATATACGTTTTGATACTTTTGTTTATATTCATAAATGTGACATTCATGTATAGGATTGAGAAATAATATTTGTGAAAATACATCAGCTGCTCTCTCTCAAGAATACTATATCTTCTCTGAACTCGGTTCAGCTTAGCTAAAAAACATTCTTATATGAGCATAGCTTAGGTTAGGTTAAATGTAAATAATGCGCCATTTACACTAGTCACTAACTACCCTTTAAAATATCCTTCAATAAATTATTTATAAGTAATATTGTTTATTAAATATTTATTTAAAGCTACACTGAGAGAATGGTTTATTTGAGAGAAGCAAATTTTATTTCCACAAAAGAAATGATTTATTGGTATTTGGAAAATTAAATATTTCTTTGTAGATACCAAGTCATTTACTTGAAAATGAAAACTAAATATTTATTATTGTTAAATAAATCAAAATACTCATGAGCAAGAAAAATTTGTTTCTGAGTAATAAATATTTGTTTGTCATAAACACAGCTTCTTAAAAAATTTCTTGGATTTATTTGTAGCGAACAAATATTTATTTCTAATAAATAGATAAGTATTTCTAACAATAATCCTTGATTTCATTTAGTTGTAGTATCAGTGTTGATAATTTGTTCTTTAACTGGGGCCTTGGGTGCCTGCAACAAACCTTTAAAGGTAAGTTTTAAAGTTATATATATATTGCCATCATTTTATCTGTTGCATAACTTGCAAAACAAACAAAACCATAGACTATTTTGTCAGAAAATTGTTAATGCAACAGGGATAAATATGGCGACCAAAAGGTTTAGTTGAACTTTTTTAGTATTTTATTATAGAATAAAAATATTTTGATTGTAATACATGAGTTGTATAATTATTTCCAGATCTGATGTATCTAAATTTATATACGTATACCATGCAAAAAAGTTAATGGTTGAACTATTAAAATAGTTCTATAAACGTGGCTATACCCAAAATATGATAACATGATGGCAATATACATAATTTTAAAACTTACCTTCAAAGGTTTGTTGGAGGCACCAAGACCCCGGCTGCACAACATATTATCAACACTCTCCCACTTGGCAAGTTTTGCGATTGGTCGGCCTTCCATGATTATTTTTCTCAATACTAAAATAATCTGTTAAGCAAGCAGCAGCTTCTCCGCCGCGCCAAACTAACTCAACAATATGGTAATTTTTTTTTGTAAACTTTCTGGAGTGTTTTCATCTCATAATTTAATAATTTCATTCAAATCGTTTAAACTTAGAGGTAAGTAGTGAACTATATTTTTGTTTGTTTAGATCTGTTTGTAGTCGTTTGAGGGTAGTATCACGAGCATTTTCGAATATAACACTGGCAAATGGATCAATCACTATTTTGAAGTCATTGAAATATTTTTCTTGAAGTAAGTAGTTTACTTGTAACATTCCAAATAGTTTCATCAGTTACTTCTTTATATTCATCATATTATTTCATCAGCTTTTCTCATGTTCACTGCATAATCTTTTAATATCAAAGCCAGTTTATTCAAACTGCGTTCTCCATTCAGGTCGTATTTTCTGATCGAACAAAATTATAAAAATATTTGCCACGTATACTTTTTCTTTTAATGGTGTTTTTAGGTGTATTTTCTAATACAATTTGATTAATTGAATCGTTTGAAACATTTCCAAACCTTAGTGACATTTTTCTGAATTTGACATTTGTTGAATTTCAGTATGAAATTTGAACATATCATTTGTGCCTTGGCTGATAACGCCACATGTATGCATGTATGCACTGTAATTTTTTACTGATTGGATGAATTTTGACACATGACTTGAAATGTAAAATTTTGATTGGTTAACACATTTGGTAAATAATTGTCAATTGAAACTCCTTCGACTTCAGGAACGAATTTGTATAATACGTCAGGGTGTACGTTCACGTTTAATATAACAAACAATAAGAGATTTGTTTTGTATTTGCTGTTTACTTTGTCACAGTAAAATGTGATAAGTTATAATATCTCAACTTTTTGAAATTATTTGACGGTTGATGATGAAATTTTGTATGCACCATGTCAGTAAAGTGTCTTTATTGAACTCACCTTTTACTCGCCTCACTCGCTTCGCTCGCTGGACTCATTATCTCAGACTCGTTGGATAAAGACTCACTTTACTGGCTTGGTACATAAATAACTACTACAACTCTCCCTTTCAGTTTAGACGTACTGCATCTATTCTACTGATAACAAATGGATGACTATTATTTTTAGAAACGAATGATTTTTTATTTGTTTATAATTGTAATGAAACATATGCTTTAAATGATTTAGCATACGGCAGAAAAAATTATCTATGAAAACTAAAAAGAAAACCTAGCTGCAAAAATATTAATTTCCAGTTTTATCATTCTTTTGATAACCTGCATTATTGTTATGTTAGCAATTAAAATCCTAAAATGAATTTGTCTATTTCTTATTCGACAATTCTCATTTTTAACTGAATCTTCATGGCCGTAAGGGGTTATGTAGATACTAGCCGTAGGGGACTATGTGGATAGTAGTGTTACAATGAGAATTGTAAAATAAGAAACAGACAAATCAATTTTAGGATTTTAATTGCTAGCATGACCAGAATGCAGGTTATCGAAAGAAAAAATTGGAAATTAGCATTTTTACAGATAGTTTTTCTTCTTAGTTATCATAGATAGTTTCTTCGCTGTTCAACAAATCCTATAAAGAATATGTTTCATTAGATGAATATTACTTATTGCATTCATTAATACATTTTTGAAATATGTCGTTATATGGAAAAATTGAGTAAAACTGGAACGCTGCCTTTCAATTGGAGCCGGATGCTGATATTTTACCACAATGATGCAATAGCTGAATTTAGAAAAAGTGAGGGGTACTTACCACATCTTTTGGTACCTCATTCACCAAATTATACAGGATATTTGAACCACAAATATCACTCACGTGTCTTTTTAAGACAAAAAACTTCGTCTACATTGGCGCTAAAAAATACTTACGGGAAATTCTTCATTATGCCTCATATCACCCAAAAATGTTTTTGGTGAAATCGAAGCTGATCCTTTTCTCCAGAAATCTTCCGGAGAAGTTTGTGGCGATATTGGAAAGGTTTTAGTATGCCCAAGTTATTCAAATTGTGGGCCACCCTACGAGAGACGTGGTTAGCGTCACTGGCTTAACCTCACTAGCACAGTAAAGATACGGAGAGCAGATAGGGCAGTGAGTTCAATACTTGGGCGCCATGATTACCTAGTATAATCAAGGAAAAGAAAAGCTAAAAATAAACAAAAGACAAATATTACATATATACAATAGTACTATATTACAGAATATTATATTACAAAAAAAATGAACTATCACAGCATCAGCGATATTGTATAGCAAAATATCAAACAGAAATATATACAAGATATACTATATTACAATTTGCTTTGCTGCAAAGTAAATTTGAAGCATATACGAGAATCAAGAATATATTTCAAAAGACACGTCTCGTAACTTTACCTCAATACTAAAAATCATATATTACAATAAAATTAGGTAAACTCGAGATTCTTTACGAGAAAAAAAATAACTATATTACAGAAAACATATCTCGTAAATTAGCTCAAAATTCATAATCTTTAGACACACTCGTCACAACAAAAATACACCACGACTTACTATATTGATTGATTGATTGATTTTCCTTCGTAAGGTGGGCATTGCTGCCGCTTCCGGGCATTTATGGAGATTCGTTCCAACACGCAGCTTGGTCGTCCGTCGAACATGCCCAACGGATGGCCAAACCGCGTGCCGGATCCAAATCTCGGATATTTTATATACCGCCGGACTGGTTGCATACGCCGGGTTGGACATTGGACATGCTTGTTGTCAGCAGCGAGAGCCGCATGCCGCATGGGGTGGGAATGCAGGGTGGGAAGTGTAGGTGTTTGTGAGATGCTTCTTTTAGGTTTGCATGCTTCTATTTAGTTTCCATCTGTTATCATCCGCTGGGGTGTTCAGGTGTTTGCGAGTTGCTTCTTTTCAGTTTCCATGCTTCTTTCAAGTTTCCATCCATCGTCAGCTCTTTATTTTTCTTCTTCTAAGTTTTCTGTTTCTTCTATTTCTGAATCTGGCAGCTTTTATTTTTTATTTAATTTTTGTTTTGTTTGTATTTATTAACCGCTCCACAGGTAAATACCCATTTACAGTGGAGTTGCTGGGAAAGACCTTATCTAGTGCTAATATTTTTGCTCGTTATGGGAAAAAATGTCCAGAGGGATAGTTTGCTCACCCTGTAGGTATGTCGTTTATTTTAAACAGTCGTTTTCAATTTACAGTAATTATTCTCAGCTGCCGCTGTCCAACCCCAGGCACCCTCCATTTCACCACCTATATGTTCTCTCTTTTGTGTACAAGACTGTCCCGTGACAAGGGACCAACAAACCAATAAACAAATATCTCTTCAATTTCAATTTCCGACTTTTCAATTTATACAACTTCATTAATGAGCTAAGCTAAATTAGAATAAAGCAAACAAAACCTATGTATCTCGTTCACATCTAGCTGGTTGTCTGTTGCACACCCCATATTACCCACTTGAAGAATGGATAAAAAACAGTATTCTGAATCAAGAATCCGCTGCCTCAACCGGTAAGCAAATAAGCAAATTCCCCATATAAAACTATTAACTCTGCAGCAAGAAACAAAAAGTTTATAGTAAATAAATTATTTCTTAAACAAAAGTACCTGTTCCACATGAAAAATTCATTCATTTACTAGGTGGAAAATCTTAAATATGTGTTTTATCGAAAATTTTCGTGAGAAAGACAAACGTAGTATTCTTATCCAAAAGTTATCAAGAAAACGTATACAAAAACGGAGCATCAAAATTGAACGTATATAATCTTGCTTAAAGCATATAATGTAACGTTGAGATACTTCGACGTAAAGAAGAATTAAACGTAAATAAATTTGGTTATTAAGAAATCAATTTCTGAGAAAATAATTCTTAAGAAAAAATAATTGTTTAGAAAAATTAATTTTTTAGAAAAATAATTCTTTAGAAAAACCTAAAACAATATTTTAAATGTTAGATGGTATTTACCGGTATAATAATTAAAAAACCTTACCTCATGTGATCATCACGAGGTTTTTCAAATTATAATATATCCTTTACAGGTCAAACAAAATTATAAATACGACTAATTATTTCAATGAAGGAGAAAGAGTTTCACCCGGCGTTATTTTGTTGAATTCTCGTACATGGTGCGCTATCTATTATTTGTGAGCGTTAACTCTGACACATGATTATAGTCTAAGGTCCAAAGGTGTTAATAGTACTGGAGGCGAGGTGAATTAGATTTCCGATAATTAATAATTTTCTAATAAATATTAGACGAAGGATGCTCTTGAGCATTCCGCATGTTACAAGTTTAAAATCTAAAACTATCCAAGACTAAATATTTAAGCATTGTAAACTGGTGCCATGCAAGTTATTATATTGCCCTCTTATAATGTAAGTCATTACGGGATTTGTTCTAAGTATGCTGAAAAATTAGATGTGTTTTTGTTGCTTAAAAAAATAATAATATAAAAAAGAACTTATTCTTCTGAGGAGAAATCACAATCTTATCGAAAATAAGGAGGATGTACCACTATCAGCTTTCAACCCTGTATCAACGACGAGGACGTGGTTCTAAAAAAAAGAAGAAATAAAAATGAAGTATAAATAAACAGAGGGAAAAAAATTATCTATATGGAGTTTTACAATTTTTTATATGGGTTGAGATATCAAAATTATTAACTTTAGATATGTAGTGATGAAAATTCCACTGCAGCATCTTTCAACATTTGCAGGTAAGAAGAGTTTGTAATTGAATTTACTCTTTGTTTCTCAAAATATTAAAGAGTTCTCGAAGGGCCGCTTCTCCAGCTCGTTCAGACTACAATCCTAAGCCACGTTCATCATCCAGTAATTCTAAACACTCAATAAGGTGCTGCAGAAGAACATGTATTTCTAAAATTGTAGATGTATTTATAGGTAATAATGCTTTCTATAACTCATCGATAAGTTTTTATTTTATTAGTTTATTCATTATTTTAAACGTAGTAATGTAAGGTGTTAATGCAAATTGGCCGACTTCAGCATATATTTCCGTATCAAACAGTTTCTTGGCTTCGTTTAATAATGTTTTGCATGCATTCCCACAAAAAGCTTCTCCATGATAATTTTTAGATACAAGATTCGATCTTCTGGCCCACTGAAGAGCCATTCCTTTTCCGACTAGAGGTACCAAGCAATTTCAAAACAAATGACTGAGGAACCCTTGCATTGCGTGTAGCTCTGGAATAATATATTATTCCATAATTCAGTTACAATAACATATTATTACACGTAATGCAAGAGTTCGTAAATCATTTATTACAATTGCTTGGTACCTCTTGTCGGCAAAGAAAAGGCTCTTCAGTTTCCAAGGGGAAATTGAATCTTGTATCAAAAAATTATCATGGAGAAAAATTTGGAGGGGAATGCGTGTAGAACATTATTAAACGAAGCTGACAAACTTTTTGATAAAGATACATGCTGAAATTGATCAATTTACATTAACACCTTACATTACTGCATTGCTCAATTGGTAAAATATAAATCAAATTTATCGATGAATTATACAAAGCATTATTAGCTATAAATAAATCTGCGACTTTAAAAATACATATTCTTCTGCAGAATCTTATTGAGTGCTTAGATTTCCTAGATGATGAATGTGGCTTAGGATTGTGGTCTGAGCAAGCTGTAGAAACGGCCCATTCAGAGTTCCTTCATTTTTGAGAGAAGCGAAAATTAAGCTCAATTACAAACTCTTCCCAGTAAACACTGTTATATAATATTTACGTAATTATTATATTCCTACTTTACTTCCCATGTAATATTTTACATTGCATTTGAGTTAAATTCATGTATGAATGTAACATAAAATGTCCGCAACATGTGTACATAATTTTTATGTAAATAATATATTACTTATTATGTAAAAGTTATAGAACACTTTTACATGCAAAATACTTCATTTTCTTATGTAAAATAAAGTAACTGTTTTACATAAAAAATACATTACATTATTATGTATACTTTATATAACCCTTTTATATAAAAAATATTTCATGCTTTAATCGTTAAAAAAATGTGTTTCACTTGAGGATATTATTTAATCTCTCGGTTTTTATTCATTTTACGTCTCTATTAATTAGGAATGGTTCGACATTTATACATATAATTAACACTGTAATAGAATTTTAAACACTTACCTTGAAATATCCGCGGGCTGTGGGATTTGAACCGTCATCCTCACGCTTGGTAGCACAGTACGCTACCTCTGGGCTATTGTTCTTCATGTGAATTTTGCTTTAAATAGGGTATTTAATATTGGCAATTGAGTATCTGGTTTAAGCATAATATTCCCTTTTAGGCGTAACCGTACAATTTCTGCATTAATAAAATCAAGTGCAATAATAGCTTTCAACACTTATGGTGCGAAAAGTGAATGTTATTCAATTAAGCAATGGATTTTATGTTCACATGGGTGATAAAAATTATTTAAAAATGTTCGTTCATGGAAGGGAGTTGGATGCTTTAAAATTAAATCTAGAAAAAAATTAGTTTTCATTTAATGTGTATGACGGTACTCATATTTGCATTATTGTCAAAGATTGCAGACTTAATTTTCTAATTTCTGCTGTAGTGGTGATAAAATGCCATTTTAATCATCGTTTTAATTCTTCCTTCGCTTTGAAATACATATATACATATAGCCATGTTAAACTTTAAGGTTTTCGATACGATGGTGATATTTTTAGGCCCCTCAGCCCTCGGGAACTATCCCTAAACGCGAGAAACCACCCCCTTTTCGCGGTTTTTCTATTCTAGGCATGCAAGGGCCTGTCGGATAGGATTTTCGAGTAGACCGTATGGACTTTGACTATCCAATATATTATCAACCCCCGGGGTTGAAACTACCCTCTCACCACTGATGCTAAATATTGGAAAGATTTAACTCTCCCTAATAATTTAAAAATTGATAAAAATTTGTTTCTATCTGTTTTCAAGGGTGCTCAACACTATAGCAACATACATTTCTCCACTAACCACCCCCCCAAGGGTGCTCAACACTATAGCAACATACATTTCTCCACTAACCACCCTCCAAATCGCCGAAATCATTTTTTACATTTTTGGCTACTGCTGGCATGTGAGGAATCGTTGGATTGAGATTTTTGACAAGATTTCGGTATTGTTAAGCAAGTTGAGTGCTGTGACACATGCAATCATCCCCGGTGTTAAATACTACCCCCTCCACTAATACTAAAATCTTCCCAAAAATTCAAACTTTGTGGAAACTGTTTATCCCCGTTTTCGAGGGTTCCTCCCCCACCCTTCTCTGAATCACCCTCAAATCCCCAAAACCACCCTCTCGTAATATTTCTTGACCAGTAGCAAAGTTGGAAGGTTTCATCGATAAATTTTAGTATAATTGTTATAAATTTCCCGTCAATAACGACAAATACATATAGCATCTTTTTCGAATGGTTATACTCGGGCTACACTAGAGGTGCATTTCGTCAACCAATAAGTGGGCATCACTGGTGGATTCTTAAATTGGATTTAATATTCTGATGACGCCAACATGGTTAGTGAAACGTACCTCGAGATAATTAGTATACGTTTGTCAAAATTGTCGATAATATATTATAAACACTACAAAAATTATAAAAAATAATTTACAATACTGCATGAGTACAATTATTATAACGTTCAAAGATGCTCAGCGTCAAGAAAATTGTTTACATTTTTCATATTTTTTTCCATTACATTTTGTTGAAGGATTCTTGATAGGTACTTACTATGTTCTTCCAATATTATAGTATTGATATGTGATTATTATAAATATCACAAAAATGTTTACTTGGTTGTTAATATGTTCTTCCAGTTTTATATCATGGTTATGATTAGAGACATTATATTTAAATTAAGTGTTTCAAGTATAATTACACTTTATATTAACATGTCCTTCCAATATTATATCGTACTTATGTCAACATATTACTTTTAAATTAAATTCTTATTCACAAAAGTTGAAAGATGCTATAGAGGAATATTCATCACTACATATCTAAAGTTAATACATTTTTTTAAATATCTCAAGCCATATAAAAAAATCTAAAAGTCCATAGAGATAATTTTTTTTCGTTTGTTTATTTATACTTTATTTTTGTTTTCTCTTTTTTTTTTGATACCAAAAGTACCACCATGTTCTCGTCGTTGATCTCGGGTTGAAAGCTAAGAGTGATGCATCTACTTAATTTTCGATAAAATTGTGATTTTTCTTCAGAAAAATAAGTTTCGTTTTACATTATTATTTTTTTAAGCAACAAGAAAAAATTTAATTTTTCAGCATACTTGTAACAAATTCCGTATAATTATAAAGATTCAATATAATAACACCTGGCATCAGTTGTTTACAGTGCTTAAGAATTTATTCTGAGATAGTTTTAGATTTTAAACTTCTCTGGATACTTTCTCCAGAAAAGGATCAGCTTCGATTTCACCAAAAACGTTTCTAGGTAACATGAGGCATAAGGAAGAAGTTCCCGTAATTATTTTTTAGCGCCAGTGTAGACGAACTTTCTTGTCTTAAAAAGACACCGTGCACTATTGATTAATTAATTGTGTATTCGTGGTTCAGATATAATCTGTATTATTTGGTGAATGTTTTGGGTGCTCCCTATACATACATACAAGTGCAGTAACGAAGCATTATTATGACTTGAAATATCGCCGTGAAATAATCGACATCTCAGTATTAAATCAAATTATATGAATGAAATTCTTCTCGAAAGTAGGTATTAACTAGAGCACATGCCACTTTTTAATTTATTCTCTAATATGATGGATGTGGAGTATAAAATATGTGAGGCTAGTTGTGCAACAACTTTTGTTTTTACAGTTTACGCTTATTTAATCCATATTGATTATATTCTATTTGACTTTATTAAAATAGTCAGGGTAATAATACACAGTCATAGTTTTACACATATTTTTCATTTTCCGGTATGTGATTCCTTGGAAAAATATTTAATAACCAGTCATAAATTCAGAAAAATAATGATACACGTAATTAGTAAATGAAAACTGTTCGCACCTTTAACACAAAGGATGATCAGGGAAGGAAAGGTTCCTCATTTACAAGGTTACTTTCGTGAGCTCTTCCTTCGTTTATTTGCCCGTAAAATTATTACTAAAACATATTTTTGTTACACCCATTATTTACATATATAAAAAAATATGTTTTGGATAGATTGTCATTATTAAGTATTATTTGTATTATTTATCACACGTATCATTTGAGAAATAAATTTTATTATTGTCATAAATACGTCCTCTTTGGGGCAAATTGCACCGACTAACTTAGACAGCTTAATTCGAAAAGACTTTCTTGACAACCTATAGAGCCTTAGGAAGGGAAATGTTTTGGATGTAAAAGGTGTACCAATATTTCGTGGATATGGAGCTGCCATAGGTTTATCCGATCAAAATAATTGATGGCCGTTTTAAGTTACAAATCTTTGGGTTATTGTATACTGTTTTGAGGTATTATCTCATTCAAAATATGTTTTTGCCTTATATCATGTCCATGTTATATTATGTTTAATATGTTTTTGTGTTTAAAAGTAAATATGAGAACAGATTTGACATATAAAAGTTACACATTAAATACATTGAATTTTTTAAATAATAGTTCCGAAGAGAAACAGTTATTTTTTCCTAAGATAATTTTGATTATATATTTTTGTGACATATTTAAAGGTTCTAAATTTGTTGGATAAGCACTTCTCCATATCACAATTTCATATCTAAGAATTAAGAAGCAGTGTATTTTTTAGATTGTAGAATTTCAAAACTATCTAAAGCATATTATTATTTAATTGTTGAATATGGTCAGTCCATTTTAATTTTTGATCTATTATAACTTCAAGATATTTAGTGGCTTTTGTTTGGCATAACTTCATATCACATTCACAGTTGTATTTTTGTTTATTTAATCATGTATACGTATGTAATTGCAGTGTATGTATATTTGGTATGTTTCTATCATAAATACCGAAGCACATAAATTTAGTTTTTTCAGGATTAACTATTAGAGGCTAGTTACTGTTGTAGTTGCAACCACAACTTCTCAGCTGGGTGCTGAGGAAGCTATGAAAGAGTTGCAACCGGTTAGCTCAGGGCTGGTCGAGGGTCACACGGTGACGAGAAGAGTTATATATTTTTTGAACAATTATTTGCTTGTCAAATTAACCAAACAAAACTTTAATAAACTACAAAAAATTTGGACGCCAGCGTATTCAGTAAATAACACTCTTGCAAACTTTATCAGGGGGAGAAAACAATCAAAATCAAATATAAAACAAATAATATATTAACATAAGTATAAGAATGAAGTGAGTGAAAATAAATAACTTTACAAGTTACTAAAAATATTTATAGTGAAATTTGATTTAATTAGTTGAACAAAAATTTAGTTTAAAAAAAAATTAAATTTGAAGATTAACAAAAAAAAAATACAATAAGAAACGATCAACTGGTTTACAATTTTTCTTCTGACCAAAAGTTGAATTTTGCACATAAATTTGGGCTACTTAGCTTGGCGGAGACGTGGAATCCCGACGAGGTCTGATCCTGATGATGGCCGCGGGTACCCGGGAAGAAGGACGTAATATTCAGGTCCTGACAACGCTGAGACGCTGTGTCGGAATAATATCCAATACTTTGAGGGTAACTCCAATTATTCAATTTATGCCTTGTGCCTTGCTTCAATGGTGGTATGGTCCAGGATTTTACATGAAAAAGAAGTAATGTAAAGAACCAGTTGATAATAGAGAAAAATTAAAATTGTGAGAAAAAATAAATACAAGAAAACTACAAAAAACTATGGTGACCAAAGTCACTGCAAAACCAAACTAAGTATTAGCAATTTAACAAAAAAACCTTAGTATTGATAAAATTTTAATTCTGAAAATATATGAATAAGCTACTGATTCACATAATAAATGAAATGAATAAGTGAGAAAACTCTACTCTCATGAAATTTTAGCTAACAGGTTATGACCAAAAATTTGAATAAAGGTAACAACATTTAGTTAGAATTAGAAAGAAAATATCTGAATTACTATCTGATAAAAACTAATACTGTAACAAATATAGCAAAAAAATTATGGGCTTAATTTCCCAAAAAATAAACTAATAAAAAATTATCTCTTAATCTCTTGCACTAACACGAGGTTAACTAAATGCGACAAAACGACTTTAGGTTTCGACTTTTAATGAGATGAGATTGTCTACATACAATTAAGAAACAAAGATTTTAATTTATCCCTTGAATAATTTCCGAGCTTAGTCCTCGTCCACAATAATCTAAATAATGACGAAACACCACGGTATTGTGCCTCAAGCGACCACAAAATAAAAAGTTGCCACGATAATTAATGAGTTAACATGTGTCCAATGAACGCGGAAATCGCACAAACATGTGCGTTAATAAAAATTAATTATTACACGGTATATCCTTTAATTCCCAAAAATAGCTATACAGCAACGTTAACTCAATAATATGACATCATTTAATAATCAAATATATTCAAAATATCAAAGGATTAAAGAAATAAACGTGAAAATCCGTTAAAGAATAAGTGTAAACAATCTTAACTCACCAGGGTCAAAAACGAAAGTCAAGTAGCATGGAAAATGGCCTCAGTTCTGGCATTTCCGTGGGTAATTCAAATTTATGTAGCACAGATGCTTCAACGAAAAAATAATTTTTTCGTTACATAGTTTAGAAAATTATAAAACCGCCTTGTTTTTTACATCTTCCCAGGTGTCATCTTCAATCAGGAGAACAGCGTATTCGGCGTAAGATACAATTTTTTGTGTCCATTACAATGTGTATGGCAAAAGAGTGTAATAATCGATATATGAATCATTTGATACATCACAAGACTCAGATCGATATATTCGATATATCAACAAAAAATTATCGACATTTCTATGTATCGATATATTTTATAGATTAACGTTTAAAGCTAAAAATGAATGAACATTACTTAAAAGAACTACAGTACACCAGGGACGGATTAAAGAATTTGGCGCTTCACGCAATAATGTTGGGGAAACCACAAGGCCATCGAGAGAAAATCGGGGCTTGGGTGTAGTAACATACGGGCTAAGCCACCATCTGTTAATATTGAAACATTTTAATGTTGTAATATAATGTGTATAGCTATAAAGCATTAAGCAAACAAGTAATAATATTTTAGACTAAAAAAATTTGATATAAAGATAGATATTCCCTTGTTCTTCTTAGCGTCAGCGCCAGTTGCGGATTGCGTTTAGCAGAACAGTTCCCCTTAATATTCCCATAAATGTGTTTGCTTCTTTCTTTTATTCTTCATGTTTTTGAGCTTTACGCCATACCTATGTGAAAATGCTTATGAAAGTTGAACAATTTCGATATAATTAGAAAATTATCGATATTTGAACCCGATATATTGCAAAAAAAGAACATATGAACATATTCATGTTTTAGGATTGATATATCGATATTTATTTTATATCGATACATCGTTGCCATCCCTAATTGGGATACGCAGTAATTTGTTTATGTGTTATGGTTAACTTGTTTCATTATATATTTTATGATTGTCATTTTGGTGCATTGAGACGAAACATTATTGGGTTAGAGATATTACATTTTCCAAAAATAAGATCTTCAACAAAAATTCATTTAAATATTTCATTGCATTAGCTGAAACCCGATGAGCACCCCCTACAATTTCTGGTTACAGGCCTGTTCTGAACAAAATTAGTGACAGTGAACAACAATTTGGTACTTGGGAATCAAAGGATAAATAGTTGGTCTAACTTTGCAACATTGGAATTGATATCATGATGTCAACACCTTATTTACCTAGAGTTAAATATCATGTAACTTTCTTAGTAAGTTTTTACTGTGAAAATTAGCATACATATGACGGGCTAACATATTATACGGGGATTTGAAGAATATATTTACGGTGTTGTTTCCACGAAACATTTTTAAATAAACGCTAATTACTAATATAGCTTCGTTCACGCAAATATGCACGTCAAGGTAAATTTCAAGGCCCATTATTTTAGTAATTATTTATAACTGCGCTACTGAGCCGATCTGCATAACGAACGTCGTCCTGATGAAACTGTATCTAGAGTGCTGGGCGTGATAGTTACTTGTCCTTGGTGACGCAAGTGGAACTCTGGCTACCGCAGTGAAAGTGACTACACCCACCGCGCCCGCGTGCGTAACCGAGAACGCTATTCATCATTGTACGGCTAGGTAACCACAGCACTGTTACCCGCTACTGGATCGTTTTTTTTTCTGCAGGAGCATGCAAATTCTACCGGTCGCCAGTCTTAAATCAGGCCCGGCAACAGAAATTCTGGGGCCCGGTAAACTGATGGTCTTGGCGCCCCTACCTAATTACTTTGAATCTCCGAATAAGTATAGTTTTAATACAAAAATTTATCATTAGTATTAAGTATTTCTGTATTTTTGAATATGTTAAACTTTTATAAACACTAGAATACATATTGGGCATGGCAAGTTAAACATTTTTCTTGCTTTCACGATAGCCAAGCTCTGTATGTCTCCAGTGAAGTAAGTTTTGGGTGTTATTTTATATTCGATCATAAGTAAGACCAAACTATTCAACTGCTCTTCAAGCATAGTTGCTCGCATGTAGTTTTTAATGGTGGTTAATTTTGCTGAACGCTCGCCCACCTTTTGCCACTGTACCTCACGGAGTGCGTGAAATGCGATGTGTGTATAATGTAAATCTCTCGGTAAATATATTCAATAGAGGAAGAGGATATGGAGTCGGTAAAAGTGACTTCATTTATTTTTTAAATGCATTACTTCATCTGCTAAAGCTGGGGTCAAGTTTTCCGAATAATTATTCTATCGTAGCAACTTGCAGTTATGGAATACTATTACAGGAATTCGATTCCCAGGACCTTGGGATTCCGATTAATTTCGGCAATCCCAGGGCACTGCACCTGGATCCTGTAATTTTAGGGGTCGGCTTCCATCACGGTAGACATCAAATAAGCATGATGGTTACTGTACGCTCTTGCGCTCAGCCAGGTGCTGAGAGTGTTTTTTTCCACAACAACGTTATGGGTTGATACTAGTAAGTAGCCGGCCCTGGAAGTTAGAGGTGCTGAATGTCTCGTTGTTGCATAATTTGTTAAAATTATCACTGGCCAGCTAAGTTATTTATTATTGTATTACGCTTGAGATACAAGTAAATCGAAACCCGACCAATTGTTAGACTCACTCTAAAGAGGCGGATGACAGAGCTCAGTATGGCATTAGTTTTAGAATGAAAATGCTAGAAGTAGCAGCCAGAGATGTACATTATTCAGAGTTTCATTTTATTAGCAAACAACTGTATTTGTTTTTTAAAATGTTTCAATATTTTTTCTAAGTGTTGGTTTTAATTTGTTTATGGGTAGGTAAATGTTATATTTTTAGATATGGGTATATGTATTTTCTAAATAAATATATGTATGTTCTTATTCAATGAAGCTCACATTTTTTAAATAAATATATGCAGGTTTTTATTTAATAAAGCTCAAAGTATAATCTATATTTTTAGTAGTTTTCGTCGCAATTAATCCCGCGATTCGGAATTATGTATTTTCAATTCTGAAATTCTAGGACTAAATTTTTGTCTCGGCATTGTATTCCTAACAATTTTCTAGGATCTTTTCTTTTTTCATTTGTTAAAAATTTAGAAAGCATGAAAATGAATTAATGATTTTGACTATGTGCTCATATCTATGCTTGTGTTCGGATAATATGAAATCCTTTATTACAGGATAATTAGTTTTTCTTAATGACTTGATTAACATCGTACTAACCCTACAATTATGGGGCCTCCTCCAGCTCGGAACCCGGCGCAGATGGTCCCTTAGACCTCCCCTGTAGTCGTCGAGTTTATCTAAAATGTCTGTGGTTTGGCCAAGTACTTCTTTCTAGGTCAGATTTTCTGATTGCTTCATCTTGTAACAACAGTAAAAATATGATTAGAACTAGTCGAGATTTATTGAAGCGATGTTATACATAAATTAATTTTTTAGTGACAGGTGATTGTGACAGAAAAACAACTGTTATTATTCCTTTCCTAGAATAGATATCGGACTACACATTAAAATTGATGGATAGATATGCCACCGTAATATATAATGACATAAATACGGGTGTCCAAAATATATAGAGATTACGATTATTATTTATCAGCATGTATAATTAGAAAATAACAGTGAACAAATGTAGCACTTTATACAACTACTGCGTTCACTAAGTCGCTTTTACACGTGTGACTTAGAAAACTGTACATAAAAAACTTCAAATTGCAAGGTAAATTTCAGTAAAGTATTTCTTACCTTGGCCGCAGTATATTATCACTGCGAAATAACGAAAAATAAACACTTCGGAACTCTATTTTTGAGACTTTGGCGACCGCTATAAACTGAACTAGCAACTGTAATTTTAAAAAGTGAATTATTATTTGTTTGCTTGATTGTATTGAAACATATTCATTATAGGATTTTGCAAACGTTATAAAAAATAATTATCTACGAGAACTAAAGGAAAAGCTATGTGTAAAAATATTAATGAAATCTTTGCAAACTTTCGATAACCTGACTTCTGGTTATGCTAGCAAATTAAAAATCCTTAAATGGATTTGTATAATTTCTTATTTGAAAATTCTCATTCAACAACTAGCATCTACACAGTCCTCCCCTACGGCCATGCAGGCTAGTATCTACATAACCCCCTACGGTATATGCAGATTCAGTTAAAAATGAGAAACAAAGGTCTAAAATGAATTTACCTACCTTGTCACAAAAAATGTTTTCGTTCTGATGGATTACATTTTCAAGAAATCTATCATTCTGTTTTTTGGAAATGCTTAGTACCTATTTGAAACGTTTTTCGCCCTTATTCTGAGCTCATCACAAAAGCACAAAGCCACCCATAAAGATGTTCCATGCAAAGCCAAGACAATTTCTATGAATAAGTATGAAAAATTATATTTGACATTGACTGATAAAAACAACAGATCTTCACCTATATATTAGCTAACTAGTATTGGAGCCTATATACTAGTATTGGAGCCTATATGCATGTTTAAAAGTGAATTATTATTTGTTTGCTTGATTGTATTCAAACATACTTTATAGGATTTTGCACATTATGGAAACCTGTAGTGTGTGTAACTACCACGTTAGAGATGTCGCTGGGAGTATTATTTCAAGAAACAGGCTTTTCTAGCAGAAGTTCGAATAGTCCAGAAGCTTGCAGAAGCCATCAGTGGGATACATAAGGCGACCCAGTTACAGCGGGAAGGTAGTTTTTAAATGAGTTTGAATTCATACTACAAATCTGAAGCGATCCTAAGTGAACAAAGCGTCAAGTAATAAACAGTTATTAGTTTAGTAAACGTGTTATGAGTTACAGTTTATAGTAAGTTATTAATTAAAATGTGTTAATGGTTATTTCGTATTATAATTTCCGAATCCACGACTTTCGGGGAGGTCTCCAAGGGGTGGAAACATTTCACTATATGTATGGTGTATGGACCTCTCTCGCTTAGCTTTCAAGAAATTGGCCCCATATTTTATTGTTATCATTATAGCACTACAGTTGATATGACTGTTTTACCCCTAAAGTCTATACAAGGGCCTTGGGCATGATTTTGGATAAGACAAGACATATTCTCTCGACAATATGCCTTAAATGCTGTTTATCAGAGTGGCCACATTTGACGTCAGTGCGTAAACCCTCATTAAGAAATTTCTGGTCCAGATGACTGGACGAAATATGGTTCAAACTAGCAAGTGATAAATAGAGTCTCTTTCCGTAATATAGCACGGCTGCCGTAATCTTGTAACGTGCAGATGTAAAACGGGGTGCTCCTTGGTAGAATGAGCGCCTCTCTTGTATGTCACTTGCAACAATTGCATCAACATAACTATGTAAGTTCTTATAAGTGATAGTGGTATGTGATCAAAATTTTCAGATATCAATGTTGCAATATCCGATCAGTTTCCTCATTCTTTGCAGTCAAGAACATGTGGAAGAAGATACTCGGGATGATATGGTCATAGGTGATGTGATCATAGATGGTATGCTCATCGATGGTATGCTCATCGATGATGTGGGAAGCCCAGTTTTCTTTATTGGAGGTTGTGTTGCATATCAACAAATATTTTACTTTTTTAAAAAGTAATTTTAATTTGTAGTGTTTCTTAAAAATGTTTGTCATTTACTGTAGCCTCTCATTAGGAACCAACTCTTGCTTTTATATAACTTAAAATGAATAATGAATATTGAATACTTTTCATGAAATACGTTAGGTGAAAAATATTAAAAAACATTATTACACGACGCAATTTTCGTCGCCACTTTATACAGGGTGGAGCAATCGTGCGTCGGACCTCGATATCTACAATTCTACGATAGCTAGAAATTTTTGAAAAGATCGCAAGTAAACTATATAAAAATGTCTATAACTGGAAATTATTTTCGAACATACAAGGTGAGCCAAGACAAAATTACAGGACCAAGTACCTTTTTTTTAATGGAATGCTATGTACATTAGTACATTTTTTAAAATCTCTTTCTAGGGTCTATTCATTTCTATATTAGCATTGAATATCTCCCACCCACTTGGCTGTTATGATTTTTTTTGTTGAAATAATGCAATCTGCAGATGGATATTAAAAAAATCACCACAGTCACAATCATGGAGTTCAAGAAAAACTTATGTGAATACGAGTTACGAGACATATAATTAATGTTTTTGAATTATTTTCATTTCCTAAAACTGTACCAGGTGGCCAAAAACGATTTTTCAATTAAGAAGTTTTTAAATTAAATTTTCTCAATTTTTTTTAAACTGTATATATTTTTCAACGATGTGATGTAGAAATGAAAAACGAAAATTTTTTGTAAGTTCTTCCCTATGGCTAATTGCAACAATTTTCGATTTATAAATAAGTGTCAAATTCAAGAACAAACTTAAAAAAAATGTTCCCTCAAATAATTCATTAGAAAAATTTATAATTGGTGTTCGACGTGTTGCCCATTTTGATTGACACACGTCTTTATGCAATTTTGAAATGAGGCCATTTAGTGGGACCATTTCTTTCAAGCCATTGAAATGAGTAAATAGTATTGAACAGGTCCTTTACTGTAATGTGTTTTTGTACATTTTTTTGCCGTTTTCGTTACTCGACAAGTAATAAAACCTCAGTTTGGAATAAGTTGTCGTGTACAACGAAGCATTTATCACACTTATAAGTCGTTGGTTACAATTTGTATTGAATTTAAAATATTTGGAATTGTACAATATGAATTTTAATAAGACATGACTTTTGTTTTGGGCGAGTCAGATAGAAATTGTTTACTTGCCAATAGAATTTATCACCAGCGTTATCCTGAACGAAGGATTCCTGATGTTAGCAGCTTCCAAAACCTTTTCGATAGATTTCTGGAAACTGGAAATGTTTCGACATTTCCAGTTTCCAGAAAGTGAAAGAATAAAACGTGTTGTGATCGAAGAAAATGAGTTTTCTGTGATGCTGGTAACTGTTGAGAATCCCCATCTTACTCAAAGAGGAGTGAGTTCATTAGTAGGAATAAGTAGACGGCCTGTGGGTCGAATCTTAAAAACAAATAAGTTCCATGCATATCATATTCAAATGCACCAGGAATTATCTGATGACGATTCTTAATAACGCCTACAATTTTATAATTTGTCAAGAGGTAAAATGCAAGATGATGTCAACTTCTTCAATAATGTTTAATTCACTGATGAGGCAACATTTCATAAAAATGGATTTGTTAATAGGCACAATGTCCATTCTCACTTTTTTATGCAAGTTGATAACCAACACAGATGGTCAATAAAAGTTTGGGGAGGTATTATTGGAGAACATGTAATAGGGCCACATTTCTTTGATGGTACGTTGACTGGTGCTATTTATCTTCATTTTTTGGAAAACTGTCTGCCACAATTATTGGTAAATCTCCCTGAAAGAATTCGAAATAGGATGTGGTTTCAGCAAGATGGTGCTCCACCACATTATTTAAATGTAGTTAGAGACCACTTAAATAATAGCTACCCTCATCAATGGGTTGGAAGAAATGGACCCAATAAATGGCATGCTAGATCCCCAGATCTTACAAATATTGACTTCTTTTTATAGGGATACGTGAAGGAAATTGTTTATAGAGACACACCAACAACAGTACAAAATATGAAGGAAAGAATAATAACTGTCTTTAAATCTATCACACCGGCAGTTTTAGGTTTATAGTTCCATTTGAAAAAATTGAGAATATTCAATTTAAAAACTCTTAACTGAAAAATTGTTTTTGACCACCCTGCATAGTTTTTGGAAATGAAAATGATTCAAAAGCAATAATTAGATGTCCAATACCAATGGTATTCACATGAGTTTTTCTTAAAACTCATAATTGTGACTGTGGTGATTTTCTTAATATCCATCTGCAGATTGCATTATTTCAACAAAAAAATTAATTACATCCAAGTGGTCGGGAGATATTCAATGCTAATATAGGAATGAATAGAGCCTAGAAAGAGGCTTGAAAAAATGTACTGACATACATAGCATTCCATTTAAAAAGAGGCACTTGGTCCTGTAATTTCGTCTTGGCTCGCCCTGTATATTTGAAAATAATTTCCAGTTATAGACTTTTCTATCTAATTTACTTGCAATTTTTAAAACATTTCTAGCTATCGTAGAACTCGAGATTGTACCAAATGTTTATGGTTCGAAAGTAACTAAACTCGTTGCAGATTACTTATTAACTTTATTAATGGATTTGTCAAGAACAAATAATAAATATGTAAACTATGTACATTTTATTACTTCACATAACCAATGCTATCTCAGAGACAACCGATAATATTCCGTACATCTCCCTTTCTTTTTAATCATTCCGCTTGGGTTTTTGGATGCTTCTCTTACTTCTTCTTAATTCAATGTCTTTTCTTTCCTTTATTTTCCTTGATGACTTATTCTCTTCTACTTTCTTAACTTTATTGCTTTTTTCTAGATCATTGGATTTATTACTCTTACTATTCTCTCCATTGTTCTCATTTATTTTAGTACTATCTTGTGTAAATTCTTTTTCGGGTAGTTTCTCTAATGAGTTTCTTGTTCTCCGTAATTCTCTTCCTCATTATCTACGAGTCGATACGAATTTGTTTCTTTTCCCTTGTCAACGATATGAGCTTCTCGGCCCATGTCACGTATCCACACCATATCACCAGGTTCTAAGTTTGGTAGTGGCTTTGGTCTATGCCTTTTGTCGTGAAACTTTTTTTGGTTTTCCTGTTCTCTTTCATTATGTTCTCGGACTTCTTTGTGGTTCAGTAAATCAGGATATAGATTTTTTGATTTTACCGGTAGAATTTCCTTTAACCGTCTTCCAAATAATAGTTGTGCCGGAGAATTTCCGCAAGGCAATTCAGTGTTTCTATAAGCGAGTAAGCCTAAATACCAGTCGTCGCATTTTCTCATCAGCTGTTTCACTAGTTGGACAGCTCTTTCTGTCTGGCCGTTGCTCCTAGGGTATCTTGGACTGCTCATGACATGTTCGAAATTATATTCTCTTGCAAATCTTTGAAATTCATAACTTGCAAACTGTGGTCCTCCATCCGAGTAGACTCTGTTTGGTATTCCAAATAGAGAGAACGTATCTTTTAGGATTTCAATGACGTTTTCACTTTTAGTTTTGTTTAGCTGTTTGATGATTGGGTATTTTGAATACGTATCTTGAATAACTAAAATTGTTCTATTTTTATAAATTAATAAATCTGTAGCTATGCGATCCCATGGAAAATTCGGTAGTTCTCGTAGCGTCATTGGTTCCGTTTTTTGTTGGATATCATTTTTATATTTGGAAAGTTTCTTGCATTCATCCACTACTTTTTCTTTATCTGACCATCCATTTTCCATGTATTCTATCAATTTCCCTAGTTCTTGGGTTTGACATTTTTTTACTTTCTCCTCCGTTGTGTGGAAACTTTCCTCAAGATTGGTGTGTAAGACATTTATGTGATACGTTACATCTTCATCTAATATGTCTAAATCATCTGGACTTTAAATTAGGTTTAGTTTTTCGAAGCGGGCTTACCTATCAAGTTATCCCGATTTTTTATCACGAACATTTTTAATTTGTGTATATTTCCCTTCCACTTTACTGACACTTTGATTTTACCTAGTACTGGGATCGCAAAATCTCCAGGTCCCTTTAATTTTGTAGAGGTTTTCTTCAATTTGAGTTGAAGGTTTAATTTTTGAAAATTGTCTTCACCAAGTATGCTCACATCAGCACCTGTGTCAATTTTAAATTGTGTAGTTTTTCCTGCAATGTCAAAATCTACTTTCAAATATGACGTTTTGTGCTTATTATTTATTTCACATATTGTTATCTGGCTTATCTCTTCTTCTTCTGTGCCCGATGAGCTACATTCTTCTGTAGAGTCAACAATTTCTCTCACATCATTTTCCTTTGAGCTTCGGGTTTTACACATTTTGTTGTAATGACCTTTTATGTGGCATTTTGTACACTCTGCATTTAAAGCGGGGCATTGTTTTAATTCTTGGCTTGGTTTTGCACCACATCGCCCACATTGCGGGTATGTTTTTGTTTTTGTGCTTGAATGTGCTTTTGAATATTTATTCTTTTCTTTATAGAACATGTTTACGGATTCTCTTGCTCTCAGTGTTTTGTTCTCGATTCTTACTGGTTCGTTTTGTAAAATTCTTGTCTTGGCAGCTTGTAAGGTTAGGTTACTGTCCAACTGTAGAGATTCTGACAATTTGGTATCTGTTAGGCCAACGACAAGCTTGTCTGTGACCAATTCACCCATCATAGCACCATAATTGCAA
This sequence comes from Stenurella melanura, assembly GCA_963583905.1. NCBI lineage: Eukaryota > Metazoa > Arthropoda > Insecta > Coleoptera > Cerambycidae > Stenurella > Stenurella melanura. Next base: position 54,027,068 of record OY757316.1, on the reverse strand, counting down.
GTTTTGCTTAATGCAATCACTGACGCAATGAAATCTTGTGTCACCTCACCATCATGTTGCATTCTGCTATTGAACTTGGCACGTTCAAAAATAACATTAACCTTTTTCAAGAAATACTCGTCAAGAAAAGCAATTGTACTTCTGTAGGTCCGCATCTGTTGATCACTGGGTGTAACATTATCCAGCAATTTGTTAAATTCGGTCCCCATGTGGAGCAACAGGCTATCTATTTGAGTTCTTTTACTGACATTTACTAAACCTGTGACACTTCTGTGCCTTTCATAGGTTTTAAGCCACTGGTTCCAATCAGATGGTTCAAATGAAAATCTTTCTGGTGGTGGGACTTGATTTATAGCTGTAGTGCCGCCAAATACTTGAATCTGAGCCATTCTTTGTTCTAAAGCCTCAAGTTTTCGCTGTAAGGTCTCGTTTTTATCTTGCAATTGCTCCATTTTCCGTTTTTTTTTTTTCGTGTAACCTTGTTTGTCGTGTTTTAACACACACCTGACACCATGTACCAAATGTTTATGGTTCGAAATTAACTAAACACGTTGCAGATTACTTGTTAACTTTATTAATAGATTTGTCACGAACAAATAATAAATATGTAACTATGTATATTTTATTACTTCACATAACCAAATGCTATCTCACAGCCAACCGATGATATTCCGTACAGAGATATCGAGGTCCGATGCACTATTGCCCCACCCTGTATATCTTATCCTACGGACTTCCGATAACGTGTTGCAACCATTTTTTGGCAACCGGCATGTTCTAATGTAAATAGTTAGACTTATAACTTCAGTATATTTAGTTTAGTATATAGTATAATAATTAATTAAGGTAATTTATATTTTATGGAGGAGGCTTCTTGGTAAAAACGATCGCCGTTGTAAGGGTAGATTTCTCAGATAGATCCCCTTCTTAAATGTTGACAATGGACATGAACATAATATATGCTTACTTTCGTGTTCTCCTCATAGAGTGAAGTTTTTTGCTTACTGGTACTAGTACAGTTCACAGTGGATCGAAACCGCTTCTTCAGGATATCTTATAATAAATATTGTTTCGCAATAAGTAACCCTCGAATCCACTCTTAAGTATCCCAAGAATGCAAGTAATGAGCAACTTTCTTACGTAAGAGAGAGTACGGCAACTGCGTCCCTGAAGACAAAACAACGAACTTATTATGTAAAATTATATTATTATTACCTCCTTATGACTAATATATTATAATTTCTCTATTCTGTAACTATTGTATTTTTATTGTAATTAACTTGATTTTTGATTGTGATTAAACATTATGTTATGAAACATAATTGTGCTAGGAGTTGTTAAGTAGTTCATTATGAAAGTATGACAATCTACTATATTTTTGCAAAATCAGTGTTAATTGACGGAATAATCTTAAAGGAAATACTTCGCGTACCGATATTTCAAAAACATCCATTCATAAACTTCAGTGAAGCATGCTGCAGACCTTTATTTCACTGTTCTTTAGTATTAGTTTGTGGAAAAGTTACAAAAAGAGGGAAAACTTGAAAAGTGCTGTGCGCCTTCGCGTTTTTTTTTTCATTCTAGGCATGCGAGGGCTTGTCGGATCGGGTTTTTCAAGTAGGCTGTATGGACTTTGACCATCCAACATATTATCACCCCCGGGGTTAAAAATTACCTCCTCCACTAATACTAATATCTTCCCAAAAATTCAAATTTTGTGAAAACTGTTTATCCCCGTTTTCGAGGGTCCTCAACACGAAGGCAACATAATTTCCCCCTCCGCCTTTCACTATACTATCCTCATATCCCAAAACCACCCCCTCGTAAAATTTCTTGCTACTGGGCATGTGAGGACTCGTTGGATCGGGGTTTTATGGAAAATAAATATATATTCGAGGGGGTGGTTTTGGGGATTCGAGGGTGGTTCAGTGAAGGGCGGAGAGGAAATTATGTTGCCATCGTGTTGTGCACCCTTGAGTACGGGGATAAACAGTTTTCACAAAGTTTGAATTTTTGGGAAGATTTTAGTATTAAGGGTGGAGGGCAGTTTTTAACCCCGGGGTGATTGCATGTCTTGGCACTCAACTTGATTTGCAATACTGAACTCTTACACAGGCCTGCGAAGTTTTGGCGGTTTATACGAAAATTTGTAATTTTTGTCACATTAGATGAGTTAAAGTCGAAAATGACACCAATTTTTATGTATCACGTACAGATTTTCCATAAATCCATTTTAGTGTCGCATTATGTAGCGGTGAGAAATAATTAATTAATGTTATCGCAAAAGAACAAATTAGCACTTGTTACAACACATCTTTACAAGATTCTCAATCTGAATGGTTCTTTGTGTAAGAAAACGTCTATGCCTGCCTAAATTCTCGGTCACGGACTCAGCCGTCGAAAAGTATAAACAATTAACAGTCATAAATTATATCATTATTAATACAGCGTGAGCCAAAAAATCACTACGATGACTGCTATTTCTGTTTATGCAGTGTAGTGGGTTACAACAGAAAGAACAAAAGTATAAATTACCCAAATTTACCATCAGCTATAAGGCTAGTCCCTCATGGACCAGATATTCCCATTCTAGTACCACCGGTTGTGTTGGAGAATGTTGAATCTTCAATCAGTAGTACGTCATCACATGCAGCTGCAAGTGAAGATGTGGATTTTTCACCAGACGACGAAGACACTGTCCCTCATCTTTTTCATCAAACTGAATTAAAGGATTCAATACGTGACTTAGGTCTAAGTAAAGAGAATAGTGAGATTTTGGGGTCGAGCTTAAAAGAAAAAAAATGTTAACACGTGGTACTACATTTTATTCGCACAGAAATCGTGAGAAAGAATTTCAGCCCTTCTTTACAAAGGAAGATCAACTTGCATATTTTGTGAGCATCACTGATGTTATTAGGCAGTTAGGAGAGGACGTTTATAACCCTGGTACCTGGCGTTTATTTATCGATTCTTCGAAAAGAAGCTTGAAGAGTGTGTTACTGAATAATGGAAATAAATATGCTTCAACTCCAATTGCACATTCAGTATATTTAAAAGAAAGTTACGAAAATTGGTGAACAGCTTTGGAAAAAATTAAATATAATGAACATAAGTGGGTTACATGTGGCCATTTGAAAGTATCTGGGATGTTATTGGGCAAAAAGGAGGTTTTACCAAATTTCCATGTTTTTTGTGTGAAAGGGATAGTAGAGCTTGTGATAAACATTGGACAAGAAAAGAGTAGCTTTCGAGAAAAAACTTGACACCAAGAATATAGTATATTAGTTGACCCTCAGAAAATTTTACTTCCACCTTTGCATATAAAACTTGGAATTATGAAACAATTTGTAAAAGCGCTTTCTAAGAGTGGTGGTCCTTGTTTTCAATACTTCTTCACTAAATTTCCAGCTTTATCTACCGCAAAAATAAAAGGAGGCATATTTGATGGACCACAAATACGGAAACTAATGAAGGATACAGAATTCATTGATACCATGAATGCCACGGAGCTGCAGGCATGGAATTCATTTAAAGAAGTTGCAACAAAGTTCCTTGGAAATTTTAGAGATCCTGCATATAAAACAATTGTAGAAAATATGTTGGAAAAGCCGCAGCTACTTGGATGCAACATGAGCATGAAATTACATTTTCTATTCTCTCATCTGGACTATTTTCCAGAGAACTTAGGCGACTACAGTGAAGAACAGGGTGAAAGGTTTCACCAAGACATAAAAGAAATGGAGAGACGTTATAAAGAACGATGGGATGTAAACATGTTGGCTGATTACTGTTGGTCTCTAAAAAGAGAAATTTTTCAAGATCAACATAAACGTAAATCAACTACACGCCTATTTAAAACAAAGAGGAAACGTGTTAATCCTCAACCTGATCCCGCTGTATAATGTTTGTATATTCTTTGGTTTTCTATTTATCATTTTGAATTAAACATTTCATTGCAGTCAGGGAATACTTTTTATATTTTTATTCCCGTATATTTATTCATGTAGCTTTTGTAACAATGAATACATATATTTCAAATTTAATTTGTGTCGTCATTGGTTCGAGATTCTTACGTGATACCGGAACCTCCATAGAAGATTTAGATTTAGCATTTCAAAGTTAGTAAAAATTACCTTACAAACTTAAAACCGCAGAACAAAAACATTTTTTCGCAGGCCTGTGTTATCAAAACACTCGATCCAACTACTCCCCACATGCTCAATAACCAAAAAGGGGATGGTTTTGTTTATTTTGGTGTGGATAGTGGGGGGTAGGAGTGCATTGAAACTGCTTGAAGATGAATAGAAACAATTTTTTATCAATTTTGACATTTTTGGGCAGATTTCAGTATCAGGGTAGATGGTAGTTTGAACCCCGTGGTTGATAATATGTTGAATGGTCAAAGTCTATACGGCCTACCTGAAAAATCCAATCCGAGAAGCCCTCGCATGCGCAGAATAAAAGAAAGACGAAGAGGGGGTGACTTTTCGCGTTTAGGGGTAGTTCCTGGGGGTGGAAGGTCTTAAATATAACCATCGTATTCAGCACCCCCGAAAACGAGGGATTATCCAGGATTAGGTTAGGTAATTTTACAAGTTATATTATACAAACAGATTTGTAATAATTTAACAGTTACTGTTATGTGCATAGAATTAAGATAAACTAATGAAAAGTTAATGTGATTATGATCTGTACATTGTTATGATCAAATTGTAGCTTTTTTGAGATAATAAAGATACATCATTATTATTATTATTATTATTATTATTATTACTACTATTATTATAAATATCTCGAAAACCGGTGACATTTCGAAAATTATTCGCATTAGAAAACTTGCTTAAAATATAATCTTATATGACAAGCATCACTTTTCAACATTTCCAGGATCTAAAATGACAGTTTATACCTCAATTCATACTCAAAACGAAAGTTACAGTCGAGTGAATACTTTTTACAGAATTCAAATATCTCTTCCAGTTATCAGAAGCTTTAAGTGGGATATCCTGTATATAGTAAATATAATAAAATTATATAAAAAGAAATATTTTTAAGACAAAGCTTTTATTTGAAAAAACTACTGAAATGAAGAAATATTTTTTCTTAATTCATACATCTGAACACCAAAAGCTTTAGGGGCGGTCATATAGCACTATTGCAGAGTTACTTTGCTCAATTGACCGACCCCAAAGCTATTAATTTCCAGGAGTATGAATTATAAAAAAATATTTTTACTTTTTATTACAGATTTTTCAAATAAAAGCCTTTTCTTAAAAATATTTTTCTTATGTAATTTAGTTTTTACTTTTTATTCTACTTGTTTTACAGACAAACAAAATCCTTTCATTTGATACCCATGGCAAGAGAGTCGTGAAGAAGAAGATAATTTGCCATCCTAGGGAGTCCACCATATTTGATTTAGAATCGTATCATATCGTATTTTACTCTTCAAACCCATTCATTTGATACACATATCAAGGGGGTTGTGAAGAAAAAAGGCGATCAGCCATCATGGAACGTCCGCCATATTGAATTTAGAATGACGTCACATAGTTTATCGTATTTCACTCGTCAAACCTTTTCATTTGATACCCATATCAAGGGGGTTGTGAGAAAAAGAAGATCCGCTATCTTGGCACGTTCGCCACATTGAATTTAGAATAACGTCACATAGTTTTTCGTACTTTACTCGTCAAACCCTTTTATTTGATACCCATATCAAGGGGGTTGTAAAGAAAATGGCGATCCGCCATATTGGATTTAGACCCTAGATAGTGGCTATACTATTTTGTATTGTCACCGGATTTATACCCATGCGCCAAGTTTCAAAGCTCTAGCTTAATTGGAACTATTCGAAATTCAGCTTCAAACTAACATTACAAGTTCTATAAAAGCTTTTTTCTAACTCACTATCGAAATGTCGTACTTTTCAACTGTCATTTTAGTGTGAAAAACGTCATTTTAACGCACCAGTGGACCAGTGCGAAAACAACTGTCACTTTTCATACTCAGTGCGAAAAGAACTGTCACTTTTCGTACTGGTATAAAGAGACATTTATAAGATAAAAAATTAAATCAAAACATATTATATTTTTGTAAAAATTTATTGTAATTTTACATTAAAAACATTAACATTAAGAATTTATTTGTTATATTGTTGTTGAAAGTTATCCCCGACGATAGATGATGGGACGATCAAGATGCAAATTCAAAATATTTTGACACTTTGCACGTCAAGATATTTAATATTTTTCAATAACTTTTTTTAATATTTGTACGTTCGTAGAGAAGAAATCTTGTATGATACAGCGATACTGAAAATGCATTTAAGGCACTTGTATGAGTTACACAACTCGGCTGCGCCTCGTTGTGTAAGTTTCATACGTGTGCCTTAAACATGCATTTTTCACACTAGTATCATAATTAAGGTGGCCATTCCCTGGAAAGAGACATCCGATAAGGAAATATTTAGTATTTTTGCCCATAACTTTTTATTTTTAGTAGGTATATTTAAAAAAACTATAAAAGTACCCAAGTAGAACCACAACCAGACTATTGCTATGAATTTTCACTCAATAATTTCAGTGGTTTGCAAAATTGCTCGATTTAAAACTACGAAATATGAAGATTAACATAATTTTTAAATTTAAATCTAGCTATTTTGCAACCCGCTGAAATTCATAAATAAAAAAATAAAATAAAATGTTGCAAAATGTATCAGAAAAATGTGAGAACATGGATCAAATACTTCGTAAAAAAACAATTAGAATTTATGGTGTGAAAGAGCCAAAAAATGAAAGTATGTACAAAGTTGTAACTGAAGTGTTAAAAACCAATGTACGAATAGGCACCGAAAAACTTGAAATTGATCACTGTTACAGAATTGGTAAGCACAATAAAGATAAGATTCGTCCAATTATCGTTCAGTTTGCACGACTTGGAGATAAACAACTTTTATATGGCAAAAAGAAGAACCTGAAAGGTAGTAAATTAATAATACGGGAAGACTTAACCAGAGACAAAATAGGTTTACTGAAAATGGTTATTAGCAAAGTGGGCGAAATCGGCAAAGTCTGGACAAGTGACGGTCGGATTCTTTACAAATTTAATGAAGGCGAAGAAATTATTAGAATCAAATCAGAAACAGATGTTGAAAATTTATAATTTTATTACTTACCTCGCATACCGAAGGGAAGTATTGTATTCGAGAAAAAATCACCCTCCGAGATTTTTACGGATTCTGACGTTTCAGATCACGGAGATTACGAAAATATAGGTTTTTCAATTCCGTCTGTCTGTCTGTCGGTCTGTCTGTCTGTCTGTCTGTCTGTCTGTCTGTCTGTTGGTGCATTTACTAAAAAACTACTTGACGGAGAGCAGTCAAATTTGGCAGGTAGTTGACGCTACTGTCAGCGCAGAAATCGTAGAAATTTCACTGGAAAATATATAGGGTGGACCGTCTAAACGGAATAAATAGTGAAAAAAATTTTTTTTCGCTCAAATTTAAAATTTCCACGTTTCATGACGCGCTAATCCTATTTCTGGAAAAAAAAATTTTGAACATTTTTTTCACCAACATTTTATAAAAAAAATTTTACAAAGATAAAAAAAAAATTTTTTGTTCAAATTTAAAATTTCCTCGTTTCATGACACGCTAAACCTATTTCTGAAAAAAAAAAAAAATTTGAAAATTTTTGAAAAAATTTTTAAGATGGAAAAATTTTTTTTTGCTCAAATTTAAAATTTCTACGTTTCATGGCATTCTAAATCTTTAAAAAAAAAATTAAATTTTTTTTTACCATTTTTGAAAAAATTTTTTCTACTAAAATGATAATTTTTACTTCCCTCGCATACCGAAGGGAAGTATTGCATTCGAGAAAAAATCACCCTCCGAGATTTTTTCGGATTCTGACGTTTCAGAACACGTAGATTACAAAAATATAGGTTTTTCAATTCCGTCTGTCTGTCTGTCTGTCTGTCTGTCTGTCTGTCTGTCTGTCTGTCTGTCTTTCTGTCTGTCCGTCCGTCCGTCCGTCCGTCCGTCCGTCCGTCCGTCCGTCCGTCCGTCCGTCCGTCCGTCCGTCCGTCCGTCCGTCCGTCCGTCCGTCCGTCCGTCCGTCCGTCCGTCCGTCCGTCCGTCCGTCCGTCCGTCCGTCCGTCCGTCCGTCCGTCCGTCCGTCCGTCCGTCCGTCCGTCCGTCCGTCCGTCCGTCCGTCCGTCCGTCCGTCCGTCCGTCCGTCTGTCTGTCTGTCTGTCTGTCACATTTTCATGGCATTCTAAACGTATTAAAACAAATTGAAAAATTTTTCCAAAAAATTTTCTTGGAAAAATTTATGTATTCATCACTAAGTAGGTACTTACTATAGAATAGAAGAAAATATTTTGTTTGCTCAAATTTAAAATGTCCACGCTTCATGACATTCCAAACCTATTTCGGAAGAAAAAAAATTGTAACATTTTTTTAACATTTTGGAATAAATTACCACTAGAATAGATGGAAATTTTTTTTTTGCTCAAATTTAAAATATACACGTTTCATGACATTCTAAACCTATTCCAGAAGAAAAAATTTTGAAAATTTTTTAACCAAGATTTTGGAAAAATTTAAAAAAAAATTGAAAATTTTTTCCACACATTTTTGAAAAATTTTGAACCACTGAAACAGATGGAAAATTTTTTTTCTTTGCTCAAATTTAAAATTTCCATGTTTCATGACATTCTGAACCTATTGCAGAAGAAAAAGGAGTGAACATTTTTATCCAACAGTTTTGAAAAATTTCAAAAAAAAAAAATTAAATTTTTAACCACCACTATACTTCCACTTCACTGCGTGAATGTGGAACTGTCTAATGGCAATACTATTTGACATATGCTATTATACTTTTATTGGAAAATATACAGAGTGGTCATACCAAGAAATAATTTATGGGAGACCTGTTATTTAGTATTGAACTTTTGCTGTTGGATGAGCACTATTTTTTTGACCAAAAGTTATCAGGATTTCTTTGTAATAATTACAATAACTATATTTCCATTATTATTCTCAATGTCATTTCGTATTTAATATTTTTTTAGTGATCGCCATGCACAAATAACGAGGGAAGTTCTGTGTAAATACCTTTACCGACTTTTAATAATGATATTTATGCCTATTGTTTTTTTTCCATTGTTTTGTTTCTTTAGAATTTTTGCACTGCTATATTAAAGTCGATATTTTCAGATTAGATAGTAAATAAAGTTTTATAGGGTATCAAGTAGAAAAACAGCTCTTGCATTCACCAGTTTTTTTTCCTTTTTGTAAAAGAAATATTATCTTTTCTTTTTCTGTGCACATTTTATTTCTCTACATATTTTATCTTTCTGTATTGGGCTATTATAATATATTTTAATAACTTTTGACACTGAACCCAAGTATTCTCTATCCTTTATATATTACTCATAAATAATACGTATAATTTATATCTAGTTTATTTTCTTAATTGTAAATAAGATATTTTGTGTCTACTTCTTATTTGTTTGGTGCCTATTGATTAAGTTCTTTTTTAGCATGCTTGTCTATATTTAAAAACAATGAGTTTAAAAACCTTAAAAGTCGGCCACCTAAATATAAGATCTCTGTTACTGGTCCAGGAGGCGACTGCAAATTTGTGCGGGGAACGAGTGGACGGGATTTAGCAGTTTAGAATACTGCAATAGTATGCCCTAAACTCATAACCGCTGGTCGGCCGATCACGGTCCCTGGCGGTAATGAGTAATTACGGTAATTGTTTATTGGGGCAATGGGGCGATTGTGGTGATAAAGTGGACGGTTTTTTTTAACTAATTCGTTAATTATGATCCAAAGAATGTAAAATGCTCGGTCGGCCGATCCCCACCCCTGGAGATAGCCTTGGCCGACCATTAACAACAATGCAATTTTTAATGCCTAGCCTCCCCCAAGGAGTGACCAGGTCGGCCTTGGTCTATTCGAAAGAACAAAATTTTTCCTTTCATAAAACCCTGGTCGGCCGATCTCGGTCCCTGACTTTAATGAGTAATTACACTAATTGTCGTGGGGGCACAGGGGGGATTGTGGTGACAGAGTGGACGATTTTTTGTTTAAACTTTTTTTTAATTGTAATCTCGAGTCTAAAATGCTCGGTCGGCCGACCCCCACCCCTGGTGATGTCCTTGGCCGACCATTTGGAACATTGTATATGCCTTTTCTCACGCACGAATTTAGCAGATCGGTCTTGGAATATTCGAAAGGGTGAATTATCAAAAGAATTGTTATTACCTCGCTGTTTTCACTTTTATAACTTCTCCCCCCCCCCCCCTTAAGGGGGGGGGGGGTGGTAAATGTTGTAGCAACTGCACTCAGAGAAAAAGTGTACTATGTTTTAGGTAAATTTCTACAGTTTTAAGAAAAAGTTCTAATTTAAATACGAACCTATTGAATGTTTCATTGTTTTAAGTAAATCGTTTATTTAATTGTATAAAATTTTACTTAATTCAAGTAAATTATTTATTTTATTTTATGATTTTTTAAATTGTTTTTAAGATATTAAATTACGTAATATCAAATAAATCAATTCTCTAGAAGTAAATAAAGAATTGTTTGTTTTAAAAGAAAAAAAACTTTGATTCAATAAAATCTGATTCAAATAAATGGATTTACTTAAAACTAGTAAATTTTTTCTGACTGTATGATTGGAATTCATCGCGTGTTTATGATGGCATTTTGCTTTTATAAAATTACATTTAAAAAAAATATCTACGATGTTAATTAAAAAAATGCATATACCATTTATTGAAATAAATATACGTGTTTCATTTTGAAGTTACACTTGGAATAGCTTTAAATTTGGATCGAAGAAAAAAATTGTCCGAATGAAAGTTGTTTGTTTTGGAAGGGCACATATGCTGACAGTTATCAAGGGCCTACTAAGGCCACCCTATGTAAAATATGGCCACAAACTTTGGTTTTTTAAGAAACCGCATTCGTGACTTTTACGATTCTCACCGAGGAAAAACTTGTCCTATTAATTTTTTTGTTTATAAAGGGACATGTTATGGCACTAACCAGGGGCCTGTCAAGACCACATTTGGTAAGATCTGGACACCAACAACACACCGAAGGAAAGCGTGCTTCCTTATTATAATCTCATAAACGTAGATATTATTCGTTTCGAAATTCTGTAGAAAACAAATTATACATATTTTGAGTAAAACATTTTTAAAGTCCCTTGTTTTATTCTGTTGTTGGAATAATACCCCCTTAAGGTGGCCATTCCCTAGAAAGAGACATCCGATAGGGAAATATTTACTATTTTTGGCCATACCTTTTTGCTCTTAGTACGTATATTTTAAAAAATTATAGACTACCTAAGTAGAACCTTAACAAGAATATTACTATTAATTTTCACTCAATAATTTCAGTGGATTGCAAAATAGTTAGATTTAAATTTAAAAATTATGCCAATTTTCCTAGTTCGTACTTTTAAATTAAACTGTTTTACAACCAAGGACATCACCAGGGGTGGGGTTCGGCCGACCGAGCATTTTAGACTCGAGATTACAATAAAAAAAAGTTTAAACAAAAAATCGTCCACTCTGTCACCACAATCCCCCCTGTGCCCCCCACGACAATTAAAGTAATTACTCATTAAAGCCAGGGACCGAGATCGGCCGACCAGGGTTTTATGAAAGGAAAAATTTTGTTCTTTCGAATAGACCAAGGCCGACCTGGTCACTCCTTGGGGGAGGCTAGGCATTAAAAATTGAATTGTTGTTAATGGTCGGCCAAGGCTATCTCCAGGGGTGGGGATCGGCCGACCGAGCATTTTACATTCTTTGGATCATAATTAACGAATTAGTTAAAAAAAAGCCGTCCACTTTATCACCATAATCGCCCCATTGCCCCAATAAACAATTACCGTAATTACTCATTACCGCCAGGGACCGTGATCGGCCGACCAGCGGTTATGAGTTTAGGGCATACTATTGCAGTATTCTAAACTGCTAAATCCCGTCCACTCGTTCCCCGCACAAATTTGCAGTCGCCTCCTGGACTATACCTTCAGTACATGAAGTAAAAGAAATTATTCTTCAACAATCATTTCATATTTTTTTAGTATCTGAAAGCTGGTTGCATGTAAATATACCAGATAACTTAATACCGATTGATGGATTTAAAGTGTTTCGACGTGACCGTGAAGCTAGGGGGGGAGGATTATGCATTTATCTAAAAAGTAGTTTAAATAGCGATCTAATTCTTACAAACAATACTATAGAACAATTATGGATAAAGGTAACATTGAATAATAATTTTGTAGCTATAGGTGCTGTTTATAAACCTCCCACCCAGGATACAGGAGTTTTTCTGAACGAGTTGGAAGACAACTTAAGTTTAATATTTCCCACAGTAAACTATGTTCTTTGTACAGGGGATTTCAATATAAATTTACTAAATCTTCATAATATTACGGTTAACAATTTTTTTTCTGTTTTAAACTCTTTTAATCTAGAACAAATAATTGACATTCCAACTAGAATCACAGAAACTACTTCCTCATTAATTGATGTCATTTTAGTGTCAGAGGGTTTGGAAGTTTTGGAGAAGGGTGTCTTAGATAATGATTTATCTGATCATCAAATTATATTTTGTACTTTAAAGGTATATGGTGAAAAAACTAAACCAAAATTAATTACTTACAGAAATTTTAAAAATTTTGATTACGAACTAAGCCATATGCCCCTTGGTTAACATATAATATGAAAATGATGATGAAAACGCGGGATAAAGTAGAGAAACGTTATAATAAAACAAAAAACCCAGTACATTTTCAGTTTTATAAGGAAATACGTAATTATACAACTCGAGCAATTAAAAAAGAGAAAAAAATCTATATCGAACACAAAATGAATAATTCTACCCCAAATCAGAACTGGAAATTTCTCAGAGAAAATAATTTTGTACCTCAAAATAAACATAAAAATATTCCGGTTCATTGACAGAACGTAGACGAAATAAATAATTTTTTTTATAAATGCTATTCCTCAGACAACTGCATCGACTGAAGTTATTGACTTTTATAAAAATAATAATATAAATAATTCTAATTTTAAATTTCAGCCTGTTGACGAACTTACAATATATAAGATTTTAAATAACATGAAAACTACTGCTGCTGGGTGTGATGATTTAAATGTTAATATGATAAAATTGTGTTATCCACATATTGTTTTATATTTGACGCATATAATTAATTTCTGTTTAACTGAAAATGTTTTTCCAACGATGTGGAAGAGGGCCGATGTAACTATGCTGCCTAAAAAAAATAATCCAGAAGAATTCAAAGATCTCCGAGCTATTAGTTTATTACCGACCATCTCAAAACTTATTGAAAGAATAATGGAACAACAGTTAAGAGAATACACAGAAAAGTACAATTTAATACCTTCGGTTCAATCAGGATTTAGGCACAAACACAGTTGCACTACGGCTCTCTTACACATAGTGGATGATATTATAGCGGCTACTGACCAGGGATTTTGTACCACCTTAATTACTTCCACGCAGTGGATTGGAAGTATAGTAATCGCAAAAAAATTTTCAAAAATTTTTATTCGTGAAATAGGTTTAGAATGTCATGAAACGTCGAGATTTTAAATTTGAGCGAAAAAAAATTTTCTGTCTGTCTGTCTGTCGGTCTGTCGGTCTGTCTGTAACTTTTTTTGTCCGCACGCTTTCTCCGGAACGGTTTAAGATATTGACCTGAAATTTTGTACACGTATATATTATAACGAGATCTGAAACTGGATTGTTTTTTGAGGAAATCCGGTGAAGGGTTGGGGGTTAAATAGGGGTAAATAGGGGGAAATAAGTAAAGCAAGCTTGTAAGAGTACAGAAACTTGAAATTCGGTGTATGTACTAGAAGTTAAGGCCTCAGATTTTTTTATAATATTTTTCAACCCCCCACCACCCCTACCCAATTAAAGGGGTTGATAAAATAAAGTTGAGATATTCATTTGAAATTTCGTACACGTATGTATTATAACGATGTCTAGAATTAGATTATATTTTGGGATGATTCCGTTGAAGGGTTGGGGGTTAATTTGGGGTAAATAGAGGAATATAAGTAAAACAAGTTGGTAAGAGTACAGAAACACCGAATTTCAATTCGGTGTATGTACTAGAAGCCAAAGCATCAGATTTTTTAATAATATTTTTCAACCCCCACCACCCCTACTCCAATTTGAAAAGGGTTGATAAAATAAAATTGAGATATTCATTTGAAATTTTCTACACGTATGTATTATAACGACATCTGGAACTAGATTATATTTTGAGATAATCCCGTTGAAGGGTTGGGGGTTAAATAGGGGTAAATAGGGGAAAATAAATAAAGCAAGCTGGTAAGACTACAGAAACTTGAAATTCGGTGTATGTACTAGAAGCCAAGGTCTCAGATTATTTATAATATTTTTCAACCCCCACCACCTACTTCATTATTAAAAGGGTTGATAAAATAAAATCGAGATATTCATTTGAAATTTGGTACACGTATGCATTATAACATTTGGAACTAGATTATACTTTGAGATGATTCCGTTGAAGGGTTGGGGGTTATTTAGGGGTCAATAGGGGGAAATAAGTAAAGCAAGCTGGTATGAGTACAGAAACTTGAAATTCGGTGTATGTACAAGAAGTTAAGGCCTCAGATTTTTTTATAATATTTTTCAACCCCCCCACCACCCCTACCCCATTAATGGGGTTGACAAAATAAAGTTGAGATATTCATTTGAAATTTCGTACACATATGTATTATAACGACGTCTGGAATTAGTTTATATTTTGAGATGATTCCGTTGAAGGGTTGGGGGTTAATTTAGGGGTAAATAGAGGAATATAAGTAAAACGTCGGTAAGACTACAGAAACTTGAAATTCGGTGTATGTACTAGAAGCCACAGCGTCAGATTTTCTTATAATATTTTTCAACCCAACCACCCCTACTCCAATATGAAAAGGGTTGATAAAATAAAATTAAGATATTCATTTGAAATTTGGTACACGTATGTATTATAACGACGTCTGAAACTAGATCATAATTTGAGATGATGTCGTTGAAGGGTTGGGGGTTAAATAAGGGCAAATAGGGGAAAATAAGTAAAGCAAGCTGGTAAGACTACAGAAATTTGGGATTCGGTGTATATACTAGAAACCAAGGCCTCAGATTTATTTCTAATATTTTTCAAACTCTACCACCTCCGCTTCATTATTAATGGTATTTATAACATCAAATTGAGATATTCACTTGAAAGTTAGTACACGTATGTATTGTAGTGACATCTGATTGAGATGACTCCATTGAGGTGGTAGGTTGTAAATAGTGGAAAATAAGTACGGTAAACTAGAAACTTCATTTTTAACGTATATGGTAGAAATCAACTCCTCAAACTTTTCTATGACATCTACCCCAAATATTATTAAAATTCTATGACAAATAATTTCCACATACTAGAGTGCAAATATAGTCAAGATGTTTCCTTTAAAGTGACTTGGACGAATAATCTGGATGTGGAAGTAGTGATTCCTTAGGCAGCGGTTTTTGCTTGACTTCAGTAGGGCATTTGTTACTATAAATTACGATATACTTAATAATATTTTACACTACATAGGGCTCTCTGAGGAAGCAATACAATTATTTAATGCTTTTAAAAAATCGGCAACAACGTGTAAAATTAAATAATAGTATTTCAAATTACCTGACCCTAAGATCTGGTGTTCCCCAAGGGTCAATCCTCGGTCCATTGCTATTTACCATATATACAAGCAATTTTATTAATCACTTCAATTACTGCAAAGTACATTTATATGCAGATGACACTCAGCTCTACTATTCTTTCAGGCCCTCTGATGCTGATAACGCCTGTTCATTTGTTAATGAAGATCTTCAAAATTTTGTAAAAATTGCAAGTGATCATTGTGTTGTCATTAATCCCATTAAATCTAATATTACAATTTTTGGTCCAAAGAACCAGCGAAGTAATATTAAAGAACGTACAAATATTAAAATTGGTAATGATTCTTTGGTAAAAGTAGACAAGGCAAAAAGTTTAGGAGTTATATTAGACTGTGATTTAAGATTTGAGGCCCATGTAAATAAAATGCTACAAAAAGGTTACTCCATATTAAAATTAATATATGGTAATCCCCATTACCTTCCACATAAAACCAAAGTTCTCCTCTGTGAAACTTTGGTTTTATCTATATTAAATTATGTAGACTGTTTATATGGCCCTTGTATAAATACACTGTATGCAAGGAAAATTCAGAAATTACAAAATTCTTGTCTTAGATTCATCTATAGAATTTACCGAAATCAGAGAATTTCTCATAAACTCAAGGAGGTAAAATGGCTTAACATGTACAACAGAAGATTGCATCACACAGTTTGTCTTTTTCATGGAATTATATTAAACAAAACTCCTATATATCTTTATCAAAAAATTAAATGTCGAACTGATGTGTACACATTAATCAATAATATAGATGGAAAATAATAAAGACGTGTTATTATTATTATTAAAATAAATAGAACAACTAATAAGGTGTCCAGAATCTTCATTCTTGGCGCATATGCTAGAAACCAACGCCTCACTTTTTTTTTAACATCTAGGTACCTCAAGTATTATTAAAATTCTAGGACCAATTATTTCCCCATACTAAAGTACAAATACAGTCAAGATGTTTTCCTTCAAAGACACTTGGATGGAAAATGTGGTTGCAGAAGTAGTGATTCCTTAGGCAGCGGTTTTTTCTTTTTAGGATAACATTGTACAGTGAAATGTTTAGAGATATACTCTGTAATTCCCCCCTTTAGAATTAAAAAGATACCCCTCTTAGTAACTTTTCGCCCCGTCCTGGGTCGGTGGTACTCACACATAGAAGGTAGCTATCGCGTCGCCTATAACAGCCTGCAGTAGCTACAATCTATTCATTGAATCCTTAGACAATAAAGATAATAGAAAACTATTAATTTCCAGGTTTTCAGCCATTTATAATAAAAGCTATAAAAGATTTAATATTATTAAAATATTTTGTATCAATAAATGCAAGAAACTCCCTTGATGGGGTGGATTTTGTATTTTTAGTAGTGTTTCACCATCTGATGGATCACGAAACCAATTTTTTGGTAATTTTCACCCCAAAAGTACATAAAGTTAAAGTATTTTGAATATACCAGGCGACTAATCAGCCCTCCTTTTTACGTTTACTTCCACATCCACGTAGTGGATTGGAAGTATAGTAATCGTAAAAAAATTTTCAAAAGTTTCTTTGCTTGAAATAGGTTTAGAATGTCATGAAACGTCGAGATTTTAAATTTGAGCGAAAAAAAAATTTCTGTCTGTCGGTCTGTAACTTTTTTTTGTCCGCACGCTTTCTCCGGAACGGTTTAAGATATTGACTTGATATTTTGTGCACGTATACATTATAACGAAATCTGGAACTGGATTGTTTTTTTGAAGATATCTTGTGAAGGGTTGTGAAGAAAATAGGGGTAAATATGAGGAAATATGTAGAGCAAGCTGGTAAGAGTACAGAAACTTGAAATTCGGTGTATATATTAGAAGCAACGGTCTCAGATTGTTTATAATATCTCTCAACCCCCACCACCCCTACTCCATTATTGAAGGGGTTGATAAAATAAAATTGAAATATTCACTTGAAATTTGGTACACGTATCTATTATAACGACGTCTGGAACTAGATTATATTTTGAGATGATTTCTTTGAAGGGTTGGGGGTTAAATAGTGGTAGATAGGGGAAAATAAGTAAAGCAAGCTGGTAAGAGGACAGAAATTTAGGATTTGGTGTATGTACTAGAAGTGATGGCCTCAGGTTTTTTTATAACATTTTCCATCCCCCCACCACCCCCACTGCCTTATTGAAAGAGTTGATAAAATTAACTTCAGATTTTCACTTGAAATTTGTTACACGTATAACGATATCTTAGATTATGTTTTGACATGATTGTGTTGAACGAGTGGGGGTAATTGGGAAAAATCTGCTAAGAGTACAGGAACTTGAAATTCGGTATATGTCCTAGAAGCCAAGGCCTCAGATTTTTTAGTAATATTTTTCAACCCACCACCACCCTTAATCCTTTATTAAAGGGATTGATAAAATTAAATTGAGATATTCACTTGAAATTTGGGACACGTATATATTATAACGACATTTGGAACTAGATTATGTTTTGAGGTGATTCCTTTGAAGGGTTGAAGGTTAAATAGGAGTAGTTAGCGGAAAATAAATAAATCAAGCTGGTGAGAGTACAGAGATGTGGGATGTGGTGTATATACTAGAAACCAAGGTTTCAGATTTCTTTCTAATATTTTTCAAACACCACCATCTCCGCTCCATTATTAATGGGTTTGATAACATAAAATTGAGATATTTACTTGAAATTTACTACATGTATGTATTGTAACGACATCTGATTGAGATGATTCCATTGAAGGGGTGACACGTGGTAGGTTGCGAATAGGTTAAAATAAGTAGGGTAAACCAAATACTTTATTTTTAACGTACCTGTATGGTAGAAATCAACGCCTCAAACTTTTTTATGACATCTGCTCTAAATATTATTAAAATTATATGACCAATAATTTCCACATACTAGAGTGCAAATCTAGTCAAGATGTTTCCTTTAAAGGGACTTGGATGAAAAATCTGGATGTGGAAGTAGTAATTCCTTAGGCAGCGGTTTTTACTATACTAAGGGTTTAATGTTTCATCATTTCATCATAAATTATCGTCTAGGATCAAATTTAAGACCGACATCGAGGGCTAGAAAACAGGCGATTATTTAAACCTATTTGCGGTCACTCTTTGGTAAGTACATATTATATTTATACTATTAAGTCACCTATTAAAAGAAACAGAAACCCTCTGCGAGTATTCCAACCATGTTAGGAACACAAAAATATTTCCACCCCTATAAGGATAACTTCTCCTGGTGGTACAACCAGTATATTTGTCGTACCAATGCGAATAGTTATCCTTATGGGGTTGTAAATATATTTTCTTATCTCTCTATTGTGTATAGAATAACCACAGAAGGTTTATAATTCTCTAAATAAGTAACTTAATAGCATAAAATATGTGTACCAAATTTCAAGCCAATTTATTAATTGACAGTGGAGAAGATGTAGAGATAAGTGAGCCATCTCGTCCCCTTAAGCAGTTACACGGAAATGAAACTTTGTGGAAGTATTCTCTACTAGGAGGTACACCATTAGGACAAGACACTAATTCGGTTTCATACATGCGGTGGCAGGTTTAAGTAGCTTGGCATGCTATGGTCTTTAATCTAAATATCCCCATACAAAGAAACAATATTTCAAAGAATAGTGTTTCGTGTTGTTAAATACACTAAATAAAAGAATGTTTAATATAATAAATTTATTAATTTATTTTACAATCAGTGTCGTTACCCTAATATTATGCAAGTGATTCATAAGTGAGTGTAAACTCCGGTATTAATAAACTAGACCCTAGTACGTCCAACACTATAAAAATTAAAGTAATTTATACACAATAAAATATAAAATTAAACTTTGGTTCAAATTTCACTGCTCAAAATAAATATTTTTAATATAATATCAAATCAATAAAATTTCTAGTAAGCTTACAATAAACTTTTCTAACTATAATAGTCAACAAAAAATCCGATATAGTCACCTAATATATACAAAACAGCAAATTCGCCACATAATTTTAAAATCGAGTATTTACAAGTACGACAATTTTAGTATTTTAAGTATTTTGTAACTTACATCTGAATTTACAATACTATAAAGTACAATGTTGGAAACAATGCGCTAATATTACTTCAAAAGTGCAGCAGATGTGTCGAAAATTGACAAACTTCGTGTAGGAACTTTAAAAAATGTTTGACTTTCAACCTTCTTAGTTCAATTAACAAGACAGTAGATATATTTACAATAAATTACTATTCCTAATAAATTACTCCTACGATAAATTTAGTGTTAACACAGATTTTGAGTCATTTCACATTATATACAACACAATTCAATGCTTTCTTTAATATTAATTAACGATTAAACATTTAAAATATTGTAAATTGTTCCAAAAACTGTCATAGGCAGCTATTAATATCGACTTATAGCCCAGTCCCCTATTAAATAATCACTTTGTGAAATTTTGCACAGAAGTAGCTTATCTTAGTAGAAAAGTATAAAAAGTTGTCCAGGCCACCTTGGTTGAACATAAAACAAAAGGCATCGAACTATAAATCATATTTTATTGGAAATAATTTAAAAAAAACGCAAAATACTTACAAAAAAGAAGTAGAAGTCAAAAAGAGCATAAAACTCTTACCATATATATAAAAAATGTAGCTACAAAAAATGTCCGTCTTCTTGTAAAATAGGAATTAAAGGTATGGGGTTTATAGTCAGCGCACGAGGACCAAAATTAGCCTTTTCCTTGCGTATCGGCATATCTTGGTAAATTTGAGCATTCTCTGGAAAATGACAAAAAATATTGTATGTGCGTTGTGAGCGCCGTCTTGGGCGACTCGGAGAAGCGCCCCAGAATGTGAATTCTATACAAATTTTTGTCGTAAGTATTATACCTATTCATTGTATATCTCGACCGCTACAAGATAATTTGACTGTGTACAATTTAAACAAGGACATTTATCTTTCGCTCATCGTAAGCAAAATTTGGAGAAAATTTGAGTATTCAATACAGAAAATAGATTTATAAAATCTCCGGATATATGTACTGCATTGCAAAACTCCCGTTGAAATTTAGAAGTAGATGCCCTTAGCTTTAATTTGCATTCTCTTCTATGCATCAAAGCATATTTTCAGTTAACTTTTAAGAGCATTTTGAAATCATAATTTTGTAAACTACAAAATTAGCCAAAATTACAAAAATGTCAAGTCAACTCATTCTTTGTGAATATTTGTTACATTGTTACTACCAAGATATCGAAATGCAACATATTATAGCAGTCCCAATACCAACGAAACTTGTAACATTAACCAGTATGTTTCCAGTTATACAGGGTTGGCAAATGTGTGGAAACACCTGATTTCTGGCTAAACTATAAGTGCGATTAAAAAATACCCTTAACAAAAGTTTTTGTAGTATTTCTATTCTATTCAGTGATGTACTTTGATTTTCAACAGCTATCCTATTTTCGAGATGTGACGTCATCGACAGTTTTTTTTAAATGGATAACCCTGTATATTTTTACATTTTCAGATAGACAATTTTTCATCAATTATAGTGATATAGGGTTTGGTGCGTGTGCGGCTTGTGGTTTTTTAAATATTAAATAAAATAGTAAAGCAAAGACATGGCTGTTTACATTTTAATTATTGTCAACAGGACTACCTGATAAAAAAATATTCGTTTTTTTCTTGCCATGCTTTTTGCAAACTTTCTTTAACCGAACTCAAATCATTCGTATTACTGTCAATTGCAGTCAATACTGTTAGAATACTGTTAGAGAGTTTCGGTGTGAAATATTAACATTGTTTTTTAATTATGGCTGAACTAACTGAACGTGAAAGAATTACGTTGTTAATGATGGTTGGTTTTGGAGACAAGCAGAGATCTCTACAAGATGCATGCGATATTTTTAATGTAACATTCCCTGATAGAAATTCTCATATTTCAAAATCAACAGTTTCAAAGGTTGTGCAAAAGTTTCACGAAACGGGAAGTGTTAAAAATCGGCCAAAATCCGGTCGAAGTAAATCGACTACAAATGAAGATATTTCACTTGATGTTCTTCTTAGCCTACAAGAAGAACCAAAAACTTCAGCACCAAAACTAGCCTTACATCACAATATTAGCGAGAGATCAGTAAGAAGGATATTGTCCAAAAATAAATTTCATCCGTATAAAGTACATTTAGTACAAGAATTAAATGAAGATGATCCTGATAGAAGGATGCAGTTTTGTCAGGAAATGATGGATACAATTGAAATTAATGGTAACTTTTTCAATAATATAGTCTTTTCCGATGAAGCCACAGTTTGCCTGAGTGGTTTTGTAAATCGACATAACTGTCGCTACTGGGCTGATCAGAATCCTCATTGGATGGAAGAAAGTCACACCCAATAAATACCCTCAAAAATTAAATGTATGGGCGGGGATAATCAAAGGACACATCATCGGACCATTCTTTCTTAGAGAAAATTTAAACTCCAATGTTTATTTACAACTTTTACGCGAGCAAATTATTCCAGTATTAAATCGTTTATTTCCAAACCAGGCAAATCCTGAACGACTCTCAGATGAAATTTGGTATCAACAAGATGGAGCTCCGCCTCATTATGGAGTTGACGTGCGTCAATACCTTAATGAAATATTTCCACAGAGATGGGTAGGTTGAAGAGGACATATTGAATGGCCACCGCGATCGCCAGATTTAAGTCCTTTAGACTATTTTCTTTGGGGTCATTTATAATCCGTTGTCTATAGGACCAAGCCTCAGTCGTTAGAAGAGTTGGAAGATCGAATTAGGATGGCTGTTCAAGAAATATCACAGCATGCTATTCAAAACTCTTTAATAGCTTTCGTTGATCGAATAGGATATTGTCAGGCTGCTGACGGTTTCTAATTTGAACATTTATTATGAATATTTTCTTCGTCTCTCAGTATTAAAGTGCTCAATATTTTGTAATAAGAAATTTAATTATCATTAACTAATAAATATTTATTACACTTTATTTTATTATTTTATTTAATATTTAAAAAACCACAAGCCGCACACCCACCAAACCCTATATCACTATAATTGATGAAAAATTGTCTATCTGAAAATGTAAAAATATACAGGGTTATCCATTTAAAAAAACTGTCGATGACGTCACATCTCGAAAAATAGGATAGCTGTTGAAAATCAAAGTACATCACTGAATAGAATAAAAATACTACAAAAACTTTTGTTAAGGGTATTTTTCAATCGCACTTATAGTTTAACCAGAAATCAAGTGTTTCCACACATTTGCCCAACCCTGTATATCGTATAATTTAGTCGAGTGCAATTTGGTTTTTACCTCGGAACCCAGTCATAATGAATGGATTTTCATGATTATTTTTACATTGTGTTTTTAACACACTACCCTCTCTAAAGAGGTGGGCAAAGAAGTAAAATTGTAACCACCGAATCTAATATCGAATCATATAGTAAGAGAAAAAGGTGGTTTAAAATTTTTCGTGAAAATTCACATTTTCCAAGTTATAACGATTTGAATATTACGATTTAGCTTTAAAGAATTGGTACCTTCAGGACCGTGCCGTGCCGTGTTATGATGCGAAAATGCGATTGCATCAGGTGGCAATATCAGGGGGCGGCATTTGAAGCAGCGCATTATAATTTTTACAATACTGAAAAATCTTCATGCGAAATTATTTCTAATTTGTCTATTAGACCAGCCTATATGGGCGCAAGAGTGTCGAATACATTTCGAACGCAGTTGCTTTGCTGGAATCAGTTAAGAAGACAATACTGAATATGAAAATCCATGTTACCAGATGGTTTGATATTGTTTAAAACAAGTTTATTTATTACAAAAGGAAATATTATATTTTTTCAAACTTGTTTTTAAATATTTTCTGACCGATTTCCAATCCATCATTTTCTTCGTAAAGTTTATTATTACATTTTATTTGAAACAAATACAGCTATCGAGAGTAACTATTTTGTCAGATTGTGTGTTGATGTTATCAGACACTATACAAAAACTGAAAAGTTATAGACAATCTGGATATGAACGGATGAAAATTACTGCTAATGAGATTGCAAAGAATCTTAAATGCAACACAGGATTTCCGACCGAAACTGAAGTTAGAGCTAGAAGGAAAAAGCGTCAATTTGGTTAAGAAGCTGTCTGTGAACCCTTAACAAAGGAGAATAAATTTAAACTAAACTTCTTTAATTATGTTCTTCACATTAATTTTGATTCTCTGAATAAACGATTATTGCTTCTAGGAAACCCATAGCAACAAATTCCAGTTTTTATATGACACTTCCAAACCAAAAAATATAGATGACAAAATGTTAGAAAATTAATGTACTTTTCTTTTGCCCAGGCAGACCCCTGGGCGAGAAGAGAGTGTCCTTGTTCTAGCCCAGAGTTTCTATTTGCGATCGGTGGTATAGGTTAGATTAGAATTAGGGTAGGTACAATTAGTTAATTAATAAGTACATATTAACTTCGCATCTGGCTGTAAAATTAATGTAAGAATCAATATTTTCTCTCGAAAATTATTTAGTATTAAATGCAACTGATCTTCGAGAAAAATTACATGGTGTATCCCGAAGGCTACCATCACCTACGAAATCTTTTGATGTTTTAAATTATTTGTGCTTTGTATCCGAATACAATTATAGCGCTGAGGATTTTATTACCACTCTCTCCTGTCACTGCAGTCAGCGGGAAAATAAGTTTGTCTAAGTTAAAGTTAATAAAAAAATCTATGAAATTCATCGAGCCAAACAAAACTTAAAGATTTGTCATTGATACCAAATTGAATGCCACTGTAGATTACACGTGCTTAATTGACGAATTTGCAAAACTTAAAGTTAGAACAGTAAAACTGTAGTAAATGTAAATTGTACGTTGCTGATGTTAATTATTTAGAAAATAATAGCACTTGGACATTTTGCAATGTAGTTTTTTTTAAATCGCAATTTAAGGTTACTTTTTTTCACAAAAGAGCGGCATTTCGAAGACTCGCATCATACTGAAAAAATCTACTGTTGGGCCCTGGGTACCTTGAGACTGTTTTTCATAAATAACTCAAAAGCCTTAGATTATTATTCATTAGGTTATTAGTACTTCCAAAAATCTTGTTGGACTACCTGTACAATAGGTTAAGTGTGAGAGTAGCCATCTGGCTAAACTTCGCCTGTTTTACATAGTATATTTAATGTGTAATGTATATAAACTGTATATTATGCATTTATTACAATAAAGTCGAGATTATTATTATTATTATTATTTATGGAAAAAGTGGTCTTATGTACAAAAAATAAGATTATGAAATTATATGTATTTTATATTTTGTTTATTTCTGTACGATAAATAGTTCTAATAATATGATAGTTTAAAAATGGCGTTCGAACGTTTTCAGTCGAGATATAATGTTTAAATCTCAAATATGTCTGAAACAATCAGTATGATGTTAAAAATACACATAATAGAAATTAAAGAGCTTGAAGTACTCTTTGATTTTTTTTATCCGTACAGCTTGAAAGATAACAGTGTAATGTGCAAAGCGATGAATGCTTTGTAATTATTTTTAAGAAATAAATTTAGGATGTTCCTGCTGTCATTTGCCATATAATGGAAAATCACAAAATTTGTACTAGTTTTTATTAATACATATAGCATTGCTAGTAAGCTCTAATGTTTTGGCATTTTTAAAGCTGTCGCTTTTAAACCTATTTTAAATTAAGAGAAATTTTAGAATTTTATTGAAAAAATTCCTTCTTTTTGTAAATAACCCTAAAATAATTGCATTAAGGGAAATATGACAATATAGAAAAATAATGCTTAAGAAACGGTATGTTAATTTGCTTTTTAAAATATTTTTAGAATTAATGGTTTCGGAAATATGACAGTACAAATGGGAGGCTTGAAATTTTAGTGGCAAAGAAATACATTTAAATCTCACATTTCTGCAAAACTTTTGCTAAATTGTAGCTCTCAAAATCAGAGCATGTTAGATATATTAGTAAAAACTGGCACAGATTTTTGTAATTTCTATTCTATGGCTAATGACACCAGGAAAATCCTAAATTCTGTATTTAAACAGATTACAGAACGTTCATTATTTTGCACATAACACGTTTTTTTTTTCAAGCTATACACAGATAGAAAAAATATATCAAAGATTACCTCAAGCCCTTTAAAACAGAGATGGGTATAGGAAATTTTCCATGTGGAAGTTGTCCGGAAGTTTTCAAAAGTTTCCGAAGCGAAGCTTTGATAAAAATTAAGTTTTAATTGAAAACATTTGAATTTCGGGAAAGCTCCCGAATTTTTCGCGAATATTTCCGAAGAAATGACTTCTGAAATGAATCTAGATATTATTGAAGTGACAGCCGAGCTTGCAAAATATAGATGTAAGAAGGAGTGGGCTATCAGAGAAAAAATTCTGTTTTGAATCAGCTGCCCTAATGAAACCTTTAACATGGTGGAATGGTTTCTTTCAAAATTGCCAACTAAATAAAATTGCAAGAAGACTGTTGTCATTTCCGGCAACTACATCAAGTTGTGAAAGAAACTTTAAAACATTTTGCAATATACACACAAAGAAACGAAATCGATTTACAATATCGCGGGCACACAAATTAGTATACGTAAAACACAATTTGAATTATGCGTAAGGTGAACTAGTAATAGCTGACAGAGAAGAGAACAGCCAGGGCCAGAACCTAAATCATGAAGTTGAGGTAAACGAAAATGAAAATTATACCGAAACTGACAGTGAAGAAGATCAGGATGAAGATTATTTACGTTTATCAGATGAAGATAATGCTGACGAGTCTGATCAAAATGATAGTGATGCTATTGATGCTCATAGTTATGTTAATATTGTTGATATCGAGGAGATGACAAATTTTGAAGCTAACAACATTACCAATGACAATCATGAAATTATGGAATGGAATGAAGAAGGCAATTGTGTAAGTTTACATGAAGATGAAAATGGGAAAAATGACAATGGGGAAGACGAAGAAATGCAAAATTATGAAACAAACATGACTTATAGCAATGCTGAGAAACTCCCTATGAAAGTACTAGTTTTACAAGATGATATTACCGCCAGACACTAAATCATTGATGCAGGTGGAGGATTAAGTAAGTCTTCAGTTTGTGGGAAGGTTCAAAAATTGAGTACTTAGCAATATTTCTTTTGTTATGTTGTTATGTATCTTACAATAATCTGTATTTAATAGTTTTAAGTTTTAAAACACATTATTTTATGATATACTAAGTTGTTTCATGAGCCTTTGTTTTGTTTGATATTATACTGTTGTTTTCGTTTTTTAAATCTTAAAAAATAAAGCATGTTATTTATTTCTGTTTTTATTTTTTTACTATAACTATAATAATTTATTTATACTTACTATAAAAATGAGAACCAATTTTTTTAATCCAAATATTTGTCATGATTAGCTTGGATAACCGCCCCATCTTCGGTCATCGCAAAATCATATAATATTGATTATTTGGTAAAATTCGGTAAAAGTCACTTAAATAATATAGTTTAATGCACTTATTTGGTGTCAAATTGAAGCTTGTAACGCCACGAATCAGATTTCACGATAAAATAGGCTGACAAAACTCCCAGTGGAAACTTTCCACTAAAACTTCCTGGAAACCTTCTGAGTAATCAAAACTCCGGGAGTTTACCCATCTCTGCTTTAAAATCTATTATATATATTTTTAACATCATACTGATTGTTTCTGAAATATTTGAGATTTTAACATTATATCTCGACTGATAAACGTTCGAGCGCCATTTTAAAACTATCATATTTTGGAACTATTCATTGCACAGAAATAGACTAAAAATAAAACAGTCGTAATTTCATAATATTATGTTTTGTACCATACTACTTTTTCCATAAATGTAAGACTTTTGAGTCATTTAAGAAAGACAGCCTGAAGGTACGAATTTTTTAAAGCTAAAATCGTAATTTTCAAATCGTTACAACTTGGAAAATATAAATTTTCATAAAAAAATGTCAATCACGTTTCCCTTACAATATGATTCTATATCAGATTCGGTGGTTACTATTTTACTTTTTTGCCAACCCCTCCAGAGAGAGTGGGAACCACCCCCAAGCAGGCGATTTTTAAAGGGTAAACTTTTTTGTACTCAGTATTAGAAACTCAATGCAAAAAAATCATTCATTACAACTGGGTTCCGCCACATCTTACTTTTTGTATCTAATTGCACTCGACTTAATGGACTGCAAAATAAAAAGAAAAGTTTGCGTTTGTCTTTCAATACAAAAACAGATAGTTAATTATATAGCATTAAAAGCTATACTTTCACCCTTTAAAAACTAAAATGGTTGCATGCAGGTACTACATTCATTTGGGAAGATATTTTTGTAAGCTCCTCAATTTTCATATCTATGATAGTTTTTGTTTCTATCGCATAGTTTTACCCCATTTTGTTTCATATTTCAACCACGACGACCTTGAGAATTTCTCTTCTACTAAGACCCTACCAAGAAATCAGAAGTTTTCAACTTTTACCGCTATTCTTTTCTGGAAACTAGGCTATTATCTAACTGAAACCAATCTCTGAATTACTTTATATCCCGTATATTAACGAAATTATCACTAAGTAGAAACTTTTATAGTCTGATCATTATTATTCAATAATTCTTCCCTTTCTTGTTTTATCTTCGAGTCAAAATTCGATTTATGAGATGAAAAGTCTTCAGCTACTTCTGAGTACGTTTCAGAATCATCGTCCTCTTTTCCAACCACATCAATATCGTGACTGGAAGGTGAAGCATAAAGCCTAGAAGGATTAAAATAGTCCTGCCCACCGCATGCTTTTCCTATAAAGGTTCTTATTTCGAAGCAGGCATCCTCTCTTTCGTTCTCGTTACTGCTTTCCGGTGAATCTGCGACCGCTACGCCACCATTTCCATCATCGGATTCATGCTTTTTAAGATGCCTGTCCAAGTTGGTTTGTTGACCGAAGCATCGTTCACACAGGGGGCATTTAAATGGTTTCTCCTTGTTATGAATATTCCTTACATGCCTTTGTAGATTACTCGATATGCTAAATGAACGTTCGCAGTATCTGCATTTGTAAGGCTGTTCGCCTGTGTGCGTCCTTAAATGTCTAGTGAGATTCGCCGATCTTGGGAAAACTTTTCCACAAAATTTGCAAGCGTATCTGTCTTTGATTTTTCCTTGGTTTTGTTGCTGAATCACATCATGGAATGGTTTTACGCTATTAAAGTTTTGTATCCCAGGCCGCAGCAAGTCGAGTCTTTGATGGGATAGTGTATTCAGAAAGGGATATCTATAGTGTGTAAAAGGTGAAGGCAGCAGCCTCTCATTATTTTGCGGCGACTGGTAATTATAAGGGAAATTGGAGTTACGCATGCTTAACATCATTGGATGAATAGGCCTAGGATATGCCATCGGTGGGCTAATGGAAACTTTTTCAACAAGCTTTTTTTTTTCTTCTTCAACTTCAACAACATCAATTTTTTCCTCCTTTAATGAACTGGGTGGGGTAAGCGACTCCCTTCTGCTTACAACTTTTTGTATTGCTACTTCTGGTACTAGTCTAGACTTCTTCCAGCCACTTAAGTCCAAAGGTTGTTCTCCTTCTTCACTACTGGCAGATGCTGGTCTTGATACACTTTTTTCCGAAGTCTTCGACAAATCTTTAGGAAAGCTTTCTTCGTCCTCAGAGGTCTGCATTGTAATTTGTTCCCTTGGATGAGGAAGAATGTTATTAGGCCTGGCTGGCGAGGGAGTTAGATTGGCTTCCAAACCAGTAGGAGGACTAACCTTCGCCACTACAGAGGACTCTCGGGGAGGTGTAAATCTTTCTAGCTTTGGGGATATTCTCTCTGGGCTGAACCTTAACTTTTTCGGCGGTGAGTGATCATCATCCGTCTTCAATTTAGGTAATTGATTGAAAAATAGCGGTGGTATAAATGGTACAGGAGTTGAAGGAAGCATTTGTGGATAATGAGGGAACTGTGGAGGGAATGGGAATGGTAAATGGTATCCAGGCGGTCTGTAAAATGGAAAGTGATTATCACCAGGCATTTGAGATGGGTTTGAGGGGGGAGGATTGGGGGTAGTAGAATCACAGAAACGTTTGTGCTTCGAGAGAGATGTCACTGTTGAAAACGATTGGCTACACTTGACGCACTTGATTTGCATGCGGCAGTCAGCATGCATGCGCTTGTGGCGGCAAAGGTTGGAGAACTGCGTGTAGGCCTGAAATTATAATAAAATCTATTTAGTAATTCTATTTTTTTGCTGCAGTCCTAAATAATTATTTATTGGAATGTCAATGAGCGTTAGTACGAAGTACTCGCTACATTATTGATTATAGAACTGTGTAGAGACACAATCACTAATTGTATTTAAACATATTCTTTATAGGATTTTGCAAACAACAGAAAAAATAACTATCTATAACTAAAAGAAAAACTATGTATAAAAATATTAATGAAATCTTTGCATTCTTTCGATAACCTGAATTATGGTCATGCTAGCAAATTAAAATCCTAAAATGAATTTATCTAATTTCTTATTTGACAATTCTCATTCTAACACTAGCATACACACAGTCCCCTACGGCAATGCAGATTAAACTAGTATCTACATGACTCCCTACGATCATGAAGATTCAGTTGAAAATGAGAACAAGGCCTAAAATTAATTTATCCATCTACCTTATCTTAAAAATATTTCTTTCTAATGGATTACATATTCGTGAAATCTCTCATTCTGTTTCTTGGAAATGCTTAGCCTTTGAAACGTTTTTCGCCCTTATTCTGGAGCTCATCAAAAAGACATAAAGCCACTCATGTCTTTCTGATGACCTCCAGAATTAATTGCACGTAAGTCTAGGTTGGTGCATGGATTTTCGAGTTAAATATTCATAGAAATATAAATATATAGGAATATGGATTGTAAGTCTGCCACAACAGCACAGTTTTTTTGGCAAATCCCTAATTATATTTATATAATTACTTTTGTATAAAAATATTCATAGTATGTACCTTAAAACAAACTTCACACTGAAATGGCTTTACAGAGGAGTGAATATGAGTATGTTGTTTAAGACCAGATGAAGTAGCAAACGTTTTTCCACACTCTGGGCAGGCGTGGGATCGCGCACCAACGTGGTGAGTTCGTATATGTCTCTGAAGATTGCTTGGGTCAGTGAAAACCTGAAACAAATATATCATGAATAATTGACTTAATTTTATTACATTGCAACTTAAGTTGATATTTTCTTGTTTTTAATTCTTTATAAAACAGTGCAGTTACCTGACATATTTGTATCAGCTGTAGATACATCATTAATCCTGTTCATTAGAACATGGCAGACAACAAGACTGATATGAGAATTTGTTTTATTAGTGGAAACTTCACTAAATAATTCGTGAAACTCGACATGTCTTTATAATTGATACTAGTGTCTGTATGAAGTCAATTTTTTTATCAATTACTTACCGCTAAGTGAATACAAAAATATGATTTGTGTACAGGTGTTAGTGGTGCTCCAGAGGCGGAAACAGTGAACCTTCCAGCTTTGTCATTAAGCATGAAAAACAAGTGTAAATCTGATTTTTTTATTATCAATGTATTGCCACTTAGTAATTGCAAAAATACGAGAGGCATACATCCTACTTAGTTAGATCCATCCAGCGGCAAATATTTTGAACCCGCAAAGTGATTCTTAAGCTGATGATTACTAAGTATTAAAATTATGTTTTTTTACGAATTAATTTATTTGCTAAATTTCTAGTGATAACAAAATTCTCATATAAGTTTTTTTGTTTGCTACACTCTAAAGTAAAGGATTAGTCATGTGTCCATCTGACACAAATGTGTCAGATATAGTTCTCTTCATATACTTAAGGCACATAAAAAGTCTCGGTGCCTTTGACTTTGCTGCAAAGATTAAATACCCCGACATTTTTCATTTGCTTCAAATATATGAAGAGAACTATAATTGCACGCTATTTCCTCTGCTAATATAAATTATTTTAACATGAGATAACAGGTTTATTTCAATAAGTGCTTGTTTCAGATTAAGTTTAAATGAAAAATTTATTTTTCACGCGGATATATGTAACGAAGTATTTTTCCGATGCCAAAAATGCAATTTAAATAAATAATTATGCTTCGCTACTTGTTGCACTTACGGTCGAAAACTAGGTATTGTAAATCATTATTATAGATTCCTCCTAATTTGGTTATCTTAAACCGTGAAATAAAATTCTACTTTATATAGAAGATGTAATAAATCCGGCCATGAGAGGGCTATTTGCGGCGTTTGGTCAGATCAGCTCTAATCATTCTCATAAAAGCATATTTGGATGCCAATTCCGATTCGTCTGCCAAACAGTCAACCACTCGTTGATTATTATAATCGACGACGCAGTAAGTACACTGATTTACAATCGCCTCCGTTTCTTGTCGCTGTTTTTATAGCAACACAGATAAGACTAGTTCACTAAAACGTGTCTATTAAAGTGATAATTTAAAATAATTTCCGATTAAATGTATCAGAACGGTATTTACCATGTTCCGACTTAGCCCAGTAAATTTCAATTTAAATGTAAATTAATGTCAAAGTAGTTCTGCTCGAGTTAGGGCCTGTTAGATTCTCCCGATTTCATCCAAATCACTATGTTCCAAAGAATTTTCATAGGCCCGCACCTTTGGAAAAAACGTAGATGATATTTCGACAGTAAACCAGAATACCGTTTGCCGTTTACCATTTCTGTTATTTTTAACTTAGACCGTTTGTCATTTTTATTGAGTTAAAATAGTTGCTCTACCGAATGGGTAGAGATTGAAATTACCGTGTATTTTATTTTAACTATTTCGTCTTTATACGAATTAAAATAAAACCTGTTGTTATAAAATAATGTTTGGGAAAGTTGTTATAGTCCTGTTATTCTACCGAGTGGGTCGAGATTGTAGTTTACCGTTTATTTTGTTTTAAATATTTCGTACTGATACGAATTAAAATAAAATCCGTTACTTTGAAATAATTTTTAGAAATTCATTATAGTCCGGGAATTTAGCACAAAATCTAGACTAGGTACCGTAAATAAATAAACTGTCTTTATATTTTGAGACATAGGAATTTTCCGCATCAACTCCGACTAGATACCACGTAGTTGAACCGAACTTCACCTAATAAATGCACTGTGGGCTTTGGGGCACTTGGCAAACATCTCATGAAATGTTAATGAAAATTTTAACATTTCCAAACCGAACCAAAATACCACCGTTATGATTATTTCTGTCTGTCCATCTAGGCAGAATAACCTCCGCCGTAAACTGATACCGAATTCGATAATCGTTTCATTTTCCAATCCGAGTGTAACCCATATTACATACCGCACCGAATCCGAAAACTGTTTTATTTATTTAGTATCAGTTGTATTTAGTTTAGTCAAGTTCTTCACACCTACACGCTGACCGTTCATATAAGCATGATCTTTACTATAGATAATCGCTTGCTATTGCTTGGCACTTGCACTCGCCTGTTGTTTTACTACTTACTGTTGTTTTTTTTCCGATCGCCGTTTTATCTATCTCTTACTGCTTTTCTACCGATTTATTTATTTTTTTACCGCTCTCACCGTTTGCTTGCTTATCACCGTTAGCTTCTGAATTAATATGAGTAAGTAGTAGTTAACTAGCTTCTCAACGCCTAGCTCGCCTCGTTCTCATAAGATGTAAGATGAAATAACATGACATATCTTAAGTCATTGTTAATAAATTAAACACTGCTTTTAGATGAATCAATCAATATATTATAAATACTATACATATGTTTCGGCTTATTAGGCCTTTATCAAGAGTATTACGTAGTGAATACTGAGTACAGTATTCACTATGTAATACTCTTGATAAAGGCCTAATAAGCCGACACATATGTAGAGTATTTATAATATATTGATTGATTCATCTAAAAGCAGTGTTTAATTT
The DNA here is from genome assembly GCA_963583905.1 of Stenurella melanura. Classification (NCBI taxonomy): domain Eukaryota; kingdom Metazoa; phylum Arthropoda; class Insecta; order Coleoptera; family Cerambycidae; genus Stenurella; species Stenurella melanura. The sequence continues at coordinate 53,993,291 of OY757316.1, read as the reverse complement.
ATTAACAATTATTTTCAAGATGTTTCACAAGGTACCTACCACAAGTTCAGTTCAGTGTATATCTTAAGTCTTTTTGATATTATTTATTTGGTATCTGATCGTATTACACTGCTTTTATAAATTTTGTTATATATGTAATAAACTTTGTTATTTAAAGATATGTGCCTTTTACTGTTGAATGTGAGTGAAGGTCTAATCTGCCGTCCGGATCCCTGGATATAACTGTTTCTCCACTGTAGCTATCCCAGCCCTACTGCAACAGGCTGCGTTAGGAGGCTGGTGCAGGACCTTTACCCCACAAAAAAAATTGTGAAGGTAGCACTCGAGATAACCGAAATATAGCTCAGCGCTAATGTGATGCTTCCACTTGCCTATGCGCTAGGCAACTGAAAGAAAGTGCGTCACATATATGACAAATAGAAAAAGTAAAGCAGAAGGTATTTTAGAATTTCAGTTGCGATAATTTTCTTTTCATACTTAATACGATCAATTTCTAAATATAAAGCATCTTTCTACTTAAAACTAAAGTCGTGTTGTCGATTTTTAGATCACATTCTTATTATTTCAAGCATTGACTTACCTTAGGACAGTTTTCGCAATGGTATTTTTTGTGTTCTCCGTGTTGCACTGCTCTGTGCTTTATTAAGCACGGTCGATGGGAATAGGATTTTGGGCAAAACTCACATCGGTATTCGTCTCGACGATAATTGTGTTTCGAAATTAAATGCTCGTCTAACCTGAAAAGTATAATGACGATTAGATAAAAGTGATTTATAAACACAGTTGATTAAGAAATAATGCAAATATTTAAATGCAGAAACACCTTCTTTTAATTAAAATTGAATTGCCTTTTAAAAAACTACTAAAAACTAAAAATTAGAAAAAAAAATTTCCCCGTAGTTCGGTTAATTGAACCGCGTCTAATGCCTACATCGAGGTAGGGTAAAAAATGGTTTGATTGTATTATTTAAGGTCATAATTTTATTTTAACTTTAGCGTGACCCCTATTAGTACACAACGTTAAGGAAATAGCGTGCAAAATCGATGACGAAAAGTTACCGTTTGCCAATCAGTAATCGAAGAGAGCATATAACTACGCAACTTTTTTCTCTCTAAAAGTTTTTGGTATGATGGGAGAATATGGAGAAGAGGGGACTTTTCTTAAAACGAATGATTATCGATATCTGTCCACATAGGTAGTTTGTATATGTACTTCACATACCCCAATTACTCTGGCAGACGAAGACTCCACTCAGTGCGCCGTAGAGGGAAATTTAAAAAAAATCTCTTTTTAAAGTTCCCTCTTCCGCACACCGAGTGGAAATTTCGTCTGCCAGTGTAACGGGGGTATGTCAAGTACATATACTAAAGACCTGTGCAGACAGATATCGATAACTATTCATTTTAAAAAATATATCCCCCCCCACTCGATATTATCCCACCATAACAAAAATGTTCAGAGAAAAAAGTCTCGTAGTTATATGTTCTTCTCGATCACTGAGTGGCAGATGGTAACTTTTCGTCGTCGATTTTGCAAGCCATTTCCTAGACTAACATATTTGATTTAATCAAATTGAAATAAAACAGAACAAAAATTTTAAAAGTCTGTGTGCTTCTATGTATGTGTTTATGTATGCGGGTATGTATGTCTGTGTTTATACCGTTTCTTGTAGACACGCTAACTTGTTAGACTTCTAATTGTTGTATCAAATTTAAATCACGTATATAAGAGCATGGTAGAAAGGTTACTATATATATTGAGTCATATCCGTCATACAGGGCAATCTCCAGAGGCTCGTAAATTGACACATTTTACATAAATTATGTTTTATTATCATTTTAGAGCAAAATGTTACTAATCCCCTATCTTACTAAACTAACAAGCAGTCTAACAAAAACAAAAGTAAACTTGATCAAACAAGCACATAAAAATACATTGATCCACAAGATGTTCAAACCGTACAATATACAGTGTTTTTCAAATTCGAAAGAACTTTACATACATTAACACACCCACTGCGTTACTAGTTACATGTGATTAGTAAGAAGCTTTTTGTTCGAGCGGTGCAGAAATCTGAGAACTTTGATGTTCCTGAAGGAATGATGAAACAGTTATTACTAGAGATGGAGCGACATTACAGATATCTATATGATTGTCGCGATCTCGAGTATATGTTAGTTCAATTTCCTACCACCAGATGCCGACGCCCGATAGCGCACTGCAAGGAAAATTATTTCGTTGTAAGAGTTAGCGGATACATGCATCTTTTAGTTATTTTGAAGTCATATTGTGTGAATATACAATGTATATTTTATTGTATACAGTGTATTGTTATTTTTTTGGGAAAAAATGGAGTCTAGGTTAGCCATAGACTAATAAATTTAACCATTTATTTAGATAAATGGTTAAATTGGTTAGTGAAAAGCAAGCTGATTTACCAGAAAAGAACATTTAAGAGAATTTACAGCTTGTACATGTACAGTGCTAATTAACCGTAAGATTATCGTAAATTGCACAGATTGTGTTCCTTGTATTTTGAGAGATGCAAGTAAGAAAAAAACGAACTTACAAGAAATAAAAATATAGTGCCTAACGTAACAAATAAGAAAATTTTACCCACAGTTGTTATTCAAGAACTAATTTCAGACGCTAGTGTTCCTAGCACTTCAGGAGTTGTCATTAATTAGGAACAGTGATTTTTTAAGTGATACTGAGTCTGCACCTAAACCTGATCCATTTGCAAATTCTTCAGATGAGGATTCAAACTATATTCCCAGCGACCACTATACCAGTTCTGATGTAGAATTAGTGTACCAGTAAGAGGAGTCAAACAGTGAAACTGAAATTGGTGACTCACAGGACGAATCTGAAGGTAATCCTTGTAAGTTTATAATTTATTAGTTATTTATTTTGTAACATCTATTTATTAGCTCTTACAGATGGACTGCTATAAGTACAACCAGAAATCATAAAATTGTCGAGCATTTCGTTGATAAACCATCTGATTATTTCGGTACCAATATACTTCTCACCAAACCTCGGAATCTAGTATGACGGCTGCTGTCTGTGAAGTAAGATGTATACTACCAGATGGTACTATTATGTTTGAGCATATTCATAACCATATGATCACCATGGTCATTCTATATAAAAAGGTTTACCAGACATATAGGTCTGGTATCGTCAGAACTGCAACCAGAGTCACCACATCAGGAGGTCTGGACGAAAGAGACTTGATTTACAATCCACTTTTTTTATTGAATTGAGCTTCACTTAAATTTACTTAATTCAATTAGCAGCTGAATTACTAAATGTAATCAGAAATTTAAAAAAAATAAGGCCATATTACTATTGACAATAGCAGTTTTTACTAGGATAGGCTAATTTTAATTATTAGGTTGATTTGACCTTTGGATGTGATACTTAGGCGAAATCCCATACTTATTTTACACATATTTTTAATTTTTAATAATGAAAACAATAAATTATTCGTTTAGTTGAAACATCACCTGATAACAAATTGTAAATTTTCTACCACACTCGAGTATTGAATTTGTCAGAAGTGGAATTGGTTTTTCTATTTAAAATTTTATATAAATAATAAAATGCATTAAAGACTATATGCCACTTTTTTAAATAACTTTGACAACTTCATTGATCTATAAATTTTGTCATCAATGTAGATATAAATGTAGATGTTAACTATTATTCGATATAGAAAATAGAAATTCTAACATTAAACTTTATTCAAAATATTTGACTTCCTACACTAAACGATCAATAATGTAAAACTAGCAAAAAATTGATAACTGATCATTATAAATAACTAGTCTTAATTCATCGCACGCTAACTGATTAGACAAGTTCATTATTATTCTGACGCTCATAGTATCTCCTATTATATTATTGTCCAGCCTTTCCAATAGTTCGTTAATTAAGGCATATAGATAGTATTAATAAATTTCGATTTATACAAATACCGCTCTCTTCTAGAGTGTATACGTAAGATGATATTATCTTTTGAAAGTAACAATTTGAAACTAATTTCAAGCAGAAAAGTATTTCATTCAAAATTGTAATTAAACCATAAATATCAAAATCCAATAACCTCAGCTGTGTTTTATTAAACTTTACTGTGAAAGTAATCCTATTTCAAAATTTATTATTATTATTTTCGATTGCTTTGCACCCTTTATCACGCTATGACACGCAAAGAGGCTCTTCAATTTGTGTAATAATGACTTTGAGACTTTTCACCAATTTAAACTACTGCCTGCTACTATCAAGTACTGTCAGACGATCGATCATCACACTGATGGGATACTAATTAATAAATTATGCATAATATGTTTCACGTGTACATCCATTTTTATTTTTCAATTAGAGTTGGACATCAGGTGAAAAAATTCCCACCGAACTCTCACGATTACCACCAACATAACAATCAGTAGCATACATTTTTTATAAATATAGTAATGGTATATCACTTTAGGCGAAAGGTGAATTTGTCATATAGTTTGTTTATAAAATATTTATAAAGTAGTAATAATTTCAGCATTTTCGGCTGTAAGATTTTGTTATACCGAAAGATAAAAAAACACGATCATGCCGCATGCCAGTGTCGAGATTATTAGTAACATTATTATTTCATTGTCATTTTATTGAATTGTCAAGTGCTCTCAACTGATTACATTTTGGAAAATTTGTAGAGGTTAAAATGTTTTCTTTCGAACAAAAAATGTTTTTACATGATTCATACTCAGAATGAGGAAAAATGAAAACAGTAAATTAATTTATTGGTACTATAACTAATTAAAGGAATCTAGGTGGCGTTTCCCCGTTATCTTGTAAACTAACATTGTATGGAAGCTAGCCTGCAATTACCGGATACATTTGTATAACTGGAGAAGTTAATTCTGCTTCTTAGCGCATGGCAGACAACAATAGTAATAAAAGAATTTGTCCTATAAGTGGAAACATAACACGGACCTGCAAAAACACGATTCTTTAATATTTTTTTAACCGAAATTGGTGAGTCCGAAGGTTTTTCACGTGGTGAACACGATGTCGTTGGCCCTTTTGCGCCACCACGTCACAATTTTGAGAAAACCTAACGTAATAGTGCTAAAAAGGCCATTTCTATCTATATTCGGATCGTAATACCTGGACAACCATACAAGATGGAGTAAAATGGACCAGACCATCCTTTCAGCTGTCCAAAATTTTCAGTAAATAATAGTAACATAAAAAACAACTGTAGATGGCGCACACATTATATTATTTCTGAGTTTAGCAAGAAATACTAGAATTTTTGTCGTGAGTATATACACAAGTAAATCGGACCTAAACAGCTAATTCCATAGGATTTTGACACTCTGAACATAATGCCGTTACCCGTTTTGCCCTATGAGGTCAGGTTAAGGGGCTCCATTTTTTTATCCTTTTTTGTTTTTTTTTTATTTCGTTTTTGTTTTTTTTTTCTGTTTTTTTTTTTACTTTTTTGTCCCCCTACGTACACACTGTTAGCTTTGGGTGATGCTAAAGAGGATTATATTAAAAATTCATTTCTACTCGTTTAGGGCTTGACCAATTAGATTATGTTAGGTAAAGAGAACTATATTCCTTTCTGCTCGTTTATGTTTATCTACAGTTATATCTTTTTTATTGTTACTATTATTTATTGAAGATTTTGGACAACCGAATAAGATGGTTTGGTCCGTTTTACTCAATCTCGTATCGTTGTCCAGTTATTAGGCCACGAATATTGGACAAATTGCCTTTTTAGCACGTTTAGGTTAGGTTTTCTCAAAATTGTGACGTGTTCAGCACTTCAAAAACGTTCGGAATCACTTATTTGGGATAAGAAAACAATACCTTGCGGTCAGTATAATTGATTGATTAAATCAATTAGTAATAAAAACTAAATTGACACTTATTAGTCATGGTTTAAAAGTAGACACCTTGCTGATTGAAAATGTCTGCTTCTGGACCTACATAAACTGAGATGTCTGCTGATCACATTCTTGTAATTCCTAAGTGATAATTACTTGATAACAAAAATATCAGCTTCATACTTTGTCATGCTCAGTGACGTAAGTAGGTTTAGAATTTTTGCCCTTCGATTTCCACCAATTTTTGTGTTAACTAAGTGGTAAGTAATGAACAAAAAAAATATTAGGTTGATATAAATATTTACACCTTTACACCTTTACAACTTTAAAAAAAAATGGAAATATTTATTAAGTTTCCACTGGTTTTTATTAAGTGGAAAAAATATGTAGTTTTTTTCTAAGGCTATGTCGATAAAATGTGACAATATGCATAAATACTTTTTACATGCTGAAATAGATACTAAAAGTGAATAAAGGTAATTAATGACTGCAATTATCTTTGATTCAAACCATTTTTTAGGATTGTCAAGCAGTTTTGGAGAAAATCTCATGTGAATAATTTGATCAATGAACTAATGGTGTACTTATAGCACTCATTCATCAAAACAAGTTTCAGGTTTCACTAAAGATTTTAGTTAATTTTAAAAAATAATGAGTATAAGATTTCACAGCCCGACAAAAAAAAGTTCTCTACCAGCGACACGAGTGCATAGATTTTGTGTATGTTTTTATGCTGAATCAAAAATCCGTAGCCCAAAAGACGATTTACCAGGGAATTTTTTAATAAAACGCAAGAGCATCCCCTAAAATAGAGTGCAATAGTGAGGATAAGGTAAAACATTATAACGAAATGCAACAATAATTTGTAAATACTTTGAGAAAACATTATAAAATAAAATTTTGAGCATTGGAAATAAATATATATGGACGTAAACAATTTTATAGAAAATTAAATTTTCTATAAAAATGTCACTAGTTGTATATGTGCATCTTAAATACTTTTGACGAGAAGGTGGTTGAAAGTCGGGCAATGGACAACTGTAAATTTTGCATTCAACTTTCAATCACTCTCACGCCCTAAAGTATTGAAGATAGACATATGCCACCACTGACTTTTTTATAGGAGATTTAATTCTTCATAAAGTTGTCTATGTCCATTTTTTTCATAACTCTAACGGTATTGGCAGCGTTTCGTGTCAAAAGTTCCGGCGTACAATTTTACTCGTGTTTTATTTTTTCACAGTAGCCGGTAATTTAGATAATAATATTATTAATGTACTATTTTGTTTGCAAGCAAGTGTACATGCTTGTTCTATAAGATTTAACTAACAAAAAGTATTCAATAACACTTCAGCCAATCCAATTTAATCAGCAAGAGAATTTACCTATGTGTCCCCAATTATTTGTAGCCTTAGTGGAAAATCTCTAATATTTTAATTTCTTGTCGAGCAGACGAACGTCATGTCTTAATTAGATCGAGCGCTTCTCTGTTTTACGACTTAAACTGCTATACCTAAGTTTGGTCTATACCAAACCACCTTCGGGTTGCTGTGGGAGGACAACAGATATATAAGTAAAAGTAAAGTTCCCGGCTCCTTACATGTTAGACTTTTAAACAAGATGTCCAGGGTTGGAATTCTGGCCAGGGTATGGATATTTAGTGGCATTTTTAATGTGTTACCGAAGCGATAACAATGGGCTAGACAGCAGCTGAGGGGCACAATACGACTACAGTCTATTTGGAAATTAAAGATGGTAATAAAATCTCATTATAAATAAAAATCCTATAAAAATTGTCAGGGTGTTTATTGGTAATTTCTTTTTATTTATATATTACATTGGTGAGCTCTTCCTTTAGGAAAAGAAGAGCCCGTACTAAGACATGTCTATCTACTTCCGATCAGTCTATAGCGGGCTCGCTCGTAACCAGTTGTTGTCAGCAAATTCAAACATCATAGCCGGATTTAGGGAACTTATCGTAGTTTAATAAAATTGTTAATTATTGTTATTATAATTTGGAAATATTTAGATAAATTAAATAACAGACGTTTGTTTTATAAAAAATAGATTCTTTTTGAAAGTTCTTAGTCCATAAAGTAGGTATCAAGAACATTAATTTTTCTCTTAGATAGGGACTACAGACCTACTTCACTTATGCAAGTGTTTTTATTTTGTGAAAATATTAGCAACATTGTGGTGCTATGTTATCGAGTACTGAATAGAAACATTAAGGTCTGTCTTCTCCAAACACAATATAGTCTCTGTTATCTCTTCAGAGTTCGAATCTCAGTTGCGGAAGATGAAAATGTCGCAGAAAATGGTTGTTGTGTTGTTATCTATGTGTAAACGTCTAGGTTGGGTCGTGGACTAACTAAAAATAGCTAAACTCCGCCATGACCTTAACATAGAAGAGACGTTTAAAAAGGAGCCTGTTAAAATTTGCTTCACCTAACAAGCATTTGTGAAGACGGAAGTGAAAACCATTACTGTCAATAATTCTATATATGTCACTATGTCAATATTTATAATAGCTTAATATCCGCATCGATACTTATACATGCATTCAGTTTTCAGGTATTTAAATGATATCGCCGAACAAACACAAATAAAGAATAATTTCCAGTAAAATGCAAACAGCAGGGAGTGTGGTTGTTAATCTTTCATTAATTTCTGTATTTACGCCCATAAATAATAAATCTAACACGTATTGAGGCATTCGTCACGAATACACTATTAATGGTGAAAAAACATTGCCGGAGATTTATTTCGCAGATAAGCCCACTAATAACTAATTAAGTGGTATATGAGCGTATATGATAATACTTTGAATTATTTATTTATTCAATAGGAGACGCTTAATCCTGGTGGACATTTTAAGCCTGTACTTACTTATCTACATCGTTGTAAGCTTGATCACACACGCAACATCGTATTTCGGATTCGTCCTCCTCATCGTCTTCACGTTCGTCGACTGTTCCACTATGCTGGGACGCTGAAACAAGTGAAATTTTAAGTGATTATTTTAAAAAGAGAGACATCGACTAAACTAAATAAAGGTCATACCTTTATTATTCCGCACACGAATTTTTCAAAAACTCGATAATATCATTTCAATTGGTCATGATCATTTTAGAACACTTTGTTTCGGAAATAAATATTTACCAATATTTTCTTCGTATTAATCAATAATACAGAAATTACGTCCAAAAACCATTATACTCCTAATGGTTTCTCATCTTTTAGGATTTTCTTAAAAATTCAACATTTGTTCTATTTATCTGACTGAATCATCATCATCATCATCATCATCATAACAAATTCTATTTAAATTTAAAATACAAACATTGCCTCCCCGGATCGAGATGCGGAACCAACCAGACAACCACATCGCGCAGGGTTGTTGTGTACGTAGGGTTGGGTGGATCACGACCGGTTCGGCTCAATAAAATTAACACAAAAATTTAAAACTCCTGCCGCCAGTGGCGGTTTAAAATTAACATTAAAATTAGTAATATCTGTAATACAGATTTAAAATTAAAACATTTAAAATTAACACTCTAAAAACTATTGGGGCACAAGATTATAAACACCATTAAATTTTGGCACGGGGTGAAAAAACTCAACGAAATAAACCCGTTTGAAGCAACTGAACCCAACGGTCTACCCACCATCAGGAAGGTACGGAAGATGAAGAATTAAGATTTTTTAATAGTTACAATTTTTAGAAGGTTTTTCGGTCTAAAATGAATTTAGAACAAAAAAGATTAACCCAACGGTCTACCCACCATCAGGAAGGTACGGAAGATGAAGAATTAAGATTTTTTAATAGTTACAATTTTTAGAAGGTTTTTCGGTCTAAAATGAATTTAGAACAAAAAAGAACAAAATGACAAAAAAAAACAAAAAGACAAACAGACAAAAGGGGAAAAGGATAGATAAATATATAATGGTGTGAAGGGGAAAGTGTGTGATAGAGAAAAGTTATGGTTATGGAAAGTGTGACTAGAGAGGTTGCCGATAGGTAATGCCTGGTACGGTAGGGGGTGTGGATCTAGAATGGGGCATTATACATTCTGATTCTGGTATCTGAATGAATAGCTTATAGTCCAATAAATCTGTCGAAAATATCGCGTTTTTTGCAAAAATTGTTAACAGCAAACCAAGGTATGCAAAAAATCGGAAATTTTCCGTACAAGTCAATGAACTATTTTTAAAACAAATGACGAACTTGCGTCCTCTTCAAAATGGCGACCAAAGTTTGCGAAAAACAGTTTATTTGGGGTAAAAAAAAAGTTGGCGTTGATCAAAAAAAGTTTAATAGCAGAGTTGTGTAACTTTTTAATACGGATCGAGCCGGCCCGGTCTAATCTCAAAAAATTGCAAATTTATTTAGTTATTGCAAAAAAGACGTTAAAAATCACATTTTTTTGAAATACCTGTATCTCCGTGAAGAGAAAATATTCTTTAACGAAACTTGGTGAAAACGTAGTCCAATATATGTCGAATAAGAGTATTTTTACAGATTTGCAACATATTGCAAATTTCTTCCAAAAATCGATTCTTTCGAGAAAAACGCGTTTTTTTCAATGTCCAATAGCTCATACAGACCAACATATTTCTATATCACACAGATCCGAAAAGTTTCTCTAGCAGTTGCGCTAACCTGTGCAATTATTGCGCATATCACAAAATGATCCCTAATATGCGAAAAATCGGTCAAAGAACCGATAATTTTTTTTCCCCAAAAACTTTGAATATTTTTGATATTTAAATTGTATTGGAATGCTATTATTGCCAATAGATATCTGGCATTGTTCTACAAATTTACAAAAAAAAATAATTGCTGTCCAAAAGTTTTGACAACGGAAGTAGATTATTTTGTGAAATGTTAACAGTTAGTTTCCATTTTACTTCCACGTCCACGTAGTGGAGTGGAAGTATAGTAATCGAAAAAAGATTCTCAAAAATTTTTCTTGTTGAAGTTTAGAATGTCATCAAACGTCGAGAATTTAAATTTGATCGAAAAAAAGTGTCTGTCGATCTGTCTGTCTATCCTGTCTGTCTATCCTGTCTGTCTGTCAATCGATCTGTCTGTAACTTTCTTTGTGCGCTCGATTTCTCTGGAACGGTTTAAGCTATTGACTTGAAATTTTGTACACCTATGTAGTATAATGAGAGCTGGAATAGGATTATTTTTTCAACATATCCGGTGAAGGATTGGGGGTAAATAGGGGTTAATAATGGAAAATAAGTAAGGCAAGCTGGTAGGAGTACAGGGATTCAGATCTTTTCCTTTTGTGGAGGTACCGGTGCACAGGCCAACAAAAAAAATGATCTGTTTCCGGGATCCTACATAGTAATCCTTGTGTGTTTCGACATTCTGAACACGAATCCGGTGTCCGTTTAACCTTATCACCCACCAATTTTTAGTAAATCGCAAAAATAACAGAAATCCTGAATTTTTTAGATTATTTTCGCGATTTACAAGAAAATGGTGGGTGATTGAGCTAAACGGACATTGGATTCGTGATCAGAACGTCAAAATTCACAGGGATTACTATGTCGGGTCCCGGTAACAGAGCATTTTTTTGTGTGTGCCTGTGTTACTTTTATAAGGTTCTCCAAGGTTTGCATTCATTTGGGAAGTTTTTAGAAAATGTTATTGCAAATGTAAGTTTTTTGTTAATTTGATAATGTTCTGGGTGACGGAAAAGGTTGCAAATCGAATTCATTATTTCTTTACCTCCTTCAATATTGTCTCAAAAATTAAAAACTATCGCAACTTTTTTCTAACTCTTCGCTATAAGAATCCTTGGTGACTGGTCTAAAGGGTTAATTAACCGAACAGCGACGAAACCTTATTCCATAATTTTTAGTGACCACTTTTAAAAAGGTGGTTCGATTTCTTCAAAACAAACATTTCTAATTACTATTTGGGTACCCAAATAATACAAAATAATACAAAAACCGAAAATCACAGAAATAAAGAATATATATCTACACTTTTCTAAAACCGTAAATATAGCATACAGAGAAATAGATTTGGATCATTTTGTTAGTTGCCGAATTCTAAGAAACTCCTCTCAAAGTGTTCGTCTATCCTTCCGTCCGTCAGTAGATCACTTACTTGTAAGTACGATAACTTAAGAAGGAAAAGTCGATCGAATTGATAATTCAAAAATTGATGAAATCATGAAAATGAATCCGTAAAACAAATATGCAGTAAACTATATTGACTAGCGTTTCGATAACCAAACTAGCATCATCAGGAGATGATCAAATTAAAAATATAAGTCGTCCCTAAGAAATTATTTTCACCTTGTGTACCTGTTATTATAAAAGAAAAAACAATGTTGTAAACTGTATTACATTTGAACTATTTAAAAAATGTTTTTTTAAATAATTAATATTTTCTTCAGATCTAATGTGGATATTATTATGCAGATATAAATTTACGAACCTTATTTAACGATAATATATGTTTTCGAACTCCACTTTCACCTATTTTCTGTGTATAAAATCACCACCGATGACTAAGACAATAAGTGATCCACAGGTACTAAAATACAAATATAAACTAAATATCAAAGTCACCACAACATATTGCACCTTCACCTGTCCCCTTATTGGCGGGTCATAGTTTACTTTCACCCTCTCTTTTACACCCCCGATGCAAGCAAGTGGGAAAGAGACAGAATAGGGTTGAAACGTCAAACGCATGAATGAAAGGATTACGTTAACCCCGTTCATGTCATATATGAGGGGGTGTTTTACGTGGACTAGATAAGGACACATTATATTGTTGGAGAATTGGCTAGCAGTGGGGAACTTCCGTTTTCAATGGGCACTTTCTCCACGGATTGTGATTGATAAGTGATTTTATCATTAACGACTTCATCGTTCTAATATATTTATGTCGCGCAAATAATAATTATTTTTTTAGGATTTTAATTAGCACTGAGGGTGAGTAATGCAATTGATTTATGACAATATTGCATATTGAAATACTCGTGAAATCCTTTTAAAATATTTTATAAACATTTATTGTTTGTTGCCTTTTATTTAAATGAAAAAGTTTAAAAATATATTCTTAAGTTTCATTTATTTTTGTGCTAAGTTATGAAAGAATATAGCAGTATTGTAGAGTAGAGAATTTTCATAAAACTATTTTTAAGTATCAGATAAATCTGCAGCAGTGTTTTCATTTCTATTTTGTAATATCGAGAAGCATGTTTACTTTTTTTTACTAATTACGAGAACTAATAGTACCTACAGGAACTAACGTACAAATACCTGAGTGATTTGTAACACCTACTCGATTAATTAACTTAGCGTATGGCAGACAACAAAAGTGATATGAGAAATTTTCTTCTCAGTGGAAACATAATTAATGAATTAAATTAATTAGTAAAAAAAAATTGTTACTTATTAGTCATGACTTAAAAGAAGACACCGTGCAGGTTCAAAATGTGACTCAAGGCCCCGCAATAACCGGAATGGACGTCGATCACATTTTTGTATTTTTGTAATTACTAAGTGGTAATTAATTGATAACTAAAAATCAAATTGGTACATGTTGGTCATACCCAGTGACAAAGCGAATAGGTTTAGAATTTCTGCCTCTGGGCCTCCACTTACTGGGATGTACATTGTCAAGGACGGAGCTGAGGATCGAACCCAGTACATGAAAGTTGGTGTGATGAAGTGCGTTTGTCAATAACATGTCTTAGCCCACTGCGCTACTGTGCCGATCAAATAAGAAAACTTTATATTCAACTATACTTCTGATACTCTTCATACAGATGTTGTATTGTATGCTATCCAGAAAAGTAGGGACTTATGAAGAAAGGGTTTCTGCCCTCCTTATAGCTGTAATCCTTAGGATGGGATACATAATAAGGTAAATAAAGAGCATTTCATACTTCTTGTCATTTTGCTGCGCCTCATAAAGCTGTCTTTATGCAGTTGCGAAATAATCACTTTCGTATTGCAGATGTAGTTTTGGACGATTCCTAATGAATGTAGGGTTGTGATTTTATAAAACTATAGTGAGTAATCACAGGAATTCTATTATTAACCAATTATATTTTTAATTCTAAAGCTACTGGTAAGTTCATGCCGTAACCAGTATCTTAATATATGACTCCACTCAAAATTTTTCCCAAGCTGTTCGGATAATCTAAAACCACTATAAAATCTTGAATGGACTAATACACCAATTTCCATTAACTACGTTATCAGATAGTATTTGATAAAAGAGACTTACGGAATTTTTTTCGAATTTTTTTTCTTTACCGTTTAGCCGGAAAAAAATAATAAAGCTGAAAATGTTTCCACTCTGACGTCAATTTGCCCGTGACGTCACGATATGAAGCCGGCAACAGTGCATTGTCCTGATGCCTAAATTTGTATTTTAGTTTAATTTTTCACTAGTTCAATCAGAGATTTATAATAAGTCTCTCAGAGTTCAATTCAATGTCAGTTGACAGCTGTTAGTGTTAACGAGGTTATGATAATCAGTAATATTTTTCGATTTTTTTCGTGTTAAAATACAACTTTGGGGCTGTATTAATTCAATTCAAATTTCAAAATATGGAAACAAAATCATGTTTTGTGCCATGTGCCAGTCTTTTACGCAAACATTGGAGAGATAAAACTAAATATTAAAATGTAAGGTTATATTAAAGTAGTTCAAATAGTTTAATGTCACAGAATCTATTGCGATGTTGTCAATTCTTGTAATTGATAAAAATATAATAATTTAAAACCCAATTATTTGCCTTATTTGTAAATTATTTTGATATCAATAGAAAGTAAATGCATAAAAACTTCATAGAGATTATGTTTATTAAAGGATAATTGTAATTAAACGGCAATTTAATGCAGGTAGAATTACCGGGGATAATGACGTCACGACCACCAATTTATTTAATTTTTATTTAATCCAGGTATTAAAAAATTGGGGTAATAATTATTTTGGTATTATTCAGACCTTACCGATGAGTTCATATAATTAAAATATTTAAAAAATCTTAAGTGTATTAGTTCATTGTATCTGTAATGCAAGAAGATAAGTATACTGTACGGTCATTTTCGAAATGCCTAAAATAAAAAAAATAAATAATTATTTTTTTTACTCAGTTAAATTTTTATTTTCTGATCTACACGATATCCCAAGTGACACTTCGAACTCATAGAATTTAAGTTAAAATAGTACTGAAAGAACTTTTTTTTTTGCCTTAATTTTCAGCAACGGTGATATTTGATAATAAAGGCTAATCGTTGAAGATGGCAATTTGCTCTTAACTTCCAAAAAACTATATCCATTGTAATAAAATTTGGAAAGTCAATGTGAGAAATACGGCACCCGCCTTAATGATCTTGTCTAAGAAGGCAAAGGTAAAACACTCATCATGCATCTTATCCCTAAATCTTGTCATAGATACATTATTAAAATTTGAAAGATAATTTCAATTCCAGAAATTTTGAGGCTCAAAAATGAAAAGTCCCATTTGATCTCTTTCTTCAATTTCTCGTCATATTAACTAAGAAGAACAATGTTAAATTTGTTTCGCGTTCAACCAAGCTAAAATCGTACATATCGCTAAGTGCTAATAAATTCATGCAAATAACTAGGCCATGTAGTGGTTGTGCGCTAGGTTTTCCTAATGAATTTTTGTGGGTAGTCTTAACAGGAACATTTCAACTCTTTTCAATGAATTTGACCTTTTCCGCTATAGTTATTTTATTGATTAAAAATCTGATTGAACAATATAACTATTTATTTGAATTACTATTTTCGAAATACTGTAATATTGCTACCAAGAGCATATACCTTCGGCTTTAGATGGATTATCATTTTTTATACTACGATATTTAGCAATTTTACATCATTTCAAATAAAATAAATTTAATGACTCAAATTCTTAATTTTGTGTGAATAATTTAAAGCTTATTTACATTCGATTGTATCAAAACATGGAAAATAAAGCATGCAGGGTTTTTATTTATTTTTTGGCCATATATTTCATGAATTTTGAATAATTATTTACAATAATGCTAAATAAGAAGCATTTGAAAGCTAAATTGTATGCCTCTAAAATATTTCTCCTGTACCATCATTATTGTGATGAGATTGTGTGAATGTGCGTAATTTTCAAATAGGCCTGCTTTATCCACAATAGAAATATAAAATTGTTTAATAGTATTTTTACTTTGCATCTACGAAAAATTAAGTAAACACTTTTTATTTGTAGAAATTTCCATTCTTTAAACTTTGGTTTAATGAATATTTTGCAAACTTTTCGTATTTACGTGACGAGTTATTTCCAAAAAAATGTTTTTCTAACTTACCCATTATTTGGAGGTGGAGTAAACGTCTTCTCAATATGAAATAATAATGGTATGCGAGCGTTCGATTGCGAAAAGGATCGTTAAAGCGAAAGACATAAGAAGTGTAAGTATATTGTAGGAAACAAATTGTCCATCATATCACTCAAGATGATGTGATGTGTTAAATTTTATATATAGTTTGGTTTTTAAGCTCATATCAATACTGTGTGTCTTTATAAATGCCCTGATGGACCCCTGTGCGAGAAGAGGGTGTCCCTGTTTACGTCCTTGTTGTTATTCTTCAATTATTCCACTACGTTATTTAGGTTAGCTTTCAATATATGCAACTGGCTAATGGATTAGGTCCAATGCAAAAAAAAGCTCATATAATTAAAACCATTCATATCTGGAGATCGTATTATTTATTACTGAAGGTGGTTTCTGCTAATTTTTATCACTGCTTATCGGCTCATGAAAATCGACAAGGTATAACAGAATCATGACACCCGCAAAGGTATTTCATCGACGTCTGGTCAGGAATTGTCGGTGATTTTTTTAATCGGGTAGTATTACCAAACAGACTAAATGCAATTTACTCATTTTTTCGAACATGAGTATATAATATATAGACCAGATGCAGTTTCACATACTCTTTTTTTTTCAAAATGAGTATATGATATATAAATTGTAACTCGTCAACGAGTATTTTTTATATGCGATTGCATCTCAACTCATTGTAAAAGAACTGCGATATAAAATGTGAGAGAATATTTAAATGTATCTGAAAAAAATGTCAACAAAATGTTGCTTTCTAATAGCGCACATCAAGTTAAAAAAAATTCTGAGCAAATTTAATGTCTACGTCACTAATTATGTGGGGACGCAATTTTTGTTATAGAATTTTGTCAATTTAATCAACACAAAATTTCATGTTATTATTTTCCACTATTTAAAAGTTATTAAACATAAATATTTTTCTGGCAAATTTTAACACTGTATCTTAGAAATAGGGACCCGAATGGCATAAGTTTATATAAGAAAAACTCTTTATTTCTCACCACTGAATGTGCTTCTTCATTTGTTTCCAATCCTTGAGTTACACCTCCCATAACTATTAAAATATCAGTTTCTAATGCCTGTAACTTGAGTTACCCTTATCAAGGACGGTGAATTTTTATGTCCATGATTAGGAAAGAAGAAAAATTTTAAAGAAGTATTTTTTTAAATATTCTATTTATTTTTAAATTGTTTTATTAATATATTATTTTAATATTATTAATCTGCTAGTTTACCTAAAATTGATGCATAATTCCTGAGCAATAACATTAAAAAACTGGTGCATATAGGTCTGTATATAACCATGTTCATTTAAGCCTATTTAAAGTTAACATAACAATAGACGTTTTACGAAAACAAAACAAAATCGCATAAAAATCATGTCGGTTGGGTCAAAAGTCAGGTGCGTATTTAAACGTATTTAAACATCTGTCCTTAACCCCCTAATTTAACATATTCATCACGTGAAAATACATACGATTAAAAAGAGATCGAAGCAATAAAACAAAAGAACGCCATATGGCACGGGCTATCACACAGCCATCTTTGACGTTTCATGCTGATACCGTTCTCCGACCAGGAAACACATGAAATTTTTACCATTCCCGAAATAAATTGTAACAACTTTTAAAAATGTAAATTTGACGCTCCTAACGCATATTCGTCATTTTTTTAATTAACAATCAAAATAATGCCTGTATTTTAAAAACATAAAGTTTTATTACCAGTGCCAACGTATTTATTTTTTATAGTAGAATTAAACTAAGGGTCAGATTTGCCTAAAAGGGAATTGTCTTACTAAAGTAATTTTTTTGCTGTAAACGTTACGGGAAGTGTAGTAAAATATTTTTAAAATCCGTATGGCGAAAAACTTTTGTTTAAACATGAACTTGATTTGTCCGAACTGTGCTAGTCAAGTTAAGTTGCAAAAGGTAAAAACAT
Source organism: Stenurella melanura (assembly GCA_963583905.1). Classification (NCBI taxonomy): domain Eukaryota; kingdom Metazoa; phylum Arthropoda; class Insecta; order Coleoptera; family Cerambycidae; genus Stenurella; species Stenurella melanura. The sequence goes on along the minus strand of OY757316.1, from coordinate 53,975,069 downwards.
TTAAAAGAGGCCATTTTTAAATAAATGATGATAATTTGAACAATAATGCACATATTCTAACGGAACTTTAGAAGAATATACCCCTTGTAAAGCCAACTTTCAAGATTATAACGCCTTTAAAATAACTGCAAATTCTAAAGTTGAATCATTATCGGTGGGTTGGGGGCATCAAGTCATACAGCAAAAATTTTTGTTTCATATTATATATTTTACTTACACATCCACGTACTTAGTGGATTGGAAGTATAGTAATCGTAAAAAAAAATTTCAAATATTTTTTTTTTGAAATGGGTTTAGAATGTTAGAACGTCGAGATTTTAAATTTGAGCAAAAACGAATTTCTGTCAGTCTGTCTGTCTGTCGATCTATCAGTCTGTCTGTCGGCCTGTCTGTCTGTAACTTTTTTTTGTCCGCACGTTTTCTCCGGAACGGTTTAAGATATTAACCTGAAATTTTGTACACGTACTTATATATTATAACGAGATTTGGAACTGGATTGCTTTTGAACATATCCGGTGAAGGGATGGGGGGTAAATAGGGGTAAATAAGGGGAAATAAGTAAAGCAATCGGGTAAGAGTACAAAAACTTGAAATTATGTGTATATACTAGAAGTCAAAGCCTCAAAATTATTCATAAAATGTTCCATCCCCCCACCACCGCCCACTCCATTATTAAAGAGGTTGATAAAATAAAATAGAGATATTCAGTTGAAATTTGATATACGTATGTATTATAATGACATGAGGAACTTGATTACATTTTGGTATTATTTCGTTGAAGGGTTGGGTGGTAAATAGGGGTAAATAAAGGAAAATTAGTAAAGCAAGTTGGTAAGAGTACAAAAACTTGAAATTCGGTGTATGTATTAGAAGCTAAGGCCTCAGATTTCTTCACAATATTTTTCATCCCCCCACCACCCCTACTCAATTATTAAAGGGGCTGATAAAATAAAATTGAGATACTCACTTGATATTTGGTACACGTATGTATTATAACGACATCTGGAACTAAGTTATATTTTGAGAAGATTCCGTTGAAGGGTTGGGGGTTAAATAGGGGTAAGTAAGGGAGCATAAGTAAAGCAAGCCGGTAAGAGTACAGAAACTTGAAAGTTGGTGTATGTATTAGAAGCTAAGGCCTCAGATTTTTTTATATTTTTCAACCCACCCCCCCCACCAACCGTACTCCATTATTGAATGGGTTGATAAAATAAAATTAAGACAAACATTTAAAATTTTGTACACGTATGTATTATAATGACATCTGGAACTATATTATATTTTGAGATGATTCGGTTGAAGGGTTGGGGGTTAAATAGGGGTAAGTAAGGGAAAATAAGTAAAGCAAGCTGGTAAGAGTACAGAAAATTGAAATTTAGTGTATGTACTAGAAGCCAAGGTCTCAAAATTTTTTAAAATATTTTACATATTGGTACACGTATAACGATATCTGAAACTTGATTGTATTTTGACACAATTTCGTTGAAGGGTTGGGGGTAAGTAGAGGTAAATGTAGTAGAAGTAAATGGGGTAAAAAAGTAAAGCATGCTGTAAGAGTATAGAAACATGGGATTTGGTGTATGTACTAGAAACTAAGTTCTCAGATTTCTTTCTAATATTTTTCTATGACATCTGCCCCAAATATTATTAAAATTCTATCTATGACCAATAATTTTCACATACTAGAGTGCAAATATGCTCAAAATGTTTTCTTTACAGTGACTGGGATGGAAAATCTGGAAATGGAAGTAGTGATTCCTTAGGCAGCGGTTTTTACTTTGGTGAAATTTTAATTTTTTTCAAATTAAATAAAAAGACAAATGCATTCACGCCTTAATTCAACACAATTTCGTACGATTTCTCACCATTTTTACCGACATTATTCGAGATTTTGTAGACCCCATGTTATATAAATTGTTGTTTGTCTAGTCCTTCTCCACAACCAGTTTTCTTCAATAACATGAAACTAATGACATCCTGTATAGGCCGTGTGACTATGTACCAGATATTTAAAAATACCCCAAAAAAAGTCTGTTCTAAAAATTGTCTTGTCTTCCAGGACCGGGGGGCAAACCGCGAAGGAAAGGTGTTTATCCAGAAAGAAATCCAATGATATTTCTTTTAAATCTTAAAAAAATCTCAAGTAAATCTCGATTAATTCCGAGGAGGTCTGATGTATCCATTATCTTGTGACGAATAACCCACCGCGCGGGACTAAGATTTATTCCAAAACCTTTTAACTGTACTTGTAATACTACAACAAATTTCAGCAAAAATATTGCTAGTAACAAAATTCCTTTTTGCATTTAGACCCTGAATTTGACTATACTACAAAGATATAAGTAGAAAAATGTGATGAACGTTTTTTTCCAACAGCTATAAAAGAGCAATTAAGAAAAAATTAAAATATTATTTGGAAATTTTCATAGTATTATTTATCTTATTTTTTGTACGCATATAGTTGCAATAAAACAATGATATTCTTTACAGAAATTGGTAAACAGCAGAAAAAGTAATCTATGGAATATAAAAAGAAAACTTTCTATAAAAACATTAATGTTCAATTTTTGCACTAATTCAATAATCTGCATTCTGGTTATACCAATGCAATAAAATCACTTTAGAATTGTTCAGTTGCACTTTAATTTTAAAATGGACGTAGTGGAAACAATGTCATACCTCGGCCCCCAATTGGTGTAGTTAAAACTGTTTTTAATTTTTTGTTCTTTTATGTTCTTTTAAGGTGGCCATTCCCTAGAAAGAGACATCCGATAGGGAAATATTTACTATTTTTAGCTATAACTTTTTTTTCTTAGTACGTATATTTAAAAAAAACTATAAGAGTACCTAAGTAGAACCATAACAAGACTATTACTATGAATTTTCACTCAATAATTTTAGTGGTTTGCAAAATAGCTCGATTTAAATTTAAAAATTGTGTTAATCTTCCTATTTCGTAGTTTTAAATCGAGCTATTTTGCAAACCACTAAAATTATTGAGTGAAAATTCATAGTAATAGTCTTGTTATAGTTCTACTTAGGTACTCTTATATTTTTTTTAAATATACGTACTAAGAAAAAAGAGTTATGGGCAAAAATAATGAATAATTCCCTATCGGATGTCTCTTTCTAGGGAATGGCCACCTTAACATATACAAATAATTTTTATTTTTTGGCAATAAATAAAATGCTTTTGTATTTTTGAAAACTTAGAAAAAATTAAAAAACTTGATTTTATAAAATTTAAAATTGATTTTTGTTAATATCACCAAAAGGACATACAAAAATTATAACCTGAAAAACTAATTTTTATTGTACGACTTGATACTCCTAAACAATCGACGATTTAGTTTTCGAGTTTGCATTATTTTTTAGAAGTTATTACAAACATTTCAACTTGAAACTTGGCTCGGTGATTTAGCTCTACACATGGTATATTCTCCTAAAGTTTCGTTAAAATATGAGCATTATTGTTCAAGTTATTAACAATTGTTTAAAAATGACATCTACAAATTGGTTCCATTTTGCATCTTGATAAATTGACCAAAAAGGTTCCGTTAAATGTAGTTTTATTCGCAATTTCATTATGTACAATTTGTTTCCTTTTTTATCGCTCTACGAATTGTAATAAGAAAAGGTATTTAAGAAATATTACGAAAAAAAAATCAATTTTAAACACTCCTTAGTTTAAACAAAAGTTTTCCATTGCACGAATTTATTCCAAAACATTTTACTATACATTTCTTGTAATGTTTGCAATAAGTTCCAGCACGAAATTGCTATAGTCGGAGAATTCCCTAGAAATTTTAATTTTACCACTATTTACCTGGTGTCTACTTTTGTGGTAATAGTATCTCATCATTATAAATTGTGCTGAATACATACACTCCTAGAGTATTTATACAATTTGTATTTCATAAATAATTTAAAAATTAAAACTAAAATGACTGGTGTGCACTCTACATATTAAAATATTCCTTCCAAAGAAGAGTATTTACACAATTTGCATTTCAAAAATTAATTAAAAATTCAAATAAAAATGTCTGGCGTGCACGCAACTTAATCCTGGTGCTTCAAAACCTAATCTAGCGGACATCTCAATTTTAAATGAGTCGAAATAATCTCCGCAGTCAAGTCACTAGATGTAGTGCAGTTAAGGGTTTTTAGAGGGTGATTTTAGTTTTTTAAGGGTTGTGATATCAGTATATGTTTGCCAAATGCACAGCTGGGATTAATCGGATTTATTACGGGGTGTATTGATATCGTCACCTTTTGTTACCCTGGGGTACAATGGGGTTGTCCTACGCCCGTGTGACATATTTATTCTTTGTAGTTAATGGTTGTCGCCGAAAATACATGTGTAAAAGGCGTGTGCCAGATACTTTAATCATTTTTATGGGTGGGAGAAATCAAACGGATCATTTTTTTATTGTGTTGAGGTTTCATTTTGGTAATGTATCTATTTCAAAAAACCTCATAGATAACAATCGATTTATCGGTCTTACTTGGGTGGAATATTTAGTAATTTATGTTGGTAAAGTTGTATTAATTCCTGAAGAATATGTAAATATTATCAACTAAAATAATACAAGGTTGCAAAAACTTACCTGTTACACTTTTTTATGAATGTTTATGTATTTTTTTCTAACTAGTTTCTAAGTTGTTTTAGGCTGATAGTTTGTGTAGTTTCAAGAAAGTTATTTTTTAATGCTTTTTGTACCTATAGTTTTATTTTTCATTTTACGTGCAGCGTGTCCTACTGTTCGTAGCTTTTATTTTTAAATATGGCGATCTAATTTTTTATTTCGTGCTTAGGTCCATATTTTTAAATTGGTAAAAGAATTTTACCCGTAAATTGCAAACTATGTACTCTTACCGGCTTATTTTACTCATTCTCCCCTATTTACCTCTACTTACCCCCCACCTCTTCAACTGAAAATATAATCTGGTTACATATGTTGTTATAATACATACGTGTACCAAATTTTAAGTGAATATCTTAATTTAATCTTATCACCCCCTTCAATAATGGAGTGGGGGTGGTGGAGGGGTTGAAAATGTGATTAAAAAATCCGAGGCCTTCGCTTCTACTGTATACTGTGTAGTCTTACCAGCTTGCTTCACTTTTTCCCCTTTATCCCCCAACCCTTCACCTGATATATTAAAAAAACAATCCAGTTCCAGATCTCGTTATAATACATACGTGTACAAAATTTCAAGTCAATATCTTAATCCGTTCCAGAGAAAACCTACGCACAAAACGAAGTTACAGACAGACAGACAGACAGATAGACGGATAGACAGACAGAAAAGCAGACGCAGGCTTGAGCAAGCGCGGCACATCTGCACAGCCAGAGCAATTGCCTCTCGAGACTGCTCGCTCAGTCTGTACGCGCCCATTTAGTAGTGATATACAGAACACACTAAAAATTTAATTTTAGAAACTACTTACGGATATTTTGTGATTTTTAAATGATTCATAATTTTACTTTCACATCCACGAAGTAGAGTGAAAGTATAGTAATCGTGAAAAAAAAATGAAAAAAATTTATTATTGAAGTAGATTTAAAATGACCAGGGGAGATTGGCTAACATCGCCTATACCGTCCGCATTTGCGGGGGATAGGTGAAAAAGCAGACCCACCCCTTACGAGGCCTGTCCAGGTCTATAGCGATGATTGGGGCAAAGAGCTCAAGCTCGACCCCTAATCATCCGAGACCGTCATCTTTAGTCAAGAATATTGGCGAGGTTTAAAAAGTCATAAAACGTCGAGATTTTAAATTTGAGCGTTAAAAAAGTCTGTCCGCCTCTCTGTAACTTTTTTGTGCAGACGTTTTCTCTGGAACGGTTTGAGATATTGACTTGAAATTTTGTACACGTATGTATTATGACGAGATCTAGGGGGAAATAAGTAAAGCAATGGTAAGACAGTCGACGCTGCTTCAACGTAAGCCAAACATTGTCGGTTTTTCATCCATGCTCAAAGGCGCCTCGGTTAACTCGTGGTCGTCACTCTGGACGCGTGTTCAGTGACTTGATCATATCGACCTCCGAGTATTAAGTTTTGTTTAAAAATGAAAGAAATCAGTGCTTAAAATTAATTGAAAATAACTGAACATAACTTTGGGATTCTCCGGATGCAAATTTTGCAAACAAAGGTGTAAGGCAAGATGTATGAAGCAATATAAGTCGTGAAATGGGATTAAGTACTAGTTGCAGAATTTAAAAAAAAATTAATTCCTTATTAGGCTCATACAGAGAGAAAAACGGTCCTATTACTGGTGGAGTTATAATGATTTTTCTTACCGAACTAGTCACAAATAATGGCTCGCCATGCTTTGCAAGGCTGCCTCACTATAAATTTTAAAGCGGAAAGCACCCTCGTGAGGCCGCTCACTCAGTCCGTACGCGCGTGAGAAGTGCATAAAAATTAAAGAAGATATGATTTAAAATTACAAACAATAGTTCACTAGCTGCTGTGTGTGTATAAAAATAGGTTTTTTGTGTTGTGATAGGAAAGCTTTAGAAGCAGTTAGAATACAGCCCAGGGATTTAACACTCTGTATGCTATTTTAGTAACTAGAATTATAGTGAAAAAAATAATAGACAAATTATCTAACAAGTTGTCTTGAAATCATAATTTTTGCTAGAACTTATTGTTAACGTTAAAAGAAATATACAAAAGATGTTATATAAACGTTTATTTAAGTAACATAATTTTCAAAATTGAATTTTTTTGCCGTCTTCTCGGATTATATAACTCATATTGCAAAAAAGGTATCCTTTGGTAGAAAACTGCGATTTGTTAAGACGGAAGAAAACAATAACATTAATATTGACCTGTTTTAAATGATTGATAACAACTTAAATAATAATGCATATGTAACTAAAAAAAATAATACTTCGATTGGAGCTAATTCATTGTGCCAAACAGGGCATGGGAGCATGATTTTCGAATATATTTCGAATCGAATTCTTTTGCAGGAACCAGTTCAGGAGACACTACCGATTATGAAAATCCATGTTGCTAGACTGTAACCTGGTCTAACATTATTTAAAACAAATTTGTTTATAACAAAAGGAAATATTACATTTTTCTATCAAACAACTTCTCTTTATATTTCTTCACCGATTTCCAACAAGAAATGTTCGATGACTGTTTTTCGTAAAGTTGATATTCAATGTCACTAATTTTTAAAAATTAAAAAATCGCCAATTTCTCGATTTTTGGCGCTCTAAAAGTACAGGATGCGGCAGAAAGGATGGGTGTTTCTGGTGTTTCTGGGACGGCTGTTATCGCGAACGGAGAGGATTAGAGCGTTGTGTGTAGATTAACTCTGGGAGATACGCCATTTGTTAGTTACAATGGCTTTCTGGACGAGAAAATATTGTGCGTTAGCAGTCGAAGAGTATTTATAATCTGGCGAATCTGTGATTGTTCTGTTGTGAAACGGCGTTTCTGCCGACATTTCAATATCCGTCACCATAGCCCCATCCCAAAACATGACACAATCGTCAGATGGGTTCAGAATGAATCCGAAACCTCGTGATCGTCGTCGAACTGTTAGAACACTGCCTATCGTTCAAAGAGTGAGACAAGAGATCCTACAACCCAGAGCGCTCTGCCTGAGAACAAGCCGCAGCACTCGGAGTTATCACTGATACAGTCGTTCTGAAATTCTGAACCCTTCTGGCGATTGTATCACGTTTTGGGACCGGACCATAGTGTCAGATATTAAAATGTCGACGGAAACGCCGTTGCACAACAAAACAGTCACAGATTCGCCCGATTTCAAATACTCCTCGACGGCTAACGCTCAATGTTCTCTAACGTTCAGATAACCATTGTGACTAAAAAATGGGCAATTTGCCCGAGTTGAACAACTTTATCCACAACGCTCTATACCCCTTCGTTCGCGTACACCACCTGTACCAAAAACACCCATCCTTTCTGCCGCACCCTGTATAATAAAAAATGTTTTTTTATAATACATATTTTATAATATCGCTGTAAAAATATAAAAAATAATATTTTTTTACAATACATATTTTATTAATGAACTTAACGATTTCTATATACAGATATTTTTCTTTTCCGCTCAAATAGAATCTCGACGTTTTATGACATTCTGAACCTATTTCAACAAAAAAAAAGATATTATTTTCAATGATTATACCCCCACTCCACTAAGTGGATGTGGAAGTAAAATTAAAGCAGTGATAAGAAATTATAATTGCATAATACAGATCCCTGTAGCTGTATCATCGTGTTCCTTCTTGGAGTACGTGGCTCATGGTTCCTATTTCTTTTGTTTTAATATAGACTAGTCTGAAACTGATATCGAGCATTATTTGCGACCCTTGTACATATGTTATAAATTAATGAACTCATCGTGCCGAAACAATTAAGTTAGCATAAGTTTTATTAGTTTCAATTAAACTCTATTTTCACAGCCATTAGTCCGTGTTAACAAAATAGAATTATATTGTTGAAAGTTTCGGAAGCGATGGGTGAGAGGAATTCCCACAGATAATTAAATTAAAACGTTACAATTTATATTTTTGTACCTTATGGGCTAAACGGATGGTACCTTACCGTTTCTTCATGGGAGTTACCTTGCTGGAAAGTCGACACCTGTTTAAAGCTTCAGACCATAACAAAAATAAGCGTAGCATAAAATAACTATATAGGAAGGCTGAGGCGGAGAATTATAGTGATCAGGTGATAATTTAATTTGGGCCTATTATATTCGGTAGCTTTGTATCAATAGTTTTCTTTAAAGTGTAATTTATTTTAAACGTATATATGGATACGTTATCTTCATAAATTTGGTTTATTGGTTAGCTTTATAATGAAATTGACAAATTTGCTCAGTGTCTGATTATTATACAATTTAAATGAATTTAAAACTACTAAATTAATTACGCGATTAAATTGAATGAAAAATTACATAAATTATAAAATTAAAGAAAAAGACAATAATTATGTTACAGGCAAAATGCTCTCTGTGAAATATTAAATGATTATTATTTGATCACTGTCGGTAAGAATGTGGCTGAAAATATTGACCGTAATATATTATTTCAAAAACATGGTCACATATTGCATAATATGAAATAATTAAAAATAGAGAAAATTTAAAAATTCTGCTCCAGGATTTGTTGGAATCGCAGAACTAATTTTGAACAATATTAAAGTGAACGTAGTTGAACTAATAACTCATATTTTGCAATTCGTATTTTCTAAAAAGTATTTTTCCAGAAGAATTGAATAAATCGGTTGAAAATTCTATAAACAAGAAAGGTGACAGCAGCATAATGGAGAACTACAGACCAATATTTGTCATAAATAATATTTCTAAATTACTAGAAATATGTTGAAAGCAGATTGGTGAATCGGTTAAACGATAATAAACTATTTGCAAATTTTCAGTTTAGTTTTATGGAGAATATGAGTACTGAGGATGCAATGTATGAAGTAACTGAAATATTGTACAACTACCATATATTAGAATTGAAAGTGACCGAACATATCAAAAATTAATTTGTCTTGAAAAAATAATTACTTATAAATTTTTAGAAATTACCAATTTCTTAATATAAAAATAAATCAATTTAAACAAATAAATATTAACAAAAAAATTTTCATTTGTACCCGCGATCTCAATAAACCACGCTTATTGAAAAGACTGGAAGAAATATTGCATAAACTTTTCTTCTTGGAGGTACATTCTCGATAAAAGTTGGAACAAATATCTGAGGAGATGGATGGCTCAACTTCTTTCAAGCCAAAATCGACTCCTGCGCATGTGTGGCGCTGATTATGAGTTTTACCCTCCCGATAGCTTCATCCTACGAATGAATGATACAAAAGACTAAAACATGTAATTTTCGATAAGAAATATCTTATGGAACATCAAGAATTTCTGTACGGTTTTTGTGTGTTCAAGCGCGAGGCGGGGGGTAATTTCAAGCACCGGGGTATTTTCTCTATAAAATACATTCTTAAAAAAAATAACCCAACAAACCCTGACAAGTGATAGTATGAAACAACAATGATCTTAATTGCTTGTGGCTTATTTCAAACAACACATCATCTTTAAGAGACCACAGAAAATTCGGATTATCTGAGTCAAATCAGTAACAATATCAACGCTATTAAAAAGCGAAAAACAATCTGAATTTTGACATATAGCAAAGTAGAAGATGGTCTACAATTCAAAACGTTGGTGATTTAATAGCAAAGCTTTATCCTGATTAGGTATCTGAAGAACAATTCGGTCTCATGGTTGAGAGAATTTAACAATAAAAATCTAGTATCGCCGAATTCTTAACAGTTTCGACAGTGAATAATTTATATACAAATCGGTCGACTCCGTTATAAACATTATATTCTTACATACTTTATATTTAATTTACTAATTAAGTATTGAATATTCTATAGTGTACTCCTCGCAGTTTTTTGAAACTACGTTAATTCTTCGATATGACTGCTATATTTATGATTTTATTCCCCTCACAGTGATGCCATCTTGATTTACGAAACGCTCATTAGTATACAGTGCTGCAGTTGATGTCAATGAGCCTTACTAAATAGATAATTATATGTCATGTAAATATTTCTTCTTAAAATGATTTAGACCCTCTAATGTTTATTAGTAGGTTCTCTTCAAAAACACTAGGATTCTACCTTTAGTTAACACTATATTTCTGTCTAAATTTAAATATATTATGCCTTTCTGTCCTCAGTCATCGTTCCTACAAGAACGTGACGGACGGACAGAGGGCCAGATGAACAGACAGACATTAAAGTAGTTCAGGAGTCGACAAACACAATGATAGGAAACTGTTTTTATCAATGATATTTGCGGTTTTAGAAATATGCCGATCAAATGCAATATAGGTATTCTTAGTTTTCATATTTGCGAAAGAGTAATGAATTAAAGTGGGATTTGGAATAAATTGTTGAAACTAGATTAACTTTACATTAACTACTAACAAAATCAAAATGAACTGAAATTCATCGATAAAGGTTTTCCCCATATGATGGGGACTTTATTGGTTACACCGTATATAAAAATGTTCTTGACTGTTTTCCGCTAAATATGTATAGTGCACGCAAACGAAATTCGGTCGGCGGGTTGAGACGCAAGTTTTTCTGAAATTCTCTTCATCATCTTAGATTAGAGCTTACCGCTTCTATCACATTATTACGAAACTTAAAACCTCCTAAACTTTACGATAGTACTAAACTTAACATCACGAATTTTTACCAAAATGTTATAGAAGTAACAATTTTTACTGGATATGCAATGTGCATACCGCTTCGAATTTAAAAGTTGCAATTCCCTAACGTAGTGTATTTTGACATAGCAATTAATAAACCTTGGGAACAGTTTTTAAGACTTCCGAACATAGAAAATTGTTTTTCGCATAGACAACTTTATGTGACATATTTATCTCAAGGGTTAATACGCCAGCTTCATGGATTATGCCGACCCAGAGGATAAAGCAGCCAAAACTATTTGCAAAGAGTCAACATCTCAGTAGTTGTACTTTAATACATTGGGTTGATTCTACGGTTGGTTCCTTGTGAAACATTCTTCAATAATTTAAATATACAGGAAATTATGCTTTTTAATGTTTCAAAAAGTATTATTAAAACTATACACGTGTTTCGGCTTATTAGGCCTTTATCAAGAGTACAAGATATTACTAAATTCAAAATGTGTTCCTTACTTATTTATACATAATGGAAGGTATAAATTATGCAGAGCTTTTAATCTATTTATTACATGCAAATATTTATATGATTCCTATCCTATGTAAATATACTACAAATAAGTTCTTAATGTTAAATTATTTTTTCTAGAATATTATGACCCATAAATAATGTTGGATCATTAGTTACATTTTCATGCTTTTTGACAGCTTTCATGATCTCAAATTGTTCTAGTAAATCTAACTTCTTTCCTTTATTTTCTGTATGGAGTAATTCGACTTCACTAAAATTAACAAAATGATTATTTTTTATGCAGTGTGTTGACATACCGGTGCTATGTATACCATTCGTTATTGATTTTTTATGTTCAGCGAGACGATTTTTTAATTTACGACCAGTTTTACCGATATATATATAGCATCGCAGTCATTACACTTCAATTGATATACACCTGTTTTTTCTAATAAATCTCTTTTATCTTTATTATTAACTAACATTTTCCCTAGATTATTTTTATTAACAGAAATAGTTTTACATCCTAGTTTTTTTAGTTTATGACTAATTTTATCGCTAATCTTAGACCTATAATTAATACATTTATATATGTCAGTTCTTTGTGGAGTATCAGCATAAAATTCTTTAAGTAACTTTTTCTTTTGTTTATGTTTTATTAGTTTATCTATGAGGTTTTCACTATAACCGTTGTTTCTAGCGATTTCTTTAATGGTGTTCACTTCTTTCATAAAGTTATTCTTATTTAAAGGGAAGGTTAGCAGACGGTGGATAAATGAATGGAAAGATGCCGGTTTTATTTGTGATGATTGCTTAGAGTTCTTGTGAATGACTGTGTCTGTGCAAGTTGGTTTACGATAAATGTCAAACTCTAAGCTGTTGTTCCTATTTTTTAAGTTAACGTCCAAGAAGTTTACACCTTCCTCGTTTTCTGTTTCTAGAGTGAATTGAATTTTATCGTGAAATGAATTCAGAAGATTTAAGAATTTATTAAGTTGTCTTTCTGTACCTTGCCAAATACAAAACACGTCATCCACATATCTAGTCCAGAAAAATACATAATTTTTTAGGTTATTTTCGCAGTTAAACAACTTATTTTCAAAGTCTGACATAAATATTTCAGCTAATAACGGTGATATGGGGGAACCCATAGGTAATCCGTCTGTTAATTTATAAATGTCATTATTAAATTGAAAGTAATTTTGACTCGTACAGGTTTTTATTATGATGTTTAATTGATTTTTTAATTCTAAGTCAATATCAGATTGATTAATTAGTATTTCTATTATTTCAAATAATGGTTGTAATGGTATGGATGTGAAGAGGCTTTTAACATCAAAGGATACTAATTTTGCTTTGTTCGGAATTTTGAGATTTTTGATTTTTTCTTTAAAAAATCGTCTCGCTGAACATAAAAAATCAATAACGAATGGTATACATAGCACCGGTATGTCAACACACTGCATAGAAAATAATCATTTTGTTAAATTTAATGAAGTCGAATTACTCGCCATACAGAAAATAAAGGAAAGAAGTTAGATTTACTAGAACAATTTGAGATCATGAAAGCTTTCAAAAAGCATAAAAATGTAACTAATGATCAAACATTATTTATGGGTCATAATATTGTAGAAAAAATAATTTAACATTAAGAATTTATTTGTAGTATATTTACATAGGATAGGATAGGAATCATATAACTATTTGCATGTAATAAATAGATTAAAAGCTCTGCATAATTTATACCTTCCATTATGTATAAATAAGTAAGGAACACATTTTGAATTTAGTAATATCTTGTACTCTTGATAAAGGCCTAATAAGCCGAAACACGTGTAGAGTTTTAATAAAACTTTTTGAAACATTAAAAAGCATAATTTCCTGTATATTTAAATTAGTTGTACTTTAGTTACCTAATTCTCGAAGTAGCTTTTATTTATTTGTTTGATTATTGAAAATACTTATGGTCGAGTGGATATGGGGACCAATTAAGGATAAGTGAAGCGACGTGTGACATATCTGTTAGCCTGCTGATTATGAAACGATAGATCAAAGTGATAAACATTCAACTAAATTATTAGTTGAATGTAATAATAAATATGAATGTTGGAAATCACAATCGTTGGTTGCTTATACTTATGAATAAAAATGCAATAAAATTTTAGACATATGTCGTTTGTAAAATTGGTTTTATTTTATTACATTCTATAAATCAGTTGTCTAGTCCTAATGAAAACCGTATACAACAAACTGAAATCTAAAATTATCTAAAATGAATATAGGCGCCGTGATGCTACACCCCAGGAGAGATGATAAAAAATTCCGTCATTATCTACAATTAAAGTGTTTATTAACTTTCAATTGGAGAACTACCAATTCTGTTAGGTATTTTTAATATACATATGATACTTGCGTAAGCACTAAGGTGTGTGATTTTTTATTTAATTTTAGTTTTACGATCTTCTTTTATTTTCTGAAAATCCTATTCATTATAGAGAAAGAAACAAAACGTTTTCAATATTGAAAACGATTTTTTTCAATTAAGTTTTATTAGTTATCCCCTCGAGCCACACCGGAAAGCTTCGGCTATTCTAGCAATAGTATCAGTCACACCTTTGGTCAAAAAATAACCACTAGCAGCAATAGGTAGCTTAATACTGTTTAAAATGCCATATAAAAAAATCAATTAACTAAACTATTGAATTAAGTATTATTTCATTAGACAAAACTACGAAATTACACGCCACGCGTTTCTAGACAAACAACTGAATGCGGTATATAATAGTCACGTGACAAGATTGGTGTCGAGGTCTGCATGGATTATCATGGCTATTGTAGGATATTTCACCCTTTCAGATGGAGTTGTCATATAGTACGCGGGACGTCAAACATTATTTATGGTTCCTATGTAGTTATTATGAGTAATACGAAATACTATACGGACTTTAGGCCCTCATATGAGATGCAGACAGATGCGACAAGTCACGGATTTTAACATTTATACGCGTACGTTTGCGTCATATTAGAGATAAACTATTTAGGGTTATATTATATTTGGGTGGTAACCGTGTGATTGATGAACTTGTTTGCCATATTGTATTGTTACGAGGATATCTTAGCTATATTTATTTCATGTGTCGTCTATAATACATAGTAGTTTGGTAAAAAAATATTATCTGGTTTCCATATTACTAATTGTAGGCAATTCATTTGGAAAATCGAGGTTGACATTTGCATTTAATTTTTTTTTTTTTTTGGAAAAGTGAACTGCCTTTAAAAAAGGTTCTCTAGAAATTCTAAAATAAAATTTCATCGTTATTCTGTTAATTGAACCTTAATACCTAATATTGATTTTAAGGTCAGTTAAACATGTATTCGATGAATTCATTTGTTCATTTATTTATTCACCAACCTCAAAAGGTCAATAAGACCTGAATTCCGTCCCCTTCTTATTTGAAAAAAAGTCATTGAAAACTTAATTGTAAACATAAATATACCTTTTTAAAAAGATTCCAGCTCTAACAGAGACATCCCAGCCTCTCCAAATCATTTTCACCCCTCCCGCCCATTTTCATGTTTCTACGCTTCTATGTTCAATCGTACCTTAAGTACGATCCCAAGTCCTTATGGCTCGAAATACATATGCTTCTTGTTACTAGCCCACCACTAGCATCACTCACTCCGCTTACCTCACACTTACAGCTCTCCGTACGAGTTAATTCATTTTATTACGGTTCAATCTGTATTTTATATTTATATATATGGTCTGAACACTTCTACACTTAGCGCTATCCAGGAACAGCGACTTGGACGTTGTTTCTAAGTAGCTATAGAACACAAATTATTGAACTGTAATAAGACAAATTCACTCGTACGGAGCGCTGTAAGTGTAAGGTTAGCGAAGTGAGTGATGCTTATGGTGGGCGAGTAACAGGCAGCAGATGTATTTCGAGCCATAAGGAGGACTCGGGAGTGTAGTAGATGCAATAGAAATAAGATATTTCCTCTTTGTAAATATCAAAAGCGCCGGGTATGCCGACAAAGGAATTAGTCTTGCGTCTCACCCGTCGTCACAGTTTCGTTCTTCTGCAATATACTTGAGGTAATAGATAAGATACGATCCAACATAGAAGCGTAGAGACATTAAAGTGGGTGGGAAGAAAAATGACTTGGTGAGGTCGGAATGTCTCTGTATAGACAGGAATCTTTTTAAAAAAGTATATTTATGTTCACAATCAAGTTGCCAATTATTTTTCTTTAAATGAGAAGGGTGCGAAAAACGTGCCTTATTGACCCTCCTCCTTTGAAGCCTTGGCCTCTAGCATATCCACTTTATGGACTCTTACCAGCTCGCTTTACTTATTTATGCCTACTTACCCCTCCCAAGTAATAATGTAAATGCTTTTTAGATTTATTTAGGTTTTATAAGTGTTTTATAATGGCCACCACATAAACCTCTGATTTATGCCATTTATTAAATGTCAAATGCCAAATGCACTTAAACATAGTTCTGTCTTAAAGAAAGTTTTAAAGGGGCCTTCAAGAACTTACATTAAAACTAAAATATCTTTTAGTCTTTATTGGCTTATGATTGACTTATCAAGGTATTTGTCAAGCCATCAATAAAACGTTATAGCTGTTAAGTTTAAGTTAGGAGGATCAACTTTTATAGAGATTAAGCACATGTTGTGGTTTTATCATTACTTTATGAAATTAATCTGAGGTGGTTGTTAATGCTAGGCTAGAAATTTAATATGTTTTGAAATTACTAAGTTTCAGGTCGAACCCTTCATAAAACCAACTGCTTGATAGAGTTTTAATGAAGCAAACAAACATCTGTATTAAATCAGTGTTAAACATAAAAGAATTTGGTTTACTTTTGCCCAGACTATAATGTTTTAAAATAGACAGTTATAAAAACTGTGAGAAGATATATACATATTCGTCGGCATTTTGTTGGTGTATGCCGTGCCTGTGGGTGAATGTATAATAATGGCAAGTTGTAGTGAAATACATATCAAATAGCGTCTCGGCAAACCGACTTCTTAAGTTCTTAGGCTATATTATCGGAGCATCATAAATTCTATAGGTTTTAAAGCGGTTGTGTTATGTGCTCAAATTAGTTTTAAGATAAGCCTACAAATATATTTTTACAAGAATAAATCGACATACTTAAATTAAAGAGCAATTGGTAATAAAATGAGCATGTTAAGACAAAACTCGTTAGAAGTAGAATTATTCACAGCTCATAGCGTCTATACATACAGCCACCATTTTATTTCTAGCGGTCGAGGAATATAATGCCATATCGGGAATGTCCCAGATTGAACAAAGAAATGTAATTTATATCTAATAGAAATGTTTTATAAAAACAATTTACATATATATTTTTTCTTCCTCAGGTTATTGGCATTACAAACACAGTGTTTTGACCACGAACATATAACTACCTACGATGAAACAAAAATAAACCGAATTAGCGGATATAAAAAAATGCACATATTAACGTAAATGTAGAAATTCCAAGGCACCGGTTACCGAGACCTAATTCTGCATTATAACTTTACTAAAAATATTAAATTATTGTAATTTGAAAAAAATAATAAAATTAAATTTAAAAAACTCTTGCGCTACTCATTTATAAGATAGGAAGGTTTTTAAGGAATTCAAACAAGGAGGACTCACCTCTCGCCCAGCAGCCTTTCAGGACATTTAATAAGACAAACACAGGTGGACCACGGTTGGAAGGACTTAATAAACAAGCGGAATAAAACAAGGGTATTGGATAGAATACCTAAATGTGAATGTTGGTGTCAAAGAAGAAAGAGACAAATTTTTTCATTGGATCATAGTGACTATCCTAAACCAAGTATGGTTGTATAATATTCTTCAGACACTCTCTAAGTAAAAGTTTAGATAATTCATAATATCTGGAAAGTTTTAATAGTAGCTTTAAAAAGAGACGTGTAGGCCCTTCTCTAGATGGACCCGTGTACTCTTATAAAGTTTTATAGCGGCTTCATAGAGTCCTTTCAAACTATTTACGTTTATAAGTAGCCTTGGAAATAAGTTTTTAGGAGAACTTATTTTAAAACTGCAATTATTATTTGGGCTATAAGTTCAGAATATAATCCAACTCTAGATATCTTTATAGTGCATACGTGTACCAAATTTTAAGCTAAAGTCTTAGTTTTATTCTGCTAACTTCCTAAATAATAGAGTAGGAGTGATGATATAAATGATAGCGATGGAAAATTTGAGCTCTTCGCTTTTCCTTTTCATTTTTCTTTTTGCTCTTTCGATATATACCACACATGTTACTTCCTTACTCAAAAATAAAATTCATGGAACCTAGAGAATAACAGAATTTGTGGAAAATAACATCTAGACCTAAATCTTTGCAAAAAAAGAAACATGGGGTTGGGGTGCTTTTTTACAAGCAGTATAAATGAGAATTTATAAAATAGAAACAATGTGACTGGGCGAGAAGAAAGTGTCCTTGTTTTATCCCAGAGTCTATTCGTGATCGGTTTTATAGGTTAGGTTAGAATTAGGATACAATTATTTAATTAATAAATACGTATTAACTTAGCATCAAGCTGTATCGACGGAAGTTGCAATGATGAACGAAAAAAAGGAAACCATGTGTTTCGCTGTTAAAGTCGCTGTTAAGATCAATTAAAATGAATAAAAAACAAACCTAAACGTGCTTTTAGCCGAGTTCAATACCGAAACTAGATAATATGGTTCAATACAACGCGCGACTGTAACATTGTATTTAGTGACCGTTTTCTTTAAACTCTGTTCAATTTTTTTTAAAAAAGAAGACATGAAACTTCTATGTGCTGAAGTTATTAAATACACAATACCAATACTGTGTTTACGTTAATAAATTATTAAATGAAGATGTTAAATATGTACAGATTTGTACACTTTTGTACAACCAACTATTAAAAAATATCATTTAAAAATTAAACACAAACAGTTCTGTGTAAGTCGTGAATATCTATAGATATTACACAAACACATTCTAAGACTGAGCACACAGCATTTTTTTAAATCTCATTTATACAATTTGTTAAGACGACACTCGCTAAGAGTTCCCTTGACGTGAAAGTCACAAGTATAGAAGTTATTTCACAGTAATATACTGGCTAAATCTACTTTTTTGTAGGTTCTGTGGATATTATTTTTAGATTATGATACTTATGAGGTAAGAAAGAAAAAGAAAACATTAAGACAATGCTACAATTATTGTTTAGATACTAAAACAATATAATTAAACCAAATTCCTCAATGATGCATTAGAAAGCGACTAAGAAAATACATTTATCAAGTAATCCTGTATACCATATTATTAGCAACACACTGTATCTGCTATAAATGACAAAAATAAACTCGTTTACGCCAGAGTATCTCTTCCTGTATTAATTAAACCGGAGGAAGTACTGCAATCAGAGTAACCGTTGGCTATCGTGATTATTACATTGACAAGATGCAGTCGGCTATGAATAAGAGGATTTATGAAACAATATCGCATCGGTTCACTTAACTCCTGTTTTCTTCTTGCTCTTATTAAAACTAAGAAGTACCATCTAATAACACGTGACAAAATAAATTACAAAACTCACTCCAAACACGCGACTGATTTTGCTTTTGATTTTTCCAACGATTTACCGGATAGACCGGAAGACGGTGACCATATCCGGCCAGATGCGAATGAATTTTCAAAACTCTTGACTTCACTTGACATGGTAATTGGCACAAATCTAAAGGGTGATTTATTATAAACAGGATGCAATTGCTGCGTTATTGGGGTTGTAATATTTAGAGAAATAATATTGCATGACCCAACGTATTCAAGAATCCCTTTAGTAATCTTTAAAAGTAGAATTTGGGATTTAGTATAACTGACTTTCAACCCTTTTATCGACTGAAGATATCAATCTTTTTTTACACAGTTGCCAAGGATGAAACTTTCTATTCTTCTGGAAAAAAATTATACAGAGTAATCACTTTTGAAAAATAATTAGAAAATGACGGCGACAATGACATTTGGAATGTAGTTGCCACAATTGCCAAGTAGGAAACCTGCTATATAGCCAGTGAGCTGGAGGCAGAAATTTTTATTTGATTTTATTGTGTGACTGAAGTTGAACATTGTAAATATGTAATAACAAAAAGTCGGAAAAACCACTTCAGTCATTAAGGCGTTGCTTACTTTTTAATTAACAGTAAATTAAACGCAATTAAATGCAATAAAAAACCGCTTCTATATGATTTTATTGTGTTAGCCACTTGTTTTAAACGTTGCTTGTCAATATGACATTATACAAATGCAATCGGTTGAAATGTATGTGTCTTCGTTCTTTGCAACTTATTTTCTATTCATTTATGATACACTGAAAATTAAGTGATTTTATTGCCGGTGTACCTTATATCAAAAGTTTCGCAAAGTGATGAGAAACAATAAAATAAACTTCAGTTACCTGTGTACTGCTGCGTTGGGGGATGATTTTCAAAAATCGGGTAAAAAAAACGCAACTACATTATTTTACTATGTCAGCATTAGTACAATTTTATTGCCTAACATTGGCTTCAGCATGTTAAAGTACTTTATAAAGTTACATCAGAACCTTAGGATAAGACCTATTTCCCCCTTTTGAGGGAATGAAAGGGTTGGTAGACAAAAACTGTTACAGCAGATTTTTTTATTATCAGAATCGGTTTCAGCATATCAAAGAACATAGGATCAGATAGTTTTGATCAACAAAACAGCCGCCCTTTTTTTCTTCTGAATAATTTTCTTTAAATTTAATAACTTGATTCCTCTTTTTGGGGAATGATATAAACCTTTATAATACCATCCCATCAATTTATTATTCATTTTTTTTTGTTTCAACACAAGTAGATCTTTCATATGATAATACAAATAATATAAAAAATATGTTATGTTGTAAACCTACAATACATAGCAAAAATTTTTTTTTATTAAATCCATCTGTCTGACGCTGTATCTCTTTAAACATTAGACTTACAATAAAATTGCATATATAAAGAATGTGGGAAATTTTAAACATTTGAACTTTGTCTGCATCATTTTTCTCGTAGGATCAAGCGTTGCCGATTTCTTTTGAAAAAACAATTTTCTGCACCTTTAATTCGAGATGGCGATTCGCACCCCACCCCACTACCATGGTCGAAAACTTGTGTTTTTTTTTCAGGGCCTGGACTTAAACAATATACAGGGTGTTTTTAAAAAGTATGTCAATCACTTAACCACGGACTCAGCATGTCAAAAGTAGTTGATTCAGCCTAATTTACCTCTATCCAAAATCGCACCCCTATGAATATACAGCCCTCTAAAGTTGGGATTAAAAATATTTATTTTTTTAATATTGTGCAAATGGCTGTAGATATCTTTTTCAATTTCGGAACACTGAAATGTATGTCAAAGGGTAATAGTTTAAAGTAAAAACTGTTTAAAATCAAATTTTCTAAAAGGCCGATTTGGGGGTAAACTACCCTTCCCTCCTACCCTCTCTTTTAGTGGTACGCCTATGACATTTTTGATATAGGGCATTTTATATAAAATTTAATTATAAAACTTTTCTTTATCTTGTTTTTTTTTCATTTAGATAACCATTTTCAAATGAATCTGGAAATACTAAAACCATTATGAAAAGTGGAACATATGAAATAAAAAAGTTCTTCTGTGTAATTTTGGCATTTGAAGTTACTGGTATTATAATAAAAGATGTGCATTGCTATCATAAACTGTAAAATTAAAAAAATGTTTAAATAGGTTTTTTTATTAAATAAAAATCACAGAAACTAAAACATCAATCATTAAAGCAACAAAGTAAATTAAAATAATATTAGCAGTAAAACAACAAATAATGAAACAAATTAAAAATAAAATAAAAAAATATCGAACATTAAAATTTTATTTCAGAATGTGCTCAAAATGATTTCCATTTTGTCGTACACAATACCTTGCCCTTTTTAGAAGCGAAAATCTCACATTCTGAAACACGGCAGGAATGTTTCTAAATTCCTCGGCTGATTGTTGAATTCTTTGTCGGAGATGTTCAACGCTCTCTATTGGAACAGAATAAACTTTTTCCTTCATAGCTCCCTAAAGACAGAAGTCAATTGGGTTTAAATCAGGGGACCGAGCAGGCCAACTGACTGGAGCATCAGCTCCTCGACCTATCCAACCTCCTGGAAAACGCCTTGATAAACATTGCCTGACTTGCAGGCTATAATGGGGTGGAGCACCATCTTGTAAATACCACATGTTTTCTCTAATATTAAGATTAACAATATCTAATTGCTCAGGCAATTCATTTTCCAGAAAATCTAGGCAGTCAGCTCCATTTAAACGACGTGCAAAGAAAACAGGTCCAATTAGATGGTTATCAACAATACCTGCCCAAACATTAACAGAAAAATTACGCTGAAAATGCGTTTCTATCTTTGCATTGGGATTTTCTTCAGACCAAATGTGATAATTATGATGATTTGTAATACCATTTCTATGAACTGAGGCCTCATCAGTTGACAAAATGGTGTTTACAAAACTTGCATTTCTTCCATTTTTTCTGAGAAGCCAGTTACAAAATTCCATTAGAGAACCGTAATCTTGAGGTTCCAATGCCTGAACAGTCTGTATATGAAATGGAACTAGTAATTGTTCTTTTAATGTTCTCCATACTGAATAATACGATACTCCTACCTGAGAAGCTATTTTACGCACACTGCTTTCAGGCTGTTCTGATACAATATCTAAAATTTCCTCTTCGACCTCTGGAACTAGCACAGTCCTAGGTCTGCCACACTTCCCAGCATGATCATTTGAAGACTTCCAGTTTCCCTTGCACGACGATCGACTGCAAAAAATGTACGTCTATCAGGATGCCGACGGTTTGGAAACTTTTCCACATAACGCCTAGCTGCACTAGAACCATTTCCATTACATTCGCCTAATATTCTAATCATATCCACCATTTCGGTATTAGAATAACTCATATTAAATGCCATTGTTAACAATTAATAACTGATATCTATTAAAGCAGTTTGACAAAAATGACAGGTGTCAACTACCTATTAAATTTTCACAGGTGCCTTTGATCATCATCTACATTAATTTTAAACATTATTTGTGTTATTCTACAAAGGCGTGGTAATGGTTTTAATATTTCCAGATTGATTTGAAAATGGTTATCTAAACGAAAAAAAAAACAAGATAAAAAAAAGTTTTATAATTAAATTTTATATAAAATGCGATATATCAAAAAAGTCATAGGCGTACCCCTAAAAGAGGGGGTAGGAGGGAAGGGTAGTTTACCCCCAAATCGGCCTTTTAGAAAATTTGATTTTAAACAGTTTTTACTTTAAACTATTACCCTTTGACATACATTTCAGTGTTCCGAAATTGAAAAAGATATCTACAGCCATTTGCACAATATTAAAAAAATAAATATTTTTAATCCCAACTTTAGAGGGCTTTATATTCATAGGGGTGCGATTTTGGATAGAGGTAAATTAGGCTGAATCAACTTCTTTTGACATCCTGAGTCCGTGGTTAAGTGATTGACATACTTTTTAAAAACACCCTGTATATTAAAATACTTACTACTCCACCTTTTGACTGATTGGATTATTTATTACTTTGACATTTTTTGGAACAAAATGGGAGTATTTCTGAAAATCAGCAACGTACACGTCAGCCAAGGTTTTTCTCTACTTATGGATATAAAAACTAATATATTAAAACCAATGAGAAGTACAATGAAATTACTTAATAACGCTCTTTTGCAAGTTAACAATTAGTTTTATAAAAAAAATCAGAGGCATGGACTTCAGCCAACAACTTTTTTATTCGTATTTTTGATAAATGAACAATTTTAGAGCAATGGCTGAAACAATAAAATAATATATAGAAGCATATTTTTGCAAAGACATTCATTTATTTAAAAAATCAGCAACAACCAAGCTCGGTAGATGCTCTAATCGGTCAGATATATCAATACCTTCATTCCATATTATTGTTAAATAGAGCGAAATCATATGCACGTATTGCCACCGCCTCCCTAGCTAATACGTTTAGCGAAAATTATACAGATCTGTCACTTTTACAAATTTATTAGAAAACTACGGGGGCCGGTAATATTTGAAATATAGTTGTCACTATTGGCATAAAGGTAAACTTTTAGGAAGAAGATACACGGTGGTCATTCTAAAAATGTATTAATTAAAATACGACAGAGGAGAATAGTAAATGTATTTGTCACTATTACTACAAAGAAACCCTGACAACATTATCTAAAATATATACAGGGTGGTCATGATACATAAAAAATAAATAATTAGTAAGAGGAGCTAACTAGAAAAGTTTTGCGTGAATACTTTTGCAAACTTCCACCAAAGTTGAATTGTTTCTTAGGATGACCACCTTGTATGTTTTTCATAAAAAGCAAAAAGGTTTCTTCCTTGACAACTATATGCATAATATTATTGTCATCTGTCACATTCTTGTCATTATTTATTCTTTTTGTAGGTCCACCCTGTATATTTTGCAGTGAACGCATACCAATTTCATCGTTGACAGCACCGTCTACTAGCTACTAAAATTTACTGGGTCAATCAGATACGTTATCCAAGGTGTTATTTTTTGAGGTAAGAGAGAGGTATCAATTCAATATTATTGATTTTTGAGACATTTGCAAACATGAAATATTTATTTTTACTTTCTGGAAATCTTGTTCTGTTGTCATTAACTAATATTTACAACGGCGGTCAGTGCGAATTCAAACTTGAATGCCCCAAAAAATACATTCCAATAAAAATACTAGCCCTTAACCAGCTCTGCTTGTCAAATTTAATAATACAGGGAGTCACAAACACTTACGAACTTACGATAACTGCAACTCAGTGTTTTACAAGTGTTTGACGTACTTTAGTGCGCGATAGTACTGAGCTTACGAGCATTTTTAAAAATCTGTGCTTGGAGCTTCGAGCATTCGATCATGCTTACTGCGTACTAATTTCAAAAAGTGCTCATAAGCACTTTAACTATTCGCAAGCATTTTAACCATCCGCGAACACTTCAAGTAATTACAAGATATACATATAAGAAATACTATTTTCCTCTAACAAACATAAAAAATCTTTTATTACGTCAAAGAATTAAGTGTTTGCTATTATCATTAGATTCATGTCTTCTGAAGTGACGTGTTTCGATGTTTTAGTGATTAGTGGGTAAAGAAAAATAGTCAGGTAATCATCTATATTAGTTCAAGCATGCAGAATTTTATTGTTTCTCAAAACGTTAACGCCAAATTTGGTTAATATTATGTCACTATTTCTTTGTTTTTCTTTTCTTAAATAGTGAATTTTTATTTAGTAGTTGGTATATTAGCAACATATTTTAAAAATATTTTTGACGTGTTTCCAGAAAAATCTTTAGTCTAAAATTGTAAAGTTGCGAGACACTCTGTATGTTTGATAATATATTTAAAATTTGCTCTTAAAACCAGTGTCCCCGACTACGTATTACAACTTAAGATCTATATCTTCTTTAGTTGAAAAATCTAAATGGAAAATACTACTTCCTATGAAAAAGGAGCTTGAATCTTCCAATTAAACCTGCCTTACAATAGTACAAATGCTTTTTTTTTTTTTTCGAAAAAAATTTCAATTACTTAATGTACTTAATGTAATGTAATAATGTGCATCTTAATTTCACTAAGAGATATTAATTTTTTTATTTCAGAGATCATTACGATTGTGGAAGACCCTGCATTGTAACCGTCAATCAGAAGATCAGATTTACGTTACATGCGAGTAGGCTCTCTGTGTTCTTGAATTAATTCTCGCCCATCGGAGCAACTCAAAGTTAACCATACAACTGGCCGGATCACTTTTGTCACTTTTGAGTAAGGGAGGGGGCTTAGTGATATAATTTTCTAACGATACGATATTTAAGAATTGTATCGATAATTAAATTTAAGTTATCGATGTGTATCGATATTTATTTAATCCTATAATACTTCAAAGAATGAAAAACTATCTGATTATTCTGATTTCCAGATAGACATGGTTAGCATATTCACATTTTGTGAGTAAGAATTAGATATTTTAATATGGAACCTTCATGTATATTTTAAAATTTACAATGGTTTGAACATGCATAGAACCTATAGGTTCTATTGCTCATAATTTTCTTATTATGTAAAATATACGTATTCTTTTAGCGCCAACAGGTTACTCTGTGTATTACATATTTATTTGAGGAAAAGCAAAAATCATCCGTAATTTTGGTAATTGCACGTTTAACAATATACTGATATTGAAAACGTAAAAAGCGTTTGAAATTTTTCCTTTTTAATACTCATAATTTACTGTAATAAAGTTATGCATAGTTTTTATAAATTATAAATGTAAATATAAACTTACATTTAGATCTTTTCCTACATATTCTGTCGTACTTATTTTGCTAGATGTTTTCAGTTTTTTATTATGTTTTGAATTAAATTTTTCCCTAATATTTTATGCTGTATGTCCTATTTAATAGGGGTGTCTCTTAAGTAGATTATTTGTGACTTAGCTTTGCCTCATATTTTCATTGATTTGTTAAACTGCTTTTCCTTTTAAATGCGCTAGTGTCATTATACTCGTGCTAACCATCCATTTCAGATCTTCCTTACTCCTTATAGTTGAAAACTCCGCGATATAAGTAAGTAACCAAAAAATTACAACTGTATAAGTCGAAAATTCTAAGCACAAATGTTGAGAAATTATAATTGTCAGAAAATTTTCAGATTTTAAATTGGAAATTCACAGTTGCAAGCAATGCAAATGTGAAAATACTTTCAGACTTGAGAAACTTCGAACTTACAAGTCAAAATGTATTTGTTGACTTCTGTTTCAGAATTTATTTTCTATTAATACTTATATCGATAAAATTATGTGGTTTCCATCTGTCGAGTGAGTAAATCATTTTACATGCCTTTTGTTTTTACGTTTTAGGTATTAAAAATTTTAATTCCTGATTCTGAAATCAAAAGTATTGCAATATAAGTGACTTTTTCAGTTAAATTAAAAAATAAAATTAAGAAGTGCAATGTACTCGTGATTTTAAATTACTATCTAACAGTGATCGCTAACACTTCCTTATTCAGAGCACTTAGTGCTCTTTTTTGAAAGCATAGTGTTTAATGTTCGAAACACTGTTTACCACTGTTCGGCACAGCTCTGACTGTGTCCATTTTTGTAGACCCGGTACAATAACCGAAGTTGATATATTACTAAACTAAAGTTAAACTACCAGTACAAAGTAAGGAATATTAAACGGACCAAATGAAGAAAACAATAGACGATAACTTTGTATAATCCTACCTGTTTCTCTGTCAGATCTCTCATCAGCTGAAGTGGAATCTCCAAACATATCCTGAAGACTCAGAGGCTCTCTTCGAGCTAAGGCTAATTCAGTTCCAGGAGGAATATCTTGAAAAGTTTCATACCATAGCTGAAAAATAGTGAATGCATCAAACTAACCTAATAAACATAATAATAGGAGAAGCTATTAACGATGCCGACCCTGAAAGATACCTCGTTCGCTAGAAAAAAATGACCGGTCTGGACCATTTGCTTGCGCTATGTCTTTAGGTGCAGAGAAGGGGATGAACAAAACTTACTATGTCCGGACGCGGACGGTGGAAGCGGTCATGTTGCCTG
The DNA here is from genome assembly GCA_963583905.1 of Stenurella melanura. Taxonomy (NCBI): domain Eukaryota; kingdom Metazoa; phylum Arthropoda; class Insecta; order Coleoptera; family Cerambycidae; genus Stenurella; species Stenurella melanura. The sequence goes on along the minus strand of OY757316.1, from coordinate 53,947,593 downwards.
GAAAATTCAAATTTACACTTAATATAGATGCTTTGTTAAGAATTTTTGTTTGCAATGTGATATATGTTTTCAGACATCAAAGATATTCCAAAAATACGTCTGCCAGCATTTTCTGTCATCAGGTTGGCCTTAGAACTGTTTTTTTCCGAAATTCCCGAAAGTTGGACGTATTTTTGAATTTTTCTCGACATGCAGTGGTCAATTTTATTAATCTAGGCGGATATGATCCAAATTTCCAACCGATTCCAATACAAAAATTATTAACATATCTTAGTAATGAATACTCCAAACTAAACAGTTCTAAGAATTTTACGTTACTTTTCCCTTCCCACGTATTTTTATGGTGACCGTTTTATAAGGGATTGCGGACTGGTGCAGGTACCTATTACAACTTTATTATTTTAGGGAAAAAAAGCTGCTACCATCTGCTACCTTAATCATGATTTCACTTTTCAGTTACTTATGCTATACCAGGGAAAATTCTCTTTTAGGTATAGTCAATGGAATCTGACAAAAACGAAAAAATAATATGATGTACTTGCATGTCTTCATTTTTGCGTGTATCATTGCAGAGGAACTTTAGAACAGGAAATTGAAAAAAAAAATTCAAAAATTGGATATCAAATTTGTGAAAGATGGCGAAGAAGTTGTAAGATTGAGGTTCAGTTTTTAAAAACTAATGATTCCTGATGGCCTGATTGGATGGAAATTAATTTTAGTGAATTGGAAGAGTCGATAGAGGACACGTCTAATCAACCATCAACTTCCTAAACACCTGTCATGCCAAGAAAATTGCTTTTTGCTTGCTCACTTTTATTTTTATTACCACCGATATATGTTTGTATATAGAGCAATTAATTTTAAATACGGGTTTAGATACAACGTATCTGAATATTATTTCAGGAAAAACCTAAAATTATAAAGTAAACTATCCTGCATCAAAAACAGAAAGAAGACAATTGAAAAAATTTCATCCTCCTAGAAATATAACATTGTTCGCTGCGTCCACATATCTTTTTCAAAAAGTTGAGTAATTTTAAAATAATATTTAATTTTCAACCCCCTTAAAAACCATCCCCTTGGTCCTTACAATTTGTTTACTATTTTGTTGTATTCACCACCGATACAATATTGTCGCACCTAAAAAGTTTCAGAATTTTAGAACTAAATACAATTTTTAAACCTCCTCAAGAACCACCCCTTTGGTGTCTAAACTTTGTTCAACATTTTTCCACTTTTCTAACGAATATTTTCCGTTCATTTGCAAATTATTAGAATTTCGTCCTCCTAAAATTTGAAAATTGATCACTGTGCCACGTCTGCAAACATATCGGTATCACATTGCAAGCAAGAAACCTCAACAAAGCATCGATATGAAAGTTCAATTAAAATTTACCATGTCACATAACCGCTTCCACCGCCCGGACACACTAAGTCTTCTTTACCCCCTCTCCTGCACCTACTGACAAAGAACAAGCAAAAAGTCCAGGCCGTTCATTTTTTGTAGCGAACAGAACAGGGAGATAGAGGAGGTCATTGACATACCAAACATACCTTTATGAAAAATTTTTAATTCCGATCCTTTGATCTGCACTGCTGATTTTCTGATTTGTAATGCCGAATTTCATAATTTATGTAAGTATTAGTGACGTGTAACTTTTGATGTTTTTTTTTTCAAAATTAGATTCATTGCTTCTAATGCATTTCCGCGCTCTTATTTCAACCGTACTCGCATTTAGTCTTACATCTATTCGTAATTCTGGGGTAACTCGCTCCATTTCTGCTTCCAGTTGAGCACAGCTATAAATTGTATAAATTTAGGCAAGTTCTTTCATTGTGCCCCACAAAAGTACACTGATGTCAAGTCTAGAGACGTTGAGGGTTACAGAAGCATATGATTTGACAGCTCGTACCTACAGAAATTATCTGGAATCACGTACTCATCCTGCAAAAGATATCTGTTTGCATAGTACAAGAACTCTCGAGTAACTGGATACGATCCCACTGTTAACGCAGATAACTCATTTCACTGATTGTTTACCAGATATTAACAAATTATTCGTCCTGACTTGCTTTGTGCCGAAGGAATGGCAAACGTTGTGGAGAGGTGGCCGTTTATGAAACGTTTTTAATGAAACACTTCACATACATATTTATGTAGATTAAAAGAAAAATGATTGCCGACAAGCGTTAATGGTATGTATGATAATATCACATAAAGTGGTTACCCTCTTTATGTAGCAGATAAGTTTTCAAAATAATTGTAATAACTGTCTTTTTTAAAATTCTGTATAACACTTTGAAATTCGAAGATCTAAATTATCATTATAAATTGCTCCATATAAATGTATTTTTATTCTTTTTTAGTCAACAGAAACTTTAAATTTTCTTTTGGTTGAAAGTGTGTATATTTTGTGTAACGAAGAAAGCAAATATTTTAGAACGTCAAAAGTTAAATTGGGTGCTTAATACTTACATAAACGATGAAAAGTGAAGTAAATTTCACTTCTCATCAATGTTTGCCGAGATATCGTCATTGTAGAGAAAACCGTAGCATTCTTCATATAGGTATGTTAGATCAAATAGATACCAAATGACCTTCTCTACCGTCCCGTTTCAGGTCGATATCACGTTATTAAATACCCTGTATATAAAACAATATAGGCAACGTAAATATATAATAGTATTATCACTTTAAATTTTACTGTCAATGGTGTACCATTGTAAGAATCATTATTTTTTTACAAAAATGGAATCATTTTCAAATATTTTCATTATCTAGTGGTAGTTAGTTTTTATTTCAGGCTTATATTTTGACATTTTACAAACATTTAATATTAATGGAGAAAACGCCTACGTAGATGATAAATAATTTTATTAGATCAATAAATAATAAGTAATTCATAAAAAATATGTGTGTGTGTATATATGCTTAACAATAAAAACACTTCACGGCTATCGTGTCATCAAAATCGCATTTCACAGACATAAATTAATAATCACATTGTTAACCTATTCTAACGTAGCAGCCCATCACGATATGGAATACACGCAATTTCTTTTCCTGATGATGTTAATATTTTTTTTGTCATCAAACGAACTATAATTTATTACGGTATATATTAGAATGCACATACATAACTATTTATTTTATTCAAATCAAGTTATATTGATTTTGTAATAACTCAAATCTTTACCAACATGTCTAGAGCTTGCTTGATATACTGAGTGCATTAAAGGAAAGGCATATCCTGTTGGGATGTATTAAAAAATAAAAATCTATTAGACTATATTGCTTTTTTAGCTTTACATGTTATCTGTTACATTACACGCTTACAGTCAAGTTTTCCTCACTTTGCAAAGGTGATAATCCTTTACGAATCAACTTGATTTTCCTCTTCTCGCTTCATCTAGAATCAGAATAGAACCCAATTGCATTCCATAAAGATTAATCGAGTAGTTTTATTATTATAAGAAATGATTTAATGAACCACTTCTCGTCTACTGAATAAATAATGATGATTAAAATTAAAATAAAATACAATAATTTTTATGCTTAACTCACTCTAACTCAAATACCTACGAAACAGTAGATTGATTTTAATTATTTACCGTTTCATTATCGCATATCTGTTAATACATTGTGTTAACATAAAGATGACATTTTAATAACTGTAGAGGATATTAATTTTTTTCGACTTTACTGTTTGAGACTCTTTTTCTAAGAGTAGGAGTTCTCGGGGAAATCGCATGTGAAAAAATTTGACCAATGAACTAATGCTAGAAGTACAGCACATATTAAATTAAATATCTTGCGGTGTTTGGTTTTACCAACGATTATATAATTTTTTTTGGAGGTGGAAGAGAAACAATCTCCATTTAGTAGGTAAACGTTTAAGCAACGTTTAAAACCAAACCTCGTATCAAAATGAAACATTCTTTAGAGTATTTTGCAAACAGCGGAAAGAAAAACTATCTATGAGAACTAAAGGAAAAACTATATATAAAAATATTAATGAAACCTTTGCATTCTTTAGATAACCTAACTTCTGGTTATGCTAACAAGTAAAAATTCTTATTTGCCCTTCTCATTTTAACACTAGCATTCAACATAGTCCCCTACGGCTACGCAGGCTAAACTAGTATCTACATGATCTCCTACGATATGTAAATTAAGTTAAAAATGAGAACAAAGGCCTGAAATTAATTTATTTACGTACCATTTCTTTAAAAAAAATTTTATTCTAATGAATTACATTTTCATAAAATCTCATTCAGTTTCTTGGAAATGCTTAGCCTTTGAAACGTTTTTCGTCCTTATTGTGGACTCATCATAAAGGCCTAAAGTCACTCATAACCATGTTTTATGCAAAACTAAGATAATATCCATGAAAAATGTAATTCATCAAAATGAAAAAAATTTTAAAGACAAGGTACGTAAATAAATTAATTTCAGGCTTTTGTTCTCATTTTTAACTGAATTTACATATCGTAGGGGATCATGTAGATAATAGTTTAGCCTGCCTAGCCGTAGGGGAGTATGTTGGATGCTAGTGTTAAAATGAGAATGGCAAATAAGAATTTTTACTTGTTAGCATAACCAGAAGTCAGGTTATCGAAAGAATGCAAAGATTTCATTAATATTTTTATGTATAGTTTTTCCTTTAGTTCTCATAGATAGTTTTTATGTCCGCTGTTAGCAAAATCCTATAAAGAATATGTTTCATTACTATAAGCAAACAAATAATAAATAATTCACTTTTAAACTCGTATCAAAATGTTATTAACTATTTTTTAAAATATGATTTTTCAAAGATATCTCGGGATTTACTACTTTTTAAAATTGGAAACGTATATTATTTATTTCAATAAAATTTAATAAACCATTGCAAAATAAACTAAATTTTGAAAAACTGAAAAAATATTGAAGCGACTTTAAATTTTCTAAAATTTTAAAGTGAAAAAAGTTTCAAAAACATATTTCTATTTCAGATTTTGAAAGTAGAGTTAGAAAGCTACAATTTTGGCCTAAGAACGTCTATATTGGCGCTCCATCACAAAATTTGTACAACTTCTCCCGAATTTCACTTTTTTCGGATTAAGTTGAGAAAAAAATATAATTTTCAAAATTGATTCATATCACCTTCTTGAGAATACTCAAGTCAATTTTTAATATCTTTTTTTCTAGACGATTTTTGTGTTAAAAAAGTAAGTTGGTTTCTTTGTGATTTTTGAAATTTTGAAATTGTTTTGACTGCGGGTAACGTACTTATGTAGAATCATAAAATCTAGCGATAAAAAACAGCAACCCTTTGCCTTAATCTGATATTACGATAATCTTTCGAATTTTACACCATGATGTAGCATTAGGACATACAGCATGCAACAAATAACCCAATATACATTATTCCGCTCACAAGCAACTTAGAAAAGTAAAAAATTAATACCGACCTGGCCACTTTGCAAGTAATGCCTCATATTCGGTACGTTCTTGTTTGAAGTAATCTGTACGAACTTTAACCAATTTTGGTGTTCTAAGGAACCATCCAGCCATCCTCGATCACCAGTAGCAGTGACCACCTGAAAAAAAGTGGAATATTAATAAATCGAGATTACATTTACATAGTTTAAGTATTGTTTTAAACATGTATAACAATACTTCGATTACGTATTGCCTAGTCGATTCTTACTTTGATATCATTTTTATCACTGGTTGCTTCAACGGATAAGTTATTAATTAATTAAGTAATAATAATGACTGAGCAAATAATAAATTGACAATAATTTATCGAAAGCGCAAGAGAATATTATGTACATATGTACCTTTATTTCATAAATTATCATAAGGCTATTGACAGTGAGGAACAGGACAAACTGTAGGTAGTATTAATGAATATGGGAACCCTGTTCTCGCGATAGGCGATAACACCAACTCCGACGAATGTAATGTTGGCAAACTATTCTACAAAATGAATTGAAATTAAACAGTGAAATCAAAAATGGATTTTGAAAATATATGTTTACGAAAAATTCTTTCAATAATATGACAATATGATAGCCATTTCAACAAAATTTCACATCAAATATCTTGTTTATTTAAAATAAATTTCTCGCGTTTCCTCGCAATTTCCTTGAGATTTCCTCGAATTTTCTTCTGGATATCCGACAGATTTTCTCCGCGCGCGGTTTGTTATTTGGATGTATTCCAGGATCGATCCCTGATTGATTACCACCAATTCCAATTTAATACATGTATTAACTGTAAATATATTACACACATTTTGAAATATGCCAACATTTTTTTAAACATTACTACACCATTAGCTTTCTCTTTGAAAAACAAAAAATAACCCCCCCCCGAGCGATTTTTTTGAAGGTCCCCACCGCAAGTTACAACATGTCAAATATATCTGAAAAGTCGCAAATTTGACAATTTTTACAACGCGCTCTAGGACCATACCTTATTGAACTAAAAAGTTTTGCATTTCAACAAGGACTATTTGTGATTTTTTTCACAATTTTTGGCGCCGATTTTTGAATTTCGAATTTTTGTGTTTGTGCCAAAAAGTTGAATTTTGGAAAATTGCTTGAAAAATTCTTTAAAAAATTCACACGTGTTCCTTGTTGAGAATAAAAACCTATAAATGTGAGTCCTAGAGTACTTTGATTTCGAGAAAATAATTGCTAAAGTCGAGAAAATATGAAAATTGGCAATTTTCTTGTCAAACCCAGAGCACTCTAGGACCGCGATAATTCGTAAATATGTTAGTAGACACTGAACGTAAACTGATATTCGTTTTAACATCAATACACGAAAGGTAGCAGCAATGTATAATGATTTAACGTACTCGTAGATCATGCATTCTTGTTTAAATTGGTTTTACATATTACTATGTAATAGCAGAACGTTCGATCGACATTTTGAAAGCTGGTCAGAATTTAATCACCAACACAGTGATATGAAAATGTTTTCTCTACGAGCGGTATTGCCGGCTTTAAAAATATTATAAATTGTCTGAGACCATGGCTTCTAGTACATACACCCAATTTCAAGTTTCTGTACTCTTACCAGCTTGCTTTACTTATTTTCCCATATTTATCCCTATTTAACCCCAACCCTTCAACGGAATCGTCTCAAAATATAATGTAGTTCCACATATCGTTATAATACATAAGTGTACCTACCAAATTTCAGATGAATATCTCAATTTTATTTTATCAACCCCTTTAATAATGGAGTAGGGTGGTGGATGGGGAGGGGTGAAAAATATTATAAAAAGATCCGAGGCTTTGGCTTCTAGTACATACACCGAATTTTAAGTTACTGTACTCTTAACAACTTGCTTTACTGATTTTCCCCTATTTACCACTTTTTAACCCACAACCCTTCATTGGAATCATCTCAAAATATAATCTAGTTCCAGATTCTTGATAATACATACGTGTATCAAATTTCAAGTAAACATCTCAATTTTATTTTACCATCCCTTCAATAATGGAGTAGGGGTGGTGGGGGGCTGAAAAATATTATAAAAAAATCTGAGGCCTTCGCTTCTAGTATGTGCACTAAATTTCAAGTTTCTGTACGTTACCAGCTTGCTTTACTTATTTTCCCCTATCCCCCCCTATTTACCCCCAACCCTTCCTCAGAATGATACCAAAATATAATTTAGTTCCTGATGCCATTATAATATATAGGTGTACCAAATTTCAAGTAAATATCAAACCCCTTTAATAATGAATTGGGGGGTGGTGGGGGATGAAAAATGTTATAAAAAATGTGTAGGCCTTGGCTTGTAGTACATACATCAAATTTCGAGTGTCTGCACTCTTACCAGCTTTACATATTTTCGTCTATTTACCCCTATTTACCCCCAACCCTTCACCGGATATGTTCAAAAGACAATCCATTTCCAGATCTTGTTATAATATGTACGTGTACAAAAGTTCAAGTCAATATCTTAAACCGTTCCGGAGAAAACTACGGACAAAAAAAAGTTACAGACAGACAGATAGACAGACAGACAGGAAAATTATTATTTTTTCGCTCAAGTTTAAAATCTCGACGTTTCATCACATTCTAGACCCATTTCACGAGCAAAAAATTTTGAAATTTTTTTTTACGATTACCTACTATAGGTACTTCCAATCCACTACGTGGATATGGAAGTAATTAAATTGAGATGTGCCGATCAAATGCAACATACTCCTCGTTTTATAATTGCGAAGAGTATTATAATAAAAGAACACTATTATCACTAAATTCTTGTTAATAGAATATATTAATATAAATGTCAAATTTTAATAAACGTTGAAAACATGACTATTTTTTTGGCTGGCGATAAAGCGTGAGAATTTGCAGGGGTAAATACAGCAAGCGAGAAACCGCCGTATCTTCCGAAATGGATACTGTTAGGAAGAAATAAAGAAAATGTCTCTACTTGCAACTTTTTTTCTAGAATTAGCGGTTTTGAAGAGAATCGTAAGTATATGAAAAAATTTGCAAATGAACTTATGTTATATCTATAGCTTATTGAATAAAACAATTTGCGGTGTATGCACTTTTGTTTTTACCAACGATTCTTTAAATCATATTATGCTCGGATATGGTAGGGAAGTGATAAAGATTGTACGACTTCTATTTCAAGATACCATCAAGCGAAGAGGTACAAAAATATGTGTAGCAATAATAATCCGATTTCAAAGCACGGAGAGCACCACGATGTCAGGGAAGTAATAAATAGTAGGGTAAGACACGAAGCAGAACGTCTTGACGTGAGCGCTCAGGGGAAGTGATAATTGATAATACAGTATAAGCCTACTTAGATTCAATTTTTATGTAGTTGTTCGGCTTGGTTGGTTTCCCGTTATTCCTGCTAAAATCAATACGTGGACTTTTAACAGCTCCGTAGCGTTCCAAGTTAGAAAAAGATAAAGTGTAGCACGTGAGGTTAGATCTATATATCGATAGGCTCAAGCACTTTCTAATAATTGCACTTTCTACCTGTATTTTACAGTTGTTTTTCTTTCAATGATTATGAATTATTTAATTAACCGTTTTAATTGACATTTTCAGATAAGATAAATAATGTCTTCTGCTTAATTGCACCGGTCGCTATTATCCATGATTATTCATTTATGTTTATTTGAACTAAATTCACATCTTTTACTTCAACGTTATACAACATGAATTGTAATATACTGAATGTGTAGGTTGAATATGTAACGTAAAAATTATGGATATTATTTTTGTTGTAGGTGTAAGTGTTGTATAATATTCTTGGATCCAAGTTAGCAACATATGAAAATTTATAGGTTTATGCCTCCAATAATGATGATCCATTGTGATTCGTTGATACAGTGATCCATGATTGGCGAAAGGCAAATTATGCCATGGGTCTTTATGAAAACTAATTCAGTGACAGTGTCACATGAAATGTTCCAATATCTTTTAACGTCATGGAAGTTCAGTATCGTCGATGATATAATTTTGTTGATTTAACGAAACCTTTTGACTGCGTTGACTACGACATTCTATTACAAAAATTATAGTCCAATGAACTGCGTGGTAATTGCCACAAATCATTGAAAAACTACCTCTGCAACAGAAAGCAATTTGTCCACTTTCTCGGCGAAAATTCAACAGAACTGCCAATAAAAATTGGAGTGCCCCATGGTAGCGTCCTGGAGCTTCTTTTAACTTTAATTTATTGTAATGACGTTAGCTTCTTTTTAAATATTTTTCATTATGAATTTACTGATGATATGGCAGGACAAAACGTTTTCTTTCCAATTTCCCTCACAAGCTTCAAAATATCTATATAATATAATAAGGTAAAAGCTTTAAACTCCTTTATTTTTAGATTCGTCATTAAAATTGAGAGATCACGTATCACACATTTGTAATAAAACCGCTAAACATTGTTTTGCCTTAAAACGGCTTAATCATTTGACAAGTAAACATGTATCTAAAGCATTTTGTAATTTGATCTTCGAATCGGTATTACGTTATTTCCATGTTTATTTATTCTAGAATCCCTAAAATTTGGAAAAAATAATATTAATAGCTTTCATTTCCAAAATACCTAGCATGAATATAATACAAGACATGGTAATAATCTAGATGCATGGAGTGGCGCTATATAAATTACATCGGTGCTGTATTATATAATAAGTAACTAGATAAATTTAAACAATGTAGTTATACCAAATTCTGTAAAATGGTCAGTCACGTTGTTAACCAATGCTTTTTATTCAGTTGAGGAATTCATTCTGTACAACTTTGTGTAATTTTGAGACGTATGTATTTTAGGTTAATACGTTTTCCTTTTCTCTGTTTAATGACGTCCTATATCCTTTTTGTGATCGTTTGGACCAACAAAGATGTTATTATTATTATTATACTCTTTTCAAATACAAAACATTCGATAGGCACATTTCTAAACCCTGTAATATTACTCGTAGAAAAAGAATTTTCACATCACTTTTTTGGTGATCGAATTCTGAAATACTGCCCAAATGTCCGTCCGTTCGTCTGTCTGTCCGCCTGTCTGTCCGTTTGTCCGTCTGTCTGTCCATCCGTCACGTTATTTTAAGCACGATAACTTAGGAACGAAAAGTCCGATTGTATTGAAATTTGGACAGTAAGTTACTATTACCTAGAGGTAGAACCCGATTGTTTTCAAACAAAATCTATCAAGAAATAATTATTAGTTTGTTAAATAAAAAAACTAATGTTTTGTAATTAAACTAAAATGTCTAAACCTAATATTATTTACAAAAATAACTGCGAAGAGTATCCTATAGAATGTGCAACAATTATATAAAAAGTTCAGTAAATGGTATAATGGTTAGCTTGTTATTATCGTATCTAAAAATTGAGATTTTATGCAGTCAACTCCATCAATTTCATCTAGCCAAAATAGAAAAATCCAATGATTTAAAATCTGGACTATAAGCTGGTCAATACACCATAAGTATAATCATTTTAGTATCGATATACACTTATTTTGAGATTATTCAATTTATTTATGCAGGTCCTACTATCGACAGTTAGTTATTTAATGGAGCGTATATAAGTGCTTCACATAGAACTCCACACGCAGTTTCCGTGGTAACGAAAAGTCCAGGCGTTAGGTATATTTGATAACTTTATTTTGTCTTTCAAATGTTGCCAATGACAGCGGCGTCTGCAGTATAGCAAAACTGGAAAGGAATTTTTCGATGGCAGGAATTTTGGAAGAATAACATTATTAAATATGTTTAATTCTAAGTACTTTTTGTAGTTCACACTTTTTCATTAAAACCAGTGGTTTTCGAGATATAGAAAAAGAAGATTTGGTAACTAGCAAGGAAATTAAAATTCGCTGAAAGGAGATTACTATATACAATAAGTAGCTGAAGTGCTAAATTATATTTTGGTGGCTGCATCCTTGAAATATAGCATACACGATAAGGTACCAAATGGTACTTAATTTTTAAAAATACCCTTTTTTTGTAAAACCATTATTTCTCAAATTATCCCATATTTTTTATTTAAAAAATTTTCACAGTATAATTTGGAATAACCTCTGTATCTTTTTGTTAGTTATTTACTTAACTTCTTTACTTTGAACTGTAAAAACTATGCAAAAGCATACAACGTATGAAGAAATTGTAGGAACCTATTCAAGTGTACTTTCTGCAATATCCCTAATTTGTGCATATTGTATTATTTAATAAATTAATAAATGAATCGTTTTTACTTCCCTCGCATACCGAAGGGAAGTATTGTATTCGAGAAAAAATCACCCTGCGCGATTCTTTCGGAATTTCACGTTGCAGATCATGGAGATTATGAAAATATAGGTTTTCCAATTCCGTCGTAAGTCTGTCTGTCTGTCGGTCTTGTTGGTGCATTAACTAAACTATTTGACGGAAGACAGTCAAATTTGGTAGATAGCTGACGCCACTACCACCGAAGAAATGGTTAGACTTTTACTGGAAAATATACAGGGTGGGCCGTCTAAAGAGAATAGATAATGGACTAATATTTTTTCGCTCAAATTTAAAATTTCCACGTTTCATGACATTCTAAACCCATTAAAAATTGTTTTGAAAATAATTTAAAAATTTGTATATTTTTACTTCCCTCGCATACAGAAGGGAAGTATTGTATTCGAGAAAAACTCACCCTCCGAGATACTTTCGGAGTCTGTCTGTCGGTTGGTGCATTAACTAAAGAACTACTTGACGGAGAACAGTCCAATTTCGTAGGTAGCTGGCGCCAGTGCAACAAAAGAAATGGTTAGACTTTTCCTGGAAAATATACACGGTGGACCGTCTAAAGGGATAATGGAAAAAAATTCTTTTCGCTCAAATTTAAAATTCCCACAGTTTGTGACATTCTAAATCCATTTTAAAAAAAATATTTTTTTGAAAATTTTAGAAAAACATTTTGAAAATTTTTTATAAAATGGGTGATGGGAAAAAATTTTTTTTTACTCAAATTTAAAACTTCCACGTTTCATGATATTCTAAACCTACTTAAAAAAAAAATTTTAGAAACAAATTTTGAAATTCTGAAAATTTTGTATAAAATGGATGATAAAAAACAATTTTTTTTTAATCAAATTTAAAATTTCCACGTTTCATTATATTCTAAGCCTATTTCAACAAAACAATGTTTTGTAAATTAAAAATTAAAAATATCAAAAATTTATCCCCCACCACTATACAGTAGATGATGGAAAAATTTATCAGGTTTTCTCTGTAATACTAGGGCTTACTAACTACATAGCGATTGGCGAAATTTCTTATGTCATCTCTTAATTGATAATTTTTTAGAGTGACTGTCTTGTATGAATAAAGAGGGAAGTTCTGTGTAAATACCTTTACCGATTTTTCTACTTCTATAAAATGGGTGAAAAAACATTTTTTGGTTCAAATTTAAAATTTCCATGTTTCATGACTTTCTAAACATACTTCAAAACATTTTTTTTTTTTAATAAAAAAAAATTAACATTTTTTTACCACTACTATTGAATATTGCCGTGATTAGCAAAACCCGGTATCTAAAGAAAAGTAATAATGGAGAAAAACAGCTTTTTCTTTTTTTGCAGCCGTGGCATCTTACACGGTTTTATCACAATTTTTATGTCATAAATAGCTGTTTCTGCTGGATAAATAATAATTTCCCCAAAAAGATAAAAAGAAAAAAATCGGTAAAGGTATTTACACAGAACTTCCCTCGTTATTTGTGCATGGCAGTCACTCTAAAAAATTGATAATTACGAAATGACATTCAGAATAATAATCGGAATATAGTTATTGCTATTATTACAAAGAAAACTTGATAAGTTTTGGCCAAAAAAATATACAGATTGCTCATCCAACAGCAAAAGCTCAATACTAAATAACAGGTGCCACATATGGCAGGCTTGCGCAAATACCAGTCCACCACGACTGAATTATTTCTTGGGATGACCACGCTGTACATTTTTCAATAAAAGTATAATAGGTGTATATGTCAGATATTATTGCCATCCGCCACATCAATCCAACATTCGCGTAATGGAGTGGAAGTATAGTGGTGGTTAAAATTTTTCATTTTTATTTTAATTTTTCAAAAATCTTTAAAAAAAATTTTAAAATTTTTTCTTCTGAAATGGGTTTAAAATGTCAAACGTAGAAATTTTAAATTTGAGCAAAAAGGAAAGTTTCCGTCTATTCTATACTAGTGGTAAAAGAAGTTTAAGATTTAAAAATTACATATTTTTTTTAAATAGGTTTAGAATGTCATGAAACGTGAAACTTTTAAATTTGAGTAAAAAAAGTTTCCATCTATTCTAGTGTTAATTTTTTTTCCAAACTGGTAACAAAATGTTGCAAACATTTTTTTTCCGATATTGATTTGGAATGTCATGAAACGTGGAAATTTTAAATTTGAGCAAACCAAATTTTTCGTTTATTCTATACTTAGTAGTGATAAATAGATTAAAAAAGTTTTCAAATTTTTTAAAAAATTTTTCAAAAACATTTTTAAATTTGTTTGAATAGTTTTAGAATGCCATGGAAACGTGGATAGTTTAAATCTGAAGAAAGAAAAAAAATTCTATCTTAGTGGTAAAATTTTTTAAAAATAGTAAACAAAATTTCTAATTTTTCTTTTAAATAGATTTAGAACGCTATGAAACGTGGAAATTTTAAATTTGAAGAAATAAAAAAAATCCATCTATTTTAGTGGTAAAGAAAATTTCAAAAATGTTGGTAAAAAATAATTTCAAAAAATTTTCAAAATTTTTTTTTTATCAGGCTTAGAATGCCATGCAACGTGGCAATTTTAAATTTGAAGAAAAAAATTATCATTTTAGCAGAAAAAAATTTTTCAAAAAAAATAAATTAATTTTTTTTTAATAGTTTTAGAATGCCATGAAACGTAGAAATTTTAAATTTGAACAAAAAAATTTTTTCTTGGTAAAAATTTTTGCAAAAATGGTGAAAAAAATTTTCAAAATTTTTTTTTCCCGAAATAGGATTAGCGCGCCATGAAACGTGGAAATTTTAAATTTGAGCGAAAAAAAATGTTTTTCACTATTTATTCCGTTTAGACGGTCCACCCTGTATATTTTCCAGTGAAATTTCTACCATTTCTGCGCTGACAGTAGCGTCAACTACCTGCCAAATTTGACTGCTCTCCGTCAAGTAGTTTTTTAGTAAATGCACCAACAGACAGACAGACAGACAGACAGACAGACAGACAGACAGACAGACAGCAGACAGACCGACAGACAGGCAGACAGACAGACTGACGGAATTGAAAAACCTATATTTTCGGAATCTACGTGTTCTGAAACGTCAGAATCCGAAAAAATCTCGGAGGGTGATTTTTTCTCGAATACAATACTTCCCTTCGGTATGCGAGGGAAGTAAAAAAGGGTGCCGTTTGTATGTCAGACATTAAGTATAGACATATATATTTTCGTTGGATACGGCACAATAAACGTTTTCATATCTATGGTTTTGGTGGCATATATGTTATTTTTGTTAAATTCTATAGATAGAAGCCAGTATATGTTAAAATTTCATTATTACTTTTTTGTACACACTGCGTTTTCGTCAGGCACGGCAGAATAGATAAGGGAAAAATTGTTTTCCGTTAAATTTAAAATTTACACGTTCCATGGCATTCTAAACCTATTGAATGAAAAAATTTGAAAAAAAAAAAATAAATTTCGATTTTTTTTTTACTAGGTACTTACTATAAAATGGATTAAAAAAAATGTTTTGCTCAATTTTAAAATTTCCACGTTTCATGACATTCTAAACATAAAAAAAAATTATCACAAATTGTGTTTAACCGCTATACTTCCAATCCACTACGTGGATGTGCAACTAACAATGTGACAGATGGCAACAAGAGTTGGTATATAGCTAACACAATTGACACGGAAGCCACTTATTACAGTTTTAGTGAAAAACATTTACGTAAGCCAAAATATTTGGCATCTTTTATTTATTATTGATTTTTTTTAAGTTATCAGATTTTCTCTGTAATAATAGGGCTTACTACAATGCGATTATTATTTTCTTGTCATATCTTAATTAATAATTTTTTAGAGTGAGCGCCCTGTATAAATAAAGAGGGAAGTTCTGTATAAATACCTTTACCGATTTTTTTTGCTAGAACCATGATGTAAATATTACTTTTTTTTCTGGAAAAGTTGTTGCATGAATACTCCCAATCATCAGTTGTTAAATTGAAAAAGAAACTACAATACTAGATTTGATTTTTTTTAACCACGATATGCCTCTAAATATTTTATAGAAACGCTCTTACAGGTGACATAGAAAAAGTTTCGAACTAGGGCTGGTAGAATATCTATTATCTATTAAATTGAAAATGACGATACAGAAATATTTTTTTGTTCAGAGGATCCCGTCGTAGCAAATAACTGATTTTTTTTTTAAATCGCTAGAGTCAGACCATGCTCTTTGGCAAACCAATTGTTTCAGTCAATTATAAAAAACAAAACATTTTTTTTGTCAAAACCTAAAGAATGAAGAAGTCTGAAATTTGTTGAGAATTTGTGTTTTATATGTACAAAAATGTCTCCAAATTGTCGTTGAAGAAAACGCTTGGGCAGCTAGACTAAATTTTCGTTCCGTTAATTGAACCTTATTACCTAATATCGATATTGACGTCGATGTAAAAATGATAAATGGCAAAATCGGACGATATTTTTTAATGATTAGGTATGACGTATAACTACGACTTAACGGAAAAATTAAAATAGCTTACAATTTGTATTAAAGCAATCAGAGAAATTGGATGTTTATCGATGCTTATTATAAGTAACAAAGTCGCAAAGTTTATGATGTAATAAATCAGAATCAAAATATTCCTCCTAACTTAAGATTCAATTAACCCTCTATAGAATCCTTAATGTTAATTACAAACCACAATACAGTTCCTTCAGCAGGATTCTCGTAATTTATCAATATAACGCCTAAATACAATGTTACCATGTCAGGATCCAACAGATGATCCGTATACAATAACCCATAGGGTCGATTTTTGCAACCGTGTCACCAATTAAAGTTGGGTCATGTTAAGGGTGAAACAAGGGCGTGCAGCGTTGTAGGGTGCGCTCTAATTGTCGGAAGCAACCGCCCTCAACCCCTAATGGCTTGATCCTTAATCCTGTCATTATACATCCTGCAAGGACATGAAAGAAAAGGCGACGAAGAAATCAGCCCATTACTGAATCTGTGCTTCACACTGCGTGATATAGTTAGTACATATTTAGGTTATTTCAGCACTATTAAATAAAATGATTTAATGCGGATTTAGCGTCGTTTTCAAAATTGTTCTTGTAGACATGGACAAAGCATGAGAGATTTACATTTAAGTAACCTAAATGTTGCCACTTTTGTATAAAACAGTGACTTATCATTACGACAAATTGTATGTCATATCTATTACTTATACTTTTCAAGTTCAATTAAGAATTGAATTAATGAGTTATTTCCCTAAAATAAATAAAGTAAAGATGAACTACATTACTACTTGATATTTATAGAGTGAGGGGCATGCGCCTTATTTCAAATTATTTAATATCTTTTCTGGCTTACGGTTCGACCAAGGAAGCCTAAAATCAACCCAGAAATGCAATTAATTCGCTAATACATAAGAACCTCTTGTGATTTTATAAACATTTGCTAAATTCTATTTCTCAGCTGTTTTAGAAGTTTGCTCGGTTGTCTCATATAAAGGTGACCATCGTATGACGACCGTCATAATCGTGGCTTTCAAAAGTATTTGCAGTAAGTAACTGTAGATGACGCTATCAACTTTTCAATTTCCAAGTTGCTGTGCATTAGGGTCTATCGAATAAAACCATTTTTAGAAATTCAAAATTTCAAGTTGATAAAGAGTTCTCTATGAACCCTCATACACTACAAAAAAATTTGCCCAATTGAAAAAAATGGTTCTCCCTTAAGAGATGTAAAGTTTATAATTTAAAAAAAAAAACTGAATATTTTCATTTTTTTTTTTTTAGATGAAGAATTAAGAGATTTGATTTTTCAACTTGAAAAATGTTTGCAATATGGTGTG
Source organism: Stenurella melanura (assembly GCA_963583905.1). Classification (NCBI taxonomy): domain Eukaryota; kingdom Metazoa; phylum Arthropoda; class Insecta; order Coleoptera; family Cerambycidae; genus Stenurella; species Stenurella melanura. Next base: position 53,929,997 of record OY757316.1, on the reverse strand, counting down.
AAATGAAAGTATAAAAAAATATTACTCCAATGCAAAGTTTAGGTCTCCCGAATTTTATTTAAACTTAAACAATTTTTAAAAGAATAAGGTTTTCTTCCTAATTAAAAATTGGTTTTTAAATGTTGATAAAAGTTTCTTTAGGCCATTAAATATTCTACTCATTATCATCAAAAGTATTCTGTCCTAAGACAGGTCCTTTGTTCTATTCAAATTGAGCCCACTAGTATGGATTAAACAATAAGTGGTTAGTTTTATTTTGAAGCAAACAGTACCATTCCTATTCCATAAAAATTTAAAAAGATCATGATGAACCTTGTTTATTTATTTTCTAACAGTCTAAGTTTTTTCTTTGGGCTTGTCAGCAACAACAAATTAGCCTGATGAAAAACTTTGGCTTCGGGTTGAAAAGGGCGATAACAAAATTCACACAATTATGTTAAGCTGTCGACAAAGTAGCAATGGCAAGAAAATAATTAAATATCAATTATTATGATCATACACATTAAGATAAATTTTGGATTCTATTTTTTCTACATCATTTTGGTAATAATATATACCTACATAATAATATATAAAATAATTACTGTTTAAAAACAATACTCCAATATTTTCTTATTCCTTTCAATATTCTAATACAACCAGTAAGATTATAATATGGTCTGAAAATGAATGCAAACAGTTTATATTAAAAAAAAACTACAAGAACCGATAAGAGAAGCTACCTGCAGGGAGCGCAGCTAGACTCAATTTGGATAGGACAAAGGACTTGTCTTAGGACAGAATATTTATGATGATAATGATGAATACATTATTTAACGGCCTAAACAAAACTTTGAACAACATCTAAAAAATCTTTTAAATTTGTAGGAAAATGAGGTTTGCACCTCATTTTTCTAAACATTTTTTAAATTTAAATCAAATGCGGGGGATCTAAACGTTAAAACCTATTGTTAAAATTTTTCAACTTGAAAAATACAATCACTTCATCCTTCATTCAAAAAAAAAAAAATGAAAAATTTCAGTTTTCTGACGAAAATTATAAACGTTAGGTCGCTTGCAGGATACCTATTTCATTCTTCAATTGGGCTAATTTTTGTGGTGTACGAGGGTTCATAGAGACAACTTGGAATTTTAAGTTTCCAAAAAAAGTTTTTTTTTCGGTACACCCTACTGTGTATGTCCCTATCCAACGATGTAGTTTATGATTGGTTTGATGACAGAATTTTGTATGTTTGCACAATTGTCTTACATAAATATAGTAGTGTGAGGATAATTATTATCGGGGTTTTCAAAAGTATTTGTAGTGAATAACAATAGATGGAGCTATCAAATTTTCAGTGTCTAGATTACTACCCCATTAGCCATTAATAACATTCATTGTCTGTTAATAATTTTAACATTGCATAGTACGTAAACATCTCATTAATTTAATGTGAATATTGAGTATTTAAAACAACGTTCAGTTGACAAAATACGGCCGCTGCACAGTGTGGCAGAATGGATCGAGTAAAAGAATCGCAAAGTTTAAAATTTTGATTTTTCCTCGCCGGATAACTGAAAAAAATTGCAATTTCGGAAAAAATGTTTCGAAGAAAAGTAGTCTATTTTTAGTCAGACAATTAGAATTTGCAATAAAAAATAGGAGTTCCCATTTAAAAACACCCTAACACTTAACCCTTCCATGCAATCAAAAAAATTAAAAAAAACCGCAGTGCCTCCCTGTTCCAGACTCCTTTCTGAGTATTTAAAAAAAAATCAAGTCGATATCTCAAAAATTGAGTCTCAGAGCGAATTTTGTCCATTGTGCCATACTAAGCGTCGCTGGCGCAGTGAGACGTATCCATAGAGAGACGTAAACTGTACTTGTCATTGCATCTTCGCTAGGCATGCATGCGTTAATTAATTTTAGTATGATGCAGATCTGAGAGTAATTAATTGGAACTGCAAACTACTCAGGTGCAGAAAGTTATGTTTATTTATTTATTTAATCATCTTTTTTATATTAACGTCCTAGTGAAGTTTAGCTAATGCTATTCCACCACACAACCAGGACAGGTACACATAGACATCAACACAATAGTCATTCCCTGCGATATTGCCATCTACCGCGGCGCGAGTAAGATGGACTCAGGAGATATAACAGCTACTAGACATGCTGTGCCATCCAACAGCGGTCCAGCCCACTGCTACCATCTCAGTAACACATTAAAAATGCCATTTATTTACTTACAGAAAAATTAAAACAAAAACCTGCTTCAAAAAAACTGTCCCAGTCGATCTCCTGCATTCTCTGCCAGATATTTTATAGAACTGAATAGAATAGAATAGAATAGAATACATTCATTAATCCAAGTGATGATAAAATGTCATAGGACAAGTCAATAAACATATTAGTAAATAATCATTAAAGAACATTATATACTATAATCTGACATTCACTCGAAAAAAAAAATTAATACTTATTAGCAATTATCGAAAAGTTGACAAAAATGTTTCTACATTTACAATATTTTATATATTTACACTTAATTTGTTATATACTACTGATCCCATATAGTAAGGGTTAGATTTGTATAATTCTAATCTATGCCTATCGTATTGCAAATCCGAGCCATGACGTGTCGAATAGTTGTAAAATATATTTTGTGGATTAAATTTATCTATATTTTTCTCTACAAATTTTAATATTTCAAAAATATACAAACTAGGCAGGGTTAAAATTCTATTTTGGAGAAATGATTCCCTAATATTCATTCCAAACATGGAACGTATCGAATTCGAGATTCGAAATTACAAGAATAGTACATCTTAAGAGTGTCTAAACTGGTGATATGGCGCGATCGTTTTAATGCAAAACAATTACTTGCGCAATTATTGCATATATAGGCAACATGTGTTTTCCAAACTAGGGACAGATCTATATGAATTCCTAAAACTTTATGTGATGTTACTTGCTGAATTGATTTAGTGTTGTGTTTAATTATTAATACACTCGATGTATATTTTTTTCCAGTAGGATGAAATTGCATAATAAAAGTTTTATCCTGGTTCATTACTAGTTTTTTATTGCTGAAATAATGAGATACGTGAGTAGATTTGAATTAAGTTTGCTAGTAGCATTATTTGTTTCCTTATCACTTGCAATAATAGTAAGTAATGCCGTCAGCAAAAGTACCATAAAATGTGGATAAACAGTTATCTAAATCATTTGTATAAAGAATAAATAACAGCGGACCCAGAACACTACCTTGTGGTACGCCAATATCGATAGGCAGTTCCTCATATTTAGCACCGAGAAAATCTACAAACTGTTTCCTGTTGTTTAGGTACGATTTTAGGAGTTTATTACACAAGCCTCGTATACTATAACATTCAATATTTTTCAAAAGAATGTCATGATTCACGAGGTCAAACGCTTTAGAAAGATCTATGAATAACGCGATAACATTACGCCACATCTCCGTATTTAGAGATTCTTTGAATTTTAAAATATTGTTTTTGGATAATGATCTGAATTTATACATGTTTGTATTTTGTGGGACATTTATTTAGACATCTCTTTTGATTATTTGACATACTCCAGAGCGCCAACGTTATCAAAGAGTAATACATATATAAAGAGAGGGCTTGTGATAAAAACTGTTAATTTTGTAATTACATTTCGTTATTTACATTACGGATAATAGCAAAAGTGTAAAAAACATCATCCTTTATAAGCTGCAATATTGTCAGAACGACATACAACTCAGAGATTTGAAATTAACAAACAAGTTTAAATTTGGTATAGCTTATTCCATATTTATACGACACATAAAAAACTCAAAGCTACCGACCGAGCTAATATAGGGGTAGACCGGGACATGCTCTATTTTTCTACACTTTATTAAATAATAAACTTAATGTATTACTTAACAGATAAAACATCATTACTCTTAAGTAAAGTATGTTCTGTCATAATTAAAATAAGAAATAAATGGAAACACGTCTCTTTTAATTAAGAATTCTAACTCCTGTGATATAGTTACGCAATTCACCACTAACTAGAACGTCGTATTCAGGTAACAGATAAGCAAAGTCGTACTATAATTTATCTATCAATGTCGCGAAGGACGGGCAGTGCGGTCACAAATGCACATGATAGTCCTATCTTGACGAAAAGCAAAGTTACCAGAAATGCCAGTTTCTGCCGAAGACACGATTTTTAAATCTCTAGTATTATCTTATTCATTATAATGGGCAAATTTGAAGTACGAGTCTGTAATACCCTTTTCAGCAGCAATTAAGCCGATTTGAATATTTTGATGGTCGGTCCTATGACCTTTTTTATGTGGACTAAGCAAGTGGAGACAATTATACATGGAGGTATTTCTTTGACTTTGTAAAAATTACGTGGGGCACTAAATACAGTGAAAGACATTGTTGAATAGAACTGAACATTCTTTGAAAATCGACCACCAAAATTTATAAAACTAAATTTTATAGTCATACTTTATTACCTAATATCAACTTTGAGGTCGGTGTTAAAATAAAATAAAAATCAAAATTAGGTAATAATGTTCAATTAACCCATCCACTGTGAAATTTCAATTCGTAATTTTTAATGCCCGTTTTCTAATAGCAATATTTTTTTTAATTATTATTAAATGTCCTTTTTTTATATCCGTTCTATTTACCTATTCTTGAAAATTATTATTAACATCAACCTGTTATGATAAACGCGTCGATTTCATAAAAACATGGAACTTCTTTCAAAGAATTCACTGAAGAATGTTTTACAAATTTCTTGAAAGTGTTCCTGTGTGCAGTTATATATAAATATTTTAAATATTGTTGTTGACATTGTTTGAATTGACACTCAGCCCCAAAATGCTATATTTTAAATTATCTCTACGCTGCGCTGGTACAATAACTGAAAATAAGTAATAATGTGACTAGCTGCGACATCTAGTGCACAGGTACCGATTTATAAGTTTACCTGTGTTTGTATATTGAGTCACCTGCATGCGTAAACACACCTAAATAGAAAGAAAACAATACTAAGCTGTGAAACGAAGCGTATGTTTGAGCTGCCGCAACAGATGGCGAGGAACTCTAAATACGTACGAAACATATATATTTACCAATGATAGTAGCTACGGTTACTAAAATGAATAATGATATAATATATCACATATTTCTAGACGGAATGGGACAAATTCTGAAAAACTGAATATTAGAACATTTAAAAATTCATATTATGTAAAATATGTATGTAGGTAAATTAAAATTCATGTTTTTATGAACCACGTTTATAAAAACAAATATGTATATTTGCAGGAAATATTCTATCACTCATAAATAATTTACTAAACCAAATTTTCGTACAAATAACAATACTGCAAGAATTAAAATTTTTATTAAAAATATGTCAAAACGAGGAAAACATCCGTCATCAAAACAACGAGGTGGTTATGATGTCTTCAGTGTCTAATTTTACTATTTATATGGTGTAAAAAGGTATTTAATGTTAATGAAATTTTATTCATGAAAAGAATCAAAATGTTTCAACGAAAACTGGTTTAAAGGTATTATTTGTACGTAATAGCATAGATTTATCCTAAAAAATTTAGCAGAAAGTGTCTTTATATAAGGAAACAAGCTAACCATTATATTCTTCGCTGATTTACTGCACATTTTATATAATTGTTGCACATTGTATAGGATACTCTACGCAGGTTTTTTTTTTTAAATAACATTAGTTTCAGAGATTTTTTTGTTTAATTACAAAACATAAAAAACGTGTTTTTCAATTAAAAAATTAACAACTTTTTTATTTATTGATCGATTTTGTTAAAAAATAGGGTCCTTCCTCTAGCTAACACTAACTTACTGTCCAAGTTTCAATACAATCGTACTTTTCGTTCTTAAGTTATTGTGCTTACAAGATTCGTGATGGTCGGACAGACAGACAGACAGACAGAAAGACTGACAGACAGACAGACAGACAGGCAGACAGATGGACAAACAGACAGATGAACGGACATTTTGAAAGTTCAAAATTCGATCACCAAGACAAGACAGTGATGTAATTTTTTTTTCTCTACGACCAATATTACCAGTTTTAGAAATGCACCGATCGAATACAATATACTATTCGTTTATTTGCGAAGAGTATAATAATATTTAAAAAAACGGCCACGAGCATATTGGAAATGTATAAAAGGTTTCCATAGCTGTTTCAGTACGTCTACCAAATTTTACGTGGATTTTATTTTATCAACTCATTTAATAATGGAATGGGGGTGGTGGGGAGGTTGGAATATATTAAAAAAATCTAAGGCCAAGTATATACACCAAATCCCAAATCCCTGTAATCTTACCTGCTTGCTTTATTTATTTTCCCTTATTTACCTCTATTCAACACACAACCTTTCTTCGAAATTAGCGCAAAGTATAATCTGATTCCAGATCTCGTCATGATACAAATGTTTATCAAACAAGTCAATGTCTTAAACCGTAAAAAAGTTACAGAGATATTGACCAGCCGACAGACAGAATTTTTTTTTTCAAAATTTAATCTCGATTAAACATATTCTTTGTAGGATTTTGCAAACAGCGGGAAAAACCCATAAAAACAAAAACTACATGTAAAAAATATTAATGAAATCTTTGCATTCTTTCGATAATCTGACTTCTGGTTATGCTAGTAAATCAAAATCCTAAAATAAATTTGTCCAATCTCTTTTTTGATATTCTCATCATAACATTAGCATCCAACATAGTCCCCTACGTCTAAGCAGATTAAACTAGTACCTACATGGCCCCCTACGGTATGAGGATTCAGTAAAAATGAGAACAAAGGCCTAAAATGAAATTTATTTACCTACCTTTTCTTAAAAAATTGTTCGTTCTATTGGATTACATTTTCATAAAATCTCTCATTCAGTTTCTTGGAAATGCTTAGCCTTGGAAACGCTTTTCGCCCTTATTCTGAGCTCATCAGAAAGGCACAAAGCCACTCATAACGATGCTTCATGCAAAACCAAGGCAATATCCATGAATAAGTATGAAATATTTATATATGACATTGACTGATAAAGAACAACAGATCTTCACCTATCTATTAGCCTAACTCTATGCATGTTTAATCTCGATGTTTTGTGACATTCTAAGCCGATTTCAATGAACGATGTTTTTGAATTATTTTTTATGATTACTCTACTTCCTCTCCATTACGTGGATGTGGAAGTAATCAAGAACTAAATCATTTGAAATACGTATTCGATGTGATTTTCAGGAAAAATAAAGTGTTTCGTTATAGAAATATATCAATGATGTCATAACTTGAATATGGACCATTTGCTATATTCTTACAGGAATCCCGCCACAGAGGAACGCGATAATACATATTTAATTAAACAAATCACGCGTTGCTATATTCAATTTATTTGGCGAAATCTGTTTTACCAACATATTAATGCGAATAAGACGTACTGTGAAAAATTGGTTATGGTAATTTGCATCTCGCAGTAATGCACAAACTACATAATCTTGGCAATTTCAAGAAAGCTATAACTCATCAATGTTCAGAGATGCTTGCATGGAAGTCAGCTGCACATTTTCCACGTCGTTTCCCCCAGTTTTTCTACCATCATAAGCTTTCCTTCAACTTTTCGCCCGATTTCCCTAGCAAGTTATTTTGTTGTATCAAAAGGAAAGTTTTCTTTCCACGAATAATTAATAAATTTAAAAAGGTAGAGCCTCGCTTCAATTAAGAATTGTATAGAATGAATTTTTATGCCTCACGTCATATTAAAGTCGAAGTTTTCGCTGAACCTCATGGGAGTTTGTTTTGAGGTGACTTTTCTTATATCGAAGTTTTTAATGTCACTGTCTGCTATATGAAATTTTACAGCAGAAATTTTAATACTGGCAGTTCAGTACGTCTTAATTGCAGGCTATAAAGTTCAGCTAGTGATCACGGACATACTAGTCGGGGAGCTGGGTGGCTCTTTGGAATCGCGTTATATGAATTTTGTGTGAGTTAATGAATTCTATCGAACATAAATCACGACAAAATAGACTTCTAGCTCAGCTTGTCAGATTGGCCAAATTTTAAGATAAACCTATCCTCCATCGTGTAAAATCGTACTTTTTGCCATTTCTCGATACGTGTATAAATATTTCTGATAGGAATTCAGTCTTGAAATGCATAATTGTTTATTTAGGAAACATGTAACTAATTATTAAAAATAAGAATAATCTTTTAATTAAGGTACATTACGTCCGAGATGCGAGAGAAACTCAACTTGGCGGAAAATGTTAAATTTCTTCACAGTAAAAAATAAATAAATAACTTGTAATAATGGGCTTAGAGTTCCGAGATAATATATACAACAAAAATTTGAAATAAAGCCCATTCCATCACAAACAGTTAAGAAATATGGCAGTTAGTGCTATTAGACATGAGAAAGTCGCTTATATGGCTAGCTTTTGGAGTGACAACGAAATGATTTTGGAAAGCTATAAATTATATTGAAAATAAAGTGAGTAAAGAAAAAAATAAGACTCCCTCAAGTCTCAACCAATGAGCAAAATGCATAATTTTTTTAAACATTACAGATGAATAGATCACTAAAAAATATTATTTTTCCAGTATTTTATTTTTGTTTTATGTTCTAATTAAAGGTTAAAAAAATATTTACTGCAGATGTCAATTGAACTACGTTTAAATGGAGAAGTTTCCGCGCTACTTCTATGTGACGTCATCGGGCACGTCGCACCGACGGAAAACATATTGTGATTGCGAATGTGTACATATTATTTATTGTTTTATGGAAAATACAAAGAAAAGGGGTGAAGTGGCAGAATAGCCTATGCTAAGCTTCGCCCATGAAACATTGTATATTTCTTTGTTTCAATAAAGTCGTTTATTATTATTATTATTATTATTATTATTAAAAGTAGCTATAAATATTGTATTGTGCCCAAATGTACAAATACTACAAATAAAACTCCAGAAAAGTTATTTTTTAATGTGCCTAGACGCGATAAAGTTAGGAAGAGATGGTGCAGAGCTATGAGACGCGACGACCGAAATGTAGAATTATCGTCATCCTCAAGATTATATTGCTGCCAGGATCATTTTGATGTAAATTTACCCATTAAAACTAATTACTTTATAATAATATTATGAAAATATGTACCTAACCCTAATATTATTGTGATAATTTGTTTACATATCATGGTGAATTTGGTCACTTTCCTATTTATAGGAATACAAAAGTTTACTAACTTCCGTTAATAGGAAGCTTGAATTAACATGTATAAATGTATAAGAACGGTGGGAATAATGTAACTTCTCGACGTTCTACATATTATCCAGTTATATATTTATATATACCTATGTATGTCAACAGTTATTTTTACTATTAATGTACCTACCTAAAAGTACGTACTTAGTAAGTGACGGGAGGTATTTATTATATAAAAAAGTAAAGCATTCTAAGATGAAAAATATTAATTAATATAACTTTAAAACATTGCCTTGTTTACATATTTTGAGGTTAGGTACATAAATAATTTGTTATATTTAACTACAGTAAAAGGATAGAAATGGGCACAATTGAATTAATGTTTAGAATAATGAATGACACATACCTTGTTGCTTTAGTACTCCAATTTCTGCACTAATAAAATCAGTATTAGTAGCAAAAAAGTTTATCGTAAACACATCAACAACGGGCAAATCGTCACTCTGTCCCCGTAAAACCCCACTGTCCGTCATTTTTACCACTTAATAATTAAAATAAATAAATTAATGAATTATTTCTTTTATGAAAATATCAATACACATTTACAAAACACAAAACAATTTATGATTTAACTCGTTGGCAGATAGACAACCATTAGATATTATGCCGAATGACGTCAGGCCAATAGCATGGTGTTTTCAGTCACGTGGATATGTTCCCATAAAATTTTGAATTTCAAAGTCGTTTATTTAGGCTACACATTTTTTTTATACCTTTTCTTCATTACTTTCTCAACTTATATAACATATATAACGAAAAATTAATAAATTATTGCATTTCTAAAATTCATGCATGTTGCTCATTCAATAAAAGAAATAATTATTAAGTCTGTAAACGAGTTTGTAAATAATAGGTATAATGATTCTCTTCAGTTCATCTAGCTACTATAGTTAAAACCAGTACTATTATATCTGACCTAATCTCAAATGCCAGTAGCTATGATGAGATCAACGTTAAAATATTAAGATTATCTCCAATAATCACAGGTTTATAAAAAAAAAAATATCCGAGAAATGGGATTCCATTACCGTACACCGAAGGGTTTTACGTGCTGAACGCGATGTCGTAGTCGGTTTTGGACCATCACGTCAGGGTTTCGATAGAACTAAACCTAAAAGTGCTAAAAATACCTTTTTCGTCTACGTTCATGCACAAATTAATTTACTCAATATTTTGGCCTGAATTTTGTTGCTCTTGGGTTTTTGAGTTCACTGATCACTAGTTTTAAATCAGAACTTGACAATTTCTAAATCTAAGATGGCGGATCCAATATGGCGGATTCTAAAATCCAGAAATTATCAAAATTTGAAGATTGTGGCACAAAACTTATTATTCGGGAGATTTTGGGATCGTTGATCACGAATCTAAAGTCAGAATTTGAAAATTTTCAAATTTAAAATGGCGGATCAAATATGGCGGATCCTTCTGAGGCCTACTCAGAAATGTTACTACTATGTTATTTTTTATATCAAACATCTTACTACGATAACAAAATAAAGTAGGATAAAAAATAGGATTGAAATCAGTATTATTATATATACAGGGTGATTCAGGTATGCGGTCATTAATATCTAGAGGTAATTCTACATAAAAAATATGAAACAAGTGCATATAAATATGAGTTCGAAAATCACTCCTAAAGGCGCTGCGGGCTTCTAAAGGGGGCCCCCAAGATTGACATTTTATTTAACATCTCAGGAACCTTTTGAGCTACACTGACTTTCGCACGTGATTCGATATCAATAAAGGTCATTACCAGATGTTATTCATCAAGGGCAAATTCAATCAGGGGTGCACAAAATTGGAAAGGGGGACATACTTCTCCCCCTCAAATTTTTCTATGTGAATCTTCTGTAATTGTCTCATCGAAATTTGATTCCTTGGCTATAAATACACAAAAAGGGTTATCTTGTTGTAACGCCGAAGGACCAACCCGTTTCAAGAAATTTGAATCTAAAACAATTTTTCTAGTCTAGCAGCTTGTGTGGAAATGGGTGGCGCCCATTTGGAACATTTAATTTAATTTGTTAATCTTTAAAACCTGTTGAGTCCTTTAATTTAGTAATATTTTGTTATTTTTCTTAATTTATTAAAGGGAATAATAAATGCAACTTCACTAATTTTGGATGTCCCTTCAAAGGCCCGCAACGCCATTAGGAGAGATTTCCGGACCCATGTTTATGTGCACTTTTTCATATATTTTTTTTATGTAGAATCACCTCTAGAAATTAATAACCGCGTACGTAAATCACCCTGTATATATAATAATGCTGATCTCAACCCTATTTTCTATCCTATTTAAATTTTTTCGCAGTAAGAAGTTTGATATAAAATGTACTCTAATAAAAAAGTAGACCTCAGGAGGGTCTGCCATATTTGATACGCCATCTTAAATTTGAACATTTTAAAACTCTGACTTTATATTCGTGATCAGCCATCCCAAACACCCCCGAGTAATAAGTTTTGGGTCACAATTTTCAAATTTTGATGAACTTCCAGATTATTGCATCCGCCATATTGGATCCGCCATGTTGGATTTAGAAATTGTCAAATTTTACTTCAGATTCGTGATCAGTTACCCCGAAAACTCCAGAGTAACAAAATTCAGGCCAAAATATTGAGTGAATTAATTTGTGTATGAACGTAGGCGATATTTCTTGCTGTCGAATGATAAATCTGTATATTATTTTGACGTAAAGTTATTAGATTTTCTTTGTAATCATAGTGATAAATACATTCTGATAATTATTCTCGTATGTTGTTAATAATTTTTTAGAGTGGCCACCCTGTATAAATAAAGAAGGAAGTTCTGTGTAAATACCTTACCGATTTTCTTATCACTACAGTGGCATAATATACTACATAAATCTATTTATGTTTATGGCTCCACTCATTTTCTGGGATTGTCAATTATTATTGTTTATTTTATGTTTTTGTTATTATATTGTTTTGTTGATAATTAATATTAGAATTTTATTTCATTTTTGTATGTTGTATAATACTTTTTTGAGTCAAGTTAGAAATATGATTTTTGTTTTGTACTTAAAGTTGAGTTGAATATAATTAGCTAGACTTCGCTATTTCAGGGAAACTTATGTAATACATTTCTAATTAAAGACATTTTAGAATAATTATTATTACTAATTTATTCGAATTTGGAAACATCTCACTTTTTGTTTAATTTACTGGCAGAACTTTCTTTCCGGGAATATTTTTGTTCAGTTAAAACGTTTAAATAAATATTCTTAATCTAAAAAAACTCGCTGTAATTTCATGTTTTTACAACTTTGACGGCTCGTGATGTATCTGACGGGAGGTGTCCCGTCCCGTAACAAGTCGTATAATAATATCTTATAAAATGATGACGCGCCACCCAGCTCTTGCACTATAATATGCAGATGTTCAAATTTTTCGTGCAATTACATCAAATTGCGATAAATGATTTTAACAGTGGCGTTTATTCGGGTTGCAGATGTTACTTCAAAATACTAATTATTAATTTTGATGACGGCCCAACGTGCTGCAGACATATATTTTTTACTGCCCCCAATTTATCTCGTTCACGGAGATTTATACATCATGTTATCCCTCAGTATGTTTTACGTACAACCCTTTCTCTATATAATTACCATATATTTATCTCCATTTATTTCAATATCCAATATCATAAATACTACCAAGTCTTCACCCTTACATTACATAGTTGGAAAAGTAACGGAAAAAGTCCGTTTTAAAATAGCAACTTTAACGAGTCAACTATAGAGGTAGTTTTCTCCTTTTTCAACTTTGTCAATTGTTAAATTTTGGCGTGGCAAGAATATTATGAGGCGCACATAAATGGGACGCTTTAGTCATCTCAGTCTTTCTTTGCGCATCTGGGACATATACTCTTAGGCAGGTAGACAAACAGCGTATTTATGTTTTCGAAATGAGGATCTGGAGATGTTTGCTGCGAGTTCTCTAGACAGCTCGATTCTCCAAGAAATACATCCCCCAGCGCGACTCTCCAAGATTGTCTTTTCTTGAGTTCTCTTCTTCTTTGGTCACATCAACTGGAAATAGGGCAATATAAAACGTTTGATGGCCTAGAAGAAACCAGATGAAAAGAGGTGAAGAGGAAGACCATCAGAACATTGGATTTATGCCAAAGAACCAATGGGAAAGAGCTTTACAGAGGCCGCGGCAGACGACGTAAAGCAGTAGGACAAGCTATGCAGCAAAGGGAGATCAACTAGAACATACAGGAATCACAAGACGTCTGTCAAGACTGAATGAGAGAAAAGTCAGTTGTTGATAAAAGGAAAAGAAAATATGTGAGAATACTTTCATGTTTAAAGCGTCATTTGCCTGATTCATATTATGTTTTTGTAGGACTTAAATACTAATTGGTAATTGGAAAGAGTTACCTTTTTCAGTATCTCCAGGGACGAATGCCCATGTCAAGTTTTTTTATTGTTAATTTTCTTAGGAGCAGTTATTATTTCTGAAACGTTTTAATTATTCTAGAGCATTATTAAACTCAGGCGTAAACTTAAAAAACCGAAAGTACTTACCTAATACTTTAAAGATGTGAGAAGAGCCTGATGAAACAAAATTATCTCCATATTTCTCATTAGGGAAAAATGTAATTAACAAATGTTAGTAATTGCGCAACAGGCATGAACTCGTGAGGCGTATCGACTGTTAGGAACATTTTATTTTCTATGCTGACTTTATGCCTGGAAAATGTAATATATTTATATTTCAAGAGACACGGTAGTGTCTCGCGCCAAGTTCACTCAAACATCCCCGCTCACATAAATAATAAGCGAGCACCCGTGTATCTTTGCAGGAGAAATACCTACCCCCACCGCCACCTAAATTTTGAATTGAAATTTCTCAATAAGTATAGGGATTTAACTAAGAATTTGTTTAGTTACACTTATAAATCGATAATTCTCTATCGATTGAGACCAGAATCAACGACATTAATTACATACTAACGAAGATACGTGCACAGCAATGCGTAGCCATTAATTTCTGCTTTCCTCGGTGATGATCGGATCCAACAGATTCACAGTAAGTATTGCGGCAGTTTGGACGGACCCGTAGGCCTCCGTCGTGGCCCTCATAGAGCTTCGCTCGGCCCCATTTCGCACCCATAATGGGGCCCTCGTTGCGGCCCATATAGGACTTCGCTGGGCACCATTTCGCCCCCTATTGGAGTCCCCATAGTGCTCCATTGTGGACCTCGTAAGACTTCGCCATGACCCCCCATAGAGCTTTGCTGAGCTCCATTTCACCCATCACAATGGGACCGCCGTAGGTCTCGACATCTCCAACTCTATGGCCCACAAGAATTCCTCCTGTCATTCTGTGGCCTCTGCAATAAAGTAATTGCACCCTATGACTAACGTAACCTCAAATTTTACGCTTTTGTAAGTTTACTATAATTTTTAATGTTTTATTCGCCTTTCTAGATTAGATCCTGTGCCGTAACAGGCCTCTTGACCGGACATGGCTCTTTTAGGAAACACCTACACACAATGGGGGTGGTTGACCACCCCGATTGCAGGTTCTGTGAGGACGAGGAGGAGACCTCCATTCACGTTCTCACTTCTTGCCCAGGACTGATGAACCTGAGGCACAAGCACTTCGGCGCTGGTTTTCCAGTGCTGGAGGAAATAATGAGTTCTCCCGTGGGAAGGATTTCAGCCTTTGGGCTGGAATCCGGTCTGTACGGGGGAGCTCCTTAATTTGTTAGCGGTAGCACAATGGGCCACAAGGCCTGAGTGCGGCGACCTCCAAGCACCCCGCTAAAAGAAGAAGAAGAAGAAGAAGAACATCAATAAACCCTCTTATATAGAATACCTACCTATAATTTTGTAATATCGTTGAATATTAAAAACACAGGGGTAATTTACAGGTTGGATTTCCAACCTGCAAATATCAGTACATTTTTTCACTAAGAGGCAAAACGCGGTTTGGATTCACTCAGCTAATCTTATACAAATTTTCCCTTCAACCTCTGACTGCCGTATTACATATTATTCCCGATTATCAACATGTGCAGGATCTACGGAAACATGGAAAGTGAAACGCCCAAGTTTTTCTGTATTTGAAAAAAAAATGTTTTCATGCATTTTCTTTTTATAAAAAAAAATACCAGACATGGCGATTTTAATTGATTTCAAATATTTTTGGAGAAATCACATTTTCTTAATTTATCTTTTTGTAGAGAGGAAACATATTCTTTTGGACAGAGTGTACTTGGCGTCATTTACAGATAATCTGTTTTGTGCGCATTAAGATTACCAAAAATGTAAGTTGTAATAAGCCCGTGGCAAGTAGTTTTAACAAACACAAAATCTCTTGAAGAGTACACTCGAATACTATCAGTCGACTCGTGTTTCACCAACCATGTTGACATTACCTGAGGATGTTACAGCCAAACTAATGTAGTTTCTAAGCTTTTAGAAGCATCCAGCTGTCTACTACCTTTCCTAACTAATGATATATATTCTATGATTGTGATGAAAAGTATGTTGGACAACACTAGACTTTTCAGTTTTTTCATATTTGAAATGGGTCACATATTTCTATAATTTAGTTATAATAAGATATTTCGCTTATCAAGAATGCTGATATCTGATATCCAGAAAAAAAGGTTCTAGCATTTTTAAATGCAATGAAGTAGTTTCTTCCGGGTTTTGCCGCGGTCGTCGAACTTGACTTGACGTTTCGCTGATCATGCTGTCAGCTTCTTCAGAAGGGTTCCAAAGACTGAAGTTTGGAACCCTTCTGAAGAAACTGACAGCATGATCAGCGAAACGTCAAGTCAAGTTCGACGACCGCGGCAAAACCCGGAAGAAACTACTTCATTGGACAACGGCCGTGAAAACCTGCATTGCACTATTTTTAAATGTAGCCCTAATGGCTTATACTATTGTGCCTAGGTTGAAATTGCTAGTCTCAATTTCTTGATTCGTCGTCTATTAAGTTTCCCTCTGAATGAACAGAGTTTTGCAAAAGAGATATTCTTAATTTTATGTATATATCCAAGGACAATATACACTGTATAAGTTTAGTGAATGCAATATTTTGGAAACCTAGATTTAAGAAAAGTCTGCGGAACTTCTCCACCGTTAATGTTAAATAAATAAATAAAGACATGAATTAGCTCTTTTTGACAACCCGAAGGTGGAAACTGAATCAACTGAATAGAATTGTAGGAATTGTCGTTTGAAGTATATTGGACAAATATAATGCCCATCTAGAACTAGATTGAGGAAATATATAAAATATTTTGGTGTGTGTAGAAATAACTTCATAACGCTGCATTTTTGCTCGTTGTATTGGAATTTAATACCCTGTAATTTTTGTAACAACTATTTCATCATATGGAAATGATCTACCTAGTGTGAAAACATTTAATTTCGGCGATATTCTCCCAATACAGTGGCGCAAGTGGTGGCGCTATTTATTTGAATATACTCCGGAAACATAACTACACAAATCGACTAGGTTTAAAAGCTCATTTTTTTGCAACGTAAGCCCTTTTTTATATGTCCATTGACTGGGCTAAATAAGAAACATAATAGACGTAGTAAAAGATTCTGATGCTGAATGATCACAACAATGACATAGAAGGGCAATCTAATTTATTATTGCTATATATTCTTTGTCCCTTTAGCAGAAAAGCACGAAGGACGTGAGTATAGAACTCTTTAATTTAAAATTGATTTAAAACGAATGTGCAATATTGTTAAATTTAAAAAAGAAGTGAAACAAGTACTGCTAGATCATGTATTTTACGACACTCAGGAATTTTATGTTTTGATATTACTGCTAAGTGGAGTGGAAATACAGTATTCATTTTATTTGTTTGTGTTAAAATAGGTTCAGAATGTCATGAAACATGGAGATTTTAAATTTTAGCAAAAGAAAAATTTCTGTTGGTCGGTCTGCCTACAACTCTTTTGTGCATGATTACGCTTTAAGAAGATACTCCGTTGAAGGGTTGGGCGGTAAATTGGGTTAAATAAGTAAAATAACTCCAGAAACTTGGGATTTGATGTGTGTACTAAACCAAGGTCTCGATATTTTTATGATATTTTCCAGCAAAACCTGCTATTTCAATCTGCTAATAAAATTTAAAGCCGGGAAACTTACCAATCACACAAATAGTTGAAAATATTTTCTCCTTTTTACTTAAAATAAAGGGAATAAATTATTTTTCAAATTAAATATGGTTTATCCATTATATACAAGTAGTAAAGACTCATTTTTGAAAGCCGTTCTTTCTGTTTTTTTTTAATTAATTGTTGCCGTATATTACAAGTTAATTAATGGAAACGAATGATAAAGTATTATTACTTTCCTAGAACAACTGAATAACACCCTCGATTCAGCATTACTGCAAACATTTATACCGAATTCTTTTGAAAGAGATACAGAGAAATCAATCAGTGTCTCCATTTGGGTCACTTTTGTTACACCAGAACAGATGCATCACTTTCAGCTGTCAATGAGGCAGTTTATCAATTAGTTAAAACTCGGAGTTCACCCTTAAAAATCCGCTGCTACTCAAATGGTCTACTATGTTAACACCTTAGGATAGTTTTCAATGGAAATCGATCAATACATAAAGAGCTTCCGATAAGGGAGCATTCATCTGTTAATAAACCGATTACTTGAGACCTTTTCCACAATTTTGGCAACCGAGGAGCCCAATTTTATCAAAAACTGAAACGTGTGAATACGAATACTCGTTAAGTTAACCGTGCTTTTTAAAGAGGTTGAAAAGGTCTAAGGGAGAAGTACTATAAAGAAAAATAAAAATATAAACTACTCTAAAATGAATAGGAAATCTAATAGAATTTAATTTAATTATTAGATATAATAGAGTGATGTGTTTTAAAACTATTTTTAAATCTACAGGGTGTTTCACATAGCGGTGGCAACCTATTACTTGAATTTTTTTAAATGGAACACAACGTTTTTATAAATATTTATATTCGACTCTTAATTCTCTATCAAGGCATACATTAATTTTAGACTTGCACTATGGCGTTGCCACGTTATTCCATAGGTACTTTACGAGAAATAATGCATTTGCAGATATCAAGAATAATAAAATCTGTTAATAACGCGTTTTCGTAAATTTGATTGTTGTTTCACTTTATACATTTTTTAACTGTCGTAACTCAATTTTTTCAATATGAAGATGATGTATGTTTCCATTTAGAATGTTTCAGCACTCAATTGCCTATACGCCCATATCGATATTGACTTCCTTTTTCGATTAAAATTTTTCAAAAATTGTCGAAAAAAATAGTCACTATGAAGTGTCAGTATGTAGGTAATTGATTGCTAAAACATTTTAATTAGACATATAGGATGTCTCATTTTTAAGCATTCAGGTCCAGCAGTTTAAAACTGTGAATGCTTGAATCATCATAGATAAAACCCTGTAGAATGAAGTTAGAATTTGAGAGAGCTGAACGCTAGTACTACACATTCCATGTCAAATGTATGAGAATATGCAGCTTTTATTTTATATTTACGCAATATTGGATTATTTATGTATTAACCAGTACTATTATTATTCTCTTCTTTTAACAATGTAGGCACTACAACGCAGCAAAATTTGTTTTATATCTAGTCAACAACTAAAAGTACATATTTCATTTCAGGTTTAATGCACTTAACACCCATAAGTAAACTTCGTTTCTTCTTGTATGACCCCATAGGAAATTATCAATGGGACTCAGATCCAGAGAATTCGCTGACCACGAGACGCCACTTTTATTACCGATTATCTTGACAAGAAATATTTATCTTAAATAGCAGTGTGTCTCGTTTCCTAGCCTAGTAGTAGGCATTCATACACAAGACTGAACAGTAACATGCAACTTACAGATAATGTCAGATCAGCATGCCTTCTGTTAGCAACTAAGGCACTCAGCAGACAAGCGTTGAGTCAATGCACAGGTCAGGTACGTCTGTTATCATAAATTATTGTATGGCGACGTTCTGGTCTGTCTGAATAATTTACTACAACTGACATAACCCTAACATGTTGCAACGTGCGTCAACTCAACGCTTATGTGTCGTCGTACTAACAATGAAATAAGCGCTCATTAACTAACGCTAAAAATTTTCAAAAAGGAGGAAGTTCTCAATTAGACCCCTATACATGTTCTTTCATGTATTTGTTATTTTCCGTAATATATGCCATTAAACCTAGGACACCATAATGTAACAAGCTAATCAATATACTCTTATACATACATATACATACTCTTCGCAGTTTTTTGTAAATAATATTAGTTTTAGACATTTTTAGTTTAATTACAAAACATTATTTTTTCTTATTTAAAAAATTTACAACTTTTTTATTTATTGACCGATGTTGTTGAAAAACAATAGGATTCTTCCTCTAACTAACAATAACTTACTATCCGATTGTCACTACAATTGGACTTTTCGTTCATAAGTTATCATGCTTACAAGAAACGTGACGGACCAACGAACAGACAAACGGTCAGACAGACGGACAGACGGACGAACGGACATTTTGAAAGTTGTTCAGAATTCGATCACCAACACATATGAAATTTTTTTGTCTACGAGCAATATTACCGGTTTTAGAAATCAGCCGATCGAATGCAATATACTCTTCGTTTTGTAATTACGAAGGATATAATATTGAACAGAAAGTAGTTTCTGCATTATTAAAAACACTAAAGCATAGCCTACTAATAAAAACGAGTTTTATTTGTTTTTATCTAATTAACAAACTAATTTTGCGACATTGTAATACACCTTTTAAGAGAGAATTGAAGGTACTATCGACTATACACAACTCAATATGGCGTCCATATAAAAACAAAAGTTGCAGTTAATGTCTGAAAAATTTCTTTTTCTTGTTTTTATTGTAAAAATCTTACAAAAGTGCAAGTTAAAATTACGAATTAATTTAGGAATGTACGACGAAAAGGGTTACGAAAAACGCAAGATTGTTGTGTTTCTCAATTATTTATTTCAAAAACTAAAAAAGTTAAATCGATTCTAAAAGCACCACCTACATACCCAAGAATTTTGTTAAAGCTTTCTCCATTTAACCGACACCCTATCGTTTATAATAACAATACATGCAACTTGTATAATTAACAAATTACAAAATGTTACATGGTAGACTGTGATTGGCTACATCAAAACTGCCGCATGTGTAATGAATGAGAATTTATGATTTTCTCATAAGATTTCAAAAATATAACCATGATGCTTGGGTCCGCATTAGTGACTTCGTAGATAATCCGGTAGCCGAATTGAAGAAGAAAAAGGAGTCCTTTAATGCGCAAAATTGTAGCACGTCACTGCACACAAAGTCACAGCAGCAGTAGCAACCACTTTTAGAATGAACTAATTAGGAATAACTTTACAAACATTACAAACCATTATGAGAAATTTTTGTGACGTTCAAAAATACTAATTTTAATGATATTCATTAAAACAATATTTACAAATATTATTATTATTTAAAATACAAAAAATTAATGTTTAAATAAATTATCAGAAAAGAAAATAGAGACTGAAGAGTACAATTATTATTTATAATCTTACCATCAATTTTGGTTAGTTCTCTGCTGCTGTAAAAATTGAAATGCGTAATAGAAATTCAGAGATATGAGGAACAGTATAACTGAAAACAATTTTACATTTTACATTTTAAAAAACCATTATACTATTAAATCTTTAAGAAACATGAATTGAAAATCTTCACCTACATAAAAATTCCCATAAAACACTTCTTACAAATCAAAAATAGTGACATAAAATGACCGAAAGTGCATTGAAAAATCGGAATATTACGACTAGATTAAGCCAACAAAAGAACTAGGGACTGGAAGCATGTTTAAACCCTCAGGATAGAGCTTTACCATGTAGACGTCACTTTAGACACGACGGGCGGTCTTTTTTGGAGGTGTCAACCATCACATGATCACTTATTCCCATCCGTGCGTTCATACTGTGATGCACTGCCTCGGGAAAACGGTAGCGTTTCCCATTCTAATATAGCAGTAGGTAAAACGGTAGCATCTCTGTGTTCTTTATATTTTGCCGAAAATTTAAGCCTTAAGCGTATTATGAATGCGTGTATAAGGTCTCATGAGTATTGTAGTTCTGATGAATGAGCACAATAAGCAAAGCAGATTGTTGTTAATTTATTATCTAATGTCATATTTTAATAAATTTTTATTTTATGCTAATATGTTTACCTGTAATTCCATTTTATTAGGTAAATACAAATTTTGTTTATACACGAGTAGATATTTCGAGAAATACAGATTGTATAAAAAATTGTGTACAGTGAACCCAAAGATAATTGGACGTACAAAAATGTATACAAAAATTATCCAATTTAAACGAAATGTGCCGAAATTATCGGCTACTTTATTGTGAGTGATTTAATAATTGCAATCGCACATTTCAATATCATCAAATAAATATTTTCTGTTAACAAATAGTATAGCCGAGTGTTGGCAGTTCATAAAAGGAATCATTTTTATTATATTGATAGTGCATTTAGTCGCGTCATTTTGGCACTTTACTTCTAAAATTGAAGGTATAGGGTCAATGGACTTCATTTTTGTTGAAAAGAATTCAGAAGGGCATTTAGAAAAACGGTACATCTTTAGCACAATTTTAATGGCTAATTGAATAAAATTAATTGAAAATTTGTTCATACTCAATATGCCATAGAATTAGACGAAAATGGTTACTCGGGGGTTTTTGGAGTTGCTGATCATGAATCTGATGTCTAATTTGGAAAATTAAAAATGGCGGACCGGAAATCGAGCCATTTTCCAGAACGAGAATGGATATCTTGGCCTTGAAAATCTGTTCTTAGGGGTTTTCGAGGTCACTGATTACGAATCCGAGGTCTAATTTGGTAAATTCAAAATGACGGATCAGAAGTAGAGTCAATTTTTTTTCTTTCTTGGGCTGAAAATGTGTACTCGGGAGTTTTTGAGGTCGCTGATCACGAATCAGAGGTCTAATTTACGAAATTTAAAATGACGGACCGTAATAACAGTCAATCTCTCTGGGAAACTCACATTCATTTCTCTTTTGGGGTGAAAGTGGGAACTTTAGGGTTTTCGTTATCGCTGATAACGAATCTGATATCCAGATAGGGAGAATTCAAAATGGCCGACAGGAAGTAGTATATCTTTCAGGAAATACTCCTATTTTTCATACGTTCAGCCCAAAAAAGTAGAAAAATACGAGGTTTTGCGGATAAATTGACTGTTCTTCCGGTCCACTATTTTGAATTTCATAAATTTGACGTCTTATTCGTGATCAGCGACTTCAAAAACCTCCGAGTACTCATTTTAGCTCAAAAGCGAGAATAATACGAATTTTTCCTGAGAAATTGACTACTTCCGGTCCGCCATTTTAAATTTACTAAGTTAGACCTTGGATTCGTAATCAGCGACCCCGAAAATCCACCAGTACAGATTTTCAAGGCCAAGATATGCATTCTTAGTTCATCTGGAAAATGGCCCGATGTCCGCTCCGCCATTTTGAATTTCCCAAATTGTATCGATCAGATTCATGATCAGCGACCCCAAAAACCATCGAGCAACCATTTTCGTCTAATTTTGTCTCATACTGTGTATGATAACAAATTTTTCAATTAATTAATTAAATTGGCCGTTAGAATTGCCCAATTCTTGGAAAAAGGAATGAAACCAAACATTTCCGCAAAAAATAAATGGCACTGTTTTTTTCTAAATGCCTTTGCAACAAAAATGAAGTCAATTGACCCTGTACTTTTTTTTAGAGGTTTTCAGATTTTCCGTGTTAAAATGTCGCGACTAATTGTTTATATTCATACAAAGGGGAACAATATTTATAATTTGATTTTGAAAAAAAAAAACTCTTGGATATAAATTGAGGCACTACAAAAACAGAGTTACTTGAAAATTAAAGGTGGGGTTTGAAAAAAGAGACGGTTGACCGTACAATCGAAAAATTTGGTCACATTGTTTTAAAATTACCCCCCTATTATTGTACATTTAACCCAAGGAGGACGATTTGAAGTGAATTAAGAAAGAAAGTACGAGTAAATGACACTTCCCCTAAAATTGTCAGAACCGATGAGAAGAGACAATAAACAATTTAGCTTGTTATTAAAATAGACAATAATACTAATTTGGAATAGTTTTCTCAAAAAATTTATAATGCATTTTAATAGGGATAGTAGCGATGAAGGCGAATTTAGTATGCGCTAATTTGGTCAATAAAATAAATGAAATAAATTTAGTTCCTAATTATTATTAACAGCAATCGTTTGTTACAGCTATTTCATCAAATATTTCAAAGTGCTTGCAAACTTTAATTTTATCAATTCACTTAACGGAAAAATCATTCAGTATTCACCACTTTCTAATGAGAACAACTAATGATAATAATATTACCGTGTAATGATATTAATGCAAATATACCTAAATGCATCTCAGCGCTAACATACAGGGTGACTCATAGTTAAACCGCCAAACGTTCAGGATCAATTTTTCAGGTTAAAATAAAATGTCTTCATCTATAAAGTTCTTTCCAAAAATGCGAACTAGAGCAAAAAGGAATAAAGGATAAAATAGATATTTTCACTGCAAGGCTCACACCTATAGACGACAGACTGAGCAGCTACATGGCACTCTGATGATGTGACCTCCCGGGCTGCCTGTATAATTCTTTCCTGGAGGGCAACTTCATCGTTAACGGGCTCCGCATAAACCTTCTCCTTTATCCTACCCCATACAAATTGTCCATATGAGTCACGTCCGGAGAGCGCGCAGGTCACGCACAGTGGGGAAAAATGTGTCTCTTTTTTGTACAAAGATCTGCCGATAGTGGCTTTGAGTGATATTTCTCTTTATTCAGCGCGATATTCCACTAGTTACATTTGGACTAGATTAGGTTAACACAAAGCCACTTTGACGCAGCATTACTCTAAAGTAAAATGTCCTAAGGGCATTTTCCAATTTTTAACATTTAAATTGATTGATATATCTACTGGCAGAATTTTGTCTAAGAGAGTAGCAAATTTTTTCCACTGTGCCACGGTCGGGGGCAGTCTCGACCGCGACCTATCCATCTTCCCGGAAAAAGTTGTGCAGCCATCGGTGGACTGGTAGTGTGTAAAGACTAGAATCCGTATAATTCGTACCATCTGTTTGCGCTGTCATTTGCAGGCATGTCGTCTAAGATTGGTTGAAACTCATTTTCCAAAAGGTGAAGAAAAGTTAGACCATTTAGGTCTGGAGGCAGAGAAATTGGACCGATGAATGAGTCCAGGGGCACAACCCCATCCAAACGTTGCAGGAAATTTGATATTGAAAGTGGCTATCTCGTACGGCAAGAGGATTTTCGTGATCCCAAATGTAAGCGATTTGCTGATTAAAGATACCAGCATGGGTAAAAGTTGCTTCGTCGGTCCAAATAAATAAATACTATAAAACGAGTTGAATTTTTCTCTCTATTTTCTTTTTTGCTCTAGTTCGGAGGAAATGCATTTTTGGAAAAACTTACGACTCTCATTATTATTGCCCTCTTATTCAAAATTCGACTAATACAAAATTTGGATGAAAGACTGATCGCCAGCGGAGTATTTAAAAAAATACATTATAATTTCCACGAGTTCGTCGCAACGAGTTAGATCGAATTTGCAGAAACGGATATTAGGTAAATCTTTCTCTTATTTACAACGTTATGCCAGATATTCTATGATCGATAAATTTTCCTAGTTGATCTCACTTTGCTGTATAACACGCCTGTCATTTGCTGCGATTAACTGTCAGTCGTAAGGCTTCATCAGCTACTCGCCGTTAACTACTTAGTAATACCAGCGCAACATTTTCGAAGACGTCTTCGTCGCCCTTTTCCCTGATTTTCCCTGTTCTGTATTATAGTTTCCACGACTGAGGTGGCCAGGAAATGAGAGTATAAGGGAGAACGCAATACTGGATAGTCAGTTCTTCTTGTAGCATTGAACTTTTAGCACAATGGACTATCCGCTTATTTGCTTCCATAACCCAAACTTAAAAAAATATGTATGTACCTAGTAGGGCATTATTTCACATTTTTAAAACTTTATTTATTTATTGTTTAGTCGGTTTGTATGTCGGGGTATTTTATATTTGTAATTTAATTTAAGCTTACGCCTAGTATGCAGTGTGTCCCACTGTTCATGGAACCACCCTCACATCTCGCTGATCTTATATCCAAATATTTTCAAATTTTGGTTGTGAATATATACCTATAAACTGAGTGGTTAGCCGTCACCACATTTAAATTTAGTCAGAGCCGTCCGATTCTAGGATGTGGAGAAGGGGTCGACTTCGAAAAAAAAGTATTACCGATTTTTTTAGAAAACAACTGTTTAGTAAGATATTCTTAATCAGCACCTTTGAAGACCCCCTCGTACAATATTACATCGTAGTAGGTTCAAAGGTCCTCCATTCCATTATTAAAGGGGTTGATAAAATAAAATTGAGACATACTCGAAATTTGGTACACGTACGTGTTGTAATGACGTTTAACTAAATAGGGAAAAATAAGAAAAGCGAGCTAATAAGAGTCCAAACTCTTCATTTTCAAAAGCTGATATTTAATATTATATCTTGCAATCAAAATGGATCCTGAATAGTATTGTTCAATGGTGGATTCGGCGGCGCCCGGAGAGGATGATCAATGCCAGAATACAGTATTCGGCAGAACCCGAATATGGATTATGCAGCGCCTAAATATAGATTTCTCAGCGCCCTAAATTGGATTCGGCAGCACCCTTAAGATACCTTGGTATTCGGCAGCGCCCGGATATGGAATCGGCACCGTCCTAATATGGATTCGGAATCGTCCGGAAATTCGTTCGGCTGGCATTCGACAATGCCCTTTTATTAAAATTCTATGGCCTATTATTTCCACATACTAGAGTGCAAATAGTCGAGATGTTTTCCTTTAAAGAGACTTGGATGGGAAACCAGGATGTGGAAGTAGTGATTCCTTAGGCAGCAGTTCCTTTCCATGGTTTCCATGTAATCATCATTCTGAATACATTGTTCGATCCGTTTTTCTATATGGCGTATAATGGGATACGCTGTATACATTACGAGCGATAATAGTCAAGTCAGATCTAACAGCCCAGTCTGCTTCTGCTAGCTGATTTTACAGAGGATTCGGTACCTGCACAATCATTACAAATACCTGAGGATGTTTGTTAATGGAAGGTAGCATGATATAATTATCTAATTATTATTAAAAACCCTAACAATGCCCAATTGTTGAATTGAGTAGACTTATAGATTATTATCTTTATCAAATATTTTTATTTATACTGAATCTTTTTATCGTTCTATTACGAAACTATATCAAATCATGATAACGATCTCCTAAATTTATAATTTGTTCATGTTTTGCCATCTCATACAATATAAACGCGACAATATTGATAAGATTGGCCTATCCCTCCAAAAATAGAATTTAATCAGATTATGTTCAGGAAGTCGACATAATTTTAGAAAGTTTCTTAGTATTGATAAATCTCGAGTTTTCGTTCATAAAAACTGTTTACTACGATGGAGATAATTAGGACATTTTTTACAAGAAAATCAATGATAAATAATCTTTATTTTATAATCATTGAATTAAAACTCATAAGTCTATATAGAAAGCGTCTATCTTATTTATACCGCGGTTCAAGAGATAGTAAGTCTCCATCTAGTTTACGTCTTTAAACTGATACTGATTCCTTTCTGTTTTAAACCCTGACTATTTAAATAATGTCACAGTGATAATGTTTTCTCTCTGAACGTCAGAAAAAATCAACTGAACTTAAAATTGATGAAATAATCTTTTACTAACATCTATATATTAAATTGACGTGTTTTTCTGAATTGTTTTTACCGTTATATAAAAGTTACACTTACACACTGTCCGTCACGTTTCTTGGAAGCACGATAAATTAAGAAAAGTCTGATTGTACCGAAATTTGAACAGTGTAGCTAGGAGAAGGAACCATATTGTTTTTGTAGGAAATAGATTTTTTAATTCAGTTATTTAACGTCGTCTTATTTCCACTATATTAACGCTAATCACATACTCCAGGAGACGAGCTACCCTCAACCTGGAAATTGTGCCGAACCTCTTCTCTATCGAAGACTAGGGAGTTTTTACTTGATTAATATTTAACAGACAAGTGGCCGACTTAACATCTCCTCCAAAGGATGGTATATCCGCTATGTAACCCTCGCCTAAAGCTACATACCTTTTACGTTTTAGAAGATGAAGCGAGAACGCTGAAGTTTCCCTAGAGAGCATCACCTATCTAAGTACTAACCACACCCGACTTTGCTGGTATCGAAATACGAGTATATGCTGGCATCTCTACGCTCGCTCCAAACAAAATCGATTAGTAATAAATAATTTATGAATTATTTAATTTTTACTATTCCTTTGTCGGTCTTTTTTATGATTCTCAAACTGACACTGGATAAACTATACACGATTATTTAAAAAGTTCAATAAACCGGCGGCATTAGTTTGTCTTTTCTCGCTATGATCTTCTTTTCTAACTAATTTAAAATACAGTTTCCTTGTAAATGATGAAAGCAATAATCATACCTAATAAAGTAAAAAGTTAGCTATTTTTAGCATCTCCCGAGTTAGTAACAAGTTCCTAGCCTCCGAGTGTTAAATATTGGATAGTGGGGTGTCGTAATTAATATCCAGGGTAATTAAGAAGGTCGTCATCTTCAAGTGTAAAATAAGGGGTGGTTTATGTAAGCAAGGGGTGGGTGGTGCGTTCGCAGCTATAATCAAAGTGTCGCGTCAGTTATTAGCTCGTATATCAACAGACAGCTGCCAATGATGGCTTATAGTTGACCTTTCTCTATCTCTTTCTTCTAAGAATATCTCCCTCCTCGTTTTCTCTTGAAGGGTAAAATCTGTTCTGTGTCTTATATGATCAATTATCTGCTTCTTGTTTTGACATTTAGGAAATAACTTTTAGATAACTTCAAATTGAATACAGTTTCCTGCAGGATTTTCAGGTCGTTTATTATGGAATTATGGAACGAAAGTCTTATGTTTTAGAAGGTTAGAACAGCGCTTTCCCGAGCAATTAATTCAAGGAATAGGAGACTTTACTTTTGATGTATTTGATAAATAGAATTGTCTACTACTTACAAATGTCTTGATACTTCTCGAATTTTATATTTGATATAATTAGTTCTTTGTTACCCTCTTGTGTGTTAAGTTACTGTCCCACAAGATAATAAGGATTATTTTTATAAAGAAACGTAACAATTAGAACGTTGTCTCTTTGAAGATGAAAACATTTTAGAAGATTAAAAAGTCGAATTAGACAACGTTTCCAAAATGACAACATTTTGATTCTAATATTTAGACTAAAATTTATTTAACAATTTACTTTTAGACGTGAGACACTTCTTGTGACAGAGGTCAATAGTCAACTTTTCTGTGCGTTTTAGGCCATTTTATTTTCCTCATAATATACGTCCTTAAAGCTGTCTATACTTCACGGCAACTTAGATGCTAATAATAATAATAGTAATAAACGAATTCGTTAACTAGTTGAATAGAATATGCCTCGATATAGTCTAACAGAAATGTGACAAAGTTTCATAATTTTGAATAAATAAACTCTCACTGAATTTAAAGAAGAAATATTCAAAAAAAATTAAGAATAACATCTTGGTGGCCATAATGTGAAATTGAAAGAAAATATTATTATTTAACGTATTTAAGTCAAATGAGGTGCACTCTACTATAAAATTACATGGATTTTGACGGGGTGCACATTTCCAATGAAAACATTTTTGAACTATGTTATCTTCTATGAGAAAAAAAAATTGATTGTGTACATACTTTTTATTCTCCAAAAATGTTTTAAGTAAAGCTATGTTGGAGGTGAAAAATTTGAGGTCAGAACTCTGGCAAGAGGACTTAAACTAGCTTCGTAGAAGATACATAACACCAATTCACCATTAATTTCACTAAGGGCGTTAGGTCTGAATCCCGTGATTGATATCGGGCAAACACTTTTGGATTAGCATCAGATCAAGATGTAACATGACATTTTTAAATGTCTGATCAGTTTGTTTTCCAAAGTGTAGCGTTGCTCAGCTTAGTAACTGAAAACTGATCTTAACATCAATGGATGCATCTCTCTGTGAGTGAGCATGTGTATGAGAACTATGACTTTAGACGTGGTGAACGGAAGCTAACCGAAGACGCTATGATGAATATTAATTGTAGCTATGCGATATTTATGCAAATGTCACCCACATAGACAAACAACTTCAAATCACAACGTCGCGGATTCAAACCGATTATTTACCCGTTTCATGGACATTGGAGGTAGAATATATGATGTTATTTGATATACCACCATGTATTTTTATTCCAAATACCCATGTCGGGTACAATTTAAGCTGACTTGTGCCATGGCCGCTAAAACGTCTGAACTAAGATTTTATTTGATGCATAAAAAATGCCAGTAGTTATCAAACAGTTTTCTCCTGTAACAGCAATGATGTCGCTAAATAATTATAAAAAAATAGGAAAAATGTTATCATAAAATGTTAAGTTTATTAATTTAGTAACTTCCTCATTTTAGTGGAATTCTGATTATACAGTGTCCGCCATAAAGTTGACCACATATGGGAAAGAATTGTATTATTGACATTTCTAAAAAACTCTATTGCGGGTTCGTTTATGCATGTCCGACAACAAAAAATTATATTTTGACATGTGATCACCGGTTTGGCAGGACTGTAAAAAACAGTTGAAGGTGGTACTGAAAAATGGGTTAAATTGTTAAGGTATCGAAAAGTTTTATTAAGAAAAAGTGCATAGAATACAACAAGGACTCCATATGTCAATTTTGAAGCAAATGCGAGGAATATAAAAAAGTGCAAATTTTACCCCTATCATTATAAAAAATCATAAATTCTTGTGCCTATTTCACAAATATTCGATTAGTTTCGACAAAAACTTTATGTATTTTAGTTGAATAAAGTTATTTGCATGTGAAAAAAGAAACGAACCCCCAATACAGTATTTTTTAGAAATCTTAATAACACTAATTTTTCCCATATGTAGCCAACTTTATGGCGGATACTGTAAGTGTATAGGCTCGAGAACAAATGAAACTGATAACAAATAAATTGTCCAATTCAGTCAATAACAATGAGTTATCAGAAAAAGAAATCAAAGACTAATATTGTTACAGTCCAGCAAGAACCACGGGGAGGTGTGGGTATTTCTTACCAGGAAAAGATAGGATCGTAGTATTAGTAGGGGAAATGATATTAGTAAAAATAAAGTATTTCATATAATAAAAAATATCTGAAATCTCTATGAGAATAACGAAAGAAATATTTTTCCTTTAGCGGTAATAAATAAATATTCTGGTTAACAAAATACGCATTAAAAAAATGAACAATAATTTTAAAACAGATACAATAAACACAATTCTGAAAGAGCAACGCATTGGCATTGTTTTCATAAACCCTAAAACACTTGCACACTACACTTGAACAATTTACGATACGTTTTCATAAACAATGAGACACTACACGCACGTTTCACCACTCGTGTATTAATATATAATATAAGAATGTCGATTTTATTAGAGATAAAAACGCGCTAGTAGTAATAAAAGACACATCTTTGGGGAAAATCAAGTTTTAACCAAACTCGCGGCGCGATTTAATAAAATAAAAATTTTAGAAAGAAAATTATTAACTTTTAATAGAGCTTAATCAAACAAACAAAAGTAGAAGTGAGGATCGAACTCGCAACCACCCCATTTACATTTAGTAGTTTGAAATTGTTCGTTTGACGGACGAATATCCACTATTTACCACTAAAAAAAATCGGTAAAGTAATGGTTAAAACTTCACTGGAAAGTATACAGGGTGGACCGTCTAAAGGGAGTAAATAATGAAAAAATTTTTTTTGTTCAAATTTAAAATGTCCACGTTTCATGACACGCTAAACCTATTTCAGAAAAAAAAATTCAATTTTTTTTTCCAAAATGGTAAAAAAATGTTGCAAATTTTTTTCCGAAATAGGTTCGGAATGTCATAAAACGTGGAAATTTTAAATTTGAACAAAAAAAATCATCTATTCTATAGTAAGTAGTGATAAATTGATTAAGAATTTTTTCAAAAATATTTTTAAATTTGTTTGAATAGGTTTAGAATGCCATGGAAACGTGAAAATTTTAAATTTGAACAAAGAAAAAAAAATTCCGTCTATTTTAGTGGTAAATTTTTTTCAAAAATGGTAAAAAAATGTTGTAAGTAACATTTTTTTTAATAGGTTTAGAACGCTATGAAACGTGGAAATTTTAAATTTGAACAAAGAAAAAAAATTTCCACCGTAAAATTTTTTTAAAAAATGGTAAAAAAAGTGTGAAAATATTTTTTATTTTGAAATAGGTTTAGAATGCCAAGAGACGTGGAAATTTTAAATTTGAGCAAACATTTTTTTTTTTATCTACTGAGTGTTAAATAATTTTTCAAAAATGTTGGTGAAAAAAATTTTGATTTTTTTTTTTTTCTGAAATAGGTTTAGTATGTCATGAAACGTGGACATTTTAAATTTGAGCAAAAAAATTTTTTCATTATTTATTCCCTTTAGACGGTCAACCCTGTATATTTTCCAGTGAAATTTTAACTATTTATTCGCTGACAGCAGCGTCAACTACCTACCAAATTTGACTGCTCTCCGTCAAGTAGTTTTTTAGTTAATTCACCAACAGACAGACAGACTGACGGAATTGAAAAACCTGTATTTTCGTAATCTACGTGATCTGAAACGTCAAAATCCGAAAAAATCTCGGAGGATGATTTTCTCTCGAATACAATACTTCCCTTCGGTGTGCGAGGGAAGTAATAACTTAAATATTTCATATAAAAACGTTTTTCATATTTAGAGTGGTGTTAGTTCACGGAAATAAATAATATTCGTCGTCAAATCACACAGTTTGAGAATCGCTCAGCTTATGACTATGTTTCTCACTCCTCAGTGTACATTTCATATCTCCGTCTCAAAAGAAATGGGAAAGAATCTTGGTAGAGATACATTGACAATGTCTTTAGGTTATTGCTTTAAGTTTGTGTGCAAGAGATAGTGAAAACATATGCGCAACATTATTAATTCACACATCGGTCATTTTAAACTGGACCCGAGCTTAGCTAAGTTTATCAAGAACTATAGAATTTAAAACATTTTCTGATGCTAATAGGAGTAGAACCTACTACGAGAAAAGCAATAAACCCTTTTATCTGAACAGCAATTACCATCTGCCTAGACCTACATCATCGCTCATTTAACGATGTACATTTTCATATAACCGAGTTTATAAAATAAGTAACCGATTCCCAATTGCCAAACGGATAAAATGTCGTCTTAGTGGTGCCGTGCTTACGTGTTAAGCTTGCAACCACGGAGTGCTGGGTTCGGTTCCAGGTCAGGGTATCACATAAAGTGTGAGGATAGGGCCAGGTTAGAGTAAACAACATTACTGAAGGTTTTATGGTTGTCTAAATATATTAGTCTAAGTAGCTGCTCGACCAAGGAGTGGGCGTAACCTTCTACGTATCGATTCACAACATTGGCACTGTAGTAAGGGATATAGTCCTGATCAGGCCCTCGTCAAGTGAAATAAATACATTTGTAACTTTTGCATATTTACTGATATATTAAAGATTATCCGCAATTTTGATAAGGGTATCCACCTTGACATCCATTATAATAAACAATTTTAATAGATAAATAACTTATATAATATTAATTCATTAATAAATGATGGATTTACGATGTGCTAGTTTGATAATATTAACAAGTGAATAATACCATTGTAATTAGATTTAGAAGTGTTTTAGAAAACACTATTTATATTGTCAAAAAGTTTAGATATATCCGAAACTATATTTCAAATCGTACAGACGTGATAATTATATACAACAGTAGCAACTTACGTCTAAAGACAAAGACATATGTATCAGTAGCACACTCCAATATCAAATAAATCAACAGTAAACAATATGTATCTGACCTTTATGTGATAGCGACAAATGTTATGAGTCTCCCCATTGCAACTTAGTGTCCATTTGACATCTGCTATTTGATTTGGCATTACGAAAATTGAATTTTATCGAAATTCGGAACTTCTGTTACAAGTGATAAACGTTTATTTTATTGGCGGATTAAAGTGGGGCACTGACAAATAAGTTACAGTAAAGATTATGGTAGTGAGAATTACATTTATTTATGGTAACATATAATTTTTAATTACTTTCACATCCACGTATTGGATTGGGATAGTAATCGGAAAAAAAATTTCAAAAATGTTTCTTCTTCAAATTGGTTTAGAATATCATGAAACGTCGCGTCGAGATTTTAAATTTGAACGAAAAAAAAAAGTGTTCTGTCTGTCTGTCTGTCTGTTTCTCTGTTGGTCTGTCTGTCCGTCCTTCCGTCCGTCCGTCCGTCCGTCCGTCTGTCTGTCTGTCTGTAACTTATTATTTTTTTTTTCCGCACGTTTCCTCCGGAACGGTTTAAGACATTGACTTGAAATTTTGTACACGTATATATCATAACGAGATCTGGAACTGGATTGTTTTTTGAAGGGGTGAAGGGTTGGGGGGTAAATAGTGGTAAATAGGGGGAAATATGTAAAGCAAGCCGGTAAGACTACAGAAACTAGAAATTTGATGCATGTACCACAAGCCAAGGCCTCAAAATTATTTATAATATTTCTCATCCCTCCACCACCACCAGGTAGAATAAAATTGATATATTCGCTTGAAATTTGGTACACGTATGTATTAGAACGACACCTGGAACCAGATTATATTTTGTGATGATTCCGTTGAAGGGTTGGGCGTTAAATAGGGGTATATAGGCAAAATAAGTAAAGCAAGCTGGTAATAGTACAGAAACTTGAAGCTCGGTGTATGTACTACAAACCAAGGTCTCTGATTATTTAAAATATTTTCCACACCCCCCCCCCACCTCCCCTACTCTATTATTAAAGGGGCTGATAATATAAAATTGAGATATCCACTTGAAATTTGGTACACGTATGTATCATAACGACATCTTTATTCAAATTATATTTTGATATGATTCCGTTGAATGGTTGGGGTTAAATAGGGGTAAATAGGGGAAATAAGTAAAGCAAGCTGGTTAAAGTACAGAAACTTGAAATTCCGTGTATGTACTAGAAAGCATGGCCTCGTATTCTTTTATATTTTTCAACCCTCCAATTCTTCTATTCCATTATTAAAGGGGTTGATAAAATAAAATGAGATATTCACTTGAACTTTGGCACACGTATGTATCACGACATCTGGAACTAGATTATATTTTGAGATGCTTCCGTTGAAGGGGTGGGGGCTAAGTAAGTAGAGGTAAATAGGGAAATAGAAGTAAAGCAAACTGGTAAGAGTACAACAGAAACTTGAAATTCGATGTATGTCCTAGAAGACAAGGCCTCAGATTTTTAATAATATTTTTCAACCCCCCACCACCCTTACTCCATTATTAAAGGGGTTGGTAAAGAAAAATTGAGACATTTACTTGAAATTTGGTAGAGGTATGTATTATGACGACATCTGGAACTAGATTATATTTTGAGATGATTCCGTTGAAGGGTTGGGGGTTAAATAGGAGTAAATAGGGAAAAATAAGTAAATCAAGCTGGTAAGACTACAGAAATTAGGGATTTAGTGTATATACTAGAAACCGAGGCCTCAGATTTCTTTTTAATATTTTTCACATCCCACCACCTCCGCTCCATTTTCAATGGGATTGATAACATAAAATTGAGATATTCACTTGAAAGTTATATATGTGTTGTAATGAGATCTGATTGAGATGATTCCATTGAACGGTGGGATGTGGTAGGTTATGACTAGGAGAAGATAAGTAGGATAAACTATAAACTTTATTTTTAACATATATGGTAGAAACCAACTCCTCAAACTTTTCTGACACCTGCCCCAAATATTGTTAAAATTCTTTGTCCAATAATTTCCACATACTAGAGTGCAAATCTAGTCAAGAAGTTTTCTTTAAAGTGACTTGGATGAAAAATCTCGAGGTGGAGAAACATAAATTATATTTCCTGGAATATTCAGTATTGTACATTTTTCAAGAATGTATTGTTATAATATATATGTAAATATCATGGATATTTACATACATAGTCTAGTATCATTTCTAATATAAAGTATTCCTAAATTCTCTGTCTGGTTAACTATAATGCCATACCGAATGACTACATTTTCCAGATAATGTTCCTATCGACAATACGTAATTCTTTACGGAGTCGTCACTGGCCATCCCACGTAAACTAGGACAGGTCAGAAAAAACATAAGAAAAATATAAATCTATAAAAATATGGGTGTGTTTGATCATAATTTTGATCCAAAATTTGCGATTGAGTATTAAACAGCCACAATTTTCACTAACTCACCAACTCAATGAAATACAAACGAACATTTTTTTTCAAAGCTGCAAGAAATATATATTATGAGTGTTGTAAAAATTCAATTTATCTTCGTTGTGTTAACACAAAATATAGATATATGTTGAAGAAAAAAAAAATTCTTTTACAACAAAAATGTAGTAACGGGAGGAACAAGACTTTGTTTTCAGAAATTTCGTGCTCTTTCTCAAGAAATTTGCAGAAAAATAGAACTCTAATTTTTGTTAACTTGATTTGTTTATAACTTTTACAGTTTTTGGCGGTGCGTTTTATTATTTCTTGTGCTCTTCGGGATCCTCATTCCGAATCGAATGAGCCGTCTCCCATATTTTTTTCGCAATCGAATAAAAATCAGATCTTGCTCAGACTAAAAAAAATCGTTTATATTAGGAGCATAGTCTTACGCATATTTGTAAAGAAGATTTGTATGAGACAGTAATAAGATAATAATTAAAAAGGTCACCTTTATATTAACCTTTAAAAAGACATTTATTTATGTTTATAATTTTAAATTTTCTTTTAAGAAAGCAAGTCGTGATTTTTTCAATAATAAATTTAAAAAAGATATGTACACGCCTATGCAAGAACATTAGACAATAACTGAATAATCTGAACAATTGTATGTCAAAAAAACAATTCAACAGTAAATAAACTCCCAACAGATTTATCATTCGTTTTATAACACCAGTGGTCAATAGTCAAAAGAAGACCCATCATTTCGTTTATAATTTCTCTCATTGTACCGTAGAAAAGAAGGAATTCTTAGTCGATTCGGCTATTTATATATAGAAGATATCTTAGCCTGTAGGTAGTTTTCAGCATTACATGCGGTGTAAAGATAACAATCAAAGGTATCTTTTTCAAACATCTTAAGCCGATGTCAACTGGGGGTGTGAAAAATATCACGATCTCTTTGAAATACATAGAGCACTCTTTGTGAGAAGATATCACGTGTTCGGTCACCTTTTGCCAAGATCTATAATAATTTATTGCTACATATTTCAAAACTGCGTAAATAAACGCATTTTAATGTATTAATAACAATTAGCTATCAAATTATTAAAGATATAGGAAGTCCTAAGGATAGATAAGTCATTGTTTACGAAATTGCCAAGAAGTTTAGCTATGTATGAACGTGTATGTGTATAAATCAATAAATCAATACTCATTACCTTCTCATGCAGTGAGCAGCCCAGAAGATGTCTAAGATAGGAAAAATATGTTTCTGAATTGTAATTAGATGCAACCAAAATAATAGTTGAAACAGGTAGGTAGAGCATAAATTGTAGCCAATGACATTAAAGTTCTATAATATAATAGTGGTAATATGTTCGTTATTTATAGTTCAAATTTTACTCTTCAGTCAAGATTCTAATTAATTTAGACCTTTCATTATTGCTACAATTTAGGATTAATTTATTAAAATTACAATTCGACTTAAAATGTTTGACACAGGTTTAAATAATTATTTGTATATTCTGCAATAAAGGCATATTATTGTAGTGTTTGAGGGACATGAGGATATGTTATTTAGAGTGACGGTTATTTTCTTATCTTAAATAATTTTATAAAAGATAAATATTCCAGACATTTTGCGCTTGGATAAATTTTATAAGAAAATCGGAAATATATTTTGTTGATCTTTCCCAGAGTTAAACTGAATTCAATCTAAAAAATGAAAGATTCTACCAGGATTCAATTCATTGTGATTTTTCTATAGAAATTTGAATAACAAGATTAGCTCCTCATTCTTATTTATTTTTTTAGACATGTAAAGACGAGTAAGAATAACATGTTTGTCCACGTCTAGGTTGACATGGTCAATACCTTTAATATACATAGCTGGTGTGCGAGATGTGTGACATATTTTTGACACGTTTTGTGCTTCCAATTATAATATAATAAAGAATATAAACCCTCCCTTGTACTTCTTGACCTTACGGTGTCCGTTTCTGCCGGTTTTTTAGTGGGATATGGTAAATAAGCGTGTTACTTGAACCGTAAAAATAAACTGCCATAAATAAAATGTATGGAGACATCAAAATTTGTCTATAAAATAAAATTAGAGCGTTGGCACCTAATTTGTTTTTCTAAAATATTTTTTATCATATTATATTCGTATGAAAAATTGATTTTTGATTTCTATTTACAAATAAACTTAACATTAAATTAAAAATCAACAAAATCTAAATTTTGTTCTAAGGGTTTTCAAACTATTCTGCATCTTATTTACATACATGCAGGTATATGTATAAGAAGACGCGTTTTTTCAGTACAAATAAAAAGAATATTTTCATGATTGTTTTGGGTGTCAAGAAGTTTGTAATGTATTCATGTGAAGAATTGTTGTTTTCCAGCAACTAAACCATGAAGAAAACAACTATAAAAACTATTATATACAGTGTTGAAAAGAAGAATATTATACACATTTGATTTAATCAAATAACCGGACAAAAATGTCTAATAATCATTGTAGAAAATAAAACTTTGTACAGAAATCCGTTTCATAACACGCTAAACTTAAATATTGACTAAAAATAGTTATTTGTGAATGTGTATCCGTACACCCTTTTTAATTTACACAATAACTTCTTTCAGGCTGAACAGTTTTGTTTCAAATTTGGTATGTATGTAAAATAGCACAGTAGAATACTCTATTGAAATTTGACTATATTCGCCATACAGGGTGGCCGCCAGAGGCGTGCAAACTATTGTTTTTATATAAACTATGACATATATAATTTTAGAGCAAAACGTTACTAAACTGTATGAATTAGTACCCAAAATTATGAAGATGTACAAGTTATCAAAACTGTAAAATAGACAGTATGTCTCAGGTTCGAAGTAACTTTACGTCGATTACAATATACAGTTTTACATTAAAACGTTATTGCGGTGTTTTTAATAAAATTATGACTACACGAATAAAAGTTGTAGTTGGGTGCTGCCGAATTCAAATAGCTATTAATGGCCAGTTGTATAAAAGTGGATTAATTACAGTTCAGCTGGACTTGGTTTAAAATCCAAGAATGCAATTATTGTAGCAACTGTAACCTTAGATTTTGAACCAAGCTCAGTTGAACTTTCGTTGATCCACTTTTATACAAATAGCCCCAAGTGAGACAGTTTCTATCGGTCTTTTCTTTCAAATTTGGAACATTTGTTAAATAACATGGTTAATTACTCGCTATTGTAATTGGGTCATATACGTCAAACAGAACGATTTCCAGGCAGAGTTTGTTCATACAAACTGCCAGTTTTATATAAAATGTATTTTATAATAATAATAATTTTAAAGCAAGTTGCTGCTAAGGTTTTTGATTAAGCACACAATAGTAAGAATTTATCAAACTTCACTGTATACAGGGTGTTCCTCAGGGCCGTTGAGAGAAAATCGAGGTCCGAGGGTAGTAAGTGTCTACGGGGGTCCCCTGCTTCTCGGCATAATTTCGAGGAGCGGGGAGGTGGCATCTTCTTACTATACAATATTTAAATATTTGTCTCAGTTGAAATTTCGAAGACCGGGTGGTGGTATTTCTTACAGCAACAATTTTATCTCGGCTGAAATTTCGACGTTTCGGCGAGCGGGGGATTATATTCCTTACGATAGAATACTTATCTCTACAGAAATTAACTTGATCGTGATCGTTCCAGAAAATACAAATGACGAATTTCTACAATAAAAAGTCTATATATTGCCTCTTATAAGTTGCAAGTATGCCTCTCTTGCTTTAACCTATGCAAATGCAATCAAAATTTACATATACATCTCCAACTTTTCCAGAATTTCAAAAATTCAG
This sequence comes from Stenurella melanura, assembly GCA_963583905.1. NCBI lineage: Eukaryota > Metazoa > Arthropoda > Insecta > Coleoptera > Cerambycidae > Stenurella > Stenurella melanura. The sequence goes on along the minus strand of OY757316.1, from coordinate 53,890,331 downwards.
AAAAAATCCGTGCCCCTCAAAAATTCCGGGCCCGGGGGGAAACACTTCCGACCCCCCACCCCTCTTTCGACGGGCCTGTGTCCCATAGAAATTTAAGTACCAATTCCTGATCGAAAATGAAGGTGGCTTTTTCAATATAATCCTTTCGTGTCCAGCTACACCTCTTAAATGGGTGTACAAAAAAGGGGTTTTAATTTTTATCTGAAAATGGCGTAATCGGAAAAATGTGAAATTTGGCACATCTCAGTTACTAATGAGAAGGCATCTAACGAAATTATTTCATCAACCTAGCGTGTATACAAAAGGGGTGATATTAACTACTCTGATTATAATTTTGTAAATATCTTTCTGCCTGCTATTTTTCCATTCAATTAGAAAAAATCGGTAAAGGTCTTTACACAGAACTTCCCTCGTTATTTGTGCATGGCGGTCACTCTAAAAAATTAATAATCACGAAATGACATTGAGAAAATAATCGGAATATAGTTATTGCTATTATTACAAAGAAAACTTGATAAGTTTTGGTCAAAAAAATATACAGATTGCTCATCCAACAGCAAAAGCTCAATACTAAATAACAGGTGCCACATATGGCAGGCTTGCGCAAATATCTTTACAAATGTCCACCATGACTGAATTATTTCTTGGGATGACCACCCTGTACATTTTTCAGTAAAAGTATAATAGGTGTATATGTCAGATATTATTGCCATCCGTCACATCAATCCAACATTCGCGTAATGGAGTGGAAGTATAGTGGTGGTTAAAAAATTTCATTTTTATTTTAATTTTTCAAAAATGTTAAAAAAAAAATTTAAAATTTTTTCTTCTGAAATAGGTTTAAAATGTCAAACGTAGAAATTTTAAATTTGAGCAAAAAGGAAAGTTTCCGTCTATTCTATAATAGTGGTAAAAGAAGTTTAAGATTTAAAAATTACATATTTTTTTAAAATAGGTTTAGAATGTCATGATACGTGAAACTTTTAAATTTGAGTAAAAAAGTTTCCATCTATACTAGTGTTAATTTTTTTTCCAAACTGGTAACAAAATGTTGCAAAAATTTTTTTTCCGAAATTGGTTTGGAATGTCATGAAACGTAGAAATTTTAAATTTGAGCAAACCAAATTTTTCGTCTCTTCTATAGTAGTGATAAATAGATTAAAAATGTTTTCAAATTTTTTTAAAAATTTTTCAAAAACATTTTAAAATTTGTTTGAATAGTTTTAGAATGCCATGGAAACGTGGATAGTTTAAATCTGAACAAAGAAAAAAAATTCTATCTTAGTGGTAAATTTTTTTAAAAATAGTGAACGAAATTTCTAATTTTTCTTTTAAATAGATTTAGAACGCTATGAAACGAGGAAATTTTAAATTCGAAGAAATAAAAAAAAAATCCATCTATTTAGTGGTAAAAAAAATTTGAAAATGTTGGTAAAAAAAATTTCAAAAAATTTTAAATTTTTTTTTCTGAATCAGGCTTAGAATGCCATGAAACGTGGAAATTTTAAATTTGAAGAAAAAAAAATGATCATTTTAGTAGAAAAAAAATTTTCAAAAATGTCGGTAAAAAAAATTATTATTTTTTTAATAGTTTTAGCATGCCATGAAACGTAGAAATTTTAATTTGAGCAAAAAAAAAATTTTTTCATCTTGGTAAAAAAATTTTCAAAAATGTTGGTGAAAAAAAATTTCAAATTTTTTTTTTTTCAGAAATAGGTTTAGCGTGTCATGAAACGTGGAAATTTTAAATTTGAACGAAAAAAAATTTTTTTATCTTGGTAAAAATTTTTTCAAAAATGTGAGCGAAAAAAAATTTTTTCACTATTTATTCCGTTTAGACGGTCCACCCTGTATATTTTCCAGTGAAATTTCTACCATTTCTGCGCTGACAGTAGCGTCAACCACCTGCCAAATTTGACTGCTCTCCGTCAAGTAGTTTTTTAGTAAATGCACCAACAGACAGACAGACAGACAGACAGACAGACAGGCAGACAGACAGACCGACAGACAGACAGACAGACAGACAGACAGACAGACAGACAGACAGACAGACAGACAGACCGACAGACAGACAGACAGACAGACAGACAGACAGACAGACAGACAGACAGACAGACAGACAGACAGACAGACAGACAGACAGACAGACAGACAGACAGACAGACTGACGGAATTGAAAAACCTATATTTTCGTAATCTCCGTGATCTGAACACGTCAGAATCCGTAAAAATCTCGGAGGGTGATTTTTTCTCGAATACAATACTTCCCTTCGGTATGCGAGGGAAGTAAAAACAACTAAATATTATGATTTACCGTTTTTGAAAAAAAGAAAACTAAATTACATCTGCCTAAGTGATCAATCAAAAGCGACGAACATGATTATATTAATCAAAACACAAGTAAGCTGGTGTCAAATTATAACTTGACAGTATTACGTACCGATACGATCATTTGGTGCTTATAAATTATGTGAGACAATACAAATAAAAGCAAATTTATTAATGAACTACGTAACACAAAATACACAAAGGATGAACTTAAACAGTAAAAAATTTAAACATGAAGACAACGTTTGTTGTTTTTTATGTATTAAAGCATTTGTTCCAAATAACGAACCCAAATGCACGTTTGCAACCGTTTCCCAAAATTGCCATACCAGGCATCAGCCCACTGAGTGTTTTGACTAATATAATCATGCTTGTTCCTTTTGATTGATCACTTAGGCATGCAATTTAGTTTTTACTTTCTCAAAAACAGTCGATTTTACTAAATTCTTTAAGAGGTAAAAGTTTCTAAATGAATCCATGTTAGATTGTTTTTTTTTTAATTGAAATAAAATAGCAGGCAGAAAGATATTTACAAAAATATGAAAAGGCAGTTAATATCACCCCTTTGTATGCACGCTAGGTTGATGAAATAATTTCGTTAAATGCGTTTTCATTAGTAACCGAGATGTGCCAAATTTCGTCCTTTTCCGATTACGTTTCCGGGGGATATAGTTGAACAGCAAAGACTTTCATTGAAAAATTTTATATGAAAATCCCACCTTCATTTTCGATAAGGAATTGGTAATTAAATAGTTTGCATGCTATTACGGGACGATGCAGTGTAGTGTGCCTTACAGCATACCCATTAATCAGAGACAATGTTTACTGCGACTCAAGAAGAGATAACAAACACGCGCCCTAGTGAAGCAATAACAGTACACAAAAAATATTGAATATATATAAATTTATTTTGAGAAACCTTATAAATTCATTTTGTATATACGTACGAGTTTCTATCTACATAATGTAGTATTAACGATTGCGCCCATGGGACTTGGCATTGGGTTTGTTTTGAGTAATATTTTTTGCCAAATGTCGTTTTCGCTTATTCTTTCTCTGGGTACATAATTCTAGGTCTGATCACACCAAACGCTATTAATCACATTCTTGTCCATTTCCTTAAGGTGGCCATTCCTTGGAAAGAGACATCCGATAGGGAAATATTTATTATTTTTGGTCATAACTTTTTTTTCTTAGTACGTATATTTAAAAAAATTATAAGAGTACCTAAGTAGAACCATAACAAGACTATTACTATGAATTTTTACTGAATAATTTCAGTGGTTTGTAAAATAGCTAGATTTGAATTTAAAAATTATGTTAATCTTCCTATTTCGTAGTTTTAAATCTAGCTGTTTTGCAAACCACTGACATTATTAACTAATCATTCATAGTAGTAGTCTTGTCATGGGTAAAGATAATAAATATTTCCCCATCGGATGTCTCTTTCTAGGGAATGGCCGCCTTAAATCGAATACTCGCATTAAAACTATCTCTAATTTCTGAATTACACGTGTTAACTAATATCCTCTTGTAATCCATTCTACACAATACATATAAACGATTAACAATGTTTGTCAGATACCAAAACAGCCACTTAACCTAATAGTTTCGTACAGCAGCACTTGTCATAGCATAGACTTTAAGACTGACGCAATTGCCGGATCGACACAGTAAACATTGCCTCCAATAAATGTAAGTGCATTGCGGTCATTCTGTACTAAATTTCATAACATTGGGAAAAAGAATAATTCTGAATCGTAGTAACCGTAGCCAATACAAATAGTGCGTTAAGCTTAGTTCATAGGATACTGCATTTCAGTCCACCGCCGCTCTGTACCGTAGTAAAGAATGCAAGTACGCTTACGGGACACCCTGTAGTGTATTTCTCAGGCTCAAGCGAATTTTACGTAGATTAAGGGATATATAAATTTAATTTTATATTGTTATTGAAGCATTTTTAATGACACTCTCATGAAACGAATTAAAGTGGCAGTCGGCCGTTGCTGAATGAAAATACTCATTAATCATGATAATTTACATTAAATCTAAAATTCTTATTTGAAATTTGTAACATATGCAACATAGAATAGCAATAATCTCTATTGTTGTCAGGCCATATCCATCATAGAAGGAGATCACGGGAGGCGTTTAAATAGTCATGTTATATATAAACTTAATATACATTGTATGGCTGTCTAATTCGAACGAACTTTACGTAGATAAGGTCAGTATTGCTTTAAAATGATGTTGGAAGGTATTTCTAGTAATGCTGTCTACTAAACAATTAAGTGTTGCTGACTGTGAATATCTATTTGAAGAATAATAAACAAATATCGGCAGTGTACTTAATATCAGTGGTAAGATATTAATGAAATCTATGCTCGGAGTCTGCCACGTCCGACTTCACTGTCTACTGGTTATGTTTACTTTCGAGCGCCACCATGAGTAAAGAAAGTACTTATTGTAATTGTCCAAAAATTCGACTTAATAATTATTTTGATGAAATTAAATTTATTATGTAGCCTTTTTTCATAAGTCACTAAATAAAAAAGTTTCTCATTTGCTGAGTTTCATTAGTGAATATTGCATATAAAATAACAAATAAACACAGCGAATATTTATCGTATTTTCAATTCAATGTCAGTTCCAGTTTCCAAAACAATAACTATTTCCATTGGAAATAAATTTTAAACAATGTTGTATATTGTTTTGCAAATTATTGTAATTCTAATAGAAAAAATGTTTATAGTCTCATGTCCTAGTTATAATAACCTAAAGTTATCCTGTTACATCATATTTTAAAAATGAAAATCTGATAAAATTTGTTACCAAGAGGAAACAGTAAATTTTCCAAAAATAATGATAATATCTGTACTAATCTTCTAGTTTTAAGTTTAAAAGTGACCGAACAAGTGTGTTAATAAATTCACACTCAGGATTATCCACTTAAAAATCGACGTTATACTGTCATTCAACTCAGGGGAGTGAGAAACATTTGCATATTATTGACTTTGTTAAAATATTCATCTGAGTTGTCAATCAAATATCATGTGAAACCATTAGGTCTGATCACTTCAATCAAAATTTACATTCAGCACAATGCTTCTTTAATTGTGATGTGAAAATTATTTAGCAAATTTTTATATTCACTGCCTGGGAACTCCCCATTAACTTCTTTAACGTCAAATAATCAACAATTTAAATAATATAGAAAATTATTTTCTTAGCAATTTATTATCCATTGCTTGGAAATTACGACGAATAATTTTGACATGTGCGTCGATAAATAAAATTTAGCTTATCTTGTACAAAGAAGTACTTCATATTTTTTACTACCCAAGCCTTTTCATCCTGATGCATTCTTAAGACTGCATTTAGTCCGTCAGAAATATGATTTTCCCAAGAAGTTCTTCTTCCATCAATTATTTTTGGCATAGAATTCCCGTATGGAGTGTACTCAGTCAGAAACCCATGGACACTAGCTAGGTGGTGCAACATAGTCTTATATGCACTTTTATGCAAAAAAGTACATTTTTCACTATTATTGCTATTGTTTCGAACGATTTTCGGATGTATTCGGTTCAATGGCATTAAAACTGTTAAAAATGTTGTCTTTCATTATTATTATTTAATCATAAATTATACTTTATTCCAAACTTATTGTCGGTATAAAAATTCTTTACCGCAATATCAAAGGTACCGACATTTTTTATACCCAGAATAAGTCTGAGGTAAACTATACCATACAGAGTCATTTATAAACGTATTAAACTCTTTTAGGGTCCAGAATTGCATACAAAAGCGCATAATATGTATGCGCTAGGAAGTAAAATGAAATAAATGGTTTAAAATTTAATATTTCCAGATGAAAAGGTATACTCGGTTTCCAGGGTCGCTGATTATGAATCTGATGGGAAAATTGGAAAATTCAAAACGGCTGATCCAAAATGGCGCGAATATCAAATAGGAAATGCGTTTTTCAATTTACTTTTGAGTTGAAGTAAAAAAAGTCTACAACCCATACAAGAATTCTGTGCAAAAGAAATTGAAGGAAGAAAAGCTTCTTGAAAACACTTTATTTTCTATATTTCTGATGGACTAATTCCGATTTCCAGAATAAGAAATTTATAAAATATTCAGTGTCAATTGTTTCGACATATGTTTTCAATCGATTTTTAAAAATAATTTAATGGATGGGGTTTTTAATTCGAATCGTATGTTTTTTTTTTCATGTTCAGTCATAGATATCTGTGGCATGGCTCAAGCGATTTCTACAAAATGTTTGCAAGTTGTAGAGTATGATTCGACGGTGGTTCCTTAATAGTTTCATTAATATTCAGCTTATACTAGACATAGTGTGTAAGGTGAATAAAACTCGGAAATAAGTACTTTCTATTCGAGAACATGCGATATTGTGGCCAAGGTGCCAGTTAGAAATTGGATAATTAGGCGTCTTTGAGCGGTTGATACTGAATCTAGTGTCGAAATTTAAAAATTCAAAATGACACATCTAATAGTACAACCATAATTTCATAGCTTTTGTAGCTTTATATAAAATTGGGCCACTAAAGAAGGTTAAATTTTTTTTCAAAAAACCGGTTGCTGAAAATTATGAAATAAAATTTCACCGTTGTTCGTATAATTGAATCTTATTACCTAATGTCGATTTTGAGGTCGGTGTAAAAATGTACAAATAACAAAATCGAACAAATTTTTATCCAAGGTTCAATTAGCCGAAATAACGACGTGCCAGTGAAATTTTATTTCATAATTTTCACTGACCGTTTTTTTAAAGGCGGATCATTTTTTATTTTCTTAGAATGTTCAATAATTTCAAGTTAATTTAGTGATACCAAATCCAGAAAATATATTTTCAGAATCTCTGTCAGTCTGTCTGTCTTAATGCTTGTTTCACTATAAGTTTCAGACGGCACAACATATTTTGATAAAATTTGTATACTTTCCAACTTATGTCAGAGGTGATGGAACGTGGTGGAACACAAAAGTTGAGAGACGATCAAGGAAAATGGCGGAAAGTTGTGAGAAGATGAGGGGAAAGCGTAAGAACGTGTTGAGAAAGTGAATGAAAATTTTAGGAAGTAGGGAAATACATCAAGAACTTGGAAATAAAAGTAAGAAAGTAAGAGATGATGGTGGAAACATGATGGAGGTGAAGGGATAGTAGGCAAAATGGTGAGAAAAGATACTTATCTATCCATTTCGGTTTGTAACACTTAATAAATACTGTGTGTTAACGTCAATGTGTATGGAATAACGCCACAATATGGAGTATGGTAAATGGCAATATCATTGAAGAATATTTGTTTAACCGTTTCATAAAATGTCTTCTTATTTACAAAGCATTGACTGACTTTTTATAATCTATACAGTATTCTAGCTGATCTATCTGTTGAATGGAACATCTGACACCATCACTTCATCTATTGCGGTTATCTGTTAGGCGCACGGCCTCATCGATGTTCTTTTTATCAGATCATTTGTGATATCATCTGGTTTTTCCTGGATTATCAATATATTATTATCTCTCCGATAAGAAATGGGAGAATCGGGGGGGATACAATACTGTGGAGTCGCTTAGGGCTCATATTTGGAACACCATAATAGAGTTTTAGGGGGGATTCATTTAAAAAAGGATTATTAATTGGTATTCTCTGGACAACTCTGAAGAGGCGATTTGTGTAAGATTTTTATTTCACTACATGTTCCAAATAAAAAATGCACGGAAAATTTCGCACGAGTTAATATAACCGATTTTGCTTAAGGAATTTTTTTTTTTTGGGATTTCGAACAAATTTGAGAGGCGAGAATAAAAAAATCGAAATTTATTTTCTACCAGAATAAACTTGAGTTACCAATGTAATGTATACATTACGTTGGTAAATAAGAATAGTGTGACAGTTTACAATTATTAATTTAGATAGTGTAAGTAAGACATAAAAAAAATACATTTTTACAAACATGAAAAAACAAATGAAAACAGAAAATTTGATTCGTTGGTGCAACCAACAAACAGATGGGAAAGGCACTGACGAGATCATATACCTAACATACAACCACGACAGATGGCGTGATGCTGTCAAGCGTGTCACATAGTAAACGAAAGCCAGTTAGAATGGATCACAACTCCTTTGCCATGACGTTGTCAATAAGAAAGAGATATTTCGCCTCTTTTAAATCGATGTCGTGACAGGATTTCGATGTAATAGGGTGATTTAATTATATAAAAAGCTACTGGATACGTGCTACACTATATTCTTTGGATTAATAACTTGGAACGTCCAATACGCTATTATTAGCCAGACGTAGATTAAAATTAATCGGAGAACTTCTGAAAATTTATTTCTTACTAACAAGTTGTGCCCTGGTTTTTCGTCTAATTTGAGGATATATCCGATTAAATAAAAATGGAAAAAATTATAATTAGCACCTAATCCCCAATTAGATATACTATGTGCTTTGAATAGAAAAAATACTCACCATCTACAAATTGCAACTGTTTGTATTCAGAATAAACACAACAAAATATGTAAGTCGTTATTAACGTTTTAAAGATATATATCCGTTGTCTTATCTCCTTTATCTAAGAATAGATATACATATGTTTATTTTTTTTAAGTTTATTAACCAACCAATAATACAGCGGTGTATGTTTTTATCTAATTGCATCATAAAATTAATTACCTACCTTATTTTTAGCTACAAAAGAAAATCTTAATATAACTAAGTTTTAAGATACTTTCAATATTAAATGTTTAGAAACCCGAAATTCTACAAATCACTTAAACTTCTATGAATGTGTCAATACCAGGTGTGAGAATGATTGACAGGAATGTTTAGAACCCCTTTCTCAAAGCAAATCTCATTGTATACTGTACATCAGAAAATTTCAGGATGTTCGGAGTTATTCCGAAACACAATATATGTAGATATGTTGTCTAATTGTGGTTTCGTGCCCGAATTGTGATAAAATGAGACAAGAGGAAGTGCGCTGTTAATGATAGATGAGGTATAATATATTTAGAATAGTACCACAAGTTTAATACATTAAAGCATTATTTAATATATAGTAAAAACTATGTAAAACATGTACTAAATTTTATGCGAAATAAATAATTCTACCAGTTCTTTAAGAAGTCTATGTAAGCGCAAGTAATACTTGTCGAAACAGAGGACCTATCATTCATTATCAGGTTAGTTCCAACTATGCGAGCTTAAACAAAATAAAACTAACTAAATGGTAAATGGATGCCAGCTACAGGAGCCAGCATGCAATTACCTGACACATCTGTAACGGCTAGAGACAATATTAATCCCATTCCTTAGTGCACAGACAAAGAAAGTGATAGAATCGGGTCCAGTTTAAAATGACCGATGTATGAATTGATGTTACGCATACGTTTTCACTATCTCTTGCACACAAACTTAAAGCAATAGCCTAAAGACATTGTCAATGTATGTCTACCAAGATTCTTTCCCACTTCTTTTGAGACGGAAATATGAAATGTACACTGAGGAGTGAGAAACATAGTCATAAGCTCAGCGATTCTCAAACTGTGTATTTGATGACGAATATTATTTATTCCCGTGAACTAACACCACTCTAAATGTGAAAAACGTCCTTATATGAAATATTTAAATTATTTTTAGTGGTAAGTGGTGGATATTCATTCGTCAAACGAACAATGTCAAACCAGTAAGTCTTACAATTTTCTAGTATGTACATATTACACGTTTTAGACTATACTGAAAATAGGATCGCGTTGCTCAATCGGTAAGATACTGAAGCAGCAATAAATGTAAATGGGATGGTTGCGAGTTAGGTCTCGATCCTCACTACTACTTTTTTGTTAAGTGTAGTGTTCAAGTATTTTAGTGTTTATGAAAACGTGCCAATGCGTTGTTCTTTCAGAATTGTTTTAATTTATTTGTTTTAAAATTTTTGGTAATTTTTTTAATATATGTTAATTGTCAATCAGAATATTTATTTATTACCGCTAAAAGAAACATTATTTATTTTCGTTATTCTCATAGATATTTCAGATTTTTTCCTTATTAAACGAAATATTTTATTTTTACTAACATTATTTCCTCTACTAATACTACGATCCTATCGTTTCCTGGCAAGAAATGCCCATACCTCCCCGTGGTTCTTGCTGGACTGTAACAATCTTAGTCTTTGATTTCTTTTTCTGATAACTCATTGTTATTGACTGAATTGGGAAATTCATTGTTCTTATCAGTTTCACTTGTGCCCGAGCCTATATACCTACAGTGTCCGCCATAAAGTTAGCTACATATGGGAAAAAATTGTATTATTGAGATTTTTAAAAAATAGTATATTGGGGTTCATTTCTATTTTACAAATAACTTTATACAACTAAAATACCTACATAAAGTTTTTGTCGAAACTAATCAAATGTATGTGATATAGACACAAAAATGTATACCTTCTCCGTCTGATTGTCACATTGTAGCAACTGCGCGAGAACACCAATTTAAATGTCGAGGTCAATGGCGCCATTGCTAAAAGATAAAAGGTTTTTCGCAGGCTGTCCTATCTTGTTAATTCCCTAATCTTTGCTATGGCAAAAGATTAATCACGTTTCTAGTGGTTACAAATGTGATGGTAAATGCACGCTGGCTCCTGATCTATTACGAAGTTTTGATTATCGAAACCAAGAAAAAGGTTTTAAAAAACGCGACTTTCATACGTCCCGGTTATTAAACACAAGCTTCCTCAGGACCTCCTATTGTTTAATAACGAATCGTAGGCACGGTAGCGGTTTTCTTAATCACTTGTCCTATTTCTGGCAATCAAAGCTGATTTTGTTACTGTCAGGGACACACACCCTTCTGATAATAAAGCAACAAGTACCGATTTTTTAAATATTTTAAAAACTAGATTGATAAATTTCGGTTCAGTATTAGTTATTAAGGTTTTGCTAGCTTGTGAAGGCAAAATTCATATCTTTTTCACTTTTATCGCGCGTAAAAGAAAGTGACCATTCCAAAAAATACTATGATGTGATTTCCTCGGATCATAATCAGATAGAAGTTGGAAAGAAACTCAATCTGTTCTGAATATTCTCCAATCTTCATGCTACTAAAGCACTGAGGTACGTGTGCGCGAGAACTACATGATTTAGTAGTTATAAATCGATGTGGCCAATCCAGCTCAAAACCGCTATATTCGTCTGAGTATCAATAAAGTCCAATGGGAAGTTCATAGTTTATTGCGACTGAAATAAGCATATCTAGTACAATTAGTTGTACTGTGGTATTGTTGTCGTATGTCTTCTAAGGAAGTCTTTGATAAATACTAGAAAAAAGAGGAAACTAGAAAACTCATGCCAGCATCTGATTTAGAAAGAAGAATGGCAAACTGTTTTATTCATAGATAAAATACAAATGAATTTTAGACGGTCAGAGAATAAGAGCTTTCACTTCAAGAGTCCAATTCTTGAAATCGTAGGAACTAATTCTCTTGACAAAATTTTCAGTTGCTGAGATTCTCATGCAAATCAGCAAATTATGAAGATTGCAATTCTTAAACCTCGTAGAAATTCCGATTAGAATGACTGTGGAACCTACGTCGAGTTTTAAGATCGTATTAATATGAGATTGGATTTTTAATATTCCTTTACTTTCTAATATTGGCAATAAGGATAAGTGTTATTATTTTGGGGATTGTCTAAATTTTAATATTTCTTTGCATTATTTATATTTATTTTCTTTAAGTTCTTAAGTTTCTTATTTTATATAAAACTAAACATATATTTTTGGTTAAGATAATTAAAGAAATTGTTGGCTAATTTTATTACAATTTCAATAAAATTTTGTATAACTAATTTTAACAAAGATACAATTTGTAGGTATTATGGAAGGTGATAATAAACGATCTTTTATGAGTGTCGTTTAAATCAAGCGATGTTTCATTTATAATATATTGTTACCCCTCGTGTTTAATGGCGGCCTCAACATCTTTCTTTTGTAGAATATGCTCCAAGGTGGGGTCATATCAATAATTAATAATAAATTATTACTACTCTGAGAAAAATATGTAGAAACTTATTATTAACAAAATCTCCTCTCTTCATTTTACTACAATTGATGTCTGTCTAAAATTTAAAGCAAATTTTATGAGAGAGTATTCAAATCCCCGGTCAGAACCCATAGAGAATCTTATCCAATGATATCGAGAGAAATATTTCAGACGGTTTTTTCAAGAATAACAAATAACACAATTCCTGAGAAAATAGTAAATTTCTCACGAGAATCAATTCCTACGGTATCAAGAATTGGGCTCCAGAGGTTGCCAAATATTAAATTTAAGATCAACTATTTATTTGATGCTTGCATTCATATTCTGAGTACATTTGACTGAAACCCTTAATTCAAATGCCTCGGGAAATGAGGGCTCCAATTTATTTTAAAGGGTCAATAAACATTATTCCTCACTTTCATAGTGGCGCCAACAGTGAGATTCTTAAATTACATACAATACAGGCCAATGGAAGCAGGCATACCGCAGGGATCGGTACTCTCCCACCACCTGTTCACCATCTACACCTCCGATATGCCAAGAACCGCAAGGACCTCCTTGGAGCTCTACACAGACGACACGGCCATTATCGCAAGATCATGGAGCGCAAGACTTGCCACCCGCAACCTCCAGGAAGCAGCATCCCTTCTGGGAGAGTGGTGCAACAAGTGGAAAGTCAAAGTCAACGAGGAGAAGAGCAAAGCAATACTCTTCAAGAATGTCAGAAAGCAAACTGCCACAGGACACGTTTCCATGAACGGCGACAACATCCCATGGCACGATACCGTCAAGTACCTTGGCGTTATCATGTATAGAAGCCTGACGTGGAGACAGAACACGGAAGCGATTATACAGAAGGCGAGGACGAGAAGAACTCTACTCTTTCCAATGATAGGTAGACAAAGCCAACTCAACCTGAGGAACAAGCTCACGATCATAAGGACCTTCATCTCACCCATTCTGATCTACGCCTCCGTTGTCTGGAGATACCAAGCAGCCACCCACTTGAAGAGGACATAAGCCATGGAGAACGTCACACTCAGGTGTGCCGTGGATGCACCATGGTTTGTCAGAAACGCCGACATCTTCAGAGACCTGGAATACACCCCGGTAACTGGAGTCATCCAGGACAAAGCGAAGAAAGTATACGCCCGTGCAGCAGAGCATGGGAATCCGCTGGTCAAACAGGCCACTGACTACGACCCCAATGACGCACCTAGACACAAAAGGCTGAAGCTCCAAACCTTAGATAATGGGTAAGTATAACTAACCTTCCTTCCTCCGGCTAAAGGAGACAATCACCAAAACTCCCACTAACCCGATCCCGGGGGTACCAAGCAAACAACCAGCTAGGTACCCTTTCCCTAGCTCGTGCCGACCTCCGACGCTTAGGTAAGCGTCCTTGGCCGAACACAATCCTTGAGCTACACAGCTCAAAAACTCCTTCTAGCGAAATCGGAGCACATGATGTCAATTGGCATCATGGGCTTCCGACTAGTCAAACACCCCCACAACAGCCCGTTCCCTCTCAAGATAAACGAAAGATGCGGGAGCCGACATGCCAGCGAAGAAAGAAAACCAAGACAGAAGAGCGCCCGAAGAAACGACCCAGCTGGCAGGGTCCAACAGCCAGGACCAAGGGAGGTCTGCTAAACTCGCCTACACCGTCTGCATTTGCAGGGGGAGTAGTCGTAAAAAGCGCCCCCCCCCCCTTACGAGGCCGGTCCAGGTCTACAGCGATGCGCGATGGTTGGGGCAAAGAGCTCAAGCTCGACCCCTAACCATCCGAGACCGTCATGAAAGTCAAGATTCAATAATGTACAATAGCACCATACATGATACGCTGGAACACCTTACATCAACCTGTACACAATTCTTTAAGTCTGCTTCCTTTAAGTGGTAGGCACGTGGGAGAAAGACAGTTAGTCAAAGTCTAGTTTGAAAAAACTCATTGGAAGAACTAACTCAACCATTGTACATATCTCACAACAACTTTGTGAATATTCCCAATAACCAAATTTGGATAGGTCATTGCAACTTCTGAACACCTTGTCCATAACACCTTAATTTCGTTACTTGCAGAATAATAAGTTTCTTTATAAAGATACAATATCTTTCACAAAACAAGGAATATAAAAGTTCTTTGTAATATTATCAATCACAAGAATTATATTTACATTTCAAAATTACACAATAAGTAAATTCAAAAAACTCTACCAACCCTTTTCATTAATTTTCAATTTAAAAAAAAAGTTAATTCATGTGATAACGCTGCCAATTGAACTTAGTTAATGTGGCACAATATATAGTTATCTTAATTTAAATTTGCGATAGACAAGTGTAGATATAGATTAACCCATAATTATTATACCTTAATATGTTTATAAACAAACAACTTCATTGATAATATTCCGCAGTTCTGATATATTTATTTATCAATAGATTACGTTATGGAGGATGTGCTATAATACATAATAGTGAATTATTTTTTGATTGCTTATACTTGTAATAAAACATATTCTTTATAGAATTTTGCAAACAGCAGAAAAAACTGTCTATGAGAACTAAAAGGAAAACTATTTGTAGAATTACTGATTTACAATCTTTGCATTCTTTCGATAATTTTAGAATTTTAATTGCTACCATAACCAGAATTCAGGTTATCGAAAGATATGTAAATAAATTCATTTTAGGCCTTTGTTCTCATTTTAACTGAATCTTCATAGATGTAGGGGGTTATGTGGATACTGGTTTATTCTGCATAGCCGTAGGGGACTGTGTGGAATACAATGAGAATTGTCCAATAAGAAAGACAAATTCATTTTAAGATTTTAATTGCTAGCATAATCAGAATTCAGGTAATCGAAAAAATGCAAAGATTGTAAATCAACAATTTTACAAACAGGTTTTCTTTTAGTTCTCATAGATAGTTTTTCCTGTGTTTACAAAATCCTACAAGGAATATGTTTGAGTGTTATAATGTAGTTCAGATGGTAAAAGATTGACATGCGATTAGCTTAATAATTTCAAATAATTTGACTGCAATAAATTTACACCACTGAACCCTACATAGTAAATGGAATGCCAATGTCCATACCTGTTTGTACGTAAAATTGAATCTCGCGTAAGTATAGTATGGCGACCGAGCAGAGACGCGCAATCGCATTATGGAAAACACCAGACCCGGCTCTATTTTTATTGCAAGTGTTTTTAATTTGAACTTCTTTTCAGAAATCATCAAAAATATGCGTGTATAGATTAATGGAAATTCTTAGCTAATCTTTGTCTAAACTTTTTATTGAAGAATATAAAAGTTGTCATTACCAGAACAAAATTAAGTGATAATTTCTACCTCAGTGATCGAAACATAATTTTAATATTAATAAAAGTAAAAAGTGAGGGTTGAAAAAACCTTCTATACTCTTTCAGTTAATTTGTAAATACTTCTAAATTTAATATATGTAGACTAATATCAGTGTTGCAAGATAACTAATACCAATGACAAAATAACAGGTACTTATTCTTGGAGGAACACAGAAATACAAATTAACAACTTAATTTAAATACTTCATTGAAAAATCATGCATTTTATATTTACGTGTTTGAAATGAATGATAAAATAAAGAAAATATGATATTTCACAAGTCACAAATACTTAGTGTGTTATTATTATTTCAATTCCATGAAAACTTACCTTTTTTTAACAAAAGGCTTATTACGGCCAATGGATCAGATGGAGATTGGTTTTGAATACTTCTTTTACAAAATGTCTCTCACACCTAAAAACTATAAATTAAAGGAATGTTATAAAGTGGAAATTGAGAAAGGAAACTAAAAACTGTTAACGTTTCGAAAAATAATCTAACTCCATTTCAAAATATTTTAAGCTGTCAAACATGACAATTTGACGACTTAATAATTTTGAAAATAAACATAAATTATTTTCTGAAATGTTAACAATTTTTAGTTTTTAATTTTCATTTTATAACTTTGCGTCAGTTTATATATTTTTAGGTGTGAGATATTTTATAAGTAATGAAAGTAATCAAAACCAACGTGTCTGATCCATTCCGTGCAGAAGTACCTATCTTTCAACAAAAAGCAAGGACATTTAACATACTATAAAAAAAACAATATTAGGTAAATCAATTTCATAGACATAGATAATATAAATCTAATTCATGCAGAAACTAATTATTAAGAGTTTGAATCTTCTTACGCGATTATAAATTAAAAAATCCCTTAAAAGCAATCCTTATACCACTAATCGCCAAGAAAACTTCTTAAACACACCCATATTAGGTCAAGTATTAAGAATGCTCTAATAAATTATAAAATCGGACTGGCCCTTGTGGCTCGTAAATTTCCTCAATTCTAAAGATTGTTATAGAATCTTGAAAATTTAAATTAATCTCTACATTTTTGCCATAAAAAGTTTTGACAATCTATATTTCAAAGGTAAAACCCCCTCAACTTCTTCAAGATTGCCCACTATCTCACATTTCACAATTTGCACTTATTCGGGAAAGTTATAATATTTATAAAAGTATAGTAATGTAACATATTTTTAAATAGATCGTCAGGTCAATATCAGTAACGCAAACATGTTGGATCGCCTAAGATTATTTAGGTAGACAATAATTCACAAATAGTAATAAACTTAAAAATTGGAAAAAAATTGAGGTTAGAGTATTTTATATCCTGATATTTCGGAAAGTATATCCTTGCGAATATTTTTCAGGCAAAATTCCTATTTAGCAGGCAAAAGTACCCACATTGAAGAAAAAGAGTTGTTGCCGATATTTAAATAACTAATAGAATATTTTATAGAAAAGACAAGAATCGAGTAGGTATTTAGTTAAAGTATAACAAACCGGGGACTTTTCCCCGACTCTTAAAAACAGTACCGTAGAAGACTGGATCATATTGTGTTATTATCCTATCACGAACTGTTTATGTCACAAAATACTCCATAAAATAACCGATAAAATGAGATAATTGCTTGACGCCGCACCGGCTCTGAAATTATGCACAAGGCCTCCCGCTACGGGAGATTAAATCAAAGAAGAACTGCGTCGATGCATAACATCCCCAAGAAGCTTTCTGACTCGAGTCAGTAAATAATGAAGGCTGCATATTAGTGCATATTGTCATATTCAAGTTTTGTATCTAGTTCATTTTTCCCTTAAAGCCACATTTATCATCAGTGGGAGTAATAATTATTCTCTAACTAAAATATTTTATCTTCAGAAATGAAAATTAATGAGAAAATGTCTTGCTCAAAGAAGATTCCATTTGTTTCTAATCACATGTATGAAAAAAATATCCGATACTACTCTTTGGCATATTCACGTTCGGGACATGACCCTGACTAAGTATCAAGAGTTTGCCGAACAAATATCTGGTCCCAATTTGTTTAACCCAATTTTTTTTAAACAAATTGCAAAAAATCGCTCTTTTTGATCAGAATTTTAGATTTTTTTTATCATTTGAAACTAAAAAGGTCTCTTGTCATTTTTTCGTTATGCTGAAGGTTTCCAACTTATAAACAATTTAATGTTTGAAGAAGCGCAAAATTGAATATTTTCAAGGTTGACATACAATATTAAAACCGCTGCCTAAGGAATCATTACTTCCACATCCAGATTTTTCATTCAAGTCACTTTAAAGAAAACATCTTGACTAGATTTGCACTCTAGTACGTGGAAATGATTGGTCGTAGAATTTTAATAATATTTGAGGCAGATGTTATAGAAAAGTTTGAGGCGTTGGTTCCACCATATACGATAAAAATGACGTTTCTAGTTTACCCTACTTATTTTCCCCTATTCACAACCTGCCACCTCCCACCCCTTCAATGGAATCATCTCAATCTGATGTCATTACAATAATTGTCCTAACTTTCAAGTGAATATCTCAATTCTATGTTATCAATCCCATTAATAATGGAGCGGAGATGGTGGAGTTTAAGAAATATTAGAAAGAAATCTGAGGCCTTGGTTTCTAGTATATACACCGAATATCAAGTTTCTGTACTCTTACCAGCTCGCTTTACTTTTTCCCCTATTTACCTTTACTTACCCCCACTCCTTCAACGCAATCATGTCAAAATATAATTTAGTTTCAGATATCGTACCAAATTTCAAGTGAAAATCTAAATTTAATTTTATCAACTATTTAAATAAGGGAGTGGTGATAGTGGGGGATGGAAGCTGTTATAAAAAAACCTGAGACCTCCGCTTCTAGTATATACAGCAAGTTCCAAATTTCTGTAGTCTTACCAGCTTGCTTTACTTATTTTCCCGTATCTACCCCTATTTAACCTCCAACCCTTCAACGGAATCATCTCAAAATATAATCAAGTTCCAGATGTCGTTAAAATACCTACGTGCACCAAACTTCAAGTGAATATCTTGATTTTATTTTATCGACTACTTTAATAATGGAGTAGGGGTATTGGAGGGTTGAAAATATTATAAAAAATCTGAGGCCTTGGTTTATAGTACATACACCGAATTTCAAGTTTCTGTACTGTCACCAGCTTGCTTTACTTATTTTCCCCTATTTAACCTCCAACCCTTCAACGGAATCATCTCAAAATATAATCTAGTTTCAGATGTCGTGTACCAAATTTCAATTGAATATTCCAATTTTATTTTATCAACCAATTTAATAATGGAGTAGGGGTGGTGGGGGGAGGGGGCTTGAAAAATATTATAAATATTTTAATATCTTGGCTTCTAGTACATACACCGAATTTCAAGTTTCTGTACTCTTACCAGCTTGCTCTACTTATTTTACCCTATTTACCCCTATTTAACCCCCAACCCTTCAACGGCATCATCTCAAATTATAGTCTAGTTCCAGATGTCGTTATAATACATACGTGTACCAAATTTCAAGTGAATATCTCAATTTTACATTATAAACCCCTATAATAATGGCGTAGGGGTCGTGGGGGGTGGAAAAATATCATAAATAATTTGATATCTTGGCTTCTAGTACATACACCGAATATCAAGTTTCTGTACTCTTACCAGCTTGCTTTACTTATTTTGCCCAATTAACCCCTATTTAACCCCCAACCCTTCAACTGAATCGTCTCAAAATATAATCTAGTTGCAGGCGTCGTTATAATACATAAGTGTATCAAATTTCAAGTGAATGTCTCAATTTGAATTTATCAAACCGTTTAGTAATGGAGTAGGGGTGGTCGGGGGTTGAAAAATATTATTAAAAAATGTGAAGTTTTAACTTCTAGTACACGCAACGAATTTCAATTTACTGTTGGTACTCCTACCAACTTGCTTTACTTATTTTCCACTATTTACCCCTATTTAACCCCCAACCCTTCAACTGAATCATCTCAAAATATAAATAGTTCCAGATTTCGTTACAATACATACGTGTATCAAACTTCAAGTGAATATCTTAATTTGATTTTACCAACCCCTTCAGTAATGGAGTAGGGGTGGTGGAGGATTGAAAAATATTATTAAAAAATCTAAAGCCTTGGCTTCTAGTACATACACCGAATTTGAAGTTTCTTTACTCTTACCAGCTTGCTTTACTAATTTTTCACTATTTACCCGTATTTAACCTCCAACCCTTCATCAGAATAATCCCAAAATATAATCTAGTTCCTGATGTCATTATTATATATACGTATACCAAATTTCAAGTGAATATCTCAATCTTATTTTATCAACCCCTTTAATAATGAATTGGAGGAGGTGGGGGGATGAAAAATATTATAAAAAATCTTGAGGCCTCGGCTTGTAGTAGATACATATATACAAATTTAAAGTTTCTGTACTCTTACCAGCATGCTTTACGTATTTCCCACTATTTATCCCTATTTACCCCCCAACCCTTGACCGGATATCTTCAAAAAATCCAGTTCCAGATATCGTTATAATATATACGTGTACAAAATTTGAAGTCGATACCGTTCCTTAGAAAACATGCGGACAAAAAAAAGTTACAGACAGGCAGACAGACAGACCGAAAATTTTTTTTTCGCTCAAATTTAAAATCTCGACGTTTCGTGACATTCTAAACCCATTTCAAGAAAAAAAAAATTGAAATTTTTTTGCGATTACTAGCACCTTCAGGTTTATCTTCGTTGCATGTATTACACTGACTTCTCCATGCACAGTTTGTGGTGCCACAGTCGGGGTTGGGGCATTTCCAATCTCCATCGCGGGCTTCTCGGTCTCTTCCACCGCCACCTCCTCCGCCGCCGTCGCCACCATGTCCTCCATCTCTACCTCTATACTATACTTCCAATCCACTACGTGGATGTGGAACTAAAAAATGAATTTTTTGAGTTCAACAAAATTCTTGTACAATCTCTAAACATCCATTAACAAAATCCTGAAGAGTTAGTGCAGATTTTTTCATTCTAAAGCTTAAATTTTTAATTGTTAAATAGTGGCTTATAGCCGGGCGCGCGCTCTTTCAGCTATTTATAAGTCGGCAACTGTTAACTTTACGACAGAATGGCAAGAGACCTTTTTAGCTTAAAATGATAAATAAAAACATTCCGGTCAATAACAGCGATTTTTCCAATTTGTTTAAAAGAAATTAGTTAAAACACATTGGATTTTCGTCCCGAAAACTCTTCAGGGGCATGTCCCGAACGTGAATATGCAAAAAAATCGTATGGGACATTTTTTGCATACGAAGACGAGGTTTTCGCCTTATGTGGTTCGAATGTCAGAGCACTAATTTAGAATTTATGAAAGGCATATTCAGATGTTTTTGTAAAACATGTTTTTACGTCGAATTTACGTATTATTTATTTTTATTTTATTAATCCGTGGTGACACAACAATAAAATTTAATAAATTTGAGTTGCTGTAAATGTCGAATACGCCATTGCATGTAACCAAGACATACAGTTTATCCTTCTTGTTGTTTCCGCAAAAACGCTAATGTTTTCATATTTTCCACCCACGTAATTTTGCACAAATTCCCTAAAAAGACGATTGTTCAGTTTATTCCACGAAATATTACACCGGGCCACCATTTTTACTAAATCTAAGTTATGGTGAGACAATATTGTCTTAATCACTTGCTGCTGAATGACTAATATTACTATTCTCGTGTAAAATTTTCTCCTTCATTTCGATTTCTAATAACAAAGTTATGTGTAAAGAAAACGCAATTATACGCCTAACTTATTAACTTAAAGATTTCCACAATATTTCCACAGTAAATTTTTCAAAACATAATTTTCAAGATTATCCTTTAAATTTTTAGCGAATGCGGAATTTATCGAAGTGAACTATATGGACGATGCGTAATTCTTTATACAAAGTACCGATAAAATGTAAATATTCGAAATTATGTTGGGCAATAAAGACCGACCAAGAATCATAAACTTTTAACAAAATCTTTCCTTCAGAATCACAAAAGTTCGTTAAATTTAATCCGAAATTTCATAAATATGTTCCAATTTCACACCCCAGTAAGTAGGATTATTTCTCCCTTATTTTAGGAAATAATATATAAATACAGCCAATTCTCACCCTACAATTGAATAGTAACCCCATTCACACAAATGTAACTAGATCTTTTGATATAAAATCTGGAATAAAGTGTTATTTTAACAATTTGTACACCACTTTGTGTCGATGAAATTGGCCACTTTATAACAATGAAGTAAAATGTCATTGTCTGAAATAGTCATCATTTTTTTATCGATATAAAGATCATTCACAGAATTACGTGTTTTCAGAAAATGAAAAATTTGATACGATATTTATACCACTAACCCTTTATGAAATTTGAAGAAGTAGAGGTGTACATGTGAAACCGTTTTTGCTACTATTACGACACACTAAAGTCAATGCGTTGTTATTATAGCCGTAATAAAATAGTTAATAATTAATGGATGCAGGTCATATTTAAATGTGCATTTTGTTAAAGGATTATGTTGTTAACAAAAATTTAAATTATATGTATGTAGTTGATATAAAAACATGAAATACCAAAAATTCGTAAACCAAATGAGGAATGTTTCAAAAAATCTTTAAAGATCATGAACTTAATATAACTACAACTATATGACAATTTATTACAGTGCAGATTTAAGATTGATTCAAGATGGTCTTGTTTTCGAAATTTTAGAATTCAATCTTAAAATAATTCATATTCAATCACTAACAGTTCAGTTTCGTACAATGAGCCAAATACGAATATAGACGCAATATGTCCAGTTAACTTTTCTTCACTCACAGGAGACGATTCGAGATACGATGGTTTCCGACAGGCGAGGCTCAACTAGCTCGTGTTCATCATGCAACCTACCGACACAGAGTAAGTGTACAGTGTACTACGCTACAGCCGATAACCTAAAATCCACACGTGGCAATAATATATTTAATGAACAAGTGTACCCAGTAAATACACATACGTTTTTAAAACGTATTCTCAACATGTTATTGGTTGATAAATCATCTTATGTTAGAAAATCAACGGTCTATAGATATGTAAAAAATCTATGAAGCAAAAAGAAACTTGCGTAATTGTCAGTTGTGCACCAAAGACAGATTTAGATGCCGCGTTGATTGTAATGAAATATGCATAATTGCACAGATAGGTTCTGGAATGAATATGAAAGTATAGGTACACACGTTCTTTACTCGTGTATAAAGGGTTTATTCAACTTTATTTAAACCTGTATCGTTTGGTATGTTTGTACTGTATATATTTACTTTAGCATTAAAATATGACTTATTCTCAAGTACTCACCTCCCAGGCGAACCTCGCATCTTGTGGGGTGCTAGCCCATTTTCCTTGAAAAGGCCCGTACCTTGTGCCCTTGCTAATGTTCGTTTTGGAAAACACTCCATTCTCTCTCAAATCCAGTTCACTGGGAAGAGTACCACTGGCTAAAATAATTTCTCTTGCTCTCAAGTAAAACATATCTATTTTACCATGAATGAAATGTTTTGTATCGTTAGTATATTTCTGAGAGTCGTCTGACTCTTCTTTTGATTTCTCGAACAAATCTTCGGAAATCTTTATAGAAATTTTCGGACTGCTGTTTCGTATCATTTCGTCTCGGATAGCATAAATGCTATTTATGTATGGAGAGCTTGAGTAATGCTGGATGGTGGAATCAATTTGAGGTGGAATCATCGCTCTTTCCATGGAAAGCTCTTCTAATTCAAAATTTTGGGTTGAAACTTCTATTTCATCTTCAGAACCTTCTGAAATGAAAATAGAACACCTTATAAAAGATTATTTTACGACATTCTCTGTACAATTTTAGTTATATCATAGAAAACCGCTGCCTAAGGAATCACTACTTCCCAACCAAGTCTATTTAAAAGAATACATCTTGATATTATATTTGCACTCCAGTATGTGGAAATAATTTCCCACTTAATTTTAGTAATATATTTGAAATCATCTGCCCCAAAAACCCATAAAATGATATTCCACTTCAATAACTTTTCTATTGACCGATCGACCGATGTTTAATGGGGGTGGAGGTGCCAGATATCATGAAAAAAATCTGAAGACTAACTAGCTTTCCTCACTAATTTACACTGTAGTTACATATATTTCACCCTCAACCTTTCAACGGAATAAGCTGAAAGTATATTATTGGAGTGAAGTTATCCACACACATCTATCCACACTTTATGATACATGGTAAATGCAAATTGAGATAGAACAACCAGCTTAGCAATTATGACCAGTGGCCTGTACGAGGAAACGCGCTTGCGCATTCGACATACGACTATATGCTCTGCAGAATCGCAAGCAAATTCATGCACTCTTAATCAGTCCGTTGGAGGGCTGTTGCAACTGTTTAAAATAAGAATATTCGTGATTTCTCTAATTGTTCGGTTTCAAAATTTGTCAAAAAAAATTGTTTAATCATGAATCTTTAGGCAATGTTCCGTTCTCTCTCGATAAAGGTTGTAATGTACCGTGCATTCATTGACTGCCCGTGGAAGGGCGGTTACATCCCGTACAACAGAGAATGTACGTGCTTTCACTTCGGTTCTAAAAATTCCAAAGTAAATTGTTTAATCATGTAATTTTAGGAAGAGGTCCGTCTCATCCCTGTAAAGGTTGTCATGCACTGTGCAATCTTTGTCAGCCGGTAGAAGGGCGGTTACAACTCTTTAAACTGAAAATATACACGCTTTCCTTAATCTCTTGGCTCTCTAAATGCAAAAAAAATGTTTAATCATGTAATCCATGAAGGTTGTCATGCACCGTGCAATATCTGCCAGCCAGCAGGAGGGCGGTTGCAACTCTATTCACACCTTCTCTAATTCTTCGGCTCTAGAAATTCCAAAACAAAATAGTTTAATCATGCAGTAATCATCCTCCTAAAGGTACATAACAACCTTTATGGGGATGCTAAAATTACATGATTAAACAATTTTTTTTTGGAATTTGTAGATCTGAAAAATTAAGGAAAGCGTGGATCTTTTCAGTTTAATGGGATGTAACCACCCTCCTACGGGTATGACAACCTTTATAGGGCTGAGGCAATTCCAAAAATTGCAAGATTGAACAATTTTTTTTGCAATTTCTAGATCCGAAAAATTTAGAAAAGTGTGAATATTTTCAGCTTAAAGCGATGTAACTGCCCTCATACGGTACATAACAACCTTTACAGGATGAGGCGGACCTCTTCCTTAAATTACATGGTTAAATAGTTTTTTTGGAATTTCTAGAACCGAAATATTAGTGAAAGCATGGACATTCTCTGTTATAAGGGATGTAACCGCCCTCTTATGGGCTGGCAAATAATGTACGGTACATTATAACCTTTAACGAGACAGAAAACGGACCCTTAGCATGAATAAACAATTTTAGTTGACGAATTCTGAAACTGAATAATTAGAGAAATCGCGAATATTTTTAATTTAAACGGTTGTAACAGCCCTACTACGGGCTGACAAAGAATGCACGAATTTGCTTCTACAAGCCAGTGGTCTTAACTGCTAAGCTGGTTGATATATCTCAACGTTGCCTAAGGAATCACCACTTCCACATCCAGATTTACCGTCCAATTTTTTAAACGAAAACATGTTGATATAATATTTGCAGTAAGTGGAAATAATAGTATTTTGATGATACAATATTTAAAATCGTCTGCTTTGAGGTGATAATAGGAGTGGCTGACATCCAAACATGTTTTGAGAGCTTTTGTTATTTTGCTCACTTCTTTAATAATGGAGTGGGGATGTTGAAGGTGATGGTGGGGGCAGCAGATATCATAAACACAATTGAGATCTCAACTTGTAGTATATTCAGCAAATCTCAAGTTTCTGAACTCTTCTTAGCCTTATTTACCCCTATATACCTCTCAATACTTCAACGGAATAGGCGGAATAACAAAGGTTTAAAAAACTAGTGGCCTTGACCTCTAGTATAAACACCAAGTCCCAAGTTTCTAAACTTTTACTCTATTTACCTCTATTTATTTATCCCCTATCCTTCAGCGGAAACGTGTACCAAATTTCATCAATTCTATTTTATTAACTCATTTAATAATGTAGTGTGGGTGGTGATAAGGAGTGGCAAATGTTGCAGAAGAAATTGAGGCATTGGCTTCAAGTAACCAAATCACACCAATCACCAACTTCCAAGTTTATAGAATTATATCAACTTATTTGACTTATTTTAGTGAGCTCAAAATATAATTCAGTCCCACACCTCGTTACAATACATACGTGTACAAAATTTCAAATACTACATAAGCCAAACAGTGAATGATGCAATGATTAAAAGCTTATTAATATTTAAGCTGCATTTTCAATTTGAGAAGTTTTATTTGTAAGTTAATGCTGTTAAGTTAAGCAGAGATTACATTTTAAAAGGCTGAATAAGTGCTGCCTACCACGAATAATTGTAATGAATATTGCAAGTTTTGATTCCCGAATTAATAATATTGTTACTTTTTGATGATGCCTTATGCTTACAATTTACACAAGTTATGTTAACTTTTGACATATGCTCAAGCACCAGATCAATATTAAGAAAAGGGCTTATTTGGCCCATCCATGGTAAAGTGTGGAATCCATTTTTTTTTCTTACTAATTTTGGGGTACTGAAAACGAATCAGTCACCTGTTTTGGCGAAGAATCTCGGGAAGACATTAAAAAACAAGCCTTATTTGGGGGTGACATTGAAATTGATATTATAACTTGCCACTAGAATTGGAACCACAAGAGGTTTGGTGTATAGGGATTTCTTTTGCAATAAATACTCTAAAAAGATAAAATCCACCACCTTAATTGGTGGGGATGGGTGTAAAAGTATTCAGAAGTAATCACATTACAACATGACAATAACAGCCATTCAATGCGGAGTTTTTTAAAATAAATAAATAACCGTGCATTAGATAGTGTAACTTACACCGTCCTTATGCGTGGCGAAGGATGAGAGAAATGAGGGGTAGGGAGGAGGGTGATTTTAGAAATTTTCCTTCCTTTTCTACTTACCTAATGAAAGTTAGTATTTGATAGA
The DNA here is from genome assembly GCA_963583905.1 of Stenurella melanura. NCBI lineage: Eukaryota > Metazoa > Arthropoda > Insecta > Coleoptera > Cerambycidae > Stenurella > Stenurella melanura. Next base: position 53,863,432 of record OY757316.1, on the reverse strand, counting down.
ATTTCCTACACCAAAGAATAAATTCGTGTTGCAAATTCTAATACCAATTTCAATGTCACCCCTAAATAAGGGTTGTATTTTACTATCTTCCCGCTGTTTTTAGTCAATTCAAATGACAGATTCGTATTCAGCACCTCAAAATTAATAAAAAAGATGGTTTCCACACTTCACCACAGATGGGCCAGAAAAGCTCTTTTTTAACATTGTTCTTTATAGATAAAATTTAAAAACACAAAGTGATGTTTGCGGAATATATCCCAAGATATAAAATATTGACAGTTTCTACATATTATGATTACATTGACAATTGCATCTAGAGAAGAACTGTAACACTAATGCAGTGATCCCAAAAATGGTATTAATTTCAGTTAATAATAAAGTGTTACACTTATGTTATAAAAATATTATTCTCGTAATGATATTAAAGTATTATCTACTATTTATATAATAACTGCAAATATAGTTTATATTTTCCAAGAAACGAATTTTCACGCTTCTCTGCTAAACAACATTGGAACGAAAACAATCGAGTAATTTAGATTCCTTTTGTTTGCGAAACTAGTTGGTAAGTTTGTATCATGGCCCCAATCGATAAGGAAGGTATAACTTTGTAGTTATAAAAATGATTCCGTTTCTATGATTCCATTGCCGACTGTTTACAGAGGATTAGGGATCCAATCCTAATGATGCCGCTTTTCGCATGTTTCGGACATTTCAGAGGCTCCCAGATTATTGGCAGAGATTTATCTCTAAAGTGTTCCCAACCCGATAAAGATAAACTTTTTATTTAGTACGTTTATTGTGAAAGATAACCTGAAATTATAAATTGATTATCGTTCTCATTCTTATACCTATTTGATTTCGGGAAATGAATATAAATGAACGCTTCTTTTTAATAACCACAGCATATTTTTTTTTTAGCAGAAATCCATGTTATAATACTCAAATATCAAACATCTGCATATATATATAGATATATGTATGTGTAGGCAATTTTTCTTAAACGTGATAACTATTGTAAGACCTTAATTTTTTGTTTGAAATTTGGAACATAGGTACGTAAAATAGCATAGTAAAACAATTACCATTTTAGTCGAGCTATATCTGTCATACGTCATAGGGTGATCTCCAAAGGTATAAAAACTGTAATATTATAAATAACCTATGTTTCTTGCCATTTTAAAGCAAAATGTTAATATTTTTCATTAAGCATCCGAAAACACAAAGACTTACAAGATAAAGAAACTCTGATTTAGAGTATCTTAAGTTCGAACGAATTAGTAGATTAGGTGATGCAACAACAGGAAGAAGAAGAAGAACTGAATGAAAGTTGTCATCAAATATTGCCGCCTGCGAATGCCTATTAAACAAGATAACTTCTGTTAGATTTACAATACTGATTTCAAATTTGAAACGTACTTAAAATAATATGACAGAATATTCCCTTTTGAAACTAAGCCATATCGGAAATACAAATAGTCCAATAAATCTGTCGAAAATATCACGTTTTTTTGCAAAAATTATTAACAGCAAACCAAGGCATGTGAAAAATCGGAAATTTCCCGTAGAATTCAATGAACTATTTTTAAAACAAAGGACGAACTTGCGTCCTCTTCAAAATGGCGGCCAAAGTTTGCGAAAAACAGTTTTTTTGCGTTAAAAAAAAATTGGCGTTGCACAAAAAAAAGTTTAATAGCAGGGTTGTGTAACTTCTTAATACGGATCGAGCTGGCCCGGTTCGATCTCAGAAAATTGCAAAATTATTTAGTTATTGCAAAAAAGATGTTAAAAATCGCATTTTTTTGAAATACCTGTATCTCCGTGAAGAAAAGATATTATTTAACGAAACTCGGTGAAAGCGTAGTCCAAGGTATATCGAATACAAGCACTTTTACAGATTTGCAAAATATTGCAAATTTCTAGCAGAAATCGATATTTTCGAAAAAAACACGTTTTTTTCAATGTCCAATAGCTCATACAGGTCTTCATATTTTTATATCGGACCAGTCCGAAAAGTTTCTACAACAGTTGCGCTAACCTGGTCAGTTATTGCGCATATCACGAAACGATCCCTAATATGCGAAAAATCGGTCAAAAATCGATAATTTTTTTTACTCCAAAAAACTTTGAATATTTTTGACATTTCAAATTATATTGGAATACCATTATTGCCAATAGATAGCTGGCATTTTTCTACAAATTTACAAAAAGAAAAAAATTGCTCTCAGACTCTGGAGCCGAGATAATTTTTTTCTTTTAAGAAATTCTTGTGGCGCCATTTTTTAAGGTAAAGGGCTGAAATTTGCAGTGGTTACTGTACAATACTTATATTTTCAATAAAAAATCTTCGGAACTTGATCGGCCGTTGCTGAGCATTGCAAATTCAATGAAACTCGGAGCTCGATGTTGTGGCGTACGCCTGCAGCTGCCGAAAACACTTCATAAAATGTTCAAATATGTGTTCAACGTGTGACGATGAAATTTGCTCAAATATTGAGGAGAACAGAGTCGTCGCTGATGATATCGACGAAGAAATAGACGAGCCAAATATCACAGAGACTGAGCTAGAAAGAGACGAATGTTCAAATGATGATAACGATAATGATGACTGTGATGACGATAATGCGGAAATAATATTAAATAACGTTTACAGTGACAGTAGTAGTGGTAATGAAGACGAGTCTCCCATTAAAAAACAAAAAAAAATATTAATGCAACGTATTCTACAAAAACAATTGGAATACATAAATGAGACATAATACAATTTTGATGTTTCTTTGGTAATGTAACAAATGTAATAAAGCGTAAAGAAATTAAAATTACTTGCCATACAATAGCAAAATTTCGTAGATAGTTTTCGACGATATTTGACAAACCCTAAAATGTTATGGAGGCGGGCGATGTACTATTAGACTTTTTCAGCCATAGCTATGAAGTAATCTGTAGTAAATTTGCTAAATCGGAAATATTCTATTACCAGTAAAATACCCCTCATAAACTGATAAAAATCCGATACGATCGATGTCATCGTCAAATTGCTTTTTATTAGAAATATAACAAACGCGCGGGTAATTAAACGATGTGAATGTGTAAAATAAGCAAATCATAAATGGGGTAATTGATTACAAGAATTCCCCAAACTGCACATTAGGTAGGAACTAGTTGGTTTTTCCTTTTCTAAGTCCACTTGTAAAACAAATAGGTTTTTTCACCGACTAGGTATAATTAGCTATAGCTTAGATGTAGAATATTTTAAGTTGTTTAAATGGACATGTTATATTTAAGGGAATCCATTTTGACCATAGTTACTAAAGAGAACGCCACTTGCCAGGCGAGTACTATTTCGGTACGTAATTTCTACTATAGAGGATGCAAGCTTCCGGGTGACTTGAGGCCTCTAAAAAGAGGCGGACTTTCATTCATTGATCTATATTGCTTTGGAGTAGATAAGGACCACTAACTAAAAATTGACCAAGATAATCCCGTCCGGAAAGAAAGACACTTTCCGATTAGCTACTGGTGGTGTAACATCGGCCTACTTTTATCGTGATAATTTTAGTATTACCGGGTATAGGTATTTGTATTTTTTAGCTTCTGTTATAAAATGTAACTTCATGTCATCAAATTTCTCAAATTAAACGTTACCTCATTCATATTGTCACTGGCAACTGGCGTTTCTGCACTAGTTTATAAAGTATAGTTTTCAGAAAAAAATAACTTCATGCTAGTTAAGGCTATTGTATTTTTTGGCACTTCTGGCAATCAGTTTGAATTTGAGTATAAATGATTTTTTCCTTTAACAAAGTAATTTTTCTTGCTTAAATTCGAGACTACGGTCCAATTTTCTTATTTGGTTATCTTTTAAGTTGCATTTTCTTTTGTTTTAATTTAAGTATTAATTATTGTTGTTCCATTTTCCAAACTTATTGTTCTTTTGTAATGTGTTCTTTTGTAAAATATAGTTTAAGTTTTGTTGAAAATGCGTGTTTCATTTACTTGCTTATTACTTAGTGGAAACTCGAGTCATCAAGGTTAGATAATCGGAGTGAAGCAACAGGCCTGACAAGGGAAAATAGGGGTAAGTTTTGAACTATAATCTTTTAAATGTACACATATCTCTGAGAACGGTCCACGTATAAAACGGTCTAGATCTACGTGGTTCACTGTGCACGGGTAGTGTGAGTATAGACGTAAAGATAGGCCCGATGTTAATGCATGAGTATTCCTTGGTAGTCGCACATATTGTAAATTGGGCTCATTTGAAAGGGGTACATTACTTTTCGCGGATACAATCAATAAACATAATAACCCTCAAAGTGGTGTAAACAGGATAGAGATCAGTTTTACGCAAGGCTTCACTGAGAGCTGGCTCTCCCCCCTTCTCCCCCCACTTCACCGCTAGCGCTAGATAACACGCGCCGCAGCATCGAGCTCCGAGTTTAATTTTGCAATGCTTAGCAACGGCCGATCAAATTTTTTTTATTGAAAATGTAAATATTGTACAATAACCACATCAAATTTCAGCCCTTTACTTTAAAAAATAGCGCCACAAGAATTTCTTAAAAAAAAATTATCTCGGCTTCAGAGGGTCGGAGAGCAATTATTTTTCTTGCAAATTTGTATAAAAATGCCAGCTATCCATTGGCAATAATGGCATTCCAATATAATTTAAAATCTCAAAAATATTCAAGGTTTTTTCGGGGAAAAAAAATTATCGATTTTTTGACCGATTTTTCGCATATTAGGGATCGTTTCGTGATATGCGCAATAATTGCACAGGTTAGCGCAACTGTTAGAGAAACTTTTCGGACCGGTGCGGTATTGAAATATGATGGCCTGTATGAGCTATTGGACATTGAAAAAAACGCGTTTTTTTCGAAAAAATCAATTTTTGCAAGAAATTTGCAATATTTGGCAAATCTGTAAAAATGCTCTTATTCGACATATCTTGGACTATGCTTTCACCGAGTTTTGTTAAAGAATAGCTTCTCTTCACGGAGATACAGGTATTTCAAAAAATGCGATTTTTAACGTCTTTTTTGCAATAACTAATTAATTTTGCAATTTTCTGAGATCGGACTGGGCCGGCTCGATCCGTATTAAAAAGTTACACAACTGTGCTGTTCAACTTTTTTTTGTGCAACGCCAACTTTTCTTTTTTAACGCAAAAAACTGTTTTTCGAAAACTTTGGCCGCCATTTTGAAGAGGACGCAAGTTCGTCATTTGTTTTAAAAATAGTTCGTTGAACTCTACGAAAAATTTCCGATTTTTTACATACCTCGGTTTGCTGTTAATAATTTTTGTAGGTAAAATCCCTGACTTACTGGACTAAAAGTGATAGCCGGAGGCATGTAAATTATCATTCTAAAGATATTGTAATTAAAATTACAAACAGTTGTAATAATATTTAGTTATAAACCTAGATTCAATTTTACTTATCACATTAAGTATGAAATTCTCCATCTAATAAACACAGATTGTTTATGCCTTTTCAATTTCTGCATTGCACCAGCTTTTTATATAAAGTAGTTTGTCTCCACTGATTGACTAATAAACTCACAGTTCAAACCTCTGGATATGGAAGTCTATAATTTTTTGGACATGTTGCCTTCAACAAGATAGATGCTACTTTCTTTGTCTTATTCGAAGGATAATGATTAGGAGTGAAAGTTCCGTCAAGTAAGTGGATAAAACCGGGCTTCTCCCCTTCCCTCTCCGTTAAGGAGAAATCGATTCATAGGTAGTCACTAGGTTGCTAATGGAAACATTCAAAACCCAAAAATGAATCGAAATTTTAAATTTGATAAGGTGACATTTACTACAATTAGAGCGTCGGAAAATACAATATGATATGTTTTCCTCCGGTAGTGAGAAATAAGGTATTTTCCACCAAATTTTTCAGCGAGGCGCCAAATAAATTTAAATATTCTCAGAAAGGGCTTTGGTGTATCAGTGAAACTGAAAGCGCGCAACGTTTAAAACTTCTGTCATAATTTAGACTTTCCATTATTATAAATATTCAAACTTTTAGTACAGGAGCTAGCGTGCAATTACCTGATACATTTACTACCGCTACCAGCTAAGCGTCTTGGTGGCAAGAGTCAAGCTGGTTATCGTGTACTAGGTTCGATGCCCAGCTAAGACACTGGCAACGTTGGTGGGTAATGGATGTTGTTTGTGTTTTTTTTTTGTGTAAGTGCCTTCCGGGTAGACTAGGCTTTGGATTCGGAGGTTGTCTTCTATATGTGGTGAGGTGGTGTGATTTGTATCAGCTAGGCGCATGATCAGTCCTGTCCCTTAGAGCATGTAAGACAACAAAAGTTATATTACAATTTTTGTTATCAACGGAAACTTCAATAAACAACTGTAACTGTTATTTACAGTTGGTGCAAGCAAGTATTTGAATCATGCTAATATTTTTTTATCAATTACTCATCATTCAAAATCAATAACACGCTTGGCTACATCCTAGTTAGTGGAGGTTCAGAGGCAAGGTTACTATTCTCAAGCCGTGACTGATTTGATTTCGTTACTAATTAATTTATCGGTTTTATCATTATTCAAGTTTCCACATCACTTTTGTTGTCTGCCGTGCTCTAAAGAACGAATCATGTCTGTAGCCAATGCAAGTGTATTAGATAAGTACACACTGACCTCTATATTATTTGCATGCCAAGAACCGCAAGGACCTATTTGGCGCTCCACGCAGACGACACGGCCATCATCGTAAGATCATGGAGTGCAAGACTAGTCACCCGCAACCACTACAAAGCAGCATCCCTTCTGGAAGAGTGGTGCAATAAGTGGAAAATCAAAGTCAACGCGGAGAAGAGCAAAGCCATTCCCTTCAGGAGAGTCAGAAAGCAAACTTTCCATGAACGGCGACAACATCCAACGGCACGATACCATCAAGTACCTTGGCGTTATCATGGATAGAAGCCTGACGTGGAGACAGAACACGGAAGCGATTATACAGAAGGCGATGGCGAGAAGGACTCTTCTATATTCAATGATAGGTAGACAAAGCCAACTCAACCTGAAGAAAGAGCTCACACTCATCAGGACCCTCATAGTACCCATTCTGACCTACACTTCCGTGGCCTGGGGATACCAAGCAGTCACCTACTTGAAGTGGACGTAAGCCGTGAAGAACGTCGTACTCAGGTGCGCCGTGGATGCACCATGGTTTGTCAGGGACCATCCTTTCGGCCCGATATTCAAGCCACTCTGCAAGGGGCAATGACCAAAACACCCAAATCACCGATCCCGGGGGTACCCAACTAACAACCAACTAGATACCCTTACCCTACCCCGTGCCGGCATATGACGCTAAAATAAGCGTCCTTGTCCGAACATAATCCTTCCAAAAATCGGAGCACATGATGCCTATTGGCATCCTGGGCTCCGACTAGTCACACACCCCCAAACCTTTCCAAATTCCAAGAGGGATTAGCAACAGCCGATCCCTCTCAGGACAGGCGAAAGACGCCCGGGAGTCGACATGCCAGCGAAGAAAGAAACCCAAGACAGAAGAGCGCCAGAAGTAACGACCCAGCTGGTAGGGTCCAACAGCCAGGACCAGAGAAGGTCTGCTAACTTCGCCTGTACCGTCTGCATTTGCAGGGGGGCAGTCGTAAAATGCAGACCCACTCCTTACGAGGCCGGTCCAGGTCTACAGCGACGATTGGGGTAAAGAGCTCAAGCCCGACCCCTAATCATCCGAGACCGTCATCACAGTCAAGAATATTGGTGCTATACTATTTGACAAAGCCTTGCGAAGAACAGATATTTCTGCTAGTAGATAATATTAAATATTAAATTTTATTTACTTAACTTTGCTAACTTTTGTACGCAGTTCTTAAAATGATAGGATTGCAAGGTGTTTGGTCCGTAGCATTATTGCCGATAATTATAAACATTATTTAATGAAAATAATACTAAAATATTTTGGTCTGTTGAGATCTGTATTAACTAATGTAATTTTCCTGAAAATGAAAAAAAATTTCCATTGCTACCATAGGATACCAAAATGTGGCACCATCGCTGAAAGTCGTATAGGCAGGTATTCGTAAAAAATATATGTCACTTCATTCTTCATTGAACAAATAAATCTAGAAAACGATGCAAGCTAATGTGCTAAGGATCTTCTTTCTTGACAAAGCTGAAGTTTGAGATGCGAAATATACGTAATATAATCCGTAACACTATTTAAAAACGATTCTTTAATTGAAATGAAGACTAAGTCACGATTTCCCGATTGCAGCGGCAGGTCTATGAACTTTTAACATAAACATAATATTATTGTTTGTCGTCCATTCTCCTAGGTCATGAATTACAATAATTCTTAATAGAGGAATAATATAACTCGGATTATTATAAATTTTGTCCGATGCTCAACGCAATATTGGCTTACCCAACACGTCTTCCTCAGTAAGTAAAGTATATTATTGAGTAGGGAGGTGATTAACTAACACGTTACAATACGGACTAGGAGAATTTTATGAAAAATACCGCTGCCTCAAGAATCACTACTTCCACTTCCAGATTTTCCATCTAAGTCTCTTTAACCGAAAGTTTATTGATATTATATTTGCACTCTGGTATGTGCAAATAATCCACCGATGCCATCGTGGCTAAGATCTGTTAAGAATGCTGGCGCATCCGTTTCTCTCGAGGGGAACGCGACAGTTGACAAAAAACTAAGTCGAATTAATATAAGCAAATCGAAGGATTAACGACGCTTTTGGAATTTATTGAAGTATTTGTAGTTTTTAGTGGCTAGTGCAATGAGAGGCGCAGCTTTTAAAACCCTTTTTTTATTGCATACATTATAAGAAAAATATGTATAATATATACAAGCTCATTTTAACCTCATCACTATCAATTCAGTATGTAAACGTTGTAAACAACTGTCATATTAGCTTCTAGGCTAGGGATTTTATCTGCTAGCAACGGAAAATATTAAAATCAAACCATGAAAAGGAGATCTGCGGGAATGCACCGCATATGTTTAACTGGTATTAGTGCAAAGCGGGATCAGTGGTCTGCTCATGAAATTTTAATAATATGATAGTTGAAATCATCTGACTCAAAAATACATAAAATGATGTGCTAGTTCAATATCTTTTGGACCAGCAAACGTTTAATGGGTGTAGGGGAAATTTTTTGCTCTCGTACACCCACGATCATTAGCTTATTAAACCTTTAATAACGAAGTGGGGATGGTGAGGGTGGCAGATGTCAGAAAAAATGTATGACCTTAATTTCTAGTACATATATACCAAATCCCAAGTTTCTAAACTCTTACTGTAGCTTATTTTACTTATTTACCCTCATTTACCCCTCAACTCCTCAACAGAATAAACCCAAAATACAGTCTAGTTGTAATGTATACGTTTACCAAATCTCAAGTTAATATCTTAATAAATAATAATAGAATAGTGGGGATCGAAAATGTCATAAAAAAATTTAAACTTTGGCTTGCAGTATATACACCAAGTTCCAAGATTTTGGACTCTTATTAGCTTGGTTTACTCATTTATCCCTACTAATCCCTATTTCACCCTCAACCCTACAAGGGAATAAACGCAAAATTGAATTTAGTTCCAAATCTCATTATAATACATACGTATACCAAATTTGAAGTCAAAATCTTTAATTTTATTTTGTTAAACCCTTTAATAATGTCGTAGGATGGTGGTGGTTGTGTTGGTGGAAAAATGTCATAAAAAAAGTTATATACCTTGTCCTCTAGTATATACAGCAAACCCCAAGTTTCTAAACTTTTACTAGCTTTGAAACATATTCTTTATAGGATTTTGCAAACAGTGGAAAGAAAAGCTATCTATGAGAACTAAAGGAAAACATTATATATAAAAATATTAATGAAATCTTTGCATTCTTTCGATAACCTGACTTCTGGTTATGCTAACAAGTACAAATTTTTTTTAATTGCCATTCTCATTTTAAAAGTATCTACATGATCCCATACGATATGTAAATTCAGTTAAAAATGAGAGCAAATACCTTTACAATGTATCATGTAGATACTAGTTTAGCCTGCTTAGCCGTAGGGGACTAGGTTGGATGCTAGTGTTAAAATGAGAATGGCAAATAAAACAATTTTTACTTGTTAGCATAACCAGAAGTCAGGTTATCGAAAGAATGCAAAGATTCATTAATATTTTTATATATAGTTTTTTCCTTTAGTTCTCATAGATAGCTTTTCTTTCCACTGTTTGCAAAATCCTATAAAGAATATGTTTTATTACTATAAGCAAACAAATAATAAATAATTCACTTTTACTAGCTTGTTTCACATATTTTCCTTTATTTAGGCCTTCTTACCCCAACCTTTCACCGAAGCAAGTTTAGTATATAATATTGTTCCAGATCTCGTTATGATACGTAAATGTACCAAATTTTAAGTAAGTATCTTAAACTGTTTCAGAGGAAACGTGCGCACAAAGAAAGTTACATTCAGACCTACTGACCGACAGACAGACAAGCAGAAATTTCTCTTTCGCTCAAATTTAAAATCTCAACATTTCATGATATTCTAAACTTATTTCGGCAAAACCAAATGTTTGAAATATTTTTTACGATTAAGTACTATATTTCCAATCGACCATTGCGTAGATGTGGAAGTAATTACGAACAACTTGACACCATTCATAGATATGTTAGCCAGTATATCAATCAATATGTTCAGAAAAGGTACCCAATGAAACATCTAGAAATCTATGTTCTATCCATTACTTTTTTTTTAACTTTAACCACCAATAAAGAAATCGGTAGAGGTATTTACACAGAACTTCCCTCTTCATTATGTCACTTTTGTTTAATAATAATGTCCGTATGCATTTCTCCTTGGTTATAATATCAACTACATTCCAAATATTGTTTCCACCAACGTTTCTTAATTAGTTAACTATTTTTTTTAGATGTATATTTTCCCAACGCAGAAAAATAATATTTGGCATGCAGGTGACAAAATGATTAAAAAACGATGGAAGGCAATAATATTTGGAATGTAGTTGTTACTATTGTCATAAATGAAACCTGGTACCATTTATTTGAAAAAGTATATAGGGTGGTCACCCTAAAATAATTCATTTAGAAACGTTGGTAGAAAATAATATTAATGAGGAAACCTGATACACTTTTAATGAAAATGTACAGGGTGGTTCAACATAGAAAAAGGTGCCAAATGCAAATGCAAATAACTTTACAGATTGTTCAGATATTTCTTAGGATGATGACTACCCTGCACATTCTTCAACTAAATGTATAACAGGTGTCATTCTTGGCCATTGTGTTAAGTGTATGGCATGGCGTATGCCAAGTATTATTAGTATCCGTAACATTTATTTCATTATTTATTCAATTATGGTGTCCGTTCTCGCTATTTTTAACGAAAGGCAAATTCCATATCCTCGTTGGCAGTAGAATTAACTACCTACTACATGTCGTTTTCTTCGTGAAATAGTTTTGTAGATATAGCACCAACAAATAGGCAGGCAACAAATCTACAGAAGGAATTTCACTGTGAAATGTTAAACAAGAATCAAGTACACACATACGAGAATAATATTGAACTATTAAAGAGTAATATTATGAACAGCAGTCCCTTTGATATTTTCTTGTCATGGGTTTATTAAATTTGTAATTTAAATTATTTCAATTTGTTGCCCAGAATTATATTTGTGTTTTGATTTTACTTTACCTTATTTTCAGGTTGAATGCTCTTTAAAATAATTATTTTCGGAACTGCAATAGTTTAACTCAACTTTGAATCAATTTCGCGTATACGTAATCATCGGGGACAAGTTCAGGTTAAGTACAGTTTTTTAAATTGAAATTGCAAAAAAACAGGTGTTTCTTGAACTAACTATTCTTAATTTAAAAATATGCTAACAAGGCATACTGTCATACACTACTAAAACATTTCAAATATCAGTCAATCACAGCTCTGATGTCCTAAAATTGATAACGAGTTAATTATATAAAATATTGCGAAACTTTTCAGTTAAGATACACATAAGACGGATATCCTACTCTTATCTAAATTAACCACAAAAACTCAAAACGTAACCACAAAACCGCAATAAATGTGTATCTGTTAATTAGCAGACTAATTGTCTTCTAACGTATACATTTTTATCGATATATGTTTACTAATCTACTAATTTATCTTTTACATTTAACAAATATAAGTGCCAAGTGGGCGAACTTCGAACGATATACAGGGTGCCCAAGTTCAAAGGGACAAATTGTCACACGTCCCTAACTTATTCTTGAATGATCATAGTTTCTAAGAAACGGGGTGTTTTATAATTTTAGACTAACAATTTATTCCTTCATACTTTTGGAACGGTCGTACTTTGGATAAAATTTGGTATAACTATGTCTAGTCTTTTAGTTCCATTAACTGCACAATTTATTTGAGAAAAACTCCAGGACCGGACTTAATTTTTATAATGTTGCACTCTATGCTGAATCACCCTGTATATCATTTTTGGAAAATATCAGTAAAAGTCAATAGAGATTCTAAAATAATGTCACAATATTTGTTGGTCCGGTTATGTTTCCGCTTTAACAAATTAGAAACTAGTTCACGTCATTATCTAATTAATTTACTTAAATACCCTACAGAAGAACTTATTATTTGTGCTTTTCCCATATGCAGCGCTAAGCGTTTCTGAGCTACTTTCAGTTCGAATTTTCAGCTAGATATTTCACAAATAATATTGCACTGGGGCCTTGAAAATTCTAGATAGGCGCATGTCAGTCATTTTCTTCATACAATCCAGTGTTCTTAACAGTTAGCATAAGTTTTAAATGATAAGTAAATAAGTAAATGGCTCGCTGTTTAAAATTACAAAATATAAAATTTGAGATGCTATTTGAATTTAGTAAGGAAGAGTATGCAGATATTATTGTATGGTTTCGCCGCGGAAATGGAAAACCTGCAGAGAGCTACTTTTTAATTTAGTAAGAAAATGGAAAATTTCCTACAATGGCAAACATGTCGTCCCAAATAATCCAACTGTAAGTGTAAGAATAATATGTATCCAGTTAGAAGCCTAAGGCAAGGTAAAGTATGCTAAACATTAAAACCATTAAAAAATAAAAATCTGTTTCCATTTCATGTTGAGAAAGTTCAATGTTTTATTGTTTTATTCATTTGTCTACTAAAGTCAATCACCGATGCCAGGATTTGAAGTATCCCAACCCCTTTCCTATTAGGAGTAGATAGATAATTTTTACTTGTTTAACATTATTAGAAGATAAGAGACCCACTGCTTTACATTCCATCAGAGGGATGGTAAATATACTGTGCAATCCTCGCCTAAAAGTGCATAGCATCTGCATGTACAGAGATATGTAAGCCTTTAGAAATTGGGACGAGATCGCCCTATTTCCCTAGAGGTTCCACCCATTCATATGCTAACCGCATTTAGCGTAGCTTAACCTTTCCTATCGATAAGCGGAACAACAGAAAATTAATTTTAATGTCACTGAACTCTGCCTTTTATAATTCAGTTCTATCCTATTTGATATATAGTATTGCATTATTGTTACAATAAAAATGATTATTAAATACTAATATTTTCAAGACGCATCTATAGCCCCTTCAGTCCTGAAGACCATCTACAATGTTCTTCGTTTAATAATTTGTAGGTAAATTAGCAACACTAGACATAAACATTAAGCATGTTCCAGCAACTGAAAATCCACATGCAGTGGTTCCAAAAAATTCCCAACATTAATGTGTGATATAAATTTATAATAACCATCTAATAGGGTCTCATCTTTTTGAATAAATATTAATTGGTGAAGTTTATTTAAACTCTCTTAAGACATTTTGTCAGTTTTATTACAAAAGATCAATAATACCAGAACATGTGATTTCAGCACGACTATGATGGATCTTATTTTTATTTACCGGTCAGAGATCGTCAGAAAAATCATTGCCGTAACAACGTAGTCTGGCTATCTGGCTACCGAGGTATCCAGATCTTACACCTCTAGACTATTTTTCATGTGGTCACCTCGTCAGAGGTGGGAACAGTTGTTAGAACAAAATGTAACGTACGTAAAATTTTGCGAAGAAAAAAGGTTTCCACGTTTAGAAAAAAATTCATAGTATTACTCTATAACAGGGGTCACCTATCAATCTTTGTCTAGGTGCTTGTGACGAGATTTTCGATTTTTATAATTTTTATAAATATTTAGAACAAATAAACCTCTAAATTTTGTGGCTACAAATCCTTTTTCTTTTTTAAAACACAAATATAAACATGTTTCCTTAACAATAAAATAATCTCCTCAAAAAGTTATGGTTGTACAGTAGTCCCATAAGTTCGTTGCTAAGAAAATTAAAAGTCCTGACAAACCCCACGACGAGAAGCGTGTGCCCCTGTTTTTCTTCTTTTGCTCATTTTCAGATTTGTTTTTTTTTTTGTGTCAGCATGGGATAGCCGGAATAAATGGTTTTTAAGTTAGTGGTTGATTGTATGACTAGTGGCCGAATGCATAAAACAAAGTTATGGTTGCAAACAAAAGTACTACGTACCACTCTTAACTTCAGAGAAATATAATATTTTCCGCTATGTTGACTTTCTGCCGTATCTCAGATGTATTATATGATTATTAAAATAGTTCTTATAAGTTTCCTAAATAGTCAGTCATGCATCTTACGATTAAATTCCCATCAGAATAATCCCTACTTGTATTTATCTACTAGAAATTTTTTTTTTTTTTTTTTTTTTTTTAACGTCTTATTTATTTGTACGATTTTAAGCAAAAAAAAAAACAAATATCTTGAACTGCGGCCTAACTGAGGGACTGACATATGCCAGAAGAATATTTTGTCATAAATTATGATCGATAAGATTAAATACCTCTTACAAGTCATGTAAATATGAGTTTTCAAAAAAACCACCTTGCTCCCCGACTATTGTAACGTAATTAAAGAAATAACTAGAGTACACTTTATAACTACTCTTCGTAGTATTGTTGCACATTCTATGGGACATTCTTCGCAGCTTTGCAGTTATTTTTTGTAAATAATGTTTGTTTTAAACATTTTTTATTTCATTAGAAAACAAAGCAAAAATTGAATCTTCTTTTATTTGTTGATTGATTGATTGATTATGTTACAACAATACAATAGGGATCTTCCTATAACCAACACTAATTTCGATACAATCAGACTTTTCATTCTTAAGGCCATTTACAAAAGACAGATATCCGATAGGGAAATATTTATTATTTTTGGCCATAACTTTTATATCTCAGTACGCATATTTAAAAAAGCTGTAAGACTACCTAAGCAGAACCATAACAAGGCTATGACTATGGATTTTCCCTCAATAAGCCGTTTCCAAAATAATTAGATTTAAAACTACGAAATAGAAGGATTAGAGCATATTCTTTAAATTTGCATCTAACTGTTTTGCAAACCACTGAAATTATTGAGTGAGAATTCATAGTAGTAGTTTTGTTATGGTCCTAAATATGCGCACATTGGTAAAATATGTTGAAAAGTAAACACAGTCGCAAAATATCTAATAATACATCAGGAAACGTATCTATTACATCCCTGACGCAGCTTAATATGTCACATATTAACGGAGATAAAATTTAATTTGTTTTTGGTACACTATTGGGTTGGTTTCTACATACAAAAATCTGTCAAATCTTCATTCCAAGAAAGTTTTCTCTAAAGCTGACATAGTAACACAATGGTCGTAGCTGGATAAGCATGAACGTAGTTGGGCTGTTTCTGCCTGGATTTGGTTCAAATTAGGGAAGAGTAGCTCTCTTACCCCAAGAACTAATTTAATTTTTTTTTATATTAAAGTCATAATAGAGAATTTAATAATCAACTAATTGGAGTTTCTGTACTGTTACCAGCTTGCCAGACTTACCGACAGACAGAAAAGTTTTTTTCGCTCAAATTTAAAATCTCGACGTTTCATGACATTCTAAACCTATTTCAAGAAAAAAAAATTGAAATTCTTTGCGATTACTATACTTCCAATCCACCACGTGGATGTAGAAGTAAAACTATAATCGCCAAGGATTGAACTAAATGTGGGCGTAGATATTCATAACGATTAACGTTTTTAATTTTATTTATCTAGAATTATAATTATTTAGATATAATAATGTATAAAAAACGCAAACTGTAAACTATAAACTGTAACCTGTGAAGTGGTGTCTACAAGCATCAAAACTCTTGAACACAATATTCGAATACCGACACTCAATGTGCGTTTCGCACGGTGGCATCATTTCCATTTAAATATCATTTATTAATTAAAATATTACATTTTATAGAGCTTAGATCCTAAGGTATGTCATTAGACATTAAGTGAGTACACTGTACGTTTCTACATTAGTCATGTTCTAAATATATATAAAAAGATATAAAATAAAACGTGACCCAGTCGGTGGTATGACTGAAGACCTTAGAAAAAAGTTACTCTTTTTTGTTGGTGGTTAAACGTGATATTTCTTATAAAAAATTTATATCATTTATAGGTATCGAATTGCCTTGGCTTAAATCGAGCTTAAAGCTCTTTAGTTCAGGAGTCACTTGCTGGAACGAAAACGGTTCAATTTGCTAATGCAGGAAAGCACGGTGGCATCAAGTTGATTCAGTTTTAATCTTTTACCGATGATGCCAACGTGGTTAGCGAAATGCGCGTTGAATGTTGGTTTTCGAGTGTCGTGTGCAAGAGTCTTGGTATTTGAGCAACATATTTCGAAGGAAGTGTTAGACCGAATGTTCCAGTCACCTCTAGGTGTAAACTGTAAAATGTAAGCTGATAATTCTAAACGGGAAACTGTGAAATGTAAACTGGCAGTAAACTGTACACTGTAGGTTGTAAGCTGTAAAGTGGTATTACACTTAACACTTAAATATTACATGCAAATAGTATAGTCGATACGAGTTTCGTCAATCATGTTTACATTAACTGGAGACGACTAAATGAAGCGAAAATAACGATGATAAGGGTATGCAATAACAATTTAGATAGTTTAAAAGAAGGGATTATGGGAAAACTGCAGAAACGTGAATCTTTGAAAAAGAACACAAAAGTATATTTCGCAACAGGAGGTGAAAATTCCATAATTGACTATAACTTTCAGTCAACAATGTTTTTTTAATACCTAACATTTTTCAAAATAGTCACAAATGAAGGCATTTTATTCTGTATTTGGCGCCCTGAACATACATTTTGGAAAATAGTGTAATTTTCGAACTTTGCATAAAAAGCAGTCATTTTTATAAACAATGCCTTTTCCACGTTAGAAAAATGCAATTTTTGCATTTTTCCTAACTGTTTTTTGAGGATAGAAGAATGTGACGTGTTGGGGTAAAACTGACACCGGATTTGGATTCACCAGGTCAAAATACACTGGAAATTATTGGTTTGGTTTGTGGAATCGACAACTTTTTATTTTTGTATACCTGTGTAAACCTTTCAAAGTAATAAAGGTCTTTAACTTCCATAAACTGAATTTTATTAATATGTAAAGATCGCATACATAACACATTTTTGTTCATAAATAATTATAACCACGCACCGCCTTCACTAATATTAGTGATGTCACAAGAAATAACAACTGTATGGAGAGCATTTGATAAACGTAATTATACCTTAATTATATTGTAGAACTTCAAATATCAGTATAACAAAATGATGCCACATATTTTCTAAATTATCGAAATTCAAAGAAGATACGTCTGTAAAAATCAGAGCTAAAATGCTTCCAGGAAGAACTGACACTTTTGTCTCAAAGGTTATCAGGAAGAACAACAAAGAAGAACCATACATATGTTCACACCTCAAGGTAATAAACTAATTGATATTGTTGCACCTTGTACACTGTTCATTCATATCTATTGACTGAAGGATAAAGACAAGATGACTTTTCAGAAGTGCTGGCACGCATCGCTGCAAAAATTTCACGGCATATTGTCTCTTCATCGAAAACTTATTTCTAAAAACACGAGTTCATGTCACACAACAATGATAAGTACAGAAAAGAAATGTGCAATAAAAAAATATAAGGTAATTATTTACCATCGATGGCAAAAGACAGGATATAACAACAGGTATTTTTGTATCGTAACTCTTCGCATACTGGATTTGTGGAATATTTTATTTAAATGTTGTATTGTTCCATAGCAGTATTGATCTGACAGATTATCTTTCAAAACATGATATTATTATATATACGGTCTTCTTTTAGTATTCTTCATTTGAACTAGTCAGTTTAACAGTAATTGAAAATCATCAATAAACTGTAAAAATCTATAGAAATATTATCCACATAACACTATCATATTATATTTTTTTTAAAATAGTAGGTACGATTTTCGATGCGAATAATGACATAATAAATAGGCTGCTTTCAAGCTACTTGGTAACGTAGATAATAATTGGAGTAAACATTATACTCTTCGCCAATTTATTCTTTCACACAATTGTGTAGGATACTTCGCAGTGTAAAAAACGTTATAGGTTTAGATATTTTAAATTAGATGATTAAACACACTAGTATAAAGTAAAAAATAATCATATGCTCAACCTATTAGGGTCTCTGATTCGCGACTCTTGGATTGTAATGGAAAGTTTAGATTATTTGAAAGTTTGTCTATCTCTCACATATAAAGTGTTGAGTGAAAAATTATATTTCGATGGATATTATATCATTAAAAAATATTTGTAAGTAAAATTTATAAATAAACTGTAGTCAACATTACACTCTTCGCTGTTAGAGATCCATAAATGTAAGGTTAACTTCTCCCTTAATAAAGACAATTTATTATTATTATTATTATTATTATTAGTATTATCCGTGTATCTCAACACTTGCTGATAATTTTCGCTCATCCCGGACGTAAAACGTCAAAAGGATTAGTTGATCAAAGCCTGAGAACCGCATAATCCACCCGATACACTTTTTCAAAGCTTTTAGAATTATCCTGAGAAAAAGTTTCTTATTAGTATTGTTATTATTATTATTCATTTATTTATTGAATTTTTTATATAATTGTTGCACATTCTATGAGATATTCTTTCTAGTTTTTTGTAAATTATGTTAGTTTTAAGCATTTTAAATTGTGTTTTGTTCAATTACAGAACATAAGAAATAAGTTATGAATAAAATAGCTGTAAGAAACAAGAGTGTAGCCATAGACAGGTGTTTCGGAGTTATTGCTCCTCATCAGCGTAGGGTAGCGTAGAGGTTGCTCTAACATATAACAATATGAGAAGCAAAACCGACAAAAGTAAAAGAATAGTAGTAACGTTACTCTGATGAGGAACAATAACTCCGAAATACGTGTCCGTGGCTGCACTCTTGTTTCCTACTGAGTGATATAATAGCCATTTTGTTCTTAATTTTTGTCGGATCCCCTCTTTTACTCCTTTGTTTATAAAAAACAAGTTTTTTAAAATTTGAATTATTAATATGTTCTTTATTTATCGATCAGTTTTGTTCTCTAGACAACACTAATTTGCTGTCAACACACTCAGGCTTTTCTTTCTTAAGTTATAGTGCTTACAGACACATGACGGACGGACGGACATTTTAAAATTGTTCAGAATTCTACCATGAACGCTATTTGAACATTTTTTCTCAACGAGCGATATACATATGCGGTTTTAGAAATGTGCCGATTAAATTCAATATAGTCCTCGCTGTCGTACTTGCGAAGAGTAAAATAATTTAGAAAATACGCAATAGTACTTGGAAATATTTGAATTTTCGTTTCAAATGTATTCTCTCTGATAAACAGATTTTATATGTAAATAGTATATTATGTTGTATCAGTCATAATCTTTTACATGATCGTCAATATTTAAGGAGTAATACTTGAATTCCTTAGTTAATATGTCGATAATGGTAGTTCATATAATATGACATAAGACAAAAAGTCATTATTCTGTCAATATTTGTTACTTCATTTTTGAATCTTGAAATGAGTAGTAATATTCCTCAATGAATCATAAATTTTGTCAAATCGTTCTCAGTTATAACGTAAATTATTTAGATTAGTTGATTAGTTGTTGTGTCAAATTCTAATCAATGTGTCTCCTTTCAATTTCCCGCAAATTAAGACATTCATAAAGAGTAATATTTGCAATAATTATTTCAATATTATAATTCAATATTATGGATTTAGTGACGTTTAAAGTTCCATACCTGTCATAATTTTGGTCAGCATGAGGAAGAGCAATGTGTTGCAGTCCAATTACAGTCTAACTACCATATTGTAAAACAATTCACTAATAGTAATGTCACAAAGTCACCGAGAGTCACTGTCTTCAATTATCTAAATAGTGATCGATGTTACGCAAGAGTTCACATGCAATGCTCAAAATCTAAGTCGACACTGGATTCAGGATGCTCCTGGATCTAGGACTTCCCTGACAGGGGCGTGTTCGAAGGAGGGGCGAATGGGATGGGCTATCCCACAGGATAACCGTCCCCACCACTCAACCCGGATATATCTCTGGTATTCTACGATGCAAAAGGCATTATCTTATTGACGTTGATAACTCTATTAGGTTTTGTAGTTGTTTAGCTTTGTTTGTTGTTCGTTGGGGCATTTTCTAAAAGGATTCGTTTAATGTGTTGTTAAAAAGAACCTGCCTTGGTTTGCGGTAATATGATTTAAAGCGAATAGACGGTACATATCAAAAAAATATTGCAAAGGCCAATTGTTCATAATTTTACATTGTCTCTCTTAATTAAATATTTGTATTTATATTTCAGGTAACTTGTGTACACGTTACAGAAAGTCTCAATCTGTTTCACTATATTAACGTTTTTTTTTACGTGAAGTAGTTTTTAAAATGTCTGATATTTTTCAATTTGCTTGCCCGTTGATGTCTAACTAACTTGACGTATATCTGGGATTTTTCGGTCAGTTTAAATACATTGTTTTTATATTTTCTTACATTTCGGTTTTTAATTAACCATTGCCAGATAGATTTATATTATAATTGAGTGCTATTTAATGTTATGTTAAGTGTTAAGAATGCGTTAAATAGTGCAGATAAATTTAATAATAATAAAAATTTCCATTGACAATGGTTAAATAATAAACCGAAACTTAAGAAAATATAGTAAGAATATTTCTTTAAAGTTGCCTAAAAATCCCAAGATAGGTAAATCTTATGTTAATTTGATATTTTTTGGTATATAATATTTAAGCTTTTCACTTTCGACAAAGATCACTAAAACGGAACTTTTCACTCAGATATTTCAATAATTAAATGTTATACGTAAAACTTATAAACAAAATCTTCAAGTTTATTTTTGCTGTGAGCCTATGGAATAACTTACGAAAGAAAGTTCAACTAGGTAGGTATGTTGAAATTAAGTAAGTCAGTGCTAGCTAGAAAAAAAAATTCAATACCATCGATGTAAAAGTTATGAAGCATTTAAAAAATATATAAACAAGCTTACCATTATACTCTTCATCGATTTACTGCATTCTTGGTATATATGTTGCACATTCTATAGAACATCCTTCGCAGTTTTTTTTTGTAAATTATATTAGTTTTAGACACTTTTTGTTTAATTATAAAACATAAAAAACATATTTAAATAAAATAAAATAATAATAATAATGTTTTTATTTATTGATCAATGTTGTTCAAAAACAATAGGGTTCCTCCTCTAGCCAACACTAACTTACCAAATTTCAATACAATCAGACTTTTCGTTCTTAAGTTATCGTGTTCACAAGAAACGTGACGGACGGACGGACGGACAGAGAGACAGACAGGCGGACGGACGGACAGGCAGACAGACGGATAGACGGACGGGCATTTTGAAATTCATTCAGAATTCGATCACCAATACAGTGATCTTAAAAAATTTTCTACACGAGCGATACTACCGGTTTTAGAAATATGCGGATCGAAAGCAATATACTCTTCGTATTGTATTTGCGAAGAGTTTAATAAATAAGCTAACCGTTATACCCTTCGCCAATTTACTGCACTTTTTATATATAATTTATGCACATTCTATATAATACTCTTGATAATTTTTTGTATATAATGTTAGTTTTAGGTAGTTTTTCTTAATTAAAGAATATAAAAAAATTAATCTTTTACAAAATTTAAAGAAGCTAACCATTATACTCTTCGCCGATTTACTGCACTTTTTATGTAATTATTGCACATTCTATAGGATACTCTTCACAGTTTTTTTGTAAATAATATTAGTTTTAGACATCTTTAAGTTTAATTACAAAATATATTTTTTTTTTATTTAGAAAATTTGTGACTTTTTTATTTATTGATAGATTTTCTTAAAAAAAACAATAGATTTCTTCCTTTAGCTAGCGGTAATTTACTGTCCAAATTTCAATACAATCGGACATTTCGTTCTAAAGTTATTGTGCTTACAAGAAACGCGACGGACGGACGGAGAGACAGACGGGCAGACAGACGGACGGACAGACGGACGGACGGACGGACGGTCGGACAGACTGACGGACAGACTGACGGACAGACGGACGGACAGGCGGACGGACGGGCGGGCGGACGGACGGACGGACGGACAGGCGGACGGACAGACAGACAGACGGACAAACGGGCGGACGGACGGCCATTTCGAAAGTTGTTCAGCATTAGATCACCAACACAGTGTTATGAACATTTTTTCTCTACGTGCAATAATACCGGTTTTAGAAATATGCCGATCGGATGCAATATATTCTTCATTTTGTATTTGCGAAAGGTATAATAATTAATAACTTTCTCGTTTATTGATCAATTTTGTTAAAAAAAATCCTCCTCTAGCTAACACGAACTTACTATTAAAATTTCAAGACAATCGGACTTTCATTCTTAAGACATCGTCCCGAGTTTGGCTCAAAACGAAAAAAATACGAGTTTTCCCTGAGAAATGGACTCTATTTCCTGTTCGCCATTTTGAATTTAACAAATTGTACCTCGGATTCGTAATCAGCGACCTTGAAAACTCCCGATTACAGATTTTCAAGGCCAAGATATCAATTCTCATTTTGTCTGGTAAATGGCACGATTTCCGGTCCACCATTTTGAATTTGGACTTCAGATTCGCAATTAGCGACCCCAAGAACCCTCGAATAGCAAAAAATTGGGCTAATTTTCACCATGAATTACCGAATAATGATTTTTTTTTAATTACCTCAAAAACTGCATGCGAAAAAATGCATTTTTTCGATGCATAAGTGCAATTTCCCATTTGTATAAGATTAAAATAGGTAACAAATTGAAGAAATGCATCAATGAATCGAATGCAAAGAACCGCATTTTGATTTGTCCTACTGCATAGGTTTTCAATAATTTCGCCTATTTTTATGCTAAATTTCCTCGACTAAAACAGAAGATACTAAATTAATTTTATTTAATTTTACAATGTTAATGCGTAAGTTAGTTTTATCGAGAAATGCACTATATTAAATAAAAACGAAGTACCTGATAGGTTATTTTAAATTGCAGCAGATATACCTTCTGGCTGCTTACCTAAAGCCCAATCCCAGGCGGGAAGGGGACTAAGGGAAGTAATTTAACAAAATTACTCAGTCTTACTGTATATTTATTCTGACGTAAATACTAAAAACGTGGAATTAAAATTTTTGAATTCGCGATATTGCCGATTTACATTTTGATGATAGAGAGCTGTAGTGCACTAGATGTGACAAAGCAATTTCGTTATGCAAAACAAATATTAATTCACATATTTCGTCGGAAAATCATAAACTAGGTGGTTTTACTTACAGTAACACGCAACGTAATTTTAACTTAGAGTTAGTGGAATTTATGATAGTATGTAACATACCGTGGTCGAAACTAGACAATCCACAATCCACTTCTCAGACAATGTTTGGAAAATGGGAGCGAAAATATTAGACAGAAAATTTCTTTTGAGCTTAATGGGAAATTCATCTGGCTTAGCGTGGACGAAACAATCAATGCTTGTGGGTTCAAGGTGGCGAAAATTTTAGTGGGTGCATTGGATGAAAATTTCGCAACGAGCAGACAATTGATCGCCTCTAACGTTTTAGAAGTTATAAATTCTCACACTATAGTGTATGCAGTAAATTCAAGTTTATAAACCTTTTGGGGAGACAAACAAGCAGAAAATAAGGAAAAGTTCTTATTATTTCTTACTGATGTAGTGAATTATATGAAAGCTGATAGAAGAATTTTGAAGGAAACATATCGGAATATACTGCATGTAACATGTTTAGCACATGGGCTTCATCGGATTGCTGAAACTATTACGAGGTACTACCCCAATGTTGATAAATTAATAGCTAGTGTAAAGAAAGTTTTTCTTAAAGCATCAAGTCGTATACGGTTGTTTCAGTAAATTCTACCAAATACTCCATTATCTCCAGTACCCATTACAAAACGACGGGGAACTTGGCTACTATTACTGTCATTTTGAAAATGTGAAATCCATAATACAGCAGTTAAATCCAAATGACGCCGTCACTATTTCACAGGTACAACAGGAATTTATGGATACAACTGTTCAAAGAAATCTGGGGACCATACGCGGATGTTCTTCACGAATTCCACTAGTCATACGGGACCTTCAATAACAGCCAACATCAGAATTTACTATAGTGGATGCAATAAACGTTGTGTTCGAACTTCGTCAATATATTTTCAATAACAGGGATATATTGCTGCGAGAGTACAATGACAATTCCAGATTGTTTAAAAATAAATCTCAGATTTGTTACGATGACAGGTGTAATAGACCTTTTAAACGGCCAAGAAGTAGACTTTTTTACACCGGGCATGAATGTGATGACTTTGTGAAATTTTAGATATTTTAAGTATGCCCAAGTTACATCTGTCGACGTCGAACGGTCCTTCTCGCAATATAAATGAATTTTCAACGAAAGACGCCGAATTTTAACTCCAAAACATTTAGAACAGATATTAGTAATATACTTTTATTCTTGTAATCGGCATTGAAAAATACCTGTGTATGTTAATTCAGTGTCAAGTACATCCCCTTATACCTCCAGTTCTCTTCGAGTGAGTGCATCATATAATAAATTGACTTTATCAACTTTGGATAATATGGAATTCGCTAAAGAAAAAATTCAAGATAAGATATTGTTTCACACATGGGTGCAAATCTTTATGCGCTGACACATAACCTACTAAAGCCAACCCTGGTTTTACCATATGTTCGATACGTAATTTCGACCTCAGCTGATTACTGAAGACAAAAATAAAAACCTTTGTATTTCTCATGACAAAATAATATTTACGTATCTGTACCATGGTAACCATAATAACGCTATGTTTACTATAAGAAATTAACTTATAGCTAATAATAATTTTTAAATTTTTTATCTACCAGTTTCGAGAATATTGTCATGCCAAATAACACTCGAGGTTTCGATTTTGAAAATAAAGAATTTTTATTTACACTTTTTGGTTGTCATTTTGTCGATACAATTCTTGTAAAATGTAAAAATCTATGGTCTCTTGTCTATCTACTTGTTTTAAAGATTTCTTGAAATTTTTCTATTCTATCCAAATAATGAAATATTTTTGGAAAGCAAAATGACACAGTTGAGAGTTCATAATTTTCTAAATGTTGCAGGTATTTTTTTTTAACTTAAATTTTCTAGTTTTTAAAGGATGCGAAGACCTTTCTCTTTCAAAGATTAAATTAGCAGTTTGTAATGTGACGTAATAATATAGAAGCCAGCGTGCAATCGCCTGACACATTCGTAACAGTTAGAGACATAATTAATCCTGTTCCGTGGAGCCTGGCAGATATGAAAAAAGATAAGCGAAATCTTTTTAATGGTGCTAACTTCACTAACTAACTTTTGAAACTACATGATTTTCATAGTAGTTGCAAATATTTATATCAAGCTGATAATTTTTGTATCGGTTACTTATTCCCGAGTAAGTACAAAAATATGATTGGCATACACATCAGTTGGTGCGTTTCCAGTGGTAGACACTGTCAATCTGCGAGGTATTTCACCTATATTTTACTTGAAGAACAAACTAATTTTTATTTTTTGAAGAAAATCTAAATTAAAATATCGTTCAAGAATGAAGTAGGTATGCACCATGAATCACCATAACGTTATAGAGATTTATCCTTGAATTTTTAATTAAAATTACTCTATCTCTTCATAGTTTTGGTATTTATGCCGGTGATTCTTTAATGAATATAGTATCAAGAAAAATACTTGTGTGATCTACTATGCTAAAAGTAGTATCAATTACTCTTATAGTTTATTTTTAAAACATAATTGTTGTCCTGTCTATGTACCCACGACACAGGGTAATAAAACCTTCTATCGTTTAGTACGAATCAAAATTAGAATCTGCCCAAATAACCTACCAGTTTTATTTTATTTCCAACATACAGCACAGGCTTCAAAATATTTTTACTATCAAATCATCGACATTAATATTTTTTGAGTTATCTTGTACCTATGAAGCAATGCCCCGCCCCCCTTGAAAGTGAATCTGCAATAATTACTACTAATATTGATATCTTATTTTATCTAAAGCACTTATCGAAAAATAAAAAAATCATAAATGACCAAAATATAAACTGTCAGTGTTTACGCTATTTAAACATTCCGAATTGAGTTTTAAAAAATGGGCAGCTACGGGCAGCGGCTGGAACTTACCCACCGAATGTTTGCGAACATTGCTTGATTTAGTTAATAACCGTGCTTGTTACCGCTCACCTGAGCCATGCAGGTCTCTGTTCCGCGGGTGCTAGAATCTATACTTAACGATCCGCCGTTGCTAGGAATCTAAACTTGCATACCACATCAGAATTAGGTTTTCAGCAGTAATTTAAAAATTACAAAGCCATTTGATATTTTGGTATATATATATAATATTAAGAAATTATGACGTTTTATAACTTGATTTTGTATTTACAGACAAAAATATGGAACCATTTTTTCTTAAAATTAAATTCTAGTTATAGTTTGACCTTTAAATTGATCAGTCCTTGCATTATTTTTTTAAATAAAGAAGAGTGTCGAACATACTATTACGCTCTTTAGAGCCCAATATAAAGACTGCTGCTTAAGGAATCACTGCTTCCACATTCAGATTTCCCATCCCAGTTTTTTTTTAACAGAATACGTCTTGACTATATTTGCACTCTAGTATGTGGAAATAATGGGCCATGAAATTTTAATAACATAATATTTGAGGCAGATGTTTGAGATGTTGGCTTCTAGCATATACGCCAAAAACGAAGTTTCTGAATCCTTAGCTTTCTCTACTTATTGCCTCTTCTTATCCCTATCCCAATCCCTTCAGCGGAATCATTTCAATCAGATATCATTACACTACATACTTATGTGTACCAAATTTCAAATGAATACCTGAATTTTATTTTATCAACCCCTTTAATAATGGAGGTGGTAGGGGGTTGAAAAATATTATAAAGAAATCTGAGGCCTTGGATTCTAATATATTACCAAATCCCAACTTTATGTACTCTTACCAGCTGGCTTTATTTATTTTCTCTTATTTACCCCTACTTACCCCCCACCCCTTTACGGAACCTTCTTACAACATAATCTAGTTCCAAATGTCGTGTGTCCATACATACGTGTACTAAATTTCAAGTGAATATAACAATTTCATTGTATCCACCCTTTTAGTGATGGACTTGAAAATTATATAAAACAATGAGACCTTGGCTGCTAGTATATACACCAAATTCTAGGTTTATTTGCTTTTACCAACTTGCTTTACTTATTTTCACCTATTTACCCCTATTTAACCTCCAACTCTTCAACGAAATCATCTCAAATTATAATCTAATTTCAGATGTCGTACACGTATGTCATTACGTGTACCGCATTTCAAGTGAATATTTCAATTTTATTGTATCAACCCTTTTATTAATAAAGTAGGTAGGTCGAGAAATTGAAAAATATTATAAAAAAAAGATGAGACCTTGGTTTCGAGTATATACACGAAATTTAAAGTTTCTGTACTGTCACCAGCTTGCTTTACTTATTTCCCCCTATTTAATCCCCAACTCTTCACCGGAATAAGCGCAAAACAATCTAGTTCTAGATCTCGTCATAATACGTACATGCACCGTCAACATCTTGAACCGCTCCTGGGAAAACGTGCGCACGAAAAAGTTACAGACAGACCGATAAACCGACAAACTCAAGGTTGCTAACATCTAAAATCTCGACGTTTTACGACATTCTAAACCTATTTCAATAATTTTTTTTTCGAAAATTACTCCACTACGTGCACTTGGAAGTTTTTATGCATTTTTAGCATTGATATAAATACTTTGAGCTTATAAATTAAACCTAATTAAATGAACCGTAGCTTACCTAGATGAAATATCGTAATATTCAAATCGACCCGCCGCGCCGCACAGTGGGGCTGAGAAAAAATTGACAATTCAAATTTCTCCACAACCTTTAATTTTTGTCCATTCGCAGTATATATTTTTTCTAAATAATCGTCAGACTTCTAACAACAAAATTGTCAAGGTTTATTTTTGAAAAATATCGAAACAGAACTTACACGTCTTTATAGTTGATCAAAATTAGTCGAATAAACAGAAAAATCAAAATAATTACATAAGTTTACCAAATTATGGCCACTTTTTTCTCTTATTAGTGGGTATTGAGTAAATAAATAAGAATATACTCTAAAAAACTGCCCTGAAACTATTCGACAAAAATTGACCAAAATGTGGCGCATATCAGTCAGAAGTAGAAAATATTCCTGAATTTTAAAAATATTTACTTCCTTTATAGAAATATTTTTTATAGCTCTACTTACTCTAAAATACATCCCAATTGGCACAAACGGTAAGATAAAAGCCTAACATAACTTTAAAATGACCACTTATTATGCAGCAGACAATAGTTTCGAAAGCTAATAAAATTAATTTGAACTATAAATCAACTATACCGACGTATGTAAGTTCAATTTCGACTTTTTTCAAAAATCTGCTTCGACAGTTTTGCAGCCAAAAGTCTGATGATTATTTAGAAAGACTATACTGCGATTGGACAAAAATTAAAGGCTGTAGAGACTTTTGAATAGTAAATTTTTTTCAGCTCCACTGTGTGCCGCGCATCATCACAGGACTTGGGCAATCCTTTTTTAATGGAAAATGAATGTAGTAAAGTGTGATATATCGTTGAAATAAGAATAACATCTACTTTCGAAAAGTGTAATATAAACAGATACCGTAATGGTAAATACGAAAGTTTATGTGTCAAAAGGGTACTACATCATCCGATTTCCACTAGAATCTTTTCAGTTCATGTACATACGACACTAGTACCACTTTTGTACCAATCTAAAAATCATTTCACTAGTTTTGGCGCTATCGTGTCCCCATACAATACACATTGCACATATACAGACATTTTTTTAAAACACATTTTTCGTGTTCCTGGGTCCTCAAAACGTAAAGATCTGGTCTTACCTTAATTTCGTTTTTACCAATTTAAGTAATATCCCTATTTTTTTATTTAGTGGAGAGGTTCATCTAAGTGTCAAACATCACTTTGATTCTCCCTCTTTATCCATCAAAATTTCCCGATTGAATTATCCACCACTTGGATCACTTGGAAGCAATACTATTGCATCCATACACTGCAAACTTTGGGGAGCCTGAAGGAAAATATTCACAAGCCGACCTGACAACCGAAATGATGAAAATTAATATTTAATATGTCAAAAAAGTTTGAGAGACGACATTTAAATACGGTGCCATCAATTTTGCTAGAGCCTTAACAAGCAGTAAACCAGATAAATATGATACTCCTTGCCAGTTTATCGAAGCCTATAATACACATTTGCTGAATATTCTGTGATATGCTATTCCCACTTTTGAACAAAAACGTGGATTTTTAAGTTTAATTGTAATATATTTAATTTAATCATTCACTGAAGATGATTACTTGATGTGCGAAAAGCCAATTAAATTTCCTTCCTTATTTCTTAAAATAAAATATTAAATAGCTTCTATATTTATTTACTGATCGATTTTTTTCAAAAACAAGACTTTCTCTGGCTAAAACTCACTTACTGTTTCGTTTTTAGATTTGCGACTTCCTGCTGCAAAGCTATCGTGCTTACAAAAGCTCATAATAGACAGACCGACAGTCAGACGGACAAACATATGAACGGACATTTTTAAAATTATTCAGAATTCTAAGTAAAACTCGAGAACACAGTAATGTGAAAACAATTTCTCTACGCGTGATATTTGTGATTTCAAAAAAGTGAATCGCTAATATTTTACTCCTCATTTCTATGAATAATGCATTTCTAATGGTTTTCATTTTTCTTATAAGTGATTAAGTAATTAGATTGTTTTACGTATTATTCCCCACCCTACACAAACAATTTAACAAACTGTACGTAAAACAATGGTTGAAAAATAGTTAAAAATTCCTCTCTCTTGGTATACCTTTTTATCGCTTTTGTACGAATTTGTTTTATGCAATGTATGACATTTACATTTCTTAATCTTTTCATGTTAGTTGAAAACGAAAATCCTTAAGTCAGCAGTAAAGAAAATAGATTGTAAGTTCAGTGATGATATATCAAGGATATAAAAAGTTCCGACTCAAATACTTAAATTTATTTCTTCTGGCCCTTCGAATCACATATGTGATAAGATCAGTATAGAGTATTTGAAACGGCCAGGAGCCAAAATGACCAAATTTAAATGCAATGGTCTCAAGTTTAAAGCGCATTTAGATAAGACATGGCCATCTATTTCACTGACTTCCATTGTCGAAGTTCTCGCTGAAATTTACAGAGATTCGTCACCTCGTCGTGAAAGGGATTCTGAAATTTATCCCACTGTACCACTAGGAAGTTCTACATTGAGGAACAATAACTGGGTGATATTTAATGAAGAGGGTTAAATGAAACTGTCTTCCGGCTTGTAATGAGTAATGACTACAAACTACAAGGAAAAATACTGTTGTTTGATTGTAAAATAATTCAAGCATGGCTAAAAAAGTATTTACAACTTTATAAATCTATGGTTTTTATTATTGTTCATAATTATTTATATTTAGCACTTTTAAAATTTTTTCGGGTATTCAGCCACAATATTAAAATGATATTTAGTAAATACAACCTCTATTTAGTATATCTTTTATTATAAATTGTAGAAAAGTTAAATGAGAGGAACTATATTAAATATTGATATAGGTTTCCTTTCGTTAAGGATTGATATTATTACATATTATGTAAAATTATCAAGAATACAGAGTGGGTGCCAAACTCCGGGAGTGTATACTATACAGGGTGATTCACGTAGGCCGTTCGTTAGACGTTTTTCAACTTGTAGTTGGATTACATACTTGAAACTTGGTATGCTGCCATGTTCGATCGTGGCCGATTTACGTAAAATATTTTTAGTCCTTCAGATATACAGAGTGTGCCAAGAGTCGGTACCAACTTTCTTATTTTAAATCGAAACCTACACTTTTTTTTACATGGTTCGATTGGACTTCCACCTATGAGTTCAGACTACCTAAGTTATGTTAACTTATATAATACAGGTTTTGATACATGTCAATTTTTTTGAAAAAAATCGCCCCTGTGGTGGTTTACGAACATTTTTGTAAATCACAAACCTTTCAAATTATGAAACCAAATTGACGAATCAGTTAGCTGGAAGTCCAGGCTAACACCCGATGTCCCTTTGCCGATCCTATCTTGTACGATTTTCAAATGTCGCAATGAGTAATCGTCAAGAAGCCGTTTTTTTCAAATGGCACCCATTGTCTTTTTTACGTCATTCGAAAGAAAATTGAATTTTAGAGCGAGTTACTTAAGCATTCCCTATACCTAACTTCACCCCCAATCGAGTTATTCAATAAAAATCACGAAATACCTTATCTTTCCAAGATATAGCTTGGTTTTTCAAGTACTTATGCCATGAAACAAAAGAAAATTTTAATAATTTACTTAAAAACATGTATGCATATCTTCAGTCGTTTTTGGGTTGTTGTCATTTTTTGGAAGAAATGTTTTTTTTTTCTCGAGAGTATTAGGCTTTGGAAATATTAGTTTTATTTCAATTTTTATTCAAAAATAGTATTACAATAACAAATAGTAACAGCAAAATAACAACAAATGAAGAGATTAACAAAATAGTTTATTTTAATACAAATGCTCAATGTGTTCTCATTGAGACAGTCTACAATACGCTCCTGAGCAGAGTGCTTTGCTCTGCGAATTTCGAAATGTTCCAAATGATCAAAAGCTCCAACTATCATTATCCTCAAGTCTTCGTAATTTAAAATAGGATTTATGTACATTAATTCATTAATCCTACCATATAAATAATAATCTAAAGGAATAAGGTACGGAAATCGGGTGGACCAAAGTGATGGATCTCTGTTTCCCCAACAATGAGCTTCAAAGAGTTCCGTTAATTTGGCATCTACGGCTCTAGTCGAATGTGCTAGAGCTCCGCCCATTTGATACCAACGGTTGATATATCGATTGAGCAGTATATCATCCAGGTAGTTTTCCAGAACTTCTCTTAAGATTCTCAAATAACTCTCGCTATTCACGATTCCATCGTACATGAAATATCGCACCTCACTCTACATTAACAGGCAGAAAACATGAATATGAAATTGAATTCGATTTTCCACCTCCATTTCAATGCGAGGGTTTTTGTGAGCCCAAAAACGTCGATTTTTTCGATTAAATACCCGTCGTTGACAAAATTTTTTCTTCGCCTGCCCAGATGATTTTTTTTTTTAATTACGATCATGAATCCCTGACAAACACTCTTCGCATAATTTGATTCTGCGTACATAGTCCCCGAGATGTAATATTGGTAGCCTTATAAATTCATGAGGGTGTAAGTTATGACGACAAAGAATTCATTGCAACGAGGTATAAGAAATTCTCAAATCAGCAGACACTGTTCTGGTGGAAATACGTGGATATGCATGAAAATATCCCAGGGCATTAATTTGAATATCTTCATTTCCTCTTATAGGTTTAGTTCTCACAAGATGCATAACTAACTTCCCATGATCAAAAAAATAATTTTTAAGCCTAAGACATTTACCTCTTGTCATTTGCGGTAGATGTGGATACTGGACTAGGTTTGACATTTAGCATTTTCTCCAAATCCAACTACAAAAAAGTTCCCATAGCTCAAATACGTTTGAAAATATGCATACATATTTTTAAGTAAATTATTAAGATTGTCATTTGTTTCCATGGCATACTTGAAAAACCAAGCAATATCTCGGCAAGATAATGTATTTCTTGATTTTTACGTGAATCACCCTGTATATAAATATACATATTATTAAAGAAATCTAATAGTTCTAATGCGATTTTTATTTGTTCTCGAATTACAGAAAATCACAAAAGTTAAATCATACCAGTTTAAGTTACAATAAATTTCGGGTAAATTTTGTGTTTCCACGGACCTCCAGATTTTTCATAGCTCATTTACAAAAATAACGTGTTGCTATCCGGAGTTCACCTTGATGTTCTTTTATCTAAGTTGCAGCATTCATACGAAAAATTAATGCATCGCGATTGTCCAGTTTTGATTTGTACACTTTTTCTTCGTCCCCACAAACAGAAGCCTAATGGTGTCAGGTCTGGAGACAATGCATATCAACAAAAAGGACTTCTGCAACAAATTCGTTGTTCTGGAAAAGTTGTATTTAAATGATACATGATGAACTGAACGTGAAGATACTCCATCGTGCTGATAATACAGCCGCACACAAAAAAATAATTTTGCCCATTGAACACAATTCTGAAGTCTGCTTGGCTCCAACACATCAGAATTTTCCGCAAAATTTGGCCATTCTCGAATACTTTTGGAAATGCGATGCAGACCATGATTTTCCAAATAATTTTGTGCACCGAACAAGAGTCCAGTGTTTATATGGCGTCATCATGTCAGGATTTTCCGCAAATGGCCAAAAATTAAAAAAAAATGACAATTTTTTAATCTTTTCGGAATTGAGGTGTAAACCATATCTTGTATTTTGGCATACTCAACGCGGTTCTGAAGTCCTTATGGCTCCAAGTCTACTAACATTGGACAATATGTGTTGAATACATGGCAGAAATGTTTCTGCTGGAAACCTTGTGGTGTGAAAATCGTTGCCGATATTCTTCAACCGTAGGTGCAGCACGAGCACACATTCCAAAAACCATAAACAAACCCCACATTTGCATATTCAAGATGGAAGTAAATGTGTGATACTGTTTTTCACTTTTATAAAATCATAAACGATCAATAAAAAATTATGAGTTAATGTTTGACAATTCAAAAATCCACTTGATTACTTAAAATCTTGTTCTTAATAAAGGATCGAAACCGAATAAATTGACGTTTGGGTCTTTTAGTACACACTCCAGTAGTTTAACACGGCCCTCCTAACTCGCCTTATATATCAAATAATATTTTGTAGACTATAAAATATTGATGGCATTACTTTCTTCAAATGTAATTTTTTGCTTTATGGCCTTCTTGAATTTTACCTTATTTTTATACGCACGCCATAAACATATGTTTATTAAGTGTTTTTGATTAACAGAATACTGCGCAAATGTATAGAAACAAAAAAAAAAGTACTTTTGAAACCACAAAAAAAATTTTTTTTTGAGAATTCAGTTTATGTTAAAGTATAAAGTATTTTTACGTGGGGGGGCTTTGCCCCCCCAACCCCCATTTTATAGTAAGAGTAAATGCAAGAAAATTAATTCACTAACGGTACTAACTAAATTCTCGCTCAATGAATATGCAACGCGGAGGCGATCTAGCTAAATACACAGGAATTAATTCACTGATGGTACCCTACTAATTTGAAGATTAGAATTGGAAAAAACAGTGTTTTTATAAATACTTATCTTAGTGTTGCACTTTCGTTTAGATTTTTTCGAAGTTTTTGACACCTAAATGAAAAAGAACTACCAGAAATAGTGGGGACTAACGTGGAACTGCATTTTGGGCACTTTCGATGGCACGAAATAACACCGTGGCGAAAATTAAATTTCATTAGTAATTCTTGCGACACCTTGATATTATAAGAAGTGGCGTAGGTGAAATCGCAATTGTCACAAATTGAAGTCACAACTTGGCACAGGCACTAGAGTGGCACTACATCTTGCCGGTACCGAACATATAGATTATTATAAAGAAACGAACATTTATTGGAATTATTAAAATAACGACAATTTTGACAACTTATTGGAAATTTTAAAATAATGACAACTTTTACAACCGAATGCCTTCTGTATTTTGATGGGACTAAGTGTCAATATGAATTTTAATTATTTAATTAAATGTGTTCATAATCATTTGCGCAACATATAATGGTGTAGAATGTGTTTCTGGAGTTCTGTAGAGTATGTAAGTACCTTCATATTGTCTGTAAGTGAGAAGTCCATAAAGTAAAAAATGACCAAAATTTGTAGTATTTCGCATGTCATTCGAAAAGTTATTTATAGTGGAAAAGTTTACACTATGTATATTATGATAAATTGATGCATATATCACATTACTAAGAGTTAATAGTACTCAGCAGATTATCTTGTGTAGCTGATATCGAAAAATAATTTATTATAAATATTTAAAATCAAGTCAGTCAAGAAGATAACTGATGGCAGTAAAATTGCATACGCGAGAACGTTGGTTCTTTATTTTTGTGTTCAGTTATGGCTATCGTCTCTAGGACACGTATTACAAGTTAGGAATTCGAGTTATTAAGATCTGATGCGCTCCAATCATACTTTTTCAATTTTCGAAATATAAATTTTGAATACACTATAGGTGTAGATCTATTTAGATCCATCCAACCCCAGGTTTCTGAAAACAGTTAAATTCTTATTGGAGTCACTCAGAACTAGAGTTCTGAAATTGTTAAAACTATCAGTTCCAAGTATTGTAGCCTTTGACTGATTAGAATAAAAATCGGTAAAGGTACTTACACAGAACTTTCCTCTTTATTTATACATGGCGGTCACTTTAAAAAATTATTAATTACAAAACGACACATGAAAATAATAATAATCGGAATGTTGTTTTCACTATTACTACAAAGCAAAAAAAATATTCAGGGTGACAGCAAAAATTCAATATTAAAAAAAAGGTGCCAAATACGGAAGGCTTGCGTAATTTTCTTTACAAGTTTCCACCATGATCGAATTATAAATCACCACCCTGTGTATTTTTCAATAAAACTATAATAGGTGTCTTCGTTGTCAATTGTGTTAACTATGTGCCAAATATTCCTGCCATCTGTCACATTTATAGTTGCACATTCACGTAGTGGAGTGGTTAAAAAATTTGATTTTTCCTCGAATACGATACTTCTCTTCTATTCTATTCTATTCCGTTCCGTTCCCGCCCGTTCCGTTCGTTTCGATTGACGACCTTCTCTTTTGTTTCTAGTCCCTCATTCCATAGCACCCACATCAACATAACCTTGTTGTTTCTTTGCCAGTTGTTTTACTCTAATAGACAATATCAGTTGATTTTCTACTTAAATGTAAATGAACTTACAGTTTTAAGTGACGGTTGGGTGTCTACCTGTGTATTAAATGAGCGATCCCATTTCAATTTATAGCTCCATACCTAATGTTAAAGATTATAACCTCAAAAAGTTAAAAACTTGTGTGCTGTCTGTGAGTTGGGAAATTGTTTCTAGCTGAGGATCACTTAACACAGTTAGGTGAACAAACACATCCTCTGGTTTCAAGATATCTCACTAGAGTTCAATCTGTAATCGGTGACACATGCGTTCTTCCTCACATAAATATAGAGAGACTGGATGAACCAGCGTTTACATGGCTGCTGTTTAATGTTTGATTGAACCAAGAAATCTTGTGACAATTACTTCTTCTCGGACTTGTTTCTATATTACAAAACAAAAATATTGACGATAAACTATCGATAATCGGTTTCTTGTCCTGACGTTGAGTCTTAATATTTCTTCAAATATCAAAGTAGGATTATCAGGAAGTAACCTTCAAGACACGATATTTAGACGTGATGAAACACTTCTGCTATTAAACAACTATGCTAACCGTTGCAACTGTAATAACTTGAACTGTGTCATATTTTTTTATCATGCCAATAATGTTTTGGAGATAACTGGTTCAACAATTGTCAAGTGTGACCAACAGATCTTTCTTGATTTAAGTCTCCCTATGAAGTCTGCGGTATGTCCATTGTCCAGTGAGCAGATGTTCTCCTTGAGATTTCCTTGTCAGTCACCGTTTAGTTTGCATTGATTTTTAAAAGTCTCAAAGCACCAGGTTCTGATAAAATTGAGAGCACGAAAGATTAAGCACTTACTTGCAGCAAAGTTTGATCTATATTCTAATTTGCAACTGCTCGAATTAGCAGATGTTGTCATTGATATTTTACGCTTTAGCATTTCAATTTTATCTATTTCACTTCGTCCGATTTTCTCATTGTTACTCTATCATAACGAGATTGTTTTTCCTGCTAAATTATATTATGAACAATTTTTTCCATTCCAAGGCAAATCAGGGTGGACTTAATTTTTCAACTTTTAAAATGTAATCGCCCCAACCTCTCCAAAATATTATGATGCAAAAGAAAAAAAATTACGTCGTATTTAGGGTAGCTAACTCAACTCCATCCCGTGCCTCTTAAGGGGTGCATAATTTTCAATATTCGGGGTTTTTATTTGTCTCACATAATATCACATAAAGCAAGAAAATGGATAGAATATAAATTATTACATATGTAAATGAATAATAATAAATAATTCTCTTAATGGTCTGATGCAATTTTATTGTAGGATGCATCGATTCGCGAGGAATTTCATAGACGTAACAAACGATCCAAACGTCACGTTTAGTAACTACAATTGTCCTTAAAAATATATTATCAATTCTATTATTTAGCAGATAAACAAACATTATCAAAGTTTAGGGCTTGAAATGCTTTAAAAAAAAAATAGGCAGCTACTGGAAACGGCTGGAATCTCCCCACTGTGGATCTATGAAGCCGAAAAGAGCACTAAATTGTGAGCCACCGGCCCTAAACATAATCCGATCTCAACCATAACTTTTTGAGATCTTTTAGAGGACTAAAGAAACTCTCGTGTAGACTTCTGCGCTTTTTATTGCACCACATAATATCAACATATTGAAATTTATTAATTGCTGTTCTAAACTGATTGACATGTTTCGGGACATAGGATTGCACTTCACGTATAGTGATGCGAGCAGACTACTATGCTTCATCCATGACTATTATATATTTAATATTTATTTAATTCATTTTCAATTGACGAAATTACACGAAAAATAAGGAAATTTAATTGAAATCAGTTTCCGGTAAATTGTTCACACACCCTGTATATGGTGAAATTATTGATTTTCTTAAAAGTTCGTAATGACGGAAATAAATGTCAACACTACATATATAACCTATAAAATTAAATTCTTTGACTTGCCTGTCGGAACTATTTTAAAATGTCTAAACCTGACACCTTCAAATTAATAACAGAAATGTCAACACTACGTATAACCTATAAGACTAAACTGACTGACTTGTAATATCAAGTATTTAATAACTTATAAAATTGAACCCTTTGACTTGCCTGTCGGAAGTAGCAAAATGTCACATTAAAATAAAATGACTTAAACTTTTCAAATATAAAATTACTAGAATTGATTATGTAATTTCCGGTAAATTATTCGCATACCCCGTATACGATGAAATTAATTTCTCTACAAATTCAGCTGTGACGTCATCACTACCAAGATGGGCCTCCACTTTGACCGCTCGCAGCTCGCTTATTTCTGGAGCAGGAGGAAAATAAAGAAAACGACCTTTAGATCATTTAATTGTGTACTCTTTCGTTGAGGTGGCAGTTTTTCTAGGAGCCACCGTTTAGAAGTTATGAGGGATTAAAGCGAAATGTGTCTCATTCTCCGCCCTACACCGCCGCAGATATCTCCAAAACAAAAAACCGCGAGCGAATGTCGATGGAACTGGACGATCTGTTACGAAACGAACTTGACCTTCGAGATTTTTCTATTTTCGAGCTAACTCTAACGGTTTTCGAGATATAGGCGAAAAACCGCAAAAATAAAACGGGCTCTTCAAATGCGAAAAGGGTGCGAAAACGTGCGATCTTAAAACGCTCTTATTTCTCGAAATACACCTTCGGAGGAACCGCACGGCATCGCGATGCAAAGAACAAAAGACCTAACTGAACCGCGTCGTAAATCGCGCGGCGCAAATCGAAAATTCGGCACCGCAGGAGCGAACAAAAAATTACATTCTTCGATGTCTATCGATTTTTGCACGGAATGAAAACGCATAAACGTGTAATCGGGTAAATGAAATAAATAAAAGCGGATAGTCGAATTTAATGTGTTAATAAAAAATCGACCCAAGCGAATATGCTAACGAAATATATTCCACGTGGAATTCGGTTCCGATCCCGCCACACGCCGCCGCCGGACCGGCGAATCCTCGCCTATCTTTATATCTTAGGCCTGGAAAATGACTATGTGCGCACGACGCATCACGTTTTTTCGTAGTCGTTTTCATCTAAGCGATAATGAATGGATGTTATTATACTCTTCTCAAATACAAAACGAAGAGTATATTGCATTCGATCGGCACATTTCTAAAACCGGTAATATTGCTAGTAGAGATAAAAATTTACTTATCACTTTGTTGCTGATCGAACTTTCAAAATGTCCGTCCGTCCGTCTGTTCGTCTGTCTGTCTGTCTGTCCGTCTGTCTGTCAGTCCGTCTGTCCGTCTGTCTGTATGTCCGTCTGTCTCTCCGTCTGTCTGTCATACTGTCACGTTTCTTGTAAGCACGATAACTTAAGAACGGAAAGTCCGATTGCATTGAAATTTGGACAGTAAGTTAGTGTTAGCTAGAAGAAGAACCCTGTTGTTTTTGAGCAAATTCGATCGATAAATAAAAAAGATATACATTTTTTTAAATAAAAAAAATTTTAAAAAAAATATGTTTTGTAATTAAAAATGTCTAAAACTAATATTATTTACAAAAAAACTGCGAAGAGTATCCTATAGAATGTGCAACAATTATATAAAAAGTGCAGTCAATCGGCGAAGAGTATAACGGTTAGCTTGTTATGCTTCACATCTGCTATGTTGTTGTGCCGAAACGGCACAAAACGTAATCCGATCTCAACCAAAACCTCTGCAGATCTCCTAGAGTCTTAAAGAAGCCCCCATGCAAGTTTCATCCAAGTCCGTTTAGTAATTTTGCCGCTATCATCCACACACTTAGTCATTTTTTAAAAACCACTTTTTTGGGTTTCTGGGACCTCAAAACGTAAAGATATGATGTTATCTCAATTTTCGATTTTGGACCAATTTTAGCAATCTAAGGGGAAGGTTAAAAATTATAGGAATAATTTTGTACTAATAGGTATAAAATGCGAAAAACTTAAAAGAACTTTAAAAAACAATTAAAAAATATATTATGTACTCATATCTGCTCTGAACCTAAAAAACTTATTGTCAATTATCCGGCATTTAGATGTTGCGCAAGACTCTCAAGATTTTCACAAAGCCTGTGATTTTAAAATTACTAAATAACACTTTAAGATGGCCATTTCCAAGAAAGAAATATCCGATAGGGAAATATTTATTATTCTTGGTCATAACTTTTTTCTTCCTACTTTTTAAAAATATGTATATAAGTCTACCTAAGTAGAACCATAACAAGACTACTACTATGACTTCACTCAATAATTCCAATTCCAGTCGTTTCAAAATTAGATTTAAAACTACAAAATAGAAGATTAGCATAATTTTTAAATTTAAATCTAACTGTTTTGCAAACAACTGAAATTACTGAGTGATAATTCATAGTAATAGTCTTTTTATGGTTCAACTTAGGTAGTCTTGTAGTTTTATTAAATATAAGTAGTAACAAAAAGAGTTATGGGCAAGAATACTAAATATTTCTCTATCGGATGTCTCTTTCTTGAAAATGGCCACCATAAGCAATATATTTACTCTTATGCAGTTTTAGTAAAAGGACAGAAGAGATAATATATTATTCGCGAAATGAATAACATAAAAACGTAACTTGAATGAAACATATAAATAATATATTGTCCATCGTGTAAATTGTAAACTTTTCTATACAAGAAAATTATTTCTTATAGAATTCTTGCTTCATCGTCCTGGGAAAATTCACAAGTCGCGCTATAAGTTAAAAGTTCGTTAAATAACATCAAAAATAATGAGTAGTTTCACCCCCTGCCAAATAATCTTTATAATGTAGACAGAAATTGCATTGTATTTATCCCGCAACGACATGACTTGATCTGATCGTATTCAGTTCCGCTTTCTTCGCAGAATAAAGGACTTCCGCGCACCTTTTATGCCTCATATTCATCAAGGGAGGCCACTAATAATATGTTGGACTCGTTGATCTAGAGACCTGGAGTGCGCCTACAGTGTTTTGTCTACAGGAGCACTTGGATTTTACTTCTTATGTAGTGTATGATTTAGATTTGAACGGTTTCTGTTTAACGTATTGATGTCTCAAGAACAGGCTATTTGATTTTATAACCTCTTGATTCTGATCATGCATCACTTGGGGGGGCAACCGTTTAACTAACTGATGTCATTGTCAGCGCGTAAAACGGATTTATCTAGTGATTTGAACCCTTTGTAATATTTTAAATTTTTTATACAATCGTTAACGTGCTATAATTGTTTTACAGTTGTAAACTTCTTACAGAACCAACATGTACCGTAAAAAATACAGAAACGGTTTAATATACACAGGAAGTGCCTCAGGAATCCTTTTCGTCAAACTGTTAAAATACGAATTTCAACACGCAAATGATATGATTCTCTAACAAAATATTTAATATTAGACCAATTAATACCAAATTACAGCTAACAGGTATTAGTAATTTGGTGCGTTCTAAAATCATCCAATTACGAATCCTAACTTTAGTCACGGTTCACTAGACCCTGCATTGTTACTTACATGTCTGTTCCTCTTTCTGAAACTTTCTACCACATATGTACTCTTTAATAAAAATATTACGTGAAGCAACAAGTGTGCCTCTTCATAATTACACAAGCATTTCCAAAATAACATTATATGAGCAGCTCTGAAGAAGAAAGAAGTATGGTCCTACCATCAGCGACTGAGGTGATTGGTCTTCTTCCTATTCCGGCCACCCGATAATAAAATAACCAAGACAACAAATATACATCTTATCTTTATT
The DNA here is from genome assembly GCA_963583905.1 of Stenurella melanura. Taxonomy (NCBI): domain Eukaryota; kingdom Metazoa; phylum Arthropoda; class Insecta; order Coleoptera; family Cerambycidae; genus Stenurella; species Stenurella melanura. The sequence continues at coordinate 53,821,105 of OY757316.1, read as the reverse complement.
ATTACTTCGTGGTAGATTCATAATTTGTTACTCTTTATTGGATATTGTGCCAATGTTTAGAAATTGAATGAAAGGAACATCTCTGTCTTATTGATTGAGCGCAGAAGATCATTTTTCAAAATGAAATATTCTTACAGAAACAGATAGATACTCAATGAGGAGATAGTCTCATTGGTAAAACCCCTACGTCTGTGTTGCTGAGCTGAGTGTTGCTGAAGTGACCATTATAGTGCTGAATTCTTTCGACAAGGAAGCATCGACTAAGAACATTTTTTTATAAATTGTTATCTGATATTTGTCACATCTAGAGGTAATGGATGAATGTAGGGTGGCCCTTGATCATCCCACCACCTCAAATTATTATCATATAAAAGAACGAAATTACACAGAACTTAAGGTAGACAGCTCAGCCCATTTCTACGAAGGCGTGGAAAGGACATAGTAAAAATAATTTTATAATTGTCAGTTTAAACTTGCAATTATCTATAATTGCAACTTTCAACTTGCATTTATCCATAATTGCAACTTTAAACTTGCATTTATCTATAATTGGTACTTTAAACTTGCAATTATACGTAATTGCAACTTTAAACTTGCAATTATACCTAATTGCAACTTTAAACTTGCAATTATCCATAATTGCAACTTCAAACTTGCAATTAGACAATTATACCTAATTGCAACTTTAAACTTGCAGTTATACCTAATTGCAACTTTAAACTTGCAATTATCCATAATAGCAACTTTAAACTTGCAATTATCTATAATTGCAACTTTAAACTTGCAATTATCTATAATTTCAACTTTAAACTTGCAATTATACATAATTTCCATTAGGTATAATTGCAAGTTTAAAGTTGCAATTATGTATAATTGCAAGTTTAAAGTTGCAATTATAGATAATTGCAAGTTTAAACTGGCAATTATAAAAATATTTTTACTATGTCCTTTCCACGCCTTCGTACATTTATGTGTTTCTAAAGGGGTGAATTTTTGCATAATTTCTAACATTCGGGGTTTTTGCTATTCATCTCGCAAAATATCATATAAAGCAAAAAATGCATGCAAAATAAATTATTCCATAACTAATTACATATGAAGAATGCATTTTTTAAAATTGTATTTATTTGTTTTTATTTAATCATACATCATCCAACAGTACAAAACAATTTATAGGATGGAAATCTAAACTAACTCAACCTAACCTAACTAAGAAGTACAAATAGAAATTATGAAGGCGGTTAAACTACACGACAGTAGATGAAATTTCTCTCTGCTAGGCAAATATGTCCAATCCACTGCAATGAGTTTCATAACTAGTATAAATATTACAAAGAGGAGAAAACTTTAATACGTTAGATCTAGGAGTGGATAAATAAAAGCTATGAGAAAGACGATAATTAATCCGTGGGACATAAAAGATCAGTTGGCTTAATATTTCACGAAAATCTATTTTATTATGTATAATTTTACCTAGAAAACACAAAGCAATGGACTCATGCCTTTAGGAAAGAAAATCTCCATGTTTCATGGCATTCTAAACCTATTTCAACAAGAAAAATTTTCGAATTTTTTTTTACGATTACTATACTTCCACTTCACTACGTGGATGTGGAAGTAATATAAACATATGATATGAGATATAGGGCATTCCATTAAAAAAAAATCAATTATTAGCTTACAACCGCTATGTGAAACACCGTGGAGATTTAAAAATAATCTTACAATATGCCACACTTGATCTCTCACAATTTTTATCTGAAACATTTTTCAAATTTCAAACGGTTCGTTTGAGGAGATATTGATGATCGATGCACTAGTGACTCACTCTGTATAGAGGATTCTATTTTGTTGACCGTCGATATCAAATTAGCTTGATGTATTATCCTAATATTTCTCGGTCAGTATAAATGAAATTTTTTTTAACCATCTTCAGAAAAAATGAAACTGAAGCGTAAGGAAATATGAGAATTCTTTATTTAAACTAACCGAAAGATCCCAGGATATACATCAAGTTAATTTTATACTATATATGTGAATATTGTTTCGACATTTATAAGATTTGAAAATACTGCATAGTATACTAACGCGCGTTTCGCCAGCCTAGCTGCCACCATTGGGAGATGCTTACAATTTACTTTCACAAAACTGTGAAGGATATCGTAAATAATGGTTAACATTTATATAAAAATTTTAATGATACAGGGAATAGTATAATGGAATTAAAAAACTAATTATTCGATAGCATTATTACAAAAAATATTTCTAATTAACTATGTTCGTTAATATTAAAAGATTTTGAATTTATGATTATCATTAAATACAAGAGGAACAGAAATATTTACCATTGCATATGTACTGCAACGTATTCTTGCAATTTATGTGCAATCCGTTTCCCACTGTTTTGCAGGATTAAAAAAAACTAAATAAAATATTAAATTACATCCAAAATGTTCATACAGAATCCAGGATCATATCCCAAAAAATACCTGAAGAAGCAACTGACTTTTAGACATGCAAATTAAAACAGAATGGACTTTTAAAAACCGATGTGTAACAATAATGTCAAAACTATTGTTCTCTTTATCCATACCTGCGTGTAAGCGTAACCCTAAATAGTAAATTTAGTGCCTCTTTGACATTTTGTATCACTGGCTCGACGCATTTTATAAATTTATTACGTTTATCCGACGGTGTGCGTATCGAAGAGAGAAATGACAAGCGAAAATGTGAGGGGTGGAAAGAGAAGATCGCTCTTACGAGCTGTCCCCCTTTTCTGCATATGCTGTATAATGGGGTTATCATCTTGTTTGCATGCTTGTATATTACAGTCATATATGAAAGTCTTTTATTTATGACCTCATTTATTATACGGGACATTGTAAGACGTATTTGCTTTAGTATAGCTACAAATTGAAATTTATTAAATATTAGAGATTCAGTGCTGCAATGGTTTTAAATCAATGTTAATACGTTTACAAATATATTTATTGATACTATTAAAAATCGAAATTAGTGGTAGTCTTGGTTAACTGGTTAAATAAAAAAATATTACTTTTGTTATCTTGACGTTACAGTCAGAAGTACAAAGTTCTTTCTCATAAATATAGCAAGAATAGGAAACGCTGTGTTATTTCTGTCATACTTCTAGTGTAATAAAACTAAGGGTCTAAATTGTCTAAAAGCAACATTAAATAAAATATTACAGAAGATGTAGTGAAATATTTTGGATTGAGTGCTGCAAGGTTATGTTCTTCCTAGCATTTCTTAAATATCTGACTGGTTGTAAAGTTCATATCACAGTGAGGAAAATATAAATTGTGAGCTAAGTGTCACCGTGAATAGACGTATTTTTAATATGCTCTCTTAAAAGCGATAAAAAAAGAGGTAAAACCCCGTTAAACTCGAAAAAATTTCAGTCATCGGTAGATTAAGAAATTCTGCGTGAAATGAAGCTCAATAGAAAAACAAACATCATATGGAATTAATAATTACAAGGTTTTCTAATCATTTTAAATCAAATAAAGCAAACAAGCTCAAGTGAAGTCCCTACGTATACCCTAGATGACCGAACAAGATACTCTTTAAGTGGTTCATGGGCAATAAATAATACCATAGTCTGTGTCAAAATGAGGCACATATGTTTACAAAGCAATATAGCCGTGTTGTGACCTAAAGTAATTGTATACAGTGGAAGGTTTTTAAATGGATAAAATCAACTCAACCCAAGAAAGAAAAGGAAATGAAATAATGTAAAACAGCAATCACAAGACACTGCAGAAAAACAGATAAGCTATAAATTTATTTTATTTTATCTGATTTAATTGATATTATTCTATTCTATCTTTCTATCTGATCTTTACCATCTTAATTTTTATCAGCTCGATTTATTGATTGAAAACATAATATTTTATCATTAATTTAGAAGGCGGAAATTGAAACCGATTGTCTCAAAGAAACAACATATAGGGCGAGCAAACTATCCCTCCTGACCTCTTTTTTCTCATAACGCGCAAAAAAATATTGTTACCGCGATATAGGACCCTTCCCAGCAACTCCACTGTAAATGGATATTTACTTGTGGAACGGTTAATAAAAAAAACTAAAGAAAAAAATGAAAGCTGCCAGATTCAAAAACAGAAAATACAGAAAACTTAGAAAAAGAAAAATAAGGCGATGACGATAGATGGAAACATAAAAGAAGCATGGAAATTGAAAAGAATCATCTCGCAAACACCTGCACACCCCAACCGATGATGACAGATGGAAACTTAATAGAAGCATGGAAACTTAAAATAAGGATCTCACAAACACCGACACTTCCCATTTGGTTTGTATCGGCACGCGGTTTGGCCGTCCGATGGGCGTGTTCTATGGACGACCAAGCTGCGTGTTGAAACGAACCTCCATGGACACCCGGAATTGGCAGCAATGTCCACCTTACGCTGGCAAATCAATAACTCAATCAATCAATCAACTTTTTGGCTAATTTGTCAAGTTGCAAAACATATGAACATTTGAGAGAGCCTTTTCTTAAACAATTGATGATACCCTAGTAGCACAAAATATTGGACCAATATTAAACCAATATTTATATATTGGTCCTATGTGGATTATATATTGGTGCAATATTTATACTACTAGGGTAACTTTTACAATAATGCACGCATTTTAACGAAACTGTTGAAGACTATCTCTCCTGTAGAGCTAAACCATCAACCCCAGTTTCAAGTAAGATGTTTATAATAACGTGCATAAAATAGTAAAATTGAATCGTTGATTGTTTACGTGTATCAAGTCTTTGTTCCGCTCATCGCTTTTATCTTCTTTCCGGTGGTATTAACAAAAGTTAACAGTAATTTTTTTAAATTTCTCTAACTTTTAAAAAACAAATGCATTTTTCTCGTCAATATTTTGCGTAAAAATATAAAAATCCTTGCCTAAGGAATTGCTACTTCCACATCCAGATTTCCATAAACGAGAGTATTTTGATGTTATATTTGAACTCCAGTATGTGGAAACAGTTGCTCATAAAATTATAATTCTAAGAATTGTAATTATCTGACTAAAAAACCCATAAAACTATATGTCACTTCAGTACCTTTTCCACTGACCGACGTTTCATTTGGGTGAAGATGCGTGCCAAAAATTTTTGTTCTCGTACTCGCTATATCAAGAGTTTATTTTATTAATACCTTTAATAATGGAGTGGAAGTGGCAGATGTTATAACATAAATTAACACCTTGGTTTCTAGTATATACACAATATCTCAAGTTTCTGCACTCTTCAAAATATAATCTATTTCCAGATCTCGCTATAATGCATACGTGTACCAAGTTTCAAGTCAATATCTTAATTTTATTTTATTAACCCTTTTAATAATAGAGTGGTGGGGGCAGAAAATGCCACAAGAATATTTGAGACCTTAGCTTCTAGTAGGTATATACACCAAATCTCAAGATTCCGGACTCTTATTAGCTTGCTTCACTTATTTACCCCTATGTACTCTTATTTACTTCAGTTTCACTCCCCAATCCTTCTACGGAATAAACTCACAATAGAATTTGGTTATAATACATCCAGATGTTGTTATGATACATAAGTGTTCCAAATGTTAAGTCAATATCTTAATTCCATGTTGTTAACTCCTTTAATAATGGTGATGGAAAGGGTGGAAAATATGAAAAAAAATTATGCCTAGTATATACACCAAATTCCAAGTTTCTAGACACATACTTATTTTCTCGTATTTACCCCTATTTAGCCCTAACGCTTCTGCGGATAAATTCAAAATACAATCCAATTCCAAATCTCGTTATAATACATACGTGCATAACGTTCCAAGTCAATATCTTAAACTGTTCCAGAGAAAACGCGCACAACAAAAAGTGTTACAGGCAGACAGGCCGACAGACAGACAGAAATTTGTTTTTTCGCTAAAATTTAGGATCTGGACGTTTCATGACATTCTGAACCTATTTCAACAATAATTCTTTTACTTCCACTCCACTACGTGGATGTGGAAGTAATTATTATTATCATATATCAAAAGTACATAAGAACATTTTAAAAAACAATGTTTTATATATGCCAGTTGGGAGCCAAGATGTGACATTTTTGGCACTGCAGATACTCGAACATTTTCACGATGCTATTAAAACCTTTAAAATGTTTCCTAAATATTTTTAAAAAAATTGAAAAATTAGCTTTAAAGATTTAAAATTTATTTTTGTTAATATCGCCAAAAGTATACAAAAAACAATAATCCGAAGAAAATAAATTGTTGTACGACTTGATGCATTTCTTGTCTTTGCCACCGTCTCTTAGGAGTTATTATAAACATTTTCACTTATAACTTGATGGTTTAGCTCCACAAGGGGCATATTTTCATTAAAATGTATGTATTGTAGAAGTCATCATCAATTGTTTAAACATGGCCACTCTCAAAGCTTCGTAAGTATGTCTCTCATCTCCAGTTCCTAATCTCCCTCTCTTCTAGATTCTCTACATTTTCTAAGTAGTTCTTCCCCCGTGCCCCAGTCATCTAATTCTTCAGCTTTCATATACCGTACAAAATCTTAACTCGCTATTATTCTGTCTAGCTCATGGTTTGTTTCTCTTCTCTATCCTTGCATTTTATATACTGAACCAAATATGTTTCACAGTATTCGTTTTTCAAAGAATTTTAATTTCATTACTTTTTGCCAGTGTCAGTGCTATCGCATGTCACAACCGCTCTGACTAGGACTCTTTTCTTTTGCTATCGTATACAACTGTAAAACTGTAAACTTTGATGAACTCTTTAAACAGTAATTCTTCTGATTCATTACATGCACTAATCTTTAGTCTAATGTAATTGTGAATTTCTTTATAGAACGTTCGAAAGTCGATCTCTAGAATGTTTTATCTTTAAATAGGATAATACTGTAGGAAAAAGTCGTCGTTTCACGACAATTAAATTATGTTCGAAATTCTACGTTACTGCAGTATCTTGTCTATTCTTCTATGCATCATTTCTTGCTCCTCCGAATTCTTCGTCATACCCTTCCTCATTTATTTGATTTTTCTTCTCTTTTGCTAGTTTGGTGGTATCTGCGAATGTATTTTGTATTAACTTTCAAGTATGTTCTGTCACTCCTTACATTATATATTTATATGCATACAAAAGAAATCAGAGCGTTTCAGATAGTCTATAGATATTACTCTCGTATGTACTTAATTGTCAGAACATGTTAGTACTCTACGTTTAATAAATTGATAATGTAATAAATAAATTCAAATCACGTAATTGGTCAACAAAACACGCTGTGACGTTAAATGATTAAGAACTGCAATTCTGAGAATTGCAATAAAAGATAAGCAGAGCATTTTATTTTACTAATACTGGACTTGTAGAAACTCTTTATGTAAATTTAGCGGTTGTGGACGTATTCATGATTTCAATATAGATCAACTGACGCCATCAGTATGTGCATTAGGCCATGTTTATTGACGTAGTCTTTTAGGCCGGAAAATATATCGAGATACTCATTGCAAGACATGAATTAATTGATTGTGAAAATTGAAGCATTTTAAACCATAAATAGTTATTGTTTGTGCAGTCAAAGATACAAAGTTTGCGGAAACAATTGAATTAAATTCAATTTGTGAATAATTTTGTGACCTGCTGAATATAAAAAAATTTATATAACCAACACCAAGTATATACATTTAAAGTATTGGCGTTGATTAAATATATTCAGCGTTTTTCATTGAGTAATGGTTCATTGAATTATCGAGTATTTATATATTTAAAATGCAACGCCTTTTATTTCACAATCAGCCAGTAGCTCCCACTGGAGTGATCATCTGATTTTCCTATTTTTATTTCTTTTAGTTAAAGTTACGGGTCAAAAGATTTGTTACCAATATTTTTGTCCTGGAGAGGGCTGGAACTTTCAGTGTGACGTTGCTTGAAACTCAGTTTTAGTTATCTTTAGATGATGCCAACAATGTTGGCGTAACGCATATCGGGTGATAGTGGTCGAATATAGTGTTCAAGTATTTTAGTGCTCGAGGAAACTTATCTCCAGAACCTATTTCTTTTTTTAACACTATGTTCGTTTTTGAAAAGAACTTCGGCCGTTTCGCTTTTGTTTCAGTACTTGCAGCAACATCTGCTTTGAATCCGTTGGCAGAAATCGGAACTGAGCATACGATATGTGCTCATGTTCATTTCAAATCAATATTGCATTACACTCATTCACAAAAGCATTAACTAAACTTCGAAGTAAACAAAACAGAGGAGAATTGAAAGTGTGATTATGTGTTAATGCAGTTAAGATTTCTCTTACCGAAGATTTAAAAAAATCTGAGGCCTTCGCTTCTAGTATACACACGAAATTCCAAATTTCTGTACTCTCATAAGCTTGCTTTACTTATTTTCCCCCTATTTACCAAAATACAATCTAGTTCCAAATCTCGTTATAATACGAGTACAAAATTTCAAATCATTCTCCTAAACTGTTCCAGAGAAAACGTGAGCACAAAAAAAGTTACAGATCGACAGACCAACAGACAGAATTTTTTTCGTCTCAAATTTAAAATCTCGACGTTTTGTGACATTCTAAACCCATTTCAATAAAAAAAATAATTTTTTTAAAGATTACTATACTTCCACTCCACTATGTGAATGTGGAAGTAAAAGTATGCAAATCAAAATTTTTCGAACAAGCTCAAAAAATTAACGTATTATTTAAAGAATGTTTGAAACTGTAATAATTAATAATTCAAGTAATAAGATTACGAGCGAAGTTAAACAGGAATTTTTAAATAAGCCAATTACGATTATAATTTCAAAATCCAAAATGGCTGATATAAACTTGAAAATCATGCAATCATGCGCACATTCTGCTGCAAACACATTAAGAAAAAACAAGCTAATCATTATACTCTTCACCGATGTACTGCTCTTTTTATATAGTTGTTGCACATTCTATAGGATACTCTTCACAGTTTTTTGTAAATAATATTAGTTTTAGACATTTTTAGTTTAATTACAAAATATTAAAAATTTAAAAAATTAATAACTTCTTTATTTATTGATCGATTTTGTTCAAAACAAACAATAGGATTCTTTCTTATGGACCCCGCACATTTTGAATGCATTTTGGATTTCACTCCCGGAAGCTGAAATTTTGCACAGAGGTAGTTCATGATGTGTTGATCAATAGTCTCTATGGTTACAGGATTTCGAGATATTGGTAGAAGAAGGTCTTAATATTGACGCAATTACGACTTTCTCCGGCCAATATCTCGAAAGTCTGTCATTAAAATTTCTTGTGCCCATAGAGACTTTTGCTCAGAAAGGTCAAAACTACAACATAGTAAAATTTGATTAAAATCCCCAGAAAGCCACTGACCATTTATTTTGTGCGGCGTCCTTTTAAAAAACCGCTGCCTAAAGAATCTCTACTTCCGCATCCAGATTCTTCATCCAAGTCACTTTAAAGAAAACATCTTGATTAGATTTGCACTCTAGTATGTGGAAATTATTGGTCATAGAATTTTAATAATATTTTCAGCAGATGTCATAGAAAAGTTTTAAGCGTTGGTTTCTAACATATACGTTAAATATGAAGCTTTTAGTTTACCCCTATTTTCCCCTATTCACAACCTACCACGTTCCACCCCTTCAATGGAATCATCTCAATCAGATGTCATTACAATACATACGTGTACTAACTTCCAAGTAAATATCTCAATTTTATATTATCAAACCCATAAATAATGGAGCAGAGATGGTGGTGTTTCTAAAATATTAGAAAGAAATCTGAGGCCTCGATTTCTAGTATGTACACCAAATTTCACGTTTCTGTACTCTTACCAGCTTGATTTATTTATTTTCCCTTATTTGCTCCTATTTAACCCCAACCCTTCAACGGAATCATCTCAAAATATAATTTAGTTCTAGATGCCGTTATAATACATACGTGTACCAATTTTCAAAGAAGTTTCTCAATTTTATTTTATCAACCCCTTTAATAATGGACTAGGTGGAGGGTTGAAAAATATTATAAAAAATCTCAGGCCTTGGTTTGTAGTGCATACATCAAATTTCAAGTTTCTGTACTCTTACCAGCTTGCTTTACATATTTCCCCATATTTACCCCTATTTACCCCCCAACCCTTCACACGATATCTTCAAAATACAATCCACTTCCAAATCTCGTTATGACATACACGTATACAAAATTTCAAGTCAATATCTTATACCGTTCCGGAGACAGCGTGCGCACAAAAAAAAATTACAGACAGACAGACCGACCGACAGACAGAACATTTTTTTCCTCAATTTTAAAATCTCGACGTTTCAGGACATTCTAAACCCATTTCAAGAAAAAAAAACTTGAAATTTTTTTTACGATTACTATGCTTCCAATCCACTACGTGGATGTGGAAGTAATTAATATTTTTGCAAAATTAGACACCACACGTCAAGCATGGCCTATAAATAAGTAGATACCAATCAGATATCTCCAGTTGTTAATTAAATAGGTCTATCTGTAAGTAGAAGATAACAACAATCTTAGAAATCGCTAATGAATTATCTATTAACAAGTATTTAATTTAAACGAATATATACTTACTATGGGTTCTAAAATTCCATGACCGACAGTATTATAAAATTTAGAATTAGCAAACTTAACTGAGTGGGTACAGCAGTGTTTCAAAATTTTCTTAAAGCTAAAACTGCAAATTTCATGAAAATGTAATGGACACAATCATGTGAAGATTTATGATTAACCCAAAACTTGTGTGAAAACATTAAAATTCAATTCAATTTACCTCAATTGTGCGAAATTTTACGTGTCATCAAGGTTTCACGCCTCTCCTAAATAAAGGATTTGAGGTGAGAAAGTAAAAGATAAAAACATTAAGAAACCCTTGAACATGACAATCATAATCCATTCAAAATAATACAGGAATCCTTAAAAAAAATCAATTTCACACGGTCAAATGTTAAGGGTTAAAATTTGGTATTTTACCCTTTTTTCTAAATCTTGTTAAAATCATATAAAATACGGAAGTAACCACCGTGCAACCACTTTTAAATAATAATGGAAGCGGGTTGAAGTAAAGAACCCTTTCTTGCTTTTCTAGTATTGTACCAGGGCAAGATCAGGTAAAGGTTGCAGAACAGGTAAATTTTTATATATAGCTAAATTTACCCCCTTCATAGCAAAAAGTAACGTTTTTATACATATTTTAAGGGCGGCTAGTTTTTGTAATTAGGGAGCTATTGTTATTTTTATTTTTTTACAATAACGGAAATCGAAAATAGGTATAGATGCAAGGTCTCTTGCCATGAGCGATTTAACTTTAATATTAGCATACACCAACTTAACAGTTTCACATACATATTTATTACCCATGTAGGCAATAATATTTACCTGCTAGATATATTATTTTTGTATTGTTAACGAAATGTATCTTGAGTTTGATAAGTTGTACCGTATTCAGTGCAAATCAATAATGTGATTAGAGGATAAAATGACATATCCATTATACAAGAAAGTTCAAAAATTTTAACATGTTGTAAACAATATTAAGAAAATCATGTGTATTTTAAATATTGTATCTTTATATTGCACATCATACTGAGTGTGTGCTCGTTCAGCGCACGAGCGTTCAGACTTGCTGATAAAATTAATTTTTAATAGCTTAATTCTGCACAGAGTAGAACTGAATTTAAAATGTCAATAATCCATCGAACTCAATGTCCAAAAAATACGGAAATCAGTAAACACATCATATTTTCAAATGATACCAAAATTTTGAATTTAGTGTTGTGCTTTAAATTTCCAGAAAGTAGAAAATATTTGTTTATTTTTATCAAATTTTACCTCATATTTTAACAAATTTTCTTGCTGACATGAAAATCCACTATTCACCCATTTTACTCGGTAACGGTTGATTTTACGCCAATATCTTATAAAGCCATTTCGAACCGCCTCATCACGGCGGATAATTTTTTTATATAACTTTTTCCGATCAGACGAAGTTTAGTGCCAAAACTGTTGGTGTAGCTATTTGATTTAATTAAATACGTGTATTATAAACGACAGGAAATTTTAATAATCACCTTAAAAACCGCTGCCTAAGGAATCACTACTTCCACATCCAGATTCTTCATCCAAGCCACTTTAGAGGAAACATCTTGACTATATTTGCACTCTAGTATGTGGAAATTATTGGTCATAGAATTTTAATAATATTTGGGGCAGATGCCATAGAAAAGTTTGAGGAGTTGGTTTCTACCTTATACGTTAAAAATGAAGTTTCTAGTTTACCCTACTTATTTTCCACTATTCACAACCTACCACCTCCCACCCCTTCAATGGAGTCATCTCAATCAGATGTCACTACAATACATACGTGTACTAACTTTCAAGTGAATATCTCAATTTGATGTTATCAATCCCATTAATAATGAAGCGAAGGTGGTGGAGTTTGAAAAATATTAGAAAGAAATCTAAGGCCTTGGTTTCTAGTATATACACCGAATCCCAAATTTCTGTACTCTTACCAGCTTGATTTACTTATTTTCCTCTACTTACTCCTATTAAGCCCAACCCTTCTACGGAATTATCCCAAAATATAATCTAGTTCCAGATGTCGTTATAATACGTACGTCTACCAAATTACAAGTGAATATCTAAATTTTATTTTATCAACCCCTTTAATAATGTAGTAAGGGTAGTGGAAGGGTTGAAAAATATTATTAAAAAATCTAAGGCCTTGGCTTCTGGACATACACCGAATTTCAAGTTGCAGTACTCTTACCAGCTTGATTTACTTATTTTCCCCTATTTCCCCCTATTTAACCCCCACTACTTCAACGCAGTCTTGTCATAATACAATCTAGTTTCAGATATAGTTATAATACATAAATGTACCAAATTTCAAGTGAAAATTTAAATTTAATTTTATCAACTCTTTTAATAAGGGAGTGGGGGTGGTGAGGAGATGGAAAATACTAATAAAAAAACTGAGACCTTCGCTTCTTGTATATACACCAAATCCCAAATTTCTGTACTCTTACCAGCTTGCTTTACTTATTTTCCCCTATATACCCCTATTTAACCCCCAACCCTTCAAGGCAATCTTCTCAAAATATAATCTAGTTCCAGATGTCGTTATAATACATATGCATACTAAATTTCATGTGAATATCTCAATTTTATTTTATAAACCCCTTGAATAATGGAGTAGGGGTGGTGGGGGGCTGAAATATATTATTAAAAAATCTGATGCCTTTGCCTCTAGTACATACACCAAATTTCAAGTTTCTGTACTCATACCAGCTTGCTTTACTTATTTCCCCCTCTTTACCCCTAAATAACCCCCAACCCTTCAACGGAATCATCTCAAAGTATAATCTAGTTCCAGGTGTCGTTATAATTCATACAAGTACCAAATTTCAAATGAATATCTCAATTTTATTTCATCAACCCTTTTAATAATGAAATAGGGGTGGTAGGGGTTGAAAAACGTTACAAAAAAATCTGACGCTTTGGCTCTTGTACATACACCGAATTTCAAGTTTCTGTAGTCTTTCCAGCTTGCTTTACTTATTTTCCCCTATTTACCCCTATTTAACCCCCAACCCTTCAACAGAATCATCTCAAATTATAATCTAGTTCCAGATGTCGTTATAGTTCATACGTGTACCAAATTTCAAATGAATATCTCAATTTTATTTTATCAACCCTTTTAATAATGAAATAGGGGTGGTGGGGGTTGAAAAATATTATAAATAATCTGAGACCTTGGCTTCTAGTACATACACCGAATTTCAAGTTTCTGTAGTCTTACCAGCTTGCTTTACTTATTTTCCCCTATTTACCCCTATTTAACCCCCAACCCTTCAACGGAATCATCTCAAATTATAATCTAGTTCCAGATGTCGTCATAATACATACGTGTACCAAACTTCAAATGAATATCTCAATTTTATTTAATCAACCCTTTTCATATTGGAGTAGGGGTGGTGGGGGTTGAAAAATATTATAAAAAAATCTGACTCCTTGGCTTCTAGTACGTATACCGAATTTCAAGTTTCTGTACTCTTACCAACTTGTTCTACTTATATTCCCCTATTTACCCCAAATTAACCCCCAACCCTTCAACGGAATCATCTCAAAATATAATATAATTTCAGACGTCGTTATAATACATACGTGTACGAAATTTCAAATGAAAATCTCAACTTTATTTTATCAACCCCATTAATGGGGTAGGGGTGGTGGGGGGTTGAAAGATGTTATAAAAAAATCTTAGGCCTTAACTTCTAGTACATACACCAAATTTCAAGTGTCTGTTCTCTTACAAGCTTGCTTTACTTATTTTTCCCTATTTTCCCCTATTTAACCCCCAACCCTTCACCGGATTTCCTCAAAAAACAATCCAGTTCCAGATCTCGTCATAATATATACGTGTACAAAATTTCAAGTCAATATCTCAAACCGTTCCGGAGAAAACGTGCGGACAAAAAAAGTTACAGACAGACAGACCGACAGACCGACAGACAGAAATTTTTTTTTCGCTCAAATTTAAAATCTCGACGTTTCATGACATTCTAAACCTATTTCACGAATAAAAATTTTTGAAAATTTTTTTGCGATTACTATACTTCCAATCCACTACGTGGATGTGGAAGTAATATATTTCTTTGAAATCCGCTTCATAAAACACAGAACTAAAATATTGAATAAAATATTTAAAAATCGTGTATATGTGTTTCTTGTAAACACGACAACTTTATTAATTTTGGGTGATATACCGGGTGTAACAGGATCATGGTACACCCCCTTTCTCCATTAGTTTTGAAGATAATTGATTGAAATTTAGGATATACTACATACATACTAAGCGACACTTTTTGACATACAATTGTGACACCAACTTTCGATTTTTAAATGGAACCTCCTATAGATTATTGCGTTTTTGTATTCTGCATAATTTTTTGAATCCAACGATGCCAAATAAGCGACATTTTTTTTATAATGCAATTTTTAGTTTTCCATCTAAGTGTGTCATGGCGGTTCCGATTTATACTAAATGATCCGTGTAATGCTACAAAAATCGAAATCCCGTTAAAAACACTAAATCACTTGATTTATGACCAAACAAAATTCACCAAAATTGTTTTTGGAGCAAAACTCAATTTTTTCAAATGGAACCATATCGGTACCGTGGTACCGTTTATTAGCACTATTGATAAAGAATTTATTCATATGTCGTATTAAAATGTGCGATAAATACAAACAAAAGTAGAGCCAAAAGAAAACAAGAAAATACAATTTTGTTCTAATGAAGTGTTAAGAAGTAACTAAGGTGGCTTTGAAAACAAGGAAATATTTAGCTTGTCAAACATTTGTTGGTTTAACAGTGTTTTTATTGTGTCTTTAACAATTGTTTAAAATTCTTGTTAATTGTGTTCAAAATGCCGCAAATTTATACAAGAGATGAAAAGTGGACATGTTAATTATGTATGGGGAAAGTAAAAAAAAAATGCAATTACAGCTATGGACTTTTATGGCCGACGATATCCTGATAGATAATGTCCAGCGAAAAATTATTTTAAAGTGTTGAAAACCAATTCCGAAGAGAGCCCAATAATGATCCCGAAGAAAACTTTTTATTGACGAAGGAACGGAAATTAATGTTTTGGCTCGAATAGAAGTTGATACAACTGTTTCTTTAAGGTAAGTTGGGTTTGAATTGAACATCAGTCACCAAATAGTAAGCCGAATTTTGCACAAATACCACTATAAATCATAGGATGGCGAAACCGGAAGTGAAAAAAAATCTATTTTATTTCAAAAACTGCAGCTTATGATGTATGTAGTGTATCCTGAATTTCAATCAATTATCTTTAAAACTAAAGGATCTTCAGAGGCGTGTAAAGTACCGCGTTTTACATAAACTGTGCTGTATTATAATTTTAGAGCAAACTACTACTGAGGTTTTTGATTAAGCACCCAAAAATACAAAGTTGTACAAAATATCGAGAATGTATAGTGTATATGTCCCTCGGGTTTGAAGGAACTTTACGTAGATTAAGAAAAATATTAATTTAAAATATTACGGATATATGTTTAATAAGAATTTAACAATAGTCGAGCGTTGCCGAATGCGAATACCTATTAAATGCAAAATTGCAGGATGATCGCCAGAACTGTGTAAAGAGTCATGTTTCATATAAACTATATTTTCTATGCTAGAAATGGACAATTTGAAAAATCCAAAATTTGTGACCACGCGTGGGATAGTTATCAGAAGAGCCAATGGGACTCGGCGAAGATCTTGGAAAAAGAGAGGAACGAATCTCAAAGAAACCTTAACTAATCCGCGATTATTTTATTAAACGAGAATGGATGCGTTTCAAATTATTCAATAGATCTTTGTACTAGTTGGTTGCCCATCCTAAGAGACAAAGCAAGGAAAAAGAACATAAATATAATTTAATGTCTCATGTGACTATGGAAACATATAAACAATGAACTGTCATGGTTGGCGGCTAGAAGGTTTTGAGAACGGGAATAAGAGGAACGAGAAGTAGATCATCTTCCGAAACGTTAACTGTCTTTAATTTTCATTTTCAGTTTTTAGTTTGTAACATTATTCTAGTTTATATATGTTTAGGTATGAGACATTTTGTAACAATCAAGTAAAATCATACAGGCTGTTCCACTTGAAAAAATTAAGATATGACAGTTGAAACATGTAATAATTTGAATTATCGTATAGAATAATGTTTAAGAAAACTGGAAGGCTCGACTATCAATCTATATGAAATGGTGGCCAAATTCTTGAAAATAACTTTCTTACAGGTTCTACTCTTGACCTCTGCAAATCCATTTTTTATGAGAAAAAGTGGAGTAACGTAGCAACGCCACAATGTGTTTTCAAAAATGATACCTGACTGGACAAGAAATTAAAAATGAAATATAAATATAAAAAAAATTGTTGTATATTTCATTTAATGATATCAAGCAATCGCTTGCCATCTCTATGTGAAATACTCTGTAGATTTAAAAATAATTTTAGAGTATTCCTATATGATTCCTATAATTTTTGTTGAGAGGATATTGACCGTTCAGGCACTAGCCACTAATCCAGAATACAAGAAACTAGAATTTTTACCACCCTCGATTACACGAGGGAAGTTTTGTAATCCTAATCTCTTCGAGATTTCTTAAGGTCTTTTAATGTCATCACTCTGATTCTGGATCTGCCTGTCGCAATTGTGTTGGCATGTAGTTGATACAATAGCCAATGAAGAAACCTGCTATACTTTTAGTGAAAATATACAATTATCATAAAAAATTTATAAAGAAATCAGAGACCTTGACTTCTAGAATATGCACCAAATCCTGTACTTTTCTGTACTTTCTCCAGCTTCTGTACTCTTACCAGCTTGCTTTACTTATTTTCCATTATTGACCCCACCTTAACCCCAACCCTTCAAGGGAATCATCTCAAAATATTATCTGCTTCAAAATGTGGTCATGATAGATACGTGTATCGAATTTCAAGTGAACATCTTAATTTTATTTTATCGACCCCTTTAATAATGAAGTGGGGCTGGAAAATATTATTAAAAAAAATCCGAGGTCTTGGCTTATAGAATATACACCAAATCTCAAAATATTATACTCTTACCAGCTTGCTTTACTTATTTTCCCTTATTTATTCCTATATAACCCTCAATCCTTCACCGGAACTTTTGAAAATTTTTTTACGATTACTGTGTTTCCACTCTAATGTGTGGATGTGGAAGTAAAATAACAAATGATCAATCTCCAATTGTTTTATCAATTTTTTGTGAAATCGGCTCTTCTCAGTGGGGAAATTGAGAAAATAATGATACTTCTCGGCGAAAAAAATCATACTTCAGTAAAGAAAGGTATTTAAGTAAAAAATATTTGAAAGTCAACATCTAAAAAATTTAAGAGTTTTCTGAGACGAGTAACTTTTGTTAAGGGTAAGAAATTTTCAGTACAGTAAAATTAGTAGGACATATGCCATAAGAGAAGAAAATGGGGTATCAATTCTGAAACTAGGGCAACTTTCTTTTTGAGCAGAACAATTTGATGTCTATGTACGATCAATTTGATTGGGTTATGACTAATTGGAATTTTTGACATTCTTGAAGCTTCTCTTGTACATTGAATTTTCATGTGCGATTGTTACGATTTTGGAGAAAATAGAGGGTTCTGAGTAAATAAAATAAATAGAATAAAATTAAAACCTTATTCACGTTCCTTGAATTCGATAAATAAAGATTTCACTGAAACTCCATAAAATGAATGAAGATTTACAAGTTATTGGTAAATATTGAACTGTAGAGGCACTCATGACAGATAGACTCATGAATTATAATGTGTTATAATACAGGGTGTAATTAGTTTAATGTCATTAAAAAAACTGGTGGTAGGGAACGACGAGACAAACAAAAAAACCATATAACATGGGGTCTAAAGCTCATAGTTTTGGAGAAATAAAATAAACAAAAATTTCGCAAATTTTCAATAAAATTTTTTGAGAACTGCTGGAATATTGACGTTGGTTTAGATCTAGATGTGATCTGAAGAAAACTATACTCTAACTCTCCCTTGTGCAATATTTTAGTTACTGTCGGTGTTTGGTTATGTACACACGTCCAACCTGTCGTTCGTTGTTTCTGTTATTTTTGAATTTCGCGTCATTGTGTATTTATAGTTAAGATTTATTTTATTGACTCACCGTTCAAGTTGTCAAATTCTTGATTACGTACAGACACAACTTACTTGTTCATTCTTTTTGTATTCCTTTTTGGCTGTTGTACCAAGTTTATATTTTATTTTTCTTTATTGACAACGTTAGTTGATAGTTTAGTGTTTAGTGTTGAACGAAGTGCGTATGTACTTAATTCGACGTACCGAACTGTGTATTGATACAGATGCAGAGATTTTGAATCATTTAGTTAGGTAGTAAGCTTTTAACCCAGGACACTCATTTATGTTACAAATGTTAATAAACCACATTTAAATATTCTAAATTATAAACAATCCAATATTTTGTTCCAAATTAAAAAACACACATAGAAATGCTCTATTTAAACCTCTATGGCCATTATTTGCTTGCAATTATGCACGAAGAGAGAACGAATTATTTACCTCTTTATACTTGCCTCAGTTCAGTTGAGGCGGTCCATCAAAGGCGGTCGATGATTCTTTGACACCGCGTGTGCCGGCGAGCACTTTTTTATGACAATTTAAAAGTTGTATAATTGGGAAGTACAAGTCCATCGACCAAGAAAAGCAGTGGTTCTCAATAGTTGTCTACCATAACATTAAATATGTTAACCTCGATCAGTTTTTTTTTTCAAAGTGCCCCTAGAGGGAAAAGTCATAAAGGTTTATTGTCTGTCTAGTCTAGTTTGTCCCCATTACCAGTTTTTTTTAATGACACGAAACTGATTACACCCTGTATATAGGGTGTTCCGTTTGAAAAAAATGAGATAAAGTGCATTTAGCATTTCCTGACACACATAAAATAGTCGATTTCTTTAGATCTGATAACAGTGTCTTAAATTAGAGTTCTTTTGATAATTTCTAACACAACGTAGATGTCAAGATGTGGTACCGTTAAGTCACAGTGATCTCACAATGTTGACACGATTTTGATACAAACTCACGAAAATCATGGTACCACAACCTATCACAAACCAATCAAATAGTATATCATTGGTCTTTAAAAGGAGAATTCAAATAATTAGTAATATACTGAGCGTTCCATTTTAAAAAATCTGGTTTATTACATCACGCCTAAATGGATCGCATTGTATATTTTAACATATTTTGAACTTATTCCCCCTTTTACCCGCTACCAGTTCGTTTCTGAACATTTTCGATGCCTCTTATACATTAGCCAGGCTCTTTGGACGCACAAGTCTGAGATATCCTGTATGAAAAAATTAGTAAACAGGATGGCATAACTTAGAGTTCTTGTTGACAATTCCGGAACTGCAGATATGAGATTCAACGGTTAATATGAGGCGAGGCGAGGTACGGTGCCAGTTTAAGTGGCGAGAACTCGATTGGCGAAGTTAAGCAACGCCGGGAGAGTCCGTTACTTGGATGGGTGACCGTATCTCATTTCGCCGTCCTGGTTAAGTGGTGGAATAGCTTTAGCTAAACTTCGCCAGGACGTTAAAATAAATAAGACGTTAAAAATAAAACGTTAAAATAATATAGATTTCAACATTGGCAACTTGCCAGTTGCATGAGAGAAATATCACGAATCGCATAAAAATCACTCTGAGTAACGCTTGAATGAAGTTCATATTCGATAAACATAATATTTTTTTAAATTTCTGTCAGATTTTCTTCAAAAACGCTGTTTACTCTAGTTAAGATACATTTGAAATTAGTCAAAACACTCATTTCTAAACACAAATAAAATCGAAATCATATAATCTGTATTCAAGATTATTACCTTATTACTTTATCTGGACTCTTAATCAGCGTGACTCTTACCTGGAAAATAAGAAAAAACAGTTATCAATTTGCAATTTGAATTTTTGCAATATAAATAAGTCACAGATGATATATTTAGTTTATCTACCGTCGATAGATAAATTAGGCTCTCTTATTCACATTTGACAGAGTAAGGTTGATTTTCACTTCCCTCGCATACCGAAGGGAAGTATTGTATTCGAGAAAAAATCGCCCTCCGAGATTTTTTTGGATTTATACGTTTCAGATCACGTAGATTACGAAAATATAGATTTTTCAATTCCGTCAGTCTGTCTGTCTGTCTGTCTGTTGGTGCATTATCTAAAAAAACTACTTGACGGATAATAGTAAAATTTGATAGGTAGCTGACACTACTACTAGCGAAGAAGTAATTGAACTTTCGTTGGAAAATATACAGGGTGGACCGTCTAAAGGGAATAAATATTGAAACATTTTTTTTTGCTCAAATTTAAAATTTCCACATTTCATGACATTCTAAAGCTATTTCAGTAAAAAAAGCTTTTCAAAACTTTTTGAAAATTTTCTTACCAGTAGGAAAACATTTTTTTTTTGCTCAAATTTAATATTTCCATGGTTCATGACATTCTAAATTAATTTCATAAAAAAAATTTTCAAAAAGAAAAATTTTAAAATTTTGAAGAAAAATTTTTTAAATATTTTAAAATATATATTTAATAATAGAATTTATGGTGGAAAAAATGTTTGCTCAAATTTAAAATCTCCACGTTTCATGACATTCTAAACTTATTTCAGAAAAAAAAAAATTTCAAAACTTTTTGAAAATTTCTTTACCAGTAGAAAGTTGGAAAATTTTTTTTGCTCAAATTTAAATTTTCCGCGTTTCATGACATTCTAAACCTATTTCATGAAAAAAATTGTTCTGTAGAGAAAATCCCATGACGATTGTATCATGTGGGTAGGACCTATGAATTTTTCCGTTTTCTGGTGTTGGTATTTTAATTATTACAAGGTGTTGGAAGGTTGTAGGACAATTTCCTAAATTCCTCCAAATACACTACAGAATAATACATAATCCGTAAAAAATTCATACAATATAAAATCTGAGTAATAACAGAGTTGCTTTATCTTTTAAAAATTTCTCAAAGTTTAATTTGAGCCCTGTAGAATTTATTTTGCTCTTTCCCTTGGCTTACTATCTACTATGCAAAAACAGGAGAATTTTAGGACTTTTTGCGGTCATTCTTTGTAAAGGTATTTACGCAAGTCTTCCATATTTGGCACCTTTTCTTTAATATTGACTTTTTGCTATCGAATGACCACTCTGTATATTTTTTTGACCATAAGTTGTCAGGTTTTCTTTGTAATAATACCTTCCGATCACTATTCTCATATGTGATTTTGCAATTAATAAATTTTTAGAGTGACCGCCCTGTATAAATAAAGAGGGAAGTTCTGTTTAAATACCTTTACCGATTTTTTTACTGAGGAGCTATGAGTAATGTCACCTTACCGCTCGTTTCCCACGACAGAGAGCGACAATGTACTTTAACACCCGCTTGAGTGAATCTATCCTTACACAGTTAGCACAGTCATTAGAGATATTTACCTCGATACTAATCGGAGTAGGATGATTTTTATTTTAATGAGTTCATTGGATGGCAAGTAACAGAATCACGTAAAGTTATCATCATTTCCTGACCAGCAACATTAAGAAAAAAAATTAAAACTTTGTTTTTGCGGTATTTTCCCAAAAAATCTTTTTTTTTTAGAAACAGCATACATTTTCACACAAAAAATGTATCTACAGAAATTTCGTCTAATTCCACGGATTTTTCATAAAAAATTAGTAACATGGAGATATTGGATGAAGCGCGGCGCAAGGTCGAACGCGCGTTTTTCAGTACTTGGCGCACGAAAACCCCTTTGCTTAGACTAACAAAATTTACACAAATTAAAATCCGCTGCCTAAGGAATCACTACTTCTACATCCAGATTTTTCATCCAAGTCACTTTAAAGGAAACATCTTGACTATATTTGCACTCTAGTATGTTGAAATTATTGGTCATAGAATTTTAATAATATTTGGGGCAGACGTCATAGAAAAATTGGATGAGTTGGTTTCTACCATATACGTTAAAAATGAAGTTTCTAGTTTACCCTACTTATTTCGCCCTATTCACAACCTATTACCTCCCGCCCCTTCAATGAAGTCATCTCAATGAGATGTCACTACAATATATACGTGTACTAACTTTCAAATGAATATCTCAATTTTATGTTATCAATCTCATTAATAATGGAGCGGAGGTGGTGGAGTTTGAAAAATATTAGAAAGAAATATGAGGCCTCGGTTTCTAGTACATACACCAAATCCCAAATTTCTGTACTCTTACCAGCTTGATTTATTTATTTTCCACTATTTACTCCTATTAACCCCCAACCCTTCAACGGATATCCTATAACAAAAAATCCGATTCCAGATCTCGTTATAATATATACGTGTACAAAATTTCAAGTCAATATCTTAAACCGTTCCGGAGACAACGTAAGGACAAAAACAGACAGACAGACAGAACATTTTTTTTCTCTCAAATTTAAAATCTCGACGTTTCATGTTATTCTAAACCCATTTCAAGACACAAAAAATTTGAAAATTTTTTGGGAATACTATACTTCCAAACCACTACGTGGATGTGGAAGTAAAATTAAGGAATCATTTTAATATTGGAAGTCTCACCTTTCTTACGCATATAATTTGATTTTAATATAAGGTTAATATATAGAAATGTATCAGTTTGAACCTGATTAACTTACATTTGCTTAAGTTAATGTAGTTTAAGGAGGTTGAGGCGTTACAGTCCCAACCAAAAGTAAGTCGAATTTTAAATGGGAACTTTTCCATAATAAACTATTACAAAAGGTTATAAGTCGATGATACCCATAATTATTTTTTTTAAAAAGGAATTATTATTTGTTTGCTTATAATTGTATTGAAACATTCTTTATAGGATTTTGCAAACAGCAGAAAAATTAACTATCTATAAAAGAAAAACTTTGTGTAGAAATATTAATGAAATATTTGCATTCTTTCGATAACCTGAATTCTGGTTATGCTAGCAAATTAAAATCCTGAAATGAATTTGTCTAATTTCTTATTTGACAATTCTCATTCTAACACTAGCATCCACACAGTCCCCTACGGCCATGCAGATTAAACTAGTATCCACATAACCCCCTACGATTATGAAGATTCAGTTAAAAATGAGAACAAAGACCTAAAATGAATTTATTTATCTACCTTGTCTTAAAAAAATTTTCATTCCAATGGATTACATTTTCATGAAATCTATCATTCTGTTTCCTGGAAATGCTTAGCCTTTGAAACGTTTTTCGCCCATAATTATTGCCTTAAAAACATAAATAAATCATTTTTTATTATTAATTAATCATTGAAGTAGATTTAATTATTTTACTTAATACACTAACTTTTGGAAGTTTTGTCCAAACTTTTTAAATAAAAAATAAATGTATGTAAATATCTGCGTATTTTACAAATTTGTTTAGTAAATAATTTTAAAAAAAATGAGAAGCAGTAAAAATTAATATTAAATCATTAAATAATTGAAAAATTTGTTAAATATCATTAACGGAAACAGAAATTTGACAGTTTACAAACGTTTAATATCTTTTTTTATTTATTAAGTCTCATAATTAAATTGAAAATAATATTAAAATATGCGTAAGATATCGATGCTTTACATAGTAAGTTTTCGAAACTGCAGACATTATTTGGTTATTCGCTATTAATTAAAATGTACCGTTCGCATGCTGAGTTGACATATTTTCCGTAAGACTACATATAAAAGTTTTTTTTAAATTTTTGACTTTATGAGTTTCCTAACGACTTTGATTTTTTAGAGAAAATTGTGTATAATAAAAATTTATTAAAAAATCTTTATTTCAGATATTTTCATTATTTTCGTCTAACGCTCTAACCTCCTTAAATAAACACTACTTTTGAAATTATTGTAATTTCGTAATTTCAGAATTTGTCAGACAAATATATATACATGTTATCAGAACTCGGAGACAAAATTACTTAGATACATAAAACAAATTCAATTATCAAATAAAAGATACCAGCGCTTCAAACAGTCAAGAAAAAAATAATATAATTTTACATGTTTTTAGAAATCTTGAGTGTATCACGTGATAAGCATAAATACCGATATATTCAGTTTCGAGAATGTAGTTCGCTAAGAAATAAAAAGAAATAAAAAAATATAAATTCTGATACTTACAGAATAAATAGACAAGAGTATCACATAGAATATAGTGGAATAGCACATATGTCTTCTTGTATATAATACCAAGCACTGTATTGAGGTACCGGTTCAGTGGCGTCAGCTTCGCTCGACTCCGGTTTTACTGCTGCTATTATGTCGTGTGTGACTTTTTATAGAATAAGTATCATTTATAATAATTATTTTCAATAGAAAATTTCCTTCAACAAATATTATTTAATAGTGGAATTTTCATAATATATTTCGTACCTGGGGTAATATTTTGCGAATATAGCATGGCTCAGATTCGCACCTCGCTTGCTCCGCTATTTCTACTTCAACAATTATTTTTTTACGGGAAACCTGTAACTTTGATACAAAATTTTGTAGCGACATGCTTTGCTTAGAAATGTATGCTCTTTCTAAAAATATTTTTTATTTTCCCAAGAAATCTGAAAATATGCCGAAGAAAAAGGTTTTTGATTTTTTTTTCAATGTTGCTGGTCTGGAAATCATGCAAACTTTAGATGACCTTATTAACTACACTTCAGAAAACTCATAAAAAATAAATCTTCTGCCTCCGAACATGTTTGAGATTTACAGACAAAATTAGCTACTCCGCCTGGGCTAAGTGTGTTTTCACGAAATAAGATAATGAGTTGATGAAAGTGCATCGACATTATTTTCTACTTTATTTTCTATAATACAGTAGAGTGGCTTAAAGGAGGAGGATCGGTTTGGGCGGTTTTTGCCTCAAATTATTTTTGGATGTAAAAATCAGAAAACATTTTTTTTTTAAATGTATACTAACAATAATAAGTAGATTTTACCCTAAACGGACGATCCCCCACCCGTTAGCCCCCCCCCTTCAATCCTGAATATGCCATCACTTGCTAACAGCGTTTTTGGGGAGACATCGCTTTCAAACCTATATTTGCTTGATAAAATAACATACTACCACTACAACTCCCTTTTAACTGTATTCGCTCTCATTTATCATTCCTCCCTCCGTAGGGGGTGGAGAGGGTAGTTTACTGTTTATTCGTTTGCGGGAAATATAAATGCAAAATATCCAAGTTTCCTCACCAGACTTGACCAGGGTATCCTGGGGTTTTTGGGGTGGCTGATTCCGAAACCAAAATTCGTTAACCTGTATCATCACGTTTAAGGTCATTTGACGGTCAAATCGCAAAAAAGATGACAAAGAAATCCAGAAAAATAGATAAATACGTTTCTGGCGTCTCTGATTGATGTGATGCAGTTTAACGGACTTCGGTTTCAGAATCAAGGACCCCAAAAACCCCAGGATACCCTGATCAAGCCTAGTGAGCAAGCTTAGATATTGTGCATTTACATTTCCCGCAAACGAATAAATAGTAAAAGCACCCTCTCCACCCCCTGGGGGGGGGGATTGTAAAAAGGGAAAAAATTAAAAATGAGAGCGGACACAGTTATGAGGGACTTAGTGTGGTAGTGTGGTATTTTGTCAAGCAAATATAAGTTTGAAAGCGATATATCTCTCAAGAATGCTGTTAGCAAGTGATGGCATATTCAGAATTGAGGGCTAGGGGGGCTAGGGGGTGGGGGATCATCCAATTAATGTAAAATCGACTTATTATTGTTAGTAGACATTAAAAAAAATGTTTTCTGATTTTTAATCCAAAAATAATTTGAGGCAAAAACCGCCCAAATCGACCCTCCTCCTTTATACTTGTGAAAAATAAATTTCGATTTTCTATTTGTCCTACCACCCAGATTTGTTCGAAATCTGCAAAAAATTATCTCCTCTAATTTTGCAAAGACGATTGACATTAACACGTTTCTATGAGTTCCCATTTCTTATGGATAAATGACATTTTTTCATGAAGCCAGAGAATCATTAAAATTTAATGAAGGAAGAATCGCACGCAATGCTCCACTTCAGTGTTGCTACAAAATACAAATTAATAATTGCTTTTTAAGTTAAACCCTTATAAGATCCTTTATATGACGCCAAATGACCCCATGAGACTAAAACTAGAGTATTTTTTACTTTTATTATTGTTTATTTGCGAATCTTGTGTAGAGATTATTACTAATCAATCACATTCTAATGTGTGTTAATATTTCAATGTTTTCAAATTGTTTAAATAATTATCATTCATTTAAACAATTTTGCCCTATTGTTCAATATTGTTTATTAGAATCTTTGTTCAAAATAACCTACAGTTATAGCGAAGATAATCTAAAACACTCAGGTTTTCTATATTATTTTCCCAATTTTCTAAGAATTGGTGCGTGATGGAGCTAAACGGACACGGCATTCGTGACGAAATTCTTGACTAAAGATGACGGTCTCGCATGATTAGGGGTCGAGTTGCCCCAATCATCGCTGTAGACCTGGACCGGCCTTGTAAGGGGTGGGCCTGCTTTTTCCGTCTATCCCCCCCCTGCAAATGCGGATAGTGTAGGCGATGTTAACAAACCTCCCCTGGTCCTGGCTGTTGGACCCTGCCAGCTGGGTCGTTTCTTCTGGCGCTCTTCTGTCTTGGTCTTCTTTCTTCGCTGGCATGAAGGCTCCCGGGAGAGTCTTTCGTCTGTCGTGAGAGGGAACGGCTGTTACCGAGCCCTCTCGGAGTTTGAAAGGGATTTGGGAGTGTTGACTAGTCGGAAACCCAGAGTGCCAATTGGCATTATATGTGCTCCGATTTCGTCAGAATGAAGTGTGAACTGTGTAGCTCAAGGATTGTGTTCGGTCAGAGACGCTTTTTTAGCGTCAGTGGCCGGCACGGCCTAGGGTAAGAGTAGCGAGCTGGTATTTACATGGTAAAGGACTTAGATATCGCCTGTTACAGACCGCATGCTGGATGAACAATAAAAATATGAAAGATATTGCCATATTTTTAGTGGCACTACATAATATTGAATTAAGCCGCATTCAAGTAAAATATTCAGTAAATAATAATTGTACTGATTTATTTTTATACTTCTAGTGCTTTGAATTTAGTCTCATTTGTTTTATTTTGTAAAACTTTCTTGTACATTTAGTTCCTTTTATTTATACATTTTAGTAATTCTCCAGTTATCGAGTTTTTGTTGTTGAAGGCCTCATTCAAATACTATCATTCAAAGCGTATTTCGTGAACCACGTTAGAACCATCGAAAGATCATTAAAACTATAGATGTTGCCAACATGGTTAGCGAAATTCGCATTTGGTGATAGTATTTGAATATAATATACATGTGTCTTTGTATTTCTGAACCTGCATATTCAAGATGTTTAAATACATACAATTTTATCAATTTACTATAGTATTTTACTAAGGACACTCAGAGAAAAATTATGTTTTCCGCAATTTTCAAGGCACACTCAATTTAAAAAAATGTAACAATATTGCAAGTTACTTTTTAACCAAGGAAACCGAAATTCCAGAAAGAAAACTTAATTTAGAAATTGTATGCCTTTTAACCCTACCGTTACATTAATCCCGTCAGATACTGTGTACTATTTTTTCAATATACCCCAACACTTACTTACAAGACACCAGTCCTACAATTTAAATTTCTTCCACATTCTCAAGCGTTCAGTGCCCTAACTTTAACAGAGAGCTTCATTACTTAATTTTTTAATTAAAAATATAATCTAAACCTTACTAACTTCGTCAAAGCACAATGATAATCATTTACGGGGTAATAACTGTAATAATACTTGAGCATAATTGAAGTTTACAGCACTTCCAGTATTTATCTTTTCATTCAAAGTTAATATCTCGATGAGATATATGAAGCAACACCCTGTCAGAAACAAGTGACAGTCGCAGAGCGGGTGGCTTTGTATTAGAATCCCTGCTTTAAAATTGAAGTTGGCTCTGGAAACATACGAATTACGAAGGCACCTACTGCGATAGCAGACCTACAAAGCGCTATTTTAATATTAAATTGAATTTATGATGTGTATTTTCTAACACTTTGATGCTACGGCATCCTGCAGATTTCATAATTACATATTTTGTGGGTTTCATCTGTTTCTGAATTTTCAAATCTGGTCTTGTCATTGCGTTTTTGATTAGTTTTTAAATGGGAAGTGTGTCTTTAAGTAATATTTCTGAGCTTAATTTTACGTCACGGTGAGGTGGCGCTTGTCAACTTTAGCTTTACCCATATTCTGAAGTATATCATGTATATTTTTTAAAATCATTTGAGAAGTTCATAAACAAAGGTAAATTTTTAAAACTAACATTACTTATTTATTTCTGCACGATGTATATCAAATTTGGAGTGGCATTTGATCAACATTATTTTAGGGTTTCGTAGAGCTCTGTTGTTCTCCGCCTTTCAGTTTTTTCCAATTATATAAAATATTGAGCCAACGCCTAGTTTTCAGGTACATTAAATTTTAAATAAATCATGATAATAAAAATAGACCTTTCGAACTTACCAACTACTAACAAGTTTGATTATCTTAAACAACCAGGGCCGGCGAAAGGGGTGAAACAGCGATGCAGGTGTTTCTGGCGGCGTATTTTTAAGGGCGGCATTTTAGGACTGGATTATTACCTTTTTATAAATTTCAGAAATTGAAAATTGCACAAAAATCTCATCAATAAGACATTTTTTGACCCCGAATGGGCGTCTTATTGTAGAGCGTTACATATTCTAATCCGTATTCCATACTTATTCGTTTAATCGTACTATTGAAATTTTGAAAAGTTGTCAAGATTTACATTCGCAACTAATAGACGATATAGAACCATTTGAGTTACTTAATGAAATTTTGACATTTTTAAAGTTAATTAATTAAACAATAACGAACGCACAAATCCAGTGAATGTGCTTAATTATTTACAATCGAGTTGAGCGAAAGCTTCCCTAACATCGTAGTATCAATATAGATTTTGTTAACTATTCCTGTATCTGTGGCCAGTGGAGAACGTTCGTTTTCAAAATTAAAAATTATAAAAAATTATTTATGATCAACCACGGCGGAGGAACTTAGCTATTCGTGCTATCGAGAAAGATATAACAAATAATTTGGTTTACGATGATATTATTGAAGACTTTGTTAATGAGAAATGTAGAAAAGTTGATAGGTGATATGTGTAAAGATCCCGTTTTGATATCATAGTATCTTTTTTTGGTTTTATTTTTTATAGAATGTTTCTTTTAATTTCTGTTGGTTTTTTCCGCTAAAATATTTTTTCATTTATTCTTGTCTATTGGAATGTTTCTTTTATTTTTTATAAGTTTTTATTAATAAATTTCTTCTTACAGTAGTAAATTGTAAATATTTTTTCTTAGGGCGGCAAGGAAATATTTGCTTCAGATGCCAAATATCCTAACGCCGGTCCTGCAAACAATGGCCGAATGTCACTTTTTCTATATTCTAATAATATTTCTGCACTATAAACTACACTGCACTACTATACTATACTAATTTTCCTATGCAGCACTTCATGTGAGAAATTGTGCTTTACCGACCTATTAAACCCATTTGATTTAAATTATAAAAAGACAAATATTTTCGTAGAAAAAAAAAACGTCTACAGAAATTCATTTCTGAGCACCCTGTACTCAAATATAGACGTGAATAAAAAAATGTAAACAATGTCTCTGAGTCTGCGTATATGTTACGCCCAGGGAGGAATTCTTTTTTAGAGGCCCACGGCCTCTGTTGCCGGCTGTCGGACCCACCCACTAAAAGTGTTCATTTTTACCACCTTCTTCCGTGGTTTTTTCCTTGGGTTTCATGGACTTGAATATCACATGGCTTTCCATCTACAACACAGAACATTCTTGATACAGTCGACGACTAATAGAGATCAGATGTCTGGGTGTTCCTATCTCTAATATTACATTCCATAGTTCACCCAAGTAATAATTTAAATACTTTTTAGATTTATTTAGGTTTTCTCAGTGTTTCATAATGGCCATCTCATAAACCACTGATTTATGTCGGATTTATTAAATGCCAAATGCACTTAAAGATAGTTTTGTCTTAAAGGAAGTTTTAAAAAGGCCTTCAAGGACTTACATTAGAACTAAATTATCTTTAAGTCTTTATTGGCTTATGATTGTCTTATCAAGGTATTTGTCAAGCCTCCAATAAAACTTTATAGCTGTTAAGTTCAAGTTCGGAGGGTCAAGTCTTATAGATATTAAGCAAATGTTGTAGTTTTATCATTGCTTTATGAAATTAATTTGAGATAGTTGTTAACGCTGGGCTATAAATCTAATATGCTTTGAAATCACTAAGTCTCAGGTCGAACCTTCATAAAACCAACTGCTTGCTAGAGTTTTAATGAAGCAAACAATCCAATAAATCAGTCCTTAACATAAATTGATTTGGTTTACCTTTGTCCAGACTATAATGTTTTAAAATAGGTAGTTTTAAAACTGATAAAATATATACATATTCGTCGGTATTTTGTGTCAATTAATGGACATATACTAAATAACATCTCGGCAGTCTGACTTTTTAGATTATATTATTCAAGCACCATAAGTTCTATAGGTTTTAAAGCGGTTGTTGTATGTTCTCAAGTGGTTAAGAATTGGTATTAAGATAAGCCTACAAGTTTTAAAAAATATATTAAGACCAATGAGGTTTCAAATATACTTTTACAAGAATAAATCGACATACTTAAGGAGCAATCGGCATTGTATTAGGCATTTTAGGACAAATCATACTTGAAGTAGAATTATTCACAGCTTATAGGGTTTATACATACAGCCTCCATTTTATTTCCAGCAGTCGAGGAATATAACGATCAGCCATATTGGGAATATCCCAAATTGGACAAAATAATTTGTATCTAATAGAAATGTTTTATAAAATCACTAAATAAAAATTAATTATTTACATATTTGTTAAAAATTGTGTTTTTAGGGAACGCACGAATTTTAAAGAACTATCTAATACATGTTTACAGTAAACTTAGCCTCGTTGAAAATTTTAGCCCACTATAAGTAGTCCCATCAATTCATTACAAGAAGTCCATCTTTAATTGTTTCACTGAAATGTTCTTAGTAGTCGCCAATTCTCTATTTTATAACTTATATATAACTGTAGGGACCCATAGTGCATGTAGAATTTATTTATTTGCATTTATTTTTACTTCATTATATACAAAAGTGAGTGTCTTTTAAGTATTGATATAGTGCCTATCCTAAACCAAGTATTGTTTTATAGTAATCTTCACATACACTTTGAACAAAGCTTTAGATGATTCATTAAAACTTGAAAGTTTTAATACTAGCTTTAAAAAGAGACATGTAGGCTCTTGTTTAGATGGACACCTGTATTATTATAAAGGTTTTAAATCGGCTTCGTAGAGGCCTTCCAAACTATTTACGTTTATGAATAGTCTTGAAAGTAAGTTTTTAGGATAATTTATAGATTATCTTAAAACTACAATAATTGTTACTTGGGTAGTCAATTCCATGTTGTCAAATGCGTAACTGTAGTTCACGGAACAAATGTAACATTCCCGTGCCTTCTCGATAAGTTGATGAAAATTCAATATTAGTTCTCCAGTCCGTTAACAAATCGTACTTACTCAGGAGGTATTTACCTAGATAGATAATGCTGAAGTCTGAATTGATTAATTTTTTATTATATTAATTTACTAGTGTGTGATATTAATGTCAGCAATCTATAGTTTATCACAAACATCTATCGATCACTTGGTATGTAGTGGTACAAAAATTGACATTGTCCAATCATCGGGCCAAATTTCTGTTTCCCATATTTTTTGGCATATTCTGTGAAGGATTCTCACTCCATAGTCGCCTACATTAGGACCTCAGCCGTAGTAATTTAGCTGCTTTGCGACCTTGGTTTTTGTATGGCTGTCTCCACTTCCAATTTTAATATTTTTATTTTATTTATTGATATATTTTAATATTAATTCGAAATCTTGCTGCCAGTCATATTCTGCCTCAAGATGGCCTCCTTCAAAAAAAGCTTTCCGCAGTATTGTCCTCAAACCTCAATTACCTGATACCAGTCTGTACCGGTACTCTTTCCCATCAGCTTAATACCAGTCCAAGGTTTCAAAGGCGTCTTAACTACTTACTGGCTCTAATCTTAACAATTTTATGTTGTCTTCTCTGCATATCATGAGAGGAATCTGCCCTGGAAAGTCATTTCGGGGAGTGCGTTTTTTGAGAAATTGAACTACTGGTGTGATAGATCGTGCAAGACATTCAGACATCGTATCTAATTTTGATATAAATAAGCCGCTGACATTCATCTGCAAGTGAATTTTTTAGAAAGTGAGTTAAGTGTCGTGAATAGACGTGTTTTTAAGATGCTCTCTAAGAAGCGGTGAAAAAGCGGTAAAAACCCAGTTAAACTCGAAAAATTTCAGCCACCGGTAGACTAAGAAAATAGACGACCTAACAAGATACTTTTTAAGTGGTTCACGGGCAATAAATAATAGTCAGTGTAAAATGAGGCACATGTTTACAAAGCAATATAGCTGTGTTGTGACTTAAAACAATTGTATACAGCGGAAAGTTTTAAATTAACAAAATCAGCTGAACCCAAGAAAGAAAAGGAAAGAAAATAAAATAAAACAGCGATCACAAGACGTTGCAGAAAGACAGATAAGCCATAAATCAATTTATTTCATTTTACCTGATTTAATTGATATTATTCTATTCTATCTGATCTTTACCATCTTAATTTTTATCAGCTCGATTTATTGATTCAAAACAAAATATTTTATTATTAATTTGGATGGCGGAAATTGATACCGATTGTCTAAAAGAAACGACATACAGGGTGAGCAACCTATCCCTTCTGGCTACTTTTTTCTCATAACGTGCAATATTGTTACTGCGAGATAGGGTTCTTCCCAGCAACTCTACTGTAAATGGATATTTACCTGTGGAACGGTTAATGAATAAAAACAAAACAAAAATTAAAAAATGGAAGCTGCTAGATTCAGAAACAGAAGAAACAGAAAGCTTAGAAGAAGAAAAATAAGGAAATGACGATAGATGGGAACTTATAAGAAGCATCTCACAAACACCTACACTTTCCATCCTATATTCCCACCCCATGGGCGGCTCTCGCTGCTGACAACAAGCATGTCCAACGTCCAACCCGGCGTATGCAGCCAGTCCGGCGGTATATAAAACATCCTTGATTTGGTTCCGGCTCGCGGTTTGGCCGTCCATTGGACGTGTTCGACAGACGACCAAGCTGCCTTCCTTACACTTGCAAATCAATCAATCAATCAAGAGAATTTTTAGAAACTAACTTTCTTATCTATATAAGAACGATTATTTCATTACAACCGAAAATTACTGGTACCACCAAAAGTTTTCATT
The DNA here is from genome assembly GCA_963583905.1 of Stenurella melanura. Classification (NCBI taxonomy): domain Eukaryota; kingdom Metazoa; phylum Arthropoda; class Insecta; order Coleoptera; family Cerambycidae; genus Stenurella; species Stenurella melanura. The sequence continues at coordinate 53,786,977 of OY757316.1, read as the reverse complement.
CGTTAAAGAAATCGAATCTAATAGACCATACTTGAAAATACTTTCGGAAATCTAAATTGTGCGCAAAATACAACAGATAAATAAACTATATTTTACTTATTTGCCTTCTGCATGTAAAGAGGGCAACTGTTACAAAAGTTTATAACAGTACGGTTTAAAAAAAGAAAAAATCAAATATGTGTTATACTCTCTATTACGAATTCTACCCCCTTTAATTCTAAAAGATGCAAGTCTTCCTAGTGTGCCTATAACGATTAAATAAATACGCCATTCAGAAGTCAAAGATGTTACAAAGTGATACATTAGCAATAAGTGAAGTCGAACGAGATTTTATTAAACATATGTTGCTCTTCTTTTTCACATTCAATTTCAAGCCGTTTGTTATCTCTTTAGAGGGTGTAGACGACGTGATTACGTATTTTATATTATGATGTGTGCGAGATAGCTCTAATGGATTTGTATCATTTGTCTCTTCGGGTGACAGTTCGAGGGTCGATGTCACAGCCACTGTTATTATCAAGTCTGTATAAAGTGTACCTTCGCAATTTTCGCAACCCTTAGTAATTTATGTTTGCTATTCTATTAGAACTGCTATTTCTTTGAATCTTGCTGTCGTTGTAATTGCATTTTATAACGATTCAATACCTAGGCTTTTGTATACTTGATAACTTACAACTACAATGCTGAAATATTGTTTTTTTAGATTCGTAATGTATACTAATTGTATATAGTTACCAGACAAGAATGGAGATTGCATATTGTAAAAAAATGTTTGAATATTGTCCTTATTGAATATCAAAAATACACAATTTGAGACGATTTTTAGCTAAAATCACAATTACTTTATTTTACATATCTAATCAATATAAACATATATGTTAATATGTAGAGTAGATATTGTACTCTTCGCTGATTTGTTATTTTTTTTATATAATTGTTGCACATAGGTCATAGCAATTTAAAAGAAGCTGATGAGAAGGTAATACCGCATCTCAAGCAAGAAAATCTAGAAGAGAAATGTAACTATTTAAAGACTGAGTTAACTGGAAAGACATTAGAGACAGTTAATGGGTTCTTGAATACTTGACTATCGCTTTCATTTTCAGTTTTTAGTTTATGTCATTGTTCTAGTTATATTTTTAGGTGTGAAAAGTTTTTAAAATAGTCAAGCATTCAAGAACCAACCTCTGTCTGATACCTTTGGCGCAGAGGTTTTTTCATTAAAATTTTTAAATATTTTTCAGTGGCAAAATACCCAATAAAAAGTAAGAAAATTATTAAATAATATATTGTGACGCCCTTTCTTCCGTTTGTTTGTTACTTTGACGCTGAGCGTGATTTCGGTTATCTCGAGCGTCTGTTGCAGTAGGGCTGGGATAGCTACAGTGGAGAAACGGTTATGCCCAGGGGTCCTGGATGGCAAATTAGATTTTCACTCACATTCGGCAAGATTATTAACATATAAAATTCAATAATACAATGAAAGAGAAAACCAAATAAATAAATAACGGAATAGCCAGAAAATAATTTTTAGAAAAAAATTAATAATGCATAGAAAGTACGAACCAGGCAGTGAGTAGCCAAATTTTTTACTATTTTCTGAGACTATTGACAAGTTAATGGCGGTAGGCAGGCAGGCGCTGTCATTGGTGTCAACATTTTAATTGATAGCAAAAGTAAGAAGCAAAGAAATAAATAAATCGGTAAAAACAGCAGTAAGTAGTAAGTAGTAAGCAAAGAAAACGTTGTGCAAATACCAAGCAATAGCAGGCAATTATTTACAGTAAAATCATGCTTATAGGAGCGGTCAGCAGATATGTGTGAAGAGCTGGCAAAATTTTATTTCGGTGCATTTGTTTGAAAATTCTTTGAACTCAGTAAAATGACTAGACTGTCTGACTTAAAATCTGGTAAATTGTTTCTACTGTCACAATTTCCCTCGAAATATCATCTATGTTCTCTTGCCCTCTGGAAACTCTTGAGGTCATAGCTATTTGGATAAAATCGCGAGAATTTGACAAGCCCTAATTCTAGCACACCACTTTGTTTGAAAATTGAAGTTTAACTGATCAAATCGAAAAAGACATTTTCACACAGATACCACGTTGCTACTTCCATCTACTAGTTAAAACAGTAATAAACAATAATAAACAGTACGAACAGTATCAATACATGCAAAAATTTTCACCAAAACAGAAACGTCAAAAATTGACATTACGTGCCTTAATACATAACATGATACGTGACAGTTCACTGAATTACAAAAATCAAGTCTTCAACTAGTTACTATGTAAATTTCAAATGTATATGTTAATAAATAAACAAATGGCGTAATTAACAACTTAAAAAAATTATCTCGGCTTCTAAACGTCTCACAACAATAATTTTTTTCAAATTCGTGTAAAAATACCAGCTACCAGAATATGAAAGTTTTATGCCAGTACATTAATTTGTTATTAAGATATTCGCAAAAAACTCTGTCCGAAAAAGTCGTACTTTTTCAAACGCCATTTTGTTAATGAAAATATTAAAAAATCATTATGCCAACAATGTATTCGTAAGCTAGACGTCACAACGAAAAAAAATGAGCTCCGGACGAGTCATTTTTGAGGACGGGAACTGGGTCAGATTGAATTAAACATTTGAGCCCTTTTTTATAAACAAATGCATTTTCTCGAAAAGTTATAAATATTTTTTTATGAAAATTTTATAATAGCTCCAGGGTTACATAAGACATGTTTTCACCAAGTTCTAAGGATATAAAAGAAAATTTCACGGAATTAAAAATTATTGAAATTTTCGATTTTTTCGACAGTTCTTTTCGATTATTTAAAACAATTTTAACCGATTTAAATTATTCAAGTGGCAAATGAACTGTCTTTATATCACCTATGAAACGTATAACATCAAATATGGCTATTGTGAATTGGCTTAGAGCTACGCTTAAAAAACTCGATTTTTCGTGATTTTTGCTCAAAAAAACGTTAATTAAAAAATGTTCCCCCACTGTAAAATGGGAGGAAATTCACAGGTATGTTCCTTATCAAGGATACATCGAATATACCATGTGGTTACCTGTAAGGAATTTTATCCAGCGGTTTTTCTAATTCTACTGGCCTAAATAATAATGTCAGGAATGTGGTTAGGATTTTATACTTCTGATAGATAAATAATGTAACCGTGCGTTGTTGATTATAAAATACTTACGTCAATGTAAGTGGCAAAACGTTTGCCTTTAAGATTTAAATAGTGTTATCTGTGGTAATTAACATTGTAATAATTATATTTTACTTAGTTCTCATTAATTTAATACAAAATTGAGGAAACCAACACAATCATCTATAAAGTTGAAAATATTTAAAACCATACCAACACCATCCTAGTATTTGGTCTTGCCGTTTTTCATAACTTTTAATTCCTTGAATAGTTTTTTATTCACACCATTTTGGAAAATGTTTTCTGACAATGCGTGACTTCAATTTCCGGAGTGATAACTTTTTGGCCTTGGCAACTTGTCCTTTAGCCAAAGAAAAAATACATACAGATCTTCTTTTGAACATATCCGGTGAAGGGTTCGGGGGTAAATGGGGGGGAAATAGGGGGAAATAAGTAAAGCAAGCTGGTAATAGTACAGAAACTTGAAATTTGGTATATGTACTAGAAGCCAAGACCTAAAAATTTTTTAAAAATATTTTCCATCCCCCTACCGCCCCCCCACTCCATTATCAATATAATATTGAGATATTCACTTGAAATTTGGTAAACGTATATATAATAATGACATCTGGAACAACATTATATTTTGAGATGATTCCGGTATAGGGTTGGGGGTTAAATAGGGGTAAGTAGGTGAAAATAAGTAAAACAAGCTGGTAAGAGTCCACAAAATTGGGATTTGGTATATATACTAGAAGCGAAGGCCTCAGTTTTTTTAATAATATTTCCAATTCCCTCATCCATCCCCTCGCCACAAAAATGGTTGTTAAAATTAAATTGAGATTTTCACTTGAAATTCTGTACACATATGTATATTAACAACATCTGAAACTAGATTATATTTTGACATGATTCCGTTGAAGGAGTGGGTGGTAAGTAGAGGTAAATTGGAAAAAATAAGCTAAGCAAGGTGGTAAGAGTACATAAGCTTTGGATTTGATGTATGTACTAGAAACCAAGGTCTTAGATTTCTTTCTAATATTTTTCAACCCCCCACCCTCACCACCTCCACTCCATTATTAAAGGGATTGATAACATAAAATTGAGATATTCACTTGAAAGTTAGTATATGTATGTATTGTAATGACATCTGATTGAAATGATTCCGTTGAAGGGGTGGAAGGTGGTAGGTTGTGAATAGGGGAAAATAAGCAGAGCAAGCTAGAAACTTAATTTTTAACATATATGGTAAAAACCAGCACCTCAAATTTTTCTGTGATATCTGCCCCAACTATTATTAAAATATTATGATCAATAATTTCCACATACTAGAATGCAAATATAGTCAAGATGTTTCCTTTAAAGTGACTTGAACGAAAAATCTGGATGTGGAAGTAGTGATTCTTTAGGCAGCGGTTTTTTAATACCAACAACTTTCTCATCTAACTTTTTTCGATTCGAGCTCAATTTTATTTTATTAGTGAGAAGCCGTTTCTTTTACTTTTACGAATTTCTTAGGTTAAGTTCGCCATTAAAACATTAAAACTTTGGAGAAATAATACGTTATCTTTCCTAGATTGTCTTTTTCTACATGACCATATTTTTTTTATCCTGTTAAGAATTTTTACAAAATTAACATTAGGTTTTCGTAGACTGATTGGACTAGTGTACCACAGTCAGCAGGGGGATTTGACCTAGGATTAAATAATCTCTATAAAAGCTTTTAAATTAATTGTTGGTAGGTATTTTAATAGAAAAGTATTTTAAATAGGTATCAAGGCTACCGTAGACAGAATATAAAATAAAATGGCGTCAGATAAAATAAAATAGGAAGTTACTTTTAACATAAGAAAAATACATAAACTATCATAGAGATGAAAAGTAAAAAGCAAGAAATTTTACAAAAAAAGTGTTCTTACAACAAATCGTATATAGAACCGGTTTCGAGTAGTGCGTATCAGCACAGAAATTTTGAAAAAATGACCAGATTGAAATAATATAAACATTTATTCTACATTGATTTTAAAAGAGGACGTGCGCTGCGAGTGCCGCCTCGGGCAGCTTGTAGAAGCTCCTCCGAATTTGAATTGTGTACATATTTTCGTGGGCAGTTGTGTACCTGCTCATTGCATGTCTCGGCTGTTACAGAAAGACTTACTATAGGCAATTGAAAGAACTGATATTTATCTTTCGTTGGCTCTATATCGCAATTGGAAATTGAGTATTTAGTAATAAAAATGTATTTGTAAAAACTCTCGAATTTTAATATACATGCACTATACAGATGTCCCGTAATAACGTGCAAAAAATTTAACTACTAATTCCTTATCGAAAATGAAGGTGGGGTTCCTCACATAAAATTTTTCAATATAAGCCTTTCTTGTCCAGCTACACTCCCTTATGAAGGTGCAACGTATTAAAAACAGATGCCCTTAGTTATAAACTGCATTTTTCTTCACGTATCAGAGTAAATTTTTCATTTAGGAGCAATTTGAAATCAAAATTTCATAAATACGTGAATATTGAAAGAAATGTAGTCAACTCATGTTCTGCCAAGAACATTTGAACATTTTCGACTGCCGTAAATAAAACAAATAAATAATATAAAATTTATTAACCTTCAATATTGTAAAAATTACAAAAAATGATTTCGTCAAAATTACACAAAAATCCCGGCCTAGGAACCATATGCGCCAAGTATTAAGAATATAATAATAAATATATAATGAAAATACATATTTTTATACAAATATGAAACATAAGAAATTAAAAATATATATAATCTCGTATATAATGATAAAAATTCATACATTAAAATAAAACAAAAAATATGTTCTGATTGTGAACATTGGTCAAGAGCTTGAGGTACAAAATTCATCTATGCTGTAGAAAGAGCCTCCTATTAAGTAATTTTTCAGCTCATTTCGAAATAATTTAAATTTTGGTATAGTTTTGAATTTATCGGAGTGTATTGTATAGATGAGGACCAGCGTAATACGGAGATTTTTTATATTTACTTAGCCTGTAATTGTCTATGTGTATTTTATTTGATCCACGGGTATTATATTGGTGTATGTGTATGTTAGACGAGAATGTTTCCTGATTATTGTATATAAAACATAAAACTTTAAATAAATATATACATGGTGTGGTTATAATTAATTCTCTTCTTCCTGAAAGTGTCACGGCAGGTCTGTCTGTGTATGATAGATTGAACATTATTCTGATTATACGCTTTTGCATAGACTATTGATTTCTTGTGACTGACCCCAAGTAATAATGTTATAGCTAAGGCTTGAGTAAACTAACGAATAATAAGCTGTTCTGTTAGTTCTGTCTGTTAGTTCTGCTAGTTTTATCTTAAGATTTATTAAAGCGTTTGTATTCTTAGCTAGTTTCGAACACACATGGTTTATATGGCTAGAGGAACCAAATGTAGAGTCCAGAATTGCTCCTAGAAATTTTGCATTTGTTTTTCAATATAAGAAACAATGTTACGATTAAATATACATTATGTAGTAATGACACTTATATTTTTTACTTTATTACGACCTGATTATTTCTTCAAAAGTTATCAAAGCTTTTGTACCGAGTTGCAAGAAAAAGGCGTTCGTGCGTTGGTTCATGACGACATGGACATTTGATTCTTATTTTACGCGAGAACCATTGTATGTACGAAATTTTTTGTAGATATTTTCTTTATAGAATTCTGATCTCCTCCATTTTCAACCGCACTATAGTTTTCGTATTTTTCTGATCTTGAAAATTATATGTAAAAAATACGTTTATTAATCTGACACCATTTTGTTTTATGTTCCGCCCACAGTAACCTTGATAATTTTTTCGAATACTTCTACTACTAGAAACCTACCAGAAACTGAGAAATTATCATAAACTTCTTTCCTCATGGAACCTGGGCTAGTAGTGGAGTGAAAGTATAGTAGTCGCCCAAAAATTTTCTCTTCTGAAATAAGTTTAGAATGTCATGAAACGTGGAAATTTTAAATTTGAATGAAGAAAAAATTTCCGTCGGTCTGTCTCTAACTTCTCTTGTGCGCACGATTACTCTGGAACGGCAATATCTTAATACTGCCTTATTTGGTACATGTATGTATAATAATGAGATATGGAACAACATTATATTTTGAGCTTACTCCACTGAATAATTGGGGGGTGGGGGTTAAATATTGGTAAATAAATATGAGGCCAAAGTCTCTTTTCCTAATACATCTACCACCCCCACTATCGCCTTCACTTCATTATTAAAAGGAAAGAAAGAAAATAAAAAGCCGCCACGCAAGGAATCACTACTTCCACATCCAGATTTCCCATACAAGTATCTTCAACATATTGACTATATTTATCTTGCACTTTAGTATGTGAAAATAATAATTAGTAATAGAACATTAATATATTTGAGGCAGGTGTCATAGAAAAGAATGTGAGGTGTTGGCTTCTAGCATATACGCCAATAATTAAGTTTCTGGAGTCTTATTAGTTTATTTTTCTTATTTTCCACTGGTAGCCACCACCCCCCACCCCTTCAACGCAATCGTCTCATCAGGTGTCATTACAGTTAATAGTGGACCATTCAAGTAAATATCTAAATTATATTTTATTAACCCCTTCAATAATATTGTGTGGTGGAGTGGTTGAAAATTGTTATAAAAATATATGAGCCCTTGGCTTCTGGTATATACACCAAATCTCAAGTTTCTGTACTCTTACCAGCATGCGTCTCAAAATATAATCTAATTACAGGAGTCGTTATAATACATACGTGTATGAAATTTCAAGTGAATATCTCAATTTTGTTTTATCAACCCCTTTAATAATGCGGAAGGACGAAAGTACTATAAAAAAATCTGAGGCCTTGACTTCTAGCATAAAAACCAAATCCCAAAAGTTTGTACTCTTTACCAGCTTGCTTTACTTATTTTCTCCTATTTACCCCTATTTATTCCCAACCCTTCACCGGATTAGTTTAAACAAATAATTCAGTTCCAGATCGCGTTCTAGTACATACGTACTTAAAATTTTAAGTCAATATCTGAAACCATTCCAGAGATATCGTATGGATAAAAAAAGTTACAGACCGAATTTTTTTTTCGCTCAAATTTAAAGTCTCGATGTTTCGTGACATTCTAAACCTATTTCAACATTAAAAATTTTAACGTTTTTTTTACGATTATTATACCTACTTCCAATCCACTACGTGGATGTGGAAGTAATATAATCTAGTTCCCACATATCGTTATAGTACGAGTATGCACCAAATTTCAAGTGAATATCTCAATTTTATTTTATCAACCAGTTTAATAATGGGGAGGGGGTGATTGGGGGATGGAAAATATAAATAAATCTGAGGCTCTGGCTTCTAATATATCCACCAAATTCCAAGTTTCTGTACTCTTACCAGTTTGCTTTACTGGTTTTTCAATATTTACCCCTATTTAACCTCCAACCCTTCAACATAATCATCTCAAAATATAATCCAGTTCCATATGTCGTTATAATTAAAACGTGTGCCAAATTTCAAGTGAATATCTCAAAGTATTTTATCAGCCCCTTTAATAATGGAGTGGGAGTGGTATGGGAGTTGAAAATTGTTATAAAAAGATCTGAGGCCTTGGCTTCTGTTATGTGCATCAAATTTTAAGTTTCTGTACTCTTACCAGCTTGCTTTCCTCATTTTCCAATATTTGCCCCTATTTAACCCCAAACCCTTCAACAGAATCATCTGAAAATATAATCTAGTTCCAGGTGTCGTTATAATATGTACGTGTACCAAATTTCAAGTGAATATCCCAATTTTGATTTATCAACCACTTTAATACTGGAATGGGGGTGGTGCGTGGATGGAGATGTTATAAAAAAATCTGAGGCCTTGACATCTAGCATAAAAACCAAATCCTAAAATTTTGTACTCTTACCAGCTTGCTTTACCTATTTTCTCCTATTTACCCCTATTTATCCCCAACTCGTCACCGGATAAGATCAAAAATCAGTCCAGTTCCAAATCTCGTTATAGTACATACGTGCATAAAATAAACCGTTCCAGAGATATCGTGCAGACAAAAAAATTACAGACCGACAGACAGAAATTTTTTTTTTTTTCGCTTAAATTTAAAATCATTTTGTGGCATTCTAAATCTATTTCAACAAAAAAAAAAATTAAATTTTTTTTTTCGATTACTATACCTCAAATCAAGCCAATAAGAGTCCAGAAACTTGATACTTGGTCTCTAATAGGAAAATCTGGATGTGGAAGTAGGGATTCCTTAGGCAGCGGTTTATTCAAATGTTTAGGAGAATGAATAGGAAAATGCAGTAGACAGTACTGTCTTAGGTTAGAGCGAACTTATTTTTAGGTCAAGAAATAAATCTAATTTAAAATGATAATAATAACTATAACTTCTGTTTGTTTCACATTGATGGGACAAACTAATATTTGATATTTTTAAATAGAACCTCCAACATGTTGTACATATTTATATTTGAGTCTCCCGTAACCAACAAGTTTTAGTTTTCAAAATCTGTCGCTACTTACGATTTCAGTAATGCAGGATTGTGTGTGCTGCTGTCAGACATTTTCAGACTTTTGTGAAAAGCTGGGAGTATTACTGGAGTCCTTGATTGACCCCGTTTTGAATTGTTTTATCTGTAATTCTATTAGTGGCAAATATGTTTTATTCTCCTATTTCTTAATCCGTGTTCTGATTGAATTTTGTCGAGTTTCTTATTTTCACTTTGTGCTAAGGATAAGTGTGCCAAATCTTAATATACATATTAGTTATATAATGAAGTAAATTACTCAAATCTAATTTTAAAATTTCCCATCGAGTATCAGTGAGAGAACATGCCACGATAGGATGTCTCCAAATGACAAAACTCACAAGTTTCAAACTTAAAATTGCCCCATAAATTTCAAACTAACTCTTATATTGGCAATTCTCTTAATAAATTATTGAGCTGTTCTCCCCCTAAAACATTATACACTTCAAAAGTACAAGTAGCAAAAGATTTCGAAACATCTGCGCGTGTCTGCTATACATTACGACAAAAAATCATTGAATCTGTATTTAAATGCAATTGGAATGGAATAATACACACTCAAATTAATACAATAAATCGCTTGTTTTCGTTTTTGTTCTAAACTATCAATGCGGTATGGATATTGAAACATGATTCCTTAGTTGTTTTGTGTTCAAAGACAGCTGTGGGCAGAATAATAATGTTATTAAAATGAATTTTTATTAGCGCGTTGCCGAGTATAAATATCTGTTTATCTTGATCATACAAGTCATAGTAGTGGACTGAAAAAGCAGCAAAAATGTTTCAAAAATTTTTTTTAAGGTACAACCACATGTGGTCTTTACAAAATGATAGATTAGGTCCCTGGCCATCTGAAATCGGCAATTACAACATTTTTTAATAGGGACAACATTTTTTATTGCGAAATTTGTCAAAAATTTGTCAAAACTATGTTTTATTACTTTTCACACATACCTCGCGATATCTCCGGAACCAATTTAGATACTATTTTTTTTTTTGTAATCGATAAAGGAAGTGTGGGCGAAGATAACTGCGGTATTGTCGTTAGTATGAAAAATTTAGTTTTTTTGTGAAACTAGGAGAAACTTTGATATTTACTTTTTTGCAGCACTATTTTCAGTAAGCGAGAAACTTTTTTGTTTTAAGAAATGTTGCTATACTATCTGTGTAAGAAACAAGGCCAGAGCTTCAAAAAAGTTTTTAAAAAAAGAATCACTATTCTATGTCTTATAGTTTTCGAGTTATAGTTAGTTAAAGTTGAAAGTTCCCGCGCCTCCGTTTAAGCATGTAGTACTAACTGCAGGCCGGTGTGGTTTAGCCGGCCGGGCCGTGCGGCTAGGTGTAAATACTGTTGGTACAGCGATATTGTGGGAGCGTCAACTTGATTACACCTGTAAATAAAACTTCCTAAACATTTTAAAAATATATTGTTATAGCTATTACTTCAGTTTAGATTAACAATCTTCGCCATCTGATGAAGTTTCGTTGATTAAGCTGTTACTGCAGTTTGCATATTTGCAGTCACTGCAGCATTTTAACCCTTGTAAAACACAGGTACACCTATTATTGTTACAAGTTTTGTCGGAACATCGTATCGACAAAGTTTTTCTTATATCATCGAGTACTGGTTCTTGAGAAGAAAAATTGGCCTGCCAAGTATTTTCTTCTAATGTCCATCCGTATAGAGTCGGATATTCTACTGGCATCTCTTGAATGTGGCTATTGTACCAAATTTTTAATTGATACAGACACCTAAAACAATAATAGATGTATGTAGATATTTTCTATTAAGCATGAACGACTTAGAAAAATAATTATTACCTTTTTACATGTTGTCTAAAAGCATGATCAGTAGGAGGCAACTCAGAAGCTGGGCGATTTGATTCCGTTGTTAGGTACCATCGTAATTGATTCAAGGAAACAATATTTTTGTTTTTGTTTCTATATAAGTAAAGTATATATTTAGTACTAACTTCCAATGCTTTATCTTCTGATAAAAAGGGAATATTTTCTAAATCTTTTAAATAATCAATATTTTTGGATAACATATCAAATGCTGTTTTCTTGCCTATCTTCATTTGGGTTTATTTTAGAAGAGACATTTGAGTCTGAGCCAGTTGACTCTGATTCTGACAAAATACTTTGATCTCTCAATGGTTGGGAAGTTGTGGTAGCATCAAAATTATTTTGACAAGCTTTGATGTTTCGCTTACCAATGTACTGACAATAACAGCTCTTGTGATATTTAGCTAGGCAAAGAGGTCCTCATAACCAGCCAATTTAGAAACCATGTCAATATCTTGTCGATTTTGGGCAGCTTTGATTATCTTAGAGTACGTATTTTTTCCGGTCCCTAAATAGAAAAAAAAAAACAACAGATAACAGCATTTTACTTGACAGCTAACGGATTTTGAGAGAAAAAATCTAATACCTACTAGGAAAAAAATTTTTTGCCTAAATGTGATCAAGTATTTTTGAGTTTAATAAATAAATACCCCTTAAAAATTTATAAAAATTCATACAGTGAAGTAAGATTTTTTAAAGCAGACGTAATTTGGCTTTTATATTTCTAAGAATTATATTTTCACAAAACTTCCCAAAAAAAAATTATTAACCTACCTGTCTGCACAGATGTTAAGCGCTCTTGAATTTTCTTTCCAGATCTGTTACATATTAGACACATTTTCCGAATATTAAATGCGTCTTTATGGTATCTTGCCCGAGACGATGACGCATTTTCGTTTTCACTCCTTTGGGAAACATATCCAATATTTTGCGAACTAATAAATGTTTGTCTGTTAAATGAAATCTTACTTTAACCTTTCCTCCTAGAATGTCTTCCTTTTGTTGTAAAATCTTTTGAGCAGAAATGTCTTTCCTTTTCTCTGCAGCACTTATAATTGTTTTTAATCCTTGCAATCTCGGATTTTGTGTCACATGTTTGTCATTTTCTTGTAGAGCCTGCTCACAAAATAAATACTCCATTGTTAACAAAAAAAAATATGGGTAGACACACACCTCCAAATATACACAATAATATATAATCGCAGTAATATTAACACGCAAAGACAGTTTGTAACTTATTAGCAAAGTGAATCAAGACTGTATAAGTAGCATGCGGATGCGGATATGTCTGCTCGCCGGCCGGCGCGGTGCGTTCTTTAGAAGGCGATGCACAATAATTAAAGGCGGCTACGGAAACTTTCAACTTTAACTGACTATAACTCGAAAACTATAAGACATAGAATATTGATTCCTTTTTTAAAAACTTTTTTGAAGCTTTGGCCTTGTTTGGTACACAGATAGTATAGCAAAATTTCTTAAAACAAAAAAGTTTCTCGCTTACTGAAAATAGTGCTGCAAAAAAGTAAATATTAAAGTTTTTCCTAGTTTCACAAAAAAACTAAATTTTTCATACTAACGACAATACCGCAGTTATCTTCGCCCACACTTCCTTTATCGATTACAAAAAAAATAATAATAATATCTAAATTGGTTCCGGAGATATCGCGAGGTATGTGTGAAAAGTAATAAAACATAGTTTTGACAAATTTCGCAATAAAAAATGTTGTCCCTACTAAAAAATATTGTAATTGCCGATTTCAGATGGCCAGGGACCCAATCTATCATTTTGTAAAGATCCCATGTGGTTGTACCCTAAAAAAAAAAAAGTCGAGAAGGAAGCGACTTTTTCCCCGTTTTTCAGTCCACAGTGGAGTCGAAATAACTGTTGAAAGAACAATTCTGAGGATAGAAATGTTAGAGTTGAATTAGGTTTAGAACAGTGCACAGTGGTTGACATCAAAAGTGCGACAAAATTATTTTCAACAACTGAGAAAAATGTGTTAAATTTAGGTAATAATAATTGTAGTAACATTAAAAAGTGTTACATATTTTCGTGAAAATAATAAATTTCTGATGAATAAATTAATTTAATTTTTCGGGTTCAATAATAATCTTTGGATAATATTGATGCTTTGTGAATTTCGCAGTAGTAAAGTCTATACGAGCACAATTGAAATCATATAAAAACTAAAAGCCGGCAAAAACAGTCGGAAACTCTTTATTGTACATGGGCGGAGGTAAATAGAAATGCTTGTCATAAGAAAATGATATAATTTTTTGAAAATCGTATTAATTTTTATTATCTTTTGTTTACTAGATGGGCTATTTTTGTTCATTTATCCAATAACATATTTTTGAAGTATTATATCAGTTTTAGATATAAAGTCCAAATATTTAAATTTATTGGGTTTAGTTTTAAAGTTATTCCATTCTACATTGAAATATGTTATTATCAGTAAGGAACAGCGAGAAGGTATGAACATATCCTTGCTGGGATGAGGGAATGGGACAGGTTAGATCGGCGAGGGGCAAGGATGTTAAATAGTAAAAATAAAATTTAAGTTTCTTCTAATATAAAAATAAAAATGTGAGTTTCTTAACCAAAGCAAAGAATTAGTTCAACGAAAATAAATGCTTGTATAGATAAAACATAAATAAAAACAAAATTAAAATATGTCTCTAGAATAAAGTAACTTAAATTAAAATTGCTTATCAACTAAATAACACATTCTCCAAGAAATGTAACAATAAAAAAGTAAACTTCATAACTAATATAATAGCTAAATATTTTGTTCTGAAAATATATATTAAAAAGTTAAATGCTAAAAGTTGACGAGTCTGAATCTTCACTTTCTGAAGAGGAATCATTATCCGGTTGAATTATAATCGGCGCAATGGGGGGTAGTGTTGGATATGGATTTTCTTTTTCAATTACATGCTTAACGCAATTTTTCCATAAATCAGTATTGTCGAGGTCATTTATTACTTCTCTTATATGATCAACTAATACCGCGCTTAACGTTGGAGAGACATTACATTTTCACAAACGATCTTTTAAAGTTTCTCAAACCATCTCGATAGGGTTAAATATGCATAGTACGGAGGTAACCGCAAAAGTGTATGACCGTGTATATTGGATAAGTTATCAATAACATATTCCCTCTTGAAATTTTGTTCTTTTATTCATTTCAGTAATTTGCGCTTTATTGGAACTTTTATAGGAATTTCCATATTTTTTTCTCTCATGAATTTTAAAATGTATTCCTTGTACTGGCGTTTGGTATTTTATTTAATATTCGCGAGTGAAGGAAGCATTATCTAATACAATTACCGAATTAGGCGGAATATAAATATAAAACTGTTCTGAAAACCACTTTTCGCTCTGCACTGGACAAATATCGAGTCCATGTTGACTAATGACTGATATAACTAAAACACCGACCGACCAATTAGACTGAGGAATACCCAGGTGCCAGCCAATCATCGCCACCCGTCCTCAAACGCAGGCCAATGACAACACATCTCACAAGTCAACGTTGACTCTCGAGAAATGATTTACAAGGTATTTTTTATGCTAGTGGACCTGTCCGTTTTATTATCTTTAAACCAGTGCAGTCGTAGAAGGTTCATTCAGGCTGATTACATTGCCAGTCTTGGACTCGCCTGCACAGTTTCAACTACTATTCGATTCTCGATACCATTGTTAAATACATAGGACAAAATATCAAGTTAAGTGAGCACGGTCCTGTGCTTTAACACTGACCAGTTTCAGTTGACTTCGTAAACACTATAAACAAGGACAATGCTTCATCTTCGGTAAACTTTTGGCTTTCACTGTGTTTGGAACGATAGGTGGCCATATTTTTTTCGCACGTGTAGGTGTAGTTAGAAGCCACTTTAAAAAGTTTTGCCTTACTTAACAAGCCGGCCGATCTTAAACTCCACGCCAGCTGCAAAACTTAATTCTTCGAGATTTAGTTGCTCTCTGAGATCCTTAATTCTTCATTGTTTACTTCGCAGTAATATTTCTACGAAATCTCTTTTAACCTGGCCAGTTGGATTTGGACTATAAAATTTTAGAGGTAATATAAATTTTTCATTTAACCATTCTAAATTATTTGCTGCGAAACAGTTGCGAATACGGTTGCATACCTCCAGTTTGACTTGAATTTGGCATAAAAAAATTTCAACGACATTTTCAGACTCGATTCTTGATGAGAAATGTTTCTTTTCGGTATTAGAAAACTAAATAATAATTTATTAACCATATGGGGCACATTACTTTTCCCTCTTGTCGGTAAGGTGCCCAATAACTATTTTCTTGTACACCTGATACCTTAAAAAAATGTTTTCACCACATACCCAATCTCATTATTAAAAATAAAAGAATTATGCAATGTTTTACTTAATTATGATTCATAATTAAAAGAGCAAAATCGAGCAAACAGTTTTATGACACCCTGTTTTACAAACATATACTGCAACTGAATAAATTATAATCTGAAAGTACTATGGGTACTTTTGTTTATGACTCTATGTAAAGTTCAGAACAATAAAAAATTAATTGATTTTTATAGATATATAACACAATCGCATATGTTTACTAAGATAAAACAGAAAAGGGAATTTTACAAATGATGAAAATACGTGTTTACCTGAATAATGTCCCTCCATAATAAAATGTATCAGAAGTTACATGATTATTGAAATAATAATTCACAAACTTTAATAAATTGCACACAAAATACGTCTATTAAAACAACGTTTGCAAATCGATAGACGATTATAACTAGATCGGTTATGTGCTTTTCGGTTCACTTTGTAAAAACAGAAGAAGTAGTAATTAAAATTGCTCTTCATCTGTTGTTTGACCTACGCCATAACTTTTGACGTACTTTTTCCTCATTAACATTTATAAAGTTTTAATTTATGTGCATCAACTCATTAAGATGTTGTATCATGTTTTAAACATCTGTGTGATAAGATGGTTCTCATCTTTACCAATTTCCCAATTTTCTTTACAGAAAGTAGATTGTTTCACATTTTGCCAGGAATTTTGAGAAAAAAAATTCTTCCAAAATCTAGTTTTCTTTGGACAACAGGAAAAGGTGCGATACATAATTTAAAGAAAACCCTGCTTTCAAGTGAATGTCTCCTTTATATTTATGTTACTATTTTCTTTCCGACCAGCCAGTGGCGCAGTGCTAAAGATGTCTGGCTTGCGACCACGGAGTCCCAAGTTCGAATCCTGCCCAGGGTATGGATGTTTAGTGGCGTTTTTCATGTGTTACTAAGACGGTAGCAGTGAGCTAGACCGCCGTTGAGTGGTACAACATGTCTAGTCACTGTTATCTCTCCTGAGTTCGAGTCTCAGCTGCGGTAGATGGCAATATCGCAGATAATCGTTATTGTGTTGATGTCTATGTGTGCCTGTCCTAGTTGATTGGTAGAACAGCAATGGCTGAACTCCTCCCGGACGTTAATATAAATAAGGCCATTAAAAAAAATTATAATATTTAACTATGCCTATTATTTTTCCTAATATACACGGTGTTTCACGAGGAAAATGCTTTAATAGCAGATAGAGGATGCTAAGAGTAATCATGTTCACCTATAGAAAAGGCTAGTTGGGTTCCAGTTGCTGAAATACAAGGTTTTTACGTATTTTGGCCAAAATTTCTTTTGGTTGTTATATTGTAAAGGAATGGAATGATTAGTTCATATTTGGAACGTTTAATACACTTGTGATCCTGAAAAAGTACTTGTATCACACACACACACACACAAAATCCAGGTCTGGACTCGGAAAAAAATTTTTTTTTGTTCTTCAAGAAAACAATACCCTTTATACGTTTTTTTTGATTTTCAATATTAAATTCGAAAAGTACGTAAAAGTATGAAATGATACGTGCAAAAAATGCTTGCATTATTAAATTGGTCATTTACTTTTTTTTCATCAATAATTAATATGGTTTATCCACAATCACATTATAATTGGGGTTTTATCCACACTTATGAAGCATATAAAGTACCACTTTATCCACTAGTGGAATAATGAAAAATAGAATCTTAAATCAATTACATTTTATTTAATTTTTATTAATATTAATATTACCATTTATATTAATAGACACATGATTATTTGTTTTATCATATTTCACTTCGTTTCCATCAATAGCAAACTTGTAATTGTCGTCGGTTTCAGAACTCATAGTGCTTGTCGAAGTTTTTGATAAATTTGTAGAAACAATGGATGTCTCCTCTTATAAGGAACGACTAATACCAGGAGTACCTTGGATTTTCTTTGCGATATCAGGCTTATTGGATATAGAATCCTCGATACAACTTTCTGCTATAGCGGAACTTCTCCACACACCATGCCATTTAATTTTGGTGGGGTCAGCACCTTTATTAGCCAGTAAAGTTGATAAAGTGTGCCTCATGCAATGGCCGCTATAAGCTTCTGCGTTTGCCAGACTCAAAAATGATTCAATTCTTGACGGAACTTTCGACAAAGTGTTGATTCCAATAGGTTGTGAAGTACATTATTGATTAGTGTATCGTAAAAAGAATCTGTCGTTGAATAACTTATTCGGACGTAAGGACATGTATTTTCCACACGTCTCCACAGTATTGATAGAGAATCCTTCCTCCATAATTGTGAATTTTCGTGAGACGCCGGTCTTGGTATCTGGTATAAAAACAAGCAGATATGCGCCCCTGTCTTCTACACCATTCATTTTCAAATTCGTCATTTTACAGCAACGACAGGCACCAGACATCCCCAACCACCATTATTAGTGCAACATAAAATATTTCAAAGTTTATTATCTACAACGTCTAAACGGTTAAGAGATATTACTTTAATCATCAAATATTGTTTATCGCAGGCCCTTGTCAAAAATTCTTCCACGTGTGCTTTTTCCAATACCGCAGCTTTGTACCCTCTCGATTCACTCCTCAGATAGGCAGTGAGCTTACTATAATTTCCAATGTATATGTTTTTATGGACCTTTATAGCGGCCTTCAGCATCGAATACTTCGACCACATGGATGAAATTGCATATTTCTTCTACAAATTTAAGAAATACGATAGCAGAACTTCCTCATTTATTGTCATTACCCCCCGTTTTTCTTTTCATTCATTAAATTCGGAAAATACTTTTTCATAATGTTCCCTGGACTTCGCAGATAATCATTGAAGAGTTGCTTCTTCAGCTTCCCGAAGGATTTTCTCAGGAACAAAATCGCTCTCTGGCATTTTTCACCAACTTCGCAAATGTTTACAAATGGAATCGATAAACAATCAAAACTAAATAGTAACCATTCAACACCTTCCAAGTTTTTTAAATTATTTTCAATAATTTTTGACGTTACAGCCGCTGACAGAGCGAAATGTCAAATCATGTTTTGATGAAATCTGATTCTAAATGACCGTGATTGTGGATATAACGTTGTATAGCATTAGTGTTTTAGTCGGGTTTTATCCACTCAATATAATTAAACTCTCGAACTTCATTCTCGAGTTTAAACTTTCTTGCGTGATAAAATGGTATTTAAAACACTTATACAATAAATTTATTATTCACCAATGTTTATATATGGGGTAAAATAAATAAAAATATAATGTTACATACCACCGAACCTATTTCATTCCTTTCACTTATTAAAAATTAGTACAACAACAACATAATCTACTTATTGGCAACAACAACAATGGTGAAACATTTTCTTTATAGGATTTTGCAAACAGTGGAAAGAAAAGCTATCCATGAGAACTAAAGGAAAAACTATATATAAAAATATTAATGAAATCTTTGCATTCTTTCGATAACCTGACTTCTGGTTATGCTAACAAGTAAAATTCTGATTTGCCATTCTCATTTTAACACTAGCATCCAACCTAGTCCCCTACGGCTAAGCAGGCTAAACTAGTATCTACATGATCCCCTACGATATGTAAATTCAGTTAAAAATGAGAACAAAGGCCTGAAATTAATTTATTTACGTACCTTGTCTTTAAAAATTTTTTCATTCTAATGAATTACATTTTCATAAAATCTCATTCAGTTTCTTGGAAATGCTTAGCCTTTGAAATGTTTTTCGTCCTTATTGATGACTCATCAGAAAAGCCTAAAGCCACTCATAACAACAATGGTAACTACCAACTTGCACAAAAATAATGTTGGTAGCAAAATTCCAACAAGCTACCAGCAGAATAGTTAGTATACGAAAAACTTTTTTTTTTTACTGGCTTTGGATGTCTCCATATATACGAGAAACAAAAATGAAGATACTCAGATATGGTTGTAAAACGTATTTACAGATTAGAAACATAATTAAATTTCATGTTGAAAATGCCCCCACTCAGTTTCAGTACATTTTCTGGTGCGGTTCACGAGATGTCCAATTGATCTTTTTATCAGATCTGGATTGTTTCTAATTTCGTCACAGTAGTCAACAATTCTTTGATTTAACTGATTCTGTCATTAAGGGCCACCTTGTAAACCTCACTTATGTAACCCCATAGAAAATCATCTACAGGGTTGAAATGTCGGAGACCTTGCCGGTCATATATGAGAGAAAATAAACATAAATTATCACCACATAAAATGACAAATAATTTTAACTGAACGTTTGTTTTCTAATGGTAATAACTAAATAATGCCTGTAACCGTTAAAAATCAATTAGTTGTCCCTATTGATCATAGTAGCCTTACTTCAAAATGGCGACTATTAAAAAACTTATAAACAAATGATACGACGCTAAATGATAATCAATAGTGACAACTTTAAACCTTAAATCTGTTGGTTATCTGCATTTTTTGTTTTTCCATACAATTATTATGTTGATAGTAATGATAGTTTGTTACTATGTTCATTACTAATATGCAACTTACCATTCTTGTTATTGATAATAGTTATGTTGCTGTTTTAGTTCTTAATTAATGAGTGGAGTGAAATAGATTCTTGATTTATTATTCTATTTATTTTATCTCCTCCGTAAGAAATTGGTAATAAAAACATAATAATTATTGCTGAAAACAAAGTAAATAAGTAAGAAGTGACTGTATGCTAATTGTTAGTTAATAACAATTGTTTACATATGTTTTTCATCATTTAAATACATGGATCGAGTAAGTGAACTATTCTTTTTCAATGAGCACTTCTCTTTTGCTTTTGTTTTCACCAATCTAAAGTTACTCACACACCGGACGACAGAAGAAAATACATGCAAAAAAGTAACGAACTTAAATCCAAACTCAACGAAATGAGAAACAGGTCCTTCGAAAAATACGTGTCAAACCTCACTAGACAAGACAACTCAATCTGGAAATCTATAAAAATTGCTAAAAAACCAAAAATCTCATCCTCTCCAATTCGGAAGTCACTCCCCCTGGACCTTGGGCAAAAAGTGATAAACAAAAAGCAGGATCTATTTGTAGAACACTTACGACAAGTTTTCACCCCACATGATGATGATGCAGATCAAGAAATAGAAGAACAATTAAATGCAGCCGTCAATGTGTAACAACGCCATTAAATAAATCTCTTTAAGTGAAATCAAAGAAGAAATTAAGATACTCAATCCAAAAAAATCAACAGAACTCGATCTTATTATCGCTAAAATGCTCAATGAACTACCAGAAGAAGGATTAAGACTCCTTATGTATTTATACAATGCAATAATAAGATTAGAGTATTGGCAAAAAGCACTAAAGATTGCACAAATAATTATGATCCCTAAGCCTGGTAAAGACGCTACCAATGTTACATCCTATCGCAAGCTTATCAACAGTATCAGAATTGCTTGGGAAAATCATTCTTAAACGTATTAATACAGATATTGATACACAGGACTGGATGCCAGATGACCAATTTGGATTTACACTCCACGATTCAGCAGTGCCATAGAATCGTAGACGTAATAAACAAATCCATGGAGAATAGTCAATACTGCACCGCTATATTCCTAGATATCTGACAGGTTTTTGATAAAATATGGCATCCAGCTCTGCTTTTTAAAATCAAAAGGAACCTCCCCAATAAATACTTCAATCTACCAAAATCTTACATACACCAACGAGAATTCTTAACCAAAGTTAATGGAGAAACTTCCAACCGTTTTTCCATCCTTTCTGGAGTGCCCCAGGTATACTTGGCCCACTCTTGTATGTGTTATTTACGTCTAACTTACCGACGTCTGAAGATATAACCGCCGGTACATTCGCAGATGCCACAGCATTAATATCAACAAATACGGACCCAAATACCGCATCATACAATCTTGACGAGCACTTGAGATCACTAGAAATCTGGTTAAGAAAATGGAATATAAAGGTAAACGAGTCGAAATCAAGTCACATAACTTTTACTCTTAGAAAAGATCGCTGTCCTACAGTCACTATTAACCTAGAGACGATACCTCAAGTAGACAAAGTAACATACCTTGGGTTTCGCCTGGGCGAAGCCTCTGGATAGCAAACTAAATTGGAGGGAAAAGATAAACAAAAATAGAAAACAAATAGATCTAAAAGTTAAAGAGATATATTGGTTTATAGAACGTAAATCCAAATTATCAATAGAAAGTAAATTTCTAATATATAAATCTATTATTAGACCCATCTGGACTTATGGAGTAGAACTTTGGGGCTGTGCAGCTAAATCCCACATTGCCATTATGCAGAGAGCCCAATCAAAAACCCTCCGTATTATAACAGATGCACCTTTGTATGTATCTAACCATACATTACACACTGACGAACATTCCCTATATAAGAGAAGTTATCCGGGACAAAATCCACCATCATCACAATAAACTAGACGTTCATGCCAACCCACTTCTAGAGACATTACTACAACCGATGCAAAACAGAAGACTGAAGAAATGCTGGCCATCAGATTTGAATAGACACTTAGGCGACTTCGTTGGACTTTCACCTTTTCACGCCACCAGTGCAAGCATCTACAAACCCTTGCACAAGACAACACATTAGCCAAAAGATGTATCTGATTGCTAATAAATAAAATTAAAAGAAAACAATCTAAAGTTATAGCAATTTTTGTACGGAGCATGCCTCACGTTTGGCTCATACGCACGTACTATGCAGCCATATATTAGACCTTAATTAACAAATTCATGTCTCCAAGGGATTTGATCGTAAAAAAATTGTCTCACACATTATTTACGTAAAATTTCAGTTTTTTCAGTAAAATTAAATTTTAAAAGTTATTCATGAAAACCCGTAATTTTACACCTATTTTGTTTAATAACTATTACAAGGGCACTTTTTAGGAAACGAACTTTAGATAATATATTACTGATTCAATTTAGAAGAGAATGGAAAAAGGTTCGCCCTATTACAAAGGATTCCTTATTTTACTGTACTGTACATCTGCAGTCACAGTGAAACACACAAATAAGATTCTCTTCCAACATATGTCACTTTACCATTGTCGATTAATATTGAAAATTTTTATTTTAATGGTGTTAATTAATAATTAGATAGTTTTAAACGTCCTTCAATATTGTTTATATTGATTAAAACGTTTAAAGAGCACGAATTTATCATGCTAGAAATACACTAATTTTTAACTTCTATAAACACATACCTATACCCATTATATTAACTTTCTAAATATAATTCGTAGCGCGCTTAATAATCGACAGGTTCTTGAAATATTAACTCGTTTCAATCCCAATCTTTAGGAATACAGCTCGTACTTTCCACTCCTTGTATTTTTGTCACCTGAAATTCGCGACATTTCAAGACAAATTATCGATGATTATTGTATTATCACTGACAATATAATACTGATATTCTTCAATAAAAATTTCAGCGCTATAAATTGAACAAGCAGCTACTATGAGCAAGCACGCTTTGGCAAATTACGCTGTACTAGAAAGTGAACACCGAATTTGCGACAGGACTACAGTGAGGTTTTAGACAGTGTCACATAGAATAAATTGAAGAGCTGGAAACACGCATATGGTCATTGTTACACGTCGTCTGTGTATTGAAAACACTTTATGATCTATATAAACACATGATGTAACATGTGCTGAAGGGCATGCAAGATGGAGTAATTATTCAAAAATTTCTAGCACAAGATCTGCAGGTGATGTCGTCTTAGCTGATGCGAGCACGAATACCTTTGCTGGACAACTTCCAAACTATGAGTTCTCATTACGGTTTTAATATGAATTATTACATCGAAACTAAAAGTACTATTGTGAACTTTGCTAATGATATCCGCCCAGATACATTATGATGATAGGTGACTAAGGTAGTAAACAATATGGTATACCCTGAAGTCTTTGTCGACAACATTGGCAACTGTGAATACGAGACTCAGCGATTAATTCAGACAAAATTGGAAACTTGTCAGTTGAGCAAAACTTGGCATGACACAAATATCAAGAGCTACATATAAATAAAATTATGTAAACTTGTAGATATTGTCATCACAGCAAAGGGAAAACTCCTAAGCCATCTTTCTTTACACTTCTGAGGTGTGGATTATTAGAAAAGCAGACAAGCGGTGTATTGATGCTTTTGATATAAGCATCTTGAGGCATTTGCTATGAATACCCAGGCCAGCCTATGACGCTAATAGCTCGATACTCTCAGAAATTTTATTGAAATTGATGCAAGAACTCGAATTTCCCTACTTACTAATTATAATTTTAAAAAACTATAAAATATTTATCAGTTTGGTTCGTTTCTCTACCGCTAATTACAAGTGTTATCTAGCCACCGCAAGAACGTAAATTTCTAATTAGTGCATTTAAGTTCCTGTTTTAGAAGGATCACATGGCTACCGGAATTGATAACATAATCAATTAGATACTTAATGTGCAGCCTCTTATGTCTTGTTTTTATAAATATAATTTATAAAATTAATTTAAAGAAAATTTTATTGTTCTAAGCAGCTGAGAAAACGTTACAGGAGATAGGGGAGATCATGTTTTTAAATACCTTTTTGTTCGGCGTTTTCCGGCAAATGAAGTTTGAAATTTCATGCGATCGGACCAAAGGTGTTTTTTTAATTAAACACCAAAATATGTTTTTTCACGAACCAAAGATTGCACAAATACTTTCTAATGCATTCTTAACCCCGGCGCTTTCGATTTCCAGTCATTTCCGGAAATTTTGAAAAAACGGATTTTGTCGCTATGACAGACCAAGGGTAACTATTGTTCTAACTAGGTGCAAATACTTCAACGTGTCCTATATAACTACGAAATGATAGTTAATGCATTTTTACGACAGCTAAAATTTCAAATATGCAAAAATACTTTGCTATTCAGATCCAAAATGACGCCGTTCTTCAAAATGGCATATGCTCCAAGCAAATGTATTTTAAGGTTTCTTTTATCCTAAAATACACATGTGAATGCGAAATGTAATTTTGATCCCGTGGATTAACCCCATTCGCCCCACTGAATTTTATTCAAATATTGCGTGAAAGCACGAGTTAAATAGAGGGGTGAATTTAAGGTGCGAGTGAGGTAAATCCACTGGTTCAAAATTGCATTTGACATTCATACGTATATTTAGGAGTCTCCCAAAGTCCCAAACAATTGTATGATAGAAAAACCTTAAAATGCGATTTAGTTTGAAAAATATGCTAGTTTGCAGAAAAGCGTCATTTTTGATGGGGTTCGCAAAGTATTTTTGCATACCTATTTGAAATTTTAGCCGCTTCGCCGTAAAAAATAAATGAACCATTATTATACCCTTTGCAAATTCAAAACGAAGAGTATATTGCATTCTGAACAACTGTCATAATGTCCGTTCGTCCGTCTGTCCATATGTCTGTCGGTCTGTCTGTCCTCCGCCCGTCCGTCCGTCCGTCCGTCTGTCTGTCTATCTGTCTGTCCGTCCGTCCGTCCGTCCGTCCGTCCGTCCATCATGTCTTTTGTAATCACGATAACTTAAGAATGAGAAGGTCCATTGTATTGAAATTTGGAAAGTAAGTTAGTGTTAGCTAGAGGAAGAACCATATTGTCTTAATAAAATCGTTCAATAAATAAAAAAGTTATTAATTTTTTAAATAAAAAAAAATTATGTATTGTAATTAAACTAAAAACGTCTAAAATCAATATTATTGACGAAAGAAACTGCGAAGAGTATCCTATAGAATCTGCAACAATTACATAAAAAGAGCAGTAAATCGGCGATGAGTATACTTAATGGTTAGCTTGTTTCGTGTTTATATAGGACACGCTGAAGTATTTGCATCTTGTTAGAATAAAAAATATCTTCCGTTTTTTCAATATATTCCGGATATGACCGGAAATCGAAAACGTCGTGGCCAGAAATACATTAGGAAGTATTTTTTCACTCTTTAGCTAATGAAAAAGTATATTTTGGTACTTAATGCTAAAAATACCTTCGGTCGGACCACATAAATTCCAAACTTCATTTGCTGAAAAACTCTGTGACACCGAATAAAAAGGTATTTAAAAAACTTGTTCGCCCCCCTCACCTACAGCGTTTTAAGAGGGCAAAAGCATAAAACAGCGAAGCCGACGCCGGCGGTCCGTTTTCCGATGATGCGCCGTGATACGAACTATAACCTGACCTGCATCGACACTGTCTAATTAATGTACTGCTATTTGCTTTTAAAGCAAATAATAAAAAAATTCACGGAAAAAACAGCCTTGTTTTATGAGTGTTTCAGGGACCTGTAAATTATTGTATCAAAAATTCTATTGTAACACGTAATATTCATGTCAAATTTACTATTTTAGTGTATAATAATAATATACATATAATACTGGCATTATTTAACAAATTAATAATTGTTAATAAATTTGATGTTTTGTTATAATTTTTCAATTTCACCAAAGTAAACAGTTTTGTTAACGTTAATCACTTCGTTGGTTTGTAAATTTAATAATATTTAAAACCCTATCTAATTATATATATCCAGTGTACTCTATACATAATGTAAATTTAATTTAGTTAGTTATTTATAATTCACACAAAGTACACACAGAACATATTGAAAACGCTGTGACTATGTATGCACCCTTAGGCAATATAAATTGGGAATCTGGATCCCTTGAAATTTGGGGAGGATCTTCGTTGTTTACACCAAGGGAAAGCATCGTTTAATTTTTCACATTATACGTCCTAATAATGACAATGAATTTATTGATAATAATAATGCGACTAATAATTTTATTAATACCTTTGATTTTATACTACTTAGATTGGCCACCAATGTAAACAGTTTTTCGACAACTTTTGGAGGTGAATAACAGAGGGAGCGCTTGTAACCTCGGTATGAATTATCTCCGACATACGTTGCAATTCTGCAGCCAACTAAAGGCATGTCATTACTTACTTCAGTCTTTGCTAAAAGGCGGAACCGTTAGTGAAGGCTTTGATTGAAAATCAAAGGTGAAGCGAGGAAATAAATCGATTCAAATTTCCTTTGACAATATTTCGAGGATTAAAAAACAATTTTTACTCGGCAATTAGTTTTAAATTGTAAATATTTCTTATTTATAATTTATTTTAGTTTCTAAAATAGAAAAACAAGACGTTTAAAATGAAATAAATTTTTAAATAAATGGGTATAAGGCGCCGTTTGGGAAATATATATTTTTTAATTATATCTTATTATTATATACACTTTTGCGAAATTTTATATTTATTTTTGTTCTGAATAAATAAATTAACATTTTTTAATTTTTTACTTCTACTATATAAACCGATTCTTATGAAACTTTGCACACATACGTATAGTTCCGATGCCAATTGATTTTGAACACTTTCATGTAACAAAAATTCAAGATGGCTGTTTCAAAATGGTGGACCAACTTTGTCATTTATAGTCCAATTTGACTCAGAGTCGACATCTCAGGGTTTTCGGAGTCGTTAATTACAAATTTTTGGTAAAAATTCAGAAATCAAAATGGCGGTGTCAAGACGGCAGACAAATTTTATAATTTTTAGATGGATTCGACTCAATGTCTGTATTTGGGGGTTTTCAGGGTCGCGAATTAAAAATATTTTGTAAAAATTCAAAAATCAAAATGGCGGCGCCAAGATGGCACACAAATTTTATCATTTTGAGTCCGATTCGACTCAATGTCTATATTTGGGGGTTTTCGGTGTCGCGAATTATACAAATTCAGAAATCAATATGGCGGCGCCAAGACGACGGATAAATTTTATCATTTACTTACAGTCCGATTCGACTCAAATTCGATATATGGGGGTTTTCGGGATCTCGAAGTACAAATTTTTAGTCAAAATTGAGAAATCAAAATGGCGGCGGACAAATTTTATTAATTAACACGTTTTAAGTAGACCTGTGTGTAACTATGTAATTAATATACGATTCAAATGTATTGACCCCTCACTTTAACCCAGGCGCGGATTCAGAGGGGGGCGAAGGGAGTGTTCCCCCCCCCCCCTGGAGCAAAGTTTAGATAAGAAAACCTGATATAAAAATAAATTTATTTTAACGCATTTATTTTATTTTTACCTATTAAATAATTGCCGCCGCCCCCCTCAACAAAATGCTGGATCCACGTCTGCTTTAACCGCGAATATCTCAGAAATAAAGGAGCAGAAAAATTTGAAAAAATTGTGTATTTATTATGAGTCTATTCTAAATCAACAACTGAAATTTAAATGATGTACATTGGACACTTTTGAAGTTCTACTAAGTTATATTGAAAAATGTCCTACTTCTTAAAGAAATTTTGACCACACCAGTTTTTAATCCTTTAAAATATGCATACTTTGTACATAATATTTTAGGCGTCGATAAAGTACGGCATTTTTTGTAGGATAAATTTTTTTCAGAATTCGTTTATTCTAAAATTTTGCAGGCATTCTCAAAAACGTGAGGTCATGTTTATTTGGTTATTTATCAATGTATTTAAAAAATTTTGTTAAAATAGCTAATTATATAAAATGTAAGCATTTTCAGAAAAAAGAATTAGTATATATCAAATATTAATTTAGTTATCAAGCGTAAAGGATAATATCATTCCAAGTTTGCACTCATATTATCTATTACGTTTGATAATTAAATTAATGTTTGGATATATACCAATTATTTTTTCTGAAAATGCTTACATTTTACATAATTAATTATTTTAACAAACATTTTTTAAATACATTGATAAATAACCGAATAAACATGACGTCACGTTTTTGACAATAACTGCAAAATTTTAGAATAAAAAATTATGAAAAAATTTTTTCATACAAAAAACGCCCTGCTTTATCGGTGTCTAAAATATTATTTAGACAGTGGGCATATTTTATAAGATATAATGGATTTAAAACTGGTATGGTCAAAATTTCCTTAAAAAGTAGGAAATTTTTCAATATAACTTAACAGAACTTCAAAAGTGTTCAATGTACATTATTCAAATTTCAGTGACTGAGTTAGAATAGACTCATAATGAACATATAATTTTTTCAATTTTTTCTGCTTCTCCGTTTCTGAGATATTCGCGGTTAAAGTGAGGGCTCAATAGATTTGAATCGTATATTATATCAAAATGTTCTTTCTAAAAATAAGACGAAAAAGATAAAAACAAAAATAGGTAAAAAAACTTTTAATTCAAATGGTTTTATCATTGATTAATTATTAATCAATGGTTTTATTTTAAATCATCAGCTGTACTAAAATCTACAAAATAATTAGGACACAAACCTGGACCTTCTTGAGATTCTGACGTCTGGTAATAAATCAACTAAAATAAAAACGTGGGGCGCATAAAAAGCTGTATGATTGATGTATAATTAAATATGAAAAATGTCTAAAATGTGAATCGGCGAAGAGTGTGTAATGGTTAGCTTGTTTATACCTATTTTAGCACATTATTGAAAATTAGTTCGACATCGAATGATTAATCCGAATATTCTTGTCACCCGATTCCGGACAAACCAAGTATCGAAATCATCCAAATATCTTCATCGTTAATGAAATTGGTTTGGCGATATCTCAATATTAGTAAGGGGTCCAAAGCTTTAAAAATTGAAATGACCCATTCCAACAAGGTAAATGATTTTTGGAAACGAATTAAGGAAGAGGGTCCTTAGGGGCATCAGAAATGGCTTGTTGGACTTTTGTTGGCGCTTGCGCAACTTCTCCACAAGAAAAAAACATGGCCGAATGTTATTTCAAGAATTTGTGTTTTTAAACGTTTACCTCTTCCTAAAAAATTAACTACTTGCGATATCAATCTGATTTTTTATATCTATATACTACAAACACGAGCGCATCTATCTGTGCTAATAGACCTTCAAAATCACTTACGGTTTTTTTCTAAATGAATCCAAAATCACATGAACGAATTTTGTGTGTTTGAAATTTCGACGTGCGGGCAACTATATTAAATATTCGAATTTTGTATCTATTACATACGAATGAAATATGGTCTAAAGATCAAAAAAGTTTTTGCAAAAAAAATTAGCTTGATATCTTATACAGTTTTCGAGATACGGATTTTTAAATTCGACCGTAATAATGTCTTGTTATTAGCGCGCAATGTGACAGCTACGGCAGGGCTCGTTCTGTGCAATTGTGGATAGATCATATATTAGTCTAATACCTAATTTGATTTAGATGTTATATTATTCTTGATCATTAGATCACTCATTGTCTGAAAATTATTAAACAATTATTGCGGTGCAATAAAGACGTGGTTTTAAATTATGATGTAATTTGTTACATGTATGTAATATACTGCCGTTCTAAGCCAAAATGACGTACTTCATTATACGCTCTTCTTGAGATATTTGACATTTTATGCCGCTAATCTCAGCACATCTTATTTTTTTAAATAGTTTCATTCTATTTTTGAATTTAATTCTATGAGGCAGATGCAAAAATAACGGTTTATTGATTATTGAAAAAAGCCGGTCATTTAACAAGGAAACTTTGAAGTACGTCCAATTTGATTAGGAAATTTTAAGTTACGTCATTTTGGTTTAAGACAGTATATCTAGACTTGCAAATAGAGTACGAAATCGTTAATAAGTTTTAATAAATTGAGTTTAAAAATAAAAATTGACCTAAACTTCGGATTTAAAAAAAGTACGATATGACTTAAGAAAACAAGCCCTGAATATTGGTGTAAATAAGGACAAATGTTGCCCAACAATGTGAACTTGGATTCCTCACGCCTAGCATAAAATTTGAAGTGCAGCCATGAACAAACGAACACAATAATATTTACGAAAGGTATGTTCAATTTTTCCAAAATAGAAAAACTACAAAAGTTTTGTGGGTATACGACAACAATGGGTATTTTATAGTATTCACGAAACCAATAAATAATTAGGTGAAAAACATGAAGAAGAAAATATTGTAAATATTGTTTATTGGCAGTCTATGTATTGTGTGACCTGTCAGTTATTCTTTCCGAAGGGGAAAAAGTGAGCAGTTACAGTTGCCTTAAATCAAACAGGCCATCTAAACAGTTTGACTAATCTTGGAGATAACTGCGATGCAATTGGTGATCGTGTCATTGAAGATGGTCGTAAGACCTATGTGAATCTGTATAGCCATAGTGAGTTTAATTAGATTCACCAAGGTAGCATTTTTTTTCATAAAGTTATTAGACATACTTTCGCTAAGTCCTACAAGAGAGCTTACTTACTGCATTTGAAACGGTCATTAAGTCCAGTAGTTTGGTATGCTTAGCTTGCAACTGAAGTACTTAGCGAAGCAGGGTCAAACCCTGCTTACTGCAAAATAATTTTAATTGTTAAAATTATTCACAAGAAGTGGTTTAGATTCTCCTATACTTTCCTTGCATAAAATAAAATTCTGGATTTAAAAAAAATTACCTCGGTGACTTGAAAAACGGTTAAGAAAACACATCACACTCTTCCAGAAAATTTGGATATCTGATAGAGAATAACCAAATAAACCCACAAATGATGACAAAAAACCACAAGTGGTTAAAAAAAACAAAAAGTGGAATTGTAAAGTAAAGTGTGACTAAAAATTTTGATGTTCTGTTGCATGTGCATGTGGCCTTTCCTACAATTGTTTTAAGGGCAGAAATAATAGAGAGCAGTGTTTAACAGACAGTAATTCTTACTAGTCTAGTAGTGCTTTGTCGATGTTTACTGAGTTGTGTATAATTATGCATTATTATTATTATTATTAAAATTATTATTATTATTATTATTACTCATAAATTACACGTTTTGTGTACGTGTTTATATTTTATTTCTATATTGTATAATGATGGTATATATAATAAATATCTCCATATACAACACCTTCATAACCTATAGATCTAATAAATACTATGCCAAATGAGTTTCATTTTACATATTAATATTTTTGTAAAATTATAAATAATAATAACACAATATCAAAAATGTATTGGCTTACTATCTTGATGCATTACAATTAACCACATAGCAGTACGTGAGATAACAGCCGCATGGTAATAGGAGTATCACGGACGTAAATTATGGTTTAATTTGAAAAGTCTGTAACTCAAAAATTGTAAAAGATATGGAGCTAATTTTTTTTGCAAAAACTTTTTTGATCTTTGGATCATATTTCATTCGCATATAATATATAAAAAAATTAAACATTTAATATAGTTGATCGCACGTCGAAAATTCAAACACACAAATTTGCTTCCTGTGATTTAGGATTTATTTAGAAAAAAATCGTAAGTGATTTTGAAATTCTAACAGTACAGATATATGTGCTCATGTCAGTAGTATACAAATATAAAAAATCACATCAATATCGTATGTAGTTAATTTTCTAGCGAGAGGTATATGTTTAAAAACACACATTCTTGAAATAACGTTCCGCCATCTTTTTTTCTTGTGGAGAAGTTGTGCAAGCGCCAAAAAAAGTCCAACAAGCCATTTCGGATGCCCATTAGGACCCTCTTTCGATATGCGAGTTCAAAATTTATTTACCTTGCTGGAATGGGTTACTTGGCGATTTAGACGGCTTTCGAAGGTGTGGACCCTCTACTATATACTCAATGAGTTATAGCTGCTTAGCAACGGCCACTGAACTCTACATATAAATGGAATGCCAATGTCTATTCCTATTTGTACTTCAAATTGAATCTCGCGCAAGTATGGCGACCCCGGGGAGGAGCGCAATCGCATTGTGTCGAAGGCCAGGGCCGGCTCTATTTCTATTGCAAGTATTTTTAATTTGCCTTTAATACCAAAAATATGCGTGTATAGATTGACATTTCTTATACAGTTAACCTTTGTCTTAATTTTTATTAAAGAACATAAAAGTTGTCATGCTCAATACATAATTATTTAATTTTCAATTTTTTTCTAGTAAACGTTCTTGATAATGTACGATCATATTGAGAATTGAATACAGAGTCCACCAAAAAATGGAGTCATATTTTCTACCTCAGAGATCGAGATAGTTTGAATATGAATAAAAGCTAAAAGTGAAACCTCAAAAATACTTTTTTGATCAAGTTGTAAATACTAGTAAATTTAATATAGGTAGACTAATATTAGTATTGAAAGATCACTAAGATCAGTGACAAAGTAGAAGGTATTTATTATTGGAGGAATAAAGAAATATACAGTAACAACTTACATTAAATACTTTATTGAAAAATCATGTATTTTAGATTCACACGTTGGTGTAGTCTTTGCCTTTGATACAAGTAACTTAAATTAGGTAACGCAATAAAATGTAACAAAAAATATACAAACCAAAATAAATAATATTACATACATACAATTTAAAATGATACCGTTCCTATAAAATATATCTATATTTTCTTTATCTACTTCTATAAACACGTACCAGAGATGCCATTTGACCATACGCTGAAATGCCAGTTGAAGTACTATGGATATCTACATCAATACTAAAACCAAATTATAGAATTATTCCAGAAATCATGAAGATACGAAATTATTATATCTACCATGGCACTGGGGGGGGGGGTGGACTATAGAAGATAAAGGTTTTCGAGGGCCTAATTTCAAGGTTGGAACTACATCAGGTTTCAGACGTTTCATGTCCTCGTCATACATACAGCAAAATGTTCACTGCCAATCACATTACTATATGGCTCAGCTTCTCGATTTGAGAATTTCTGCCAATAGCCTTTAGCCAAGGTAAAATACCTTTTCGAAGTCTACCTGAAAATAATTTGAAAGATGTTTTCTTAAGCAATAAGTACATTATATATTATTCTTATTTACATGGTAAGTTTGCCTGTCTGATCACAATTCTATTATTTTAAGTATAATACATTTCAATGGTCATATAGTGCCAAAATGTTCAAATTTTACAGTCTCACATTTTACAGTTCACGCTTACTTATTTGACAAAGTTATATTTATAAAAAGTACTTACGATAATGTAACATGATAATTTTTAAATAGATCAAGTCCATATCAGTAACGCACCTAATTTGGATTGTTTAACATTATTTAGGTAGATTCACAAATAGTAAAATAAACTTTAAAATTCGCTAAAAAATTACGGAAAAAGGTGAGGTTAGAGAATTTTGTATCCTGTATACATCCAATGAATTCTATATATTTATCATGTAGATGAGTACTTACTCAAAATATAGGTAACAAACAGGAACAAGACCGGACCATATTGCTTTATTCTTTATCTTATCACGAATTGTTTATGTACAAAGTACTACACAAGACAACCGCTGAAAAACGAGAGCACCGGCTCTGAAATTCTGCACTAATCCAAGACCTCTCCCGCTACGGGAGACAAATCAAAGAAAAATCGCGTCAGCGCATACCGTCCGCAAGAAGCATTCTGACTCAATCACCAACATACTTTTAATCTTAGATTTCTACTGCGGCGACGCAGAACCCCGGGACCTTCAATCGCATGATTGAAGTATTTTGTTCACGCGCATATATCTGTATTGGTCTTCCATTTATTATGTATAGTTCAGTGGCAACGGCACGTTTAGGTTCTAGTAGTATTTATTCTATCAACACTGCACCGGAGTGGGGAGCGGTCGTTCATATAAAGTTTCACACCGACACTGCCCATAAAATTAATCTGGTCGACTGTAAAAATTTGTTTAGTTGACTGTTGCGCTCTCTATGAGTGGCATCCAAAAGTAAAATTTATTGCCACGGGCTCGCCTATTACGTGGCCAATCTAAGTAGTATAAAATCAAAGTTAATACCTATGAGCAATTTAACTACATGTAACAATATGCTCATTTAGCGTATTTTTTTTATTATGTTTTCTAAAAGATCTCTTGATTTTAGAGCGAGTTGCAAAAACTAGAATTTTCTACAGTCTCCATAAACTTCAAAATTAACCAAGAACGGGCGTTCATATTAACGACTTGTGACGTTATTTACTCCTATGGTAATTTAACATATCTTAAAATGTGCTTTTGCTAATAACTGATATAACTGTAATATAAAGTAACACAAATTGTGTGAATAATATTAACTACTGTACATATGATTTAATAATGCTAGAGTGTTCTTTTCTTATGAAATTTACTTTTTTCTTTGTCCTCCATGTGTTATATAAAATAAATGTGTTTTTACATCTTACTCATTCATTATACAACTTTGACATTGCTTATCATTATTGATCATATAATTTTATTGACAGGTGAGTCTGCTTCGAGACAAATTTTAGGAGTAAATGACGTCAGAATTTCCTCCGCATCGGTGTTTAAAACAGAATATTTCTGAAACTACTAATCAAATTAATCTCAAATTTACAATGTTGTAATTATTCGACGATTATCTCGTATACACGTACAAAAATGCAATATGACATTTAAGTAAATGACATTGACAATGATTAAAGTCATTGGTAAAACCAAAAGGGCTAACCCCATAAGTTGTGTTATCCAATAATAGTACAGAAAAAAAAATCATTTACATAAAAATACATAGCTAGCTATACCTTTGCAGTATTAATGCATATTTTTCAAAATAAATTGTTTAAGTGAATCACCTATCTGAAGAATGCTGAGGGTGGAAAAAATAGTGACGGCAGGGCGTTTTGAATGCAATACATTTTAATACATATTTGACCGATACAAATTCTATTCTTTCTGATGTAAATATTATAAAATATATTCAAAACTTCATTGGTATATAGTCCGGAATCTAGCAACTCTTCAGAAGTGGCTTATTGTAGGCGAGCTAAGTTTTATTCTCACTGCAACATCAGCAAAAAAAAAAAAGACTCACATGTAATTTGCCATATCTGGAGGAATATGATATTAATTTGGAAGAAGAATCTTTGGCGGAATTTGCAAAAAAAATTGTGAATGTTCGCGAATAACGATTTTTCTCATTTTAAAGGAAAAGTTGAATATACAGGGTGGACCATTAATAATAGGCCATAGTGCAGGAGTAGATTCTTTCGGCCAAAATATGAGGATATAACTAAATATGCTTTAGTAAAATGTTGCTGTGGCTAACCATACAGTGTCAAAATTCAAATTATTTTTTTGTTTTTTTTTTGCAATAACATAACAGCCTCTTGACTGATCTTCTCCAAATTTGGTAGAGGAACTTTTTTTATTCTAAAAAACAATAGTATTATATCACGTTAGTTCATAGAGGGCGCCGCAGGACCTGTATCTGATGATGATTTTCTTATTTTTATTTTTTTTTTTGGCGGAACGTTGTGGTACTTCTGACCAGAAAATCTGATGAGGGCGACATTTCTACAGATAAAAGATATACTTGGTGGAATTTGATAACTCCAACCGTTTTCGAGGAAATTGCCGTTAAACATTTGAATAATTTTTTGAAAGGCAAATTCAAATTTAATAATACAAAGTTTATTTATTGAAAAGTGTGCTTTGATTACGTTTTGATTCTGTCATGTACGTCATTTAATGATTTTATTTTGTTCTTGTGTTCCTCGACCTACTTTCTTTAACTTCCTTATTTAAAATGCTTCGACATCATATTTTTTCAAATAGGGAAATGAGGGATATGATATGTGTTTACGTACAAAAAATTTGGAGGTGCTGCAGCGAGGAGAGGAGACACTCATTTCAATATCCAAATAGAATACAGCCAGACCATAGGATTTTCAAAGATATGTTTCGTCGTTTGGGAAAAACGGATTCTTTTCGCCATAAAAATGATGTTGGACGACCGAAATGAGTTACTCCAGATCAGGAACTAGAAATTTTAGTTCGTGTGGATGAGGATCCTCAAGTCACCTCAAGTCGTTTATCAGTGGCAACAGGAGTGAGTAAACAATGATTTAAGGAACGCTTCTATCCATATCACTTCACTCCTGTACAAAACTTACTTCGAAGGGATCTTCCACAAAAGCTACAATTTTGTCAGTTTGTCACAACAGGGATCGAAATTTTGTTAAGAACATTTTATTTACCGATTAAGCAACTTTTATTCATCGGGGCGTTTTAAACTGGAGAAATGCCCATTACTGGAAATTAGAAAATCCTCGTGCCGTTAAAGAAAGGCATTTTCATCACGAATTTAAGATTAACGTTTTACATGGTATTATCGACGATCAGTTATTGGGACCATTTGTCCTTCCTCCAAATTCAAATGGACAGTCTTATCCGTTTTTCTTCAAAATACTCTTTCTGATGTATTACATGCTTTCAAGCTACACATACGGAACAAAATGTGGTTTATGCAAGATGGAGCTCCCCCTCATTTGTCCATTGAAGTCAGGAATTATCTTGATGAACCTTTCCCACTCAGATCGATCGGTCGAGGAAGTGAGTTTGCTTGGCCACCAAGAAGTCCTGATTATAATACTTTTGATTATTGTGTGAGTGGACATATGAAGTCCTTAGTCTAGGCAAATACTATCAATTCAAGAGAAGAACTATGGGACAAAATACAAAACGCAGCCAACTTTATTAGAGGAGAAGAAAATGTATTTTTCAATGTAAGAAAATCTTTTATGAAAAGAATTAGAAAAGCCATAGATGTAGGTGGAGATCATATCGATAATTTACTCAAAGTTGCAGCAATGGGGTTTTTGCATGGGGAGGAAAGTTTATACAACTTTCATGTTGTTTTTTGGTTATTTTACACAATCGTTTGATTTATGTGTTTACCTCAATACCATGAAAATACTCCACTAGTTCGTAACAAAGTGAGAAAGAGTTTACGCTCTTATTACGATTTTGTTTTCCCTTACGTTTTGTACTTTTATCAATAAGTACACTTTGCTGCACTTTTGAATTTGTCTTTCAAAAAATTATTCAAATGTTTAACGGCAATTTCCTTGAAAACGGTTGGACTTATCAAGTTCTACCAAGTGTACCTTTTATACGTGGAAATGAGCCCTCATCAGATTTTCTAGTCAGAAGTACCACAACGTTTCGTCAAAAAAAAAAAGAAAAAACTCATCATCAGATACAGGTCCTGCGGCACCCTCTATGATATAACGTGATGTAACACATAAATTATTGTTTCTTAGAATACGCTGATGAGGCTGAAGAGGCTGATGGGTTAATGCAAAAAAACGAAAAAATAATTTGAAATTTGACACCCTATCAGGCCTATTCTGTAACATTTTTGTTAAGCTTTAACGGCAAGGTCGCTGTTAAAATAATTAGCGAAATGAAGTTAACGGTCAGTGGTATTCTGTACACTTTTTTTAAGGTTAAATTTAACCAACATCGTTTAAAATTAGAGGCGACTTTGGACCTGCCACTAAAATTTAACGGTACCGTTAAAGAGGCAAAAACACCGTATTTTATTTTTGGTTCATAAAATTTTGTATAATATCATTCAGTAAATGGCACTTTATTTATGTTTGTCAATGAGTTTGAGATTCTTTTGACGACCCATTTCCTCATTTATATTCAGTAATTATTTTTCCGCCTTAAATAATCGTAATCATAACCTCAAATAGAAGCGCGGTCGTTAAAAACTTATGACTTTAACAGGTCCGTTAAATGGTCGCATACAGAATAGAAAAATGAGTTATTATTTTTAGCATTCCGTTAAAATTAAAAATTTAGCAGGGCGTTTATTTTTAACCAAAAAAATACAGAATAGACCTGTATATCTTTTTCCACAGCAAAATTTTATTAAAGCATATTTGGTTATATCCTTATATTTTTTCCCAAAGAATCTACCTCTACACTATAGCCTATTATTAATGGTCCACCCTGTATACGGAAAAAGTTGTCAGGTAAAAAGTGTGGGGGTCGAGTTCCCCTTCGATTCTTCCCTAAACTAAATTAAAAATCAACAATATACGACTTACGTTTTGCGAGATATTAACATTTTTACATCTTCTCTTCGCCGCTTCCACGCGCCACCGACGCTCAACGCTGATATTAATGGTTTACGATCGCTTTTTTCGCATGCTTCCAATCGACATATGGCAAAACAAAACAAAAAACACGTTGTAGAGTAAATCTCGAAGTACAGTCGAGTTGGTTAAATATCAGTCAAACCGCCACAGAGCTTTCGCGGAATAGTGCAAAGAAGTGCCTTTTTTGGAACTAGCAACAGTTTACAGAAACTACACAGTAATTTGGATTAAAATGTTGGGGGTATGTTAAGGAATTTAAGGACTATTAAAACTATAACGTGTGTAAATTTGCGCCTTTGATTTGTATTTGAACCAGAGTTATGAATTTTTGAAAAACGCGCAAATTTAGTGATATACTGCAATTTGTGTGGGCACCACTGGGTTAATTGAGTTTCACCGAAGCTCATTTTGTTTATTACTTCCACATCCACGTAGTGGATTGGAAGTATAGTAATCGCAAAAAAATTTTCAAAAATTTTTATTCGTGAAATAGGTTTAGAATGTCATGAAACGTCGAGATTTTAAATTTGAGCGAAAAAAAAAATTTCTGTCTGTCTGTCGGTCTGTCTGTCTGTCGGTCTGTCTGTCGGTCTGTCTGTCGGTCTGTCTGCCTGTAACTTTTTTTGTCCGCACGCTTTCTCCGGAACGGTTTAAGATATTGACCTGAAATTTTGTACACGTATATATTATAACGAGATCTGGAACTGGATTGTTTTTTGAGGAAATCCGGTGAAGGGTTGGGGTTAAATAGGGGTAAATAGGGGGAAATAAGTAAAGCAAGCTTGTAAGAGTACAGAAACTTGAAATTCGGTGTATGTACTAGAAGTTAAGGCCTCAGATTTTTTTATAATATTTTTCAACCCCCCACCTCCCCTACCCCATTAATGGGGTTGATAAAATAAAGTTGAGATATTCATTTGAAATTTCGTACACGTATGTATTATAACGATGTCTAGAATTAGATTATATTTTGGGATGATTCCGTTGAAGGGTTGGGGGTTAATTTGGGGTAAATAGAGGAATATAAGTAAAACAAGTTGGTAAGAGTACAGAAACTTGAAATTCGGTGTATGTACTAGAAGCCAAAGCGTCAGATTTTTTAATAATATTTTTCAACCCCCACCACCCCACCCCTACTCCAATTTGAAAAGGGTTGGTAAAATAAAATTGAGATATTCATTTGAAATTTTCTACACGTATGTATTATAACGACATCTGGAACTAGATTATATTTTGAGATAATTCCGTTGAAGGGTTGGGGGTTAAATAGGGGTAAATAGGGGAAAATAAGTAAAGCAAGCTGGTAAGACTACAGAAATTTGAAATTCGGTGTATGTACTAGAAGCCAAGGTCTCAGATTATTTATAATATTTTTCAACCCCCACCACCCCTACTTCATTATTAAAAGGGTTGATAAAATGAAATCGAGATATTTATTTGAAATTTGGTACACGTATGAATTATAACGACATCTGGAACTAGATTATACTTTGAGATGATTCCGTTGAAGGGTTGGGGGTTATTTAGGGGTCAATAGGGGGAAATAAGTAAAGCAAGCTGGTATGAGTACAGAAACTTGAAATTCGGTGTATGTACAAGAAGTTAAGGCCTCAGATTTTTTATAATATTTTTCAACCCCCGCACCACCCCTACCCCATTAATGGGGTTGACAAAATAAAGTTGAGATATTTATTTGAAATTTCGTACACGTATGTATTATAACGACGTCTGGAATTAGTTTATATTTTGAGATTATTCCGTTGAAGGGTTGGGGGTTAATTTGGGGTAAATAGAGGAATATAAGTAAAACGTTGGTAAGACTACAGAAACTTGAAATTCGGTGTATGTACTAGAAGCCACAGCGTCAGATTTTCTTATTATATTTTTCAACCCAACCAACTCCAATATGAAAAGGGTTGATAAAATAAAATTGAGATATTCATTTGAAATTTGGTACACGTATGTATTATAACGACGTCTGAAACTAGATCATAATTTGAGATGATGCCGTTGAAGGGTTGGGGGTTAAATAGGGGCAAATAGGGGAAAATAAGTAAAGCAAGCTGGTAAGACTACAGAAATTTGGGATTCGGTGTATATACTAGAAACCAAGGCCTCAGATTTCTTTCTAATATTTTTCAAACTCTACCATCTCCGCTTCATTATTAATGGGATTGATAACATCAAATTGAGATATTCACTTGAAAGTTAGTACACGTATGTATTGTAGTGACATCTGATTGAGATGACTCCATTGAGGTGGTAGGTTGTAAATAGTGGAAAATAAGTACGGTAAACTAGAAACTTCATTTTTAACGTATATGGTAGAAACCAACTCCTCAAACTTTTCTATGACATCTACCCCAAATATTATTAAAATTCTGTGACCAATAATTTCCACATACTAGAGTGCAAATATAGTCAAGATGTTTCCTTTAAAGTGACTTGGACGAATAATCTGGATGTGGAAGTAGTGATTCCTTGGGCAGCGGTTTTTTTTCATTGATTACTTTTTTTGACTGAACACCGTTTTCCTAAATAATATGTAAATATAAATTCAAATTTTCCTTTAAAACGCGAAAACCTGTTTTTCGTGTTTTTTGGCAATTTTGTTGCAAATTTCGCCAAAGACTTTATCCTAATTAATGTCATCTTATTCCAGACATCGGAAACTACAGATGAGTATTACTTCCACATCCATGTAGTGGATTGGAAGTATAGTAATCGTAACAAAAATTCCAATTTTTTTTTCATGAAATGGGTTTAGAATGTCATGAAACATCGAAATTTTAAATTTGAACAAAAAAAAAATTCTATCTGTCTGTCGGTCTGTCTGTCTGTAACTTTTTTTTGTCCGCACGTTTTCCCCGGAACGGTTTTAGATATTGATTTGAAATTTTGTACATGTGTATATTATAACGAGATCTGGAACTGGATTTTTGAACATATCCGGTGAAAGGTTGGGGGGTAAATAGGGCTAAATAAGGGGAAATAAGTAAAGCAAGCGGCTAAGAGTACATAAACTTGAAATTAGGTGTTTGTATTAGAAGACAAGTCCTCAAAATTTTTTGTAATATTTTCCATCCCCCCACCACCCCCCACTTCATTATTAAAGGGGTTGATAAAATAAAATAGAGATATTCACTTGAAACTTGGTATACATATATATATTATGATGACATCACGAACTAGATTATATTTTGGTGTTATTCCGTTGAAGGATTGGGGGTTAATTAGGGTTAAATAAGGGAAAATAAGTAACGAAAGTTGGTAAGAGTACAGAAACTTAAAATTCGGTGTATGTATTAGAAGCTAAGGCCTCAGATATTTTTATAATATTTTTCAATCCCCCACCGCCCCTACTCCCTTATTAAGGGGTAGATAAAATAAAATTGAGATACTCACTTGAAATTTGGTACACGTATGTATTACAACGACATCTGGAACTCGACTACATTTTGAGATTATTCCGATGAAGGGTTGGGGGTTAAATAGGTGTAAGTAAGGGAAAATAAGTAAAGCAAGCTGGTAAGAGTACAGAAACTTGAAAGTTGGTGTATGTACTGGTAGCTAAGACCTCGGATTTTTTATAATATTTTTCAACCCCCCACCAACCCTACTCCATTATTAAAGGGGTTGATAAAATAAAATTGAGATACTCACTTGAAATTTTAGTCACGTATGTATTATAACAACATCTGGAACCAGATTATATTTTGAGATGATTCCGTTGAAGGGTTGGGGTTAAATAGGGGTAAGTAAGGGAAAATAAGTAAAGCAAGCTAGTAAGAGTACAGAAACTTGAAATTCGGTGTATATACTAGAAGCCAAGGTCTCAAAATTTTTTAAAATATTTTCCATAACACCCCCCCCCCCCACTCCATTATTAAAGTGGTTGATAAAATGAAATTGAGATATTCATTTGAAATTTGGTAAGTATATATTATCATTTCATCAGGAACTGTATTATACCCCAAATATTAAAATTCTATGACCAGTAATTTTCACATACTAGAGTGCAAACATAGTCAAAATGTTTTCTTTAAAGTGACTGGGATGAAAAATCTGGATGTGGAAGTAGTGATTCCTTAGGCAGCGGTTTTTCTTTTTGTTGCGGTTGCAGTTTCTGAGATTTGGGACATTCCCCTACACTAGCTCATAAAATGTCAGACTGATCACTCGAAATAGTAAAGTGTGAAGCCATTGTCATGTTCAGTACAAGGGAGTAGATTGAAATAATGCTCCAGTCCTCATGTCCTCAAGTCCACATGATTTTGGCCTGACGATTGATAAAAGCTAACATTTGTTGGCCATAGTACCACAGTTGAATTCAGCACCGTAACGCAAGCGCATTGTGTTCATGTGTAAAGTTGGTCAAAAATTGCCCTGGGAGAAGGGACGTTATTCAAAATTTTCGAGATATTGACACTGAACGTAAAGTACATATTTTGGCACAAAAACTATTAAAATGTCTGTAGCCGTTGCGTTAAAAGAAAAAATATTTAATAATAAAAAAGCATTGACGCTCTTGGAGTTTGAAAACTTTGAACGGCCGTAGCTCGCTTCGAGAATCTTAATAAATGGTAATTTTTCGTTGTATTTTAGCGTTTAACAACCGATATTTGGAAAACGAGACCTTAAATCAAAAAATACCTATCCTACAATATTGTAGAATAAAATTTTTGGATGCAAGATAACGTTGATAAGTTAATAAATGTAAAACAATACGCAGATCTATTTACGTCGAGGTAGTCTTAGTCGATCGGTGAAATGTAAACATGGGCTGTTACTGATATCAAATTATTCTGGAAATTGTTGTTAACAAATGCTGCAGACATTATTAAAACAAAGAATATCTGAAAAGTGCAGTGTAACTTTCGGCATCGAAGCATCTTAAAAATTATTCCAGATAGATGCATACATCTGTTACAAAATCTGCAGAAAAGAATTGAGTAATTTTTATTAAAAGAATTATCAACACTACTTTATTGTTGTAAAAAATAATATTGTTGTTTCTCACTATCGTTTTAAATTTATAAGTGTACGTCTTGCGCGTTCTGGCTCATCGTCATCACTGACTCACCGCAATATATTGTAATTGCAAGATATTTATTAGTGCACCGTAAAACGGGGAAAAAGTAGCTTCCTTCTTGAAAAGAAAATTACAAAATTAAGGGCCATCTGTAATGGCCAATTACAACATTTTTTGGCAGGTCAAATATTTTCTTATTACGAAAAATGTCATAAATTTATCAAAATTACTTTTTCTTACTTCTTCACACAACCCTCGTGATATCTCCCAAACCAATTGAGACAATTATACATTTTTTTTAATTCATAAAGGAAATGTGGGCGAAGGTCACTGCTTCAATTTCGTTTTTATGGAAAATATTTTTTTCTATAAAACTAGGTAAAACTTAAACATTTACTTTCCTCGCAGCACTTCTTTCAGTAAGCGAAAAACTTTTTTATTTTAAGGAATTTTGTCATACCATCTGTGTACGAAACAAAGCTTACAACCCCAAGTAAGTTTTTAAAAAACAACCATTTCTCTATAAAATAGTTTTCGAAATTTTGTTATTTAAAGCTATGAGTTTTTCGATCCTAGATGCGTTTCGCCGCGGCGCCACGCAAGTGTGCGTACTATTCAATACAATCTTATTGGAAAATATTTTTTTCTATAAAACTAGGTAAAACTTAAACATTTACTTTCCTTGCAGCACTTTTTTCAGTAAGCGAAAAACTTTTTTATTTTAAGGAATTTTGTCATACCATCTGTGTACGAAATAAAGCTTACAACATCAAGAAAGTTTTTTAAAAAACAACCAGTTCTCTATAGTTTTCGAAATTCTGTTATTTAGAGCTATGAGTTTTTCGATCCTAGATGCACCTCACC
Source organism: Stenurella melanura (assembly GCA_963583905.1). Taxonomy (NCBI): domain Eukaryota; kingdom Metazoa; phylum Arthropoda; class Insecta; order Coleoptera; family Cerambycidae; genus Stenurella; species Stenurella melanura. Next base: position 53,742,246 of record OY757316.1, on the reverse strand, counting down.
GCGGCGCCACGCAAGTGTGCGGACTATTAGACTTATTGAAAGTTAAAAACAAACCTTTCTTTGTATAATGTGAATGCAAATGAGTATTATTTATTTTTATTGAGTTTTTACATATTATTTAGTGCTTAATAATGGAATGTTTATATGATGGACCAACTTTGAAGGAAAATGACATATTAGTGACACAAAATCCTCAATTGCAAGGATTAGTATTTATTTATTATACTAGTGTGTAATTATGCACATTAGTCACGGAAGTAAAAGTTAGTCATGAGACCATCAAATTTTATCCAATACTTTTCTAATGAAATTTCATGTCAACAATATTCTTATAAATTTTTATGTTTAAAAATGAATTATTATTTGTTTGCTTATAATTGTATTGAAACATGTTCTTTACATTAATTTGCAAACAGCAGAAAAAATAACTATCTATAACTAAAAAAAAAATAAAAAAAAATTATAAAAAAAAAAGATTGTAAAAATCATTGTAATTAGGAAGGTCATGGAATGGTTGCTATGGTGTTAGTTGTTATCTATTGTTACTAGTTTATACACGCAAACAACAAATAAAGGGAAGAAATAATCAATAGTTGTTAAGTATAGATGAAAATTTGTATGTCCCGGAAGAAATTAGAAAAGAAACAAATGAAATTTCCATATTTCCAATGTTTCTAGAAAAATGTATTCTCTACTTTATTATCGTTTCGCAATGTTCCTAATTAAATGTATTTTCCACTTTTTGAGTAAGTATCAGTCTGTAATTTGAATTATTATTAGCAGAGATTATTAGTGCTACTCTTAAAATGAATGTTTTGCTTTATGAATAATTTTTTACATTCTCTCACTAGTAATTTGTTGAATATTCTCTCACTAGTGTGTAACACATCACATTCTATATGTAAAATCACCATAGTAATAGCCATATTCTATGCCTGTGTTGGATAAAAACAATTATGTGTATGTGCCGCGGAAAAAAGGCAAGACATGCCGAAAATATTCTGCAACAAAAGGAAAACATTTTAAGTAGAAAGGTCAAAGTGAAATTTCATATAGACCGCAGACAAACTTATATTAGTTTACAAAATCTTAAAAATGTTTCCCAATTCAGTGAAATTGAAAGTGCTTCATCGACTTTGGTAAGATGCAATAAAGAGAAATTCAATATTCGGAAAATGTAATGTAATAAATCGGAAAAGAAATGCAAAAAGACTTTAATATCTGCGCAGACAGGAAATTCATGTACATTTTTAGTTCATTAGATTGTTGAAGTGTCTTCTAGTAATGGAATAGGTCATTTTACGAAATATGGAGGATAAAGTGAAATAATTAGTGGTAAAATACGCTTTATTCGTATAAGAATAAAAACAAAAATGTAAAATCTCTAAATGAGCTGCGATGGAACAAATCGGCCAGCTTCTGAGCTTCCCCCTACGGACCATGCTTTTAGACAACATTTAAAAAGGTAATCATTATTTTTCTAGATCACTCATTACAAAAGAAACATAATACCTACGAGTAATTATTTTCTTTTAGGTGTCTGTATCAATTAAAAATTTGGTTCAACAGCCATGTACAATACATGCACTTGGAAGACCCAACTCGATACGGTTGGACAATTGACGGTTGAAGAAAACGTTTGGAAGGCAACTTTTTCTAGTGAAGAATTTGTGCCCGATATTGTAAGACAAAATTTGTCAATAAAATGATCCGAGAAGATCTGTAACAACAACAGATTTATATGTATTGCTCAAGGTTTAAAATGCTGCAGTGAGTGCAAATATGCAAACTGCAGCAACTGTCCAGATTTTTTAGATTCCGACGATGATTTTAAAAATAATTTAATAATCATCTCTTATTTTTTTAATTCCAATATTAAGTTTTACTGTACAAATATAATGGATTTATATGCAACGTAAATAATGATAAATTAAACCTTTTGAGTACTTATGAAAATAAAATTTATACTAGAAATGTCAAAAATAATATTTTACATTACGTACCCACAACACGCATAACACACTGGTTAATGCAGAACCGCGCGAGCGAGGCTTTATGAAGTACCCGTCAGCAGAAACTTAATTTTAAGTAAAAATGGCTTGAAACGTAGAGTACTGCATTTTTTTTTCAAAAAGTTCCTTGCTATGTTAGCTTCAGTTCATATGCATATACTATGACAAAATTCCTTAAAACAAAATAGTTTTTCGCTTATTGAAAAAAGTGCAGGAAGAAAAATAAATATTGAAGTTTTACCCAAATTTTCAAAAAACTAGGTTTTTCATAAAGACTGAATTAATTCAATGACCTCCGCTCAAATTTCTTTTACCGACCTAAAAAGAAAACTTGATTATCTCAATTGGTGCCAGAGATATCGTGAGGGATGTGTGAAGAAGTAGGAAAAATTGATTTTGGCAGATTTATGACATTTTTCATAATAAAAAAAGTTGGACCTCCCAAAAATGTTGTAATTGGTCATTTCAAACGCCCAAGGACCTAATCTATTATTCTGTGAAGGTTCTATGTGGTTGTACCATATAAAAAATTTTTAAACATTTTTGTCGCCTTTTCAGTCGATTGTGTGTATATAAACAGCTATATTACTTATGCGTAAATACTGTTATTTGTTACAATGGAAAATATATAAATATGTGATGATTAATTGATTTAAGAATAAAAATTATAAAAAAAAACAAAGGAAACAAAGTGCAACCAAATGATCTTTTTACTTCTTAAACTTAAACTAAATTAAAGCCTATTAGATTTACCCTCACAATAGCAATAGGTTTTTTGCACAACTTGCTGGATTTGTGCTCTGTTCTCGCTCAACGTACCAGCGCTCATTTTAGCTAATAAAAGTAATTTTTAATTGGTTAATTCTGCAAGGAATCGATTCTAATCGTAACTATTTGAAAATGGGAGATTTTACTCTAAAATTTGGTACAATTTTTATTGATTTTAACTTTTATTAAGTTCTAAAATGTCCATTAATAATTGCCATATGCCTTCATCAGTTGGGCTATACGTTCGGAAATACTCTACAGGTCAGAATCCTTGATAGATCCACTTGAATTGTTTTTAATCGCTATTTATACTGCCATCCTAGACGTATTGAATTTCACTCGGATGCATTGAGTAGTTTAACTAGAATAAATAAATATTTAACGAACCACTTCTTTCGTTCACGGCGTCCACAGGTCAATAATGGTAATAGTTAAAATTAAGATGTATAAAAAGTATATTAGGAAGCAATAAAAATAAGATTCAGGCCGACAGGCAGAATTTTTTTTGTCTCTCTTTAAAAACTCGACGTTTCATGGCCTTCCAAATCTGTTTCAACAAAAGAAAATTTTGAATTTTTTATTTACGATTATCCGAAACTACAAATAGAAATGGCGTCTTGTTCCACAAGTCACATATGCACTCAAAACAAACATGTGACTTGTACAACGTGAAGTCATTTATATTTTCAGCTAATTTTTTTTTGTAGTAGCTTATAATTATTTAGCAAATTTTGAAAATTTTTTTTGTTGGGAAAAATATTTTAATTTTTAAAAATAAAACACATTGTTGTGAATAAAATCTTAACTAAACAGTAGAACATTTTTTATTGCGTTCTATACTATAATTTTGTATTAAAGGTTAGCATCGTGGCTCGAGACTTAAGAGTTGAGCGAATAAAACCGTTTCTGAAGTCAACTCCAAACACTGCAGCTGCTGCTCCTGTAACTAATTTTACTGTTGATTGAACCAGTCGTGTGTGGTATGGAAAACCAGAAAACATTTGGAGCAGTGGTACTTCTCTTAAGATGACTTGTCTTTTATTTGAAATGTCAGCGCTAGACAGTTACCTCAACCGGTTGCTATGCGGTGAGGTCAGTATAACCGAAGACCTCAAAATTCAGGAATAACAAAGGATCTTATCTCATTTTTCGTGGTTGACCTTGCTTTTAAAAACAGTCTATATACCAATGATCGAATTGCGGAGCGATCATCAGAAAGCATTGTCAACAAGATGTCTTTAGGATGGCCAAAAAATCAATTTCTTTTGGATAGGATGGGATCTATCAATACAATAAAATGTTATGACAAAAAGAACCTGCAACTAGCAAAAAGACTACATGACACTGACAAACAAAGCAAGATCAACCCTACAATATACCGGATACTCCTTCTCTAAAGACGAAAATATATTATTCACCCGAACAGTTAAATTATATTAGTGTCAGTCCATAAGCGAAAAGGAAATAACGAAAACTATTTTCCAAAAATTGAATATTTGTGCAACGTTTTTGATAACCCATAAATAATAATGCAGATATTATTACAATTAAAATAAATGATCAGAAATGATATTGTGCTTACTTGTAAAAATCGATAAAATTATGACTTTTTGATATTTCTTCTGTTAATCGACTGGCATGGCAAAAGGTGTGTTTAAATGTAATGTGAAAAAAATTATAACTTGTTGCACAATGGCTATTTTAAAGTGTAACGTCGTCATTCGTTACAATTAACATTTTTGCCTAACATTTTTTTACGTGAGTTTTATCCAACTTTTGGCACCGCAGCCGATTCCCTGAAGAAAAAAGTCAGATCGTTCCACCCTATCATGGAATTTCCTCCCTGATTCCTGACTAATATGTCAGATGAGAATATCTCGGGTAAAATTACATCCTCTACTAAAAAGACTTTGTACTTTGTCTTTTAACACAAATACATTTTAAGGTGATAGGTACATTGCTCAATTTAAATAATCGATTCATACATTAAATAATAACAGAATCAAAATCAATCGAGTGCCCAAATATCAATGAAATGATGTAAAAATGAGAATTACTTGAGTTGAGCACTCGTCCTACTAAAAAACCCATAAAATATGAACTTAATACATCACTGGCTGAAACAAAGATCGTAAATCTAAACTGAGGCTATAACTATTGATCAAGTGATTCCTGAACGTGACTTGGACTGAATTCTTCTTTCAGATGTTCTCTGTTTAGAGTTGGCATAGTATAATAAGCAAGTTCTCTGGGAAACATATTCATATTTTATTACTCGAACAAATTATGTATAGACTAACACCACAACAACATACATTTATATTTTGATTTTAAATTATTGTTAATTTGACAGAACAGACACAATAAGTGTATTTACGACAAAACAATTTTAATACTACATAAATATTGAGCGTAGTTAAATATACACTCAATAATGAAAATTAATAAAAGTCAATATTATAATTAATACATCAGACACGTACAAAAAACAATTTACGTCTTTGTTTTATTGTTAGCCCAGTGTCCAGAGATTTGGACCTTACAGTATTATCAAACAAGATGAAATTTACAGGCGAATAATGTTTAGAAATATACATAAAATGAAAAGTCCAGAAAAGTCCCGACAAAATAAAATATTTTTCTCAAATAACTCTGTAAGTACCAAGAATATGCAATATAAAAAGTACTAAAAATAAAAGGTTTTCACTTAATTTTACTTTCACAACCACGTAGAGGATTGGAAGTATAGTAATCTTAAAAAAAATTCAAAAATTTTTCTTGAAATAGGCTTACAATGTCATGAAACGTTGAGATTTTAAATTTGAGCGAAAAAAAAAAAATTCGGTGTCTGTCGGTCTGTCTGTCTCTCTGACGGTCTGTAACTTTTTTGTTCGCACGTTTTCTCCGGAACGGTTTAAGATATTGACTTGAAATTTTGTACACGTATATATTATAACTAGATCTAGAACTGTATTGTTTTTTGAACATATCCGGTGAAGGGTTGGGGAGAAAATAGGGGGAAATAAGTAAAACAAACCGATAAGAGTACAGAAACTTGAAATTAGATGTATATATACTTGAAATCAAGGTCCTAATTTTTTTATATTTTCCATCACACCACCTCCCCCCGCCCTCATTATTAAAGGGGTTGATAAAATAAAATTGAGATATTCACTTGAAATTTGGTATACGCATATATTATGACATCTGGAACTAATTTATATTTTTGGAATATCCGTTGAAGGATTGGGGGTTAAATAGGGGTAAATAGGGGAAAATAAGTAAAGCAAGCTGGCAAGAGTACAGAAATTTGAAATTCGGTGTATGTACTAGAAGCCAAGGCCTCAGATTTTTTTATAATATTTTTCAAGATCCAAATTTTATATTGAATTTGATAAATTTTAATACCTAGAACCATATTCTCACATTTTTACGTCTCGGCGCCGACGGGCTCGTAGCGCCGTTTTTATAAAACTTGTGTATTTGATAAATAAATCTATGTTCTTGCACTTTTCCGACCGACGCCTAGCGTCGTTTTTGTAAAGCTCTTGTATTTGATAAATTTTGATTCCTAGATTCATATTCTTGCATTTTTACATCTCGACCTCGACCGACGCCCAGCGTCGTTTTTGTATAACTTATGCATTTGATAAACTGTGATATCTAAATACATGTTCTTGCATTTTTACGTCTCGATGCCGACATAGATTCATGTTTTTGTATCTTCACGTCTCGACGTCGACCGACGCCTTGCGTCGTTTCTGTAAAACTTGAGTTTGATTAATATTGATATCTAAATTCATGTTCTTGCATTTTTACGTCTCGACACCTAGCGTCGTTATTGTAAAACTTGTGTTTGTTACCTAGATTAATATTCTCGCATTTTTACGAAAACTTTTTTTTTTGTGGAATATTAATGCTAATGTAATATTAAACTTTTCTTTATTTCTATCCCCTGTATAGTTGCAGATTTTGTAAATATCATGTCATGCTTGAAAGTTGGCCAAATTCAATGTATTGACGAAGCTTGCTAATGCCTGTCAATTTTTTTATGACATCTGCCCCTCATATTATTAAAATTCTATGACTAATTATTTCCGCGCACTAAAGTGCAAAGTAGTCAAGAAGTTTACCTTTAAAGAGACTTGGAAGGAAAATCTGGATGTCGAAGTAGGGATTCCTTAGACAGCGGCTTTTTATATGTGTAAGGGTTTTCGTGCAAAATACAATTTAAAAAGTTATAGGTCTATTCAAAAAGTACACAGAAAATTTCAATAACATGGAAACTATCGTATAGAAAATAAACTTTTAAAGATGAAAATATCAGCTTCTAATTACATGTAGGTACCGGTTTACAGTTCGTCACAAATAGTAATAATTAAATTGATGATTAAGGGGACGTTTCATATTTTTCAAAACACGTGTAATAGCCTAGTTCCCACGGAAATATAGCTTCAAAATATGGGAAAAATAATCGTTATAATAACTTTTGAATTTTTGATCTTTAGTAGTAGAGTAGTATATAACATGCCGAGATGGAAAGTGTTTCATTGTTGTCGAGAGATGAGATAGTTGACTGAGGCGCGAAGCGCCGAGGTCAACTAATTCTCGAGACAGCTATGAAACTTTTCACCAAGGTTTGTATACTATTTTATTCACAATCATCATCCTTAATGAAGAGAAAGCCAAATACCGTTTAAAATTCTTATATCAAAGGACAAATGTCAAAGTGACTTTCAGTAGTTTTTAATATTCAGGTTGGAAAGTGGCCACTTTCCAACCCGACATATTGCTTTCCAACCCGATATATCACTTTCCAACCCGAAATGTCATATTCCAGTTCAATTGTCGAATCGAATTAGAAATGTCATACTTTCTAACTTTTAACATGCAAGACAAGTTGATTATTACTATTTGATTGTGAATAAACGTATTTTTTGTAATACCTGTACCGTAAGTGGATCATCATTAACAAATTTTTATTAGAGTAAGCTGAACTTACAACTCATTTACTGGTTGCCATGGTTACAGGGCTGTAATATTCACTTATAGTCCGACGTGGGCTGTAAGTGAATATTACGTACTAGTTATTATTTACCTGCTCAGATCAACAGAACTTTTAGGTAAAAAAAATCTATCGTTGAAACCAAACATTTCATGCATACACAAACATGAAGATATTATTTTAAGCATCTTTATTATTTATGGAAATGTGAAAAGTACAATTATTCATATTATCAACAGTCAAAATTGATGGTTAATTTTTTTGTATTTCTTTAATTACTTCAGGACCATCTAGATAATATGGAGTATTCTCCATATTATCCGAGAGATCATTATCAGATGTTTGACGAGATGAACCGGCTTCTAGGTTGCTAATGTTGAAAATCTTGTTAGCTACTTGTATTTTGTTCGTTAAAGATTCCGCCACATAACTTTCTGCTACTGCCGAGGACTTCCACCCACCGTGCCTTTTCAACGCAAGAACGTCGACTCCGCTGTTAGCCAAAAGAGTTGCCGAGGTTCTGCGAAACGAATATCCACTGTAATTTTTTGCATTTTCCAAATTTAAAAATGTTGCAATATTAGATGGTATTTTAGCGAAGATATTTCTCCCAACTGGTTGGTTAACGCATTTCCCATTTTTATATCTCAAGAATAATCTTTTATTTTCTGAATTTTTGGTCACAGACTCATAATTTCCTGAATAATTCCAGACAGTGGAAATTGTCATTGTCTACGATAGTGAAACTTCTTGAAAGGTGATTTTTAGAATCAGGTATTTTGATAAGTATTACTCCTCCTTTATCAACATTATCGTCTACTGTTACCTTGCATAATTCATCTTTGCGGCAGGCTCCCGCAATTCCCATAATAGCAACGACCTTCTTCATCAGATATGTTTGGTCAGATGCTTCACTCAAAAATTTTACAATTTGTTCTATAGTAAACACCTCACTTTTTTTGGGACGATATCCAATATTTTTGTTTTTTATAAGTACCCTTAATTTGGCATATTTTGAAATTTCAACATTATCATTTAAGGAGATGGTTGACCGCAGCATGGAATATTCGCACCATAAGCTGGCTGGAGATGTATATTTTTTAGATTTCTCTAGAAAATATGCGAGTAAAACCGCCTCACTGGTATGAATATCCACATATTTAGCGTCGCACCACTTTCTAAATACGTCATATGTGATTTCGTACCTTTTTTAGATTTACCAGGTAGAAGCGATGTACAAGCAATATTTGCAGCTTCTTCGATATCCATAATAGTATTTCCTCAAAAACTGCTTGTTAAACTTGACTTTTCAACGAGTTGTTTATCTATTAGGCTTTCTTTTGTTAATTTCTAGTATATACGATATACCTAATTTATTTAAAATATTAAAATTAAATTTTGACAGGTAGTTGTCAATAATTCAAATTTAACTCATTAATTACTTTTCTTTGATTTTCGGTATTACAAAAAACTATTTACTAACCGCGAACAGTAAGTGACTTTCAGGTCTCAAATGTTTAGGAAACCACGGTCCTACGGGCCTTGGTTTCCCAAACTACATTCTCGACCTGAAAAGTATCACTTACAGTTATGGTACGTACTATTTTGTGCACTCACGCGAAATGAGTATTTCGCATTCTCAAAATAGTTCGATAAATTCAATTTTACTTTCATAATTGACGTTTGTGTCACTTCAAAATTAACATTTCTAAAATATGACAACCAAAAATTCAATTAGTAATTTGTAAGTCGCTGTAACAGTGTTCGTATTTCCGTTTAGATTTTTCAGGTATTAAATCAGAAAGCGCCGAATTTACAATACCTTTATAGCTCTGGAGGAGTAAGAGATTGAAATATCATTATCGCTGTTAGACATGTTCACGATTTTTCAAGAACTGTCAAAATGTTTTGTATACTTTAATACAGAATATACCATTTCCATAGAAGCGCTGTGATATGCCACCGCTAAAATTAAATAATGCGTAACCGGTGGTATCATTTTCACCATCGAATTGACTATAATTGTCGGTTACGCAAAAAATAGTGTTTATACCAAGGCTGCGAAATTTTTTAGCGCCCTCGGCCACAAGCGGCCTCGGCGAAAATTTTTCTCTCGGTACGTGAAGAGGAATTTCGCAGCCTTGGTATAAAAATAACTATTAAAAAGTTGTGAAGGCCATTGTGGGTGGAACATAATGCAAAATGACGTCGAACGAAAGAAAAATATTTTTTGTTATAACGTTATTACAATGTCATAAGGTATGAAAAATTATCGTGGATATAAAATTAAGGAGCAGAAAATTCTATAAAAAAGCCTTTATAAAAAATTTCTTACATATCGCGATCGCGTACAATAAGAATCAAAATTATGGCGTCACGTGCCAAGGCACGAAAACCTGTTTCCTTGCGTTTCGGTACAAAAGCTTTGATAACTTTTCAAGCAACTATCGGACTGTAATGAAGAAAAAGATTTTAAAGGACAAAAATTCAGCTGTCATTTCTTTATCATAATAGCGTTTGTTTCTTATATTGAAAAACAAATACAATTTATTTTTCTCTGTTTTAGAGCCTACTTCATTAACTTACCTATGTCTTGAAATATACTCATTAATGTAACAAATTCCGTCGATTTTAGGATCTGCATGTCACATTTCGATATCATGGTAGTCAAAGATGTTCAAAATTTGAGTACTTAGTTACTAGTATGCTTTACTTATTGACCGCTGTTTATCTCCATTACCCCCTACCTTCACCGGAATATGCTCGAAGCATAATCTAGTTCCAAGTCTCGTTATAATGCATATAGTGTTTACGAAGTCAATTGAAACTGGTCAGTGTTAAAGCACAGGACCGTGCGCACTTAACTTGATATTTTGTCCTATGTATTTAACAGTGGTATCGAGAATCGAATAGTAGTTGAAACTGTGCAGGCGTGTCCGAGACTGGCAATGTAATCAGCCTGAATGAACCATCTACGACTGCACTGGTTTAAAGATAATAAAACGGACAGGTCCACTAGCATAAAAGAAACTTGTAAATCGTTTCTCAGCAGTCAACGTGAACTTCTGAGATGTGTTGTCATTGGCCTGGGTTTGAGGACGGGTGGCGACGATTGGCTGGCACACGGGTATTCCTCAGTCCGATTGGTCGGTCGGTGTTTGAGTTATATCAGTCATTAGTCAACGTGGACTCGATATTTCTCCAGTGCAGTGCGAAAAATGGTTTTCAGAACAGCTTTATACCAAATATTCCGCCTAATTCGGTAATTGTATTAGATACTGCTTCTTATCACTCGCGAATATTAAATAAAATACCAAATACCAGTAGAAGGAAGACATTTTAAAATTCATGAGAGAAAAAAATATGGAAATTACTGTAAAAGTTCCAATAAAGCGCGAATTACTGAAACGAATAAAAGAACAGAATTTAAAAAGGGAATATGTTATTGATAACGTATCCAATATACACGGTCATACACTTTAGTGGTTACCTCCGTACTATGCATATTTAATCCTATCGAGATGGTTTGAGCAACTTTAAAAGATCGTTTGTGAAAATGTAATGACTCTCCAAAGGTAAGCGCGGTAGTAGCTGATCATATAAGAGTAATAAATGACCTCGACAATACTGATTTATGGAAAAATTGCGTTAAGCATGTAATTAAAATAGAAAATCAATATCCAACACTACCCCCCATTGTGCCGAGTGTAATTCAACCGGATAATGATTCCTTATCAGAAAGTGAAGATTTGGACGCGTCAACTTTTAGCATTTAACTCTTTTAATATATATTTTCAGAACAAAATATTTAGCTGTTATATTAGGTATGAAGTTTACTTTTTTATTATTATATTTCTTGGAATGTGTTTTATTTAGTTGACAAGAAATTTTAATTTAAGTTACTTTATTCTAGAGACATATTTTAATTTTGTTTTTATTTATGTTTTATATATACAAGTATACATTTTTGTTGTACCTACTAATTATTTGCTTTGGTTAAGAAACTTACATTTTTATTTTTATTTTAGAAGAAACTTAAATTTTATTCTTATTATTTAACATCCTTGCCCCTCGCCAATCTAACTTGTCCCATTCCCTCATCCCGGCAAGAATATGTTCATACCTTCTCGTTGTTCCTTGCTGAGCAATAACATATTTCAATATAGTATGGGATAACTTCAAAACTAAACCCAATAAATTTAAATATTTAGACTTTATATCTAAAACTGATATAATACTTCAAAAATATGTTATTGGATAAATGAACAAAAATAGCCTATCTAATAAACAAAAGATAATAAAAATTAATACAATTTTCAAAAAATTATAACATTTTCTTATGACAAGCATTTCTATTTATCTCCGCCCATGTACAATAAAGAGTTGCCGACTGTTTTTGTCGGATTTTAGTTTTTATACGATTTCAATTGTGCTCGTATACACTTTACGTGTATACTTTATCTCAGACTTATTCTGAGTATAAAAATGTCGGCGCCTTTGATAGATCGGTAAAGAACAAAGATACCGACATTTTTATACCGACAATAAATTTGGGATACAGTATATAGCTTATCTCTTATTCTGGGTATAAAAAATGTCGGCGCCTTTGATAGTGCGTTAAATAACAAAGATGCCGACATTCTTTATACCAACAATAAGTTTGGGATAAAGTATGCCTTTCCAGAGATACGTAGAAACAAAAGAACAGTCCGGATGAAATCGGAGCGCTTGATGCCAATTGGCACCCTGGGCTTCCGACTAGTCAACACCCCCCAAACCCCTCCAAACTCCGAGAGAGCTCGACAATAGCCGTTCTCTCTCACGACAGACTAAAGACGCTCCCGGTAGCCGACATTCCAGCGAAGAAAGAAGACCAAGGCAGAAGAACGCCAGAAGAAACGACCCAGCTGGCAGGGTGCAACAGCCAGGACCAGGTGAGGTCTGCTAACATCGCCTACACCGTCCGCATTTGCGCAAGGACAGGCAAAAAAGCAGGCCCGCCCCTTGTGAGGGCGATGATTGGGGCAAAGAGTTCAAACTCGACGCCTAATCATCCGAGACCGTCATCTTTAGTCAAGAATATTGGCGCAGTCCGATAGATAGACTTTTTTCTCTCAAGTTTAAAATCTCCAAATTTCCTGACATTCTAAACCGACTTCAACAAAAAAAAAATTAAATGTTTTACTCCATTTACTCCACTACGTGGACGTGGAAATAATAATTTAACTTTTCAACCTTGCATAAGTATATCTCGAATAGCCTATGTACTGTCCTGAAGATTTCAGATGAAAATAAACAGTTTTTTTATAATTTTTAGCCTGCTTAAGGTTATCTCAAGGGAATATTTTATATATTGGGACATGAGGTGAGAGATTCTATTTTCATTTGTATCATTGAATAATTCCTAGCATTCAAATAAAATGAATTTTTTGTTTATAATGTGGATTAGTACACAATCAAGTACTTTCTAGGTAAGACTAGATATGGTACTATAATTTAAGGCTCACAGAATGACCCTCATAGGAGGGAGGTCTTTCAGTTGTGTCTTCCATCCAGAAAAACATTGTTATGCATTATACCCCTAGAAAGTAGAGACTGATACGCCCATGACTAATAGTGACTGTCCTGGAAATTTGTAGAAAGAGTTTTCTGGAGTGCGGTGGAAGAAGATTCAATATATTATGATTTTAGAATAAACATACAAGTGTGGTCAAAATAAAGTCAACAACATACATAGAAGAATAAGAAATTTATTGTTTTTCACATTAAATATTAAATATTTAGTATAAGAAAGTTTTCTGCTAAATACCCGAAATAGTATTTTTAATGATTCTAAAAGTAGAAATGAGAAATATCGCAGTTAAATAGTAAGTGAACTATACTATAAATACGTTTTATGCACAGTTTTGAGCTTATCTGGCGCCGTGATTAGCCTTGATCGTGAAATAAATCAAGGGTAAATAAAATAGTAAAAAATGACAGTGTCAAATGGATCATTGATAAATTTAACGCAGTTGTATATTTGACAGCCCATTAGAGATATATTCTTTTTCCATATGTAATATTGATTTATCATATTTTTATTTAATTGATCACAGGGATATATTTATTTTAAATTCCTGAAATAGTATTTAATAAATAATATTTCCTATTTTTCAACTTTCAACTTCGAATTCTTCTAATTTTTCGTTTTCTAATTTAGGAAAAAGGTTGTCTTATTTTTCCCTACATATATCTACTAAAACGTAAATCATGGTCTCATTGCGTATTTACCTTCAAATCCCCAATTTTCCCCATTTTTAAACGAGGAAATGGAATGAATGAAATTAACAAACCGAAATGAAACCTCTTCACTGCCATCTGCATTTAAACGATAGCATAGGCCATGAAGGCAGCGCTCATTTGTCTGCCGTTCAAAGAACACTTGATGAGTGCACTCATCTAACCGCGCTATTACAAGAGTGGATCACAAATTGTTAATAATTGAGGGAGTCTTTGAACCGTGGCTTTGTTAAGCTAGCCCCTGATGTTTTTAGGATAACTTTAGGGCTTTAAGTTTCTCATGCACGTGCTGCAAGTTTAATCGATGTTTCAAAATAACAAAGGCTGGAAAATGAAATAAAAATTAACACGGTTTTTATATTGTGTTGCAAATGTTTCGGCTGCGCTGAAGTCACTTCCTTGCGTTTGTAGAATTTCCAAGTGAAGTGAATGCAGAGAAATTTTGTGTGGCTTTCAGCGATTAAAAGTTACAATTTAAACCTAAAGAGTTAAATTATTAACTTCAAGTAGCTATAAATTTGTATCGATTAATTGACTAAGGAGTCCTTGAATATACAGTGTGACCCTGGGTGGAGTACCACACTCTTGAAAACTTTCTTACTGTTAGCTTTTAGACAAAATATTATTCTTTTTAAAAAGTTTTGGTTGGGAATCCAGAAGCAGGAGTCAGATTTGTGATAAAATATACATATGTTTTCAAAATATAAATAATATAAATTTCTTTTTGAAAACATGTTTAACATCATCGTTTAAACACAGAAAAGTGCTTAAATACGGGGTTTAGTCAAAAAACGGACGGACAATAATCACACTTCGCAGGAAATCGATGCCGAAATTTTGTGACTATTTTATTTTATGAGGACAAAAATTGCAAGAAATTATTCAACTCTTACTTTACACTTAATTAAATTTTTAGCAGTGTTTTCTCAAAACGTAAAACATGAAAATAAAAGAATAACAAACGAGAACTGGAAGTAATTAATTTAAAGATCTGCATTAGTTTACACAATAAAACCAAGAACTACTCAAGGTGTAGACCTCCAAGTGATATACATTATAATAATGTATATAATAAAATATCGTTAAAAATAATCTACTGGAGACAAGTCAGGTGACGGCGTAGGCCAAGATATTATATCATAGCTGTCGATCCTTTAGTTGGAGAAGTGAACATCAAGCCATTTTTTGACTTGAATTGTTCAATGTACAGGACATCCGTCTTGTTGATACATTAATTTTCTTCTGAATTCTAAATTTTCGTTATCCAAAAAACAAAGGTAAATTATTTTATGATACATTATGCCACACCATGTATTTGCTTTTTAAATTGTTGACTATTAGCTATTAAACAAAGATTTGAATTCTCTTTAGCCCAGTATCTACCATTCTGTGAGGAACTCATCCCATTAGTTGAGAATGTTGAGTCATCACTAAATAGAATATTTCGATGAAAAAACCTATTTACAACAATTTTCTTACCCATTTGCAAACAAAACTTCAAACGACGATCATCATCTCCGTCAAGAAATTTATGATTAAACACTGGTTTGAATCGATGGAATTTGTTGCTTATTAGATTTCTTTTAGGTCTTCCGACACCTATATTTTGTGATATTTTCCTGAGCGAAATCCTTGGATATTCTTCTACAGGTTTAGGGTTCATAAATACAAGATACGGCATCGTCATTATTATACACTTCGCAAATACAAAACGAAAAGTATATTTCATTCGATTGACACATTTCTAAAATCGGTGATATTGCTCGAAGAGAAAAAATTTCATATCACTGTGTTGGTGATCGAATTCTGAACAACTATCAAAATGCCCGTCCGTCTGTCCGTCTGTCTGTCTGTCCATCTCTTTGTCTGTCTGCCTGTCTGTCTGTCTGACAGTCCGTCCGTCCGTCCGTCTGTCTGTCCGCCCGTCCGTCCGTCCGTCCGTCCGTCCGTCCGTCCGTCCGTCTGTCTGTCCGCCCGTCCGTCCGTCCGTCCGTCCGTCCGTCCGTCCGTCCGTCTGTCTGTCTGTATGTCTGTCTGACCGTCTGTCCGTCCGTCTGTCTGTCTGTATGTCTGTCTGACCGTCTGTCCGTCTGTCCGTCCGTCCGTCTGTCTGTCTGTCCGTCCGTCACGTTTCTTATAAGCACGATAACTTAAGAACCAAAAGTCCGATTGTATTGAAATTTGGACAGTAAGTTAGTGTTAACTAGAGGACGAACCCTATTGTTTTAGAACAAAATTGATGAATAAATAAAAAAATTAAATTTTAATTTTATTTTCGATTTTTTTTTTACTTTGCTAACTGCCCTGCGAGTTACAATCGCATTTGAATACATTTCAATGAAATCTTGAATTGCAAATCGATACGAGACATTAACGATTTTATACCATTTCCCTATGTAAATTCGTTGCTTTTTGTTAAATGATTTAGTCGACAGTTGACCGAAATAGATATCTTGGTCACATTGTAACTAAAGCTTACTCATTCTTGATATATAATTATTGGATAGTTCTAGTTTTAGTTGATTTTATTTTTTTATTTCGTAATGTGTATCTTTTCTCTTATCTCTTTGAGAAAACCATATTTAACTATTTCAATTAATTGTAACGGTGGAGTTGAATAGTTTTTTATTATTTTTGTCTTCCTAGATTAAAGTATTTATAAAATCATAGCGTCAATTTTCTATGAAATGTGACGAACATTGTCCTTTTGTGACAAAACCCCAAGAATAAACAAAATGAAGGCACTTAGCCTAATAAATACTTTACATTTTTTATCACTCCGTATATTTTATCATAAATCTGACCGCTGCTCATGGTTTTCTAGGATAAGCAAAACTTTTTACAAAGGATAATATTTTCTCGGAGAACTAACAATAAGAATATTTATAAGAGTGCGGTAGCCCATCTTCGGACACACTGTGTTTAAACACGTTCGTTAAAGAATATTAATGGCGAATCAAAAATACCACTTAAATTGTGAAATTCCAAGAAATTGGCCATAAAAATCTGAATCTTATACAAGTGCAGCAGACATCTTCATACATTCTTATAAATGCATATAGTCGGTTAAAAAATGTAAAAAGTAGATCCAAGGGCGCGCAGTTGTACGGGTTTCACAAATTTCATAATTTGTTTTGCTTGTTATTTATATATTTATTTCCTGCAACACGCAATTTACGACAGTTAAGTGTTTCACCCGTAATATCTTTGCTAAATTTGGCACAATATCACCTGTAATAAGTAATTAAAAATCATATACATAAAAAACAATACTATCAAGAGCAACGCCTCTGTAAGAAAACTATTACTGGCGGAAAGCCCATTAAATTTTGTAGCCTCTGTCGGTTGCCCGTATATTAAGCAAAAAATAATTGAAAAACAGATGGTACGTTTTCTTTTCTTTACTAGGCGCCAAAGTCATTTAATGTTTAATGTACTTCTGTGTGTCAACAACAGTACATCATTCAGATTATTGACCAAGCTCTGACCGCTTTCATTCATCATTTTGTGTTTGGTATACACAAAAAGATGAATGATAAAATGCGAAGAGTACTCTATAGAATATGCAACAATAATATAAAAAGTGCAGTAAATCGGCGAAGAGTATAATGGTTAGCTTGCTACTTTAATAAAAACCGCTGCCTAAGGAATCACTACTTCCACATCCAGATTTTTCATCCAAGTCACTTTGAAGGAAACACCATGAGTAGATTCACACTCTGGTATGTGGAGATTATTGGTCATATAATTTTATTAATATCTGGGGCAGATGTCCTCCCACCCCATCAATGAAATCATCTCAATCAGATCTCATTACAATACATACGTGCACTAACTTTCAAGTGAACATCTCAATTTCATGTTATCAATCCCATTAATAATGAAGCGGAGGTGGTGGGGTTTGAAAAATATTAGAAAGAAATCTGACGCCTTGGTTTCTAGTGTATGTACATATACACCAAATCCCAAATTTCTGTACTCTTACCGGCTTGATTTACTTATTTTCCCATATTTACTCCTATTTAACTTCCAACCCATCAACGGAATCATCTCAAAATATAATCTAGCTCCAGATTTCGTTATAATACATATGTCTACCAAATTTCAAGTGAATACCTCATTTTATTTTATCAACCCCTTTAATAATGGAGTATGGGTGGTGGGGTGTTGAAAAATATTAAAAAATCTGAGGCCTTGGCTTCTAGGATATACACCGAATTTCAAGTTTTTGTACTCTTACCAGCTTGCTTTATTTATTTTTCCCTATTTTTCTCTACTTACCCCCCATTCCTTCAGCGCAATGATGTCAAAATGCAATCAAGTGTCAGATATTGTTAAAATACATTACGTGCACCAAATTTCAAGTTAAAATCTAATTTAATTAGATCAACCCTTTTAATAATGGAGTGGGGGTGGTGGGGGGCTACAAAATATAAAAAAACCTGAAGCCTTCGCTTCTAGTTTATACACCAAATCCCAAATTTCTGTACTCTTACCAGCTTGCTTTACTTATTTTCCCCTATCTATCCCTATTTAACCCCCAACCGTTCAAAGGAATCATCTCAAAATATAAAGTAGTTCCAGATGTTGTTATAATACATACGTGTACCAAATTTCAAATGAATATCTGAATTTTATTTTATCAACCCCTTTAATAATGGAGTAGAGGAGTTGGGGTTTGAAAAATATTATAAAAAAATCTGAAGCCTTGGTTTCTAGTACATACACCGATTTGACCCCCAACCCTTCAACGGAATCATCTCAAAATATAATCTATTTCCAGATGTCGTTATGATACATACCTGTACCAAATTTCAAGTGAAATGGGTATCTCAAATTTATTTTATCAACCCCTTAATGATGGAGTAGAGGTGGTAGGGGGTTGAAAAAAATTAAAAAGTCTGAGGCCTTGGCATCTAGTACATTCATCGAGTTTCAAGCTTCTGTACTCATACCAGCTTGCTTTACTTATTTTCCCTTATTTAACCCTATTTAACCCGCGACCCTTCAACTGAACAAAAATTCTGAAGCCTTGGCTTCTAGTACATACACCGAATTTCAAGTTTATGTACTCTTACCAGCTTGCTTTTCTTAATTTGCCCTACTTACCCCTATTTAACCCCCAAACCTTCATCAGAATAATCCCAAAATATAATCTAGTTCCTGATGTCATTATTATATATACGTGTACCAAATTTCAAGTGAATATCTCAATTTTATTTTATCAACCCCTTTAATAATGAATTGGAGGGGGTGGGGGGATGAAAAATATTATAAAAATTCTGAGGCCTTGGTAGTAGATACATCAAATTTCAAGTTTCTGTACTCTTACCAACTTGTTTTACATATTTCCCACTATTTACCCCTATTTCCCCCAACCCTTCACCGGATATCTTCAAAAAACAATCCAGTTCCAGATCTCGTTATAATATATACGTGTACAAAATTTGAAGTCAATATCTTAAACCGTTCCGGAGAAAACGTGCGGACAAAAAATTTACACAGACAGACAGACCGACAGACAGACAGACAGAAAATTTTTTTTTCGCTCAAATATAAAATCTCGACGTTTCATGATATTCTAAACCCATTTCAAGAAAAAAAAAAGTGATTTTTTTTTTGCGATTACTATACTTCCAATCCACTACGTGGATGTGGAAGTAAAATGCCGCTCATTGTTTGTTCTACATTTCACTCTTCATGAACCTACTAGGTTAGAGTAAAAGAATTGTCCGATAGTGCTTTAGCAAATAAGAAACAGACCTCTATCCGAAGCGACGACCACATGGAATCGTACCCTTTTACATAACGAAACGGAATATACTTAAATCAATAATATAATAGTAATATGAATACTGTGTCTGAGGATTTTTTTTTAAACTAAATCTGTTCCAGTCTAATATCTAGTAAAATAGACTACCTATGATTGTAAATTTTTTTGCTTATCTACGCGTGTGAATGTCCCAATCATATTTATATAGAGGAATAGTTCAATAAACACTTATTGGGCATTTCTTTATCTCACCGTAGACTTCCGACCCACCGCCAAGAAAACGTAATTTTTAGTTTATTTATTTAGAGTGTCCGAAAATTTTCGTGATCCTTTTAAAGTGCTGATTTGCATTTAAAAAATGGTAAAAAAAGTTTCTATAACCATGTTTACAGAGATACACGGAGATACTACGGCTATCTGCGATAGCGCCTTTTACTGATTATCTTGGAAATACTTGGAAACTTGGTGTGCAAACATAGTAAAGAAGGTTCCTGTGAGCATGTTTGTGGGAGTTACTTTCAATGACGTAGTTACAATAATAATAAAAAATCATTCTTTTGGAAAAAAATTTAATGTATTATTAAAGAAACAACCTCAAATAAACAAAACTATGCAAGTTATTCCAAATGCCCTCCTTCCTCTTAAATACAAATCATCGCGCGGCAAGTAATATTATTTGTGGTCCCTGGTGTCATTTCCCAGTGAAAATTTCAAATATCGCCATTATGTGCCCCTATTTCGATAAATCATAACACGTATTACCAAACAAATCTTTAATATTTCGTATAAGCTGCTTTCAATAAAAATAGTTTTTTCGTGCTGCAAATTTTTATATTGGCTGGGGAATGGTAATTGAATATTTAAGTACTAATAATATAAACTTAAAAATAATAGGAACAAAAGGTAAATTCATTTTGCTGAATACTGTATAAAATAATCTTAAGTAAAATCAGTAAAAACCTATATTTAATCTCAATCCTCAAAGGGCCGTAGCTCCGAAGCATTTCCGGACACATGTTTATAGAAAGTCTTCTTACTATTTTTGCTTGTAGAATCGGCACCTAAAGGACAATACTTGAATTTCCAGTAATTCTCTATCAGAAAATATTCAAAATTTTATAATTCTGAGATAGTCGCGATAATACGACAGAACTTTTCCCATTTGTCATTCATCTAATCGCGAATTAGAAAGCATTTTACTTTCATGATCTAGCCCACCATTGCTGAAGCTAATGTGGTGTAACTTGACTAATCATTGCATAATAATATAGTTCGCCTTACCCCACCCTGTAATTATCTTTTGCCACACTAATAAAAAAGTTGAATAGGTCATCACCTACATCATTTTTTAACAAAGATTCTTTCGTTTGTATTATCCTCAAAGGTAGAGGTCTCTGTATTCAATATTTTTTTCGTATTATCATGGTTTCCGAGATTTTCAGAAAAGAACGATTTTGTGTAAGTCAACTCCCCCACACCCGCTCAATATAATGATGGGGCAGTGGGTAAGATTTTTAATATGTTGGTTTTCACAGAATTGCTGTTATTGCCCCATCTTTTAGTTATCTTCCTATTTCACCTAGATTAAATCCAATATACTGGTGCAGCATTAAATAAACAATTTCGAAATTCTAAAGGAAATGAATATATTTTCCGTTTCGTCAACCATGTCGGCATCATCTAGGGAAGATTAAAACTATTTAAAAATGTTCATCATCTTCAGATGATGTCAATATGACTGGCACACTAGTACAACTAGTAATCGACTGTAGTGTTCACGTCTTTTGGTGTCTAAGGAATCTACCTCATCACCTTTATCACACCTTAGAATCCATGCCCCTCCTGGACCTAGCATAATAACATTTAATATTAAAAATTATTCATGCTTTATAGAATTAATCTATCTATACTTTTTTTCATAAAATATCGCCACGAATTTTCAAGTGCAATGCGTTCCAAGAAACAATTTCTAGAAAAAAACATAATACTTCATAGTCTACATTATTTACGATCTGTTCAACTTCTTCGAGGTTGATAAATCAAGAACTGTATCATTATACTTTTCGCAAATACAAAACGAAGAGTATATTGCATTTGATTGGCACTGATCGAGTTCTGAACAATTTTCAATGTCCATCTGTCTGTCTGACTGTCCATCCGTCACGTTTCTTAGAAAAATGATAACTTGAGAATGAAAAGTCCAATTATATTAAAATTTGGACTGTAAGTTAGTGTTAGCTAGAGAAAGAAGAATATTGTTTTTTTGACAAAATCGACCAGTAAATAAAGAAGTTATCAATTATTATTTAACCTTAAAAAACTATTTTTGTTTGTTTTGTAATTAAACAAAAAATGTCTAAAACTAATATTATTTACAAAAAGCTGCAAAGAGTATCCTATAGAATATGCAACAATGATTAAAAAAACTGCAGTATATCGGCGAAGAGTATAATGCTTGGCTTGTTGATATATGGGATTAAACTTTGTGTTTATCTCAAATACAATGTCATTTTTATATTTGGTCAATGTTTACGACATCCACTTATTCATTAGCAAAAAACAAAAAATACTGATATATTTTACGTTATGTATATATACTACTGTCTCCATTTACAACTGTAGGAGCTGCATTATTATTATTCCTTGCCCTACCAGAAATACTAAAACAATTACTTACACCAAACGACCTTGAACTACGAAAAAAATTTGCAAAAAAACATAACAATGCGTCCCTATATTTAATGTAAAGAAAGATAATATTCCTTGTCCTTCTCGAAAAATTTTTTTTTTACAAAATTATAATTTTTTGGCATTTCTAGTAGGGCAAGGAACAATAATAATACAGCCCTTACAGTTGTAAATGGAGACAGTAGTGTGATGCAGTGAGTGAGAGTGAGATGGAGAATGAAATGTGTAAACCTTTTGAAATTTTTTGTGGCAGTTACAGGTGTTTGCACAACATATAGTAGGTGGCAAATTGTTACTTATATAACGTAACATATGTCAGTATTTTTAGTTTTATGCTAATGAATAACTGGATGTCGTAAACATTTTAAAACAGCATTCGGATACTTTTTAAATATCATATGAGAACTTTCATGATTTCGCCAATACAATAACAATGACTAACAGACTGTTGGTAGGATATTCAAAGGGGGAAGAGACATCAACGAGACTCAATTGGTTTAGAATGCCGAATATCGTTCATATTAATTAAAATTTTGTTTTTGAAATAACTCCTTATTCTTATTATTTCTTTCATTTACAGGTATTTGGGATTAAAATTCTAGTTTTTATTTAAATATTTATTGGTAACAACCTTATGCTTTCCTGAAATTACCACGAAGAAAATAGTTTACCTGTCTATTATTTTTTGTTTACTTGTATCGGGATGACACTGTTTTTCTGGAAAATATACCAAACGTATTTACACACATCATCGAATTTATCGAGGCATGTATTTTATATAGGTAGACTTTAAAAGAGTTATTTACAACAATATGACATATATTCTGTATATTGAATCAATATTAACAAATTATTTCAATGTCTTACCTGGAGAATACGATTTCAAAAATAAAAACATGCGAACACCCATATTTCTGTGTCAGTAAAGTATCGCGGCGTTCCCGAAACCGAATTCGATCGTCAACTGTCAAACAAGCAGACAAGGCATGTTATGATGCAGAGAAGACACATGACAAGAGCCATTGATAAAGCTTCAATGCTTTCCCACAGTCCTTATCATGTTATTAGAAGGCTGGGAGTGCTCTCTCTTTTGTTTCACAGCCCGCTTGAATTATCTATATATTCTATTTTATCGCAGCAATTTTTATTAGGAACCATATGGTTTAGTCAGTTTAGTGTAAGGATAAGGAGTGTAACTTCACTTTTGTTTATATGTATACACTGACATACAGGGTGTGGAATGAGGCCCTCCGAATAAGGAGATTGTAATTTTTTTGGGTGGGTCATTTTCAAAGTTAAAAAGTTACGGCTATCCATTTCAGCGGTTAGTATATGCCTAAGAGAAGTTCGACGTTGACCGATTCGACCATCAGGACCCACGTACACTAAAAAAAACATCAAAAACTACCTCAAAGTTTATGAAATTAGAATGCAATATAAAATATAGAAAAAAAATGATATTAACTTAGGTAGAATAGAGTCAACTTTGGACCACGTAAGGAGAATAATTTCTATTTTTGGAAAACCAAAGGCATGTAACAGAATGCAAAAAAATCTAATTAACAAAAACTTTTTAAAAACGCGGTTTTATTAAAATATACTATAAGACAAATATTTTGTGATTTAATTGGGACAGAATCGTAGTCCAATGCGTGGACCCAGCGCGGATGAGTTGATGTTCACCGCATAAAGGGCTCCTAGTTTTTTATTTGATTGAGTAATATTAATTCTGCTCAATTAAGGAGGATCATGAAGGAATGTAGAATATTTGTGTGTAGTTTGGTGTAATTAAAAATTAACAGTTCATGCTACTTTAAGTATACGACCAGATTTGTGAGCAAAAGCATTCTTTTGACAACTAAATGACAACAAGCTGTAAAAATAGTTCATCTCACACATATCTTCATGAAATAAGAATAGAGAGTTACATACCGAAACTTGCCTATACGTTTAAAAATGAATTATTTTTTCACTTTTAAACATGCATACAGTATATAGGCTCCAATACTAGTAGTAATAGATAGATGAAGATTTGTTGTTTTTTATCAGTCAATGTCAAATATAAATATTTCATACTTATTCATGGATATTCTCTTGGTTTTGCATGGAACATCGTTATGAGTGGCTTTGGGCTTTTCTGATGAGTCCACAATAAGGACGAAAAATGTTTCAAAGGCTAAGTATTTCCAAGAAACTGAATGAGATTTTATGAACGAAAATTTTTTTAAAGACAAGGTAGGTAAATAAATTAATTTCAGGCCTTTGTTCTCATTTTTAACTGAATTTACATATCGTAGGGGATCATGTAGATACTAGTTTAACCTGCCTAGCCGGGGACTATGTTGGATGCTGGTGTTATAATGAGAATGGCATATAAGAATTTTTACTTGTTAGCACAACCAGAAGTCAGGTTAAAGAATGCAAAGATTTCATTAATATTTTTACATATAGTTTTTCTTTTAGTTCTCATAGATAGTTTTCCTTTCCACTGTTTGCAAAATCCTATAAAGAATATGTTTCATTGCCTATACGTATTTGGTGCAGCATGAATCTCTATCATGCGCGTTCTAGATTCTAATTGGCAAATTCTAGGTGATTACTCCAGAACAGGGACTTTCGGAGTATTTTCTGCAATATTTATCGTTTAGCCATTTTAAAAGTTTTTAACTTGCAATAATTTGCATTCAACTGACATTATATGTGAGACTAAACCAAAAGTGTTGTATACCAAGTAATATATCCCTTAACCAGATAGGAGCAGTAACAATGTTGTTTAAAGACAGTTAACCTTTTAGATGCCTGAGGAACACCTGATCTATTTATATAGATATCATTAATTAGAAATAATTACTAGTGATATATTATTGTATTGATAATCCAAAAGGATCTAAAGATCACATATATGACATCAAATATTAATACTATTGTGGATATCTAGATAAATGTTATTATTGCATTATTATCTTCTCAAATAACTACATATTTCATTTATAATGTAGTTTAAAAATGAGAAAATTATTAGTCTTATCTCACAACCTTTACCATATTTTGCAATCGGCTTTGTGGTAAATTATACTTGTAATTTAATAGAATATTGTAACGAAATTAAATAATACAAATGTTACAAAACACTTTTTTTTCGTTATTGATTTATGTTCATGTTTACGCTTGATTTGATCCCCCACCTTCTTCCGAGCGTCTCACTCACGATAAAATCGTGTATTTAGTTGGACAAATTTCAATAATCATTAGTCATTACAATTGCATGTTGTTGATCTTTTGCATCATTTCTGTGCATAATTAGTAAAAAATGTTCAGTTTCTGAATAAGTAGAACCTTTTCAAAGTTTTTTTTTTTTACAAAAAAAAAATAATTTGTTTATTTTTTTTACATAATATATTAATCTCACTTTTGAAAATCTTCCAAAAGGTAAGCAACTGGAATAAGTAGGTATGTATTGACAATGCAGGATCAACTTCTTCATTTACATGATCAGAATGAATATCGTCAATCTGGTCCGTTGGTTTTCCCACCAATTTGGAATATCCAATATAGAAATAACTCCTGTAGAAAGTGGCTTTTTCATCGCTTATTTTTCGTTGTGTCGAAATCGTTGGATCGGATGACACCAGCATCCAATTAAAAATATTTCTACTCGTGTTTACAAGAGAAGTTTTCTAGAATGAAAGACTTGATTATGGTACTGCTATGTACTAAAATTTTGTGTACTGAACATTTTATACAAGCCATATATTTGTACTAGCAATTTTGCTGCATCCAAGCAGCAATTTTTAAACTGCTGTACGTTCATATAGTGGCAACAGGAAATTATACACGATATATTGGAAACCCCCCCTATTGCTTAGGTTGATCCACCACCATATCCATTTCTTCATCAAATTTGTTCGTTATCTTTCCATGATTTTACAGAAGCTTTCAATTCTTTTCCTCTTGCTTGCCATTGCTTTAATTCAATCTTACATGAAATATCCAAAAAGCACTCCAAATAGCTCCGTAGCTCACGAAGATCCAAAATTTCGTATTCATTGGCATTAATGTTACAAAGCTTTTTAAAGACTTCGAGGATATTGATGTCTTTCGGTGTAACTTTGCAGATCTTGCAAGATTGAGTTGATTTTATTTCCATTAAAATTTAACGGATTTGCCGCCAAGCATGGTGCAAAAATACATATGTTTGAAATGCCATTGATTCGTATCATGTGACCGAGGAATTATAGTTGAGTCTAATTCAGCTATCTGAGCCTCAACACTGCCAAACTCTTGCTTCACACTCTCATCAGTAGAATTTTTCAGTCAGCATAGAGGCCGACAATATTTTGAATATTTTGAACTTGACACGCTTGGATTTTTTCACATCAGCTTCATGTCTGAAATAGAACATGAAAAACTAACTTTTTCCATGCAGAATACTCTATTAAAGAGCGGGAAGTGGACAACTGCTGATGTAGTCAAGCTTCTAACACAATTAAGTCCACGAAGTTTGAATAAAATGAAAACAGTACCCGGATCAATCACAATAATCACTCCTTATACCCCAGAAGAAATTGTTTATTATTGATTCAAATCTTGGAAAGGAAGGTTATCTAAATATTCAAAGTGGTGCCAAGAAAAGAGGAGTAGGTAAATATTTATCCACCATACAATGTTATTTCTCCGAATAAGAAGATAAGCTATCCACAAAATATTGTAGTCAATGGGAATGAAGCATATTGTCCATTACAACATTACAACATGTTTGATCGCATTGTTAATCGTTTATATTAAGTCCATTTCAATGTAATGGAGTACAATTAACATTTATTATAAATGGGACCTGGATGGAAATGGCGGACGTAATATTTACAATCAAAATTTCTGCAATAACTCCAATTATGGGGATTCCAATATCATACTTGGTTCCTTTGCAAATGTCATTTATGTACGAAGGAGGAAAAATTCAAAGTATTTTCATGTTCAGACATGAAGCTGATGTTACGTCTCTTACTTCGTTCACAAACTTACGAAAACAGTTTCTTCGATAGAACCTAAGGAAATAAATATATTACTAGCAAACAGATACTAGTAATTATTTCAACTACTACTTACTACTTACCGGCTATATGCCACGATCAACATTTGATTATAAGAAAGAAATATGCATATTACGTACAGCCAAACTGTCACAATAAAGTTATTTTTAGTTTTAAATTATCCTGTTCAACAAAACCAAAAAACAACTAAAGACAAAAACACTTATTAAAAAACTTTAGAAACTTTCGCACACACGTGTTTCGGTATCCTACAATAAGGATACACTCTTCAGTCCTACTTCTTTCAAAGTTTAAAATGAACTGAATAGTCATTTCTCACGCAAATACCTCTGCAATAATTATTTATGATTTTGACGAACAGGATAATCCAAAATAGATTTCGGAAAATTACCAGTACAAGAATAACCATAAAATATAATTAATTGCAAATGCATATTGAATTTTTACTTCAATCGCATACCGAAGGGAAGTATTGTATTCGAGAAAAAATCACCCTCGGAGATTTTTTCGGATTTTGACGTTTCAGATCACGTAGATTACGAAAATATAGGTTTTTCAATTCCGTCTGTCTGTCTGTCTGTCTGCTTGTATGTCTGTCTGTTGGTGCATTAACTAAAAAACCTACTTGACGGAGAGGAGTCAAATTTGGTAAGTAGTTGACCCTACTGTCAGCGACGAAATAGTTAAACTTTCACTGGAAAAAATACGGGGTGGACCATCTGAACGGAATAAATAATGAAAAAATTTTTTTTTGCTCAAATTCAAAATTTCCGTGTTTCATGACACGCTAAACCTAGCTCAGAAAAAAAAAATTGAAAATTTTTAAAAAATTGTTTGCCACTAAAATAGTTGTTAAAATTTCGACATTTCATAGAGTTCTAAACCTATTAAAAAAAAAATTTAGACATTTTTTTTTACCATTTTTGAAAAAATTTCACCACTAATATAGATGAATTTTTTTTTCTTTGTTTAAATTTAAAATTATCACGTTTTCATGGTATTCTAAACCTATTCAAACAAATTTAAAAATGTTTACATTTTTTTGAAAACATTTTAATTCTATTTATCACTACTTGCCATAGAATAGATGAAAAATTTTGTTTGCTCAAATTTAAAATTTCCATGTTTCATGACATTCCAAACCTATTTTGGAAAAAAAATTACCACTAGAATAGATGGATTTTTTTTTCCTCAAATTTGAAATTTTCACGTTTCATGACATTCTAAACCTATTTCAGAAAAAAAAATTATTTTTTTTCACCATTTTTGAAAAAAAATTTACCACTAAAATAAACGGAAAATTTTTTTTCCTTGCTCAAAATTTTCACGTTTCATAGCATTCTAAACCTATTTCAAAAAAAAAATTACTACTGTAGAATAGAAGGAAACTTTCCTTTTTGCTCAAATTTATAATTTCCACGTTTCATGGCATTCTAAACCTATTTCAGAAGAAAAAAAATGTCGAAAATTTTTTTACCAACATTTTTTAAAAATAAAAAAAAAAAAATTTTTAACCACCACTATACTTCCACTCCACTACGTGAACGTGGAATTGAAAATATGACAGGTGGCAATAATATTTGGTATATGCACCTATTACACTTTTATTGAAAAATGTACAATTGTACAGGATGGTCATCCCAAGAAATAATTCAGTCATGGTGGACATTTATAAAGGTATTTGCACAAGCCTTCCTTCCATATTTGGCACCTGTTATTTAGTATTGAACTTTTGCTGTTGGATGAGCACTCTGTATATTTTTTTGACCAAAACTTATCAGGTTTTCTTTGTAATAATAGTGATAACTATATTCCGATTATTATTTTCAATGTCACTTCGTATTTATTTTTTTTTTAGGGTGACCGCCATGCACAAATAAAGAGGGAAGTTCTGTGTAAATACCTTTACCGATTTTTTATAAATACTGCTACATGCGTTGAAACGAGATTTTTTATTAGTGTGCGTCTTATCAAAAAAACATTATGGATCGTAAGTATGCTTGAAAACGGGTCGTGAGAGAATGATATGGCTGAGACCCCAGGGACTGAACAATATCCACGACTCCTAAATATGTTGGTAAATTTTTTATCAATTCTCAGTAGAATATTTGTTAATTATAGTACTACTTATTACGCAATGAAGCAACTTATCTCCTGACAAAACATTAATGATTGTATATGTATATTCTAACCGGGAACTGAGAGAATGACCTGAGTGAGACACCAGGGACTATCAAAATAAATAATACCCATTCAGGACAAATCTTTGGTGAGCTAGAAATCGATAACAGGATGCCCAGTTGAGATAACAGTCACTAAAACAAGAAAATCACATTGGGATGAGGGTCGCAAAAATTGGAAAATGAAACAACTACTATGCTGAACCACTAGGTTGAGTTCTACTTCAAGAAATACATGAAGTCCATAACTAGGGAGGCGGAATTGTACGTCAGGGCATCGGAAGAAAAAGTGATTTCGTCTTCACAGCCGTCTATTATGAACAATATATTCATTCCTCAATCACTTGTAGTATCATGTACAAGCCTTACTAGACCAAACCTAATTTTACTGGGTGGTGATTCACCCACGATGGGAGTCAGCACGTGGAGTGCCACGTGTATAAAGAAAAATCGGACTGTTGATCCAAGAAAATGCTTTTCGATAAATTAAACTAGTCTTACACATCATATATAGTCATTTTTAGAACAATATATGAAAGATTTAAAAATGATTTATTATTTGTTTGCTTATAATTGCATTGAAACATTCTTTATAGGATTTTGCAAACAGCCGAAAAATTAACTATCTATAAAAGAAAAACTTTATATAGAAATATTAATGAAATCTTTGCATTCTTTCGATAACCTGAATTCTGGTTATGCTAGCAAATTAAAATCCTAAAATGAATTTGTCTAATTTCTTATTTGACAATTCTCATTCTAACACTAGCATCCACACAGTCCCCTACGGCCATGCAGATTAAACTAGTATCCACATAACCCCCTACGATTATGAAGATTCAGTTAAAAATGAGAACAAAGACCTAAAATGATAAATAAATTCATTTTAGGTCTTTGTACTTTCCTAGTTACATGATTTGAATAATGCGATAAATATTGCTGCATAAGCCTTACTCTTGTATATTGTCATTTCTCCATAAATGAGTACTTTGAAAATACTAAGAAATTAGAGCATCTAATACTGTACATTAATGTAAAGACTGATATATACCTTTAAAATTTCCATTCTATGGCCAATGACAGCGAGAAAATGTTAAATTCCCTCTTTCAAAAAATTACAAAGCACTCATTGTTTCGCGCATAACTTTCTAAATTTTCAAGCTGCAATGTTGGAGAAGTAAACATTTTAAAGAGAATTTCAAGATCTTTAAATTCCATTGTATATATTTATGACGTCATACTGACAGTGATATTTAAGCTTGATATCTTGACCGGTAAACGATCGAGCGCCATTTTAAACTATCACATTCTTAGAATTATTTATCAATCATCATACAAAAATAAGCAAAGAAAGAAAATATTTGTCATTCCATGACTTTTTTTTGTACTATGAAACTTTTTAAGAGAATATAAGACTTTCTCATTTGTCATTTAAGAAAAGCAGTCTGAAGCTACCAATTTTCTAATAAAATCGCAACCTACATAACGATATAATTCAGAGATTATAAGTCTTCAGGAAAAATTGTACACCACGTCTTTCTTTTACAATTTGATTCTATATCAGGTTCGGTGGTTAGTATTTTACTTATTTCTCCACCCCTCCAGAAGATAAAAGCGGCAATTTTCAATGGGTAAACTTTTTAATGCTGGACCATAACTACACTATTCAAAAGATCTTATTCAAATTTATCCATTGGAGCTGGGTTCCCAGACTTTTGAATTTCGCAATCTAACGACACTCTTACTACATTGCAATTTTGAGGATGAGACGGTGTCGTGCTGCAAGCAAAAGAAATACCCTTCACTAACGTAAAGCGAAAATTTACTCACAAATTTTCAGATTTTAGTATCAGTCAAAAATACCCAGAGCTACGTATATTATAATATTTATTCTATTAAATACATTAGACTTTCCAAAATTACTTAATATATTTATTTTTTTAATTAAAAATAGTTTGAATTACTTCTGCGTCCATGTACTGGACTGGAAGTATAGTAATCGCAAAGAATGTTTCAAGTTTGTTTTCGTAAAATAAGTTTAGAATGTCCTAAAACGTGGAGATTTTCTTGAGAGAAATAGAATAATAATTCTGTCTACCGGTATGTAATTTCTTTTTTGCGCACGATTACTCTAGACCGGTTAAAGATATTGACTTGGGGTTAGCTGCCCTCACTTGGAATTAGTTCATATTTGGAAGGTAAGTGCCTACCAATATAAGAATAATATACCCCAAATTCCAGCTTGAAAAAAACATTTTTACAAAATTTATGAAAGAATTTTGAAAAATTTGAGAACCAAAATAAAAACTATTTGTAAAATTATTGATTTACAATCTTTGCATTATTTCAATAACCTGAATTCTGGTTATGTTAGCAATTAAAATCCTAAAATCAATTTGTCTTTCTTATTGGACAATGCTCATTATAACACTAGTTTCTACACAGTCCCCTACAGCTATGCAGAATAAACCAGTATCCATATAACCCCCTACGGCTATGAGGATTCAGTTAAAATGGGAAGAAAGGCCCAAAATGAATTTATTTACATACCTCGTCTTTTGAAAAATTTTTCATTCAAATGAATTACATTTTCATGAAATCTATCATTGTTTTTTGGAAATGCTTAGCCTTTGAAACGCTTTTCGTGTGAGTGGCTTTGTGCCTTTCTGATGAGCTCAGAATAAGGGCGATTTCCAAAAAACAGAATGATAGATTTCATGAAAATGTAATTCATTTGAATGAAAAAGTTTTCAAAAGACGAGGTATGTAAAAATCTATAATTTTGCAAATAGTTTTTATTTTAGTTCTCATCGATAGTTTTTTCTGAAGTTTGCAAAATCCTGTAAAGAATATGTTTCATTACTATTTAGCAAATGTTTCAAAGAAGTAAACATTTTAAGTTTAGCAGAAGTTGTCGTGTTTAATTAGTATACTCATTCGACAATGCTCGCGTGCAAGCTTCATTTGTTTCATAAGGGTGTTACTAAGCACAATAATATTTTGAAGTCAATTTTATATATTTTTTAATTTATGGAAAATACTTTCTGTCTGTCTTTCAGGTCGAACTAGACATATGTAAATACGTAAATATGCTATATTAGTTTTATTTAAAAATTATTAGTGAAGAGTGAGTTAGAAGGTATTATGTAAGAGACTATTACAAATTAATGCGGTGTTGCCGACTGGATAGCTATTTGAATAATAAAAATAAAAGACCAGAAACTTTGAATTTGGAAAATATAAATAGACCACAATAGAATCATTAATAAATCGAATGACAACAAAATGATATTTTACAGTAATTTCACGAATTGTATTTAAATGATGCAGTAACCGTAAACTAACATTGTTGACGGAGACGTTTGTCTATTATTTAAAGGACACTAAGAGAAAACAGGTAGGTAAACTTCAGTAGTGTATAAATTCAAAATAAAATGTTTTCTTGAAACAAATCGGACAATTTAATTACAAGGTATTTATTTTTTAACAGGGCAAAGTTGAGTATTAATATCATTATATGCAAACACCTTAAAGTTTTCTATAATCATATTAATAAATTAATAGATCGCATCTATAAAAATACATATCAAAAATGAGATTCGCGTAAGCCATTATGTATTTAACTGTTTAATATATTTCTGCAAATCAGATAATAGTGATACATTCTGGGAAATGATAATAAAATTCAAATACGTGATACTAAGAGTATTATGACTAGATACGAGGAATTTTATTATCTAGTCTTATATTTGTATATGTTTTAAAAATCATAATCGGTACACATAAGGGGAACCACCGGAAAGTGGATAGATTTCAGAGGAATGATGTAACGTCTACGTTGCTAAAAATTAGGGAAGCAGTTTATACTTTGTCACACATGAATAAGAAAGTACATTAATTATAATTTCTTAAAAACTATCATATTTTAAATAATACATGGTATCTCTAGGTGATATCAACTAGGACACATCAACACAACAATCATTCCCTGAAAAATTGCCATCTGCCTCAGCTAAGCATTTACCGTTTAAAACTCTTTTTTTTTAACTATACGTAGGCGAATTTGAAAGTGTAAGAAAATATAATAAATATTCTTCGGCATTCTCTCTTAAGTAATGTATTCTGTGGCAAAGAATTCTTTCAGATGCCAATGAACAAGAAAAACTATACGTAAGCAATGCGCCAATGAGCCGACTGAATCGATTTGTAATGACACTATGGGTAACGTATAAAATATGGTGAATATGGTACAGAAAAGCGCCAAGGTGGGATTATGCTTGCAACAATTGTCGGTTGTACCTCCAAAAAATAAAGGCGCCACCGAAATTATACATAATGTTTAAAAATTTTAAGTATTTTTTTTTTTATTTCTGACTACATTCCATTGTTCATAAAAAACTGAACTTTCTAACGTATGTTACATATTTAAATTTACATAAAATCTAATATCAGCTGAGCATATTAAATTTTTAAACCTGTTTTCAACAGTTTTTGAATGATTTTCTTTAGCTCGAAATGTTGTGTGTATGTTTGGGTGTATGTATATATGTTCAAATCTGGTGATCTAATTTTTGACCACTTCCCGATGTCCAATCACGCCGAAATTTTACACACAACTTTGGTTCTGAAGACAATACAATATAGTATATCCAATGTTATGGTAGATCCAATATGGCGGCTACCACAAAATAGCGGATTACCTTTTTCTTGACAACTCCCCAGACATGGTATCAAATGAAAGGGTATATAAAGTCAAATGCAATAATCTATGTGGCGTCATTCTAAATCCAATATGGCGACCGGCATAAAATGGTGGATCACCTATTTTTTTACAACTCCCTTGGCAGGGGTATCAGATGAAAGGATATGACAAGTAGAATAAAATAAGCTGTGTGATGATATTCTAAATCCTATGGCGGCCGACACAAACTGACGAATTACCTATTTCTTTACACCGTCCTTAATATGGGCATCAAATGAAAGAGTTTGACGAGTATAATACGATAAACTTAATAACGTCGTACTGAATCCAATATGGCGGGTACTTCAAGATGGCGGATCACCTATTTCTCCCCAACCTCACCTGCACGTGATGCACCCTGCTTTCTTACGGACGAGTCAATGATTTTGTTTAGCTCGAAATATTGTGTGTATATATGTATGTCCAAATCTGGTGATTGAATTTTTCACCACTTCCCGATATTCAATCATGCTAACATTTTGCACACAATCTTAGTTCTGAAGACAATACAATACAGTGTATTCAATATTATGGTAGGTAAATCCAATATGGCTGCCACCACAAAATGGCGGATTACAGCTATGTAATTACAGCAAAACAGCTATCATACCAACCTAGATTGGTAAGGTTTTTTTATACTTTTTGTACATGTTATCTGTAAAAGGGCCCCGCTTTCAAGCTAGCAAATATGCATACCTTCTTAACCACATATCACACTATATATTGCCAAAATATCAGCTTTACTAAAATGACGATCTTGGTCTATCAATCATTACTAAAAAACTTTCTTTTATAAGACTTCCCTGCATGGGGTTTACCAGGATAATCTCGCTGAAGATTCGAGCAGTAATTGGCCATCATGTGGATATCCCATTTCCCTTGACATCTTTCTTCCATAGTTTTTATATTCTGATGGAATCTTTCTCCCTGTTCGTCACTAAAATTACTTAAGTTTTCAGGAAAATGATCTAAGTGGCTGGTCATGTAGTGAACCGTAATGCTCATATTACAAACAAGTTTGTTTAAGTTGGAAAGCATCTTTTCCACTAACTCAGTGTAATTCTGTGCCTTATGCTAGACTCAACCTTCTCCATTGATTCTGTGAAATGAGGATCTTTTATAAGCTGCCTTATCTGAGGCCCATAAAAAATGTCTGCCTTCAGTTTTTCCGTACTAAATCCAGGTTTACGCGAGTTAAATAGCCAAGACAAGTTCCATCTCGATACAAAGCCTTTACCATTTGTTTCATAATCCCTGGCTTGATATGCGAGGATGGAAGTGTATAT
Organism: Stenurella melanura; assembly: GCA_963583905.1. Classification (NCBI taxonomy): domain Eukaryota; kingdom Metazoa; phylum Arthropoda; class Insecta; order Coleoptera; family Cerambycidae; genus Stenurella; species Stenurella melanura. The sequence goes on along the minus strand of OY757316.1, from coordinate 53,706,460 downwards.
CAAATAAAATGTAAAGATTGCAGTGCTTCTTATATAGGTCAGAGTTTTAGAAGTATAGGATAACAGGATTAAGGAACATAAAACTCAATTATAAACAACAATCAAAATACAGGGATACATTGCATTGAAAATAACCATTTTATAGACACAGATGATATAAATTTAATTCATAGAGAACAATATTATTGTTGAAAAGGAACTAAAAAGTATGTACATACTCATTAATCAAGATGTCCAAAATATTTCATCTCGGCGGTCCTGCTACAATCATCTTTCGAATTGCACAAGGCAAGAAGAATCGTATGACACAATGCGATGGAATATTAGTAATATTCGTTAAAATGACAGAGATCATCGTGCATATTCTAGATATGCTACAGTTTCAAATGCTGTAAAAGTATGCATTCATTTATAGATTGATGTCCAGTTGTCTAGGTTTATTTAGATAGGTGGTAAGCGATAGTAGCAGCGACTAATTCGCATCACTGAAATGTGATTTCAAAATTGCGATCACTTTCAAGTAGCTTTAATATTTGCCGCGACGTTCTGGGAACCTTCATTATTCCTTTAAAGTAGTGGAACTTGTAAGTAATATTCATAGGTGTTAATGACGTCACTGCTACCTACAGAACTGTGCACGGCTACTACAAAGTGTACGTCTCCTCTGAAATTTACCATGAAGTAAATTTCACCATCTAGTTCCCAATGTTGACCATAGATAAAGTTAATGCAACAAACCTAACCTATATGTATTTTCCTAACCTAGACTAGAATTATATGCTGCTATATTCATGCTGTACAACATTTTATGTTCAAAATAAGGCAACAAAATTAAATATTTCTACAGAGTTTTTGTTACACCTACCTTTTCTTCTATATTATCTATCACTGTAATAGTATATTATACCAACGAGGATTATGTTTATTAAGTCGTTGATATATGGCCGCATACAAGTAAATTACGACAGCTGACAGGTTTTTCAATGTGAAGTTAGGTAAATAATAAACAGCAAAAGCTAGGAGCGCGTTCAGTTTAGACCTAACACGTACGTTCCGAATCAATATCGGGAAAAATGTAACCACGAAGTGGCAGCGGCAACTTTGAAGAGGTAATTTGTGGTAGTCACAACTTTGCTACGACTTTAAAGTGATGCTACAGTCCCATTCGCAGATTTGTAGTGATTATAACTTTAAAATTTCATATTTGCAGTTTTCGTCACTATCGCCAAGCAGGAATTACTTTCAAGTAGCATTTCTTGGTAAAAACGACCTTAAAGTGATATTTTCTGAAATACGCCATTTTGGTGGCCAAAATTTTCGACGCTTTTATTACAACACATGAACCATAATTTCACAATTGACTAAAAAATTTAATTTATCGCCATTTCTGCACCAAATATAACAAATGAATTCATATTAATTCGTGTTAAGTTTCGAAGAACAATAAAAATAGGTTTCGGCATCTATTGTGTCATATTCTCGCATGACATTATATATTTTAAAAACAATATTTTCATTGCAAAATGCAAATTTTAAAAGCGCATAGTTAGATTCGGACGTTTTATCATTATGTTTGTCAGTAAAATTGCATTCGTTTTAATTGTGATCCTTAGACCATTGGAAAACAGTTTTGCGATCTAATATTACCTTCTGATATTCTATTTCTGAGTTAGGAAAATGAACAAGAACAAGAATCATATTTACAAACATAGATATAATAAAATCGGTTGCAAGACAAAAAGTAGGGAGTGGTAAAGTTTTCTGAAAGTTGCGACGTCCATGCCGCTCTGGAACCACAACGTCATTGGAACGTAGCCAGAACAAGTTATAGGAACGTGGCTGGAACGTTATCGTCACCAAAAAATATTCCCCATTTTGGTCATAAACACGTATTAGGAACGTTCCTACTACGTGCCTGTGACTAGTACCAAATCACTTTAGAATGCCTGCAATAATCATTGCTACGTTCCCGCGACTAATTGTGCTAGTTGGTATATGAAATCCAGCCCTGATGTGGCCATAATAATTTATCCTGTCTTCATGGTAAGGTACATAATGGTAATAAAGTGTTTCTAAATGTTACTAATGGTTTTGTAAAAGTAACTACAATTGTATAAAATTTACTGTTGTTATTGTAGGACCAGGAAGTTTTATATTCATCACAGTCAACCCCTATATTGGAACTGTATACTATTATCTTTATAGTGTGACTAGAATCTCTATAAAAACTCTTTAGTTATTTCAACTGAAAAAATTGTTCATTGGAATTTTATCTGAGTTACAGCGAGTTAAACTAGAAAGTAATTTTCTCATTGAATGTCCAATTACTATTTACCATTCGAACACAGGGCGGTACGGGAAATAGATCATGAAACGCCGTGTTAAATAATTATTTATAATAATTTAATAACCCAATAGTTCATTATAGAATTGGACAGAGCTTAATTCTGATAGTAGACGAAGCGATTAAAGTAAAATTCAAGTGTATCCGTTAAGCATTACAAGTTACATAGAGCCTCTCTGACGTCTCCGTAGGTGCTCTTTTTCAATTTTCAGTGGCAGCTTTAGACTTTAATAAAAGCTCAAATCAATATAATAATCGTACCATTTTTTACAGTGTTCCCTTTTTAAAATGATATAATTAAAATCGATTTCTTTCAGAATTAACTCAAAAATTACTTTTATCAGTGAAGAGCGTATTATTGGAAAATCGACCGATAAGAGAACACAATACATTGGAGGAATATTTAAGAAAATCGAGATGGTAAAACACTCACAAAAGATTCACGTGCAAAACAAGCTGAGGAACTGTTCTCAAGGAATAGGACGCAGATAAAAATAATTACTGCACTTCTGACAGGACGCCTTCCTGTCAAGAAGTACCTGAACACAATCGGAAAACTTTGTGGCAACCTAGACTGTAGACTATGCGGCAAGCAGTAGGAAACGGTGAATCACCTGCGAGGCACTGGTTGGCAGAAGATACAGCATCCACAAGGAAACACGAACAAATCCAGAATTCATTAGTACTCAACTCACCCTACCTTGGACCTGTAACACCGGATTTGGGGTACAGAGATGCTGAACTGGGTAGAGTGAAGCATGACATGGAAAGCACAATCAGTCCAGGAAGCTGCAGTGTCTTCAGAATTTTTACAGACGAGCCCTGTTTTAAAAAATAGGAAACAGAGAAAGGTACATGAAGAGTATTACAACTTTTGAAAAAATTCTTTAAACACAAAAATAATACCGCACAGTATACTGATATTTAGCCAAATAGGATGGCATTATCGAGAAATTATTAAACAGATAAATATAGCAGTTATTCAATTATACCTAAGAAATGAACTTAATTACAAAAAAAGCCGCTGTCTAAGAAATCACTACTTCCACATCCAGATTTTCCTTTCAAGTCTCTATAAAAGTAAACTTCGTGACTATATTTGCACTTTAGTATGAGGGAATAATTGGTCATAGAATTTTAATAATGTTTGGGGCAGATGTCATAAGAAAATGTACAGAAGTTGCAATTTAGCAAGCTTCGTTAAGACATTGAAAATGAACTTGGCTAATTTTCAAGCCTGACATGACATTTACAAAATCTGCAAGATGTACAGGGGATAAATATAAAGAAAAGTTTTAGAAATTTTGAAACTTCTAGTAAGCTGCGGATAAAAATTAAAAAGTTACACAACTCGGAGTAACTGTAATAAGCTTTACATTAATAATCCACATGTTCGTAAAAATGCAAGAACATGAATCTAGGTATCAAAATTTGTCAAATACACAAGTTGTACCAAAACGATGCTAGGCGTGGGTCGACGTCGAGACGTAAAAATGCAAGAGTAAGAATCTAGGTATCAAAATTTATTAAATACACAATTTTTACATAAATGACGCTAAGCGTCCGTCGTCCTCGAGATGTGCAAAATGGAAGAATGTGAATCTAGGAATCAAAATCAAAACGACGCGGGAGGATGGAAAATATTTTAAAAAATTTCGAGGTCTTGGTTTTTAGTACATACACCAAATTCCAACTTTCTGTACTCCTACTATCTTGCTTTACTTATTTCCCTCTATTTGCTCTCAACCCTTCACCGGGTATGTTCAAAAAACAATCCAGTTCCAGATCTCGTTAAAATATATACGTGTATAAAATTTCAAGTCAATATCTTAAACCGTACCGGACAAAACGTGTGGACAAAAAAAGTTACAGACCGACAAACAGAATTTTTTTTTCCCTCAAATTTAAAACATCGACGTTTCATGACCTATTTCAAGAAAAAAGAAATTGAATTTTTTTTACGATTACTGTAATTCCAATCCACTACGCATGGAAGTAAAACTTCATGACGTACGTTACAGACTGTTCAACAGAAAATTCAACAATCCGAAGAGTATGTTTTAATTTAGTTAATTTATAACAGTTATCTAAATTTTATTCGTCATTAGGTTAATAAAAATAAGTACAGTCTTTCAGTTTAACGAATTTGAATTTTTTGTTTTAAGATATTAATCTCTTTATTAGGATCTGTATGTAATTGACTTGACAAATTTCGGTGGGAAGAGAGTTCCTCATATTCTACCTATATGACTGCTACTGATTATGTAATTTATACATACGTACAATGTACATAGTAAACCGAACAATTCAAAGCCTTTGTAATGTCAAGGACAAGACGTGCGCTATTCTGATATCTTTCATTCTAGTTTTCTATTTATCACTAGATAACAAACTGCATTTTTCAAAAACAAGTTGACGCAATATTTGTCATTTTATCAATGAATTATGAAAAAAAAAATAACTCAGTTTAATCTGTACAAATATTGAAACTGCAATAAATATTAGCTTATGTTAGAAATTTCACATAATTCAATCGTCCTTGTAATATACTGTGGGTTTTATCAAATAATTATAACAACTTAACAAAAATTAGAGACAAATTCGCGAGACAAACAAGAATCTGCATACTAGAGAACCAAAATATCGAAATGAATAAACAATTTGTATCATCTATCCTCTTGGTGTATGCAATAATACAGTAAGCTTTTGTGAATTATTGATATGAACAATATAACACTCACGGTATTATTTATCTCAAAAAATATTTTTAGTAATACTATACATATACAAAAATTCACTACTTCCACATCCAGATTTTTCGTCCAACTTTAGAGGAAACATCTTGACTATATTTGCACTCTAGTATGTGGAAATTATTGGTCATAGAATTTTTATAATATTTAGGGCAGATGTCATAGAAAAATTTGAGACGTTGGTTGCTACCGTATGCGTTAAAAATGAAGTTTCTAGCTTGCTATACTTATTTTCCCCTATTCACAACCTACCAACTCTCGCCTTAATCAAAAGTCATTACAATACACTAATACACACGTGTGCTAACTTTCGAGTGAATATCTCAATTGAATGTTATCAATCCCATTAATAATGGAGCGGAGATGGTGAGTTGAGGGTGAATTGAAAAATATTAGAAAGAAATTTGAGGCCCTGCTTTCTAGTATATACTCTTACAGCTTGCTTTACTTATTTTTCCCGATTTACCTCTACTTACCCCTTCACTCCTTCAACGGTATCAAGTCAAAATATAATCTAGTTTCAGATGGCGTTATAATACATACGTCTACCAAATTTCAAGTCAGAATCTGAATTTAATTTTATCAACTTTTGGGAGTGGGAGTGGGGGTGGTGGGGGGGATGGAAAATATTATGAAGAAAACCTGAAGCCTTCGCTACTAGTATATACACCAAATCCCAAATTTCTGTATTCTTACCAGCTTGCTTTACTAATTTTCCCCTATTCACCCCTATTTAACACCCAACCCTTCAACGGAATCATCTCAAAATATAATATAGTTCCAGATGTCGTTATAACACGTACTTGTACCAAGTTTCAAGTGAATATCTCAATTTTATTTTATCAACCCCTTTAATAATAGAGTAGGGATGGTGGGGGTTGAAATATATTATAATCTATATCTATATTATAATAATCTGAGACCTTGGCTTCTAGCACATTCACCGAATTTCAAGTTTCGGTACTCTCACCAACTTGCTTTACTTATTTTTTCCTATTTACCTCTATTTAACCCCCATCCCTTCAACGAAATAATCCCAAAATACAATCTAGTTCCTGATGTCATTATAATATATACGTATACCAAATTTCAAATGAATATCTCAATTCTACTTTATCAACCCCTTTAATAATAGAGTGGGAGGGTTGTGTGGGGATGGAAAATATTATAAAATATTTAGCTTCTAGTACATGCACCAAATTTCAAGTTTCTGTGCTCTTACCAGCTTGCTTTACTTATTTCCCCCTCTTTACCCCCCAACCCTTAACCCAATGTGTTTAAAAAACAATCCAGTTCTAGATCTCGTTAGAATATATACGTGAACAAAATTTCAAGTCAATATCTTAAACCGTTCCGGAGAAAACGTGCTCACAAAAAAGTTGCAGACAGAATTTTTTTTTTTGCTCAAATTTAAAATTTCAACGTTTCATGATATTCTAAACCTAAGATAAGATAGGAAAAATTTTACATTTTTTTTACGATTACTATACTTCCAATCCACTACGTGGATGTGGAAGTAAAAGAATAAATGTCTTCCTGAAAAACAAACTATTAAAAATGTATTTTTATCAGTTCTTTTGTTGCTATTTTATTTTAGAACCAACTTTAAGACTTTTTCAAAAGGAGGAGGTTCTTAGTTCTACCAATACGTATTTCTATAAACATTTTTTACGAACTGTCTGGTTTGGCGGCGGTACCCTATTACAAAACAATGTTTTGTATTGGAGAATGTGACGGATGTACTTAAGATAAAATTAGTAGTTAAGGTATTTTCGAAGTAGCTTATACTGAATATGACGTATTTTCTAAGTAGCTTTTACTGAATATGATGTCGAAAGTTACAAATTTCCCAGAAGATGATGCCCCTTGTATTTTGAGTCGCCGTAATAATTCCTACGTCAGAATTTTTCCCTAATCTCATAAAAAGCTGAAAATCAGAGACAATATTAATTATGATGACGATTAGATGCCAATATGTACTTATTGCACAACCCAGTGGGTTGTGCAATAAATAGATATTGCAATCGGGCGTGGCGACTGCAAATACCTACTTGATTAACATTTTACCACCGATAGACCAAGCGCCAAAGAATTTTTTGCGTCATATGAGGTAGAAGGTTTCTGTTATTTTAGTCACTTGATTCTATTATTCTGAATAAGAACCCAGATTGGCGAATGTAACACTTCTGTTTAAATTTTTACATCCAAGAGAAGTTTGAAAAAAGTTTTCTCGTGATTGAGTTGAACATTTTACTAATCACAGCTAAACGTGTCTTCAAGAAAGTGATTTGCACGAATTTCGAAAATATTAATTTTTACGTAATGATACTAAAATAGTGAATATTGGGAGAGTCTGTATAACTCTTGGGATCAAGCATCAATGTAGACATGTGGAGATATATGACCAATGAACTAATGTTATAAGCAATCAACTATTATATGCATTATTTTGAAAGATTTGTGGTTTGGAGAGAATTTATAAATTTCCTCCTAGTAGGCAAAAGTTTTAAACTAAACCGCGGATCAAAATGTTATTATTTTTTGTCACAATAGGTTATTTCGCTCGGATTTTAAAAAACCAAAACTTGAATGATCTGTTCCAATAAAATTTAATGTCACAGGCAGACACAAAAAAAGGCCATGTACCTTTGAGCAGAGCATGATGCCCCCTGTATTTTGAGCCGCTGAATCCAATGGTGCCGTCAGAATTACTCCATCACGTCAGAATCTTACCTTATTCCCTATCCAAATTAATATTGTCTCCGATTTTCAGCTTTCTATGAGATTAGGGAAAAGTTCTGACGTCAAATATTTTGAAGGAAGCTCAAAATGAAGGGAGGTATAATCATTTGCTCAAAAGAGTACATGACCTCTTTCTTGTATGTGTGCCGATGTAATCTATTGAAGAAGAAACTGATTTTTTTTAAATACGAATTTTAAAGAGATTCTAAAAATTGTAGTTAAAATTTTTTTCAAGAATATTTCTACAGATTTTGAACGTAGACATAAAACCTATAAATAAACATATTATTCTCTCCTCCCTAATGCTCATATTCTCGAAAAAAATTATATTACTAAAATTGTAAATATTTTTAGTATTACTAAATTTTTCTACCTTAATGTAAAATAAAACATTAATAAGGCCTATAGGTACCCAATTGATACCCAGTTCTAAAAATTATATCAACCGTTCCAATTTTCTCTTTTTGGAGGTTACTTTGCGCTAGAGATAATATTTTCAAAATCGATCCATATCACCTTCTTGGAACCACTTTTAGCTGCAATTTGTTAAATTTTCACATAAAATGCTTGTTTTCCCGAAAATATTTTTGGGTTTAAAAGAGTAAGTTGATTTCTCTGTTGCTTTTTAAATCTTGAGGTTAAATTTCATTTACTTTACATACTAGAGCTCTTATCTGTAACATTTTTTAGAATCTTTTCAAGAAAAAAGTTATCGGGGTGAAACCTGTTTTTCAAAATTCTCTTGGCTGTAAAGAGAGATGCAGAAGAGATTTTTATTCGCCAATCTAAATACTTATTCAGAATCATAGAATCTAGCGATTAAAAAAAACATCAACATTTTTTACCTCAGTTTGATACATTTTGAACTTTTATCGTTTCTGGCCCTTGGTCCATGAGAATGTACTGAGTACCTAGCCAATATTTTTTATTGTTCGAATAGATATTCGCAATTGGGAAAACCCTATTTGACACTTGTTTTATAATAGTCTTAATATCGATATTAGGTAATAAGGTTCAATTAACCGAACGATACTGAAATGCTTCTTCATTATTTTTATTGGTAGGTCAATTTTTTTGGAAACGTTTTTGCCAACCTCTTTCATGACTAAATTTCATGTAAACGTGCACATGTTATACAATTATAGCAGCCCTATTGGATTCGCTATTTTGAATGTTATTTTTCGACATCATATTCAGTAGGTATATGCTATTCCGAAAATACCTAACTACTAATTTTATCCTCAGTGCATTCATCCCATTCTCAAATAGAAAACATTGTTTTTCAATTTTTACTGACCCTATACTAAAAATAGCTTCATGAAACTAAAGGTACCGTCGCCAAACCAAACTACACAGTTTGCGAAAAATGTCTATAGAAATACGTGTTGGTCGAACTAACCTCCTCCTTTTGAACAAGTTTTCAAGTCGATTCGAAAATAAGATAACAACAAAATAACTGATAAAAAATAAGTTCGTAATTGTTTGTTTTTCAGGAAGACATGTATTTATTTTTTTAATTCGAGACGAATTTCTGTTTATGGGCTTACTTTTTAGAATTACGAAAAAAATTTTCTCGTTTCAGATAAATAACACCGTGATAAATTGGATAAATCGTCAGAATTATTTAATAATACTCACAGTATATTACAAGTACGATTGAATTATGTGGAACTTCTAACATAAGTTAATATTTATTGCAGTTTCAATATTTGTACAGATTAAACTCAGCTATTTTTTCACATAATTCATTGATAAAATCACAAATATTGCAACAACGTGTTTTTCAAAAATGCAATTTGTTATCTAGTGATAAATAATAAACTAGAATGAAAGATATCAGAATAGCACACGTCGTGTCCTTGACATTACAAAAGCTGTGGATTGTTCGGTTTACTATGTACATTGTACGTATATATATAAATTATATAATCAGTAGCAGTCATATAGGTAGAGTATTAAGAACCCTCTTTTCACCGTAATTTATCAAGTCAATTACATACAGATCAAAACAAAGAAATTAGTATCTTAAAAGAAATTGAAATTCGTTAAACTGAAAGACTGTACTTATTTTTATTAACCTAATGACGAATAAAATGTAAAAGATAACTATTAGAACATCTATACTATAAAGTAACTAAATTCAAACATTGTACTCTTCAGATTATTAAATTTTCTGTTAAACAGTCTAGAATGTATGCCTCAAAGTTTTTTGTAATTAAGTATAATTGCATCACTGCTACATTTATTTTTTTATAATTTCTCGAGAATGCCATCCTATTTGGCTCAATGTTCGCCAGTGTACAGTGCAATATTTTTGTGTTTAAAAAATTGTATCTCTGTTTCTCTGTTTCCTTTCTTTTAAATCCAGGGCTCGTCTGTAGAAAACTCCGAGGGCACTGCAGCTTCCTGGGTTTATTGTGCTCTGCCTGTCATGCCTCACTCTACCTACTTCGGTATCCTTGTACCCCAAATCAGGTGATGTAGGTCTAAGGTGGGGCGAGTACTAATGAATTCCCGGTCTGTTCCTGTTTCACCGTAGATGCTATAGCTTATGTCAACCAGTGCCTCACAGTTGAATATAATGTGATCCACCGTTTACGACCGCCGCCGCATAGTTTGCAGTGTAGGTTGCCATCAAGTTTTCCGATTGTGCTCAGGTACTTCTTGACAGGAAAATTTCCTATCAGAAGTCCTGTAATTATTCTTATCGTCCTGTTCCTTAAGAGCAGTTCCTCAGTTTGTTACACGTGGATCTTTGAGGAATGTTTTCCCATGTCGATTTCCTGAAATGTTCATCCAGTGGTATTTGTGTTTGCTCTTGACCGAGTCTTTAATCACTTTAATATGGCTGAGTCTTTTGGTGATTCCCAGCACGGATTCTGTGCGGAAGAATACATTGGCTGCTCCCTGTCTGGCACGTTTTTTTATTGCCGTCTATTCTGGAGTGTTCTGACACCCAGAGCAGATTGACTCTGTTCTACTTACCCAGAAATTTCAACTATTTGTGGCAGTCCCATACCAGTCGAGATGATACCTTGTTAGAGGCACAAGCGTCTCGACCCCAAATGGACACAAATAATCTCGCATGCGTGTTAATGCTTAGAGTTAAGAAATTCAATATTTTATGTTATTTTGTGGAAAAAAATACTAATAATTCCTGCGGCGCTGATAATTAGTAACAATTAGATAGCAATATATAAATCAACTGAAACTAACCTAAAGGAACCAGGTGAAAGATTGAAATTATAGGAAAAAAGGAAACCATTATTTCTACCGGCAATTCAAACCTGAATTTGTGAAAAAAAAAATAATGAAAAAGTTCGATGTGACCAGGAGTCGAACCCGGGACCTCTCGCACGCTAAGCAAGAACAGAACAGAACTATTGCGCATTCGGAATTATTTGTGACCGCTTGGGGCTAGACGCTATAGTTAAAAGCTAGTGCTCTAAGAGTCCCCTGACTGTCTCATACAATGGAGAGCTACTGGTTAAGGTATTGTCGATTTGTATTCTCGCGTACACATTCAGGTATGCTAAAATCTCTGAATTGAATAGAGTTGAGTATTTCCCAAGGAATTCTACTTATAAGTCTTTCCTCATCTATTCCAACTCAAGCACCTATGTTTGTTCTAGACCCGTCGGTATGTTATTGAACTCAGTAAAACAATCCCTTTGAAAAAATATCCAATTTACTATATAAGTAAAATCAGACAAAAGTCCCACGAAAAAATCATCTTTGAAACATTAAAAATACTTGTAACCACCTTTGGCATTATCTTAAATCGAAAAATCGCGTAAAAAATTATTTCATTAAAAATGACTAAAATATTGACAGAAAAATATTTCATCTCGAGGACGATGGTCAATCGCCTTTGGGCTCCGTCGTTTGAATTTTCAAAAGTACTCAAAAAATTGCCTTCCGCCCAGAAAGAACTATTGCAAACTTTTCTGGCTGTTCCGAACGAGTTTCGTGAGCAGAACTTCCTATCAAGAGGATAAAAGAAGTCTCAGAGTACGAGCTTCGTAAGTAGTTTTTGTGTTAAAGAAAACTAATTTCAATCATTATAAGTCAGCAAAATTTTCGTATCATACTATTATACCCAAAGAGGTATAACATCAAGCTTCGACAGTCGTTCCAGTTTTAAAGTTTTATGTCACGATTGACAGCACAGGCCTGCTCCACAGCGAGCATATCTTCCAGTTGGAAGAAAATTTTTCCTTTGTAATTTTTTCAACCTTTATAGGTAAACAAAATTACGCTACTTACATTACCCAATGAATGAAATACGTATCGAGCTACGACAGCCGATATCTCCCCAATTTTAAAGTTTTCGTCAATATAATTGACACACACCCTACGAGGTTTCAAACGAGTTTTGAGAACCGATTTTCCAGACGGAAGAATTTTTGTTTTTATCATTTTTTGCATCTTTTTAAGTCAACAAAATTCGCGTCGACATACGTCGATCACCGAACAGAAAATTTATCTGTCTCTAAGTTACAGACATGAGATATTCCTATGTTCTATGAGCTGAGTTGGAAAGACGGCAGGATCCGATGCAAGAGCGCGTGCATCCAAGCTTAGCAATCAAGAGAGATCGCCGCCAAATACCGTTCAATGGATCAAGGACTGAATCCCATATTCGTCCTTAGTCAATCCCCAAGTCGAAGACAATTCAGAAGATGAAGAGATAGTGGCATGAACATTCTCAAATCTTCGTTTCACTACGAATGTAGTGTTTTTCTATTTTTGCATTGTAACAAATTGCTTCTAAAGCTTATACTTATTCGCGTTGTGCTTAAGACCAATAAAATTGTTAACTATTTCACATTGATTATTAAATCATTAAAGTACCATACTTGGCAAAAGCATTCATCCAAATATTTCCTTCCTAATAACTATCAAAAACATTTGGCTGTACATAAAATGATTCACCAACAGAACCCAGTGAAACGATCCCTTTGAAAAAATATCCAATTTACTACAAAAGTAAAATCAGACAATAATCCCACGAAAAAATCATCTTTGAAACATTAAAAAGACTTATAACCACCTTTGGCATCATCTTAAATCGAATTTCATCTCGAGGAAGACGTCAATCGCCTTTGGGATACGTCGTCCAAATTTTCAAAAGTACTCAAAAAATTTCAAGTTGCACGGAGCGGAAAACCTCTCCGCCGAACAAACTTTTCGAAAGTACCACGAATTTGGTTTTTCGAAAGTACCACGATTTTGTTTTTTTTTTTTCGGAAGTACCACGAATGAAATTTGACATGGCGGAAAGCTGCTCCGACCAACAAATTTTTCGAAAGTACAACAAATTTAATTTTTTCAAAATACCAAAAATTTTGTTTTTCGAAAGTACAATAAAGAGACTTGCACGAAGCGGGAAACCGCTCCTCGAGATGAATTTTTCGAAAGTACCACGAATTTTGTGGATCACAGGGCGAAATCCTCAGTCGGGATGTAGCGAGTAGCTATTTTAAACGTCAAAATTTAAGAAAAATTCAATGGGATGGTTTTCCAATAAAAACCAAAATCCTCATTTAGTTACCCTCAAAGTGGGAGAGCATAATCGTTATCCAAACCACTAGAACGTGTCAAAAATTAATCAACGAATTCAAAGTCCGACGAACTCAAAATACTTTTTATCCCGGCTCAGGCGGATATCGACATAATAGTCGCTTGAAGGCGAGTCGACGGAAAACAAGTATATTTGGATTCGATGCCGTTAGTACGTTTATAAAAGCAGGAAAATCATCGAAGTCATATAGATAGCTTCTTTAAGCATCCTGACCAACATTTCGAAAATTTCAGTGCAAAATTAAAAGTGAACAATTTTCAAAAAGTTTCCCATACATTTTACAAATATTACTAATTATGGGAGTCTGAATCTTTTTGTAAAGTCGATTGTCATAGTTCTCTCGACGCTGGATGAGTTACACTCCTACGGGAGGTAACGGCTTGCCGAGTGGTGGTGCTCTTTGATGTTTGCCTTATATACATTAGTTAGGTATTGAATATTTATATTTTTTACATTTTATGAAATAAATGAAAATATATTTTTGATTCGATTTCTTATTGATCCACTAATTATAAGATTTGTGACCGACGTGCGATTCTGTGGCGTGAGTCGGACAATTACTTACCGCGGGTCACCTTTGATCTCTCCACGTCTGTGTACTTGTCCGAATACTCATAGAATTCATCGACGGTCTTAATTATTAAGAAGTGTTTCTGAGAAAGGGCTAATTATAAGATATATTCATTAAAAGTGCACCACCCAACATAAGATTTCGACGGGGAGAGCAGACTGTAGCAATCCCAGTAAGTATAATTTTGTCTATTTTCGTCTTGGGTAACTTGAAGGGTAACTTGAATCCCCTTGTGAGTAGAGTTGATAAGTATCATAGCGGCGACGCGGCTCCTGCCTAAAATCATATAAAATCCGTGCCCATCAGACCATACGATAATAGATTCATCTACAGGTACACCAGGTTAGGTCCTTACGTAATGTGCCAGGAGCTCGTGTTGACCATTCCTCCCTATATCCAATGGTGATATTGAAGGTCCTGTTCAAGGTAATTTTTGGTATCATCAATGTTAATTATTCTCAAATGTAATCGCGATATAGCTTCGCAGAAATTCGGGTTGTTTGAGTTTTGTCTCCCTGGATCACTACGCTAAGTGGGGGGAGATGGGGGTCTCCAAGGCTGCCGTGTGGCACAAGGCAAAAGATGGAATATAATAATATATCACAAGGATATGCATGTTGTCAGATTAAAAAACAGAGGAAACATAAGGCTCAGAAGAAGAATTGGCAAGGAGATGATCATAGACAGAAACTTAAAAGCGGAGCATAATCACTCCATATCATGACAGAATGTGATAAGCAGCTGCAGCTACGCTCCCATCCTATATTCCTCCATTGCGCGTCACGTGGCGCTCTCTTTGCTGGCAACAAGCATGCTCCGACCTGGCGGTATATTGGAAGGTGGTACGCTGTACGTGTTATTTTCTTCTTTACATTTTTCTTGGTACATTAAATATGCATGATTTCAAATAGAGATAAAAAGTGTTTCTAGAGTGTATGAAAAATAGGTTACTATCTGAAAAGATAAAATTGAAAATAAAGTAAAAAATGTTTTGTTTTTGTTGGGTATTTTGCCACTTCTATAAAAATATATAAAGAATTAATGAAAAAGCATTCCACAAAAAAAAATTAAAGACAAAATAATTATAGACAATAACAAGTGAAAAAGAAACTTTGATGCTGTAAATATTACCATTATGAAAAATTGAATAAATTTCGTTGAGATAATTTTCTTAGAAATATAATATTGTCTTTATTGGTAGTATGCCTGACTTTGTGATCACTGTATGCTTAATACACAAAAAATTCTAATAATATTTTAAAACATGATACGATATATTAGAAAAAAATAAGCTAGATTGATGTAAAAATATCTAATGACCCAGTCTACGAAGTAACTTTATTTATGATTCTCGCCATTAGAAAAACCAAATTATTTCTTAAAAATTACAACTTAATCCATTTGGTATTAAAGTTAGGGTGTATCGCGTTATTATGCCCATCAAACAATTTGGCATCCTGTGTGAAATGACGGGAACTAAACTCGGCTTCGTAATGCCTCCGCCACGTGCCTTATTCTCAAAATTACCACGGGGTCGTGTCTAAATTGGGTGCTGCCAGAATCATATCCTCCATGAAAAATTGTTTATAAAGTAAGGTCGCTTCTAAGTATGTGAACGGTTTGACGAGCACAATTTAAGTAAAGAGTCACGTTCCGAAAACTCAACACCATCTCCGATTTATTTAACTTTAGTTTGTGAATGTTGGCATTTATGTTTTGTTTAGCTTAATATTTTTTAACAGAGGTCTACTCAAAATTAAATTATAATTTATAATCAACCAAATGAAACATGAGATGAATATAAAACAAACTAACCATTATACCTACTCTTCACACTTGTTATATAATTGTTGCACATTCTATGGGACACTCTTCGCAGTTCTTTTTGTAAATGATATTAGTTTCAAACATTTTTTGTTTAATTACAAAACAAAAATTTTTCTTTTCATTTAAAAAATTAATAACTTCTTTATTTATTGATCGATTTTGTTCAAAATCAATAGGATTCTTCCTGTAGCTAACACTAACTTACAAATTAAATTTCATACAATCGGACATTTCGTTCTTAAGTTATCGTGCTTATAAGAAACGTGACGGACGGATGGACGGACGGACGGACAGATATACAGACAAACGGACGGACGGACAGACAGACGGGCAGACGGACAGACGGACATTTTGAAAGTTGTTCAGAATTCGATCACCAACAACACAGTGATATGAAATTTTTTTCTCTACGAGCAATATTACCGGTTTTAGAAATGTGCCCATCTAATGCAATATACTCTTCGCTTTGTATTTTCGAGGAGTATAATAAGTCAAAACGGTATAAACGGCAATGATTAAGTGATAACTGAGTAAAGAATTTTGGATTAATAGAAATCCGCAATATAAACTAAATAATTTATACCAAGCGCCAAAGAATTTTTTGAGTTAAAATGAGGTGGAGGTTGCTGTTTCTTTCAATCGTTTTTTATGGTTCTGAATATTTAGCTAGTTTAACGAATACAAATCTCAACTTCCTGCAGCTATAAGAATTTTGAAAATTACTGTTTTCTTTCAAAATGGAAAAAAAATTCAAATTGAAGTTGTAACAATGAATCTTTCTATCGACCGGTCTTAATTCGATGCCAAAACAGTGAGATCTAACTAAATTGCTCTAAAGTTCATATTTGCTTGATAATTTGGTTTTCTCTCCAGTGGTTTTTTAAACTTTATCAAAACAAATATTTGAATCTTTTAAAATATGGAATCCGAGATATCGATATTTTTGAGAATAACTTATTATGAAAAAAGTTAATTACATTTTGCCGTGGGTTTTGATTTAAAATATTCGTGAAACTTTTTTCTGCCAAAAAAGTTATTTATCATGGGACTTGAAGTGCACAGGAGAAGAATATCGAACAAGTACGTGTGTGTATACAGCGCACTCATGTTCGATTGTATTCATTCTACCTGTTTTTGAAAACAATTATTTTCTCTTCTTATTTCCCTTACATTTTACTGGGTATTCTGCCACTGAAAAATATTTCAAAATTTTAAAGAAAAAACCTCTGCACCAAATAGATCAGATAGAGGTTGGTTCTTTAATACTTGATTGTTACAAAATGCCTCACATCTAAAAATATATAAACTAGAACAATGTTATAAACTAAAAACTGAAAATGAAAACTAAAGACATTTAACGTTTTGGAAGATTATCTACATCCGTTCTCAAAACCTTTTGGCTATCAACCATGACAGTTCGTTGTTTATGTATCTCCATAGTCACTTGAGACATTAAATTACATTTATCTTATTTTTACTTACTTTGTCTCTAAGGATGGGCCAACTAGTACAAAAGCATATTGAATAATTTGAAACGCATCGATCCTCGTTAATAAAATGATCGCGGATTCCTTAAGTTTCCTTTTAGTTTCTCATTTCCGGTGATTATTATCTCACGCGTGTTCATAAATTTTGAATTTTTCAAATTATTCCCTTCTAGCATAATTTCTCATGTTCACCAAGTCTTACGTTGAAAGGTCTAGATGACTCATCTACGTATTGTTTTCCGCACTCACACGGAACACATAAATACAATTCTTAGAATTTTGAACAATATTTAGAGGTTTGGTTTTCGATAAAACCGATCTTCGCGTGGAGCCCGTTTGAAAAACCTATTCCCAATTCTTCGTAATTCCCAATTCTTCGTGATTTATCCGATAAACCATGTATGTGCGGAATTACTGCTATAGACCTAAAGACCCCAGGTTTTAATGGTATATTCTTTTCTCTCAGGATATTGATTATTTATTATTACCTTTCTTAACATTAATATGTTGATTTGAATTGAAATTTAAGTATATGTTTGTGTGTGTTTATTTTCTATACACACTGGTTTGATATGTGTTATCTAATTTCTTAATTAAAATATCTAAGAAAGCCAATTCATTATTATTATCTATTTCAATTCAAATCAACATATTAGTGTTAAGAAAAGTGTTATCAAGTGTTTGTATGACAGAGCCAAATAGTTTCTTAAAATCATGTATTCTTAAGGAATGAGAAAAAATTTATAAATACTGTCTTATTAAATAATCAATTCCTGAGAGTTTTGTTGAGAGTCAGTTGATGAACATTGGAAGGAGAGAGTATACCATTACAACTTTAGGTCTTTAGGTCTACAGCAGTAATTCCGTATTTAAATGGTTTATCGGATAAATTACGAAGAATTAGGAATAGGTTTTCTGTACGAGCGGTGTTTCAAACGGGCTCCACTTTAAGATCTGTTTAATCGAAAACCAAACATCTAAATGTTGTTCAAATTTCTAAAAAATGTATTTATAGTGTTTCGTGTAAGTATGGAAAACATTACATACGTGAGTCATCTAGACCTTTCAACGTAAGACTTGGTGAACATAGAAATTACGCTAGAAGGGAAGAATTTGAAAAATTCAAAATTTGTAAACTCACGTGGGATAATAATCACAGGATCGAATGGGACTTGGCAAAGATTTTGGAAAAAGAGAACAACAGAACTAAAAGAAAACTTAAAGAATTCGCGAATATTTTATTAAACGAAAATAGAAACGATTCAAATTATTCAATTGGTTGCCCATTCTTGGAAACTAAGTACAAATAAGATAAATATAAGTTAATATTTTACGTGCCCATGGAAATACATAAACAAAGAACTGTCATGATTGACAGCCAAAAAGTTTTGAGAACGAAAGTATAATCTTCCGGAACGTTAACTGTTTTTAGTTTTACTTCCACATCCACGTAGTGGATTGGAAGTATAGTAATCGCAAAAAAATTTTCAAAAATTTTTATTCGTGAAATAGGTTTAGAATGTCATGAAACGTCGATATTTTAAATTTGAGCGAAAAAAATGTTCTGTCTGTCGGTCTGTCGGTCTGTCTGTCGGTCTGTCGGTCTGTCGGTCTGTCGGTCTGTAACTTTTTTTGTCCGCACGTTTTCTCCGGAACGGTTTAAGATATTGACTTGAAATTTTGTACACGTATATATTATAACGAGATCTGGAACTGGATTGTTTTTTGAGGATATCCGGTGAAGGGTTGGGGGTTAAATAGGGGTAAATATGGGAAAATA
Source organism: Stenurella melanura (assembly GCA_963583905.1). Taxonomy (NCBI): domain Eukaryota; kingdom Metazoa; phylum Arthropoda; class Insecta; order Coleoptera; family Cerambycidae; genus Stenurella; species Stenurella melanura. Next base: position 53,687,372 of record OY757316.1, on the reverse strand, counting down.
AGTAAAGCAAGCTTGTAAGAGTACAGAAACTTGAAATTCGGTGTATGTACTAGAAGTTAAGGACTCAGATTTTTTTATAATATTTTTCAACCCCCCACCACCCCTACCCCATTAATGGGGTTGATAAAAAAAAGTTGAGATATTCATTTGAAATTTCATACACGTATGTATTATAACGTCGTCTGGAATTAGATTATATTTTGAGATGATTCCGTTGAAGGGTTGGGGGTTAATTTGGGGTAAATAGGGGAATATAAGTAAAACAAGTTGGTAAGCGTACAGAAACATGAAATTCGGTGTATGTACTGGAAGCCAAAGCGTCAGATTTTTTTATAATATTTTTCAACCCCCACCACCCCACCCCTTCTCCAATATGAAAAGGGTTGATAAAATAAAATTGAGATATTCATTTGAAATTTGGTACACGTATGTATTATAACGACACCTGGAAGTAGATTATAATTTGAGATGATTCCGTTGAAGGGTTGGGGGTTAAATAGGGGTAAATAAGGAAAAATAAGTAAAGCAAGTTCGTAAGACTACAGAAACTTGAAATTCGGTGTATGTACTAGAAGCCAAAGCGTCAGATTTTTTTATAATTTTATTCAACCCCCACCACCCCTACTCCAATATGAAAAGGGTTGATAAATTAAAATTGAGATATTCATTTGAAATTTGGTACACGTATGTATTATAACGACATCTCGAACTAGATTATATTTTGAGATGATTCCGTTGAAGGGTTGGGGTTAAATAGGGGTAAATAGGGGAAAATAAGTAAAGCAAGCTAGTAAGACTACAGAAACTTGAAATTCGCTGTATGTACTAGAAGCCAAGGTCTCAGATTATTTATAATATTTTTCAACCCCCACCACCCCTATTTCATTATTAAAAGGGTTGATAAAATAAAATTGAGATATTCATTTGAAATTTGGTACACGTATGAATTAAAACGTCATCTGGAACTAGATTGTATTTTGAGATGATTCCGTTGAAGGGTTTGGGGGTTATTTAGGGGTAAATAGGGGGAAATAAGTAAAACAAGCTGGTATGAGTACAGAAACTTGAAATTCGGTGTATGTACTAGAAGCCAAGGCCTCAGAATTTTTTATAATATATTTCAGCCCCCCACCACCCCTACTCCAATATGAAATGGGTTGATAAATTAAAATTGAGATATTCATTTGAAATTTAGTACGCATATGTATTATAACGACATCTGGAACTAAATTATATTTTGAGATGATTCCGTTGAAGGGTTGGGGGTTAAATAGGGGTAAATAGGGGAAAATAAGTAAAGCACGCTGGTAAGACTACAGAAACTTGAAGTTCGGTGTATGTACTAGAAGCCAAGGTCTCAGAATATTTATAATATTTTTCAACCCCCACAATACCCCAATACCCCACAATACTTCATTATTAAATGGGTTTATAAAATAAAATTGATATGTTCATTTGAAATTTGGTACACGTATGAATTATAACGACATCTGGAACTAGATTATATTTTGAGATGATTCCATTGAAGGGTTGGGGGTTAAATAGGGGTATATAGGGGAAAATAAGTAAAGCAAGCTGGTAAAAGTACAGAAATTTGGAACTTGGTGTATATACTAGTAGCGAAGGTCTCAGGTTTTTTATTAGTATTTTCCATCTCCCCACCATCCCCACTCCCTTATTAAAAGAGTTTATATTAAATTTAAATTTTCACTTGAAATTTGGTACATTTATGTATTATAGCTATATCTGAAACTAGATTATATTTTGACATGATTGCGTTGAAGGAGTGGGAGTAAGTAGAGGTAAATAGGGAAAAATAAGTAAAGCAAGCTGGTAAGAGTACTGCAACTTGAAATTAGGTGTATGTCCTAGATGCCAAGGCCTCAGATTTTTTGATACTATTTTTCAACACTTCCACTACCCTTACTACATTATTAAAGGGTTTGATAAAATAAAATTGAGATATTCACTTGTAATTTGGTAGACGTATGTATTATAACGACATCTGGAACTAGATTATATTTTGGGATGATTCCGTAGAAGGGTTGGGGTTAGGGAAAAATAAGTAAATCAAGCTGGTAAGAGTACAGAAATTTGGGATTCGGTGTATATACTAGAAACCAAGGCCTCAGATTTCTTTCTAATATTTTTCAAACTCCACCACCTCCGCTTCATTATTAATGGGATTGATAACATCAAATTGAGATATTCACTTGAAAGTTAGTACACGTATGTATTGTAGTGACATCCGATTGAGATGACTCCATTGAAGGGGTGGGAGGTGGTAGATTGCGAATAGTGGAAAATAAGTAGGGTAAACTAGAAACTTCATTTTTAACGAATATGGTAGAAATCAACCCCTCAAACTTTTCTATGACATCTGCCCCAAATATTATTAAAATTCTATGACCAATAATTTTCACATACTAGAGTCCAAATATAGTCAAGATATTTCCTTTAAAGTGACTTGGATGAAGAATCTGGATGTGGAAGTAGTGATTTCTTAGGCAGCGGTTTTTATTTTAAGTTTTTAGTTTATAACATTGTTCTAGTTCATACATTTTTAAGTGTGAGATATTTTGCAAGAATCAAGTATTCAAGAACTAACTTCTGCCTGATCCATTTGCCACAAATAAATAAGTAGCGTATGGATAATAATTATTTTCTTGTTTAACACGCTCTAACTAAAAAACTGAACCATGAATTTGTATCAATTTTCAATGTGTTATCAACACATATTTGTTATTAAATTGTGTTAATATGAAGGTTAAGTTTTAGTAAATGTAGAAGATATGATTTTTTTCTAGATTTGCAGGTGTAAAAACATATTCAATAAAACTTTCAATAGAATGTAAAAAAATGAGTATAGTGAACTAGTATTATGAGCATAACGCGTATTGGGTAAAACAACTTAATAATTATTATATACTTTTGGTTTCATCAACGATTTATAAATTTTTTTGATACATAGATGGAAGAGGAACTATAAATTTTCTTCTAGTACGCAAAAGTTTAAAGAACGTTACAGTATGGACCTTGCATCACAATGTTATTAACTGTTTTCATAATAGGTTATTTCTCAAAAATATAAATATCTCGCATTTTACAGGTAGGATTTTAAGAATCCAAAGCTCTCAATGAAATTCAGCAAACTAATAAAAAAAATAGTATGAGTTTTAAAGCTATTTCAAAAAATTGGAAACATTTTTAAATCGCCTTAAGATTCATGCCATCACGTCACTTTAACTATATCAGTAAACATTGAATTTAAAATCATTGAGACAATTTCCAATATGTACATTGCACGTGTGTATACAGTTGTGAACATTTCTCTTTCTAACATTTCTTTTAATGATCGAGAGAAATATTTGTTTACCAAATAACTAAATATCTCGCTCTTAATGTACTTTTTGTAAATATTTTTAATATGTAATTATTTAGCATATTATTGTTTGACGTTTTATGATAGTAAAAATGTACTTTGTTGCTTGGTATCCTAAGACAACTAATATCAATTCTAAACACGATTATTCAGCACCCATTTCATTAACGTAGTGCCTTGTTAATATTTACACACTTAAAATTTCTTATGATACATTGGTCTCTAATAAGGAAATTACGCTTTTCGGTACATTTATAAGCAAAAAATTTAAAAATCATATTACGTCTTTGCTATTTCAAGTTGGAACAAAAATTAATAGGAATATAATAATTATTTGTTACATCTGCTTTAGAGTACACCTTTACATGTTATATGAGAAGTGAATTGCTTTCTTATTATAAAGACGAATCACGTTTTAATCTGACGATTTCCTTTGTATAAACGGTAGCATGGCACGCGTGTCTTCAAAATAGACAGACTGTAAGGGGCTGTTCTCGCCTCTTCCGGGCTTCTGACAGTCCTATTTCCGGTGCAGCTCTTATCCTGTCTGTCCGTCCGTTTTTCATCCTTTATCCTTCCGAAGGTTTCGATATAATCGCATTCAACACTGATTTTAATTGAAATTTGCGCTCATTTTTCAATCTGACTAATTTCTTCCTCTTATAATAATGATGTTAATATAGCAAAGCATATACTTTTTCCATATGCTCATTTACTGAATATTTTCTTTTTATTTTGCTTCTTTTAACATGATATTTGTTTATATGAAATAGACGAAAATTATAGACATGGTTCGGAAATTATTCGTGATATTTTTATTCCAAACTTAGTAAAACGAAGAGTATTAACCTTTTTAAGCTCCTAAATATTGGTCCTTAGATACATATTTACTATTTTCTTACTTCTTGTTGAATAGTTTGCCACTGAAAAATATTTAAGCATATTTTTTTTTATAATATAATATCCTGAGAATTTTGTTGATAGTCAGTTATTGAATACTGGTCGTAGAGAGAATATACTATCACAGCTTGAGATATTTAGGTCAATGGCAGTAATTCCATATACACATGGTTTATCGAATAAATTACGAAAAATTGGGAATAAGTTTTCCGTACGAACGGTTTTCCAAACGAGCTCCACGCTAAGATCGGTTTTATCAGAAACCAAGCCTCCAAATATTGTTCAAAATTCAAAAAATTGTATTTATAATATTCCGTGTAAGTACGGAAAACATTACGTAGGTGAGTCATCTAGACCTTTCAACGTAAGGCTTAGTAAACATAGAAATTACGCTAGAAGGGGAGAATTTGAAAAATCCAAAATTTGTGAACTCGCGTGGGATAATAATCACAGGATTAAATGGGACTCGGCGAAGATTTTGGAAAAAGAAAGCAACTGAACTAAAAGGAAACTTAAAGAATCCGTGATTATTTTATTAAACGACGATAGATGCGTCTCAAATTATTCAATAGATTTTTGTACTAGTTGGTTGCCCATCCTTAGAGACGAAGTAAGTAAAAATAAGATAAATATAATTTAATGTCTCACTTGACTATGGAAATACATAAACAAAGAATGTCATGGTTGACGGCCAAATAGTTTTGAGAACGGAAGTAGATTCTCTTCCCAACCGTTAACTACCTATAGCTTTCATTTTCAATTTTTAGTTTATAACATTGCTCTAGTTTACATATTTTTAGGTGTGAGGTTTTTTGAAACACTCAAGTATTCAAAAACCAACCTCTGTCTAATCCGTTTGGCGCAGAGGTTTCTGTATAAAAAAAATTGAATATTTTTTTAGTGGCTAAATACCCAATAAGAAGTAAGAATATCTGAATATGCCACAAAAAAACAATTACAGACAATATATTTATTATATTATTACACAGCCCCACAAAAAAAATGGAACTGCTATCGAGACAACTGCATCCCTATGTAATTTTCGACAGCGAATCCGAATCCGAGCTCAAAAAAAATCGTACGTCCCCAAAATTAACCCCTAGCGGTAAAAAACACTCCCTAAACAGGATAAAAATGACTTAACGCTCCACGAATAGTCTTAAATCTCAATCAATCGAATTAAATATAAACATTCAAGTATATAACGTATAAATATAGACAAATATAGATTTTTACTGAAAGTCGCCCCCATGAGTGGGTAAAAACAACCCCTCATGGGGGTAAATTTAAAAAAACTGCACTGATTGCAAGAGAAGCTTACGATGCCCAGTTATTTTAGTAACAGTATGTATCTGCATTAGTCTCGATGAGATGCTCAGAATCTACCCCAATAGAGTGTCGGAAACCACCCCTAGATTAATATTGCAAGGAACATGGGGAAAAGAAATTTGTCATCGTGATTCCTATTTTAATCAATGCTAAAATTAGCTAAAGATATGCAGCACTGCAGTTTGGAGGTGAATACTTGCATTGCACCAAAGCCATTCACTGACATCCCCACGAGAGGGTGAAGATTATTCTCACATAACAGGAAATTCAAAAAATAGTTCCAGTATCTTTTAGAAAAGCTCAAAACATCTGCATTTTCTTATTTAAGAAGAATCTTTGACAACGTACTTGAAAAGTACTCTTATTATGAAGTAGAAAACATCCACCAGTAGGCTTGATTCAATTAAATTTATTCTTTGTTTTTGTAATATCTTTTGGATTTGTTTTCGAATGATCTCCTGACCGACTGTCGTTTATGCAGTCAATACTACAGAGAAAAAAAGGCAATAACAGAAACAATGAACGCCCCAATAAAGAGACCAACCTGACGTATACTTAATCAGCATACCTTCAACAATCGTATGTTGTTTTCAATGCACCACCTACCGGCTGGTCAAAAAACTGTATAGTCAGAAAATTATATAGATGTTTTCTCTGAAGTTATAGACGATTCTTTTTAGAGGTCATATAAAGAAGTAATAGTATTTTCAGAGAATTCTTCTTAGGAGTCATCTAAGCAACTGCAATTTAAATTTAGGGGTAGTTTCCGCCGCTCTATGGGGGTAGTTTTTGAGCATCGCATCAAGACTAATGCAGTTACATATTGTTTCTAAAATAACTGGCCACTGTAAGATTTATTTGCAATCACTGCAGTTTTTTAAAATTTTATGTTTTGTGAGGGGTAGTTTTCACCCACTCATGGGGTGATTTTCAATGGAAAGTAGTGTTAACTCTGTATTTATGCGTTATATGCTTGAATATTTATTGAAATTTAAGACTATTCGTGGAGTGTTAAGTCATTTTTATCCTGTTTAGGGAGTGTTTTTTAGCGCTAGGGGTTGATTTTGGGGATGCTCGTTTTTTTACAGCGGATAAACTTGTCTCGATAGCAGTTCCAATTTTTTCTTGTGGGGCTGTGTTATGTTAGTCATCGAGTTTAAACTTAGTTTAAAATGTCCATCTATTCGTCTGTTCGTGTGTCCATCTGCCCGGTTGGTTGTCTATCCATATGTCCGTTTATCAGCTCGTCGGTCTGCACTTCCCTTCCTTTCATCAGTCTACTTGTCTGCTGATCTGTTCGTCGGCTCCTATGTCCATCTGTTAATTTATCTAGCTGTTAGGCTGTCGGTCTACCAGTTTGGCAATTTTTTCTTCTGCCCGCCTGTCTGTCTGTTCATACGTTACGTTTCTTGCAAGCACGATAACTAAAGAAGGAAAACTTCCATCGATTTCAAATTCTGATAATAAATTGATAGCTAGAGAAATAATCTTACTGTTTTTTATCAATTTGTTTAATAAACATAAAAGATAATTAATTAAAAAACAATATTCATGAAAATGGTTGCAAAGCTTTTAGGATTATACAAAAGTTCAGGCAACAAAGGTGGTTTTATCAGGAGATGAACAAGATTAAAAAATATAATTAATATACTCTTAAAAAATACCTCAGTTTCAAAAAATTGCCATGACGTATACAATTACTGTTACTTAAAAACTTCAATAATTCTGTGGAGATTTTGAAAATACAGATATTAATTTACTGCTTAGTATATCGCGGTGAACACATCAACACAATTTGAGCAATATACTTTTTTTAGTTAAACTTGAAAAATTATTCAATTTTTACGTCAATTCCTATATAATTATGTTCTACTCCAATATTCTTGATATTTCTCGTTACATTTCCATTTGATCTGTTCAAAAAGACCAAAAAATCAAATAAAATTTCACTCAGGAAGCACTTATTGACGTTTCGTGATAGCAAGGAAGTGTCTAACAGCGCTATAACTACTGATTAGCGGCGTCGAGGGTGCTTGTTTGGTAATTTAGATAGGATCGAAGTTGTCTGTGAAACGACCCCTAATTCAAACATAGTCGTAACGGTGTTCCTCCTCTATCTACCGAAGAATTAATTTTATTCCTGGTGCATATTGTTTGAATTGCCAGACAGTGGTGTCTCGTAGAAAATATATCCTAAGAAATATTTAAATAAAAATTACAAAGGATACAATATTATTTTGACTTCCTTTACAAAAATGATTTGACTGATCTTTTCTAAAATAGTTGCATTACTTTAATAAATTATTAACCTCCGACTAAAATGGAATGTGATATGCATTCGACCTATTTGTATATTTTCTATCTCGAGGCAGAATTTAATGCAAGTTTTTTAGTGACTAGAGTAGGCTTTAGGGCTAGTTTTTCTTAGATCTGCTATATCGAATTTCATTAAAAAATTGTCCAATTTAAGTGATACTGAAACTGTAATTCGATAGTCGGAAATAATTGCGGCACCATTTTAGAACTAACATATTGGACTTATGAATTATCTACCCACTGAAGCGTAGCCGTTGCAATGTTTCCAATACGTTTATTTCATAACGATTATATCCTAGTAGAGATGATTACATATTTTACTTCGATATTCTATCGTTATCTTAGAATCACTTTATTGAATTAACCTAAAAGTTTTTCAGTCGAGGTTTAACTGAAAGTAATGTTTTTGACAGTTATGAAAACGGTTCAAGAGTGGTGTCCATAATTTCAGCCTCATTGAATCGACCACATTTAATTTTAGTAATATTGTGAAATTAAGATTGTACCATTCTTAGAGTAGGAACTACTGTATAACTACCAGCTACAGATACAGTTGTATCAGCTAGACATATGTAATCCCTTGTCTTAGAACATGACAGGCAAGAAAAGTAATAATCTTAATAGTGCAAGTTTCGGTAGCCAATTCGTGACAATATTTTATTTCATATTTGATACAAGTATTTGTAATCAAGCTGATACTTTTCATCAGAAATTATTCAATCCAAGAATACTAAAGAACTCAAAGTAAAAGTAATATAGTAGGTTGTATATAATTGGCCTACTAGATTATAAAATTTTTGCATTTTTATCACATTTTACGCCCAATAATTGAATATTGGCAGAGTACGTACGAACATTTTGAGGACACGAGTCATCGGGAAGACACTTCTCACAAGTAAATAAATAAGTACATAGTCTTAATATAAGATAACTGTATTTATGTCAAAATATTGTTTAACTTATTTCCTATTGATTAGGTTTTTTATGAAATTTAGGTGTATAAATTATGACCGTGGTTGTCACTTAAATCATCCTTTAATTTTTCAGTCAAGTTTGCTGAGTTAACTTATTTGTTTGCTTTAAGACTCTTCGAATAGATTTTTTGGTGGTGAAATATTCTAAAATTTGTCAGCTTGTCTTCATGTAAAAATAGAGATCCTCAAATTATACTGATGAGTTTATTGAACTAAGACGGACAGTATGACTGGACGAATTTCAGGAGTACGATCAAAAGCTTGTGATTTGTCAAAACAAATTTTAAAAGAAAACTTATCGGAAACTGTAGGTTTGCTATGAGAATTTTCACTAAGTTGGAGTGTAAAATTTATCTACTCATTATTCTAAAGCCACAATATTTGAAACTTGTTAATGTGACACATAATAATAATTTAATTATTAAATAGAATTTCGCGTTCCTCTTTGGGTCGGAAATCTTACTGATCCCTTGACATTACACCAAGGAGTGCAGTTCGGTTAAAGCACGTTCCAGATTATTGAGCCATTATCAAGACGTTAAGTCATATCCCCTCCAACAGATCAGAGTCCAGATATCAAAAAGGATCACAAAACCTCCTACTCCAGAATTTTCTCAATAGTGCGATCTTGACCAGGCAGTTGCTTCAGACTCCTCCTGTCTTGGCCCTTCTTAATAGTTCTGAGGGCTACAACTGTGGCTTTCGCATTTCACGTACGTACGACGATGTCACGTCGATTCGCATAAATTTCCCTGTCGGTTATAAAAGGCAAGTGCCACGTGTGATATCATTGGTGTTAAGAACTTTTTCAGGAGTAGACATGTTCCTCTGCCAGACCGCATGTCACACTGGCAGTCAACAGGCTGTTTCAGGATCATCCTCCGATTGTATCTGGTATTTAGCACTTGGTCTTACGCCTTTCAAGTCCGAGTCACTCAGCCACTTTGTAGACGTCTCCTTATCCACTACAGGTCGGTCAAGGTCACGAAAAAATGATCCATGCATCGGCTTTGCGCAGAGTACTTCTATCTTCCTCTTTTCAATGCTGCATTTAATTCTCTTCTTGGCATTCTCGTCAGTGGTTTCGATTCCTAGATATTCGTCTTGGATATTACCTGCTTCTTTCTGAACAGAGTTTATGTTTCATCATGTTCTTTAACTTGTCGTGTATTTGTCCTTCCCCTGTCGAATACACGAGTTGAGTCCTACGATAGAGGAGTCACAAGCAGATTCCAACCTAATTCAATATATTATTAATATTATTATTATAATGAGATGGCACTCTGTATACGCATAATACTATGATAGGGTTATAATACCTTTGAAGTCACTAGATTTTTTCAAGCAGGAATTAAGTACTTTTGCAATAATTGCTCAAAAATGAGACCGAGAAGACGCAGCTGCGGACCAAAAATTGAGGATTTTAAAAGTAGATGTACCATTTATTATATTATGTTAAACTGACTATTAGTTCATTAAAAAAAAAAAAAAAAAAAAAAACACCAAAAGTGCTGTGACCAGGACAAGACCTGAGTACCCCACCCTTTTCGAGGGCGCTGAACACTACCCCCTTCCCTTATACTAGAATCTCCCGAAAATTTTCAAAATTGAAAAAAATTCCTATTCGTCTTCAACCTTTCACTAACTACCGCCAAATCCACGAACTACTCCATTTTTACATTTCTGCTATTGGACATGTGGGGAATCGTGTCAATAATCAGACCTCGATCCAACGATCTCGTCCTGGTCACAGTACTTTTCAAGTTTACCCCCTTTTGCAACTTTTTCATGGTCTGTATTGTATCTGGTGTGAAGTATATTTGATTGAATTATGTTTTATTTTATAAATAATATATATTGTCAATTCATTTGTAGATTTTCACCTTCTATTTGGCGCTATTATTGTTCATGAGTGGAAAAGTGAAAATTAAGGGAATGAATATTAAGATTTTTTTTTAAATTCCTTTTAAGAATTTGATATAAACCTTACTTTGATAACATGAATAAGAAATGTATACAAAAGAATTAATATAACAAATTGCAATACAATTAATAACAGCCTTCGCACCTGTGATTCCAGGGCTCTAACGTACCAACAAAATAATTCAAGGTTACTGTATCTCGGAGTAAGCTGACATGTAACTGCTGCGAAATCAGATCGTGAGAGAAGAAACACCAACAAGAATTAAATTTTTGTAAATCGGTAAGCTCCTGTTGATGATCTTTTGGATCATACTATGTTTTATTGCGTGATTAATATTGTAAGACAATGACTGAATATAAACGCAAGTTATTACTCTCTTAAAAGAAATTACTGACTCCTAGTAACTATCAGTCTCTGCTTAAATAATAATAATAATAGCACTAACAATTTGCCAGTCTGTGGGTATAAGTAACGAACTCTGTATTATTTCCTACTTTTGAATTGAAGGTGGCTCAGTACTCGTGTTTTACATTTTTAAAATATGATTTTTTTTATTTGGTAAGTAACAAAAAATGGATTGTCCCGAATGATGGTAATTTTACATTATTCTTAATAGCCATTATATCGACAAAAATATAATTAAAATAATACTAACCGAAATCCATAAACCACATTATAATTCTATAATAAAAAATTTACCATAAATGTGAGTACTTCATATATATTATACATACTACAATAAAATTTTAAAACAACGCGATGTTTTAGAATTATCAGCTAATACAGGATATTAATCGGCGCCTCTGGTATTGATTGAGTTCCTCTCTTGTATAAATTACCATGGAAATATCCTGGATACCTTCTTCGTTATACCTTAACGTAATGGGGTTATATTTGAGGAGTATCGGTTAATTATAAATTCATAAATCACGCCCTTTGATATTGAACCATCAAAGATATTATAATATATTCATAATTATGCGATATCACTCGGGATGTCTTGGGTATATTAAAAACAGTTTTGTTGCTGTCGTGTTCATTGTGTTAACAATATGCAAAGCTTAGAATAATAACTATGAAACCAAAATTGATTATGATTATAAATGCCATGAAACTATAATCACTTCTGTTGAATTCGATAATCAATGTAAAGTTGCCATGTGAAAAAACTCGCTAAATATCTAACCAGATCTGGTTTATATTCACATACGTTTTAATTATAATTTATTTGTTAATATTTATAATAACTGATAAACCAGTATAGCTACTTAGTATAAACATATCACGGGATAATTATATTAAGTTTGGGTAGGATAAGGCGGGTTGCAGTGCTTGTGATCCGATGCACTGAAACTTAAGTTCTCCGTCTCACTATGCCATTAGACCCATTTTTCCCAAAAACGCAAGTCGAGGATAGTTTTAGCTATATCTTCTGGTACCGCAACTGGTCCTTCGTAGTGTGTAAGTCCTCTAGCTATCAAAATTAGGATTAGGTTGGCCCAAATTTATACTAATAGAAAAACGTTTATATTTTTCATCTCCATTCCACACTGTTCAAAACCCCCCAAAAAAATGTCTTCAAATTGGAGCAATATCGATTAATATTAATACATGTCTCCGATGCCATGAAGTTTGCCACATCTATTTTACGGGAAAAAGACATTTTTTGTGTGAATTTACGAAATAATTTTGAAAGCGCAATGAAATAAAAATTGCACTCTTTGGAATCGTCCAGAGAATTTGAATTGAGAATTCTTTTTTCAGTTCAACTTCTTGCCGATTCTCTTATTGGGTCCCAAAATTGTTATTGTTTGCTCACTATTTTTTGTACAAATTATTATTAACTAATCAGATTCTATAATTTATGTGAATGTTATTACTTGAGCGAACTAGTATCATTAAATTGAAGCTAGACTGACCTCATCAAATCTAAATTGCACACTTTACAGTTCGGTAAATATAATATGAACTTTTGACTAGAATTAGTATTGTATAATGGATACAATGTATTAACAAATAAACTGTTTTTGAAAACTGAACAAAACGGAAGTTCCGTTAGTGCTATTCGCTGTAATGTACTCGTATTCTGCCTTGCATTAACATTGTACGTTCCGAGGCTTTCATGTGTCAGCTCGATTTACAAATATTGAAATATTACCAAAAATGTAACTTATACTGTATGTATTGTTTAGCATGTTAAAACATGTGATATAATATTCGAATCTTAATCAGTTGCAGAGAAGGAATGAAAATATTAATTGATTTAATTGAACATAAAGTCTACATTTCCATCAATAATTAAATGTTTTTGTGCATTTTGAAACATATTGTCTTTTTATCGACAGTTTTGTTACTTTTTTCACCAACTACATGATGAAAGGTGAGTCATATGGATATCAGTATAATATATCAATTACGTTATGGCGTAATTAAATGGGCAGCTTGAGAAATTTTTTATCACAGAAAGAATTCAATTGAATAATTATATAAGACCCTTTAAAAATACTTCTGCATATACAATACCTTTTATTCCCTTCTTCATTTCCAAATAGAGTATGGCTAAGTTTTGTACAACTTATAATAAAATATAGTATACAGACTGTCTATTTTACGAGGGCCACACCAAATATCTCGCTTAATATCTATTGTAGAAGAATAAAGTTTTAGAAACAGTTATCCCATTTTTTGTGAGCTATATTTCAGTAAAAAGAAATTTGAAATCCATAGCCTACTTTATGAGATATATTACAAAAACCTGAAAAATAGGAAAACCACAAACGGTTATAGCTTCCTTATTTGAGGAGATACGAAAAAAGTTAAAGGAATGAAAGTTGACGGCAAAGACAATAAGAATAATAACGTGTAACAAAAAAATCGAAAAATGCAGTTGGCTTTGACATACGCTATTGTGCAAAAATGAAAAATACATATCTCAAAGTAGGCCATGACGCCATTAATTCCGTTATTTTTTTCTCATTCCAATGATATAAAACATGTCACAGAAATTTTAACCGATAGTGTCAATATTTAATATTTTACGAATACCACAATTCATATAATTGAATCGTAACAATCAGCTGTGCCATAATAGTAAAAATTCACTTTATAATAATTATAATTCCGTAATTATTTATTACAATTTAATACAAACCAATAAATATCTCATAAATAAAATACAAGTACAAAACGAACATCCAAAGAAAAAAACGAAAAACTATGTATAACAGTACTACCTACTACTATATTGAAAAGAAATTGTGTGTATTTATTTTTCTAACTACAAATGCTCAAATTGTGCACCATGCATTCTGACACATAAACGTGCTCTACGAGACACGTCACGCATTACATTTTGGAGCATTTCAGGAGTAATTGCCTTACATGCGTTTCGAATTCTGGTTTTGATGTCCTCAATATTTTCAGGGGCAGTTTGAAATACCTTGTCTTTAATGTAACCCCAGACGAAAAAATCCAAGGGAGTAATATCTGGTGATCGAGCTGGCCATAGAATGGGTCGATAGGTGCCTATCCAGCTATCTGGCATAACTTGATTTAAATAATTTGTACATATTACAGCAGTGTGAGGTGGAGCCCCATCTTGTTGAAAATATCAATAATTTAATCTTTCTGCCACTGTTAATTCATAAAGAAAATCTTGAAATTCCTTTTGCAGGAAATTAAGGTATCTACGAGCGGTTAATTTGCCATCATAAAAATAAGGTCCAATTACTTTAGTCCCTAAAAGACCCAACCAAACATTCGTAGAAAATCTTTCTTGGAAAGCAGTCTCTCTGCACCAATGTGTATTTTCTCGTGTCCACTTATAATGCATATTTCTATTGAAAAATCCATTATTAGAAAAATTTGATTCGTCCGACCAAAGAATTTTGCTACATATCAGCGCGTCATTCCTTTTCTTATTTAATAACCATCTACAAAATCTTACTCTCATTGGCTTATCTCCCTCATTTAAATGTTGAACTTTCCTCATTTTGTAGCATCGAAATCCGTTTTTTTTCAATATTTTTCTTGCACTGTCTTTTTTTATGCGACAGTTTCTCTGAATTTGTCTCAAAGAGGTTTCCTCATTTTGGTTAACATAACTCATTACTCTATTCACTTTTCTTACATTATCCGCAACATGCGCTCGCCTTACTACTTTTTTTGAAAATGAACCGTGCGTTTTTAGATTTTGAACTAACTTCCTAAACATAGTTCAATTTGGCTGCGGAGCATCTGGAAATCTGTCTCCGTAAACCGTGACTGCCATCTCAGCGTCAAAATTGCACTGACAATAAATGCTAATCATATCGAATTTGTTATTATTGGTGTACACCATAATTACTGATATAAAATTTGTCTTAGAACTCGACAACGCAACATACAACATACAACAGTGACAATCTGTCAAATTTATTAATAACTGTATACATTGTTTTTCACTAATTATGGCACAGCCGATTGTTACGATTCAATTATATGAATTGTGGTATTCGTAAAATATTAAATATTGACACTATCGGTTAAAATTTCTGTGACATGTTTTATATCGTTGGAATGAGAAAAAAATAACGGAATTAATGGCGTCATGGCCTACTTTGAGATATGTATTTTTCATTTTTGCACAATAGCGTATGTCAAAGCCAACTGCATTTTTCGATTTTTTTGTTACACGTTATTATTCTTATTGTCTTTGCCGTCAACTTTCATTCCTTTAACTTTTTTCGTATCTCCTCAAATAAGGAAGCTATAACCGTTTGTGGTTTTCCTATTTTTCAGGTTTTTGTAATATATCTCATAAAGTAGGCTATGGATTTCAAATTTCTTTTTACTGAAATATAGCTCACAAAAAATGGGATAACTGTTTCTAAAACTTTATTCTTCTACAATAGATATTAAGCGAGATATTTGGTGTGGCCCTCGTAAAATAGACAGTCTGTATATAAAATTTAACTGTTTATGTTCACCAGTAAACGGCAGCGCTCAACTGAAACATTTAATGGTTTCGTAACAGTCTTGTTAAAAATACCTCGATAACATTTTAAACCAAAAAAACGCTGCATAGGGATTCACTACTTCTGTATTCAAATTTCCCATCCAAGTTTCTTTAAATGAAAACATTTTGGTACTATTCTCCAGTATGTGAATATAATTGCTCATAGTACTTTAGTAATATAACATTTGAAAAAGTTTGCCCCAGAAACCCATAAAACGATATGCCACTTCAAAACCTCTTCGACCGGCGAGGCTGACAGACTGACGTTTAACTAGCAAATGCCAATACATTTTTTAGATCTTTTGATCTCGTACACACACCAAATCACACAATTTCATTAACCCTTTTAATAAGTATTCTTCTTTATATATGGTAGTGGTGGGGGCGCAAATTACATTAAAAATGTGAGACTTTGGTTTCCAGTAAATACACCCTCAAGTGTCTGCTAGCTTATTTTTCCTATTTACTCCATTTTATCCCTATTTATCTCCCAAACCCTCGACGGAATACTCTCAAAATAATCTAGTTCCAGATTTCATTATAATACATACGTGTACCATAAGGCAATATTTTAACCCGTTTCAAAATAATCGTGCCTACAAACAAAGATACAGTTCGACAGACCGACAGAAACTTTTTTCATTAAAATTTAAAATCTTGAAGTTTCATGATATTCTAATCCTATTTCAACAACTTCACTACGTGTTTGTGGAAGTAATTAATAAGTATATGACCTAATCTACATAAAGCTGGTTCACATTTGAGAGACCCGCTATATATTACAGTTTGGCTATCTTGTACAGCATCGTATTTTTTTCTGCTGAGTCAAGAGTAATAGTATTTTGCTCCAAAATTATAATGAAATACACTTATATAAAAACACTATATAAAACATGGCTGTTCGCACATTTCCGTTGTTCACCCCGTATGCCGGATATGATCCGATTTCAATAGTGAGTATTCTACCATGCTATTTTGCACATGTTAGAAATTTGAAACAAACCAACCATAATGATCTGTCGATTTACTGTACTTTTTATATGGTTGTTGCACATTCTATAGCATAATATTCGCCGTTGTTTTGTAAATAATATTAGTTCTAGAGATAGAATAAATTTTTTGTTTAATTACAAAACATAAAAATCGGGAAAGGTATTTACACAGAACTTCCCTCTGTATTTGTGCATGGCGGTCACTCTAAAAAATTAATAATTACGAGATGACATTGAAAATAATAATGATCGGAATATAGTTATCACTATTATTACAAAGAAAACCTGATAAGTTTTGGTCAAAAAGATATACAGAGTGCTCATCCAACAACAAAAGTTCAATACTAGATGACAGGTGCTAAATATGGAAGGCTTTAGAAATGTCCACCATGACTGAATTATTTCCTAAGATTACCACCCTGTACCTTTTTCAATAGAAGTATAATACGTGCATATGCCAAATATTATCGCCATCTGTAACATTTTCAATTCCACATTCACGTAGTGGAGTGGAAGTGTAGTGGTGGTTAAAAAATTTCGTTTTTTCAAAAATGTAGGAAAAAAAAATTTCAAATTTTTTTTCTTCTAAAATAGGTTTCGAATATCATGAAACGTGGAAATTTTAAATTTGAGCAAAAAGGCAAATTTCCTGCTGTTCTATAGTAGTTGTAAAAAAATATTGCAAATTATTTTTTTTTTAAATAGGTATAGAATGCCATGAAACGTGAAAATTTTAAATTTCAGCAAAGAAAAAAAAAATCCATCTATTTTAGTGATACATCTTTCAAAAATGTTGGTGAAAAAAAATTTCCAATTTTTTTTTCTGAAATAGGTTTAGAATGTCATGAAACGTGAAAATTTGAAATTTGAGCAAAAAAAAAATTTTTCCGTCTATTCTAGTGGTAAAATTTTTTCCGAAATGGTAAAGAAATGTCGCAATTTTTATTTTTCCGAAATAGGTTTGGAATGTCATGAAACGTGGAAATTTTAAATTTGAGCAAAAAAAATTTTTCGTCTATTCTATGATAAATAAAAAAATTTCAAAAACATTTTTAAACTTGTTTGAATAGGTTTAGAATGCCATGGAAACGTGGAAATTTAAAATTCGAACAAAGAAAAAAATTTTTCATGTATTTTAGTGGAAATTTTTTTTCAAAAATAGTAAAAAAAATTTCAAAAAATTTTTTTTAATAGGTTTAGAACGCCATGAAACGTGGAAATTTTTGATTCGAACAAAGAAAAAAAATTCCGTCTATTTTAATGGCAACAAATTTTTCAAAAGGTAAAAAAAAAATTTATTTTTTTTTTAAATAGGTTTAGAATGCCATGAAACGTAGAAATTTTAAATTTGAAGAAAAAAATCGGTAAAGGTATTTACACAGAACTTCCCTCGTTCATGGCAGTCTCTCTAAAAAAATAATAATTACGAAATGACATTGAGAATAATAATCGGAGTAGAGTTATTGCTATTATTACAAAGAAAACTTGATAAGTTTTGGTGAAAAAAATATACAGATTGCTCATCCAACAGCAAAAGTTCAATACTAAATAGCAGGTGCCACATATGGCAGGCTTGCGCAAATACCTTTACAAATGTCCACCATGACTGAATTATTTCTTGGGATGACCACCCTGTACATTTTTCAATAAAAGTATAATAGGTGCATATGCCAGATGTTATTGCCATCTGTCACATTTTCAATCCAACATTCACGTAATGGAGTGGAAGTATAGTGGTGGTTAAAAAATTTCACTTTTTTAAAAATTTTCAAAAGATGGTAAAATAATTTTCAAATTTTTTTCTTCTGAAATAGGTTTAAAATGTCAAAGGTAGACATTTTAAATTAGAGCAAAAAGGAAAGTTTTCTTCTGTTCTATAGTAGTGCTAAAAAAAGTTTAAAAATTAAAAATGATGTATTTTTAAAATAGGAAACGTGAAAATTTTAAATTTGAGCAAATAAAAAAAAATCGATCTATTTTAGTGGTAAAAACTTTTTGAAAAATGTTGGTGAAAAAATTTTTCAATTTTTTTTTTCTGAAATACCTAGGTTTAGAATGTCATTTAAATTTGAGCATTCTGGTGCTAAATTTTTTTCCAAACTGGTAACAAAATGTTGCAATTTTTTTTTTCCGAAATTGGTTTGGAATATCATGAAACGTGGAAATTTTAAATTTGAGCAAAAAAAAATGTTTTCGTCTGTTCTATAGTAGTGATACATAAATGGATTAAAAATGTTTTCAAATTTTTTTAAAAATTCTTCAAAAACATTTTTAAATTTGTTTGAATAGTTTTAGAATGTCATGGAAACGTGGATAGTTAAAATCTGAACAAAGAAAGAAAAATTCTATCTTAGTGATAAAATTTCAAAAAACATTTTTTTTAATCAGGCTTAGAATGCCATGAAACGTGAAAATTTTAAATTTGAAGAAAGAAAAAAAAAATTCATTTTAGTAGTAAAATTTTTTTCAAAAATATTGGTGAAAAAAATTTTCATTTTTTTTTTTCTGAAATAGGTTAAGCGTGTCATGAAACGTAGAAATTTTAAATTTGAGCGAAAACAAATTTTTTTCATCTTGGTAAAATTTTTTTAAAAAATGTTTGAAAAAAATTTTCAAATTTTTTTTTTTTCTGAAATAGGTTTAGCGCGTCATGAAACGTGGAAATTTTAAATTTGAGCAAAAAAAATTTTTTTTCAACTTGGTAAAAATTTTTTCAAAAATGTTTGAAAAAAATTTTCAAAAAATTTTTTTTCCTGAAATAGGTTTAGCGCGTCATGAAACGTGGAAATTTTAAATTTGAGCAAAAAAAAATTTTTTTCATCTTGGTAAAAATTTTTTCAAAAATGTTTGAAAAAAATTTTCAAAAAATTTTTTTTCCTGAAACAGGTTTAGCGCGTCATGAAACGTGGAAATTTTAAATTTGAGCAAAAAAAAAATTTTTTCACTATTTATTCCGTTTAGACGGTCCACCCTGTATATTTTTCAGTGAAAATTCTACCAGTTCTTCGCTGACAGTAGGGTCAACTACCTACCAAATTTGACTGCTCTCCGTCAAGTGGTTTTTTCGTAAATACACCAACAGACAGACAGACAGACAGACAGACAGACACACAGACAGACAGACAGACAGACAGACAGACTGACGGAATTGAAAAACCTATATTTTCGGAATCTACGTGTTCTGAAACGTCAGAATCCGAAAAAATCTTGGAGGGTGATTTTTTCTCGAATACAATACTTCCCTTCGGTATGCGAGGGAAGTAAAAAATGTTTTTCATCTATTTTAGTAGTAAAAATTTTTTCAAAAATTTTCAAAATTTTTTTTCTTCTGAAATAGGTTTAGCGTGTCATGAAACGTGGATGTTTTAAATTTGAGCAAAAAAAAATTTCTTTTCGTTATTTATTCCCCTAGGACGGTCCACCCTGTATATTTTCCAGTAAAAGTTTAACCATTTCTTCGCTGACAGTAGCATCAACTACCTACCAAATTTTACTGCTCTCCGTCAAGCAGTTTTTTTAGTAATGCACCAACAGACAGACAGACAGACGGAATTGAAAAACCTATGTTTTCGTAATCTACGTGTTCTGAAACGTCAAAATCCGAAAAAATCTCGTAGGGTGATTTTTTCTCGAATACAATACTTCCCTTCGGTATGCGAGGGAAGTAAAAAATCGGTAAAGGTATTTACACAGAACTTCCCTCGTTCATGGCAGTCTCTCTAAAAAAATAATAATTACGAAATGACATTGAGAATAATAATCGGAGTAGAGTTATTGCTATTATTACAAAGAAAACTTGATACGTTTTGGTCAAAAAAATATACAGATTGCTCATCCAACAGCAAAAGTTCAATACTAAATAGCAGGTGCCACATATGGCAGGCTTGCGCAAATACCTTTACAAATGTCCACCATGACTGAATTATTTCTTGGGATGACCACCCTGTACATTTTTCAATAAAAGTATAATAGGTGCATATGCCAGATGTTATTGCCATCTGTCACAATAATTTTAAAATTTTTTTCTTCTGAAATAGGTTTAAAATGTCAAAGGTAGAAATTTTAAATTAGAGCAAAAAGGAAAGTTTTCTTCTGTTCTATAGTAGTGCTAAAAAAAGTTTAAAAATTAAAAATGATGTATTTTTAAAATAGGAAACGTGAAAATTTTAAATTTGAGCAAATAAAAAAAAATTCGATCTATTTTAGTGGTAAAAACTTTTTGAAAAATGTTGGTGAAAAAATTTTTCAATTTTTTTTTTCTGAAATACCTAGGTTTAGAATGTCATTTAAATTTGAGCATTCTGGTGTTAAATTTTTTTCCAAACTGGTAACAAATTTTTTTTTTCCGAAATTGGTTTGGAATATGAAACGTGGAAATTTTAAATTTGAGCAAAAAAAAATTTTTTCGTCTGTTCTATAGTAGTGATACATAAATGGATTAAAAATGTTTTCAAATTTTTTAAAAAATTCTTCAAAAACATTTTTAAATTTGTTTGAATAGTTTTAGAATGTCATGGAAACGTGGATAGTTAAAATCTGAACAAAGAAAAATTCTATCTTAGTGATAAAATTTCAAAAAACTTTTTTTTTAATCAGGCTTAGAATGCCATGAAACGTGAAAATTTTAAATTTGAAGAAAGAAAAAAAAAATTTATTTTAGTAGTAAAATTTTTTTCAAAAATATTGGTGAAAAAAATTTTCATTTTTTTTTTCCTGAAATAGGTTAAGCGTGTCCTGAAACGTAGAAATTTTAAATTTGAGCGAAAACAATTTTTTTTCATCTTGGTAAAATTTTTTTAAAAAATGTGAAAAAAATTTTCAAAAATTTTTTTTTTCTGAAATAGGTTTAGCGCGTCATGAAACGTGGAAATTTTAAATTTGAGCAAAAAAAAATTTTGTTCAACTTGGTAAAAATTTTTTCAAAAATGTTTGAAAAAAATTTTCAAAAATTTTTTTTCCTGAAATAGGTTTAGCGCGTCATGAAACGTGGAAATTTTAAATTTGAGCAAAAAAAAATTTTTTTCATCTTGGTAAAAATGTTTTCAAAAATGTTTGAAAAAAATTTTCAAAAATTTTTTTTCCTGAAACAGGTTTAGCGCGTCATGAAACATGGAAATTTTAAATTTGAGCAAAAAAAAATTTTTTTCACTATTTATTCCGTTTAGACGGTCCACCCTGTATATTTTTCAGTGAAAATTCTACCAGTTCTTCGCTGACAGTAGGGTCAACTACCTACCAAATTTGACTGCTCTCCGTCAAGTGGTTTTTTAGTAAATACACCAACAGACAGACAGACAGACAGACAGACAGACAGACAGACAGACAGACAGACAGACTGACGGAATTGAAAAACCTATATTTTCGGAATCTACGTGTTCTGAAACGTCAGAATCCGAAAAAATCTCGGAGGGTGATTTTTTCTCGAATACAATACTTCCCTTCGGTATGCGAGGGAAGTAAAAACTGACTTTTTTTCCTTTTTTTTTTTAATAATCAACAACTTTTAAATTTATTTTATTTCATTTGTTCTTCCTCTAGCTGACACTAACTTACTGTCCAAATTTCGATACAATCGAACTTTTCATTCTTAAGTTATCGTGCTTACAAGAGATGTGACGGACGGACAAACAGGCAGACGGACAGACGGACAGATGGACGGACAGAGGGACAGGCGGACGGGCGGAAATTTTGAAAATTGTTCAGAACTTGATAACCAACACAGTGATATAAAATTCTCTACGAGCGATATTACCAGTTTTAGTAACGTGCCGATCAAATGCCAATATACTCTTCGTTTTATATTTGCGAAGAGTATAATAAGAATACTGGGTCTAACAGAAGCCATCATGTTTAATTTTCATTCCTAAGAGTCTTATTAAATACATCTCAGTAATATCAAAGTTAATTTGGTATAATATTTTCTAATCCGCATAAAGTTCTTTCGAACCTGAAAGACACAGTGTATAATTATAAAATCAAACGAACTTACCTGTAAGTGAAGTTCGATTATAATTGTATGAAGCGCCATGTCCGAGATGAGGAAGATATGTAGTCCCCTTGTCTCCTAGGTGTCACCACGTGTTTTAAAGCGATGATTTTTACAACTACAGCAGCGCCCTCCTCTACTCACCAGCAAACTGTCATTCATTTTAAAGCTTTAATTGTCGCACAAATAACTGGGTATTATTTTGAAGAAAATTGGGAAGGGTGGGACTCATCTCGGACATGGCGCTTCATACAATTATAATCGAACTTCACTTACAGGTAAGTTCGTTTGATTTTATAATTGTATTCCGCGCCATGTCTCTCGATGAGGAAGATATGTAGATGTTTAAAGCAAATTTGCGACAATTTCAATAAAGAACTATATTTGAACTCACACGAAAATAATATATATTTATAATCTTTGAACAGAAAGGAATAATTTTCATAATATAACAAACAACTTACATTACTAGTGCCTTTGCAAGAATGCCTTGACTACAGAGTGGTCTATTATAAAACTTTGCAAATATTTCAGAATTTTTAGACCACCCTGCTGTTTCCCTAATAACATCTATGCTAATACCCCTTCTTGCTGCAGCTGATGTACTCGCATGTCTAGTACTGTGTGCTTGATAAACTGTGGTGTCAATACCACTTTCATGTAGTACAGTTTTTACCCATCTGCTCAATGACTGAGTAGTTGCTACATGAAAGGGTTTTTTAAAAGTAAGAAATAATTTTGTCAAACCACTTGTTCTAATACTTTGTGTACGAGATAAATATACGTGTAGGGTTTTTGCTGCGCAAAGTCTCGGGTATTCTGTAAAGTATGGAAGAAAAAGCGTGGGTTGAACCTTGTTTAAACCAGATGTTTTTATTCTGCCCGGTATTTTAATTTCTATTCCCTCACGTCTTTTGACTATATTACTAATTTCTATTATCGACGTTTGAATTCTATGAGCAGTGAATAGTGCTAACAAAGTTATCAGCTTAAAAGTGAGCTGTTTTATGCTTAGTTCCTCACTGGGAAGAAATGTATTTAGATAATGTAACACTACCGAAGGGTCCCACGTATATAAATATTTTGGGTTGGGTGGTCTCGTTTTTTGTACTCCTTTAAAAAATCTTTTAATTCTTTCATCAGTTCCTATTTCTTGACCTAAGATAAGTGCAATAGATGACCTAATGTTATTTAACGAGCCATAAGATGCTCCTGTATTGAATAAGTTCGTAAGGAACTGGATAATTCTTGGAACTGACTTAACAATCATTTTTTTTCTCATCCTGTCCACAAAATTCCCACCATAACTTTAACCCCGAATTATACTGCTTTAAGGTGTTAGCCGATAATGAATTTATTAAAATTTCAAGTGACGCTTCTGGAACTTCCTTTTTCTTGTAAGCCTCCCTGATAATCTTGCGGCAACCAGGGTAAGTTTTGTTGATAGGGGGTGTTCGTTCCTGTCAGGGGAAAATAACAAATTACTACTGGGGGAGAAATATATTGGTTCAGCACAAAGCAACGATGTAAACATCGGATACCATGGTTGTGCCAGCCACAATGGCACAACCACAGTGCCCTCTGCCCCGTCCTCAATTATTTTTCTCAGTACCTTTGCAATTATAGAAAATGGAGGAAACGCGTAGAAATTTAGATTTTCCCAGTGTAATGTAAACGCGTCGACAGCAACTGCGTCTGCGTCTTGCCTCCAGGACACAAACTTTGTACACTTAGCATTCGTTCTGGTTGCAAATAAATCTATTTCTGGCTGACCAAATCTAGTAACAACTGTTTGAAACGCAAAATGAGCTAGCTGCCATTCTGTTTCCGTATCATTTTTCCGAGATTCTAGATCTGCCTCTTTATTTTCTGAAGACCTAATATATGAAGCGAAAACGAAAATCTCCCTTTCCTCGCACCACTGCCAAATCTCACGGGCCAAATTACTTAATTTTGGAAACTGTATACCCCCCATTCTATTTATGTATGATATAGCAGTCGTGTTATCTATTCTCAACAAAATATTGCATTTTTTTTAGATTTTTCGCAAAACACTTTAATCCAAAAAGTGCTGCTAGTAACTCCAGCCTATTTATATGATATTTTCGTTCTTTTTTATTCCAAAAACCATGTGACTTGTTATCTTTTGTTACAGCACCCCAAGCAAATAATGATGCATCCGAAAATGTTTCTAAAGCATATTTGTTTTGTATTATCGAGTTTGATGCTAACATAATATTGGTTTCCCACCAATGTAAATCCTCAACTAAGTCTGCTGAGATATTCATGAACTGATCATAATCCTGATAATTTTTTCCTAATGCTAAAAATTTTTCTCTTTCAAACCGTTTTGTATATAACCATGCATACTTCATACCAGGAAAAATAGAAATCAATACCCCTAAAAACTGAGCAAAATCTCTGATCTTAATAACTGATTTCTTTTTCAAATTTTTAACCATTTTTAATACTTTTATTTTTCTGTCCATCGGTAACTGAATTTCCATTTTAACAGAATCATATAAAAAACCTAAATACCTAGAAGATGTGTCTGGGATCAATTTTGATTTTTCTGTGCTTACATGAAAACCAAGTCTCTCTAATAATTCACATGTTATAACATTTTTACAACAGTCCTGAAAAGTATCCCCAATTAGTAGAAAATCATCAATATAAACAACAGATAGAAAACCTTTACTACGCAGCTTTGCAACTACTGGCCTCAAAATTTTTGTAAATACTAATGGGGCTGTGCATAGCCCAAAAGGTAGTGAACAGTATTCATAAAGCTGATTATTAAACTGGAAACGTAAATATTTCCGAAAATGTCGGTTTATGGGAATTAGCGTATAGGCGTCTTGCAAATCAACTCTTGCCATGAAGCATTGGTAGGAAATTAAACTAAGTACTGTCTTTCGGTCCTCCATCTTAAAATGCTGTGGAGTTTTAAATTCATTTAACTTTTTCAAATTTAATATCAACCTATGTGTCCCATCTGGCTTAGGCACTAAGAATATTGAAGAAATGAACTGGTCTGAAGTAGGAGCGCATTTTACAATGGCACCAATTCTTAGTAATTTTTCGGCACACTTTCTTGTGTTATTAAACTCTGTCTTAGACCTGTTCACTTCTTTTGGAACATGCAATTGTTTTGGGGACAAAACAAAAGGAATTTTATACCCTTTTAACCAACAAATGACTACCTGATCAGTAGTTATTTCTTCCCAGCAATGTATAAAAACTCTATGTCTGCCTGCATATTTGCTTACATTTTCTAATGTCTGTAGTTGTTTTTGGTTTGATACTTCTGTTTGGGGCAATAACTTGATCGGTTCTGATAATCTCTCTGTTGATTCTGTTGATAGGTTTTGCTGCGGGGTGTGATTTTCTGTCCGCCTTGGCTTTGGCGAACCTGCCAAGACGGACCCCTCCAGTTTAAATTTTGGTGCAACCCTGGGCCTTATTTTTGACTGAGATTTCTTTAACTCTTGACTTGATTTTACCAAAGCCTTTGCTTCTGTCATGCGATTTGCTAGTTGGTCGCCAAATAACCACTCGCCTATCGACGATTTTTCTAAGGTATCCTTAAAATCCTTGTTTAGATTTATAGTTATCAAGGCTCTTCTTGTTTCTGATTGTATGTGATGAACGTCACAAAGAATTCTCCCTGCATCGCTAAGTGCCTCTATAACCTCTACTTCTGCCCCCTCCCCTCTTCTTCGTCACTCAGTAGTACTGTTAGCGATTTTCCAATGTCTGCTAAACAGGCACCAATCTGATTTTGAGTAATTATCAATCTATCATCCCTTCTTGTCGAAGACTCACCAGCTGGCACCTTCGCCTCAAGATTTAATTTAGGGGCCTGAACTAAAAGGCAGTTTTCAGGTCGAGGATACTTCTTGACTAACTGACTCCTAACATCAGTTTCTAGTCCCTTTTGCAGTAAAATATTCCACCTAGATGCAATTTCTTTCAGAATTGGAGAACTAATATCATTCTCAGCTTTTTCTTCACCTCCCAGAAGATTCAGTAAATCCTGATTTAACTGAGGTGTAACCATGGGAGATGGAGATCGAGAATCTTTTAAATTTTATAAGTGCCTACGCCTATGATAGGTTTAGAATTTTATTCTCGGGTCGAATGTTCTACACAGCAGAACCAAGATTCTCTTCGTGAACTCTTTGTTTGAATAAATGGAATGTAAGCGTCTTAAACATGACGATAAAATTCTGTGAATAGTTTATAAAAAGGAACAACTCCATTCCCAATTAATATGAATGTAAAAACCATCAATAATTTACACAAATAATAAACTGAATTCATATTTCTTGACTTACAATGTTCTGTTGTCATCCTTTGACAACATATTACACCTAAGTAGCTTTTAGTTGGTTAGCTATGAAAATCTACATTTGTCAACCTTTGACAACTTCGCCATTTTTTATGGCGGAATTTTTTGTCACCTTTGGACAACTTCGCTACATTTTTAGCGGGATGTGTCACCTTTGGACACTCTCTTTAAAGAACTGCATTGCAATAAGTTTACTTACGGGTACAAGGCACATTTGTGTCATTAAAGTCGGCGGTTTCTGCCTCCACAGAATCGGAATCACTACTTATTTGGTTTTGAATTCTACGACGGGGTTTTTGTCGCCGATTTTTTTGTAGTCTTTTCTTTAAACGTTGAATTTTTCTTCTCAGATGTTTTTCTGTTTCTTCATCATCCGACGACGTACTTATTCTCCGACGTTTTCCCATAATAAATAAAGTTTTTGGAGAAAATAACAGAGCACAATATAATTAACACGTTGTGGCACACACGTAAACTAAGGAATGACAGTTTGCTGGTGAGTAGAGGAGGGCGCTGCTGTAGTTGTAAAAATCATCGCTTTAAAACACGTGGTGACACCTAGGAGACAAGGGGACTACATATCTTCCTCATCGAGAGACATGGCGCGGAATACAATTCAATTTTGATATCTGTGCATTTTCGCATTTGTGCTGGCCATTCCCTAGAAGACACATCAGATAGGGAAATATTTATTATTTTTGGCCATAACTTTTTTTTCTTAGCACGTATATTTTAAAAAACTGTAAGAGTACCTAAATAAAACCATAACAAGACTATTACTACGAATTTTCACTCAATAATTTCAGTTATTTGCAAAGTAGTTAGATTTAAATTTAAAAAGTATGTTAATCTTTCTATTTCGTAGTTTTAAATCCAGCTATTTTGCAAACCACTGAAATTATTGAGTGGAAATTCATAGTAATAGTCTTGTTATGATTCTACTTAGGTACTCTTATCGTATTTACTCCCACATCCACGTAGTGGATTGGAAGTATAGTAATCGTAAAAACATTTTCAATTTTTTTTTCTTGAAATAGGTTTAGAATGTCATGAAACGTCGATATTTCAAATTTCAGCGAAAAAATCATTTCTGTCTGTCTGTCTTGTCTGTCTGTCGGTCTGTCTGTAACTTATTTTGTCAGCACGTTTTCTCCGGAACGGTTTAAGATATTGACTTGAAATTTTGCACACATATATATTACAACGAGATCTGGAACTGTATCCAGTGAACGATTGGGGGGTAAACATGGATGAATATGGGAAAATATGTAAAGCCAGCTGGTAAGAGCACAGAAACTTGAAATTTGATGTATGTACTGCAAGCCAAGGTCTCAAACTTATTTGTAATATTTCTCATCCCCCCACTCCATTATTAAAGGGGTTGATAAAATAAAATTGAGATATTCATTTGAAATTTGGTACACGCATATATTATAATGACATCAGGAACTAAATTATAATTTCAGATGATTCCATTGACGGGTTGGAGGTTAAATAGGGAAAATAATTAAAGCAAGTTTTTAAGAGTACAGTAACTTGAAATTCGGTGTATGTACTAGAAGTTAAAGCCTCAAATTTTTATATAATATTTTTCAACCCCCCACCACCCCTACTCCATTATCAAAGGGATTGTTAAAATAAAATTGTGATATTTACTTGAAATTTGGTACATGTATGTACTATAACGATATCTGGAACTAGATTATATTTTGAGATGATTCCTTTAAAGGGTTTGGGGTTAAATATCGTTAAATAGGGTTAAATAGTGGAAAATAAGTAAAGCAAGCTGGTATGAGTTCAGCGCTAATATTCTTGACTCTTGTTGACGGTCTGGGATGATTAGGGGTCGAGCTTGAGCTCCTCGCCCCAATCATCGCTGTAGACCTGGACCGGCCTCGGGTGGGCCCGCTTTTTTATCACCCCCCCCCCCCCCGCAAATGCGATCGATGTTGGCGATGTTAGCGGACCTCCTCTGGTCCTGGCTGTTGGACCCTGCCAGCTGGGTCGTTTCTTCTAGCGCTCTTCTGTCTTGATTTTCTTTCTTCGCTAGCTTGTTTGCTCCCGGGAGCATCTTTTGTCCGTCGTGAAAGGGACGGCTGTTGACGAGCCCTCTCGGAGTTTGAGTACAGAAACTTGAAATTCGTTGTATGTACTAGAAGCCAAGGCCTCAGATTTTTTTATAATATTTTTCAACTTCTCACCACCCCTACTCCATTATTAAAGGGGTTAATAAAATAGAATTGAAATATTCTCGTGAAATTTGGTACACGTATGTATAATAACGACATCTGGAACTAGATTATATTTTGAGATTATTCCGTTGAAGGGTTAGGGGTGAAATAGGGGTAAATAGGGGAAACTAAATAAAGCAAGCTGGTAAGAGTACAGAAACTTGAAATTCGGTGTATGTACTAGAAACCAAGGCCTTATATTTTTTTATACCCCCCTACTCTATTAATAAAGGGGTTGATGAAATAAAACTGAGATATTCACTTGAAATTTGGTACACGTATGTATTGTAACAACATCTGGAACTAGATTATATTTTAAGATGATTCCATTGAAGTGTTGGAGGTATGTAGAGGTATATAGGGTACAATAAGTAAAACAAGCTGGTAAGATTTCAGAAATTTTGGATTTGGTGTATATACTAGAAGCGAAGGCCTTAGGTTTTTTATTAACATTTTCAATAAAAATGATACTTTATACACCTCTGGTGATGGCTCTGTATGGAGGACACAACCCAATATTGTACTACATGTTCCAAAGAAATAAGAAATCTAAGATAAGTTGTCATGTTTAATATGAATTTCCATTCGGTAGTTCCTGATTACAAGTTAAATTTGTTTCTCAATTGTCTTATTAATAACATCTCAATCGTATCTTTCAATAAAAATTGATATATTTCTTGACTACGTTCGAGTCTGTGTGACACACTGTACATTATACAGCATTCATATCTTGTACAACTTGATATATTTGTGTACTTAATCAGAAACCTTACTGACATTTGTCTCCAAAATCACAATATAATTCAATTTGTATAAGACTTATATAAGACTCATGTTTACATGTCTTTGGAGATCGTCCTGAATGATGAATATGGCCCAATTTCCATAGAGAATATTCTGCTGTGCTGTTTTACATACGTGCTAAATTGAAAAAAAATATTATCGTGTCTATAAGAAACGGTCTATACACATACAGACATACGGTAATTTTTTGCTCCATATTTGTGTTCTGCCTGTTATGAAACGGATTTATATACAAAAATTTTCTTTCTACGATGACTATTAGAAATGTTCGTCCGATTGTACCTATTTGATTAAATCAAATAGGTATAATAACAAACCACGAATGACGACAAATAATTCTTCACTGTTACTTTTGTGAATAGTAGTAATAAGTTAAAGCACTATATCGTTTATTTTCTCATAATAACAATAATTATTAACGATCAAATGAAAGTGAAACCTAATGGTTAGTCTGTCTATTATCCCTGTCCCTATCTACTTGATGATTCTGCTATAATGTTACATTAACTTTATAGCCTACAAAAGCTGTAAGTGTCTATCTGTTGCAGTAAAACACTTAAGAGGGCTTATGTTTTATCAGGGCTCCACGATTCTCCACGGGGCGTAAAGTGGCGCCCTTGTCGACTCGGTGGGGGGCACTCAATGATAAGAAGATCAAAATATCACGCTCAAGCGTGGGTAGGGTAGATAAATGCATGCAGTGGTCTAAAATATAGGTAACGTATTATTAGCGGGAATTAAAATCGATGCAATGAAAATAAAATTATATTATATGTCTCCTGTGACTCTGATACGTATCTCTTGGTGCGACACGTAGTTTTATCTTTTAAATAAATCTATTGATAATTTAAATTTCAATTACATAGGTAAAATATTTAGTATTTTTCTGTATTCCCGCTAGAGTACGGATAATATATGGTAGGTAATATAATACATTCAGTATCTATTAAATTTGACCGAAAGAAACAGTTTTGAAGTTATAGTCTTTCTCCGGTCCATTAGAGAAAGCATATTTCTATGCCATATTTTCGAAGTTTTGTAAAAACTACACTCTATAATGTTGACAGCTTATTATTTACTCTTAATTTGAGAGCTACGCATTAATTTATGATAGAAATTAGCCAAGATATATCAAAAAAATTCGTGCATACCTACGCATTTTAAGAAAGTATGAAGGAATATGCGAAATTGGTACTATTTCATAAATTGACATAGACAATGATGGTATAAGCAAATGAAATGTTCAAAATATTCATTGATCGCTAAGTTTGTTAAAATAGCGCCGCCTACAACATGCATTTGTTTCTATTACAGCCCTAGAAACAACCATTTGAATATAACAGAACAAGAGCTAGCGTACAAGCATGTGGCACATTTTTATCAGTTAGAGACGTTATGAATCCTTTACCTTAGATCACTTTTTTTAGATTTTAGCTGGGAGGAGCTGGCGATTGGCCGTGCCTACTGCGACCTCTATAGGTCTATTGTATTACCCCTTTTTTACCTTATCCAGACATGATCCTTACAACACTTCGAGTCTGTTGAAGCTCCTTAGTAAAGTTATCAATTCTATATTTCTTTTCCTCGAGAAGCCGTTTTAGTCCCGTGAAGGCTTTTACAGCGTTCCGGACGAGAATTTGGGTCACCCATCCATATGCTTGACCCGATCGACGTTGCTTAACTTCTTTAAATGTTTTTTATTTTTTCTTAACTATGGTATTTCAGTGTACATTCATATATCATTCTATTTAAATACATACAATGTACAATAATATAAATGAATGCCGATAGTATGGCATGAGACCATGTATTTACTTGTCAGAAACAATTCAACTACTATAACACACTTATTGAAATCTACGTGTATTTTGTTTTGCGTTATTTTCGAGAAATTAAAATAATGTGAAGAAGCAATGAGATGAGATTCCATGGGCAACGCTTTAGATACCACAGGGAAAAACAGAACTAAAACCCTGCCAGTACTACCTAAACCGGTGACCGTACAAGGAACTGTTTACCTTAGACCATGGCAGACTACGAAAATTATATGAAAATTTTGCTATGAAAGCTTCACTATTTAATTCAAGAATCTCGAAATGTGTTTCATGGTTGACACAAGTATTTGATCAAGCTGTATTAAGCAACTCTGAAATGTAACCATCTAGCGTAGGCAATCCATTCCATTCATTTGGGGAAATTGTCTACAACCTATAGACATAAATTCAGCCATCCTACTTATCATTCATTTTTTGCAACCGTACCTAATATGTCTAAATGTCATACCGCTCAATCGCAACCACTTAGTGCAGGCAGATCAATACCTATCATATGTACAAGCTATATAGGTAAATCGAGCAGCTCTACTGCCTTTTATTCTAGATCTAGATTGAGAATCCTCACAATTCTAAGTAAGTTTTAGTTTTTTACTTCCCTCGCATACCGAAGGGAAGTATTGTATTCGAGAAAAAATCACCCACCGAGATTTTTTCGGATTCTGACGTTTCAGAACACGTAGATTCCGAAAATATAGGTTTTTCAATTCCGTCAGTCTGTCTGTCTGTCTGTCTGTCTGTCTGTCTGTCTGTCTGTCTGTCTGTCTGTCTGTCTGTCTGTCTGTCTGTCTGTCTGTCTGTTGGTGTATTTACTAAAAAACCACTTGACGGAGAGCAGTCAAATTTGGTAGGTAGTTGACCCTACTGTCAGCGAAGAACTGGTAGAATTTTCACTGAAAAATATACAGGGTGGACCGTCTAAACGGAATAAATAGTGAACAAAATTTTTTTTTGCTCAAATTTAAAATTTCCATGTTTCATGACGCGCTAAACCTGTTTCAGGAAAAAAAAAAATTTGAAAATTTTTTTCAAACATTTTTGAAAAAATTTTTACCAAGATGAAAAAATTTTTTTTTTGCTCAAATTTAAAATTTCCACGTTTCATGACGCGCTAAACCTATTTCAGGAAAAAAAATTTTTGAAAATTTTTTTCAAACATTTTTGAAAAAATTTTTACCAAGTTGAACAAAATTTTTTTTTGCTCAAATTTAAAATTTCCACGTTTCATGACGCGCTAAACCTATTTCAGAAAAAAAAAATTTTTGAAAATTTTTTTCAAACATTTTTTAAAAAAATTTTACCAAGATGAAAAAAAATTGTTTTCGCTCAAATTTAAAATTTCTACGTTTCAGGACACGCTTAACCTATTTCAGGAAAAAAAAAATGAAAATTTTTTTCACCAATATTTTTGAAAAAAATTTTACTACTAAAATGAATTTTTTTTTTCTTTCTTCAAATTTAAAATTTTCACGTTTCATGGCATTCTAAGCCTGATTAAAAAAAAAGTTTTTTGAAATTTTATCACTAAGATAGAATTTTTCTTTGTTCAGATTTTAACTATCCACGTTTCCATGACATTCTAAAACTATTCAAACAAATTTAAAAATGTTTTTGAAGAATTTTTTAAAAAATTTGAAAACATTTTTAATCCATTTATGTATCACTACTATAGAACAGACGAAAAAATTTTTTTTTGCTCAAATTTAAAATTTCCACGTTTCATATTCCAAACCAATTTCGGAAAAAAAAATTTTGTTACCAGTTTGGAAAAAAATTTAACACCAGAATGCTCAAATTTAAATGACATTCTAAACCTAGGTATTTCAGAAAAAAAAAATTGAAAAATTTTTTCACCAACATTTTTCAAAAAGTTTTTACCACTAAAATAGATCGAATTTTTTTTTATTTGCTCAAATTTAAAATTTTCACGTTTCCTATTTTAAAAATACATCATTTTTAATTTTTAAACTTTTTTTAGCACTACTATAGAACAGAAGGAAACTTTCCTTTTTGCTCTAATTTAAAATTTCTACCTTTGACATTTTAAACCTATTTCAGAAGAAAAAAATTTTAAAATTATTGTGACAGATGGCAATAACATCTGGCATATGCACCTATTATACTTTTATTGAAAAATGTACAGGGTGGTCATCCCAAGAAATAATTCAGTCATGGTGGACATTTGTAAAGGTATTTGCGCAAGCCTGCCATATGTGGCACCTGCTATTTAGTATTGAACTTTTGCTGTTGGATGAGCAATCTGTATATTTTTTTGACCAAAACGTATCAAGTTTTCTTTGTAATAATAGCAATAACTCTACTCCGATTATTATTCTCAATGTCATTTCGTAATTATTATTTTTTTAGAGAGACTGCCATGAACGAGGGAAGTTCTGTGTAAATACCTTTACCGATTTTTACACTTCAGACTAGTTGTTTATTGCGTAATGTAAAAAATATTGTCTAAGTGGCCTTCAGAAAAGTTCTATCTTAAACAAGACAATATGATGTAATAGTACATTGATTCTAAACCTGCAATCGATGTTTTACGAATTTTGTAAACTGAAAATATATGTTGTACTACGAGTTTTATTCTCTTTGATGCTACGTAGTGAAATTATTCTTTTTTATTAAATCCTAAAATGGTAACACTGCTCTCTTTCAACCTTCTTCTCACAAATATGTTTTTTTGTATTTCTACAAACATTGTAATAACTAATTTCATTCAAATTGATGTGTGTAACAATTTAATTGACAAAGCCTTTAGTTCTCAACTAACGTCCTTTCTAACATTGCTAAATCTTATGTCCCCTAGACAATATGGTTCCACAACACAAGATTCGACTCTATCCTCTTATAAAACAACATAGCAATTTCTATAGCAAGTTACAATCTGGTGCAATCCTTTATGATTTATCAGTTGTCACCAACATTTGATTCCATAGAAAACGATATTATCATTGACAAATTAGAGACGTACAGCATATGTGGACCTGTTTCCAATTGTTTGAGTCTTACTTAGCTAAAAGGCAAAAATTTGTTCAACTGACATTTGATAATATTGTTCAAAAGTCTAACAACAAGGAAGTCAAATTTGGAGTTCCTCAAGGTAGTGCTTTAGGACCCATATTATTTAATATTTCTCTAAATGAATCTATTGCTAAAAAGCTCTTACTTAACCTTATTTGACGATGACATATCTAAAATTGTAACATCTGATTACACCCAATCGCTATGCAGAGGAGCATAAATAAAATGACCACATGGTATCAAAAAAATAGCCATATTTTCAATCACCCCAAAACAAGTTTCATATTGTTTGAACCAATTAGCAAGCAAGCAAACTACAATCTTTTAGTAAGGTCAAATGATAGTAGCATAAGGCAAAGTACAAAAATTAAATCTCTAGGTATTTGGATGTACAACCATCTGTGGGAAACCCGCGTCAATCATCTTATGCAATCCTTAGCAATAGGAAACTATGGTCTCATATGCTGGGGAAATTATATAGGTATGTCAAGAATATATACTGCCTGAAAAAGAATTCTGGGCACCATTCTTGGGCTTTCATACAGATTGTCTTGTCACCTACATTTTATAGAAAACAATATGTTATTGTTAACTATTCACTGTTTATACATCTACCAATGTCTCTGTTGCGTCAGAAAAAAAGAAAAAAGTTTTAAGAAATGTAAGAAAACAGTATAACACTCGCCAAGTTAATATTCTTTATATTCCTCCGTACAGATTATAATAAGCAGGGTCAACTAGCTTAGTAATAAAATTATATAATAAATTTGCAAATATGCTCTTATTATTTGTGAGCTTCCAGCAATTTATACCTCATACATTTTTTTATTTATTCAAAAATTTGGTTATCGATTTTTTTTATTGAAAATCTAACTATGCCACTATATTCAGAAACCTTTCAAATGGGTAGATAATTTCGTAATAAAATATTGAATAATGACAGATTTGAGAAGTTTCTAAATCCAGTGATATGGATAAATTTCCAATAAAAACATTTCTAACCACACAGGTAGGTCTATTGTTAACAATGAAAAAAAATCATGGTAGGTCTTGAAAATTAAAAGTTTTTGTCATAAAGGTTTCGATAGTCTATATTTTAAAATATTCCATTAAAATTTGGTAATAAACACATTTTTAATATGGGTGTTTCCATTCAAAGAGGGTCACACTATATATGTTATCTAGATTTGTCTTATAGTAAGCACTTAATTGTAATTTTACTACTTATTTAGTGTAGTTAGTTTAGTGTAGTTCTCTAGTGACTTTTATAAGATTAAATATTAAATTTGGTATTGATACCTCTGCGAATTATCTCATTACTTGTATATAATTTCCATTTCGCGTATAAATTCTTTTCTAACCTAATAATTAAACTTTGTGTGTATACCCTATACCTTCGTACTGCAAACAATAGCAGTGTGTTTCTGGTGACAATTTCAGCTTATGCTGATATACAAACATATGAATTTGATTCTCAGCTTATACAATATGTAATCTAGTTTCATGTATGAAGACATCAATCCCAAATCTCCGTTCTGTATCTCTTTCTAGTTTCATTGGATCTCATGACTATCTTTGTCATTATTTGTCATCAAATGCGGCAGATGTCACACGGCAACAGTGCCGTAGAAGATAGTAACTAATTTAACTTTGATTTAAAAAATACGTATTTTCATATAAATATTGAAACCCATGCCAGATTTTAGTCTACGTGAAATAAAATAATAATAATAATGAAAATGTTTATTGAAATAAATATATAAAGAAATTTACACATTTTTCCCAAAAGGAAAGGGCATTGCTAAGCATTTAAGGGGCCATTCATTAACTACGTCACGCAAATTTCATGGCTTTTCTACCCCTCCCTCCCTCCCTCTACGTCACATTCGAGTCAACCCCTCCACCCGTCCGTTGTGGCGTCTCACATTTTAAATTTTGAGGTAGAATTTTCTGATTTTTTTTTTGTTTATTTCATTCAATTAAAACAATGGTATACGTAGATGTACATAACGTGATGTCACAACAATTTGACCCACTCCTTCCCTCTGGTCACACTCTATCACACTTTATGGACCCCGTTCCCCCCTCAAAGTGCGGCGTAATTAATGGATGGCACCTAAGCATAAAAGTCCCTATTATTTTTGGAAAAGCAAAACATTCGATAACAATTAAGTAGTGAGAGTATGGAATTCTTGATAATGTACTAAATTATCTATTACATATTGGCATTGTGATAAAATGACAAAGCATATTTTGTGAATGTGCTATGAGTAAGATAACAATGGCATAATATTTTATATCATACATTACTTAGAGAAAAGTAAACAGGATGCAAATAATTCAGACTACGTTAGTCGGGTTAGTTAAAAATCAACCACAGAGATATTGAAGATGGAGTTGCAATTGTAGCAGGGTTGGGTTTATTTTTCATAACTATTAAATGTACTAAAGTAAAAATATTTTAATTTATACGTATTTCAACATTTCGGATCTAAATAACCTGAACATCGTTAAAAATTTAGCTTTTACCTCAAATTTTATTTAATTAAAAATATGTTCATTCCCGTATTAATGTGATAAAATTAATAGTATAATTATTTCATCACTTAATATTACTGAACTTCCTACTTCTTAAACATCATGAATCAACTCATTCTAATCTCTGGTTATAAGCCTCCATGACTACTTCCACAAGTTTCTATTTGGTACAGGTTATACTTAGTGACTTAAAAATCCATAAGTCCATCTTATTGGAGGATACAGAAAATCTAACATTAACCAAAAGAACCTCAAGTAAGGTCCGAGTCGCACAAAGTAGAATGGAATGATCAATGCTAGGACTACCTAATAAGAGTCGGATCACAAACAGAGAGACCTGTAGATGAACTGAACATCTGGATCTTGCAAAAAGAATAGCCACCTTGATTAACCAATTCTGATGGCAGCATCGGATTCAGCGGCTCAAAGCACAGGGGGGTGTATGATGCTCTACTCCGCTCATATTTACATGACCGTTTCTTGTGTGCCTGTGTTACTATTCGCCAAGTCTGTAAAAAGGCTTTGACTACTTACGATACTTTAACGCCGATACTCGGAGGTTGGTTTAGGTTAGCGCTGCTTCCTAGAAAATCGCCATTTGCACGTTTACATGTATTCAATTACGAGAATCAGCTTTTTGATGTTCCTGCTGCATTATGTATGTTCTTGAACATTATTACTAAATGTACATTACGTTTTCAAAATATAATATTTGAAGGTATGGTATGGAAGACAATGAAATAGTCAACACTTTAGCCAGAGAAGGTGCGGTATCGAGACTTATAAGACCAGAACCAGCATTTGGTATATTCTCAGATAGTGCCAAGACAACTATCTTATGAGAGATCAAATCCAGTACTGACAGGTATGGGAACAGTTTACTCTAATATTCATTACACATTCTTTGAAATAAAGAATGAAATAGTATATTGTGTCACGAGGGCATAAAATGAACAACAGGTAGCTAAGAGCTGCTAATGCGTTTTCTGCATGTGTGACACACAACTGTTTTTCACCTAGCATTAAACAAATCCAAAAAAAGGTAAATCGTCTTTAATGTTATAAATACTAACAGGGAAAAATATAACAAAAATCACAACTAATTGTTGTTTTACACCTGTGTTGTTTGTTTTGATTCCAAATTTTGGTATAAATTGATATTTAATGGAAAATTATGTGAAACGTCAAAGTATGCAAATAACAATCAAAAGTGTCTAGATTGTCAAAAACTACATGATCGTGTTGTTATAAGTTTAGCGGCCCAAGGGCCGATAAACATTATTTTAGGTCATATTTTTAGGATTAATATGATTCATTTTCACATATTCTGGGTAAAAAGAAAATAAAGTTTATATTTAGAGGATAATGAAATGGCAGAGCACATTCTGTTTACCTTTTCCGCTGCAAAGAGAATCTGATTTTCAGTATTTGGTAAAGGCGACTGATGCCAAAAGACCTAGACGGCTTAGGTTAACGGATTTACCAAAAGCTGAACTTGCTGGATAAATATAACTGGAAATGATACGCAACAGATCTGATGGATCCTGTGCAGGGTCTAAGTGCTAACCCTAAACTAACAAAGATTATCTGATGATTGCAGTACAGGGTCTAAGTATTAACCCACACCTAACATATGCATCTTTCTCAGTTTACTTACGGAGCACCAATCTCTATGTGTATCAAACATTATTATATCAAAGACTACTCAATAGAAAATAATCAGTTATTGGCTTACACATTTTTTTCAGATAATGAAAATTCTACTATTGATTTTCATCAAACAATGATACAGGTATATTACTCAAAATTATTGATAATTAAACCTTAAGAAACCTAATAGTAACGCCACTGCAACAGTTTTATGATTTCTAAATTCGTGAACCAACATAGCGCGTGCGAGCTTAAACGGTATCTATTAGACCAAATTTCAAAGGGACCAGTCGGTCAAATATGCAGTCAAACATATGACAACAGAAAAAATAGGGTAACTTAGATGGTGAATTGGGAAGATTATATGGCAAATTATGGGTGAATATTATTACATTAGTTATGAATTATTCGGAACCAGATTTATGCCGCTATAATTTATTCTGCACGGTACGCGAAATTAAAAAATAACAGTATGTATGTACATGTACAGGATGTTTATTAATTGCTAGCCATCAGTCTCATGATGAATTGATGTTGATTTGCCGATTGTAAATCCGTCTGAAATTTCGTACATACCAAATAATAATTAATATGTAGAGTACTCATAAGTTATATTGATGATATATTTTGTTTAAATAATTACAAAGGCACACAAAAAAAAATTGTCTCTAATCTTTTGACCAGACCACTCTTCTCTTACGTATTTTGAGCCGGTGAATCCAAATCTGGCATCAAAATTGTGCCTACATCCACCAGTTTTTATTTATGGTTCAAATATAGTCCAAAAATGGGCCAAAATGGGCAGTTTCTAAGAATTTGTATGATAAGTACAGAATAAAAATTACCCAGCAACCGGGTAACTGTAAGTATGCTTTTTTACACTCAATGCCTATATTATAGTAAAAAAAAAACCCTTATAGGTTATTAAACCCCCCCTATATGATAGAATCCCATGTATCACGTTACAAAATCTGAAATAATTTTTTGGAATGGTTTTTTTTATCACAATCTACCCCTAGGGTGCTGTGAAACTACCCCCAGAAAAAATAAATCATATGGAAATAAGGGAAAATAGAGCCCTGCGATGCTCAGCACAGTTCAGTATATTACTTAAGTGAATTTTAAGACACTTGCTTACAAAAAGACTTACAAAAATAAACCACTCTTGAGGAGGGATATAGCTACCCCAATTAAAGAAAATAAATTCATTGCACTTTAAAGAGTAAAATAAATTTCTGATTCATTTTCCCGAATATTAAGTTTGCATGCTAATGGTATGAAAGGATTTACTTTTAACTTCTTCAGAAACAACCCTTGATTTTTCCAGAAAATCAAACGTAAAAAAGTTTGCTTGTTTCAGAAAATTTTATTTTTGTTTTTTTTTTTTAGTTTCGTCCACTGTAACAAAATCTTTTATTTTCGAAGGACCTACGTAGTAGCAGCCTTCGTTTGCTGTTTCTAAATCTCTCCTTAGCAACCGAACATAGCCAGCCATCATATTAATGCTCCAGTTCTCCTGATACCTTGTTTTGACAACTTATAAATCCTGGTGAAATATTTATACTTGTTTTTCACTGAAATCTCCAAGATTTCCGGAAACTGTCTATGTGGTTATGAAGAAAATGAGGTTTCAAATTCATATTACACCATAATTTACCAAAGTTACTGACCATCTTTTTCACTATCTCCATATAATTTTCGCTTTTATGATTCCCAAGAAAATTTTCACCTGTTTCTTGGAAATCTCAGTGAAGAACAAGGAGAAAGATTTCACAAAGATCTAAAAGTTATGGAAACAAGGTATCAGGGAAACTGGAGCATTAATATGATAGCTGACCATGTTTGGATGTTGAAGAGGGATTTACCGTAAACAAAAAGAACGAAGACTGCCGCTACTCGAAAATAAAAGATTTCAGTAGAAGCAAATAAAATAATAATAATAATAACGCTCCGTGTTGACGGACCGATCAATTGTCCACAACAGGCCTGATATCATCTTGTTGGAGAAACTGAAAAAAGAAGCTTGTCTGATAGATGTAGGGATTCCTAATGATCACAACATCCAGAACTACTTTGCTGAAAAAGAAGGCAAATACCAGCGACTCGGGCAAGATATTCAGCAAATGTGGCATCAAGAGAGTGTGGCGGTAATCCCCTTGATAATATCGACGACCGGAGTAGTTCCCAAAACACTTGTTGCCAATCTATCAAAGCTTGGAATTGCCGATAAGATTGCAGCCATCCAGAAAGCCGTAATCCTGTCGACTACGTCAATCGTCCGCTCATTCCTAAATTCAACACTATAATCACAAGTATCTTGCTGCGGCCGATACTTGTTTGTGTACCCACTATTAGTGGAGATTTAATTTATATAAAAATAATAATAATAATAATTTTATCAAATAAAAAAACTCTTTTACTTTTGATTTTCTGGACGAATCAACGGTTGTTTTTGAGTTGAAAGTAAATCTTTTCATACCATCGGTACGAAAACTTAATATTAAAGCAAATTAATTAAAAAATTTACTCTACTTTTTTAAAACGCATTGGATATATTTCTTTAATTGAGGGACTGAATGTGCCGAGAATAGCAGGGCTTTATTTTTACTTAAATCCATGACTTATTTTTTTCTGGGGGTCGTTTTTCTGCACCCAGGGGTAGATTGTAATGAAAATAAAGGTCTAAAAAAATCCACTAAAAAAAAATATTTCAGATTTCTTAACGTAATACATGGGATTTTATTATTTAGGGGAATTTTATAACCTGTAAGGGGTTGTTTTACTTTAATATGGGTATTGAGTGTAACTTACATACCCTGTTGCTGGGTAATTTTTGTTCAGTACTTTGACAAATTCTTAGAAACTTCCCTTTTTGATCCATTTTTGAACTAAAATGGCAAGTGTAGGCACAATTCTGATGCCGGATTTGGATTCAGCGGCTTAAAATAGACAAGGGTAGAGTGGTCTGGTCAACAAAAATTAGAAAAGCACAGATTCTTATATTCAAAGCTAGGCTTTCAGCATTTTCACGCTAGTATTAATAAAGGATATTGTATTTTATTATATATCGAGTTATATATATTTTTATACCTCTGTACGTTTCAATAAAATGGTGCAAGATGAAATGTTAGATTTCGGTTCTTAGGGGCTGATAAATGAAGTATTACTTTTAAAGGTGTATCCTATATTTATAGTAGATACACCAAGGGAACTAACCACAAAGTTCTAATCACTGAACACGAGTGATTGCTATAATTCAATTTCATTTGACTGTTAAGGGTCGTTCACACGTTGCCAGTTACTGGCATGCCAGCTGAGGTACTTCTGGCAATGCCAGCTCTGGCACTGTAAGGGACGGGTAATTAACTGTTTACACGGTGCTAGTAACTGGCATGCAAGTTGAGGTACTTTACTGGCTAATACCAGCTATTGGCAATGTACTGGCAGTATTCCCTTACATAGTACAAGTCAACGCAGCTGTCCGCCGTTACAGTGAAACAAAATGACATGTGCAGATAAACAAGTAATACTTTAAAGGTCGGTGCGTTTGATTTATTTAGTTGTGTGTGAGGAACTTTCACAGATATTGCTACAAGAGAAGAAAAGAAGATGGAAAGGGAAGTGGGTAGGAGCTTGTTTAAGTAATAAAAGGATGGAAGCATCGGATCAACTGATCCTCGGAAATTTAAAGCAGTTATCAGACTTGTACCAGAACAATTTGAAGAGTTACAACACAACTGGCGAGACCTGTTTACATAGTGCAAGTAGCGAGGCCCCAGTTCCAAGTAGTGGTGGGGGAGAGCTCCGATGCGCCAGTAAAACAAATATATTTATTTCACTGGCATCATCAGCGACTGGCAAGCTGGTCTTGCTAATCTATTGCAACAAGGTGTTTATACCTTGCCAGTCTCTACTTTCCACTCATTGACCACTTCAACTGGCACGCTTACGGGCAACATGTAAACGATTCTAGAGTCAACAATTCTATTATTTGACTAGGGATCAACGCCGAAGTAGCTGGAAATAGTAAAACATGAGTTTTAATTTTGCTACCAAGCAATGACCGTTTTGAATAAGAAGTGCCCGTTTAATTTCCCAATGTGGCTCTATTGTTTACCAGATCTGATCAGTGAACTCTAACTAGTAAGTGGAATAGTAGTACAGGCATATTCACGTGAACAAAATACGATACACATGCGATTCAAAATGCACAGCTTTGCGCCACCGCACCGCAGAAAGCTGTTTACGGAAGTTATGCGCCAACGCAATTCTGTCTTTTATTCGTGTCACATTGCGTAGGTCATAGATTATAATTAACTAAAATATTCGCCAAAATCCCCCAAACTCTGTAGTATACGTAAAACTAGAAAACCTAACACCTGATAAGTTGAATTGTGGAAAATATCAAGAGAAGAGCTCAATCATGCGTTCCAGTGAGAGGTGATCGATCGATATCATATTTAATTAATAATAGGCTTAGAACATCAGAACCAAAGGTTACAGTTTCTTCATTGCGTTAGATATAGCGCCCACTTCAAATCGCGTAGTGTATTTAGACCATCAGAGAGTTAACAAGTAAGGACAGCCGGCGGAAAACCTTTTATCTTTTAGCAATGGCGTCATTGACCTCGACATTTAAATTGGAGTTCTCGCTCAGTTGTTACAATGTGACAATCAGGCGGAGAAGGTAACATTAGAAAGGGACGCCAATAGTGAAAAATGAGCAATACTGTCCTGATAGTGGCCAAGGTCAGTATCCAAGATCACTAAAAAAACAGGTTGCTTTGTAACCTATGTCACATGAAATATTTCTATGTTTATATGTAAG
Organism: Stenurella melanura; assembly: GCA_963583905.1. Classification (NCBI taxonomy): domain Eukaryota; kingdom Metazoa; phylum Arthropoda; class Insecta; order Coleoptera; family Cerambycidae; genus Stenurella; species Stenurella melanura. Next base: position 53,643,309 of record OY757316.1, on the reverse strand, counting down.
GTATCTATTTGGTTAGGATAGAATTGTACATTGGAAGAATAATTTTGAAACTTTTTCTATAAAATGAGGAAAGAACAGCCACACGCAGCTGTCATCAAGATCTATACGTGACGTAGCACTTGTAAATTATAATGATTCAACCTATCTTTTAGTAAGCTTGGTCAAGTTCATTTAATGCGTACCCGACAAATCCCGAAACCGTTTCCGCTGGATGTCGTGTCCCTTGAAATTGGAGTTCACAACTGTCTTCGTCTATTTCATTTTCTCCGTCTGACTATCCTATCTTGTAATTTCTCTAATCTTTGCCCTCACTGTAATTATTCAAATGTTGTACTGATGCTACGAAATGTGCATTCAAAGATTTTTCATTTAAATTAGATTTTCTGATTATCATACCTACTTGATTTAATTAATTTGATTTCATTAAACAATTAATTAGGTACTTATATTAGAAATGGACAGAATTATGTAATAATAATCATAGAATTTCCTTTCCCAAAAATCAGTTTCATGACAGGGTAAACTCTAGTGTCGAATGGAAAATCTGTTTCTCTGTATACACAAGTAGACCGTTTCTTGTAAACACGATAGCTTATTATACTCTTCGCAAATACAACACGAAGAGTATATTGCATTCGATTGGCACATTTCTAAAACCGGTAACATTCCTCGAAAAAAAAAAAATCATATCATTATGTTTGTGATCGAATTATGAACAACTTTCAAAAAAAATCCGTCCGTCTGTCTGTCTGTCCGGCCGTCACGTTTTTGTAAGCACGATAACTTAAGAACGAAAAGTCCGATTGTATTGAAATTTGAGCAGTAAGTTTGTGTAGAACCCTATTGTTTTTGAACAAAATCGATCAATAAATAAAAAGTTACTATTTTTTATGGTTTGTAATTAAACAAAGAAATGTCTAAAACTAATATTATTTACAAAAAAAACTGCGAAGAGCATCCCATAAAATGTGCAACAGTTATATAACTAGTTTTAAACTTAAAATTGTTATATCAAATTTGGCAAGACGCGTGTAAACTATTGCATTTTATATAAATTTTTGAAACTCGGCCATATCCGTCAAAGAGATCGCCAATGTGTGTAGACTGTCTTGATTTATATAAACTGTCTTAGGTATATTTAGCATAATTTGTTACTAAGGCTTTTGACTAATCACATAAAAATAAGAAAATATACAAGAGATCAAAAGAACACCTCTTTCATTTTCTTAGCTCGGGGTTTTACCTCCCTAGCTTACCGAAGGGATGGGTAATCGTGAAAAAGTATTCTCCAAGATGTCTTTGAGTTTTCACATTTCAGACTAATTATGTAACAAAAATTAAGGACAGACTATTCCATCAGTCTATTTGTCTACGTGTATGATATTTGGTAGGTAGTTGCCACTTCGTTGATAATGCAATCGAGGAAATGGGATACACTTTTGCAATTTACACAATCTAAAAGAATAATAAAAAAATCTGACAGAGAACAATAATATATGGGATAAAGCTTACTGCAGCGTTTATGTAATAGGCCTTTTTACTGATTTTTTTTATTGCTTTATGTGATAGTGTTTTATAAAAAAATATCTCCGTATTTTTATATTTTTTTTCAGCACGATTTCTATCGAAAAAAAAAAAATCGAAAATGCAGAAATAAAGCGCGCGCTTTTACGTGACGTCACGTACCCTCCTTAGTGACGTCATAGAGTCTATGACCTTCACGACACATCGATTTATTGCAAAGTTGGCTCCCTGCTTTCTTACAGTTGACATTGATATTAACTTTGACATTTGACAGTCATTTCTCTTTGGTTGAGTTTTTTGTGTTTGGAAAATGTTTAAAGAGTGCTTTGTACCAACATGTACAAATAACAACATAAATTGTCCAAGCAAAATATTCATTTACGTTCCACGAGATGAAAGTCGACGAAAATCATGGTTTGAAAGAGTCAAAGTTGAGAAGAAGTTGACCAAAACCAGCAACATTTGCTGTTGTGAAGATCATTTTGACGTAAGAACAGCAGTTGTATTTATAAATTGATGCTAAATTATTTAAATTTTACAGTTAAAAGAAGATTCAGAAAACTGGTTTTACTATAAATCCATTGGTTCCAAACTTATTCTTAAAAAAGATACTGTATGATACTCGTCCACCATGGTAAAGTCAACTTTCGGCAGATTTTCTGCACTTCCTTTAGATAATCCTGGCTCAATTTTCTTTCAATAATGGATAGAAACAAAACAAAACACAATGGGCCTTTCCCACATTTTTTTTTTATTGCATATTTAAGAAGTTCTCTTAAACATAGGTCGTACGTATTTTTTTTTTTTCGAAATTTGCTTCTTTTCTACAGAAAAAAATTAATGAGTTAAGAAAGATTTCAAATTGGCGGCATATTTCTTTACTAATGACGTAACGGGAGACACACCAATCAGAATGCTCTAGTACCCTGCATAGAGGCTACAAATAAACAGATTTTTAAGGTCGTCATATGTGCCAAGCGTTTGTCTCTTTCTAGCTTTATTGAATTGACAGATATCAAGCGTCAACCTCCAACTTATTTTAGTTCTAGTGACGCGTGACACATTCGATGTACATAACCTCATCACATCTGTTTGTTTTGATTTCTAAAGTGTTTCGTATTTTTATTTGTGATTGTGAATCTCATTTTGACTAAAAAGAAATGGTTGTAGTGCATTGCATTGTGCCATCTTGTAATAATACAAGTGTAAATGCTGGTTCCAAGTTATTTATTTCAATACCCAAAAACCCAATCATTCGAAAAGCATGGGCTGTAGCAATGAATATGTGTAACATACCGTATTCAGGAAGAGACAGAGTTTGTGAAGATCATTTTAATGTAAGAATACACTTTCTTGTAAAGGAAAACGATGTATATACACATTCTAGCATAACTGAATTTAATTATATTATTCTAGCTTGAAGAAGACAGTGACAACTGGATGGATGCGTTATAAAATCATGGGAACTAGTCTTCACATAAAACCTGAAGTTGTACCGCATAGGTATATAAATAGCCCCCCAAGACAAAAATTACCTAGTCAGCTGTCTGACTCAGCTCGAAAAAGAAAAAGAGAATTTTTAGATAAACCAACATCTGGTCAATCAAAACAAATAAAATTAAGTCCTCAAGTTGTTACAAGTCCTACCACATCAGCTGGTGGAGTAGTAACCAAGAGTGTGTCTTCTTCGGGAATTTTTAAAGTGTCACCTGTTAGTGAGAGTGATATTAGGAACAAACGTGCTGTAGTGCATAATAGCCAAGTGCTAAATATTAAGAAATTTGTAAACAAGGAAACAAATACAGATACGGTGGAACATACTTCTGTTGGAACTATGACAATTCGAATTGTAATACCTGAAGACAGGCAGGAATTTATGTCATCTCCCTCAACATCATCGATAACAAAAACAACATCATACTCTTCCGAGGTTTACTTACCATCAACATCGTCAACAATGTACAGTGAATATGATAATTATAAATACAGTGTACATCAAGACACTCGTAGAGACAACACTGTCCAGTTAATTGAATTAAACTGTAAATTTTATTTAGGCTTACCAAAAACTGTATACATATTAGTTAAACTGCTAGAGTCTTGGGCATCTATTTATTATGTGGATGTTCTTATCACATTAAAAAAAAATAAACAAAATGATGTGTATACTCGTTTGGCACATGATTTTGGTATGAGTGTATCTAACGTACAGAGAATTTTTACGAATTCAGTTCCTAAAATAGCAAATGTTATGCAAAGCTTTATATTCAGTCCCGATGAAAAAATAATTAAAAGACTTTTGCCAATACCTTTTAGATTAAGATATAGTGATGTATTTTCAATTATAGACTGTCTCGAAATAGAAATTGAAAAACCCTCAAATCCGCTAAAGCAAAGTTTAACATGGTCCGAATACAAAAAGTGTAATACATTAAAATTTCTAATATCTAGTACACCAAATGGTTTTATTAATTATATATCTGGTGGATTTGGGGGTAGAATATCAGATAAAAATATAATCGAATATAGTGGCTATATAAATTTTATACCTACTAATGTGTCTATAATCCCAGATAGAGGTTTCAAACAGATTAGTGGAATTTTAGATAAAAAAAACTGTAAATTAGTTAAGCCACCCAGTGTAAGTGCAAAAACAAAAAGTTCAAGAGGAGAGGTGAGAGTAGCAAAAAGAATAGCGGCTCTTCGAATACACATTGAAAGAGTTATACGAAGGATTAGGGAATTTGAAATGTTACATATGCATTCAGGTGTTAACAATAATTTATTATATTTAATGAACCACATTTTAATAATAGCTTGTGGTCTTATCAATGTACAAGAACCTCTTATTAAGTGATCATTAGTACGTTTTGTTATTTATTTATTTTATAATTTATAATATACTTAGTTTTAAGTTCGGTAAAAAAATGAAGTATAAAATAACAGAATAACATTGTGACATAGTTTTTATATTAGCACAGAGAATATTGAACTAATATGTTTGTCTTTCGTTAAATATGTTGAATGCATAACATAAAACAATGTGCCTGAAGTTCTGAACGTTCATTTGAACGATCGGTGAAAGAAATAATTTTTTTTCTTTTGACCACGTTGTTATACATTTATAAAAAGAATGTATTTACTTGCTAGATTAATTCACTAGCAAGTAAATAAATTTTTTATAAATGCATAATAACGTGGTCAAAAGAAAAAAAAAATTCTTTCACCGATCGTTCAAATGAACGTTCAGAACTTCAGGCACAAGTATTCAAACAAGTATTTTTATGATTAAATTTTATTAAAAAGTATTATGTAATAATACATTTATATATTTTATGCATGTTGTACCTGCTGAATTTATAAATAAATAGGTAAGTACAAAAATTTCACTTTTATATTAGTTGTAAAGTTCCTTAAATTAAATATTTACTAAATTTAAGTATGTTTTACTTTCTATTGGCTCCTATGTTCATCGAATAATTTTTAAAATTCAATGAATCGAAACATTTATCAGTAAGTCATTTTAATAAAGTAAACAGAAATTATAAAATATTTATTTTTAAAATAGTACACAAACATATGATAAAAATATGACGCGAGTTGTAAATATAAAGCAGACAATATTTATGCAAAAATACAACCAATAGAAATTCATCCATAGATCCACATTAGCAATAGTCACAGCCGTTAAATATACAGTGACAGCAGGTACAGAATTGGCCCCTTAACTGTTATGCGTTTTAATAACAAGTACACAAGTGGAAAACTGTTAAAGTAAATAACACTACAAAACCAACATAGCTATTAAATATTAATAACTTAACTTCATTATGTTACTAAAGTTTCTGAAAAAAAATTCGGAACCTTACAATGCTGTAGATACATCAAGGTATGGTTTCATAAAATATTTGGTTCTGTGATAAAAAATAAGACTAAGTATACATGTACCTAAGGTAATTTTTTATATAAATCCAAACATTAAGAAGTTTTTTCTTTCAATTTTTCTGTCCAACGCACACATTATAACTAATTGAAAAGTTATTTTTGATAACACTACATCTTCGACAAAGCGGGATATATAGCTGTTTTCCAAAACTTGGTAGCTTTCATCATTATATCGAGACACTGGTTTTTGTTGAAAGTTACATCAAAAATTTGTACTTCCTTATTTGTTTCAAAATTGGGTGAAGCCACACAAAATAGTCCTTTTTCCCTTCGACAAAAAAACATTTGTAGTTGTAACTGACATAAGTATTTTTTATTTATCTCTCCATTACGCACATAGTTCTCGACGGTTTTCTCTTTACTGGGACATTTAATTTCGATGCAGTACGTCTCTGAAACACCATCAGGGGAAGCACCAAATATGGGAAATTGCTGACATAGAAATAAACCAGCATTCTCAATAGAAATATTTCTTTTCATGGACACTTCTTTCCTAACAGAGTTTTCCAAACATTTTCCCCTACAAATTGCAACTGTTTGAGGTACCTTTGAGGCACCCATAATACTCTCTGTTAATGTCCCATCCAAGACTCTACATTTTGCTGCCTCATAAATATTTGAGGCTGTTATCCTTCCGAACCTAAGTTCATACCAATCATTCGATTCGCTTTGGCTTCTAGTATTTTTTTCTGCTTCCTTGCACATATACTCTGTCATACAAGATTTTAAAAAATTTATAAAATCATCAGCATTTCTGTCCTGTAATTTAACTTCTGTATATTGTAACCAAAGTTGATGTAACAACAAATCTTTATATTTTATTGGCCTATATAAATCAAATATTCCTCCAATATTATTTGGTAATTTTGACGATAATTCTTGAGGATAGCTGTCATTTCGCGGACCTAATGCAGGTATTTGTTTATCTACCAATGACTGAAGGTCCATTTTTGCGTTTTTAATTTCTGACAGGAGCGATTTCTTCCAATAACAATCTGTTGATGTTGGGGCTGGTTCTTCGCTTCTTCTGTGCAACCATAAAAGAAACGCAACTCCATGTTTGCAACCACCTTAAAAAAACAACTGAATCATGACTATTTCAATGTAAAACCTTAAAAACAAAAATAGGAAATAAATAGATTTTGCTTATTTATAAAATTAATTGTATTAAAAAATAATTTTTAGAAAAAATCTAACGAATAAAATGATTTGTTTGTTCTTGTTCTTTACTTGCCTTCTGATGCAGCACAATCATTGCATTCACAAGATAACACCTTTTCATCACTTTCATCTATTAAAACTTCTACTTTGTAAGCTTTATTGTGGATTTTATGCTCTGGAGTAATTTTTCCTTTTACACAACATATTGCTCCTTCTCTTTTGAGTTGAACATATCCCACTGCATTATCTCCGTATGACTGTTTTGCAGAACTAAAAACACATGTATTAATAAATTAGGTATATTTGAATGATATTGAAGAAACAAAATTCTGTCTTTATTAGATTGTTTTCTTTAGGTTTAATTCAAGCTGCCAATCATTAACTTACCGCTTCGTTTTTACATTTTTCACTTCTGCTGACAAAAAGTTCAAATTTGACACATAAAAGTCATTCACCATTTCACTATCAACAATAGGAAGATTGTAACTTGCTGCCTTCTCAAAACCTTTCTCCATTTTCTAATGTCCACACAGTACCCACACACTTTTAAATAATTAATACGAAACAATGAAACAAAATCTAATACGATCACAACGTAAATAATACAATAACATAACCTGTACTATTTATTAATTTCCAGTTACATTTCAGTGTTGCCAAGTGTCACTTATTTGTTGACATTCGACATATAAAAGCAAATATTAACAGCCCGTTTCTTCTGTTAATTATCATTTTTTATATAAGTAGATGGTATGAATGAATGTAATTTGATTATTTTTAAAATCGAAGATAAATAGTAAACATAACTTAGCAAAATAAATAAAGCATTTCCTCTAAACCTAAACATTCATATACATTGGGCAACATTGAAATAATCTCATCAGCAGGCTTCAAGACGAGAAATGCTCTCCACCGCTAAGACATAAAAGTCAACAGCTTCGGTAGAGTTCGTATGAAGCCGGCAATTATTTAATTTTGATTGGTAGTGTCGCCGATGACGTATATTTAAATGCATTTGATTTATAATATTTTTATTTCTAAAATATCTATTTAAAATGAAAAGATTATACAATATGAAGTGTATCATAATTAACCAGTATTACTGGTAAAAAAACCTCTACGCCCGTGACGTTTACGTCAAAGGATCAGAGGTTTTTTTACCAGTAATACTGGTTAATTGTGATATATTTTGTAGATTCCCCTAGCACCGCTTAGAAAGAAAACATACATGTGGTAGTGAAATTCCCAAAGAATTGAAGAAGGAAAAAAATTAAGATAATGCCACAAATAACATTTAGACAATATGAAGTGTATATATTGTAATTATTAGGTTTTAGTAAATGATTTATGACACAATAAATATCAAATTCAATTACGCGGGAAAGGCCCATTCGTAGATGAACACACAGAACATAACCACAAAACGTATAAACGTAAACATTTTCCAGCTGTGGTGTGATGCTAGTGCCTATTAGAAGTTCTGGCAAATGCTGCCAACATATTCCGCGCCGTGTGACGTCACTCAGCCCGAGGTCAAAAGAGTGTTCAAATTGGCATAATAAATGTTTATTTTTTTATTTAACAGTGTGAGATTTATATTTGAACATATCTAGCCACACCCACTTTCTCTATCCCATTATAAAAACTCTCAAACACAATTTCCGATATTTACCTTTTCTCTTAGTTTCCTTTTTGTATTTTTTGTTTGTTTTTTCGCTCTAAATTATTTCTTCCAAACAATATGTATTCCTTTATTATTATTATTATTAAATTCTTTAGAAAGCAAACATTTTAAATTATAAATTATGCGGTCAGATATAGCCGCTCGCTCCTGCTGCATTGCTGGGAACGGGTTTTTTGGATAGTAACTTTCCCGTGCCGAACTATCATATATATCTATGATATTTTATCTACACCAGCGTCTTTTGCATTGCATATATCAATTGTTTTAAGTTAAAAAAAATTTGTTTACATGTTCTATCTTAAACAATTTTTAATTCGCCGATCCCGCGAAAGGAGATAGTGATTATTATTTAAGTTTACTTTTAATCCAACCTGGCCTCGCTCTGTCCATCCCTTCAATTACCACGGCGATTAGTGCTGTGGATGTTTGGCTGGCTCCGGACGAGTGCTTAGGAAGGACAATTATGTATTATTAATTTAAAATGAATTTGTTTTCATTTGACTTGATTTGATTTGAAACTGAGTTGAACAAGGTGAATATTTATCAGTTAGCTTTCAAACAAACATCTTTGTTTTAAGATTTAAGAATGTAATGAAAACGCCCATTGTTTCACCTTCTATGCGCCTTGCCCTTAGCAAAGCTGTGGAGACTGATACACGGGACAAAGCTGGATAAGGAGCTCTAAAGAAAATAAACAGGACCACCACATAGATCTCTTCACAGTTTCTTTTTGTAAATATTATTAGTTTTAGACACTTTTTGTTTAATTACAAAACAGAAAAATGTGCTTGTTAATTTTAAATAATTAGTAACTTTTTTATTTATCGATCGACTTTATTCAAAATCAACAGGGTTCTCCCTCTAGCTAACACTAACTTACTGTAAAAGTTTCAATACAATCGGAGTTTTCGTGCTTACAAGAAACGTGACGGGCGGACAGACGGTCAGTACGACAAATGGACAGACGGACGGACATTTTTAAAATTGTTTAGAATTCAACCACCAACGCAGTGATATGAACATTTTTTTCTACGAGCGATATTACCGCTTTTAGAAATGGCCGATCGAATGCAATATACTCTTCGTTTTGTACTTACGAAGAGTATAATAATATTTGGAGTACAGTTGACAATATTGCCAAGGAAAGGTATCTGATACATCTTAAGTGAATAGAAAAATATACAGATTCGAAGGAAGGCAGATTAAGTCATATGTCAGTTTTACCCTAAAATGTAAAAATGAGTTGAGCCATATTAAAGCAAAATGTTAATAGGACAGGTATTCGCAATCGGCCACCTCCAACTGCAGCTTGTACTCGCTTCTACCTACTATTCTTAGTTTATATTATTGCTTCCTATGGTGGCCATTCCCTAGAAAGAGACATCCGATGGGGAAATATTTATTATTTTTGGCCATAACTTTTTTTCTTAGTAAGTATGTATATTTAAAAAAACTATAAGACTACCTAAGTAGAATCATAATAAGACTATTACTATTAATTTTCTCTCAATAATTTCAGTGGTTTGCAAAACAGTTTAATTTAAAACTACGAAATAGGAAGATTAGCATAGTTTTTTTATTTAATCTAACTATTTTGCAAACCACTGAAATTTTTGAGTGAAAATTCATAGTAATAGTCTTGTTAAGGTTCTACTTAGGGAGTCTTATAGTTTTTTTTTTAAATGCGCGTACTAAGAAATACAAGTTATGGCCAAAAATAGTAAATATTTTCCTATCGGATGTCTCTTTCTAGGGAATGACCACCTTTAAGTTTCTTTAGTTCCTAATGGCTTAATTTAATCTAAGCTCTAAATAATAGAAGTACTCGTACACATAAAATTATTTTTAATTTTCCTCTGGGTATTAAAATTGATCTTACTAGGAAATATTTTAAATCTTTAAAATACATCATTTCAGATTTTATTAGCTACTTAAAATAAACAGCGCTATTAATATTCTAAATCCAAAACACCCATAACAAATTTCGACCACAAGAAATTATAAGACACTAATAAAGCCCATAGTTTACGATCTAAAATCTGGACCAATATCTCAAATTTCTCCTTAACATATTGGTGTTAATCCCTTTATTACCATGTGTTGATTTAAGTTAAAAAAACTCAAGCGGTGTTTTACAACTTTTAACACCTATTACAGTTGCAGAAACGTAACGCCGAAGAATATCGGGTATCGCTTGAAGATGGATATTCATCGGCGATATGCAAACGGTTCGGCAACTTGCTGAAAAGAGCCGTTGTTTATTTTAGATTCAACATTTTATTGTGGATTGTGGCCACGGAAAGAAATTTGTCATTTTTATTAGGTCTGGAAATCGTTGTCACGGATCAGGAGCTAAGCTCAATGGGATGCAGATTTGTGAATGAGTGATATTTAATGCTATGCAAAATATTTTACTAACGTTGGAATGTGATAATTAAAAAAGTTACGCAGTCAATGTAGCTTACTAATATATTTTTGCGTATGCAAAATATTTGTATGGAATAACTAAATTAATGAGTGAGAGACATTGCCTTTTATCCTCCTAATTTCAAGACGCAACTTCAATTTCATATTAATTAAAACATAACGTTTAAAATTGCAAACATTTTTACACACAAAGATATTAACATTCGTATCTGGTGCCTCAAAATTACGAAGGTAGCTTCTTGAGTTCCAAATATATCGATTTAATTAAAGCCTATACAGGTGAATCACAACAATAGCGACATAGTGTTAGGTTAGATAGAGTTCGTTTAGATGTATTAGAAACAAGCTAACCACTATACTCTTCGCCGGTTTACTGCACTGTTTATATAATTGTTGCACATTCCATAGGATACCCGTCGCAGCTTTTCTTGTAAATAATATTAGTTTTAGATATTTTTTATTTAATTACAAAAACATTTTTTTTTATTTAAATAATTGTTAACTTCTTTATTTATTGATCGAAATCATTCAAAGACAATAAGGTTCTTCCTCTAGCTAACACTAACTTACTGCCCAAATTTCAATACAATCGGACTTTTCATTCTTAAGTTATCGTGCTTACAAGAAACGTGACGGTCAAACAGACAGACAGACGGACAGACAGACAGACGGACGGGCAGGCGGACGACATTTCGAAAGTTCTTCAGAATTCCATCACCAACACAGTGATATGAATTTTTTTTCTCTCCGAGCAATATTACCGGTTTTATAAATGTGCCGATCGAATGCAATATACTCCCCGTTTTGTATTTGCAAAGAGAATAATAACCATTAAGAAATGTCTGAGGTTTTATTCAGCAACTACAAGATAGTTTACAGAGCGTGGATCACAGCGGCTCATTGCAGAAACTACGTTCACGTAAATATAACATTTATTATAATTAAACACCTAACAAAACAGAACATTGCCAAACAATATAATAATAATGATATCAAGTATTAGCAATATTTCCATTGCCTTGTTCATCTTGTATATTTTGCTTTGTACAATGCGAAAAGTGGTATACCTACTTGATTTAATCAAGTAGATATATTATAACCCGACGAAAAACTTTAAATTAGTGTTTGTACAAAACTCACTTTAATACCATAACATTAAATAATAAAAAAATGTATGTGTGTGTGATGTATGTTTGTGTCTGCTAAACTTAAATTTATTGTGTCAAATTTGTCAGGTATGTAAGATAGAGTGGTAGAATACTTTATATTGAAATTGGGCGAGAGGTGTGGACATTATAACGTTTTATATAAACTCTGGTTTATTATTAATTTAGAGCAAAATGTTACTAAGGTTTTTGTTCAAGCATCCAAAAGTATGAAGATGTTCACAATATCGAGACTGTATAGTACACAGTTTCTCAGGTTCGAAGGAACTTTACGTAAATTTAGAGATCATTTTAACTTTAGAATATTATCAAAGTACGTTTAATAAGACTCTTAGGAACGAATAAAGGTCGCAATAGGGCATGGCAGCATTCGAATACCTATTTTGTTTAAGTGTGAGACGTTTTGCAATGGAAGAAAGGGATACATGTTAAATATAAAAATAACAAACAAAAATAGCAAAATCCACTACCAGACTAAGTCGTCTTTATTCCTGAGTTTCTAAATAAACAGTAATAACCTTCAGATATTTGGAAATCAATAATTAAGTTGATGGCACAGAAAAGAAAGTGCAGAAAAGCTGAAGTGTTAGATTTTCAAAGCGATTTATAGAATTTAAATGTTTGTTAATTTGCTGTTTTAGTAATATATTATTGATGTATTGTTGTATGGCGATAAAAAAGTAAAAGGATTTACAGTTTCTCTTCATGTTTGTATGTAGTTTTTTAAATCAGTACGAGAATGTAAGGAAAATGTATACTTGGCGGAATTTTTCATAGGAGCCCTATAAATAAAAATTACCTAATCTGTCATTTGCTTAGTGTATCTTAAATTCATTCGTTTACAATGCATTCAAAAATAAAAAAATGCATGTCAATGCCTTAAACAATACTTTCCATAACACAACTTATTTTTAACTTATTGTTATACCTTTTTTGTTTATTCTGCAGTCAAATGGACACAGGAAAAAGTTCTGTTTTCATATGTCTTTACATTTTGGATTTTTCGATTGATTGAAGATGAATTTAATCATATTCATTCTGTTTTTGATGAAATTTTCTACAAGAAAATAACTATCCGTACTATGAACGCTGGTGTTTTTCTTGTAGAACGAAATTATAGCAGACGATGAGATTAGCGCTTGTTTTAAACAGAAAAATTATTTTTAATTATTATTTGTATGTAGTGTATGCATTTATTTTAGGCGACGATATGTCGATTATTTTTTATTTATTTGATAACAATTTTTTGTTTTTTTTGTCATCCAATGAGAAAAACAAATAAATAAATAAGAACCAAGTATAGTGATCAGCATTTGAGAAACACCCTAAAAATTGCGTTTTTGTTAATAACATGGCCAATATCTTTTTGCTTACGGTCAATAATTCAGTAAGATTAATTTTTCCCATTATTGAGCATTCATAAAGATGGTAGCTTGCTATGATTAACTGTTCGGATATCTAATATGATTGAATTATATAATATGCAATTATTAAAAAATAATACATCAAATTAAAAGTATTACAAAGACGAAGCTAATCCTTATTAATGGCAAGTTACGAATTCAAAAAATTATATAAACAAGAAGCAATTTTTGCTATTTAATTCCTGTATTCAAATATTCCTTTTTATTAACAACGACGACCTTACTAACGGCAGCTCTGTAGTAGTAGATAGATATATCACCGATCTTTTATATTTGTACTAGGCAAATAATCTGACTACACCCATGTAGGGGCAGGAAGATCCTTCCTATCTAACATCTCTATTCACAGTCAACACCTGGCAGCGGCGAACACAATAAACGCATGTTACCCAAACACGATGACTTTATATGCGTCAATGGGTCGCAATCCCATCATGTTGTAAATTAATCATGCGTGCTTAAAAATAACTTAATAGATGGTACGATAAAATTACATAATTAGATAAATTATGTTAATGATTGGAGATGGAAAAATGCAGCAAACTACGAAATTAACAAAAAGGAAGAGATAAATTTAAACATTTTTAATGTTTCAGATGTATCTTAATTGTGCATTTCACAGACACACAAAAAAAAGTCTGTTTCTGGGGCTCTTTTTGGTAACCACCATGTATTTTGACGCGCTGAATACGAATTCGGTGTTTGTTTAGCTCCATCACAAATAAATTTTTAGTAAATCACGAAAATAACGTAAAGAATGCAGGATTCTTTAGATCTGGTTATAATACATGCGTGTACTAAATTTCAAGTCAATACCTTAATTTTATTTTTTTAACCTCTTTAATAATGGGGTGGGGATGGTGCTGGGCGTAGCAGATGTCATAAAAAATTTAGATCTTGACTGCTAGTATAAACACCAACTTCCAAGTTTCTGGATTCTTATTATCTTGCATTACTTATTTGCCCCTATTTGCCCCCCCCCTGCAACCCTTTACTGAAATAAGCTTAAAATATAATCTAGTACGAGATTTCGTTATACTACATATGTGTACTGCCTTATAACGTATTTTTTCTAAAATCTAGTTGTGTACATCTAGTTTTAATTTTTATGACATTGTCAGTTAGTTGTCAAAATTCATTGCAAGTGTGCCAACACTAATATGCTCCATATAATCGATTTAGTTAAAGCTGGAGTTATTGCTAAAGCAAATTGCACTGCGTTATAATATTAACAAAAATTCTGTGTTTAACATTTTAAAATCGTTGAGAATAAAGGGTACGATTAGTAGAAATCCTGGATCAGGGCGGCGAAGGATATCAACTCAACAGCAAGATTTGCAATTGGAAAATAAATTAGTAGAAAATCCATTTCACTCAGTAATTCAGGCTGCTGAAGAAATTAATTTTCCTGGATCGAGTGGTACTGGTCGCCGGCAAGTAAGAGAATCGGAGCTACGCTGTCATCCAGCAGCACAGAAATACCTACTTAAAGCTGAACATAAGGAAGCTCAAGTGGGATTTGCGCTTTACTTTTTAGCGCATGATGTAAATTTTGAAATAATGTAATCTTTACAGATGAAAAAACTTTCCAGTCTCCACACAGTGGTTGTATTCGCGTTTACCGACCTCCGAATACTCGTTTCGATGAGAAGTATATATCTAACAATGACAAAAGTGGTAGATTTTCCGTTAACATGTGGGCTTGTATATCGACACGTGGTCCTGGTGTTTTGTGGCATATTGAGGAACGATTTAATTGTGAAACGTATATTAGGATTTTAAAACTCTGCACTGTGTCACAATTATTTCCTAATAATGAATTGATATTTCAACAAGATAATTGTTTAGTTCATGCTGCTCATACCGTGACTAACTGGTTTCAAGATAACAACATTATTCTTCTTATTCTATTTGTATAGGTTTATTTAATTCTATGCCAAACAGACTTATAGAAGTTATAAATAGAAATGGTGCAGTAACAAAATATTAATAGTTAGTTTCTTGTTAAGTTGGATATCCTTTATTGCCCTGATCCAGAATTTCTACTAATCGTACCGTTTATTCTCCACTTTTTTTAAATGTTAAACACAGAATTTTTGTTAATGTTTTAACGCAGTGCAATATGTCTCATTGACAATCCATCTTCTGCTTTAGCAATAACTACAGCATTACAATAAAAATATAATAAAAGTGCTGACTGTTTTATTTCGGCTACTCATTACATACTCAAATAGAGACAGATTTACATTAGATGAAAATCGTTGTTCTATTTTTTTTTGCTCACGACAGTACCAAATTTTAAGTGAATATCTTTATTTTATTTTATTAACCCATTTGATTTGGAGTGAGGGCGGTAGTGGGGGTGGGGATGTTATAAAAAGATTTGAGACCTTGGCTTCTAGTATGTTCATCAAATTCCAAATTTCTAAACTCCTACTAGCTTGCTTTACTGATAATACATACAAATACCAAATTTATAAGGCAATATCTTAAACCATTCCAGAGTGAATTGTACACACAAAAAAGTTACAGGAAGACCGACAGACAGAAAATCTCTTCCCCCTCAAATTTATAATATCCACATGTCATGAGCATTCTAAATGTATTTCAACAGAAAAGAAAAAATTTCTTTGCGATTACTATACTTCCACTCACTCCACTAAGTGAATGTGAAGTAATTGACGTGAACTAATAATTATTTATTGAGATATAAAACATTTTAGTATTTAAGGGGGTTTTTACTCCGTGATGAATATGTTAGTAAGTTCTCGCTTTTATGTATTAAGATACTTAATTAGCACAAAAAGGTTGATAATGACAACGTTTTGTACTAACTAATATTTTATTTACAATAATATTTTTATAATATTAGAGAACACAAAGTGTATTGAATTCGGTGACAGACGCGTGTTTCGTGGCTCCTACGGGATCTCGAGATAAATCCGGATAAAGCGGCAACAAGACGTCGAAATTATATTGAATTAAGGCGTGAACGATTCTGTATTGATTGATATAAATTAGCGCGGGTCTAACTATTTCATATAGTTGATATTTGATTGAATTATGTTGGTTGAATAAAGCAAAAGCAACACAAAATAGTATATATAAACAACCCGAGAAAGTGTACTGCTTGACCGTAGAATCTATACCTGGATCCGTCCCTTCTTGAAGTGGGTGATGTGTAAATGAAATAGATAAGTTTTTGTTTATGTACCATTAGCATTGGTTTATTTATTTATGTCTTTATTAAATTTTAAACAAGAGATGAAGATCAAAATTGACAGTATTAAACATAATATATAGGTGATGAAATGGAAAAACTGCCTGAAATTGAAACCGATTATTTCAAGGAAACGACACACTGGGTGAGCAAACTATCCCTTCGGACCTCTTTTCTTATAACGCGAAATGAAAATTGTTACCACGAGATAGGGCCCTCCCCAACAACTCCACTGTAAATGGATATTTATCTGTGGAGCAATTAATAAATAAAAACAAAAGAAAACAAAATTAAAATAAAAAATAAAAGCTACCAGATTCAGAAACAGAAGAAACAGAAAACTGAGTAGAAGAAAAATAAGGAAATGACGATAGATGGAAAGGTAAAAGAAGCATGTAAATTTAAAGGAAGCATCTCACAAACACCTACACTTCACACTTCCTGTATTACCACCCCATGCGTCATGCGGCTCTGGCTGCTGACAACAAGCATGTCCAATGTCCAACCCGACGTGTGCAGCCGATCCGGCGGCATATAAAACATCAGAGATTTGGTTCCGGCATGCGATTTGGCCGTCCGTTGGGCGTGTTCGATGGACAACCAGGCTGCGTGGAACGAACCACCATGGATGCCAGGAATCGGCAGCAATGCACTCCTTACGGTGGTAAATCAATCAATCAATCATCATTAATATTTTTATAATATTGTTTTATCCATTTTGAGATTACGTTTTGTCGAAATTCTGGAATCACAGAGCAAAACGGGCAACGGCATTGTGTTCAGCGCGTCAAAATCCTATGAAATTTGCTATTTGGGTCCCACTTCCTTGTATACATACTCACGACAAAAATTCGAATATTTTTTGCTAAACTTAGAAATAAAATAATGTTTGCGCAATCCATGATTATGTTTTTCTTTATTGTTGCTATTGGTTCTTATAGATTTTGGACAGCTGAATAAGATAATCTGGTCCGCTTTACTTTCGTATCGTTGTACAGTTATTAAGCTCTTTTAAGTATTTTTAGGTTACAGGTTTTCTCAAAATTGTGGAGATGGTGCAAAACGGCCAACGACATCGTGTTCAGCACATCAGAGACTTTCAGAATCACTCATTCTACTAACTGCATTTTGTGAAACTGAGTGCAATTATTATATTCCATTTGAACCCTTTAACCGTTTCTTATGTCCCACTGAGAAAACTATATTCGTGTAGTGTGCAAATTTTTGGCACCAGCTCTGGCAGCTCGTGCAACAGTGGAGTGCAATATGATGGCTATGAATAACCCAGAAAGAACAAGATCATTTAGTAAAATCGATGAATGTTTGAGTAGCTCCTTGGATAGTAGTGAGATCGAAGTTATAGTAACTAGCATGATGAAAGAAAAGGCTAGTGTACGCAAAAATTCACAATCTTATCTGCGAGGTAATACATAAACTAGTCGCACTATTGCCATTATTGCAAAAATCATGAAGCGCATATCGTCATTTGCATGCGCACGATTTGCACGGAAAACGTTATACAATATAAACATGGCCGGTTGTCGTAAAACCAAAATCATCGATTTTGGTCAGAAATTTAAAACAGCAATTTTACGGTATTATAGGAAAAATTGTGCTGAATACGATGATGATATTAAGAAAATTATAAAACATAGGCTTGATTGTTAAAAACAATGTCTTTTTTGCGAGAAATCTCATATTCTGATGTTCTTTGACTTTTTAACGAAAATGGTGCGTCGGACAAAAAAGTCAAAATATAAGAAATGAAGATTTTTTCAATACGCGTCCTTTGAGACTTGTAGCGACCTTTCATATTTAACCGTTCAATATTTATGAACAAATTAAAGGTCGTAAATTAACAATTTCTTCTCTATTCAACAAAAGGTCATATTGATATTTTATTGTGGTCAACATGTTGCATTTTGCTCATAAAATTTACAGCACTTTTGTGTCGATATTTTGCCATTGTTTAAACAAATAAGCTAATTTGTTTATTAAGGATTTGCGACTATCCATGGCATTTTTTGAACTCTTCATCCCCGACAATCGATAAATATTGATAAAAAATATCATTTCTATGTGGTCTTGGCACTTCTCTCTTCTCTTTTATCCCCCCGCCAATGGTTAAAAAAAACCGCTGCCTAAGGAATTACTACTTCCACATCCAGATTTTTCATCCAAGTCGGTTTGGAGGAAATATCTTAACTATAATTGCACTCTAGTATGTGGAAATTAATGGTCATAGAATGTTAATAATATGTAGAGCAGATGTCACAGGGAAATTTGAGGCGGCGTTTTCTACCATATTCGTTAAAAATTAAGTTTCTAAACTCTTATTAGCTTGCTCTACTTTTTTCCCCGTATTTATAACCTTCCACCTCCCACCCCTTCAACGGAATCAGCTCAATCAGATGTCATTGAATATACAGACTGTCTATTTTACGAGGGCCACACCAAATATCTCGCTTAATATCTATTGTAGAAGAATAAAGTTTTAGAAACAGTTATCCCATTTTTTGTGAGCTATATTTCAGTAAAAAGAAATTTGAAATCCATAGCCTACTTTGTGAGATATATTACAAAAACCTGAAAAATAGGAAAACCACAAACGGTTATAGCTTCCTTATTTGAGGAGATACGAAAAAAGTTAAAGGAATGAAAGTTGACGGCAAAGATAATAAGAATAATAACCTGTAACAAAAAAATCGAAAAATGCAGTTGGCTTTGACATACGCTATTGTGCAAAAATGAAAAATACATATCTCAAAGTAGGCCATGATGCCATTAATTCCGTTATTTTTTTCTCATTCCAATGATATAAAACATGTCACAGAAATTTTAACCGATAGTGTCAATATTTAATATTTTACGAATACCACAATTCATATAATTGAATCGTAACAATCAGCTGTGCCATAATTAGTGAAAAACAATGTATACAGTTATTAATAAATTTGACAGATTGTCACTGTTGTATGTTGTATGTTGCGTTGTCGAGTTCTAAGACAAATTTTATATCAGTAATTATGGTGTACACCAATAATAACAAATTCGATATGATTAGCATTTATTGTCAGTGCAATTTTGACGCTGAGATGGCAGTCAGTTACGGAGATAGATTTCCAGATGCTCCGCAACCAAATCGAACTATGTTTAGGAAGTTAGTTCAAAATCTAAAAACGCACGGTTCATTTTCAAAAAAAGTAGTAAGGCGAGCGCATGTTGCGGATAATGCAAGAAAAGTGAATAGAGTAATGAATTATGTTAACCAAAATGAGGAAACCTCTTTGAGACAAATTCAGAGAAACTGTCGCATAAAAAAAGACAGTGCAAGAAAAATATTGAAAAAAAACGGATTTCGATGCTACAAAATGAGAAAAGTTCAACATTTAAATGAGGGAGATAAGCCAAGGAGAGTAAGATTTTGTAGATGGTTATTAAATAAGAAAAGGAATGACGCGCTGATATGTAGCAAAATTCTTTGGTCGGACGAATCAAATTTTTCTAATAATGGATTTTTCAATAGAAATATGCATTATAAGTGGACACGAGAAAATACACATTGGTGCAGAGAGACTGCTTTCCAAGAAAGATTTTCTACGAATGTTTGGTTGAGTCTTTTAGGGACTAAAGTAATTGGACCTTATTTTTATGATGGCAAATTAACCGCTCGTAGATACCTTAATTTCCTGCAAAACGAATTTCAAGATTTTCTTTATGAATTAACAGTGGCAGAAAGATTAAATTATTCATATTTTCAACAAGATGGGGCTCCACCTCACACTGCTGTAATATGTACAAATTATTTAAATCAAGTTATGCCAGATAGCTGGATAGGCACCTATGGACCCATTCTATGGCCAGCTCGATCACCAGATATTACTCCCTTGGATTTTTTCGTCTGGGGTTACATTAAAGGCAAGGTATTTCAAGCTGCCCTTGAAAATATTGAGGACATCAAAACCAGAATTCGAAATGCATGTGAGGCAATTACTCCTGAAATGCTCCAAAATATAATGCGTGACGTGTCTCGTAGAGCACGTTTATGTGTCAGAATGCATGGTGCACAATTTGAGCATTTGTAGTTAGAAAAATAAATACACACAATTTCTTTTCAATATAGTAGTAGGTAGTACTGTTATACATAGTTTTTCGTTTTTTTCTTTGGATGTTCGTTTTGTACTTGTATTTTTATTTATGAGATATTTATTGGTTTGTATTAAATTGTAATAAATATTTACGGAATTATAATTATTATAAAGTGAATTTTTACTATTATGGCACAGCTGATTGTTACGATTCAATTATATGAATTGTGGTATTCGTAAAATATTAAATATTGACACTATCGGTTAAAATTTCTGTGACATGTTTTATATCGTTGGAATGAGAAAAAAATAACGAAATTAATGGCGTCATGGCCTACTTTGAGATATGTATTTTTCATTTTTGCACAATAGCGTATGTCAAAGCCAACTGCATTTTTCGATTTTTTTGTTACACGTTATTATTCTTATTGTCTTTGCCGTCAACTTTCATTCCTTTAACTTTTTTCGTATCTCCTCAAATAAGGAAGCTATAACCGTTTGTGGTTTTCCTATTTTTCAGGTTTTTGTAATATATCTCATAAAGTAGGCTATGGATTTCAAATTTCTTTTTACTGAAATATAGCTCACAAAAAATGGGATAACTGTTTCTAAAACTTTATTCTTCTACAATAGATATTAAGCGAGATATTTGGTGTGGCCCTCGTAAAATAGACAGTCTGTATACGTGCACGAACTTTCAAGTGAACATCTCAATTTTATATTATCAACCCCTTCAATAATTGAGTGGAGGTGGTAGGGGTGGGGATTCGGATTTAGCAAGCCAAGACACACTGGAAATGATTGGTCTGGTTCGTGGAATCGACGACTTTTTTTTGTGTGTGCCTGTCTAGTTAGTTTCAATTTGAATTTAATTGTTTCAATCAAGAACTTATGTGACGAGAAAAACGCAAGGGATCGTTTTCATGTGGAATTAATCAAGTTAATCAGGAAAAATATCCACATGGAAATATGTCAGTGGCGTACCACTTTTTGGTAAAAAATATCAGAGGACTTGTTCGCAGGGACGCCATTGGTGCAGCGATAAAATAACTTTTCTAATTAAAATATGTGGTTTTATATCCTATACATAACAAAATTTCAAATAATATCTAAAGTACTTTGTGAAATCTTAAAAAATGACGATTGAAAAGAAAAGTTTCAATGTTATTAAGGAACACCCTGTATAAATAAATACTTAAAATTGAAAAAATTTAAAAAATAAAATGGAAATACAATTATGTTTCCATAATGCGAATTTTTCCTTTTCCTTCCTATTGTCTCAATGTGCGTAGTTAAGAGACAATTGATTATCAATTTGTCTCCTGTTAGAGTCCTTCTATTGGGAAGAAGCTCTGGTGAAAGCAGGGAAATATTTTCACCTCTTCCACATACTCCAACGTCCATAACATAGTTTGGTTCTCCACGTATTGGAGCATTGACTTCATTGCTTCTAGTAAGAGTACATATGCAATTGTTAAATTGAAAGTAACCTGGTCATTTAAACTAATGCTAATGTAAATGGCCTCCCCGTTGACATCAGCATGAAGAAATGTTAACCTTTTATTAGGTTGAAAGTAGGAATTTACTTTTGTGCTCCTTCGATGTCGAGAAATGCTGCCACCGCAATCTCCTTTGCCTGTAGAGATTGGGTGATTTTCCCAACCAGGTTGTTTAGTGCTAGTTCTGTTGATTTGCCCGGTTGATAGGCATATTGGTGGACACTGAGAGGACGTATACTCAGGATATTTCCTCTGATGTGTCCATCCAGTACCTTCTCCAGACCTTTCAGCAGAAATGATGTCAGGCTAATGGGCCTAAGCGATTTTGGGTCAGATTCTATCCGATCCATTTTTGGTATATATACCACTTTAACCGCCGCCCAACTGGATGGAATATAATATAATATATTTGAATGGGTACTCTACTCCATCTATCAAACTTTACTTGACTCACATACAAATATAATTATTTTATGCTACTTTACCAGCAACTGGATTTATTATAGTTTGTATGAAATTAAAATAATTTGTGCATGTGGTTGGATTTATTATGTTTTGATTGAACCGCTTACATTCGGGATTAAATTTCAATGGAAATTATTGCGCTTTGAATCATTCTGATACCTCCGTTGAATTTATTTCATATCTAAAATACACTGACAGAATAAAAAGTGGCGCACTCAAAATTTTACTCAAGGTTAATTTGTCATAATTTCTAAACTACTTGATTGATTGCCATGAACCTTTTTTATTTTGAAAAATTATTCTTTAAGATCATCATACAGGCCAAACATTTTTATTGATTAAACTTTTAGAAGTGCTAGAGGGAAAAATAAAAGTGACTGTTTTTTTTGGGAATTTTAAAACAATCTGTAGATTTATTCGGCAATTGGAATAAGCTTAAAATACCTTCGGCGTCTTGAGCGTAATTCAAATTAAATTTTTGTTTTCGAGTCACCTCTTTATCTTGCTTTGTTTAGAAAATACACATGTTTAAGCAAAGCAATCTCAAATGCGTATTAACAAAATTGATACTTTGTTTTCTTCAAGAGAGCCATAAACAGATTACACATTGTTCTAAAACATGACAGGTGTCAAAATGTTTTCAACATCATAGGCATTCACTTGCTAACGATTTCGATTTTTAAATCGTTTTTGCAGAAAACATCGAAATGGTTTTTCTCCACGTCACGATTCGGATCAAATGTCGCGTTTATGATTTTTAAGTAATGCCTCAGCAGATAACATCGGAGCAAGTAGCCCGAATTATGGCTTTAGTAGGAGACGGAGGAAGTAAAAGATATGCTGCCCAGGTAGTTGGTGTTCCCGAATCGACTGCACGTCGGGCAATTGCAAGATACGAAAAGACTGGTCATTGTCGTCGAAGAGCTGGATCAGGTCGTTCTAGACGTACAACCGTTACTAATGATCGGTTTATTCGGCTTCAAACTCGGCTTCAAATAGTTGTAAGTGATCGTACAGTAATTCGGAGATTGAAGGAAGGCAATTTAAGGTCTAGAAGACCAGCAACTGCACCAAGATTATTTGCAATACATCGAAGAGCACGCCGCAACTTCGTTAGAGAGCACTCAAATTGGAATGAACAAAACTGGTCTCGGATCTTGTTCGCTGATGAATCTCGGTTCTGTTTGTTTTCATCCGATGGCTGTCAAAGGGTATGGACAAGAGTTGGAGAAAGATAGGAGCAGAGCCTTTTCAGCACAAAAGAAAGCTTTGGCGGAGCTTCCGTTTGATCTGGGGAGATTTTCATTAGAAGCTCGCACAGAACTTTACATGCAATTCCCTCATGGCCAACGGATATATCGAGAACATTTTACAAGACTATGTAATTCCATTTGCACCCTTTATGGGGAACGATTTTATACCGGTTCATGACAGTACGCGCCCTCACACTGCTCACATCGTAAATGAATAGCTCGATGAAGTTGGCATAGACTGTATTATATGGCCAGCTAAAAGTCCCGATATGAACCCCATAGAACACGACTGGGATGAAATGGAGCGAAGAATTAGGTCTCGTCTCTGGATACTTTAGGAAAGCGCTTATAGAGGAGTGGAATAATATTCCACAGATCAATATTTCAAATTTAATCAGAAGTATGCCAAGAAGAATAAAGATATTAATCAGGACACGACGAGGTAACACACGCTACTTTTATTTCTCCGTTGAGATAGTTCCACCTTTATTCGATTTCGTGTTGGTAATTGTAAAATGTAATCTTATAAAATAATGTAATAATGTAATCTTATCCAATAAAATGTTTTTAATTGTATCTGTTTCACCTATTATCGTGTATTTTCTAAACAAAGCAAGATAAAGAGGTGATTCAAAAACAAAAATTTAATTTGAGTTGCACTTAAAACGCCGAAGGTATTTTGAGCTTATTCCAAGTGCCGAATAAGTCTACAGGGTGTTTTAAAGTTTCTAAATAAAACAATCATTTTTATTTTTCCCTGTATCACTTATAAAAGTTTAATCAATGAAAATGTTTGGGCCTGCATGATGATCTTAAATAATCATTCTTCAAAATAAAAAGGGTTCATGGCAATCAATCAAGTAGTTTAGAAATTATGACAGACTAAACTTGAGTAACATTTCGAGTGCGCCACTTTTTATGTCTGTCAGTGTAGATGCACTGTTCCTAACTTAAAATATCTTAAAAATGGATTTATTGCGTTTTGATAGATCGCTCCTCAATTCATGTATAGTACAGTAAAAAAGATACAAATAGAATATAAAATAAAAATATAAAATATATAAAATATACCTACTCATTTAGATTTAGCCAATAAATAAATATAATTAAACGTGAACAACACAAAATAAGAAATTTAAAAATGTAATTAACTTTACACCGCACGAACAAAAACACAAAATTCATTAATTGTATAAAAAGTTTGACACAGTAAAATTTTCTTAAGTTTATTTTTTTAAATAACTTGTGATTTACTATTTTTTATTCCATCTGGTAAAATATTATAAATACGACATCAAGCGTTTATGCGTGATTACTTAAAGAACTCATGCCTGTGTGGGCAGAGATATATGTCATCTCCTTCTCTGGTGAAAGAATTGTTGAAATCTCTATTTCTTATATATTTACTTTTGTTGTTGTAAATGTATCCCAAAAGTTTTAACAGATGTAACAATGTAACAAACAATTTTTATGGACGAGCAACTGTTTCAATTTCGATTTTTATTTCAAAATGTTGTATTTATCAATTTTGTTTAGGTTTGTGTATTTTTAAATGCGGGACGTTTTGTAATCATCCAAAGAATATGCAAAACCAACTTCTATTAGATTCTTTAGGATTTTCAATTAATCTTTTAATATTTTTTAGAACAAGCACTAAATACCCAACCAAAAATAAAGTAAGGAGTACAGATTATTTATTTCCAGGTAGAATAATTGGTATTGAAAACTAAATGTTTTGGGATATTTACTGCCTCATTTAATTTCCCTTGCGTTTCTTTGTAAAAATATTTTCATTAACAAAGCTTACGAATTAGAAGAAACCCATATAATTTAACTGTTATGATTACTTCCATCTCAAACACTTAAAACGCAGCGTCCGCGTCCCTCCTAATGAGCATTTACGAATGATCTAGCTTAATAACTTAATGGAATTAAAATCTGAAAATGTTAACAACAGGATCAAAATTAAAATCTCAACAATTTAAGACGTACTTAAAGATATAATTTGGAAGTAACTGTGACAGTGGTAGGCGTGAGACCCTAAAATTAAGACAAGTGGTGCCGAGTTCGGATCTACAAACGCCTTCAATTACAGTATGAGGACTAACAAAGTGTGACAGGCTGCCGCTAATAATTAACTGCTAATTAAAATTGGCTGAAGATACGACCCATTGCTTGTCATAATTAATATATGAATTTGATACCGTGAATTCTGAATTGTTACTACCACTGCTCGTTTCCTAGAGTGTTCTGCTTTGTATAATTTAACTCAATGTACTTTTTAACATTTTCATGTACTGTTTGGAAATTTTCGGAGAAATTAGTCCAGTCAGAGAAGCGCTAAAAGGACTAAAATCTCTAATTTGAGTGCTAACGAATGGATTTTAATGAAACCTTGTGCAATGTGTTTGTAATTATGTTAAAAAAGCTGAAAAAAGATTAGAGTAGGAAATAATCAGAAGGGGTAGAAAACACCCCTTTTATCACAGGTTCCGTAGGTCAAAAATTTAAAAAAAAACAATATATTTACCTTTCTGGACCAAAATGAGGTGTTTTAACTCCTTTGAATTTTTATGAAAAATGCATATTTTTCGAGATATAGCCACTCGAAAATTGCTAAACGTGGGGGAGGGGAAATGTAAAAGTTGAAAAAAGAATCAGAAAAAGTTCAGGTGAATGTATGATCGAAATAGAAGACTTCCTTTATTTGCAACTTTTCTGCAAAGTGCGTTTTCAACGAGATTTCCGGAAGAACGTGAAAAACTACCCATCTCTTTAAAATTGTAGCGCTTGGAGTTTTGGAGTTTGGAGTTTGTAGGAGGGCAGTCACAAAGAGTGACCGCAGCACCTAGGCCCCATTTGGCCCCTTGTACATCCACCAGAGGGATACAAGATTCCACCTAGGCCTCCAATCATCCTAATCTTGTGAAGACGGTGGTGATGCTGCCTAGGGGAGTATCCCTCAAGTCGGCCAAAGTAGGCCAACGTTCTCCCAAAATGGATTCTCTGCTAGAGGAGTCTGCCGGGTACTCACAGAGTGCGTGTTGGACAGTCTCGTCTTCTTGTTCACAGCCTTTGCATAGGGGTGTGTCGTTTAACTTCATGTTATAAAGATACTTTCTCAGCTGGCAATGACCAGTAAGAATTCCTGTCGCGAAGCGCAGGTTCTTCCTGGATATTCCCAGGTAGGTCATCGTTGTACCCTTTTCGAGGTATCTAAGCAGATCTCTGGCCAACTGACAACTATGAGTTTCGTCCAACAGTTTTTTAAATTTTCTGTGGGTGTTTTCTTTAATCATTAGCATTATTACTGAGGTCGGCAGTATGTTAGAAAGGCCAGGTCCAAGTATACTTAAACTGGCTGCCTTCTTAGCTAGACTGTCAGCTTTCCTGTTGCCTCTGCACTGTGCATGCCCTTTGACCCAGCATATAATGACACTTTTCATGCTGGAGGCGCCCACAAGTGCTTGATGGCATTCCAATACTGACCCTGTTGTCATTTTGTGTCTCTGTAGAGCCAGTAGTGATTGTCTACTATCAGTGTGGATTCTGATTCTTTTTCCCGTTATTTGTCTATGGCGAATTTCTTTTGCGGCTATGGTTATTCCCGCCAGTACTGTTTGTGTTATACTAGCTTGTTTGTCCATAGCCCATTTAATTTGAATTTGCAGATTCCTGGAGTATACCCCACAACCTCTTCCTTCTTTCTTTTTCGATCTGTCTGTGAAGATGTTAACCGTTCCTTCACTGACAGCCCATTGCTACTGTTGGTGTGTATTGCATAGGGTCTATCAAAGATGAACTGTGGAGAAATACCATCTGCGCATACCTACAGAAGTGGCATCTGTTTGATTGCCTCATTCCACAGCCGGCATCTGGTCGCTCCACATCCTATGTTTGGCTGTATACAAACGGATTTGGCGTGCCATAGTAGTTAGGGCCATCTCTTCTAGATATATGTCTAGTGGTGGCAGGCACAGCATCACTTCATTGCTCTTGTTGGTGTCATTCTAATAGCTCCAATTGTGTTTAAACAGGCTACTCGTTGTACCTGGCTGAACTTACGTTTCGCTACAGTTTGCTGACTCTTAGGCCACCAGACAATGTCTCCATAGGCTATCATCGGTCTTATTATAGCAGTGTAAATCCACATAGCCACTTTGGGTTTCATTCCCCAGGTTTTCCCTATGGTTCTACGGCACTGCTCAAAATAGATGTAAGCCTTCTTTAGTCTTCTGTCTAAATGAAGATTTCAAGTTAGTTTTGCATCAAAAGTTACTCCACGGTATTTTACTTCTGATGCGAAACTTAGTGTGGTGTTTAGGAGAACGGGTGCCGTCATTGGCCCCAATTTCCTTTTCCTTGTGAAGAGGACCAGCTCTGTTTTCTTGAGGTTGACTGACAGAGAGTGTTCTCTACACCATCTTTCGATTATTCTCAGGGCCATCTGCATTCGATCACAGAGGACTCCTTCGAATTTACCACTAAGTAATATCGTTAGATCATCTGCGTATGGCATTGTGTGGAATCCCTCGGAGTTGAGGCGGCGCAGGAGGCTGTCAAGAACTAAGTTCCATAGAAGAGGTGATAAGACACCCCCTGAGGACGGCCTCTTGCAACCATTCCTCTAACAGTGATGTCTCTCATGTTAATCTGTACAGCTCTTTTTGAGAGCATATTGGATATCCAGCCACTTACGATCGGAGAAACGTTTCTGCCCGTGAGGGCTGCTGTAATTTTTGGAAAGGTGGTTTTATCAAAAGCACCTTCTATGTCTATGAAGACACCCAGAGTGGACTCTTTATTGTCCAAAGACTTTTCAATCCGACCACTGACCGCATGAACGACGGTGTCGGTGGATCTGCTAGGGGTGTATGCATGCTAATTGGGATGTGTAGGATTAGCAGTGATTGCAACATCCCTCAACTATCGCTCACATAGCTTTTCCATCGCCTTGAGAAGGAACGAGGTCAAGCTAATGGGTCGGTATGCTTTGAGGGTAGTATAGTCTATTCTTCCCTCCTTTGGTATGAACACTACTTTGACTTCTCTCCACACCTTCGGAATATAAAGGTGTGCTAGGCATGACCTGAATATTAATGACAGGTGCGGCACTATTTCATTCAGACCCCATCGTAAAAGTGCTGGATGAATGCCGTCAATACCTGGCGATTTGACGGGGGAGAAGCCCAGTATTGCCCATTTACTTCTGTCTTCACTCACTATTTGTTTGGCAGTTTGCCAATCCAGTTCGGTAGGTTGAGTGTCCGTTTCATTTGGCGATTCCTTCCGATCTGTCACTACAGATTCTGGGAAGTGAGTTTCCATAAGCAACTCTAGGCTTTCATGTAGGTCGTTGGTGCTGGTACCATCATCCTTTTTCAGTAGACCTAGGTGATTGTCTTTGTTTTTGGCAAGTATTTTATGTAGCCTAGCAGCCTGCGAGTAATCCTCGATCTCTTCAAAGTAGTCTCTCCATGCTTCTCTTGGTCTCTGCCTGACTGGTTTTTTTTAACTCTCTTTGATTGGTTCTGTATAACTCCCAATCTTATTCAAGTTTTGTCATTTTCGCTTTGTTAAACGATATCCTAGCTTGTTTCTTGAGGTCGGTCAGCGTCTGGCACCACCATTTAGTGGCTTCCCCAGGCTGTTGTTTTACGGCCTTCAAGGGACACGATGCTTCGTAAGCTTTTTTCATAGCGGTTTGAACAGTTTTAAGCACTGTTCAATCTCTCCGTTGTTTTGTGGCACCCCGTTGTGTACATCCATCAGGTTCTCCCTAATTGTAGCGCTTTAAAAATATGTAACTTAAAGAATTGAATAAATTTAGACGTATGCATTGAGGCTTTTTAAATATTTTTTGTCTCTTGGAATTTTTTTGTAACTTGCTAATTTTCCGAGTTACAGGCAGCTTTTCACGATAAATAAAGTACTACATTTTCACATTAAAAAACAGATGAAAATGCGAAGAAAATGTAGTCCATTATTTATTGTAAAAAACTGCCTGTAACTTTTAAAAAATTCCAAGAGATAAAAAATATTTAGAAGGCCTCAGTGCATACGTCTGATTTTTTTCAAATTTTTAAATTACTTGTTTTTAAAGCACTTCTATTTCAAAGAAAGGAGTAGTTCTTCGTTTGGCGTAAATCGGAGGTTGGTGTGCGCCTTGGTTTTCGAAATATGGCCCCTCGAAGTATTTTTTTTTACCGCTTCCCGAGGCCACATCTCGAAAACGAAACGAGATGCATAGCTGCGCCATTCGACTTCTCTCGCCTTCCTACAAACTTCTATATTTTTTCAGATTTTTGCTGGCACTTTCATTTTTTTGTAAAATGTGAGGTGAAGCATCTAGAAACTTCAAAGGTATGTACGAAGGCGAGAGAAATCGAATAGCGTAAACCTCAGCTTTGTATCTCGTTTCGTTTTCGAGATATAGCCTAGGGAAGCGGTAAAAAAATCGATTTTCACCTTCCGGTGATTTCGAGCGGCCATATCTCGAAAACCAAGGCACGCCTCGACCTCGATTTCTTATATCTTTCTACGTACCCTTGAATTTTTTCAGATTTGTGTTAACTTTCGTTTGGCAGAAATTTCCCTTAAAGCTGGGCCGTTTCGCTCGAGAAGCGAAATCGTCGAACCTCTCACTTTAACGGCCAATATATCTCTTACAAAGCGCGGGAAGAATATCGTGCCCTACATCATCGGATTGTAAATTTAATTTGCAAACGATACAGTAGGTGTCATTTTTGTCTAGAAAAAGTTACACCGATGTATGTGAAGAGATGTCGAAATCGCTTAAATTATGGGTTTTTTGAGGTTATGGCAAAATCCTAATGTGATGGAGTTAAACAGACCTCGAATTCGGATTCAGCGACCCCAAAAACATATAGTGAGCATGGTCAGATCCCCAGGCCAGAAAGAATGTTTTTCTTGTGTGGCTGTGCTATTCATGTCTTTAAAAATTTTACACAGGGCCATACCAAAAATTGGCGAAAAATTATATTGGTGAAAATTATCGGCAAACATTTAATTTTGTTTATGGCATTATTTATACGTCATACAATTTGTCATAAGTAACACCACAAACGATTTAGAATTACCGCAAAGAATGTTGATGGGCGGGGCTAAAGCTTTCTGTGTGACGTTGCATCTGAAGACATGGTTTTCGCAAAACACCAAAATTCTTGAACGTGACACTCGAACCAATACACGACGCGAGTTTAATCAACTACGTTGACATTATCGGGTCACGACTAAAATTTTATGAATAAATCTTAACTTGTAATCATTCTCTGATGATGTCAACATGGTTGGTGAAACTCTCGTCACGTAGTACCGAGTTTGTATTGTGTTTAAGACTTTTGGTGTTTGTGGAAACTATCTTCAGACGCAAGCAACTGAAACTTCGTTGTTTACTAATTTGACGAGATCATACTAACTAAAAAAAAAAGAACAAAGGCCCGTAGAACAAGACAACAGAAAAAATAAAGTGGAGAGGTCAATATTGTACTTTTAGTTAGAGTTGAATTTTTTGATTAATTGTTTAACATTCTTAAACTCTGGTTTTTGGAATTACTTTAATTTTTCTTAGGTAGAATTACTACACTTGTAATTTGAATAATCCCCGATGATACCATCTTAATTGGGGGAAATGTTAATCTGCATAATTTCAGTAAAAATGTTATATCTCGACTCCCAATTAGTGTAGATAAAACCCCTTTTTTTAAATTGTTCGTATTTTTGTGTACTTTTAATATACAACAATGATTTAAATTTTTGTGCAAAATATCGATGAGTAAAATGCATTTGTTTTTTAAAAGAATTAGAATAATTGAATAAAATTGGTTTTAAAAAATTTAAATTTATTTTCGTTCATATCACCGAGAAGAACATTAGTAACCTATAATCGGAAATGAAAAAAATTCATGTACGACTTGATGCCAATCGACGACTCAATTTTCGATTTTGCAATTTCTTATATCGTCGTCAATCTGACAAAGTTACGTATCTCATTTTCTTCTATTTTAGAGGAGAGCCAATTAAAGTTCAATACAATATTTACACTATATATAGTAATATAAACACAGTAAGTCAATGCAGTTATCGGTATATACAATAGTTCAAACTATATTCTTCTGATTTTCCATGAGAATAGTGCAATATGGATCAGCGATTTTGAGATTAAATAAAAAAGAATAAGTTATGACCATTTGTGAGACCAAAAAATTTTAGTGTATGTTACAAAGGTCTGTTAAACATCTGACTATGACTAGGTTAGGTTAAGATAATTGAGAATAATGATGGGAACAAATGAATTTCTCTCATTCTAAAAAAGTAAACAATATATTGTGCTCTAAATATCTGTTCAACGCAAACATTTCTTTCCTTTTTAAACCATTATACATATTTCCAAAATAATGATTGCTTCTTGACAATGACAAAAAAAAATCAAATTCAAAGTAAAAATAAGGAGTTACATGATAAATTTTGTAGTTCCCTAACACAGTGCTTAATGGGGTAGTGAACTATACAAAAGTTTATGCTCCTGAAGCCTGACAACTGGAGTATCTCAGCGCACAGAGATTGCAAATCAGAGTATTTATCTGCTGGAATTTTGATAGCATTGGGGAATATTTTTTTAACATCTACCTATTTTAAGTCGTTTCAAGACAATGATTTGTAGTATTTTTCAAGATGACTTGTCTTAACAAATATCTGCTGTGGAGAATGTTTGTACACATTGAATTCCATAATGTCAGGCCACTTGAATAATTTTGTACTTGTTACAGTTGCGCAACTCTTTCGACAATGACTTAAATTCCAAAAAGTCTGCAAACTGAAGGGGATAAAGCTGGTATGTAATCAAACAGATTACCAGCATGTTTATCTGCATAAGAATTTGCACTGTGGTCAGAATCACCTTCTATCTGTCCATGATAAGGCTAAATAAATCTCAAAGTAATTTCCTCTATGCTTACACTGTGGAGAACTGTATGCAGTAGCATTGTAGCCATGTTCCTATTTTTATTTTGGTCGCTGCAGCCGTCTCAATACAACGACATTACCTTAAACCCTTTGAAATCATAACTTAGCAAAGCCTTGCAATTTCTGAGGCACCATGATTTTCGTACCAGCTATATCAGAAATAATCTTTACTCGAAATATTGTAAAATGTGAAGTTGAACACTAGGTATTATATGTCTTTTATAAAAGACTGCATTTTCATTTGTAATTGGCAGATGTATTAATTGTTGCAAATCAAATGACGCACATAAAAATGTTTTTTCACCAGCACCGTTAATTTTACAATTGCCATTTGTTTTCCTAATATCATTTTTTTTTCTATTTTTTGTTAGCATCTTCATTTTTATATGTCATACATATAGAGTATTGGTCTTCTTCAGAAGTGTGAAATGACAACTTTTTTATTTAAAGACTCTTTGATAAGTAGAAAAACTAGGCTTATAATGATATTCATGCTGTAACTCTAAATAGAAGTAATACATTTTGAAAACTGAGAGATCTGGGTGTAGATATTCCAGTATGTCGTAAGTCCAGATACGTTTCTTTGTTAGATTATTAAATCGTACATTCTGAGATAAGTCACTAACTGAAGCGGCTACTAACAGAAAACTATAACAAATTGAGTTATGTCACTTTGTCAGAGGGTAGATCATCTTCTGTGGTAATATCTGAAAAACCATAATTTTTGAGTTACGTCACTTTGTAAAATTGACGACGATATATCCTTCTAATAGTTAGGGAAATGGCGTGCAAAATCGACGACGAAAAGTTACCG
The DNA here is from genome assembly GCA_963583905.1 of Stenurella melanura. NCBI lineage: Eukaryota > Metazoa > Arthropoda > Insecta > Coleoptera > Cerambycidae > Stenurella > Stenurella melanura. The sequence goes on along the minus strand of OY757316.1, from coordinate 53,609,654 downwards.
TCTGCCAGTCGGTAATCGAGGAGAGCATATAACTACGAAACTTTTTTCTCTCTGGAAATTTTTGGTATGGTGGGGAAATATGGAGGGGGAAGACATTTTTTTTTAATCAAATGGTTACCGATACCTTTCCGCATAGGTAGTTAATGTATGTACTACACGTGCCCCAATTACGCTGGCAGACAAAACTTCCGGGCGGCGCGCGGTAACCGGAAATTGAAAAAAAAAAATTTTGTTACCGGACCAAACCTAGCGCAAAATATTTATTTTGACCTGTACAGTACTGTACTTTAGTGGCAGACATTTCTGCTGGGCGGTTTCTGAGCAATTTGCCATCAAAGTGGCGAAAAATTGACAAAACTTTGAAATTATGACAAAAAATATTTAAAATTGAAAAAAACGTTTGCCAGACCAAAGTATGGTTCACAAGACACTAAAGAACCCAGGCCTTGGCTGGCACACGTTTTTTTAAATTTTAACCCTCCCTCCCAAACCACCTCTTAAAAGTTTAAAAAAATTTCACGTTTTCATCCCTATTTCTTTTTTTTTAATAAATATTAAGTAAAGTCCTTTGGATATGTTATTACAGTGGGAATTACGAAACATTTGAGATTTGGTTGAACTTGATCCGTTCATATTTAGTAAGGTTATTCACAAATTATCAATTTTTTTTCAACTATGCTTTATTATAGCAATATTTCGAGCAAAGCATGGTTGAAAAAAGTTGTTTCTTTTGTGAATAACTTTACTAAATATGAACAAATTAAGATAAACCAAATCTCAAATTTCTCGTAATTCCCACTGTAATAAAATATCCAAAGGACTTTACTTAATATTTATTTAAAATTGAGATGAAAACATGAATTCTTTTTTTTAACTTTTATGAGGTGTTTTGGGGGGGGGGGGGGTTAAAATTTAAAAAAACGTCTGCCAGCCAAAGCTTGGGTTCCTTAGTGTCTTGTGAACCATACTCTGGTATGGCAGACGTTTTTTTCAGTTTTAATTATTTTTTGTCATAATTTCAAGGTTTTGTCAATTTTTCGCCACTTTGATGGCAGATTGCTCAAAAACCGCCAGGCAGAAGTGTCTACCACTAAAGTACAGTACTGTACAGGCCTAAACAAACATTTTGCGCCAGGTTTGGTCCGGTAACAAATTTTTTTTTTCAATTTCCAATTACCGCGCACCGCCCCGAAGTTTTGTCTGCCAGCGTAATTGGGGTACGTGTAGTACATACACTAGCTACCTATGCGGAAAGGTATCGGTAACCATTTGATTAAAAAAAATGTCTTCCCCCCTCCATTTTCTCCCACCATACTAAAAATTTCCAGAGAGAAAAAAGCTTCGTAGTTATATGCCCTCCTCGATTACCGATTAGCAGACGGTAACTTTTCGTCGTCGATTTTGCACTCCATTTCCTAGACTATAAAGTTTCGTTAAAATATGTGCATTATTATTCAAGTTATCATAAATTGTTTAAACATCACCTCTTTAAAATGTCTATCTGTTTTGCGACTTGGCACCAAAAAATTTCCGAAGAATCTAGTTTTCTTCGAAATTTCATTGTGATAATTTATTTATCTTTCTGTATTGTATTGCGGGTTATAAAACCAGACATACTTAAGAAAATCTACGAAAAAACACTAGCTTTCCGCCATACGGATTTAATTCAAAACACTTTACTACTGTTCCTGTAATGTTTACAACAAGTTCCAGTAGAAAATTGCTATACTAAGACAATTCCCTAGAAATTTTAGTTTTACTCTATGATGTGAGATATAGTTTTTTTATTATTTTGCTCTAAAATATTGATCCCAATAATTTTTCTAAATAAAATATAAATGAATTATTTCTAAACTCATGTTTCGCACATATTGGCGGTATACTGAACTCTCTCATCTTATTTTCGTAATAGTCTTATTAGAAATACCTTAATCGGATTTTAAAATATAATTGACACCACCAAACTTAGTTGCTGCGAATCTAGTCTAATATTGTACAGTTTTTATTATAATATAATATAACTGCAAAATATTAAAAGCGGCAGTATTCACAATAAGGTAGGGAGGGTGGGAGTGTAATTTGAAAAAGAATAGTTGGAGAAGATTTATTAAGGGCTGTAAGAACCAAGACGGTATCACCACAATATCTTTTAGTTCATTAATTTAATTTCTCAAATAATGAATATATGGCTTTTTAACGAAATTTTGGAACACTCTGTATATAAAACGCTTTTCGTTTTTAATGTACTAAGCGCGTAAGCACCTTGCTTCTACACAGGTGGAAACAATTTTCAAATCATAGCTGGCATCATCCATTATGGAAACGGCTGTTATAGAAGAAGAATAATATTTTATTCAGCTCAACATTAGTCTAAATGAATAAGTAACTGAAAGATACAATGGATCCTTTCAAATTTACCCAGTATTGATACAATTATTATGTCTTGAATTGAATTGGATTGGATTTGCATTTCTCTACACCTAATAATTTATTAATTAGTCAGTATTGGTATTAAAACAAAATATTACAAACTTAAATATATTTATAATATCTAGAATACACGATCTATGCTATGAATCACTTCACCTTGATATTCCCCAGTTTTCAAATTTAGCCCCTTCTATCTATATTGATACATTAAGTGCTCGGGGTACAAGTCAGAGTCATATAGCTCCGGATGGCGTTGTTCACGTGATCGCGTGTCGAAGCCTCGTTGTCGATTTGAAGAACTAATTACGGACTAAGTTCAATCTGGCTCGAGGCAATTTCTGCTAATTTAATATCTATTCTAGCTCTAACCTGTTAATTTACTACCAAACTTCGCTGGTATTAATTCGGAGACGTATCTTTATGGCCCAGGAAGTTAAGTGGAGGTATTATTGAAATTATAACATCTAACAAATGAATTATGTATATGCTCAATAATTCTAGGATATGATGTATTCACAGTTTAGGGAGTATATTTCTATGCTTCTAAATAGAATTTGAATTGGAGCATACATTACGTAAAGTTATAACAAGGGCTTTTTTACTTAATTTATGATATAATGATATACGATGATATGATTTGATATAACATTATTAGTCTAGTGTTTGACGGTAAAAATAGATTATTACCTCAGAATTCTTTTGGATAACACCAATTGTCATAAAATTTGGACAATTAATTAATAGGGAATGGCTCAAGGAACAAAAGTTGTCCAACCCTTCACGTAGGTGGAAATTAGTACATTAAAAACTACCACAGAAATCGATAGGGAGATGAATCCTAAGCAAAAAAGTTCTATGAAGTTTTTTCGATAAATCAATATTTCTCGAGTTGCTTGCTATTGAAAATGTTGATTATTTATCTAAAAAATGCATGTTTTAGAGCGATTTTTCATGAACAACCCGAAAACCTTGCGCTTTATTAAAAAAAATCATCAGTATCAAAAATGAAGCTTATTAAATAACAAATCGGCTTTTCTTTTCCATTTCTGCAGATGCAACACGAACCGAGTCAAGGCTCGTTGAAGGTGACTGTTTGTTCGCCGAAAACTGAATTGGAACCTTTCAACGTTAAATAACGGAAAAACGACGAATTGTTGGAGAAAAACTTGCCAAACTTTTAAAATGAGCTTTTGTAAAAGTTGTTATCATTACGGAGTTATGATGAAAATAAAATGGTTGTATCGTTCTTTCAAAGGACAAATCGGCAATGAAACCAATTGTTTAACGTCCTTAATTTTTAAGATATCTGATCGCTCCGAAAACTATTTTGCAGGAAATTTCAAGGGCTGCATGGTTGAACATCCCCAAACCCTTCGTTTTTGAGATATTTGAGTTTAAAGGACTCGGGGAAGGTGGTCCTTGCATTTAAATTCGAAATTGAAACGGTAATATCTCAATTAATTTTCATTCTAGAGAAATAAGAGAAAAAACAAAATTTTATGCCAAAAAGAACCTTAATTTTTGTACTCGTGCATTTTGTATGTATCTTCTTTAGTTTTTGAGTTATTGTGAAAGAGGGAATATTCTTTTCAAAAATTTCAAAAATCAATTCAAAATTGAATCAAACTTTTTTCCAAATGCAGGCATTCTAAACCGTTCAAACCTCTATAACACATTGCAAGTACCTAAATAAAGTAAATTGTAAATGAATTACATTTAATTTCAATTCTTGAAGTTAGGCCATTGGTTTCATTGCTGATTTTCTCTCCGAAAAAACGAGAAAACCATTTTATTTACATCATAACTCCTTAAGTATTTAGACTAACGACTTTTACTAAAGCTCATTTTAAAGGTCCTTTTAAGTACTTTAAAAAAGGTCTGACAAGTTGTCCTTCATATATTTGGAGTTTCTCCTTTATTTAACCTTGAAAGATTCGAATTCAGTTTTCGGCGAACACCTTCAACCAGCCATAACTCCATTCGTATTGAATCTACATAAATAAAAATAAACCAGTCGACTTGTTATTTTATGAACTTTTGCTGGTGATGATTTTTTTGATAAAACGTAAAGTTTTCGAGTTAAGCGTGAAAAATCTCACTAAAACATGCATCCTGAATATGGATAATAAATTTCCTTCCCTAAGTACGCCCAGACTGATAATGATTGGACGCTTTCATCTTTGAGCTAGTGACGTTAACATCTGTAAATAGTAGTCACCTGATGCGCTCTGTTCAAGGTCTGGCAGGGTGGAGTAGCTATAGGTGGAATTAAAATTTCTAACTTGAGATTTTCAGGTTATACCACCTTAGTTACAGCAAGTAAAGATTAAACCACATGTCTGCTGGATAATACAAATATGCCCAGGTTATGGTTTAAGTGTAAATTATATAACTATATGAAATTATTATTAAATATCATTAGACTCTCGCAATTTGGTCCTGACAAGCTTCATCTTATGCGCCATGTCTTGTGATCTAGACATTTTGGGCCCCATGCAATATTCTAGTAGTTGTATGGCACGCACGACAGCAGCATGCCATCTGTAGCGGTTGCTCGCTAATTTCACCGACTCGATGATTATTTCCCTCATCTGCTTCCTAGTAATATTTTTTGGAGCTTCTCTTCATCTCTTCCGCTCTGGTTTCCCTAAATTATCAACGATTCTATATTTTTCTTTCCTGCTATTGTGATTATGAAATCCATAAGGGCATCAAGGTTTTGCTTACTACCGCACACTCGCCTACCATGAACGTGTTAGAATGGTTTACAATTATAATTTTAATTTTGTTGCATTCTATATTTAAACCGAATTTATTATTTCAAGGTTCTCCAGCAGATATATGAACTCGTCCTCACTAGCTGCAACTAAGATGGTATCATCTACAAATGTTAAGTTAGAGATCTTAAGTGTTGCCTATATATACTCCTCCCAGCTACAGTATACATCACATCACCTGCTCACTATAAATATTAAAGAGGATTTATATCAATTGATATTTAAATGCCACCTATTCTTGTCACATCATATGTTTCAAAGGCTAAGCATTTCCAGGAAACAGAATGATAGATTTCATGAAAATGTAATCCATTGGAATGAACAATTTTTTAAGACAAGGTAGATAAATAAATTCATTTTTGGTCTTTGTTCTCATTTTTAACTGAATCTTCATAATCGTAGGGGGTTATGTGGATACTAGTTTAATCTGCATGGCCGTAGGGGACTGTGTGGATGCTAGTGTTAGAATGAGAATTGTCAAATAAGAAATTAGACAAATTCATTTTAGGATTTCAATTTGCTAGCATAACCAGAATTCAGGTTATCGAAAGAATGCAAAGATTTCATTAATATTTCTACACAAAGTTTTTCTTTTAGTTATACATAGTTATTTTTTCTGCTGTTTGCAAAATCCTATAAAGAATGTTTCAATACAATTATAAGCAAACAAATAATAATTCATTTTTAAACATACATAGAGTATATAGGCTCCAATACTAGTTAGCTAATAGATAGGTGAGGTTGTTTTTATCAGTCAATGTCAAATATAATCATTTCACACTTATTCATAGAAATTGTCTTGGTTTTGCATGAAACATCTTTATGAATGGCTTTATGTCTTTCTGATGAGCTCCAGAATAAGGGCGAAAAACGTTTCAAAGGCTAAGCATTTCCAGGAAACAGAATGATAGATTTCATGAAAATGTAATCCATTGGAATGAACAATTTTTTAAGACAAGGTAAATAAATAAATTCATTTTAGGTCTTTGTTCTCATTTTTAACTGAATCTTCATAATCGTAGGGGGTTATGTGGATACTAGTTTAATCTGCATGGCCGTAGGGGACTGTGTGGATGCTAGTGTTAGAATGAGAATTGTCAAATAAGAAATTAGACAAATTCATTTTAGGATTTCAATTTGCTAGCATAACCAGAATTCAGGTTATCGAAAGAATGCAAAGATTTCATTAATATTTCTACACAAAGTTTTTCTTTTAGTTATAGATGGTTATTTTTTCTGCTGTTTGCAAAATCCTATAAAGAATGTTTCAATACAATTATAAGCAAACAAATAATAATTCATTTTTAAACATACATAGAGTATATAGGCTCCAATACTAGTTAGCTAATAGATAGGTGAGGTTGTTTTTATCAGTCAATGTCAAATATAATTATTTCACACTTATTCATAGAAATTGTCTTGGTTTTGCATGAAACATCTTTATGAATAGCTTTATGTCTTTCTGATGAGCTCCAGAATAAGGGCGAAAAACGTTTCAAAGGCTAAGCATTTCCAGGAAACAGAATGATAGATTTCATGAAAATGTAATCCATTGGAATGAACAATTTTTTAAGACAAGGTAGATAAATAAATTCATTTTAGGTCTTTGTTCTCATTTTTAACTGAATCTTCATAATCGTAGGGGGTTATGTGGATACTAGTTTAATCTGCATGGCCGTAGGGGACTGTGTGGATGCTAGTGTTAGAATGAGAATTGTCAAATAAGAAATTAGACAAATTCATTTTAGGATTTCAATTTGCTAGCATAACCAGAATTCAGGTTATCGAAAGAATGCAAAGATTTCATTAATATTTCTACACAAAGTTTTTCTTTTAGTTATAGATAGTTATTTTTTCTGCTGTTTGCAAAATCCTATAAAGAATGTTTCAATACAATTATAAGCAAACAAATAATAATTCATTTTTAAACATACATAGAGTATATAGGCTCCAATACTAGTTAGCTAATAGATAGGTGAGGTTGTTTTTATCAGTCAATGTCAAATATAATCATTTCACACTTATTCATAGAAATTGTCTTGGTTTTGCATGAAACATCTTTATGAATGGCTTTATGTCTTTCTGATGAGCTCCAGAATAAGGGCGAAAAACGTTTCAAAGGCTAAGCATTTCCAGGAAACAGAATGATAGATTTCATGAAAATGTAATCCATTGGAATGAACAATTTTTTAAGACAAGGTAAATAAATAAATTCATTTTAGGTCTTTGTTCTCATTTTTAACTGAATCTTCATAATCGTAGGGGGTTATGTGGATACTAGTTTAATCTGCATGGCCGTAGGGGACTGTGTGGATGCTAGTGTTAGAATGTTCATTTTAGGATTTCAATTTGCTAGCATAACCAGAATTCAGGTTATCGAAAGAATGCAAAGATTTCATTAATATTTCTACACAAAGTTTTTCTTTTAGTTATAGATGGTTATTTTTTCTGCTGTTTGCAAAATCCTATAAAGAATGTTTCAATACAATTATAAGCAAACAAATAATAATTCATTTTTAAACATACATAGAGTATATAGGCTCCAATACTAGTTAGCTAATAGATAGGTGAGGTTGTTTTTATCAGTCAATGTCAAATATAATTATTTCACACTTATTCATAGAAATTGTCTTGGTTTTGCATGAAACATCTTTATGAATAGCTTTATGTCTTTCTGATGAGCTCCAGAATAAGGGCGAAAAACGTTTCAAAGGCTAAGCATTTCCAGGAAACAGAATGATAGATTTCATGAAAATGTAATCCATTGGAATGAACAATTTTTTAAGACAAGGTAGATAAATAAATTCATTTTAGGTCTTTGTTCTCATTTTTAACTGAATCTTCATAATCGTAGGGGGTTATGTGGATACTAGTTTAATCTGCATGGCCGTAGGGGACTGTGTGGATGCTAGTGTTAGAATGAGAATTGTCAAATAAGAAATTAGACAAATTCATTTTAGGATTTCAATTTGCTAGCATAACCAGAATTCAGGTTATCGAAAGAATGCAAAGATTTCATTAATATTTCTACACAAAGTTTTTCTTTTAGTTATAGATAGTTATTTTTTCTGCTGTTTGCAAAATCCTATAAAGAATGTTTCAATACAATTATAAGCAAACAAATAATAATTCATTTTTAAACATACATAGAGTATATAGGCTCCAATACTAGTTAGCTAATAGATAGGTGAGGTTGTTTTTATCAGTCAATGTCAAATATAATCATTTCACACTTATTCATAGAAATTGTCTTGGTTTTGCATGAAACATCTTTATGAATGGCTTTATGTCTTTCTGATAAGCTCCAGAATAAGGGCGAAAAACGTTTCAAAGGCTAAGCATTTCCAGGAAACAGAATGATAGATTTCATGAAAATGTAATCCATTGGAATGAACAATTTTTTAAGACAAGGTAGATAAATAAATTCATTTTAGGTCTTTGTTCTCATTTTTAACTGAATCTTCATAATCGTAGGGGGTTATGTGGATACTAGTTTAATCTGCATGGCCGTAGGGGACTGTGTGGATGCTAGTGTTAGAATGAGAATTGTCAAATAAGAAATTAGACAAATTCATTTTAGGATTTCAATTTGCTAGCATAACCAGAATTCAGGTTATCGAAAGAATGCAAAGATTTCATTAATATTTCTACACAAAGTTTTTCTTTTAGTTATAGATAGTTATTTTTTCTGCTGTTTGCAAAATCCTATAAAGAATGTTTCAATATATGTTAATTAGTTGCAAATCTTCTTGCAGGTTAAAACAGTCATTAATTGCTGAATACAGCTTCTAATTATCAACTCGGAGCAGAGCATTCTTTTAAAGTTCAAAGTCATTGTCATTTATAAGTATAGTGAATAGCAGTGGCTTTAGATGAGAAACCTGAGGAACAATATGCGTTGCCGTTATTTCAGCATACTTAAACTTGGTGTTGTAGATTAAGTTTCTTGTCGGACAGGTATGATTAAAAATGTTAATAAATGCTTCGAGAACGTTATAAATTGAACTAATCAGATAAATTATCTGCCATGTGCCTCCCCAGAAAGAAACTTATGCTGGTAATTGCCAATGTAAAATCTAACGTGGAAACATCAAATATACGCCTTCAAATAATTTTCTGAAAATGCCTATTCTTCTTATTCAAAGTCCTATTGGTCTGCTTTTGCTGTAGAGCACATCCGACAGCATGACGTTACCTGTTGCAATTGTTTGCTGACGGTCACAGGAATTCCTTCCCATCAGTTGCTTCGTGATATCGGCTTGCAACCCTTCAGAGGTTATTTCTTTTCCTAAACCATTAAGCAATTTCAATTCAATTCAAAATTCTTTTATTCAATTTAGTAATAACATATTATATCTACGTACTCAGAGCCAGCCAAACATGCGCGGCGCGAAGCGCCGTGGCAATTGAATGGTTGGATGAGTGAGTGAATATAAAACTTAAAATAATTAACAATGAAACTAACTCCTATCTTTAAAATAAAAGATTTACAAAAGCTGATGGCAAAATTGAACATATAAAAGTGAATATTTAAAATAATTTGTAAAACATGTATATAAATATGGTTAAAAAGACAAGCTCAGTCGTTGGTGGTAGACATATACAGGTGAGTGCTAAGGCGTCTCACCTGCTCCATGCAATTCGTTCAAGACTTACATTGCTAACAGTCGACGATGCCGCAGAGTTTTTGGTTTAAAATAATTTATGTTTGGATACATTTTTGAATTAATAAAGTTCTGATTAAAATAGGATTTTCTGAAAAGGATTTTGATAAATAAATGAATTTAAAACAAAAATGTACAAAAAGAAAAGAAGGGATAGATAGAATTATACAATTTTGTAATGCAAGAATGTCCAGATATTGTGGCTAAAGTGGCTGCCGAAAAATGGGCAGCGTCTGATATGGTAATTTGTGTTTTATTCTAAAAGGTGCATTATGCTGTCTTATTCGCGTTATGTTGTTTGTTAGCGGACTATCGTTTAGTTTGAAAGCATAAAATTTTTGTGAAATTTCAGAAACGTAGTTCGCTATTGGAGTAATGTCGTGACATAAGGCATATAGATCCCTGAGGGGGATGTATCGCGTTGTGTTAGTAATGAGGCGCATGAACTTATGTTCAAGGACTTTTAATTTATTCATTGTCGTGCTCGGTATGCTGCACCATGCCGGAGCCGCGTACGTTATAGCTGGCCTCACTACAACGGTGTATATGAGTTTCTTATTATGTCTGTTAACTTTGCTATTCCTGGCCAGAAGCGGATACAGACTCCTGGACATAGAATAGACTGTCCGTACTCGTTCGTTAATGTGTTTCATAAACGTTAGTCTTTTGTCCAAGTGTACCCCTAGGTACTTCACACTTTCATCCCTGGTCGGAATTTGGGTGCCCTTGATCAAAATTGGCGTAATAATTTTGTTTTTAGTATAATTACGTGTGAAGACCATTGCCTCTGACTTTTCGGCGTTGACCTTAATCTTCCAATTGTCGTAATAAGCCGAGGCACGAGTCATATGCGCCTTCAGCAGCATCGTAGATGCTTGTGCATTGTGGCTGTGAGCGTACATGGCCGTGTCGTCGGCGTACTTGGCAATCTTAGTATTAGGGAACTCCGGAAAATCAGAGACGTACAAGTTGTATAATTTGGGAGCGAGGCAGCTCCCTTGCGGAACGCCCGCGCGAATGTTCCGTAATGTGGATAATTTATTATTCACCCGCACCTGGAGTTTTCTGTCCTTTAGGTATGAGTGAATAAGTTTTGTAAGGTGTAACGGGAATCCATACATGTTCATTTTATAGATAAGGCCCAGATGCCAGACGGTATCGAAAGCTTTCTCGATATCCATGAGTACCATGGTGGTATTCTTACCGAAGTTGTATTGAACTCTGATGTCATTAACAATCCTGACAACTTGTTGTACCGCACTTCTACCCCGCTTGAAGCCGAACTGAGACTCATCGTTAATATTAAGTTCATCCTGAACAGATTCTAGTCTGGTCAGGATGATCTTTTCTATCAATTTCGAGATCGCGGACAGTAGCGAGATTGGTCGATAACTACCCGCGATCTTCGGATTCTTGTTCGGCTTCAAGATGGGCACAACTACGGCGCACTTCCAGCGGCTAGGCCAGTGCTGGAGTCGTAGGATTGCGTTAATGATATACATCAATTGCACAATACCTTTCCTCGGCAGATATTTGAGTAGCCTATAATCGATACCGTCTTTTCCCGGTGCCTTATTGTTTGGTAAAGTCCGTAAAGTTTTAACGATTTCGGAGGGTTTGACCATGACTTTTAGAAATTCTCGTCTTGTCAGTTCAATATCATGGCCAATGATTTCGTTAATGTCATTTTCTATGCGGTCATGTTCCGGATTATTAGGTATGTTATTGTTGTGGATATTTTCGAAATTGTCAGCTAGTTGGTTTGCCTTCTGCAAGTCGGTCACTGCTGTGTGTACGTTGTTATTTACCCCAGTCAAGCCTGGAATAACTTGTCGCGTATTTCTTAGCGCTTTGGCCAACTTCCACAGCGAGTTATCTTGAGGATTTAAAGCTTCCAGCTTATCACCCCATTTCCGGTTTTTTGCGGTGTTTATGGCAGTTCTAATCTGTCTTTGCAACCTATACATTTCGATTCTGGCTCCAACATCGCGATTTCGCTGCCAAAGCCGTCTTAGTCGATTTTTTTCCCTGATGTCTTGTATGACCGCATCGTCGAGTCGGTCTCTGTAGGGGTTAATTGTTTTCGTAGTTGCAACACTCTGTTTGGCGTCCTGCAGTACAGTCTCGAATACGAGAACTGCATCTTCCAGGTCGGCGATTGCGTTAAGTGTATTTGTGATATGCAGGTGAGTATTAATGTGGGTCTTATAGAGACGCCAGTCAGCGTCTCTATAAGAGGTGATTTTACATGTGGTGTCTTCCCTCGACACATTGTTCAATCTCAACAGAATTGGATTGTGATCAGACGTGAGTTCCTCCAATACTTCAGGAAGTGTAGAGTCCCTCACGTCTTTATTGACAATGATATCGAGGGTAGATGGTGTACCGCCATTATCTGGAAAATGAGTAGGCGTATCTGTGTACTGTAGAGCGACGTTATGATTGTTGACAAAGGAAAACAAAGTGTTGCCGTTGGCGTTATTACTATGGCAGTTCCATGCGCGATGTCTGGCGTTCAGGTCGCCTATGACTAGGCAGCGTGGACCAGCGTTGATTAAATTCTCTAAACAACCCGCTGTGAGGTGGTTAGCTGGACTATTATATACAGCGACGATGCTCACGCCATCATTCAGTTTCACACACACGTTTTCTACAGTTGTGTTCTGCAAGAAACGATGTGTGTGCGCCAGATTTGTCTTAATGAGCACCGCTACTCCGCCACCCCTGTTATTGTTAGCCCTATCGCGTCTGATAGTTGTATACCCTCGAACTCGCAGTTTGTCTTGATGTCGAAGTTTAGTTTCGTTTAACAGCATAATATCAATTTTATGCCTCATTAAGAAATTCGTTAAAAAAGGAATTTTGTTACCAATACCATTAGCGTTCCATGAAGAAATTATAATTTGTTCAGGCATCTAGTGCCGTCATGAAAGCAATGTAAGCCTGTAACTTTTCAGATCTAGAACTACACTGGTGCAAACGAGAGTTTAATGCACTCATCTGTTCTATGATATCATCCAGGTCCATAAGAGAGTTGAACTCGGCTATGACGTTCTTAGCACGTTGTGTCTTCTCCATATGAGCCTGTAGGATATTCACATTATTGTTGTTGGAGCCACTAACTTCTGAGTCCTGTCTGTGAGACTGCTGGGACTGGGAGCTATTCTGTGAAAAGGAGGGTGAATTAGAATTTTGAGATAAATTTTGATGTGTCTGTTCTTTATTAGCTGGAAGAGACGGAAAATTTCTTGGATTGTACTGATACTGTGAATTTTGTTGTGAAATTTGATTTCGATTTGTGTTGTCTAAATTTCTATGCCACGCATTACTAATGGGAGGGGTGGCAGCAACATACCTCATGCTAGATGCCGGAGGTGTCCTTACATTTTGACTCTGCTTTTGCTGTATCCTGTTCTGGTACACAGGACATGTCACATTGTTGGCGGTGTGCGCCCACTTGCAGTTTGCGCAAACTGCAGGATCAGTACGGGGCTTAATGCAAACTTTGGTAAGATGCTCTTGGGCACATTTTAAACAGCGTGGAGATGCCCGACAATTAGAGGTGGCATGTCTCCACCTCTGGCAAATGTGGCACTGAATGATTAATTTATTATTAATATGTCTCTCCCAGCTAATGTGTGTATGGTCTATGTACTTTACTTTTTGTATGGTGTTGAGAGTGATTCTATTATCAGTTATTACCATGTATGAGGGATTGTTTGTACCATTCATTGTGTATATTTTTGTTACAGGAATTTTGTATTCATTTATTAACTGTGTCTCTACGTCTTTAATATTAATCTTATGGTGTAGCCCTCTTAAGATGAAAGCATGTGTTTTCTGACTTTTCGGTGTGTATGTGTGATAGTGTATATTCTGATTATTAAAATGTGTTCGAATTCGCTCCCAGTCCTGGATGGAGCTTGTTTGGAGTATGGTAGCTTCCTTAGTATGCTTCCAGAAATATGAAGTTTTCAGTTCGGAAGCCAAGAAACTATTCATTTTCTGGTGGTTATCGAAGATTCCGTGAATAATCAGCGGTGGAGGCTTGATTTTCTTGGCAGTCTCTTCCTCTGCATCATCGTGGCTTGTCTGCGGGGTCTGATTCATATCTTCTGGTATTGGAATTTTTTTGGTGGTAACGAACTTGTTTTGAATTTGAATTTTTTCTAGACTTTCATTAATAATTTTGGTTGGTTTTGTGGCTACTGGATGTGAGAATTGGGGGTTGACGTCATCGTGAACCATCTTTCTTTTTTTTGAGACTGGCGTCAGCTTAAAAATGTCTTCTTTTTCTAACTGAGCATCAGTATCCATTGACGTTGATGTCTCTGGGCTTTGGTTAATGGATTTGTCGTCCATATTGAAGTATCCCCTGCCGTTAATCGGCTAGGGGATAATTTAAATTTTGATTTAAAAGAAATATAGGGAATTTGGTTGTTGAATAAATTTATAAGAATTTCAAGAGTTCAAAATTTTTTGAGTAGGCACACTTCCAGAAATAGAAATTTTAATTAAATTTGTCACTGTCAGATTTTTTAAAATTGTTCAAAAACTCACTTTTACGTGTTTTATAATCTGCTTTCTTTGTAAGGGCAACTAGGTCCCTTCTTTCTCTTTGTATTGTCACTTTTACTCTTTTTAAATTACCAAATATCTTTGATTTTCGGAAATTTTCTGCAATCTCATCCAATCTGACGTTGCTGCCAGATTTCGTGAGAACTATTAAACCATTAAGCGGTCTAGGTTCCCCTTTCCGGTTCGCCAAATAATGAAGGGATGTCGAAATAGAGGGATTGTCGAAGTCGTATTGAGGGATTTCTTGAAATTAGTGCGATGAACTATCCCAGGAATTCGTAATAAATGTCTCTTGACTTGCATATCAAATATATCAGTATACCATCTGTATTGTAGGCATGGGAACACGCAGAGAAAACTAAGATATTAGCAAGTCTCATCTTTATATCAAATTTAGGTCAACTTGCTAGTGACCAATGTGACTATTTGTATCATCTCTAGTATATCATATTCGTAGTTATTAATATTGCCTGAGCTCAAGAGCTCCAAGGTCTTATTTACAACCTGACACTCAACAATCCTTATCGTATTTGCTCTACAAATAAAGTGAAGCTACGTAAAACGACAACTATATTTTTCAGCAGCGAATGTGTCATCCTTTTTATGAACTGAGCAAATTTTAGCATGGATCCATAAGTCAGGGCAAGCTATCATTTAAATTGATGCATTGAAAATAACTGACAAAGGAAAACTAAGTAACAAAGCACGGTCTTTCGAAAAAAATGCCATTGGGATCAATAGTTAACTTCGTTGAAGGTTTAACCGTTTAGGGCTCATTCAAATGTTACGTTACGCAGAATTTGACAAATTCTGACACCCTCGTTCCTCCCTTTCACATACTGATACAAGATACTACCTTAAATAAATTACGTCACTTTACTCCTACTTCCCTCAATATTGTCTATATTCTTAAACAAATAATTTTCACGTAATAAATAAAAAAAACATGGGTGGTACTCATACGTTGGACATAGCATTCACTATTAGGTCTAATTTCTTTAATACATTACTTTTTTTTTAATTAGTGCCAGTAATGGCAAGGGAATGCACTCACTCCTTTAGCTCAGTGTTGCCGACATTTTGTTTTTGTTATATACTAGTTACTTTGCGTCTTTTAGTCTCACATTTTTACCCTTGGAGATAAGTTTGCTATTTTATTTTCTTGATTTTCTCACTTAAAAATTAATTAATACTTATTTATTATTACAGCTTAGTCTAGATATCTTTTTGTTTTTATTATTTTCATTAATTTTTTTTTGTATGTGTTTTCTATCTATGTTTCTTTTTTATTTTCTCTTTTCTTTTCTTTTATTTTTCACTGTTCTTTTCTTTATCTTTCTTTTTTCAGTAAATAAACGAGGACACTATTTTGACTAGGGGTCTTTCTAGTCTTACTCACAAACAAGGAGGACCTCGGAATGATTCGGGTTACATTAGGGAAAACAAGAGGATAACTTAAAACTATATCACGAATAATTTACTGTCAAGTCTGTGCTATAGTACAATTTTATTCCTAGATTTCTTATATGTTCACATAGCAATTTATATATTTCTAGGTTCCTAGAGCCTAGTAGTTGAGACAAACTAAACGGCAGGCATATTTTGGTTTTGCATATTTTTTCGATAAATTTATTAATTTTTTCCAACTTTAATTCGCTGTTCAGATATACGTGCTCTGCGTCGCCTAATTTACCATAATCATAATGCGGACTATCTTTAAACTTGATTTTATGTAAGTATGTTGGAACCAGAACGTGATTGATTCATAATCTACATATATTTTTTACGCTGTTTTAAATTTGCTGTTTTTAAAACATGGAGTTTTGGGTATGGTAGGTTGGATATTCTTTTACAATACATTACTTAATTCTTAATTCATTAAGAATAGTAACTACCCTGTTCACGACGAACAAAAGCACCTAACATATTCCGCCAAAATAGCGGCAACTTTAAAAAGATCAGAATGTAAAAAAGGTAAATAACTGGAATTAAAAGTTATTGCACCTTTCCTATCCCCTAAATCACAAGTTGTCAAAGATTCCCTACTCCCAGAGAGTATACAACATAATTTTTTAACGATCTCCTATTTATAGTCAATAAAATATATGAATATTTTAATATGTAAAGTCTTCTTAGTTTTATTCCTTTTCGCCCTTAGGTTTTAAGTATGACTAGTGTGTGTAAGTACGAATATTTATATCATATTGCTATAAAGAGAAATACATTTATTTGTTATTATTATTATTAGTGATGGGCAGAGACATATTATATATTAAAGAAAATTTTATTTTTTTAACTAAGTACCTACATAATTTGATTCTTTAATAATCATGAAAACTAAATTTTCTCTTAACTCCTTGTTCATTATACTACATACTACAAGGTTGTGGAAACGAATTAACAAAATTTCTATCTTTCAGCACTCCAAAAAGTGGTAATGGAATTCTGATACCTGCTATTTTCCTCCAGCAATGCAATTAATTAGGTACTATTTCTGTTTAATAAAATCAGACAAGCTGAAGTATTAAAAAATAATGATATTGAAAACTCTGAATAGCAAAGCCCCTTCTTGGCATAACTTTGCAGTTAGGGACTGGAATTTACACATTTTACTGTTTCATAAATTATTACTAGCTGGCAATAAACTGACTAGACACCCACTCACGTTTTAAATTGTCGCTAACATTTTACAATCATATTCAAACTTTGCTCTGCTTCAATGAAAATTCAATTATCTTTAGCTGTATCTGAAGCCATAAATTAAGCATCGACTAGCCGCACAGTTAACTTCTCAGTATGCTGTTCAGAGAGGAACCCATTCAATCATTTGTTTTACTGAGATTCCCTGCAGGTTGTCACGGAAACCAAAACAATCGCGGTCTGTTGAGGGACATTTGTCTCAAATGCTTTTTGAATCGGGGAAAGTTTTAAAGCGAGGAAGGTAGTAACTCATAATTTATGCCTAATTTTCTTGTATACCAGGAAGTTTTATTAGATAATTTTGTGTATGAAACATTTGGAAAATTTTAATTTCAGATAATGCCTATATAAAAATTCAAATTTTATTTCAAAAACTGGAATCTGTTGCAAACGTATGGAAGTAGTTATCGTTTATTCATAAAAATAACTTAACTAGGTATATCGAACTAGTATAAATAAAATATTATTGATCATAGCACAAAAGTAACAAAGTATCCCCTATGTTATCTATGGCAATCTTGAAATAATAAATGTGGAGTTGTAAAATTTAACTTTCACTAAATAATCTAACCCACATATCTGACATGGAAGGGCCAATCAATTTATAGCATTTAATTTGGAAAGGATGTCGATATTTTCAACAGCGACATTTTTTAGATAGTCTTGTGTATGAAGCAAAAACTTAATCCAATACAAGCTTTTGCGCTAAGAAAAGAATGGTTACACTAGAAAAGAATGGTTACAAGCAAAGAGATATGCAACGAATTATTAACAGACAGATAAGAACAATAACTGAAGAAAAGGAACAACCTACAACATATGCGTGCTTACCATTCGTCGCCGGAGTCACGGATAGGCTAAGAAGAATTCTATCAAAAAAGAAAATAGGTGTACGTTTTCGAACAGAGAAGAAAATACAACAGTTGCTTCCCTCAAACAAGGACCCCATCCCTAAACTGTTGACGAAAGGTGTTTACCAGTTGGACTGTATATGCGGAAAAAGTTACATCGGACAAACAGGGCGAAGTATCCAGTGCGGAATCAAGGAACATCAGAGATATACTAGACTCGGATACACAGATAAGTCGGCTATAGCAGAACATGTTCATCATTCTTTATAGGATTTTGCAAACAGCAGAAAAATTAACTATCTATAAAAGAAAAACTTTGTGTAGAAATATTAATGAAATCTTTGCATTCTTTTGATAACCTGAATTCTGGTTATGCTAGCAAATTAAAATCCTAAAATGAATTTGTCTAATTTCTTATTTGACAATTCTCATTCTAACACTAGCATCCACACAGTCCCCTACGGCCATGCAGATTAAACTAGTATCCACATAACCCCCTACGATTATGAAGATTCAGTTAAAAAAAATTAATTAATTAATTAACCAGAATTCAGGTTATCAAAAGAATGCAAAGATTTCATTAATATTTCTACACAAAGTTTTTCTTTTATAGATAGTTAATTTTTTCTGCTGTTTGCAAAATCCTATAAAGAATGTTTCAATACAATTATAAGCAAACAAATAATAATTCATTTTTAAACATGTTCATCATAATGAGAACCATAAGATCAAATACGAGAACGTTAGAATATTGGACGTTATTACCCAAGAATTATTAGGGAATCACTGGAAATTATGAAAAATAAGAACAATTTCAACAGAGAAGACGGGTATCGACTAAGCAATACATGGAGACTAGCTTTGCCAAGTACCAGTAATGTAATCGGTCACGATCAACGGAGCACGACGAATGTGCAACCAAGCGTAGCAGCGCCCAGGTATATAACGAGGAGCCGAATTCAACAACTTCAGTATTTGGAACCCTTCTGAAGAAGCTGACAGCATGATCAGCGAAACGTCAAGTCAAGTTCGACGACTGCGGCAAAACCCGGAAGAAACTACTTCATAGATATGGTTATTATTGGACAAATTATACTATAAAGAATTCATTGAATGTATCAAATTATTATTATATTATTCGATTCTCACTTGATAACAAAGTACTTCTGTACAAACAAATTCTTAAGCCCGTATGGACATATGGCATACAGATGTGGGGTTGTGCCAAAAAGATCAACTTGGAAATAATCCAGCGATTCCAAAACGAGGTACTGAGGAGCATTGTTAATGCTCATTGGTATTTTAGAAACAGCGACCTCCTCAGAGACTTGGAAATGGACACGGTTAACCAGACCATTATCAAAGTCCCCAAGAGTCATGAACATCTACTCCATCACCATGTCAATATCGGGGCCATCCAGCTCCTTGATAACACGAATCTGATCAGGAGACTCAGGAGGACCAAACCTTTCGAGCTAATATAATGTTTAGATGTTTAGTTAGTACTAAAGCAGAGTATAGTGATAGTGTACACGATATAACATAAGTGTAATTAAATTATTAGAATTTAAGGGAGACTAGTGAGTAAGTCCTTAGTTTGTTTTGCAAAGTAGTAATTTAGGTTGGCACTGTATTACTCATTGATTAATTCTTGATCAGATTGTAATGTCAGTAAAACACCCTTGAGGATGCTTTAAAAAAAAATAGTCGATCAGAGACACTACTGCCATCTAATAATCTGAAGCTTGAAGTCATGTGACTTAATAGTTTATCTAAAACAGTAATATGTAACAAGTGTTTTATTTGAGTTTCATTTCGAAACACGGCATCTAACAATCCGGTTTTCTAAAATTTTGCATTGTGTTTTAATGTAAATAAAAGGTAAAAAAGCTACGCATTTATTAAACTTAATTTGAAAATGCCATAACTCGGGAGATTTGAGTATTTTGTCAAGGAAACTATAACCAAGACGTTTTAATGTCGCTGATTACGAAGTGGAGGTAAAAAAATCAAAATTAAAAATGGTGGATGCAATATGACTGACATAAAGTGGAAAGTCGTTCATGAAAGACCCGTAAAATACTGAAATAAAACTCATAAAAGTGAAAAGTGATATATGTAGATATAGGTCGCTAATTATAAATCTGACGTCTAAACATAGAGATTCAAAATGGCCTAAATCATAAAATAGAGACGTTCTCGTAAGAAAACTTAAATACAATACAAACAAGTGTTGTATATAATAGGTTCAGATTCCAGTGATTACATCTATCAAAAAGTAGTGGATCCAATATGACTGGGAAATGGAACGGAAATTATGATGAATTTGTAAACAGTTGAATATATTTAAGAAATATTTTAATAATGTGTTCTTAAGTTCGTTGACTTCGTATCTGACATCAGAGAAATTGTCAAAATATATTAATAGAAAATGTTTTCAAACTTCTTTTTTGCCTTTCCCGGCATTTTTAAACGTCAATAAGATATTTCCTCTCTTGCAAAAAGGATCTCGTAGCCAAACATAAAAGCCACAAATACTTATTCACTTTCCACGTTGTACAAACTATCCAAACTATAATACCCATTTCCTTCCTTACTTATTATTAAAAAAATGAAATTGTTCCTCTCTTTAGAACAAATGCTTTCAGTTAAAGGAGACTTATAGCTATAGTAAAGAATGTAAATAATATAAACAGCCTTCAAAGAGGCGATCACTTAAAATTATGAAACATTTCACCATAGTGCATCACCCATTTAATTACATTATATAGATTGCTAGCGTTCTACCAGTAATCCGCTAACTGGCGGTGAAAAAATATTATTTATTGATAGAGAGAGACAAAGAGAGAGAGAGAGAGAGAGAGAGAGAGAGGAGTATTCTGCTGTTTAAAGATATTTGCATGGATCCCACCTTTGAATCCCTCCAGATGGTCCAAAATCAAGTATCCAGCTTCCGGAGACAGATAGGGAATACAAAGTTGGTATAAGATGGCCAAAGGTCAAGTAGTGACCTTTATAGATACACACATCGAAATCGAACACAAGCGGAATATTAATAACAAACATTTTTGCGGCGTAGAAAATACTTGATGACGCAAAGTTAGACACAAAATTTGTCGAGTTAGACATCACAAAAAATATATTTTTGCTAGCGCACAAAGCTACAGGGTAAACTAAATTGAAGGACAGAGAAGTGTATTTTATTTCTACTTAAAACTAGCGGTTAATAACAGATAAAACTAAATGAAAAATACAATAAATGAATGGGAACGGAATGTAGATACTGAGGCGGTTATAAATATATTAAATTTTTTTTTATTATTTAAATGACCCTAAAAGCTGAGGTCATCTGTCGCATATCACTTTATGTTTATATTCTGTGGTACAGGCCATATATAAAATCTAAAACATTGCTCATTGTTCTGGTAGTATTTGTGTGACACTTAACATATTAGTAATTTGGTATAATCGGCAGGAGTCGTTGTATTGAGGGCATGTTTGCAAAATGTGTTCGACGGTAAGTATTGTATTACAATGCTGACATAGAGGTGCTTCATTTCTTAATAGGAGATGCTAAGAGGTAATGTTGCTGTGACCTATTCTAAATTTTGTCAAGACCACTTGTCTCTTCGTCTTAATTTTGTTGGACATTTCCAAGGTTTGATGCTTTGTTTAATAGGTTTCAGTCCAGTAGTCTGCAATTTTTCTTTTAATGTATGCGATTGCGTCATCATGTCGAGAATAATTGAAATCTACATCGGACTCTGTATTAGCAGCTTCCTTTGCAGCTAGATCGGCTGCTTCATTCCCTGATATTCCAATATGGCTTGGGGGTCCAGATAAATACTACGGATTTATTTAATTCCGCCAAATTGTAGACGGTAGTGTGGACAAGCTGTAGCAACGGATCGCAGTTAAATGGGTTGTCTAAGCTTTGGAATGAATCCGTACAGATATTTACATTTTGGTACTTAGAAATAACTGTGAATTTTAAGTCGTGAAATATTGCATATAGTTCAGCGGGGTATACTGCTGCAGATTTGTGCAATTTCTACGAATTGGGCTCATTTAATATTAAAAAATCGTTGCCTAAGGAATCACTATTTCCACATCCAGATTTTTCATCTAAGTCACTTTAACAGAAATATCCTGATTAAATTTGCGCTCTAGTATGTGGAAATTATTGGTCATATAATTTGAATAATATCCGGGTCAGATGTCATAAAAAAGTTTGAGGTGTTAATTTCCACCATATACGTTAAAAATTAAGTTTCTAGTTTACCCTACTTATTTCCCCTATTCACAACCCACCACCTCCCACCCCTTCATTGGAATCATTTCAATCAGATGGCATTACAATACATACGTGTCCTAACTTTCAAGTGAATATCTCAATTTTATGTTATCAATCCCATTAATAATGCAGAGGAGGTGGTGGAGTTTGAAAAATATTAGAAAGAAATATGAGGTTTTGGTTTCTAGTATATACACCAAGTCCCAAATTTCTGTACTCTTACCAGCTTGACTTACTTCCTTTCCCCTATTTACTCCTATTTAACACCCAACCCTTCAAAGAAATCATCTTAAAATATAATCTGGTTCCAGATGTCGTTATAATACATACGTCTACCAAATTTCAAGTGAATATCCAATTTTATTTTATCAACCCCTTTAATAATGGAATAAGAGTGGGGGGTTGAATATTTTTATTAAAAAATCTGAGGTTTTTACTTCTGGGACATACACCGAATTTCAAGTTTCTGTACTCTTACCAGCTTGCATTACTTACATTCCCCCATTTATCCCTAAATAACTCCCAACCCTTCAACGGAATCACCTCAAAATATAATCCAGTTCCAGCTGTCGCTATGATACACACGTGTACCAAATTTCAAGTGAATATCTCAATTTTATTTTATCAACCCCTTTAATAATGGAGTAGGGGTGGCGGGGGATTGATTGATTGATATTATAAAAAAATTTGAATTAGTACATACATCGAATTCAAGTTACTGTATTCTTACAACTTGCTTTACTTATTTTCCTCTATTTACCCCTACTTAACCCCCAATCCTTGATCAAAATAATCCCAAAATATAATCTAGTTCCTGATGTTATTATAATATATGCGTGTACCAAATTTCAAGTGAACATCTTAATTTTATTTTATCAACCCCTTTAATAATGGAGTGGGGGTGGTGGGGGGAAGGAAAATATCATTAAAAAATTGGGGCCTTAATTTCTAGTACATATACTTCAAATTTCAATTTTCTGTACTCTTACCAGCTTGTTTCACTTATTTCCCAATATTTACCCCCCAACCCTTCACCGGATATGTTCAAAAAACAATCCAATTCCAGATGTCAGTACAATATATACGTGCACAAAATTTCAAGTCAATATCTTAAACCATTCCGGAGAAAACGTGCGGACAAAAAAAAAGTTAGAGACCGACAGAGAGACAGACAGAAATTTTCCTTTGCTCAAATTTAAAATGTCGACGTTTCATGACATTCTAACCTATTTCAGGTAAAAAAAAAATTGAATTTTTTTTACGATTACTTCCAATCTACTACGTGGATGTGGAAGTAATTGCACTACTACCTACGCCGTTTGGGGGTTTGGAACCATCTGCATAAATATTAATAGAATCTGGATATTCTGCAATAATTCTTAAAAAATTCTTTCGTATAACGGTGGAAAAGGTTACTTTTTCTTCTAAAGCTAAATCCATTCTAGTAACAATATTTGGTATGGTCCAGGGTGGAACTTCACCTAAGAAGTTAGGTAGGATTGCTGGGCATTTTAATTGCAGAGTCTCACAGATTTCCGCGATACTCACCCCAGCGGGGCGATTTATGCTATGTCGTTATCCGTATGGGTTGCTTCGTTTGTAGGCTAGAAATTTATTGTTATCGATATTGCTGGGGTTTGCTAAGACCTTAGCGGAATAAGTTAATAACAACTGATTCCTTCTAGTATTCAGTGGAGGAATTCCCGATTCACAACATAAGCTTAGGGTGGGACTTGTTTTAAATGCTCCAATAGCGCATCTTATCTCTGAATGATGAATTGGTTCTAAAATTCTTATAAGAGATGGTCTGCCGGAAGAATGGACAATAGACGCGTAATCCATATTAGATAATAACATGGCCTTATAAATGCTAAATAAAGTTTCTCTATCGTCTCCCCATTTTAAGTGCACCTTTTTGACAAGTGTTCAATGTGCAATCTCCATGTTAATTTCTTATCCATAGCTTACTGTGGTCGACATTTCGGATTGGCACATCTTTTATTGATAAGTTGGATTCTCTGTGGGATTTCCGCAAGCGACAAAACTGTATGCAAGATATTTTGTTCTCGGATAATTTCAATCATGTTCGTTCAACTTCTTCGACTATGTTGTTGATATTATTTTGCAGTTTTCGACTTATGGTATGTATGGAGTTCCCTGTCATGTAGGTGGTAATGTCGTCTACATAGAGGCATTTACTAACAGGTCTTACGACATTGATAATTAGGTCATTGATAGCAATGAGGAATAACGTGACGCTTATTGTCAGATTTTGTTATTTGCTCATTTGTACACAGACCTCAATATAAATATTAGGTAATAAAGTCCAGCTAATGTGGTGACGGCGAAATTTCTTAATTCTTAGTGACCGTTTAGGTTCGCTTTTCTCAAAAAATTTTTGTCAAATGATTGGTTTCATGGTTCAAGCTTTATCAGACTTGTTATCAGAGAACTTGTTATCAGAGAATCTTGATATCCCACCAAGTTTCGTGTATTTCTGTCAAGGTTTTTAACTTTGCAGCAGTAGTGGGTTCGCCAATTTTTCAAGCTGTCTAAAAGTTGAGCAAGATTTTTCATCCTCCTCATTATTTGGTAGCAGAAAGAAATATTCCATTCAAATTTTATATTTTCATTTTCGTTTTTTAATAATGTCTAATTTTTAAATAAAACAAACATTTTCGTTAGGATACGTATCGTCACACAATTAAGTATCTTCTAGAGTTGGCTAGAAATACTTTTATATATTCACAGAGAGACGTCTCGTAGAAGAGAAGTTTCTTAGTCATGTTTTCTAAATAATGATGTTATATACACAGAGTGGTGTCACTTACTAGCTTTATTAGTATACTAACGTGATCAGAATTAAGTTAGCATTATATGTAAGGAATAGGCAATTTATTGTTTTTTTTTTTAATATTAAGTAGCAGTTGAGTAAATGAAAGTTATTTGCTAAATATCCAAAATAATATTTTCCAATTAAAATTAAATACATTACATACAATTAAAATAATGATACATGTGTTATTTTGGGACAGACATGAATTATGCAAAATTGAAATGTTTTAAGCGTATCCGCATCTACTTAATAATCTTCATGATTCTCATTTGAAATAATAATAATAATAAATATATTTATTCCAGTTAAATATTTAAATACAGTTTAACCTAATTATTATGACTGGATAATGATATAATAAAATAAACCCTGCAAAAATAAATTTGTACGCAGGGTATGAGATAAAAGAACATATAATTAGATTTTAAGAATTAAACATAAGATGCATATACCTAAGTATGTATAAAAACTAATAATAAACATGAGACCGCCTGTAACTCGAAAGATTAGCAAGTTACAAGAATATTCCAAGAGCCAAAAATGTTTAGGAGGGGTCAATGCATAGGTCTGAATTTTTTCAAATTTTTAAATTACATATTAAAAAAAAATCGCAAGAGTAAAAACGACTTATTTTGGGACAAAAAAGGTAAATATGTTGTTTTCTTTTTCATTTTGACCTAATTCTACAAGTTACGGAACCCGTGATGAAAGGGGTGCTTTCTACCCTTTTAGATAATTTCCTACGCTAATCATGTTTCACCTTTTTTACTATACTACAAACACATTGCGAAAGGTTTCATCAAAATCCATTCATTAGCATTCAAATTAGAGGTGAGACTATTGACTGGACTATTCTCTCGCTTACCGAAGGGAAGTATCATATTCGTGAAAGAATCACCTTCAGAAATTCTTCGGATGTCCACGTTTCAGACCACGTAGATTACGAAAATGGAGGTTCTTTAATTCCATCAGCCTGTCCGTCTGTCTGCTTGTTTGTCCATCTGTCAGTTTGTTGTCTGTCTGTTGGCGCTATAATTAAGAAACTACTTGTCAAATTTGGTAAGTAGTTGATGCTACTGCCAAGGAGGAAATGGGTAGACTTTCAGTGAAAAATATACAGGGTGGACTATCTAAACAGAATAGATAGGTAATGAAAAATTTTCTATCCGCTCAAATTTTAAATCTCCACATTTCATGACATTATAAGCTTACTATACTTACACTCCACTACGTGTATGTGGAAGTGAAAATGTGACAGATGGCAATAATATTTGATACATAGTTAACACAATTGGCAAGGAAGGCACCTATTATAGTTTTATTGAAAAATATACAGGGTGGTCATTATAAAAAATGATTCAACTATTGTGGAAATTTGTAACGATATTTAGTAACTTCCACCTTTTATTTAATACTTATTTTTTGCTCTCAGATGACCACTCTGTGTATTCTTTGAACAAAACTTATCAGGTTTTCTTTCTAATAATAGTGATAGGTACATTCCGATTACTATATTCTCCTATGTCGTTTTTTAATTAATAACTTTTTAGAGTAATTGCTCTGTATAAATCTTGATTGATTTATTTTTACGTAATGCATAAATTTATGAAAAAGATATTCAAATGCTAGCAATTTAGTTGACACCACAGGATGGCGGGACAATATAGAAAATTCTTATCCCATAACTTTACCTACGGATTATTAGTAATTTCAGTTTTTTCTTCAATTCACCTAATACATGCATCGTCAAGATGATAATGTTTAATTTACACCGCAATCTGGCACTAAGTCTACTACAGAAAATCAAAAGTCGTAAACCTTTTTGTGAAACTCATGCGGTCTCACTGCCTAAGCATGCTTGTGTAGATTGCCTCCAAGCTCGCGTTCCTAGCATTGGTTTCAAAATTCTGACAGTTCTATTTAAACAGAAATATTATGGTAAGTATAAATATTTCTTATGTAAAGTTTTCTCGATGGACGAGGTGTGCTAAAATTAAAAATTTTATGAAAACGCGTTTTTCACACGTCTTTTTTAAAGTGAACAGGAAAACAAGAGAGTTGAAGCGATAAACTTTTATATTATTTCTACCACTTTAAAAGTATTCTTTAAAATATTAATCTTCTTCATCTTAGAAAACCTATTTCGAAGTTTAATTGCACCCACTAAGTTACATAAAACTCACACATCACATCACATTATTAGCTTTTACAATTTTCTACACATTCACCTTGAACAGTTACATTGCGATTTTCTTCTATTAAACAAAAGAATGCCAACCAAAGGGATACACCGATTTCCGTATGCTAGCCTTCAGTGAACAAGTTTCACCAATAAAATACCCTCCAACAGAAGTGTACACGCTAGATTGAACATATTCAATAAGATGTTTAATAGCTGATCATCGCATGTGTTTTTGATTAATGAATCTCACACGTACAGTACGTACACTGCGAGGGATGATATTCTCTAACAATAACGTGACAAACGCTTTATAATATATATTTTCATCAACGGTTACGTATAGAAAATTAAATAATGCCGATTTGCATAAGAAAGACTTATGCTTAACTTAACTAATATGCTCTTATTACAAACATATATGTTAAAATATCATTTAGGAGTGTCATTTTTACACTACGAAAAACAAATCGAAGTAATAATTAAGCAATTTAGAAAAAGAATTAAGCAGTTAGAGCTTCTGTTAATTAGTTGTTACTGAGGCTTTCTGTGCCTTCCCGTCAGTTTCTTATTATCTTTCTAGAAAGTCCCTATTAACTTATTGTTCACGATTTTTAATATGGTTTTTAGCACAGATAACACAATAAGAATTCTGCAGATATTCTCTCAATCGATGAGTGCATTTAGGTCACCACCTTATACAAATCAATTAGAATGAGCCTTCAAATATCGCTAGAGCTTAGTATGAATGAATGAATTAATCAATTCATGAGAGCAAACAAATATGTTAAATAAAGATTTTTGCTAATATAATAAAATAGACAGGTATTCCACTAAACTCCGAAGCTTCCACGGCAGTGTACAATATGTATATATATAACATTACAAAGTTCTATACTTTAACGCAATAATTTAAAATATACCCAACAAAAACGTAGCAAGACGAAACATGACATAAATGTATAACAGGTATGGATCAACAATTGTAAAAGTTTCGTAAAATAAATGAGTAAACAAAAAATAAATTACTATTAGATGAATTCTCAGTAAAGGTGATTACACGTAAATTAAATCAACCACGTGGTCACCTAAGGACTCCACTGACACACACGATTGAGAAAGAAAATTACTTACAGCAGACTTTCGAACGCAAAACAAAAACTAAAAACTGGTAATGCAGCTACGGTGGACAGGATCACAGCTGAAGCGCTTAAGTTAGTTGGTGAAGACGAAGTGAGATTTCTTCACAGAATATGCCAAAAAATATGGGAAACAGGAAACCATCTGATTAGAGTTTTGGAATTTTCATACCACTAATAATATATTGTTTCTCATATTAAACATTAGGTTAAATATATGAAAGTTGTCTGAAATATACCCCATTGAAGTCCGTGCCGAAATAAAAAATATTACAAAGTTACAGTTGTATGAGGTAACCACATATTGCTGGCGTTTATATAATATATTGCTGTATATACTCAATGCAGGCTTCAGCATTATCCGTCTTGATAATACCTCATGAGCAAGCAAACCTTGTTAAAGGACGTGGTATTAGAGAACAATACTGAGTTTATGACAAATTATTGAGAAAGCAACAGAAAATTGCCTGTCTACATTTGTTTCGCAGACTGTTAACAATGTGAAACGGGACAAATTGTAGTCTTCATTATTACAGATGGGAACATCCACAGATATCTTTACATACTCTACAACACACAACATCAGATATCTGGTCTTTTTATTATTCGTCATAAAGGCATCAGGCAGAGCAGCTTTCTGTCACCAAACCTTTTTAACATCTATAGAGAACATATGATGTGGCATGTGCTGGAGAACTGGCAGATTGGAGTAATTGTGGGTAGAAGACACACGGCGTATTGGTGCTCTCCAAATTTAGGTCTAAAGACGTTTGCTACGAGTTTCTTTCACAGCTCATCACAAAAATGCAACAGCTCGATTCTCCAAGAAATACAGCATCGTATTTTCTCAAGCCGTCTCATTTTTTGGCCATGTTCCCCGGAGAGAGGACAATATGAAACGTTTGATTGTCCACGGAAAACCAGATAGAGTTGATACCATCAGAGTTAAGTAAAAGCCACTTTCCCGCAGCATTAATCTAAAGTACAATGTCTAGGGTATTTCCCACTTTTTTTAAATTTAAATTGATTGATATGTCTACTGTCGGCAGATTCTTGTCCGAAAAGGGGGACGTTTTTCCCATTGTGCGACGCGCTCCGCGTCGTCTGATTATTCGTTTTAAACCATTTTTTAACCCCCTTCAGTATCAACATTAGGCAATGTTCAATTAACCGGGCAATTATATGTTTAATTTCATAATATTTATTAGGTTTCTTTGGATGCGGTCCCATTTCTTACAAAAATTGTCTTTGTCATCACACACGAAATTGGAGGATAAAATGTAAAAAAAATATATAAAAAAATATTTTTAAGAAAAAGCTTTTATTTTAAAAAACTAAGCTAAAAAGTAAAAATAATGTTTTAAAATTCATACACCTAGAAACCAAAAGCTTTGGGGATGGTGATATAGCACTATTGCATAGTTACTATGCTCAATTGACCGCCCCAAAGCTTTTGGTTTCCAGGTGTATGAATTTTAAAAAATTGTTTTTTTACTTCTTAGTACAGTTTTTTAAAATAAAATCTTTTGCTAAACATATTTTTTACATAATTTTTTTTCGACATAAGTGCATTTTACTCTTGAACGACTTTCGTATTTTTTCCCTACGCTGTATACTATTTAACTTGAAGTGCACCCGAAATGGTTGTGCAACTAAAAAAATATTTTCCATTTGCTGCATACTTAGGCGACCACACTGTAGATCCTGGGTGTAGAATCAGGTCATACGTACTACAAAAATGCATTGCCATCGAAACAAAATCAACGTGTAAAATTTCAACTCCGTAGGATAAGAGAAAGTGGTTCTAATTCAACTTGCAAGATTTGACTTCAACAAACTGACACATTAACATTGCAAGTTAAATAAAACTTTTAGAAATACGACTTTTCAGTTTCTAACTATTTGTTGTGTCATAGGTCAAAGCTGTATATCCTGTTCTAAAATCTCAAATAGTTTACTTAACAAATTTTATGTACAATACGTAACAAGAAAAGATCTAATTAGTAACAAATCTATTGATGTAACTTTTACCATTATTTCCATATAAGAAACACCAAAATTTTCCTATGGTTACTGAACATTTTTAGACGCACTAGTATTGTTCAATAATATACATCTTTTTGTTTTATAAAAATGGTTCATTTTATACATAAGCTATTGTATGCAACGAAAGTAGTATTTATTTCTTCTTTCCCCGTGTTAAGATTTTTCTCTATTTCACAAACCTCTGTGTGTCCCATGAAAATGTTCATTATTTTTACAACTAGTACTTATAATGTAATTTCCAGCTAATTGTTGTGGAACATATCCACTCATATTTCGAAAATATGTACAAATAAATTCATAACGAAGCCAACAGTGTGAAACTTTCATGTTTCAAACAATCAATCGAACATAATATTTCAATTTTTATATAAAATAATTTACTTCGTGAAAGCAAAACGTGATAGGGATGCAATAATGTACCATGTAGTATTGTGTTAGTGGCTCTATAAAGTTCAAAGCGTTACGTTGCGGTCGAAATCCCCATGTCACAAACAGAGTTACCAAGCGTGGCCACACAAAGCACAAAGTTAGCTGTGCATGCACATTCAACTGTCCCCGTATTGACGGCAGACCAATGGTCACTTTATAAACTTTGAATTGACTGTCACAAGAGAGGTTTATTCAAAACGTAGATATGCACTAAATTAGGTTTATCACTGGAATTGACATGGTCGTTGAACGCGTTGAAGTTGCGACGTTTTTGAAAACTTTCAAACGTACTGTAATGTAACTCGTAGATTGCATTTGTTGTTATGTTATGTAACTTGTCATTTCCATATTTCCATATTTATTATGTATAGAAGTTAGGCAATTAAAAAGTGTTATGTCTCGTTTTTTTATTATATGATGATAGTAATTGTATAGGTATTAAATAAATTTGTCGAGTTTTCTGACATACAATAATCGTACATTTTCACAGAACAAAAAATCGGTAAAGGTATTTACACAGAACTTCCCTCTTTATTTGTGCATGGCGGTCACTCTAAGAAATTATTAATTACGAAGTGAAATTGAGAATATAATAATCGGAATATAGTCATCACTATTATTACAAAGACCTGATCACTTTTGGTAAAAAAATATAGAGTGCTCACTGCTCATCCAGCAGCGAAAATTCAATACTAAATATGGAAGACTTGCGCAAATACCTTTACAAATGTCCACCATGGTTGAATTATTTCTTGGGATGACCACCCTTTACATTTTTCAATAAAAGTGTAATAGTTGCATATGCCAAATATTATTGCCACTGTCACATTTTTAATTCCACATTCACGGAGTGGAGTGAAAGTAATAGCAGTGGTTAAAAAATTTCATTATTCTTGAAATTTTCCAAAAATGTTGGGAAAAAATTTTAAAAATTTGTTTCTTCTGAAACATCCAAAAAAATGTTTCCTTCTGTTCTATGGTAGTAGTAATTTTTTTTTTGAAATAGGTTTAGAATGTCATGAAACATGAAAATTTTAAATTTGAGCTAAGAAACATTTTTTCCATTTATTCTAGAGGTAAATTTTTTTTCCAAAATTGTAAAAAAATGTTGCAAATTTTTTTCGAAAAAGGTTTGGAATGAAACGTGGAAATTTTAAATTTGAGCATAGAAAATTTTTTCATCTAAGTATTCCATATAAGTAAATTTTCAAATTTTTCCAAAAAATTTTTAAATTTGTTTGAATAAGTTTAGAACGCCATGGAAACGTGGAAATTTTAAATACAGGAGATTGTTTCACAGCGCTGTAGATTTTCGTTGACCCAAGACCTATTTTCAGTACGTTAGAATTTAAAAAATGTATAGAGGGCGCTTAACAATGAAATTCGCTTTTTTTACTATGAACACAGTTTTATGTATTCTGCTCTTGCTTGACACAAAACCCATTCAGTATGTTAGAATTTCAAAAGTGCATAGATGGCGCTGATGGTAGCTTAAAAGGAAAACTGCCATTTCTGTGTTATACATTGAGAAATTTTATGAGAAGAACTTGCTAAAAATTAATAAATATATGCATATTTTTGTGTTTATTCAATTTTTTAATCAGTTTGCCATGAAACCTATAATGAAACGTAAATCACCTTGTGTAGTTATCAAATTTGGTACAACGTTATATTTTTTAATTTTGAGCAGGTTTTTCTTATAAATTTTTTCAACATCTAGCACAGAAATGGCAGTTTGCCTGAAGCGATTTTTATTTTTAAGCTGCCACCAGCGCCCTCTATGCATTTTCGAAATTCTAACTTACTGAAAATGGGTTTTGGGTCATGCAAGAGCAGAATACAGAATATTGCGTTCATCGTAAAGGAAAAATGGTTATTTACACCTATAATATCGCTTTTCCGAGTACACATTGTGTATTTCAAATAATTACTATGAACAATTTTTATTTGAATCTCTTCATTCACCTTTTAATTTTATTTCCTTTTTATTTATTTATTGATTTATCAGGTTAAAAACCCAAATAGTACAATATTGATAATTTTGAAAAATTAGTGAGAGTTGAACAATTTATATATTAATTTTTTTAACATTTAAACCTAAATAAACTAACAATAACAGTTATGGCATTAACTTATCCTACATAATTAAAAGGAAAAAGAAATACTAACCATACATAAGTAAAAGGAAAAACGATAATAATATACTAATACCACCTAATTAGAACGGAAACAAATATCAACGTAATGGAATTAATTTAGACATGTAAATCATGTTTGCAAAATCTCGTGAGCTGTTCGAAAGGAAAATATATTTAAAAATGCCTAAGGAATCACTACTTCCACATCCAAATTTTTCTGCCAAGTCTCTTTAAAGGTAAACTTTTTGACTATTTTTGCACTTTAGTATGCGGAAATAATTGGTCATAGAATTTTTATAATATTAGGGGCAGATGTCATAAAAAGATTTACAGAAGTTGGAACATATCAAGCAAACCTGACATGATATTTACAAAATCTGCAAAATGTACAGGGGATAGAAATAAAGAAAAGTTTAATATTGCATTAACATTAATATTCAACAAAAAATGGTTTTCGTAAAAATGCGAGAACATTAATCTAGGTATCAAAATTTATCAAACACATAAGTTTTACAAATACGACGCTAGGCGTCGATCGGTCGAGGCGTAAAAATGCAAGAACATGAATCAAAATTAATCAAATACAAGTTTTACAGAAACCACGCAAGGCGTCGCGTCTGTTGGCGTCGAAACGTGAAGATACGAAACTATGAATCTAGGTATCAAAATGGATCAAATTCAGAAATTTTACAAAAACAACGCTAGGCGTCGGTCGTGTCCTACAGACAACCGAATTTCCAAGCGTTACACAAATCGTTACTGGACTTCCGTATTACCGTTACATCTTCGATTTGTTAAATATTTTCAATGTCAAAAATTAATGCATTGGTTTCTAGCACATACGCAAAATGATAAGTTCTGAACTCTTACTAGCTTGCTCTACTGATTTTTCCCAATTAAACACCCCCCTCCACCCTTTCAACAAAAAATACATACGTGTACCAAATTTCAAGTGAATATCTCAAGTCTATTTCATCAATGTCGTTATAATACATATATACCAAATTTCAAGTGAATATCTCAATTTTATTTTATGAACCTCTTTTATAATGGAGTAGGAGTGGAGTGGTAGGGGGTTGAAAAATATTGTAAAAAAAAAATAGGTTGACTTCTAGTACATATACACCAATTTTCAAGTTTCTATACTCTCACCAGCATACTTTACTTATTTTCCTCTATTTACCCCCAACCCTACAACGGAATTATCTTAAAATATAATCTAGTTCCAGATGTCATTATAACACATTCGGGTACTAAATTTTAGGTGAATATCTCAATTTTATTTTATCAACCCCTTTAATAATGGAGTAGGGGTGGTGAGGGGTTGAAAAATATTATAAAAGAAACTGAGGCCTCGGCTTCTAGTACCGAATTTCAAGTGTCTGTACCAGCTAGGTCTACTTATTTTCCCCTATTTAGCCCTACATAGCCCCCAACCCTCCAACGGAATAATCCCAAGATATAATCTAGTTCCTGATGTCATTATAATATATACGTATACCAAATTTCACGTAAGTACCTCAATTTTATTTTAACAACCCCTTTAATATTGGAGTGGGGGGACGGTGGGGGGATGGAGAATATTAAAATATGAGGCCTTGGCTTCTAGTACATACACCAAATTACAAGTTACTGTACTCTTACCAGCTTGCTTTACTTATTTCCCCCTATTTACCCCTATTTAAACCCCAACCCTTTACCGGATATGTCCAAAAAGCAATCCAGTTCCAGATCTTATAATATATACATGTACAAAATTTCAATATTTTAAACCGTTCAGGAGAAAACATGCGGACAAAATATTACATTTGGAACTTATTTCATTGAAGGGTTGTGGGCAAATAGGGGAAAATGAATAAGACAAGCTAGTAATTGCTAGAAACCAAGGCCTTGACTTTTGTATGACATCTGCCACTCCTACCACCACTTTTAACATCCCCACTCCATTATTAAAGAATTTAATTACACAAAATTATGATTTAGTGTGTGATGAGAACAGAAGTTCTCAAAAAATTTGTTGGCATCAGCCACCCCCAAGAAATTTACATAGAAATCGCTTAAGCCATTCCTGGATAGAAGTAAAGAAAACAACTTCCCCTTTTGAACATTTTTTAAAATCGGTTAATGAAATACATTTTACCGGAAATTGTGGCTACTTTTGTTGTGGGTGATTTAATAATTAGCACCCGCTGTAGGAAAACAGTATTGGAATTAAGAACAACACATTTCTACATCATGGAATCAATATTGTGCAGTGTCGCAAAGTTTTTTGTTTCAAATCAATACGTCAACTAATGATAGTAGCATGTGACAAATATATTACATGTATTTATTTGTGTACTAAAATGCAATACTTGTGAATCTATCGTTATATTCTCCTTCTGTAAATAAAAAACCTTAATGCACGAACACACCACACGATACGTCACAATATATGCTAGTATTTACTGACACCGTAAAAAAAGCGTATATATGAACATGCCTCGTAAAATTTCTCTCTTGTGTTCCTACTCCATAATATATAAACAATGTAAATTTGTTATCCCACACCTTTGGTGCGGCACCCGTTAGATGGTTCCGTGTCATAACGTACCGTAAGTAAGTTCCTGCCTTCTCAGTAATTGTATCGGTATATCCTTGTGATGCGTTATGACCAGACCTCGGATTTAGGGACGTAAAACCAGGGTTGGCTTTAGATGATGATATGTCAGCGCATAAAGAGATGCATGCATGTATGAAACGCTATCTTACCTTTAAATATTTTGTAGCGAATTATGTAGTATCCAAAGGTACGCCACTTTATAACACTCACTACAAGAATAAAAATATGTCACTAATATCTGCTCTAAATGTTTTGGAGTTAAACTTCGGCGCCTTTCGGTAAAAATCCATTTATGTTGGGAGTAGGACCTCTCGACGTCGGCAGATGTAACTCAGCCATACTTATAATATCGAAACTTTCGCAGGCACCACATTCATGCCGGGTGTGGCAAAGTCTACTTTTTGCCTTGTAAAAGGTCTGTAACACCTGTCATCGTGACAAATCTGAGGTTTTTTGTTAACACAGTTGTGATTTTTTTTTGTACTGTAGCAGCAATGTCTCCCTGTAATTGAAAAATATATTGTCGAAGATCGAACACAACGTTTCTTGCACCAACTATAGTAATAGCTGATGTTGGCTGATGTTGAAGGTCCCGTATAGGTAGATGAATTCCTGAGAAACATCTGTGTATGGTCTCCATTTTCTTAAACAGTTTGATCCAGAAATGTCTGGTGCGCCTGTGAAATGGCAACTGCGTCATTTGGATTTAACTGTTGTATTACGTATTTCACATTTTCAAAATGACAGTATAATAGTACGATGCGGCCTGTAGTGAAGATCCCCATCGTGTGATAATGGACGCTGGAGGTAATGGAATATTTGGTAGAATATCGTCAAATAACTGGACACGACCTGGTGCTTTAAGAAAAACTTTCTTTACACTAGATATTAATTTAACAACATTAGTGTAGTACCTCCTAATAGTTACAGCAGTCCTACGCAGCCCTATGTGCTAAACATGTTACATGCAGTATGTTTCGATTTGTTTCTTTCTAAATTCTTCCAACATCTTTCATATTATTCACTCCATCGGTAAGGAATAATAAGAACTTGTAAGTATTTTCTGCATATTTGTCACCAAACAACACACGCGGCGTTATCTTTGCTACTGTTTCAGGTAATTTTCTCTCCTCCCGCACCGGACGGATCGGGTAGCGTAAAGTGCACGTGCACTATAAATTAAAACAATCTATTACGCCTTACGTTTGTATTTCATAGGTATAGTGCGTCACCGACTAAACGCATTACCATGGTAAAATTAATAAAATTCAATTAATACGTTGCACCCTTTCTCTGTTTGTAGTTTGGGAATGTTTTAGTAGGTGTTTACAATATGACAATATTATATGTATCTATTTGTAAAAGACAACCCTGGACTCTGGCCGCTACATGCGAGGTATGGTTATGACTTATTCTAACTTTTGTAGAACCAAGTACCGTTTATATTGAAACATTCTTTATAGGATTTTGCAAACAGCAGAAAAAATAACTATCTATAACTAAAAGAAAAACTTTGTGTAGAAATATCAATGAAATATTTGCATTCTTTCGATAACCTGAATTCTGGTTATGCTAGCAAATTAAAATCCTAAAATGAATTTGTCTAATTTCTTATTTGACAATTCTCATTCTAACACTAACATCCACACAGTCCCCTACGGCCATGCAGATTAAACTAGTATCCACATAACCCCCTACGATTATGAAGATTCAGTTAAAAATGAGAACAAAGACCTAAAATGAATGTATTTATCTATCTTGTCTTAAAAAAAAAAAAAATTTCATTCTAATGGATTACATTTTCATGAAATCTATCATTCTGTTTCCTGGAAATGCTTAGCCTTTGAAACGTTTTTCGCCCTTATTCTGGAGCTCATCAGAAAGACATAAAGCCATTCATAAAGATGTTTCATGCAAAACCAAGACAATTTCTATGAATAAGTGTGAAATAATTATATTTGACATTGACTGATAAAAACAACCTCACCTATCTATTAGCTAACTAATATTGGAGCCTATATACTCTATGCATGTTTAAAAATGAATTATTATTTGTTTGCTTATAATTGTATTGAAACATTCTTTATAGGATTTTGCAAACAGCAGAAAAAATAACTATCTATAACTAAAAGAAAAACTTTGTGTAGAAATATCAATGAAATATTTGCATTCTTTCGATAACCTGAATTCTGGTTATGCTAGCAAATTAAAATCCTAAAATGAATTTGTCTAATTTCTTATTTGACAATTCTCATTCTAACACTAACATCCACACAGTCCCCTACGGCCATGCAGATTAAACTAGTATCCACATAACCCCCTACGATTATGAAGATTCAGTTAAAAATGAGAACAAAGACCTAAAATGAATGTATTTATCTATCTTGTCTTAAAAAAAATTTTCATTCTAATGGATTACATTTTCATGAAATCTATCATTCTGTTTCCTGGAAATGCTTAGCCTTTGAAACGTTTTTCGCCCTTATTCTGGAGCTCATCAGAAAGACATAAAGCCATTCATAAAGATGTTTCATGCAAAACCAAGACAATTTCTATGAATAAGTGTGAAATAATTATATTTGACATTGACTGATAAAAACAACCTCACCTATCTATTAGCTAACTAATATTGGAGCCTATATACTCTATGCATGTTTAAAAATGAATTATTATTTGTTTGCTTATAATTGTATTGAAACATTCTTTATAGGATTTTGCAAACAGCAGAAAAAATAACTATCTATAACTAAAAGAAAAACTTTGTGTAGAAATATCAATGAAATATTTGCATTCTTTCGATAACCTGAATTCTGGTTATGCTAGCAAATTAAAATCCTAAAATGAATTTGTCTAATTTCTTATTTGACAATTCTCATTCTAACACTAACATCCACACAGTCCCCTACGGCCATGCAGATTAAACTAGTATCCACATAACCCCCTACGATTATGAAGATTCAGTTAAAAATGAGAACAAAGACCTAAAATGAATGTATTTATCTATCTTGTCTTAAAAAAAAAAAAATTTTCATTCTAATGGATTACATTTTCATGAAATCTATCATTCTGTTTCCTGGAAATGCTTAGCCTTTGAAACGTTTTTCGCCCTTATTCTGGAGCTCATCAGAAAGACATAAAGCCATTCATAAAGATGTTTCATGCAAAACCAAGACAATTTCTATGAATAAGTGTGAAATAATTATATTTGACATTGACTGATAAAAACAACCTCACCTATCTATTAGCTAACTAATATTGGAGCCTATATACTCTATGCATGTTTAAAAATGAATTATTATTTGTTTGCTTATAATTGTATTGAAACATTCTTTATAGGATTTTGCAAACAGCAGAAAAAATAACTATCTATAACTAAAAGAAAAACTTTGTGTAGAAATATCAATGAAATATTTGCATTCTTTCGATAACCTGAATTCTGGTTATGCTAGCAAATTAAAATCCTAAAATGAATTTGTCTAATTTCTTATTTGACAATTCTCATTCTAACACTAACATCCACACAGTCCCCTACGGCCATGCAGATTAAACTAGTATCCACATAACCCCCTACGATTATGAAGATTCAGTTAAAAATGAGAACAAAGACCTAAAATGAATGTATTTATCTATCTTGTCTTAAAAAAAATTTTCATTCTAATGGATTACATTTTCATGAAATCTATCATTCTGTTTCCTGGAAATGCTTAGCCTTTGAAACGTTTTTCGCCCTTATTCTGGAGCTCATCAGAAAGACATAAAGCCATTCATAAAGATGTTTCATGCAAAACCAAGACAATTTCTATGAATAAGTGTGAAATAATTATATTTGACATTGACTGATAAAAACAACCTCACCTATCTATTAGCTAACTAATATTGGAGCCTATATACTCTATGCATGTTTAAAAATGAATTATTATTTGTTTGCTTATAATTGTATTGAAACATTCTTTATAGGATTTTGCAAACAGCAGAAAAAATAACTATCTATAACTAAAAGAAAAAATTTGTGTAGAAATATCAATGAAATATTTGCATTCTTTCGATAACCTGAATTCTGGTTATGCTAGCAAATTAAAATCCTAAAATGAATTTGTCTAATTTCTTATTTGACAATTCTCATTCTAACACTAACATCCACACAGTCCCCTACGGCCATGCAGATTAAACTAGTATCCACATAACCCCCTACGATTATGAAGATTCAGTTAAAAATGAGAACAAAGACCTAAAATGAATGTATTTATCTATCTTGTCTTAAAAAAAAAAATTTCATTCTAATGGATTACATTTTCATGAAATCTATCATTCTGTTTCCTGGAAATGCTTAGCCTTTGAAACGTTTTTCGCCCTTATTCTGGAGCTCATCAGAAAGACATAAAGCCATTCATAAAGATGTTTCATGCAAAACCAAGACAATTTCTATGAATAAGTGTGAAATAATTATATTTGACATTGACTGATAAAAACAACCTCACCTATCTATTAGCTAACTAATATTGGAGCCTATATACTCTATGCATGTTTAAAAATGAATTATTATTTGTTTGCTTATAATTGTATTGAAACATTCTTTATAGGATTTTGCAAACAGCAGAAAAAATAACTATCTATAACTAAAAGAAAAACTTTGTGTAGAAATATCAATGAAATATTTGCATTCTTTCGATAACCTGAATTCTGGTTATGCTAGCAAATTAAAATCCTAAAATGAATTTGTCTAATTTCTTATTTGACAATTCTCATTCTAACACTAACATCCACACAGTCCCCTACGGCCATGCAAGTACCGTTTGTTCCACTATTTGTGAGGACTGAAGTTATAATTACAGTATAAGATGTTGTCTCTTATTTTATACATAAAATCAATACATCACGGTGTATTCCAAAGCTTTTATGAAAACCTACAATTTCATGTAGCTTGGTTACACACAGTGACAATACATTAATTAATCGTATGGAAAATTCAACGCGAGTTTGTACGTCTTCATTTTACTGCTTATTTATATTGATATCTCAAAATGAACTGAGGGAGGTAGTAATGCTTATAAGGTTGTTTGAAATTTCAATGGTTATAAAACAACGCAAATACAAGCAATATGCAAGATATCATCTTAACTGTTTATGCATACTTGCTATTACTGAACCATACAAACATATAATGAAATTTATTCTGTCAAGCACTATAATATTGACATTGACTTATTACACATAATAGTTATTTGTTGTATAAGTGTTTTAGATAGCGTTTTATCCACGCAAGAAAGTTTAAACTCGAGAACAAAGTTCGAGAGTTCTATTTTCTTGAGTGGATAAAACGCGACTAAAACACGAATGCTATACAACGTTTTATCCACAATCACGGTCATTTAGAATTAGATTTCACCAAAAAATGATTTGACATTTCGCTCTGTCAGCGGCTGTAACGTCAAAAATTATTGAAATTAATTAAATAAAACTTGGAAGGTGTTGAATGGTTGCTATTTAGTTTTGATTGTCTATCGATTCCATTTGTAAAAATTTGTGGAGTTGGTGAAAAATGCAAGAAAGCGATTTTGTTCCTGAGAGAATCCTTCGGGAAGCTGAAGAAGCAACACTCTAATTATTATCTGCGAAGTCCAGGGAACATTATGAAAAAGTGTTTTTCGAATTTAATGAATGGAAAGAAAAACGGGGGGTAATGACAATAAATGAGGAAGTTCTGCTATCGTATTTCTTAAATTTGAAGAAGTATGCAATTTCATCCATGTGGTCGAAGTATTCGATGCTGAAGGCCGTTATAAAGGTCCATAAAAACATAGACATTGGGAAATATAGTAAGCTTACTGCCTATCTAAAGAGTGAGTTGAGAGGGTACAAAGCGAAGAAAGCTGCGGTATTGGAAAGAGCACACGTGGAATAATTTTTGTCAAAGGCTTGCGATAAAGAATATTTGATGATTAAGGTAATATCTCTTAATCTTTTAGATATTGTAGATAATAAACTATGAAATATTTTAGGTTGCACTAATAATGGGGTGTCTGGTGCCTGTCGTTGCTGTGAATTGACGAATTTGAAAATCAATGATGTAGAAGACTGGATCGCATATCTGCTTGTTTCTATACCAGATACCAAGACCGGCGTCTCACGAGAAATCACAATTATGGAAGAAGTATTCTCTATCAAGACTGTGGAGACGTGTAGAAAATACATGTCCCTACGTCCGAAGAAGTTATCCAACGACAGATTTTTTTTAAGATACACTAATCAAAAATGTACTTCACAAACTGTTGGAATCAACACTTTGTCGAAAGAGTTGCTTCATTTTTGAATCTGGCAAACGCAGCTTATAGCGGCCATTGCATGAGGCGCACTTCAACAACTTTACTGGCTAATAAAGATGCTGACCTCACAACAATTAAATGACATGGTGGTTGGAGAAGTTATAGCGGAAAGTTATATCGAGGATTCTATATTCAATAAGCTTGATATCGCAAGGAAAATCCAAGGTACTCCTGGTACTAGTCGTTCCTTACAAGAGAAGACACCCATTGTTTCTACAGATTTATCAAAAACTTCGACAGGCACTATACGTTCTGAAACCGATGACAACTACAAGTTTGTTATTAATGGAAACGAAGTGAAATATGATAAAACAAATAAGGACATGTCTATTAATATAAATGTTAATATTAATAAAAATAGCGCAATTTATAATTTTTATGTTTTATGGGTGATTCAGCCCTAAAAAGGCCAACGTATTTTTCACAGAAATTTGATAAATAATTATTCTTATACTATTTTTCGGGCTGCATCTTATTTTTTGAGTAGAAACAAAAGAAAAATGTCTCTTGAGATTATTTTCTAAAAAGATAACCTTTTTCAGTAAAACTGGGACAAAAAAATCTTCAATATTAAAACTGAGATTTTTTAACCCAACAACGCAAAAAGCAACTTTTTGAAAACATTTATAGAACAAGAATTTTGTGTAAGGCAGTTAATTCTTGGAAATTTCCAGCAATAATTGCAATGGAAGAATAAAGTAAAAAAAAAATGATTTTCCAAAACTTGATCAAGGCTTTTGAAAAAATTCACAGTCATTCCTCGACCTCTTACAATCACTTTTGTTCTAAAAAAATGTTTTCATGAAGTGCGTTGTTTTGGAGTTTAAAATTCTCAAAATTTTAATGTTGAAGATTTCTTTTACCCACTTTTAAAAGTTGAAAAAGTTAACTTTTTAGAATAAATCTCAAGAGATGTTTTTTTGTTTTACTCAGAAAATAAAATGCCTTTCTTTCTAATTCTTTGGGACTTTCTGCCATACGTATTTTTTTCTTTTTATCCGGTGCTCGGGGAATCTACAAAATATCACAAATAACCAGTACTTTACTGGGAAATAACCTCTACGTCTGTGACTTTTACGTCAAAGGATCAGTTAGAGGTTGCTTTTTGCTGTGTATGATAAATACACAACTCTAAGAATGATTGTTATATTCAATATCCATAGATACCTACTTAGTATTTACATAGAACTGTTGATATAATTATACATTTAAAAGACATCTGTAAAGGTATTTAAACAGAACTTCCCTCTTTATTCATACAAGACGATGAGTCTAAAAAATAATTAAATAAGAGATGACATATGAGAATTATAATCGCCATGTAGTTAACCTTATTATTACAGAGAACCACATAACTTTTTTCCATCGTCTACTGTATAGTAGTAGGGGAAAGAATTATCAATTATTTTTTATTTTCAAAACATTTTTTTTGTTGAAATAGGTTTAGAATATAATGAAACGTGGACATTTTAAAATTAAATAAGAACACTTTTTTTCATCATCTATATTGTAGTTTTTAAAAAAATTAAAAACTATATATTTTTCAAATTTTCTAAAAAAAATGTTTTTCAAATACGTTTAGATTGTCATGTAACGTAGAAATTTTAAAATGCTGTTGTGAATTCAGCTGAGCAATGACCATAAGATACCCACGCAGTGATTTATTTTTTAGAAATATTCTAAGGAATTGTTGAATACGTTCAGAAAAACCATATTATATAAGGTTTGCTCGATATTTTGTCAATAAAATGTTATGATCAAATTTATACAAAACGTCAGAAAAGTCGATTTAAATAATATTTACGTAGATAACATAAATATACGTCATCAATAGCAAAAGCTTAAAATTTCATAACACAAAAAAGATTCTGTAAATTTTCTTTCATAAAACCGTACTCAAACTTAGTAATTTGTTTCTTTATATTATTGAAGATAGGTTTATAAAGTAGAGTTTCAAATATCTTTGCGAAGTTGTTAACAATGGTGATAGTCTATAATTCACATTATTGTCTATAAGTTGCTTAGACCTGCACCTTAATATGCGGAAATAATTTTTATTATTCTCAATTCGATGAACTTTATGTTTTATATGATTGAGTAGAAGTAATTATAATCAATTTGGGTGCACCAAAGTAGCAAGAACTACACATTCTTTTAGCATGCACTGAAATGTTTTAGTTTTGCTCAGAACTTTTGTGTATTCAAGGAGCCGTATTTACTGATAGAAAAGATATTTTCAGGAATAAAACTCGGAATCCCACTAATAACCGCATGGAACATGTAAGTGAATATTTAAATAACAGTTATTTGTCGTATGTCAGATTAAACAAATAATAAATTAATTGGCACTTAACTTGTTGAATATTTCGGACCGTTTTTATATATATTCATTTATTAAAAGGAGACTAGTCTTTATCGAAAATATTTTTTATATTCATAAATATAGATTTATGAGTAACTAAAATTCAAACTTCTGACATGCTCAAAATTTTACTATTTTTAATAATTTAGCTTTCATTATATAATTACAACTTACATTAAAAAATGCATCTATATTAATTTTAAGATTAAAAAGCGTTAAGGACACATTCCTTGGTTTTCTACACAAGATACAAATATCTCCATAGTCCTCTCTTACAAATTGTTAATTATTTTGTATTCCAAATATTATTACAATCGATACATTAGGCACTTTGCAAAAAAATTACAAA
Source organism: Stenurella melanura (assembly GCA_963583905.1). NCBI lineage: Eukaryota > Metazoa > Arthropoda > Insecta > Coleoptera > Cerambycidae > Stenurella > Stenurella melanura. The sequence goes on along the minus strand of OY757316.1, from coordinate 53,564,957 downwards.
ATTTAACATACCCTACAAGGAAAAAAATACAGGTAAATTTTTTGTTATTTTGTCCAAAGCGACATGCTCCCATACTTCTGGGAAGCCTTGTACGACTAATAAATATGTCTATAAATGATGATGATAGCAATTGAAAATCTCGAATCCCATTTATCCAGTCAACCCTACTTCTTAATCTTCTGACGATTGCCGTAGAAAACCAAAGACAGAGATGTTGTTTGTGTCACTGTAACTACTTAAGCAAGTAAGTAATGTGAGGTTTTATAATGATAACACTTCAAGCAGGTGATGAAATACAGGGTGTAATTAGTTTCATGTCATAAAAAAACTGGTGGTAGGGAATGACAAGATAAACAAAAAAAAAACTTCTATAACATGGGGTCTAAAGCTCGTAGTTTTGGAGAAAAAAAATAAACAAAAATTTCACAAATTTTCAATAAAATCTTTTGAGAACTGCTGGAATATTGAGGTAGGTTTAGATCGTCGCGCGTGTCTTTGCCTATGATACTCAATATTTGTGTAGATAGCTATAAAATGTCGGCGATCTTTAGCGGTGCGGTAAATAAGATGAAAGACGTCGACGTTCTCTGAGTGTTTAGTAGATCTGATCTGAAGAAAACTATACTCTGACTCTCCCTTGTGCAATATTTTAGTTTCTGTGGGTATTTCGTTATGTACACACGTCCAACCCGCCGTTCGTTGTTTTTGTTATTTTTGAATTTCGGGTCGCTGTGTATTTATAGTGAAGATTTATTTTATTGACCGTTCAAGTCGTTAAATTCTTGATTACGGACAGACACAACTACCTGTTCGTTCTTTTTGTATTCCGTTTTGGATTTTGGACCAAGTTTTTCTTTTATTTTTCTTTATTGACAACGTTAGTTGATAGTTTATTGTTTAGTGTTGAACGGAGTACGTATGTCCTTAATTCGACGCACCGGACTGTGTATTGATGCAGATGCAGATTTTGAATAATTTACTTAGGTGGTAAGCTTTTAACCCAGGACACTCATTTATGTTACAAACGTTAATAAATCACATTTAAATATTCTGAATTATAAACATTATTTCAATATTTTCCAAATTAAAAGACAAACATGTAAAGAAATGCTCTGTTTAAAGTTCTACGGCCATTATTTGCTTGCAGTTGTACAGGAAAAGATAACGAATTATTTACCTCTTTATAATTGCCTCAGTTCGGTTGAGGCAGTCCATCAAAGGCGGTCGATGGTCCAAGGCCTTTGCACTTTTTTATGGCAATTTAAAAGTTGTATAATTGGGAACTACAAGTTCATTGGTCAAGAAAAGCAGTGGTTCTCAATTATTTTCTACATTAATATTAAAAAAAATATTAAAAAGGTTGACCTAGGTCAGTTTTTTTCAAAGTGCCCCTAGAGGGAAAAGTCATAAAGGTTTTTTGTTTGCCTAGTCGGTCCCCATTACCAGTTTTTTTAAATGACATGAAACTGATTACACCCTGTATATTTATGGTCTAGTCATTGAAGGTAAAATACGACGATATTGTATAATTTTGCCAAACGACACCGATTTGCACAAAAATTTAGATTTAACTTCTACTTGCCCTCTACTTCAAATCTGACCCTGTGCCGGAGGATGGTTTTTATTTTTTAAGGGTGAAAACTACCCCTATTCGAAAATAATTTTATAATTGTAGATTCGAGCATGTAATCGATTGAAATCATTTTTAAATAAATTGAATGAACGTCAAATTACAATAAGGGACATAATTTATGATTTATTAAACAGTTTCGGCCCTAAAAGTCACTCCCTAGAATAGTTATAATTAAAAAAATATCTTCAAAATGTTCTTTAGCAACTTGGAATGATGAGATATCACCGATTTTCATGGAAATGAAAATTATATTTTTACATTGATTTTAATTTTTTAAATTTTTATTATAAAAAACATATAAATACTCAAAAATCATCTTCACTATATATAGTCTTCCTTTTCCTCTTCGTCCTAATTCCTTTCCACGTCCGCCTCATCCTCTTCTTCCTCCTCGTCCTCCTCTTGGTCCATAATTGGAGCACTATTTTGACAATTGTCTCTGTTGCATGTTATACATGTCGAACTGCAGAAAAGTCCTAGTCTTCGGCAACCGCATGATGAACCGCACCCTTTTCTACAGCTACAAGAAATCATTTTCAACAGATCTTCAGGTACAGGTTGATTCGGAGTTTTGATTGGATTTAATACTCCTTCAATATTAACCCAGCCCCAATCAAGTGGATTAATATTTTTATTTCCCAGCTATAACTGGGTTTGCAAGTAAACCTTTTTTATGTGCTCGTTTAAAGCACCAATTGCTGGAACGAGCGGGGACAACTTGGCTGCATTTCTTTTCGTGGTGGCATTTATAAAGGCTTCATATCTTATTTTTTCGAGATATGCGGGTAAGTCATTCACCTTTTTCAATTTATTTCATTGGGTGTCCTTCGCAAGTCCGTACAATATGACAGTACAGTACTGACCAGCTTGTAAAATCTCCTCAACGGTTGCAGGATTATTGTAAAAAATCTGCGCTTTGTCTCTTACTTACGTCCTGTCGTTTTTTTTTAAATATCAACGATTCTTTATTGATTCTTTATTGAAATACGCAAAACGAAGTTGAGTCATATCCAGTAAAGCAATGAGCAAATACAATCAATTTTGAGAGGTTGAGGTAATCCATTTCTAAATATTTGGAAGAATACACTGCTGCAGCGACGTTTTGTTTACCTAACTTCAAGAAATAAATTTCTTTCTCAGTTTTTGCACTGTCTGTCAAAATTACTAGCACATCGATGTCTTCCGCTACAATAACTTTTTGTAATTCGTGTTATCTTTGCATCAATGTCAACTCGTCAGCCTCCCCTTTCCCTTGATAGCATTTAAAAGAATATTTTTGTAATTCTTGCATGAGATACTCTGTAAAACGACTCTTGTTATTGCAATTCCATAAACATTTTTCTGGACTTAAAGATAATTTTGAATCCTTTGTAAAATTAAATTCCTTTGAGGCTACCTTCATTGATCGACGACTAGCTATAATGTGTATTCATCAATGCTCCAATATACGTGTTCTGATATCTGCAAAAATATGTGATTGGTTTTTTACCCATAACTCGCTTAGTTTTTAAGCTATCAAGTCCTTCAAAAAACCAGTTTGTAGCTTTTTTCAAGAGCTATGAGCTGATATAAATTTAATTTTCTTTCAGCCCTATTTTTGAAAGGGCTTGAGCTGAAAGAGCTTGAACAAGTTACTATTTACGAACATATGCAAACTTTAAGCGGCCATATCTTACTCAAGTTTTATCCTACAGAAAAAAAAAACAACGGAAATTTTCAGAAAAGCAAAACCTACAATTCTGTACTAAAATTTTGCGTATCATTAATAGGTTTTGAGTTATTTTGAAGAAGAGGCATTTTTTTGCAAAATTACAAAAATGCTTTTTTCACTTCAAGCTCAAAACTTTTCAATACCAAGCATTTTAAACCGGTCAACTTTTAATGAAACATTTTTCACTCCCGAGAAGGGGTGGAATTCACCCCCAGGGCAAAAGCAACCCCCGGTACCGGGTCAACTTTGAAGTAGTAAGTAGAACCTAAATCCAAATTTGTATTAAAATCCGTACTGTTTGGCAAAATTATACCGGAAAAAGATCATTGACTGGACTATTAATAAGAATGCTTATAAAAACATTTCTATCATTGAGTTGACATAAATTATAGTGGGGAAAAATTGTTTTAAAAATTAATAGTAAACATACATTTTTAGTTTTACTATGCACTCTTGTAATGTATTTAATGTTTTATAAATATATTAGTAGGCATATTGAATTCTCCATTCATATATAATTGTATGTTATGTGTAATAATATGACATATTAATAATAATGTCTAACAAATTACTTTTTGAATATAATGCCAACAGAAACGTACAAGTGACTGCGTCGCATCGTTTACAAAATTAGGTGGACGCTGACAGAATTACTTCGGTAAACATTGATAATAATGTAAAATTGGCAAAGACGTAATACAGAGCTGTATTTTTAAAAGTGAATTATTTATTATTAGTCCCCTACGGCTAAGCAGGCTAAACTAGTATCTACATGATCCCCTACGATATGTAAATTCAGTTAAAAATGAGAACAAAGGCCTGAAATTAATTTATTTACGTACCTTGTCTTTAAAAATGTTTTCATCCTAAAAGAATGCAGCGACTAGTGTAATAAAAATCGTCTAATAATCAACTATGCTAAAACCATTTGCATTGAATTTAAAAACGGCAAAGAATTTCGGACAACAATTACACATTTTCATTTAAAAATCATGTTATCAAAACTGCAAAATCAGAATGCTCTGTGGGTATAACCCTAGATAGTAATTTAAATTTGAGTCATCACATCGAAAGACTATCTGCAAAACTAAATAAAAGCTTTTATGTAATAAGTTCTCTAAGAAACTCTTTACATAGTCATGTTCTTCTAAACATCTACGCCTTCGTTTACTCTCCTATTGCATACAACATTTTAGTGTGGGGTCAATGCAGTGACATTGGAAGGATATTCATACTCCAGAAAAGGATACTTCGGCTTATATTTAATGTTGGTTATAATCAATCATGCCGTGAGGTATTTAAAAAGTACAAAATTATTACTGTGACATCTATAATATATCTGTTAAAATTGTTGACACATATTCGTGCAAATAAAAACAAATTTATGGATCATGGAGATTTTCACAATTATCCCACTAGAGGAAGACATTTAATTTATTTAAGTAAACACAAACATGAATTTTATAAAAAGTCACCTATTAACTCTGATTGTCGTGTTTATAATCTTCTTCCAAACGAAATAAAAGATCGCGTATCTGTATCCAGTTTTAAAAACAGGTTAATAAAATTTTTAACACATAATTCATTTTATTCTATAAATGAATTCATACTTTCTTTACAGACGAAACTCACCTGAATAATAATTTAAATATTTGTTATCTATTTTTATTCTCTTTTAATATATGTGCAATGTGCATATTATCGTGTAGTTACCCACATACCATGTTTTTATTGTATCGTTCTCTATTTGTGGTACTCTGTACGTTAATGTATATAGGTACACTTTTAATTTATGTTTTTCTCTTTAAGCCATTGATATGGTATTCTATTGACATGGCTCATCTATAACTATGTATTATAGTCAAAGGACCAATAAAGGTATTTATTATTTATTTATTATTACCTGTGCGAAATTCTTTGCATATTTTCCTAAATTACAAGGGAATTGGGACCCACTGAAATTCGATAAAGACCCCTACAATTCATTTCTGGCTATAGACCTGCATTGTTCTGTATTTAAATCTATTTCACAGAGCCGATTTAAACATCATAAAATATAAATTACTATTTACCATATTCACTAAATGTTTGTTAAATTATAAACTATCTCAGATTTGACAAACGTGTTTAAGGTTTTAACACGAAAAGATAAACCTAATCTTCTGTTTTGGCTTCTGCTCAAATTTACGGTCACATATTTCCAATGTAGCACTTTTTATCATATCATATGCATGTGACCAATTTGTTGTTCAAGCATTATTTTTTTAAATTACAATACGTTAAATTAACACACAGTTAAACATGTTTGGAAACTAAATTGCCCCATCCATACTAAATTACGGGACGTTTATTTATTTTAGATGTTAAAATAGTTTATCTGCAATTGATGGAATTCTTCGTAATGCTTGTTATTTTTAGTAAATTTATGAGATGCGTCAGGTGTCTTCTTAAAGCTATTTATAATAGTACAGGAGCCAGCGTACAATTACCAGAACCAGACACGATTTGCATCAGCTTGAAATATTATTATTTATTAATCCTGTTTCATAGTACCATGGTAGACAAGAAAAATGATATGTGAATTCTCTTGATCTTGCAAACTTCACTAAATAACTCCAAATGACTTTCACAGTTAGCGCAAGTATTTGTATCGTGCCAATATTTTTTTGTCGACTACTTAGTATTTAGTGAACATAAAAATACGACTTAACATACATCCCGGTTACTCCCCACTGACCTGCCAAGAGTCAGATATTCTAAACGTACAAGCGATGTCACTGGGCATGACAAACAAGTATTAAGCTGATTTCTTTGTTATCAGAATCGCCACTTAGTAATTACAAAAATACGATCAGCATACATCCCGATTATTGGAGGTCCAGAGGCGGACATACAGGTTAGTGGAGATCCAGTGGTAGATATTCTAGACGTACAAGTTATGCCACTGAGCGTACCAAACAGATATCAAGCTGATTTCTCTGTTATAAATCAATTACCACTTAGTAATTACAAAAATACGATCAACAAACATCCCATTTAGTGAAGGTCCAGAGACAGTCATACATCCCAATTAGTGGAGGCCCAAAGGCAGACTTTTTGAATTCACAAGGATTCTACTTTTAAGCAATGACTAATAATTATCAAGTTGATTTTGTTAAATGGTTAATTTAAATTACAAGTTCATTACAAAGGAAATTTGTCATATTACTTTTGGTCCGCCAAGCTCTAAGGAACAGAATTAGTCATGACTATTAGATACAAATATGCCAGATCATTGCACACTGATCTTACACTATAAGTTGTACGTCTTTTGGTAGTGGATGGAAAACTTTGTAGAGATTGAAGATTTACTCTTACTAAAAAATTGGGACTCTTTAGACTCTTACCAGCTCGCTTTATTTATTTTCCCACATTTACCCCTACTTAACCCCTAAGTCTTCATATGTGTACCAAATATTAAGTTAATACCTCAAACCGTTGCTGAGAAAATGTGTACACAAGAAGAATTAGAGACACCGGTTACTGAAGTATCCCAGCTGTAGTTATTCATTGCCGCCTGGCACACGCGATGTATCAATTCTTACTCCTTATACCTAGTTCGCCGCTACATACACGGTATTATAGAGTATAACCCAAAATTCCCACATTCGATTTTAGATGCTGGTTCTGCGTGTACATATAATAATAAACATCCCTATTACTCCGAAAATGTCCCTAAGAGGTGTTGATTGATTATTTTGGAAATATTTTGACACTTTTGCGAACGTAAGAAATATGGATGCATAATGCTTCAATGGTTAAACACCACTAAACATTACGTCGCAACAGTTTTAATTTTTTTTAAGTAAGTATAGCGCACCATTACTAAAAATTTGAAAATAAGATGACAATAAACTACTCATAGCAGTGTAGTTTTGGTAAAAATTTTGTGTAGGCAATTCATTACTTTTATAAATAAATAATTACTTGATTTCTTTGATATTTTTTATTTATTCGAAAGGGGCAGCAAAATCAGCACACTTTTTTCCAAATACCCATTTTTTTATCACATCCATTTTTTTCATAATAATTATTGCACAACTTGAAGAGATAAAAAAATGAAAACGAAATATTATATTTATTAGGGTACGGGGGTTACCAGTGGCGACAGGGGGATAACACTCGAGGAAAACATTTCGTTTCTCATTGCCGATCTACTGACACCAAATTAGGTCCAAAAATTTCTGGGGCCATTTTACCTTACTTATTCTGCTACACAAGCCCTTTCTTGCCGAGACTATGGGGGTAAAGGCGTCAACAGAAGTTTATCATCAAAAATACTTAAATGATATTTAAATACATTTTAGACTCTAAACCAACCAAGTTCGTTTATTTTTTTAGTAACATGAGCATACTTTCTTAGAAAACTTAAACACTAATCTGAAGTAAATTGAATATGTTGAAGACGGCCGTTTGTTAAATTATCCAGGCGGAGATTATACTATACTACAATAATTCAATATTGGAAGCACTAGATGTTCATGTACCCCCAATTTTTTAAAGGGTCGTTTAAATGTAACAAAAAATTTAATGTATTCCTTCGAGCTGAAAGAAAAATACAAGACGCTGAGTTTCGCTAACCAAAACAAAAGATTGCCACTAACAACAACATTCGCATGTAAGATGAGAATGATGACCTGTGATGGTAGTTTAGTTATGTTTAAATCTTGTGGGAGGTAAATTATATTCACCACACAGACTCAACATGCAAAAACAGTCGACAATCGACACGGTTTAAAACGCTGGCTTCGTCTCAAGGTAGACGCGATCGCGAATACGCATCGCCTCCTGTAAATTCACTGACCTCTGGACTGAAATAACATCAGCCGATCGATCGGATTTCATGCTGTCGATTGTTCTCTTCTTCTGTTCTTGCTTTGCTTTGGAAATTTGAGCCGCTTGGCTGCTATACGGTGATGATATGCGAGAAGGAATATTTTCAATCAACAATAGGTTCTAAACATATTTTTAGGACTTGGTGCCATTATCCTTAACAGACAACTTCCTGGCGGTAAAATCATCGCTATGATTACATTACAAACTGTAAATTGTAGATACTATTGCCTTGTACCGAGAATGTTAATACATGATTTGAGTGTTGTTACTAGATATAGGAGATATGAAAAGTAATTAAAAATTATTTGATATTAACTACTGAGAGAACAAGAATCTCTTCTTGTATTTTATATTACAATAATTTAACAAAGTGTCTTAATGCAAGCAATATTTTGCAGATGTTATAAGGGCCATTCCGTGTCAAGTGAGCGGCGGAGTTTTGCACACCCTCACCATTTCATCGCGTTCTTATTTAGTGTAAACCTCCCAGAAAAGTGAGATCTTTCCCAAAATTCCAGCCTGAAATATCATGATGGAAACCCTTGACGTCGATTGTAATTTATTGATTGATTGATTGATTTTCCAGCGTATGGTGGGCATTGCTGCCAATTCCGGGCATCCATGGAGGTTCGTTCCAACACGCAGCTTGGTCCTCCGTCGAACACGCCCAATGGATGGCCAAACCGCGTGCCGGAACCAAATCTCGGATGTTTTATATACCGCCGGACCAGCTGCATACGCCGGGTTGGACATTGGACATGCTTGTTGTCAGCAGCGAGAGCCGCATGACGCATGGGGTGGGAATATAGGGTGGGAAGTGTAGGTGTTTGAGAGATGCTTCTTTTAAGTTTCCATGCTTCTATTAAGTTTCCATTTGTCATCATCGGCTGCGGTATGGTGCAGTTGTTTGCGACATGCTTGTTTTCAGTTTCCATGCTTCTTTTAAGTTTCCAACAATCGTCATCTCCTTATTTTTCTTCTAAGTTTTCTGCTTCTTGTGTCTCTGAATCTGGCAGCTTTTATTTTTGTATTTCTTTCCCTTTTTTCCCTTTTTTTAAATTTATTAACCGCTCCACAAGTAAATATCCATTTACGGTGGAGTTGCTGGGAAGGGCCCTATCTCGCGGTAAAAATTTGTTTTTGCGCCTTATGAGAAAAAAGGTCCGAATGGATAGTTTGCTCACCCTGTATGTCGTTTCCTTGAAACAATCGGTTTCAATTTTGGGCAGTGTTTCCATTTCATCACCTGTATATTATATTTATTATCTATATATTATGTTTAATGTCTTTTTTATTTTGATCTCCAATTCTTGTTTAAAATTTAATAAAGACATAAATAAGCCAATGCTAATGCTATATAAACAAAAACTTATCTGTTTCATTCACACATCTGGCGTTGCTTATTTTATACCACCCACTTCAAGAAGGGACGAATCCAGGTATAAAAATCTCCTGCCTTAACCGGTAATCAAATAAACAAATTCCCCATATAAAACTAATAACTCTGCAGCGAGAAACAAAAAGTTTATAGTAAATAAATTATTTCTTAAACAAAAGTACCCGTTCCACATGAAGAATTCATTCATTCGCATATATGTGAAACAATGGATTTCCTAATCACAACATTCTTCCCATCGGTGAAGGATTAATAAATATATCTTAGAAATAAATGGAAATAACACTTATCTTTCATCCTTCGTACTACCCACTTTGGGGAGGGTGGTCTTAGGTACATGTACTTGTGGATAATTTACGAGTTTATGACCTGGTCCCATTCAACGTGTTTATTTTCTTTTTATCCGAGTTGTGTTGCCAGATGTCTGTACCCTTTGTCGAGCTGCCCATATACGCCTTTAGTGATGTCATAGTTAAATATCAAATATCAGCTATATGAATTAACCAAATTTATGTTAATATATATCAACTAATGTACAATTTTCCACTCTTTAATTCAACACATTTTTGCGCGTTTCACACCGTGTTTAGTCTAGTTTTTCGAGATTTCATGGGATCCACTTAAAAACGCGTTTGCCTTCGTCGACGACCGAACTGAACTCCTTGACGTCGATTGTAATTTATTAATATTATAAATCTTTTTTTCCCTATGCTCCTCATTGATGTAATCGTGAAAACAAAAGAACAAACACATAGTCGACCCTTGAATCCTCTGTAGATTACGCTATAGCTATATAGCCATTATTGTCCCGGGAAAATCCGGAAAATCAAATATCTCGAAAACATCAACTTAAAATTTATAAAATTCTTGCAAGTATGTACTTTCCAACCCCAATATGGGTGTTTTATATATTATATTATTCCGTCGAGTTATACTGGATTTTTCACCGGAAAACTATGGAAATGGGCGAAATTTCCTTCCTCCTTAGTTTTTGAGGATTCCGAACAGGCTAGCACTCTTCATTTTGCCCGTAGATGAGTGGATCCACCCCTAATTGACCAATCAACCCCATTTTGTGTTTTTCTGGGAAAGCATATTTGGAGTCGGGTGATTTTGCTTCTTTTCGTAGTTTATGTGTATGAAGGATACGAGGGTAGGTACCTGAGCCAGGAGACCCCCAAGAAGAGTGAAATTACCCTCCCAGAGGGTGCAAAATGGATTCTTTTTTGCTGCTTTGAGTTGGGATTTCGAGGAAAGAGTTTCGGATAATTGTGCAGGATAATCCCTCTACATAAACTACAAGGCAAAAAACCTGACTCCGAACAAGCCTTCCCGAAAAAAGAAAAATCGGCGTTGAGTGACAAATTAGGGATGATTCCCTCTTCTACGGGTGAAATGAAGGGTTCCATCGTATGCAGCACCCTCAAAAAAGGGGAAGGAAGGTAATATCGTAGCTATCGTTTTCTGGTGGGAAATCCAGTATACCTTGACGGAACAATATAATATGTAAAACATCTATATTGGTGTTTGAAGGCACATACTTTCAAGAGTTTATTTCGTTAATATGATATGAGCAAATTATAAGTTGATGTTTTCGAGATACATATATCATAATGAAAAGAAACCGGTCTCTCTAATTTTTCGGTGTTTCCCAGGACAATTATGGAAAGCGTGTTCTACGGAAAATTCTACGTCTGATATGGATTTGTTCTTTAGTGTTCACGATAACATCCATTATTTTACGTTTATTATGCAAGGTGTGCGATAGTTTCTGTCGTTAATTTTATCCGATGATGGTTTATGCAAAAATATGAAAAAAGTTAAGACATATCGCTGTATAGACCAAAATAGAAAGGTATAAGATAAATGTTGATTATTAAAGATGCCCCCCTCCCTTCTTCACGCCCCCGATTAAATTTCATTTTGGTCAATGCTGTAATTGCCCTTATATACAGGGTGTTCGGTAGAAGGTGTGCCAAACGGGAATGGTGGATTGGTGGGACCATTTAGAAGTTAGTTAGCCCTAATGACCTCTTTACAAAGTATCACCGTTTTTGAGATATTATTTTTTCTTTTTATTGAAAATTTTCCGCAAATTAGCCTTTTAGCATGTATAACAATTTTTTTTTATAGTTGTAACATTTCAAAATAATTTTTATTATTTTCTGCAATGTATCTGTGTTCTAACAAAATTATATGGGACGCTGTCCCCAGAATTGCTAGAAAGGACCATAAAGTTCAACTTTCTCTTGCATTTGCAAAAAAACGAAGTGCTATCAAGATGTTCAAATGCTTTCAAAAACTTCTCCCTTTAATTCCAATTTTAACCACATGCTACATACATTAAAAACTTTTTAAATAACATGAGAAAATTGGTGGAAACTTGTTTAAAAGGATATCTGTCTGAGTTACATTTAAACCAATAAAAGTAGAAAAATTTCTAAATGTAGTTCCTGCTAGGATTATATTCAGTACATGTGAAGTATCAATTTTCAAACTAATGTATTCAAAACAAAGTTGCAGAAACAAAATGGCGGACGCTTTACGTACGAAAAAATGTGAAAAAGTCGGTCTTTCTCGTTTCTCTGCCAATGTAACTCTTTCATCGAAAAAAGTTTCAAACAATAGTTGTAGGCATTTTAAATATCTGCTAAGTGACGCCCGCTGAATGAAAATCTGATTGTTAAATTTTTCGGAAATTAAATAAAAACATGGAAAAATTACATTTTTTAATTTTGCAGTAACCCACATAATTTTCTAGAACACAGATACATTGCAGAAAATATTAAAAATTATTTTGAACTGTTACAACTCTAAAAAAGATTGTTATACATACTAAAAGGCTGATTTGAGGAAAATTTAAAAAAAAACAAAAAATAACAATATCTCAAAAACGGTGATACTTTGGGTAGAGGTCATTAGGGCTAACTTCTAAATGGCCCCACCTGTCCACCATTCTCGTTTCGCACACCCTCTGCCGAACACCCTGTATACTAAATGAATAGAACTTGCAGTCGGGTAGACTCACTACAGACACCTATTTAATTAACATTTTATTCGGAAACGACTGTTCAGTGATGTAGTACACAACCAATATTGTTTAGTTTTATTGATCAAATAGGTATTCGTAGTCGATAACGCCCTACTGCAGCTCATGCTAGTTTGTTGATAGTCTTTTAAATACTTTCTATTAAGTAAAAGTATATTAAGTTTCTTTCCTTGGGAATATTATCCACTTCTTAATTAAGTACTTCTTTAGAGTGACTACTTCGTACATTTCCAATAAGAGTATTGCAGGTTTCCTGATTAGCAATTGCATCAGCTACATGCCAACACAACTTCGGAAATCAGAGACAATGTGAGGAATTGGAAGACCTTAACTTTCGTAATCTACAGTCTGAAATGTAGATGCCCAAAGAAATCTCGCTGTTATTAGGTACGACTACAATACTTCCTATAGGCAAGGGAGTAAAAATCCTAGTTTTTCTCTCCGAATTTGTAATGCTCTGTGGTGTACACTTGTACAGCATAACTTACTAGTGCTTGAACGTCAATATCTCCTCAACCATTTAAAATATGAAATTGTTTCTGATAGAAATTGCAGAGGACGAAGAGCCGTATATTCCATAAAATTATTTTTAAGTCTACAGGGTGTTTTTCATATTGATGACAAGCTAGTACCCGAATATTAAATACAAATATATAAAAAATGTTGGGTGTCGTATTTAGATCAAATATTAGTTTGTCACCTGTATGTAAAACACCACCTAGATTTAACTATAATTTTAAATTGTGTCTCTAGCTTGGTCACCTACAATTTGTATCATGTTTTCAAATAGGAAGTGGTTCAGGAGATACTGTCCGTCCACGCCCTAATGACTTACCCTGTGTATAAGACCTTATTGTATACACGCATCTGACCATCACCCTGCATAACGTATATGGCTCAGTTTTAATAGGGAGTAATCTGCTATGGTGTTTTACGTATTTTCCAAATTTTAAACCTATAAGAATTTATCACCATTATCACAAACGGCAACTTCTGGTTCAGGGTGTGTCAAATTTGGTGACAGACGCATGTTTCGTGGCTCCTACAACATTTGGAGATAAGTCCGGATAAACCGGCAATCAAACGTCGAAATTTTATTAAATTAAAGCGTAAATAATTCTACATTGATTGATATAAATTAGCACATGTCTGGCTATTTCATATAGTTGATATTTGATTAAATTATGTCTGTTGAACAAAGCAACACAAAAACGTGTAAGTATATAAACAGAGGAAGTGTACTGCTTAACCGTAAAATCTATACCTGGATCGGTCCCTTCTTCAAGAGGATGATATAAAATAAGCAACAGACAGCCAGCTGTGAATGAAACAGATAAGTTTTGTTTGTTTTATTTTAATTTGGTTCAGTTTATTAGGTAATGAAGTATGTTTCCTTGTTTAAATTGAAAACAATAGAAATTAAGATTGAAATAATGATATTTATTTATTGGTTTATTAATCCTTGTCACAAGACGGTTTATTACACAACAGGGATAAAATTTAGGGTCAAAAATAAAAAAGGTATTAAATATAGGTGATGAAATGGAAAATACCCGGCACTGGAAAGTGGCACAAAATTCATATCCTTGGTATGTGTCATTTTTCAAAAAAATCCTCGAACAGGTCGATTTTAATTTTATAAATGCTACATTCTGTCACTATACCAAAATTAGTGACATCATTGGTTTTTGAGTTATGACACCACCATAATCTCTTTTAATGGAAAAAGACATTTTTGTTTACTGGTTTTGGTAGTATATTCCTTTAGATTTCAGGAGATATAAAAAACATGAAATTACCTAAGCCATTGATTTGGAAAAATGGCATTTTATGTAAAAATAGCTTACCTTTCGCAAATTCACGAGTAATGTTCCACTTTCTTATGGACTGATAAATCTTCTTGTCTACATTTTTGTTTTAACTAGCATGAAAATATTTGACATAAAAACAAAACAAAGAAAATAATAAAGAAAACAATCACCTTAACAACAGAGAGATACAGGCCTCTTTGTGTAAAGTATCAATAACCTTTTTGTTCCTGGCACGTGTGGAACCTCAGTTCTGTGACACTTCTGAGACGGTGTAAAACCAGTGAATGCAACGCCACGTTTAAGTGAAAGAGAACGCGTAGAACTTTTGATGATCGTTGGATATGGTGATAGGCTGAGAACTCATCAGAAAGCATGTGATGTTTTCAATGCCAAGTATCCCGACAAGCAAATTTCTAGATTCACTGTAACTAGATTAGTGGCTAGATATGATTAATCTGGCAGTGTAGCTGACCTCCCTCGATCCAGTCGTCCTAGTACAAGCAACGAAACCAAAATAAACATTCTTGTAGAAAGTGAGGAATACCACCATCTTTCGACAAGGCAGCTGGCTATAAATCATAACGTGAGTCAAACTTCTGTTGCACGTCTATTGAAAAGAAAAGTACTATCCATAGACTGCAATTAATCCACGAATTAAATGAGGACGATCCAGATCGGCGCTTACAGCTTTGTGAACAGTTGATGACCTTGTGCGATCAAAATCCACATTTTTTACAGAACGTTGTTTTTTCTGATGAAGCCACATTTTCTTTAAAGGGGACTGTACATCGGCATAATTGTAGATATTAGTCACGCGAAAATCTTCATTGGACTCAAGAAGCCAATACACAGCGACGAGGCAAAGTAAACGTGTGAGCAGGTGTGATTGGTGATCGTTTATTGGGACCTTTTCTTTTTGAATAAAATCTTACGGCCGCAAGATATTTACAATTTTTGTGAGTTGAGTTAGTGCCAGCCTTAGCAATTATGTTTCCAAACAATGAAGATGAAGATATTTCTGTTGAAAACGTCTGGTTTCAGCAAGACGGGGCCCCACCTCTTTTTGGGATAGCAGTGCGTCAGTTTTTAGATGACACTTTTACTGGAAGGTGGATAGGTCGTTGAGGTCCGATTCAGTGGCCCCCAAGTTCACCGTATTTAACCCCTTAGACTTCTTTCTCTGGGGTTACTTAAAGTCAAGGGTGTATTTTAACTGAACAGATACCATAGAGGAATTGAAAGACAGAATTGGTTTGGAGATGAGACGAATTGCCCACGAGATGATTCAGAACAGCGTGCAAAGTATCTACACCCGTCTTGGTCAATGCGAAATGGTCGAAGGGTCGCAATCTGAGCAATGGAGATGATTTTCTTCTCACAATTACTTATGTAAGGTATCAATCAATAAAAATATTTTTTTCCAAAAGAATGGCTTAGGTAATATCAATTTTTTTTTATATCACCAGAAAGCTAAAGGAATATACCACCAAACAGTAAACAAAAATATCTCAAAAACCAATGACGTCATACATTTTGGTATGATGACAGAATGTAGCATTTACAAAACTAAAATCGACCTCTAAGCTTTCCATTTTTGTGTCATAAGTTAGTAGTATTTTGCTTCAAAATTATAATAAAATATAGTTTATATAAAACATTAAGTCGTATATGGAGGGGCGAAATATGATCATAGATGTTAATGGAATCAGGTCTAAGGAGCACGATGTCAAACTAGGAGTACCCCAAGGCTCTGTTCTGGGCCCCCTACTCTTTCTAATGTATATAAATGACTTACCTGATCATATTACTAGCGGATTAGTCACAATGTTTGCGGACGACACCACTATCACTGTAGCAGCTGATACTCCACAAGAAATGGAATCCATTGTGAGTAGTATTATGAATGAATTTAGCGCCTGGTGCCAACGCAATCGGCTTATACTAAATGTCTCTAAAAGTATGGCTATCAATTACTTTATAAGGAAAGGCATACCATATAACGTAAATCTAGCCCAACATATTAACTTCAGCGAGAAGGTAAAATTCTTAGCCACTTATATAGACAACAGACTTACCTGGGACGCTCATGTCGAAAGTGACTGTGCAAAATTAAGTAAAGCATATTATGCCATCAGACAAATGAAAGACTGTCTCAATGTATCAGGGCTGCTAAATATTTACTATGCGATGGCGTACTCTCATATGTTTCTAAACATAACCAGTTGGGGTTGCGCTCGAGAAATCCAAAGAGTGTTCATTTTTCAAAAACGGTTACTTAGGTTAATTTTTAATCTGGATAGCAGGGAAAGTTGCAAACAAGTGTTTACAGACCATAAAATTCTCACTGTACCCTGTATTTACATTTTTAAATGTGTTCTTTTTGTTAAACAAAATAAACAACTATTTATACCTAACTCATCTACGCATGACCACGATACTAGACATGGGCATTTATTACGTATCCCACACCACAACATCAACCTATAAAAAATCACCCATTTATAATTGCACCATATTCTACAATAACTTGTCAGAAGATATTAGGAACACAAAAAGTATCCCTGTCTTCAAAAATAAAATAAAAAACTTATTGATAAGAGGAGCATTTTTAGTACTCGTGAATATATGGAACAAGCTAATGAATAGCTTTCAAATATACTAATCTTTTACTTTTTTTGACACACCATTATATACCACGTGTATTTGGTCAATAGTATTGCTGTTGCTTGTTGCTGCTGCTGCCATTGTTATCATTATTGTTATGTATATGTGTGTATGTGTATGTGTGTGCACGTATATATATTTATATGTATATATTTATTTGTTTTTTTTTCTCTATGTACCTTATGTATATGCTTATTTTGACTTGTCCTATATTATCTGTAACATAATCTACTGGACCAATAAATATTATTTTTATTATTATTATTATGACTGATTAGATGCTTCTGGCCACCATCCACATAGAAATATACGCGTCAAACTTATAACATATCTCCTTTTGTTTTGGGGTATACAGAGAGAACAAAATTTATCTTAAATGTTACTGCCATATTAAAATATTGTCAGTGAATCGTTATTGTCTAGATATAAGTTATAAACATGCAGTTCACTAAAGTAGTCCCTGCTATCTAGGATAAACATAAAAATGAAACCCATTCATAGACATTTGATGTAATAAATTGAATTAAGTTAATAAGAGTGATAATAGATTTAGATACATGAACTCAAATAAAGTAAAAAAAATAATCCCTTTAAATTCCTCCTTATTAGTAGTTAAAGTAAATGTATAACAACTTAGTACAAAAACATATAAGTGTAATTCAAGTGCTCCACAAATCATATAGTCAAATATCAAGCATTTATTCATCGACGTCGCAACAGCTGCGCGAGACAATAAATATTTCAAGATAGACAAGAGGATAAAAGTTTTTTAAAACAAAGATTTTATTTTCTAAAAGTCTAAGTGGTTCCGAATGAAGCCCCTCTGATCTCATTTCTTGATTTTGTTTTTTGTTTAGGCTATTAAAAAAGAAATCTACAATCAGCTTTAACCGTTAAGATCCCTCTAAATGATTTTATTAGGGCATTGTCCAATTAATTGATGAAAAGAAAAGCACCCTTCTTTCACTTGAAACTTTCAAATGGAAGTGTTTGGTGTATTAGAGATTACTTCTGCTCGTTTATTTGTGTGGTTTTTACATATAGCCAAGCTATACTCACCTTTGGCGCTTTCTATGAATAGTATCAAAACTATTATTGTGGCAATTGTATTGCTTTCAATGTATAACATTACTCGTCCGACAAAGCAAATGTCACTTCTATGTGTATCTGAATACCGTCACTGAATTTTAGTATTTGAAATAATTTGTAAAATTGTAGCTTTTAAGATATCTTAATAATAGATACAAATAAAATAGCAATTATTCAAAAGATTTTAAAAGTTTTCCTTAAAGATTTTATCATATAGGAAGCCAACATGCAATCACCTGACACCTGCGCAGATAAATACATGATTTATCCTTTCCTTTAAAGCATGACAGAGAAGAGAAATGATATGAGAATTTTTTTTAGTAGTACGAACTTCATATATAAATAAAATCAATGATTAGAAGAAAATCAGCATGACAGTTGCAAATCATGGTTCAAGAATAGATACGTTCCGTGTTCAAAATATCTGCCGCTGTAACTCCACTAAATGGGATGCGTAATTACACACTATACTATTACACAGAACTTAACCATTCTGCATAGCGGTATGATTGCTAAATGTCAAACGCTACTATATCTACTCCAAAGTATACCGCGGCACAGAGCGATATAAATGGATGCATGCCCTGTAACAGAAAATATATGTCCAACTGTCGCATTAGTACTAAAATAACACATCAATATTATTTGCTGTTTTATTACGAACATTTTTTAAAAAAGACCGCTGCCTAAGGAATCACTACTTCCACATCCAGATTTTCCTTCCAAGTCTCTTTAAAGGTAAACTTCTTGACTACATTTGCACTTTAGTATGCGGAAATAATTAGTCATAGAATTTTAATAATATTAGGGGCAGATGTCATAAAAAAAATTGCAGAAGTTGCAATTTAGCAAGACATTGAAAATTAACTTGGCTAAATTTCAAGCCTGACGTGATATTTACAAAATCTGCCAAATGTACAGGGGATAGAAAGATAGAAAAGTCTAACATTATATTAACATTAATATTCCACAAAAAATGGATTTCGTAAAAATGTGAGAACATCAAAATTTATGAAACACACAAGTTTTACAAAAACGGCGTTAGGCGTCGGTCGGCCTCGAGACGTAAAATGCAAGAACACGAATATAGATGTCAAAATTAACCAAATACAAGACGTCGGTCGGCGTCGGGACGTGGAAATACAAGAATATGAATCTAGGTATCTAAATTTATCAAATTCAGAAGTTTTACAAAAACGACGCTAGGCGTTGGTTGGCGTCGAAACGAAAAAATGGAAGAATATGAATCTAGCTATCAAAATTTATCAAATTCAGAAGTTTTACAATAACGACGCTAGGCGTCGGTCGGCGTCAAATACACAAGTTATACAAAAACGACGCTGGGCGTCGATCGGCATCGAGACGTAGAAATGCAAGAATATGAATCTAGGAATCAAAATTTATCAAATGCACGAGTTTTACAACAATGACGCTAGGCAAAAACATATATTTAGATATCAAATTTTTTCAAATACTCAAGTTATACAAAAACGACGTTGGGCGTCGGTCGGCGTCAAGACGTAATAATACAAGAATAAGAATCTAGGAATCAAAATTTATCAAATACACGAGTTTTACAAAAACGACGCTAGGTGTCGGTCAGCGTCGAGACATAAGAATGCAAGAATATGATTCTGGATATCAAAATTAACAAATTCAACATTAAATTTGGATCTTTCAAAAAGCATACGATGTAATAGCACCGAACGCATTCTTGTCCAAAATACAACAGAATGTCCAAGCGTTACACAAATCACTACTGGATTTCCGTATTACCGTTACATCTTCGATTTGTTAAACATTTTCAAGGTTAAAAATTAATGCATTGGTTTCTAGCACATACACCAAAAATAAAGTTCTGGACTCTTGCTAGCTTGCTCTACTGATTTTTCCCAATTACACACCCCCCTACTTCCTTCAACAAAAAATACATATATGTGTACCAAATTTCAAGCGAATATCTCAAGTATATATCATCAACCCCTTTATTAATGGAGTGATGGTGGTGGGGGGTTGAAATATATTATAAAGAAATCTGAGGGCTTGGCTTCTAGTGTAGGTACACACCAAAGTATTTGTACTCTACACAGCTTGCTTTACTCATTTTCCCCTATTTACCCATACTTACATCCCCACCCCTTTAACGGAATCATCTCAAAATACAATCTAGTTCCAGGTGTCGTTATAATACATATGTGTACCAAATTTCAAGTGAATATCTCAATTTTATTTTATCAACCTTTTTAATAATGGAGTGGGGTTGAAAACTATTATAAAAAATTTGAGGCCTCGGCTGCTAGCACATGCATCGAATTTCAAGTGTCTGTACTCTTACCAGCTTGCTTTACTTATTTTCCCCTATTTAACCTCCAACCCTCCAACGGAATAATCCCAAGATATAATCTAGTTCTTGATGTCATTATAATATATGGTGTACCAAATTTCAAGTAAATATCTTAATTTTATTTTATCAACCTCTTTAATAATAGTGTGGGATGGAAAATATTTTAAAACATTTTGTGGCCCTGGCTTCTACTACATACACCAAATTTCACGTTTCTGTACTCTTACCAGGTTGCTTTACTTATTTCCCCCGATTTACCCTTATTTACCCCTATTTACCCCCAACCCTACACCAGATATATTTAAGAAACAATCCAGTTCCAGATCTTGTATAATATATACGTGTACAAAATTTCAAGTCAATATCTTAAACCGTTCCGGAGAAAACGTGTGGACAAAAAAGTTACAGACAGGCCGACAGTCAGACCGACAGACCGACAGACAGAAATTTTGTTTTCGCCCAAATTTAAAATCTCGACGTTTCATGACATTCTAAACTTATTTCAAGATAAAACATTTTGGACATTTTTTTTACGATTACTTTACTTCCAATCCACTACGAACTGAACTTAAAAAAAGAACCTTGGTTTTAAATTGTCAGTGCGAGTTTGCATTATTTCGATTAAAGAAAATAGCACCTTCTAATAACCTTGGGGATTTGCGTTTCCGAATTATTTTCTCATTTTCAGCGGCCCCGCCCTGCTTGCATTATTTTACTACCAGATCACCACATGTCAATTCAGGTCTTTCCCTCCGCCGACTAATTGAGGTCCATTGCACTTTTATACTTTTACCACGACGTATGTTTATTTTTTTTTGTGTGTTTTATTCAATCGTATTATCTTATTTGTCTCTGGCGTAGTGTCCTTTTTCACCATTTCGACCAGATTTAAAATATTTTGACTCGATGCTTTTACAGCGGCTTCTAGTTTCATACCACAGCTTCCTGATTATTTTGAGGAAGGCGCTGAATTTAAATAATTATTATGTACATCATCGGTTAAATCATGATAGAGTAAGGTATTTTTACGGTCCTCACATGAAATAACTTCTATGCTGCAAGTATTTATCATATCCTCAAAAAAACAAGCATTTAGTGTCTGTGTGCGTGTATGCGAATGGTAGACCGTCTTTTGTAAACGTGATAACTTTTGTTAGAGTATAATTACTTCCACATCCACGAAGTGTATTGGAAATATAGTAATCGTAAAAAAAATTTCAATTTTTTTTTTCTTGAAATAGGTTTAGAATGTCATGAAACGTCGAGATTTTAAATTTGAGCGAAAAAAAAATTTGTCTGTCTGTCGGTCTGTCTGTCTGTAACTTTTTTTTTTTGTCCGCACGTTTTCCCCGGTACGGTTTAAGATATCGACTTGAAATTTTGTACACGTGTAAATTATAACGAGATCTGGAACTGGATTGTTTTTTGAAGATATCCGGTGAAGGGCTGGGGAGTAAATAGGGGTAGGTATGGGGAAATATGTAAAGCAAGCTGGTAAGAGTACAGAAACTTGAAATTTGACGTATGTACTACAACCCAAGGCCTCAGATTTTTTTATAATATTTTTCAACCCCTCCCACTACCCCTAGTCCATTATTAAAGGGGTTGATAAAATAAAATTGGGATACTCATTTGAAATTTGGTACACGTATGTATTATAACGGCATCTCTAACTGGATTATATTTTGAGATGATTCCGTTGAAGGGGTGGGGGTTAAATAGGGGTTAATAGGGGAAAATAAGTAAAGCAAGCTGGTACGAATACAGAAACTTCAAATTCGGTGTATATACTAGAAGCCAAAGCCTCAAATTTTTTTATAATATTTTTCAACCCCCCACCACCCCTACTCCATTATTAAAGGGGTTGATAAAATAAAATTGAGATATTCATTTGAAATTTGGTACACGTATGTACTATAACGACATCTGGAACTAGATTATATTTTGAGATGATTCCGTTGAAGGGTTGGGGGTTAATTAGGGGTAAATAGAGGAATACAAGTAAAGCAAGTTAGTAAGAGTACAGAAACTAGAAATTCGGTGTATGTACTAGAAGCTAAAGACTCAGATTTTTTTATAATATTTTTCAAGCCCTCACCACCCCTACTCCATTATTAAAGTGGTTGATAAAATAGAATTGAGACATTAATTTAAAATTTTTTAGACGTATGTATTATAACGACATCTGGAACTAGATTGATTATATTTTGAAATGATTCGTTGAAGGGTTGGGGGTTGAATACGGATAAATAGGGGAAAAAAGCAAGCTGGTAAGAGTACAGAAACTTGAAATTCGGTGTATGTACTAGAAGCCAGGGTCTCAGATTATTTATAATATCTTTCAACTCCCACCACCCCTACTCCATTATTGAAGGGGTTGATAAAATAAAATTGAAATATTCACTTGAAATTTGGTACACGTATGTATTATAACGACATCTGGAACTAGATTATATTTTGAGAAGCTTCCGTTGAGGGTTGGGAGTTAAATAGGGTTAAATAGGGGAAAATAAGTAAAGCAAGTTGGTATGAGTATAGAAACTTGAAATTCGGTGCCTGTACTTGAAGCCAAGGCCTCAGGTTTTTTATAATATTTTTCAACCCCCCACCATCCCTACTCCATTATTAAAGGGGTTGATAAAATAAAATCGAAATATTCACTTGAAGTTTGGTACACATATGTATTATAACGATATCTGGAACTAGATTATATTTTGAGATGATTCCGTTGAAGGGTTGGGGGTTAAATAGTGGTAGATATGGGAAAATAAGTAAAGCAAGCTGGTAAGAGTATAGAAATTTGGGATTTGGTGTATATACTAGAAGCGATGGCCTCAGGTTTTTTTATTACATTTTCCATCCCCCCACCACCCACACTCGCTTATTAAAAGAGTTGATAAAATTTAATTCAGATTTTTACTTGAAATTTGTTACACGTATAACGATATCTTAGATTATATTTTGACATGATTGCGTTGAACGAGTGAGGGTAATTGGTAAATCGGGAAAAATCTGCTGAGTACAGAAACTTGAAATTCGGTATATGTCCTAGAAGCCAAGGCCTCAGATTTTTTAGTAATATTTTTCAACCCCCCCCACCACCCTTAATCCACTATTAAAGGGGTTGGTAAAATGAAATTGAGATATTCACTTGAAATTTGGGACACGTATTATAACGACATCTGGAACTAGATTATATTTTGAGGTGATTCCGTTGAAGGGTTGAGGGTTAAATAGGAGTAATTAGGGGAAAATAAGTAAATCAAGCTGGTAAGAGTACAGACATGTGGGATTTGGTGTATATATCAGAAACCAAGGCCTCAGATTTCTTTCTAGTATTTTTCAAACACCACCATCTCCGCTCCATTATTAATGGGTTTGATAACATAAAATTGAGATATTTACTTGAAAGTTACTACACGTATGTATTGTAGTGACATCTGATCGAGATGCTCCCATTGAAGGGGTGAGACGTGGTAGGTTGTGAATAAGGGAAAACAAGTAGGGTAAACTAAAAACTTAATTTTTAACGTATATGGTAGAAACCAACGCCTCAAACTTTTCTGACATCTGCTCCAAATATTATCAAAATTCTATGACCAATAATTTCTAGAGTGCAAATCTATTCAAGATGTTTCCTTTAAAATGACTTGGATGAAAAATCTGGATGTGGAAGTAGTGATTCCTTAGGCAGCGGTTTTTTTTGTTTCTTTGACACGAGGATAACATTGGTATCGTACATGATCAGATCACGCTAAGTGCTCTTTCGGCACACAGACTTTCTGATGTTTCATCATAAGATTCATTTTTA
Source organism: Stenurella melanura (assembly GCA_963583905.1). Lineage (NCBI taxonomy): Eukaryota > Metazoa > Arthropoda > Insecta > Coleoptera > Cerambycidae > Stenurella > Stenurella melanura. The sequence goes on along the minus strand of OY757316.1, from coordinate 53,540,574 downwards.
TTATACCAATATAAAGTAGATGTTATTTTAATTTCACAGGTATATCACACTTCATTTTCTTCTTTCATTTCTTAAAAAAGAATTGTTCGAATTCTGTGGCGAAGGATCGTTTATAATATTATACCTATTATGTCATCTACCTAGATCATGATTGTAACATGCGGAATGCTCAATAGCATCCTTCGTTACACTGTTAATATTTATTAGAAAAATTATAAGTTATCGGAAATATTATTCCCACAAACTTTAGTACTAATAGAGTGCCCTTACTCCTTAGACTATGATGAACATACGTCATTCTGTCAGCAGTTAAAGTTCGCGAATACCAGATAGCGCACTAGGAATGATATTTCAACTAAATAACGCCGGGTGAAACTCTTTCTCGTTGAACCATTGAACTAATAAGACGTATTTATAATTTCGTTTGACCTGTAAAGGGGATAATAGAATTTGAAAAACCTCGTGATGATCACATGAGGTAAGGTTTTAATTATTATACCGGCAAATACCGTCTAACATTTGAAATATTGTTTTAGGTTTCTCTCCTAATCATAACTATAAAAATACGTAATTTTCTCCTAATCATAATTATAAAAATACGTAATTTTTCTCATAATCATAATTATAAATATACGTAACTTTTTCATAGAGTTTTTCTCATAATGTTTTTCTTATAATCAAATTGAGTTCCGTCTAATGCTAATGCATTTAACGTAGAAGCCTTTCAACGTTATATTATTTGCTTTAAGCAAGATTTGAGATTACGCACATTCAAATTGCGATACCTACTACGTTTTCCACTAAGCGAGCAATTTTCATATGAAGTCAACCTTGCTATACTACATTTTGAATTGGAATATATGAAAACATTCTGGGCGAAGAGATTTTCTTCATTTTGTCTTGGCGACAATCTTCTACGATTTCATAACCTCACAATGGGATTAAGGCAGCCACATGTGAATTTATATCCATAATCATCGGAGAACAGGACCGTATCTAGGAATTTCCTGTATCAGGATAACAAAATAAAAGATAAGTACTTTTGATTGTTACCAATAAAAGGGATTATTTTCACATGATCGTTGAGTTATAAGAGTGAAAAGTGTCTAAATTTAAAATATTAGATTCAAGCTAAATCTATTATATTTTTGGTTAGATTACGTTTTAAATCCGTTGTTATAATTAAATCTATTGTTGTATATTAATTCGTAGTGGCTTGTATCTTGAATTCGTTGTCGCAAATACTTCGCCGTAGTATTGTTTCGTAGTTGCTTTTGTAGTGATTCCTCATGATTAATAGCTTATTGTAGTACTATAATGCACGTTTGTTAGTGATATCGTTAAGTCGTGGTTCAATTTTTGTTGTAACGAGAGTGTTTAAGTTTATGAACTTTGAGATAAGGCTACGAGACATATCTTTTGTAATATAGTTATTTTGTCTCTCGTAAAGGATCTCAAGTTTATCTAATTTGTGTAATATATTTTTGGTTCTCGTGCACGCCTCAGATCTGCCTTGCCGTTGTGCACATTGTAATATAGAGTATCTTGTAATATAGTAAATTTTGTAATATAGTTTCTTTTGTATATATTTCTGTCTAATATTTTGCTATACAGTATCGTTGATGCTGTGATAATTCATTTGTTGTAATATAATATTTTTGTAATATAGTACTATTGTATATATGTAACTTTTGTCTTTTGTTTATCTTTATCTTCAATTTTCTTTGATTACCCTAAGTAATCAACGGCGCCCAAGCCTTGAACTCCACGCCCTTTTGCTCTCCGTATCTTTACTGTGCTAGCCAGGTTACACCAGTGACGCTAACCACGTCGCTCGTAGGGTGCCCCACAATTGAACAACTTGGGCAATATTTTAACATCGACTAAAACCTCCTTAAATAGCCACATGATACAGGTACAACCACCCACCCTTAGTGTTCTACTACAGTTGATGTCAGTGTCAAAGCTTTGAGGTTGACAATTTTAAATGTTTTAGTGGTACAAGAAACTTTCTATAGTCTGTTTTTAAACCAGGAGGAGTAAAGATGAAAGTTCCATACACACCATAAAAGTAACCCGAAAATACACTAAAACCTTTTTGGCGTTTTGGGCAACCAACAATACACGACTACGGTGTTTTTGTGTGTATTTTATTACATTGTATATTGACTTGACCTCTATTTGACCTCTGGGTATTTTATACAGCGTCCATACCATTTACGTAATATAAAGGCACCAGGTAATGAGCTACTTTTTACCTTCAGATTTATACAAATGATATTCAAAACTGATATATAATGTGCAAACGATAAAATAGAAATTATAACCAAATAATTTATGACATGAAATAAAAAATTTTACAATGTCACTATTTACGACTATTGCCTTGTGTAAAACTGGCGAGGGCGTATCCAATCAGAGATGTATGATTTAGCGCGTTAAATTTAAAACGCTCCTCCTGGTTTAAAAACAGACTAGAGTAGACATTAGTTAAAATTTTAGAAGTAAGCCATTTAGGTAATAACTTTTGTTTTCATGGCTTACTTAGGTTTTTATGATGAAGGTTATTTTTTATAAAAATGGTAGGTATGTATACGAATTAGATTTTTTTCCTTATTAAATAAATAACTATTTTGCTATAAAATCAATTCAACCTACTAGTACAATATTACATTATTCTGAGAAAAAGTGATTTCTTTGATGTGAAAATCCGTTTTGCAAATGAAAATTACTTTTAGTTGGAGAAATTGTTTTTTTGACGGTCCCTGTCTCCTTTTTATTAAATATGCTAATTAAGAATATCTTACTAGTTTTTCGGTAATACTTTTTTTCTGAAAATCAATCCCTATTCGGGGATCGGACTCCTATGACTAAAATCACATGGGGTTACATCTACATACTCACTTTATAGGCATATATACACCACCAAAATTGCAAAATATTCGGATATCAGATGAGCAAGATATGAGAGTGACTCCATGAATAGTGGGTCACACTGTATGTATCGAAAAATCGAGTTTTTTTTCATACCTTTTATCAAATCTTGATTATATAACTGATGACATGCTATACAGCAAGGGGAGATCAATTAGAATATGTTAAGCAAAAATATAAAGCGTTGATGAGATCGTATGCTTAACAGATACCCGCGACGTGGCATGATGCTGTCAGGCCTTCCATACAGCAAAGAGACACCATTAGATGCATGTACCTGTACACCTCCAAAACATGAGCTTAAGGCATATGGTATCTGCTCCTGTGTTATAAACATTGTTCTACATAATTATAGTTTAATTCTCGGATACACTTACTTTAATAAATATCGTCGTCAACTTATGATGGTAATATAAAGATATTCTAAAATTATGTCCCTAAGAATACAACAACCCACTAACGTATGACGCTTTGAACAAACAAAACAAAATAAATGAGGATGAATGTAAATACGACGCCAACATACCTTAAAACTAATTACTTATTTACGAACATCAATTAATACTTCAATTTACAATTATAGATTTATTTAAATGTATTTACTGCATACACTTCACCAAGAGTACATTTTCAATATGTAGATTGGACACTCTGTAAAGAAAACACGGATTTAGTAAGTATGATAAGTTTCCTGTTACTGAGTAACTCGTTACACACCTGTGTGTCTAATCGCGACATGTCAGTGGTTTTAAAGCTTGGCGTTACTTGAAGATTTACGATTTCATTTTAAATACTATTGTTTCTGTTTAATAATTTACAAGATACGGGATATTGTTGGAAAACTAACGCTTAGCGTACCTGACGACTACAATACTTCGGTTAAAGGATATTTGTACCTTTTCTATAATTTTCAGATGATGTAAGTGTTTGTCTATGAATGATTGGAAATATTTGTTAAGCACATTTCAAGTAATTCTCTGAAATCTAGAATTGCTTGTTCGAGTTGAAATAATGAACTCAAAATCTCCCATGATTATAAAGAATCGGCTAAAATAAAATGTACCATTATTTTTGAAAATTTCCTGAACTACATTATACAGGGTGTAATTAGTTTCATGTCATTAAAAAAACTGGTAATAGGGACCGACTAGGGGCACTTTGAAAAAATCTGACCTAGGTCTAACATTTTAATGTTAAGGTAGGAAACATTTGAGCATAATTGTTCTTCAGGGTCAATGGTTCCGAATATTAGATATAATAAGAAACTGTAATACTGGACTTCCCACCGGAAGAAGTGTGACACTTCGATGGAATTACTTGTACCGAACTTTTTATACCATTAATTATAAAAATGTAAATACTTTGAGATACGGTAACAGAAAATAGTTGTGTATTTTAAGTTAGGAAAAAGTCTGATTTTTTTAACGAATTGAGCGTATAATTTTTCCCAATCAGGTATCGAAAACTAAAAATTTAGTCTTTGCTCTCTATGAAAATCAATGTAAACAATAATAATCAGATCAAAACAAGACAGCGAATACTAACAATAATAATCATACCTTTAATACCCAATAGGTAACACCCAATAACTGAACAATTCTTTTGAATTTTTCACAAAAACTGTTCGAAGTGATCTCCATCTCCAAGTATACACATTTCGGCATGTCGAACTAAGGACATACGCACTCCGTTCAACATATTTGGTAAATTAGGATCATTTTTTATGCACATTAAAATACGTTGTTGCAATTGTCTTAAAGCTCTTAAATCGTCTGTCTGTTCAATTCAAAAGCAGTATCACTGATTAAATACATACATCAGACGCGTTATTTAATAAAATTTCCCACCTATAAATGACAAATGCTATTCGGCATCTTGAAGCTACCATTGTGGGTTGTTGATTTTTTACTAAATATTTATCTGCGTCCTCGATTATTCCCAGATACCCATTTTTATTACAATCAGATGTTAAATTACAATAAACTATCTGCCATCTTGAAAACACCATCGTGAATTTCCCATAAAAATGTCAAAATGTATTCTCATGTGAACCATATACACGTGCAAAATTTCAAGTCCGTACGAGATCTAGAAAATTGTGTGGAAAATGTTGCTTATATACAAAGTTAAGGTTACTGGTCAAGCTAATAAAAACGTGTTAAAATATAGGTATTGCTTCCACATCTAGTGGTGGAATGAAAGTATAGTAACAGTTAATAAAAGAATTTTTCAGTGTGTCGCGTTGTGTAACTTCTTAGTGCGCATGATTAGTCTGAAACAGTTTAAGATATTGACTTGAGATTTAGTACATATATGTGTTTAGTAGAATGTGACCCCACGACCAACCCCACTCCATTGTTAAAGGAGTTAAAAAACAAAAATGACGATATTCACTTGAAATTTGATACACGTATATAAGAGTTTGGAACTGGATTATTCTGTTGAAGAGTTTAATACTAAATAGGGGTAAATAGCTTGTTCTATTAGAATTTTAATTCTTTTGATATATCTTAAAAACTAGTAATATTTTTAAAAATTGGTATAAGTATTTACACAGAACTTTCCTCTTTATTTATACAGGGCGGTAATGACAAAAAATTATTAATTAAGATATATGCAATAATATGCATGTCACCCAACAGTAAAAATTAAATATTAAATAAAATCTTCCAAATATGGAAGGCTTGCGTAAATACCTTTACAAATTTCCACCATAGTTGAATTATTTCTTAGAAAGACCACCCTGTATATTTTTCAAAAAAGCTATAACAAGAGTCTACCAATTGTTTAACTATATCTCAAATAGTATTGCCTTTTGTCACATTTTTAGTTACACATTCACGTAGTGGAGTGGAAGTGTAGTAGTCGTAAATAGTTTTCAAATTTTTTAAAATGAGTTTAGAATGTCATGAAACGTAGAGATTTTAAATTCGAGTGGAAAAAATAGTTTCATCATCTATTCCCTATAGATGGTCCACCCTCTTCCAGTAAAAGTCTACCCATTTCTTCGCTGGAAGTAGTCAACCATATACCAAATTTGACTGTTTGACAACAGACAGACCGACAGACTGACAAACAGACAGACCGACTGAATTGAAGAACTTTTATTTTCGTAATCTACCTGGCTTAAAACTTATCCGAAGAAATATCGGAAGGTGACTTTTTCTCGAATATAATACTTCTCTGCAGTATGCGAGGGAAGTAGAAAGATATTTCAAATTGGTATAAAAATTCACAAAACTTATATTTACCATTATCTATAAAAAATAACCGAAATATTTTTCTACAATGACGCACCATGTGATCAATAATAATTAGTTTAATTTAATAATCACTATTGAAATTTTACTGACTGATACATCGCTTTTTAAAACTTTAAGAAACCGCTATATTACCTAGAAATTATTGCCGACGTACCAAATTATTAAAAATCGCTAATTGCATTTAGGATTAGCACAAGAAAATTGAGAATTCAAGCTCTTTTAAAATATCTCAAAGACCAAAAATGTTTTTAGAAAATTATTGAAAATTGTCATAGAAATACACAAAATTTACATTTAACTAGTTACTTATCAAAAATAATGAAAAACCCAATTGTTTCCATAAATGGCATAATATGTGCATGTGATTAGTAATTTTATTTATTTTATTCTAACAACTGATCGTTATTGTAGCTTTACTGGATGATATATCACTTTCTTAAAACGTCAATATACCGCTATATGATCTAGATATTATGAATTAATAGAGGCATACCAAATCGATGAAAATTGGTTCATTATATTTATGATGTGCTACACTATTTACTGAGAGAGCGTCTAGCCTAGAAGGTTAATTATTTTCTAGAGAATGGCGAATGCGCCAGTCAAAATAACATTCTCTTTCTCATGAGTATACATACTGGAGTCAACGGAGATTTTCACTTCGCAAGAATTCCGGGAAGCGGTAACTTTTGAGAATGCATCTTTGAACATGTCAGGAACAATATACCAAAAGTTACCAACAATAGTCCTCGAGCGCCATTTGTTATTAAACAAATTCGTTGCAAGATACTGGTTATTGTCAAATATCTCTTAAAATAATAAAAGAAAACTAATAGCGCCATTCGAAAGTGCGGGATATTTCCCATAAAAAATGTATACGAAGTTTTTTTGTCCGATCACGAAAATGGAACGCAGCGACGAGTAAGAGCGGTGCGCGAATCGCGCGCGGCCTCGGACGCGCTGCATCAAATTTTGTTGTAACTTTTGAACTAATTAATGAAATTGAGCTAAACAAAGCGTAAATGAAAGAAGAAACATGTGGCTATGGGATTATTATATTTTCAAATAAGAAAATGAATGTGTGTAGGAATAATACATATATGACGTCGGAACATAAAGAGATTCCCGATGAAATCGGTAAAAGCTCTACCATTTCTATAATTTTTAAGGGAGAAACCTGGAACTTTTACATATTACTCTTGAGGTAGTGTATAAAAGAATCCGATAAGTGAGAAAAATCTAAAAAAAAATATTTTTTATTATGTATACCTCCAAAATTTCAAAGTTTTGAGAAAGTGATAGATTTTGATATGTATTTGATATGAATTTAACCACCTATGAGTCTGGTTTAAATCACGTTATTAGACTTCTGTGAATGTGATTTTCGAAGTTTGAAATGTGTACTTTAAGATGCTTCAAGGGGATTTAACCTAAAAATTAAAGTAACCTCTTTATTTTACGTAAATAAAAAATTGTTTCCTCCAAAATTCGTGAAATAGAGGGTAAAATAAACATTAGTAACTTTTACAAAAAAATTATTTAGCATGCCTATCCGGCATATACTTATAGTAGGATCTCAAAATAAGTAAATCTAATGTAAAAATATTTTTTGGAATATATAAATGAATATATCACGAAATATTGAAAAAATTTAATTTTTGCGTAAATCGACTCGATGTTGATTTGAGTCGACCCATGGTAAGCAGTTATTCGATTCACGCCACAGAATCGCACGCATGTCGTCAATTTTAGATCTAGTGGATCAATAAAGAGTCGAGTTTAAAATATATTCTCATTTATTGAAGTAAAATTCAACAAATACAAAGAATTAAAATATTCAAGTCTAAGCTAATTGTATATTAAACAACTTGTTAGAGAGTACCACCCTTTGGCAAGACGTTACGTCCCGAGGAATGGCAACTCATACAGAGGCGAGGGTATTGTAACAATCGACTGTAAAAAAAGATTCAGACTCCCAGTAATGATAGTTAAATTTATGTCGTAGTTTTGAAAAATTATTTACTTTTAATTTTGCAATGAAATTTTCAATTTGCTTGATACCTTTGTCAGGATTCTTCGAGAAGCTATACAGGGTGATTCATGGAGGACGGAGTATTAGAAGTTTATGGAGAACGGGTAAAAATATCCCTTTGGAAATTTTGAGAGTTACTAAGGTCAATGTGGCCAATCGAATCAAAATAATTACAGGTACGTGGTACTTCCGGTTATACCGGAAGTCGATACCAACTTGCTTATTTTAAACGGAACATCCTATATATTATCGACTTTTTTCTATAAAATTCTGAGTCCAGGCATGTAGCACAACCTATATGTAAACCAAGCAGTTTCGGAGATATTTGAGATTTTATAAAAAATTTGACAGGTACAACGGTTTTCAAGAACCGTTATAACTTTCTTGGTGCAGATCATTTGCCCTTTGGTACATAGAAAGAACACAAGGCGAGCTACATTCTACATTGAAAATAAATTCCACAATAGCATACCAAGTGTTCTATTTTTCACGTTACATTTTGTCAAATTCAAACCTCAAAAACTTTTTTATTTCAAATAGAACAACCTGTATTTTTGTACACGAAGTTATATAAAACTAAATTTTCTTTTTTCTAGTATATGCATCGTATGGGTTAAAATTACAACTTTTTAAAATATCGGCGATTCTCTTAATTTTTTGTAAAAATTACCATCAACTTAGCCATGATTAGAAACAATCATTAACGTCGGTCATTCTCTTATGTCAAAAAATACCAGAACGTTTTAATTACACCCACGAAGACTTTTCAGATTTGTTTATTATTTATCAAGAATATGTTACGCATTTACTACTCGATACACACAAGAACAGAAACCATACACTGTGAAACGCATACTAGATAATTTAGGAATATTTGGGTCTGTCAAGGCAGGAGTCCTAAGGAGGAAGCCTATTGGACGAGAACATAGAAATAGCAATTTTTGGGCATTTTAGGGCATTTTCGGGCATTTTCCATTATGTAATTAGGACAAGCTGCTCTGGAGTCGGGATTATCCAATCCAGTTCGTAGAATGTTGTTAAAACTTAAGTCCATTCTCGTTCCATATGGTTCAACAATTAAAAGAAACAGATTTCCTGACGAGTTAAAATTTCTGTGAATTTATTTTAATGCGACATGAAGGTGACAATTATTTTTTTGGGAAATATATGGATGATGCTAAATTTACAAAAATTGACATTATAATCGACACAATTCCCATTACTGAAATATCTTGAATACAAAGGTATTCAGAGATCGAAATATTCAGGATCATTAGCATTTAATATTTACTGTGCCATGGGAAGTGGTGCCATTACAACTTTTTGAGGAAAATATAAATAGTTTAAGTTAAAAAGATTTCTTCCTCATCTAATATGTCTTCCTTCCTTCCTTCCTATAAGACTTCCTCCTTAGACTTCCTGCCTTGACAAAGCCAAATACTCTAAAATTATCCGATATGTATTTTACAGTGTATGGTGATGGTTTCTGTTCTTGTGGGTATCGAGTAGCAAATGCGTTACATGTTCATATTACTTTATCACATTCTCTATAAATAATGAGTAAATCTATATTGTCTTCGTGGGAGTAATTTAAATGTGCTGGTATTTTTTAACATAAGGGAATGACCGACGTTAATGATTGTATCTAATCAAGGCTAAGTTGATAGCAACTTTTACTAAAAATTATTGAACATTTAAGGAAATCTCCGATATTTCAAAAAGTTATATATCCCCTACAATGTATGTACTAGAAAAAAAGGGAATTTAATTTTAGATAACTTGTAAAAAAATACAGGGTGTTCTATTTGAAATACAAAAGTTTTTGAGGTTTGAATTTGACAAAATGTAATGTGGTATTATGGAATTTATTTTCAATGAAGAATATTGCTCGTCTTGTGTTCTTTCCACATGCCAAAGGGCAAATGAGGATCTCCTGCACAAGAAAGTAATAACGGTTCTTGCAAACCGTTGTACCTGTCAAATTTTGTATGAAATATCAAGTATCCCCGAAACTGCTGGGTTTAGATATAGGATATGCTACATGCATGGACTTAGAATTTTATGACCATTGCGAGAAGCCGATAATATATAGGGTGTTCCATTTAAAATAAGCAAGTTAGTATCGAGTTCCGGTATAACCGGAAGTACCACGTGCGTGTAATTATTTTGTTCGATTGGCCACACTGACTTTAGTAACTTCCAAAATTTTCAAATGGATATGTTTACCCGTTCTTCATATACTTCTAATACTCCATCCACTATGAATCAACCTGTATATATCAATGGTTTTCCAGCTTGAAAAAAAAACATACTAACGGCATTGATACCTTTTTGGCGTCTAGTCGCATGCGAGCGATCCCTATGGTGATGCCCGTTTTATGATATGCATTGGGTCTGTCGGAATCGGTTCCTTCACTTTGAATTCTGTTGAATGTTTTTATGGTTCGGACTCGGAGTATTTTCCACCAGTTTCAGAATGTAAAAATTTGTTTAACGGTTCTAATTTGAAAAACAGCCCCGTTGATTTCAGGGTAAAATTTTGCATTATTACTTTTTGACATCACAGTCTATTTCGGCGACCTAAGAAACACCCACAGTATCAATTCGAGCGATATATCTTTAAAATTTATCGAGTTGCCCTATTTTTAATGAAATCTTTAGCGAAAAGTCTGCCATATTGGATCAGCCATTTTGAATAACCTTTTTTGACATAATCTGTTTCAGCGACCTAGAAATAGTATATTATGTAACAAGTTTTATAAACGTCATTTTAGTCACGAGTTTTATTAATTGCGAGCGACGCGTAGCGGAGCGAGTGTTTAATAAAATGAGTGACTAACAAGTTTATAAAACGTGTTACATACTATACTTTTTCTACGACAGCAAATATCTAAATAAAAAATTTGGAAGTTATTTTAATATTTCATTTGTTAACGTATCAATAACACGGTAACAGTAAAAAGTTTATATGCACGTTCGTATTGACTTTTAGATTTTTCTGGCAGCAAACTAGCAGTTGCCGATGCCGCTGCTTGAGTAATTTCGGGCGGAGTACCAATGAAAACATCTTCTTCACTTTCACTGTCGTTTAGGCTCATTTGTTTCCAAAAAATACAAAATTACTTGTCTCTTGTCACAACGCGTCGATTTATTTTGACAGATTGATGACAAGAATGACGGAAAACTAACTTGATTTTTGCCATTAAAATATCTAGAATTAACCTCATCCGTGACTAATATCTCGTTGCTAAGTTCAGCCTGTGACTAAAATGCACGAAGTCACGGTTTGTCGAAAGCGTGTTTAAAGGATTATTTAGCGTCATGGAAACGTATACGATAAACTTTTCTACTTCCATCTTTAAAATGGCAAAGATGGAAGTAGAAAAAAATTCTTTTGTCACATTAGGGATGTGTCTGTTACCTACTAATCGGTAGCAATAGACAGCTGTCAGTTGTTGACAGTTGGGCATTCGCCGGCCACACTACAGTGGAGACGGGCTGGGTAAGAAAAAAAGATGTTGGGTTGAGCGCCAAGTAGATTTTAATCTTTTGTCAAATGCCTCAACAATTCAGAATTTTGCCCCCCTTAAATCTACTAAACAGGGACACACACACGTACAAAAAAATGACAAATCTGTTAAAATCACTAAAGGTGTTTATTACTATGAAACGTTAAACTGATATATAAAACAAATTATGTATTTTAGACAATAGTAAAGGTTCGTCTTCAGCCAATGTGTGATTAGAAAAATTATATATTCACCCATATACAAAAGGTAAAAAAAAAGGTCAAAAGAATATTATATATATACCCCAAACTATTATGTTTCGTAAATGAGCAGAAATTAGCTACCTATATAAATTATTAAAAGAGAAATTTAATGGTTTCAGTGTTTAGCTCAAGCTTAAGCGCAACCACTTAAAACGCACCAATATAAGAAATGCTGTTAGTTACGAAAACTAACTTCCGCTGTACATATAATAATTATATCTATCAATGTAAAATAAAATTTACCTAATAACTATAAACTTAAATTAAGCACAGTATACAATTTCCCCCCCAAATATATTGACAAAAAAACATATGATATATGACTTAGCTGTCGGTATGCCCCAGTCCAGGTGGTTGATGTGGGAATCGAAACAGTCCTGCTTTACTGGATTGTCTTCCCCAGAGAGTGAATGGGAGATGACACCTCAAAATGTGTCAACGCAGGAGCTGCCGAGCCAAAGAAAATAGAAGCGGGTTGATGGAGTAGTCTCCCCATACAAAGACCCTTCAACGAAGGGTCTGGTATTCCTGTTTTCCCAAGAAAGAAAATAAATATCCACCGTAATCAGTAACAATGGGTAGGATAAATACTGTATTCAATGATTACACTAAAAATTGCCGAAATGATCCCTCTGAAAGGTGTGATTTGCAAAAATGCCTCCAAAATCGAAAACTACGAAGCAACAACTTGAAATCACAATTAATTATAATACGAAAAATAATCCCTTGAAAAGGATGACTCTAGGTCAGAATGCTTTCGTATCAATAGCTGAAGCAAAAATGAGCACGATGGTAGCAGTTATCAGCGGAAATTTAAAAAAAAATCGAAACAAAAAAGGAGAATTAAATCTTCTAAAAACTATCCCAGTAGTTATGCAACCAGAAATACATGACTGAAGTGATAAGTGTTACTTAATGCCCAGAGATGTCTCTACTCAACATTAAATTCCAATGAGTGCTTTAGAAATAACACAACAATCAATCACTAGACCCATTCATACAAGTTAATCAAAGAAAAGCCATTTGCATAATAAAATTGATTTATTAAGTTAATCCTCTTATGATCTTTAACAATCAATAGGGAAAATCGCGATATAACTAATAACTGGTTGGTAGCACTGTCAGAATATTGAGATTCTGACGTCAGTCCGTCAAAACGTCAAAAGTCAAAGCTAGAAATTCAAAACAGTTAAGGAAATAATTTAAATAAGTTGAAAATAGTATGTAAAACTTAACACTAGGCTAATGCAAAATGGTAGGTGGAGTCTCTTTGCTTTTACTGCTAATCCTTTGCTTCCTAAACCGTTCTGTTAATAATTATTAATGATCTCATCCCTTATTTATTTTTCTAGACTTCCCTTATGAATCTTATTAGCTCTTCTTGCAGCACTTATACAGAATAATGCGGCCCGTGACCATTACAAGGTTACACTCAATTTAGAACCCTTGTATGCAACTTATTCGGACTTTTATCTCAATGAAAATAAAACAACGGTGAACTGGAATCGTACACCAGATCTGGTTCTAGGGCTTCCATGCGTAACTACCTTTTCCAAAACATACAGACAGACAGGTAACCTTATGCTACTTACTATACCTATAAACAACAACTAAGGATTATTTTAGGGTCATTACATACTAGGAAGAAAAACCACGGGGGCATTAAAGAATAATACTCGGTATTTATTTATGTACCCACGTATCACTTGGTATATCTATGGAAATAGAGTAATACATATGATTCCAAAAAAATACTATTTGCGTAACGAGGGAAATACACTGTTACAGACCCCCCTTGCTTGAAGAAAATTTCCCAAATTTTCAACAGCGCTAGCTGACACTAAATGTATCCTTGAATGATTATTGTTTTTCATAAATAAGGGTTCCCAGTCGCAATGAAACCAAAAATAAATAAATTTTATTCTATTCTATAATATTCCGCAGAACATCACAAATTAATAAGGAGCTTAAAATGCTTGTCAATAGCTCACTCCAAGGCTATTATTGCTGGTAATTGTGGGTGAGTGCTACACTTTCTCAACATTACCGTCTGCCTCAGATGAATTTTCATCAGCATAAGCAGACTTTAAGTCCTTAGCATTCCAAACTCCTATGGATTCTCCATCTTTATCGCGTAACTCATAAGTCCATGGGGAGAGACGTTTCTTAATATAAAATGGCCCAACAAATTTCGGTGCTAATTTCTTCGTGAAATAGTTGGCAGCATCCGACTTTGCAAAATTTTTCTTCCATACCAGCTGATTAACCTCAAATTGCTCATCCCGTCTTCTTAAATTGTAGGTCTTTTCACTTTTCTTCGCTGCTATATCTAATCTTTTCCGAACTTCCTTAAACAATTTCCTAAAACCTTCTTGTCTGTCCTGTCCTTGCTCGTCACTTTCATTATTTTCTATAACCATTTTCCTTGCATGGTCACCACCATGTAACGTCATATTTCTACCAAAATTTATAAAATAGGGGGTTTGATTAGTAGATTCGTGTTTAGCGGTCCTAGTTGCACAGGCGACTTTGGCTAAATTGACGTCCCAAATCCTATGATTGTCCGAAACATACATTGCCAGCATAGTTTTGATAGTTTTGTTATATCTTTCAGTGGGGTTGGATTGCGGGTGATAATAGGGGTTATACCGAATCTTGACCCCATACTGATCCATCAATTTTTGGAACTCGCGAGACCGGTATTGCTGTCCGTTATCACACAAAATTAAGCGAGGCGTACCAAACATCAAGAATACCTCCTCCTCGATTTTCTTAGTAATCATGGAGGCAGAAGCCGATCTTAAAGGAAATACCACCGCGAACTTACTGAACAAATCTGTCACTACAAGGATATATTGATGGCCACGACTAGACCTTGGCAAAGGACCCATAAGATCTGTCGAAACGATCTCCCAAGGAGAGCGAGCTCTAGGTTGAACAGTCATAAGGCCTTTCGGACCCTTAAGGTCGGTTTTATGTGCAGCACAGGTAACACAACCCTTAACATATTTGGCTACATCATACCTACATTTTGGCCAGTAATACCTTTCGGTAACTCGGCAATATGTTTTAAAAACACCCATATGTCCGCTTGTTGAAGGATCGTGAGCGGCAGAAATAATACTTTTCCTAAGGTCCTTAGGAACCACTTGTTTCCAACAATCTGATGGGGCAGTTAACTCTACATAACTTGGTTTCACATACTTGTATAACTGTCCCTCAGATATCCTCCAACTTGGGAACTTTAGTGGATCCTTTTGCACCTTAGCAATCATACTGCGATACCACCTATCTGAAGTAGAATCGCTTACAACCCTACTTTCTACCGCATCGATCACAGGTACTGATCTCGATAGGGTATCCGGGACAACGTGTTCCTTACCTTTCCTATGAATTATTTTAAAATCGTATTGTTGCAAACGAACTGCCCACCTTGCAAGACGTCCTGTGGGATCTTTCAAGTTTTGTAACCACACTAGCGAATGATGGTCAGTAATTACAGTGAATGGTACCGCTTCGATGTATTGGCGCAGGCGCTCTATGGACCATAATACACTTAAGCATTCGCGTTCAGTGGTGGAATAGTTACGCTCTTGCCTAGTCAAAGACCGACTAAGGTAGCATATGACCCGATCCCCATCGGGGTGCGGCTGCGATAGCACTGAACCGAGACCATACCCTGACGAGTCACACTGAATTACAAATGGGAGGTTGTAATCTGGACAACTAAGTACTGGTGCTGAGACAAGACATTCCTTGATTTTGTGAAATGCCTCATCACATTCCTGCGTCCAGTTAAACTTCTTAGACTTCCTAAGAAGCACAGTAAGTGGGGATATAACAGTAGCAAAATTAGGAATAAACCGCCTGTACCACGAAAAGGTTCCTACAACCCTCCGTACCTCTCGTACGGTGGTAGGAATAGGCAACCGCAACATGGCTTCTACCTTATCAGAATCTACATGCAGGCCATTCCTATCGACAACATACCCGAGGTATTTCATCTCTGGACGGCAGAATTGGCACTTTTCCCAACTAACAGTGAGTTTTGCCTCCCGTAATCTTCGAAGGACCTCTTCCAGGACAGCTAGATGCTCCTCGAACGTTTGCGTTACCACCACCACATCGTCTAGATAAACAAAGACATGTGGTTCTAGGTCAGCACCTAGAACACGGTCGATGAGCCTTTGCCACGTGGCTGGTGAGTTGTGTAAACCAAAGGGCATTCTTCTAAATTGGAATAACCCCCTACCGGGTACCGTAAAAGCTGTATATGCACGTGAAGCTTCCGCCACTGGCACCTGCCAATATGCCGATTTAATATCCAGAGAAGACAGATAGTGCGCTTCTCTTAATTTATCGAGGGTATTGGTGACGTACGGAAGAGGGTAGCTATCCCGCTCTGTGACAGCATTTAGTTTCCTAAAATCAACACAGAAACGGTAGCCCCCGTCCTTTTTTTTGACAAGTAAAATGGGTGACGACCACCCACTGTTCGACCTCTCAACGATTCCGTTTTTTAACATGTTCTCAAGTTCACGGTCAATGTGTGCTTGGATTACCGGTGAAACTGGATAGTAACGCTGCTTAATGGGTGGTGAGTTGGTGACTATTACGTGCTCTGCAAGATCGGTGCAGCCTAACTCATTTCCCATTAGCGACCTGTTTCGATCCAACAACGCTTGTAACCGTGCTTCCTGTAGAGACGTTAGCACCGTCTTACCCCTAAGATGATCTACCTCATCGATACACACTGGTTGGTCCGAGAAATACCACTCATTGTGACGCAGATCAGGTACTATACCCATATGTCGCCAAAAATTCGTTCCTAGAATTAACGTATGCGGCAATTCAGGTACCACCAAGACCTTGATCAATTTTACCCGATCTCTGACACAAACGGGAATTTCACATGTACCAATACTTTCCACACATTCACCATTAGCGACTGTGCATTTAAGTCTTCCAGATGTGTCTAACTTAATACCTAGATCTTTAACGAGTGTCCACCCCTTACTACCGATGATAGTAGAGGAAGCTCCCGAATCGAGCAACCCTAGCAGGGTTTTCCCCATGATATTTACTTTTAGATAAGGACGCTCGTCATTCTGAGCATGTTCCAGAATGAAGTCTAAAACTGGCTTAAAACTATTGGTCGATTCCAGAGACTCAACGCACTTAAGTCGACCACTTAAGAGCGTCTTACCCCGTTTCCCTTATTCGAGCATGTAGGACAGTTTTTAACCGTAACACCCTCTTTCTTGCACTTAAAACAAGAGAGTTTCCTCGACATGGCGCAACCAATGGCTCGGTGTCCAGGTTGCTTACAATTGTAACAAATGATGACTTTACTAGGGGAACAATCACTTGCTTGAGCCGGAGGTGACCTATTGATCGCATCTACGTCCGTGGATACGTCTACGTATGCTAGGTCCCTTTCTAGAGCATTATTCCGGCGTGGAGAGGGTTCTACATAATTTTTAATCATGTCCCTCTTAGCCTCCATGCTCCGACACATAACACGAAGATCCGCAAGTGTTGTTGGCATAGGATCGTTAAGACGTTCGAGGTAGTATGGGTGAAGATTTTTCAAAATGATCCTCAATTTTGCTTCTTCGGAAATTGGACACCGTAAACGATTAAAGTAACTCGACATGATAGCAAGATATACACCAATGGACTCGGAGGGATGTTGTGTTCTCTTCTGGAGTTCCTCAAACAACTCGTCTTCGTAATTTGAAGATAAATACTCTCTCTTAAATTCCATAACCAGTTCATCCCAACTATTTACTCTTTCTCGGCAATCCTTATAAAACTGGTAGGCCTTATCGGAGAATAAATCAATCCCCGCACTCAATAAAGCATCCTTAGGGAAGTTACGAGCCGTTCGAAGTTCCTCTACTCGCTCGAAGAAAGCGCTAACGGATATACCGGACCGCTTGTCCCCTGAGAACTTTTGAAGGTTCCACTTGTGTGGTGGAATCATTTTACCTGTGTCCATGTGTTGACTGTGGAGATTTGCAGCTGGAGGTTGATCTCCATTACCCAACGAAGAAGACCTAGACACATTTGCTAAACCGCTCTGGAAAGTGTTTGCTCCTACTTGTCTCTCCATGAAACTTAGTGCCGGTGGTGTACTACTCTCCTTTCTTTTCTCGAATTCTTCGATTTTGTTGTTAAATTTGGCCAGTAATGTCAGAGCAGTAGCAGTTAACTCAGATTTCTTCTTCCGCTCCTCGGGGTCCTCGCCTACCATGTTATCTAATCTTCCCAAAGTATGATTAAATTTTGTTTGAATCTTCAAAGCTTCATTACTTCCTTTACCATTGCTAAGCTGATCAACCAATATCGATAGACTGTCTAATTTCTTCTTAACTTCGTCATAATCTTCCGCAAAGGTAAAAGGGTAGTTAGGATACTTCAAGCTGTCTCCATCTTTCTCTAACTGTAACGCTTGAGTTAAACGACGACGCATTTCCTCGCAGTTGCCTGTAGCTACGCCTCGTAATGTTAATTCATACTCGAGTTCATCTTTTTCAAGTCTATTTACAAGCATCTTTCGCGCCATTTTGTAAGATATGTTCACTCAATATATATCACCTTGTATTATTTACAAAAAATATATAAAATAATACCTTGCTAATAACTGTAGTTTCTTATTAAAAATCAACCAAATGACTAACCTTTTAACTCCCTCAATATGATCAAAATCTTTCAAAAAAAATAGATGAAGAATCGCAAATTTTCGCGGAAATTGGAAATATCTCAACACACATTAGCTGAAAATCACACTTTTACTAATCGGCCCCACGTTGGTACCGCCATTAATGTTACCTACTAATCGGTAGCAATAGACAGCTGTCAGTTGTTGACAGTTGGGCATTCGCCGGCCACACTACAGTGGAGACGGGCTGGGTAAGAAAAAAAGATGTTGGGTTGAGCGCCAAGTAGATTTTAATCTTTTGTCAAATGCCTCAACAATTCAGAATTTTGCCCCCCTTAAATCTACTAAACAGGGACACACACACGTACAAAAAAATGACAAATCTGTTAAAATCACTAAAGGTGTTTATTACTATGAAACGTTAAACTGATATATAAAACAAATTATGTATTTTAGACAATAGTAAAGGTTCGTCTTCAGCCAATGTGTGATTAGAAAAATTATATATTCACCCATATACAAAAGGTAAAAAAAAAGGTCAAAAGAATATTATATATATACCCCAAACTATTATGTTTCGTAAATGAGCAGAAATTAGCTACCTATATAAATTATTAAAAGAGAAATTTAATGGTTTCAGTGTTTAGCTCAAGCTTAAGCGCAACCACTTAAAACGCACCAATATAAGAAATGCTGTTAGTTACGAAAACTAACTTCCGCTGTACATATAATAATTATATCTATCAATGTAAAATAAAATTTACCTAATAACTATAAACTTAAATTAAGCACAGTATACAATTTCCCCCCCAAATATATTGACAAAAAAACATATGATATATGACTTAGCTGTCGGTATGCCCCAGTCCAGGTGGTTGATGTGGGAATCGAAACAGTCCTGCTTTACTGGATTGTCTTCCCCAGAGAGTGAATGGGAGATGACACCTCAAAATGTGTCAACGCAGGAGCTGCCGAGCCAAAGAAAATAGAAGCGGGTTGATGGAGTAGTCTCCCCATACAAAGACCCTTCAACGAAGGGTCTGGTATTCCTGTTTTCCCAAGAAAGAAAATAAATATCCACCGTAATCAGTAACAATGGGTAGGATAAATACTGTATTCAATGATTACACTAAAAATTGCCGAAATGATCCCTCTGAAAGGTGTGATTTGCAAAAATGCCTCCAAAATCGAAAACTACGAAGCAACAACTTGAAATCACAATTAATTATAATACGAAAAATAATCCCTTGAAAAGGATGACTCTAGGTCAGAATGCTTTCGTATCAATAGCTGAAGCAAAAATGAGCACGATGGTAGCAGTTATCAGCGGAAATTTAAAAAAAAATCGAAACAAAAAAGGAGAATTAAATCTTCTAAAAACTATCCCAGTAGTTATGCAACCAGAAATACATGACTGAAGTGATAAGTGTTACTTAATGCCCAGAGATGTCTCTACTCAACATTAAATTCCAATGAGTGCTTTAGAAATAACACAACAATCAATCACTAGACCCATTCATACAAGTTAATCAAAGAAAAGCCATTTGCATAATAAAATTGATTTATTAAGTTAATCCTCTTATGATCTTTAACAATCAATAGGGAAAATCGCGATATAACTAATAACTGGTTGGTAGCACTGTCAGAATATTGAGATTCTGACGTCAGTCCGTCAAAACGTCAAAAGTCAAAGCTAGAAATTCAAAACAGTTAAGGAAATAATTTAAATAAGTTGAAAATAGTATGTAAAACTTAACACTAGGCTAATGCAAAATGGTAGGTGGAGTCTCTTTGCTTTTACTGCTAATCCTTTGCTTCCTAAACCGTTCTGTTAATAATTATTAATGATCTCATCCCTTATTTATTTTTCTAGACTTCCCTTATGAATCTTATTAGCTCTTCTTGCAGCACTTATACAGAATAATGCGGCCCGTGACCATTACAAGGTTACACTCAATTTAGAACCCTTGTATGCAACTTATTCGGACTTTTATCTCAATGAAAATAAAACAACGGTGAACTGGAATCGTACACCAGATCTGGTTCTAGGGCTTCCATGCGTAACTACCTTTTCCAAAACATACAGACAGACAGGTAACCTTATGCTACTTACTATACCTATAAACAACAACTAAGGATTATTTTAGGGTCATTACATACTAGGAAGAAAAACCACGGGGGCATTAAAGAATAATACTCGGTATTTATTTATGTACCCACGTATCACTTGGTATATCTATGGAAATAGAGTAATACATATGATTCCAAAAAAATACTATTTGCGTAACGAGGGAAATACACTGTTACATGTCAACAATCTTTCCTTGGAATGTGTAAAAAAATTTCTCTTCTTCAAATAATGCTGTTTTGCATGTTATTGGGTTTAACTGAAGGTATCATGTTTAATAGATAAATTCAATAATCAGCACTTGATTGTAACTTTCGATCGTTCGCTTAGAGAGACTAACCGTACTGTAATGACATATTAAAGTTAAACTTATATATCAACTGTCTATGTAAACTTAGTTCGAACCTGAGTAATACAGTTTTAGTATCTTTTATATCTCGGTGTTTTTATATAGTTAATCAAAAACCTAAGTAATATTTTGTCCTGATATTATAATATAATACAGTTTGCATAAAATATGAGAGTTTACACGCCACTAGCGATTACCTTATATGGTTGTTATACCACAACTTCAACAGTAGATACTTTATCGTGCTAATTTACATGCGTGCCAAATTAAAAAAAATATATATAAGCCTACAAGTAGATATCCTGTTTACAAGAGATGGTCTACACAGATACAGACACGCAGACAATTTTTATTAAATATTTCAGTTCAGTCTATCAAAAAACGAATTTTTGTATACCATTATTTTTCTACAATGGTTATTAAAAATGTATTAAGATTAATTATGTATTTGATACGACAGAGACAGCCAAGAAAGTTCATTAAGCACGATCAGCCAAGATGGAACACCTGTTTACCACAATAGAAAGGCCATTAGAGTAAGTACTACCGACTTAATAGACATGTGAATCTACTGGATCCGGCGGATGGTGCAACATACAGATTCTGCCAAGGGGCTGAGGAAACCTCACTCCATGTCCTGTGCCAACTAGAATAGGAGAGCCACAATATATCCAAAGAGGTCGCGTCGCGGTGGTCAAGGCCCATCGGCCAGCTACTCCGTGCTAGTATAATCTAATGTACAATATTTTACAGATTTTTCAGTGTTAATACATTCCGAAGGTCATGTAGATCTAAGAAACATGAGAAGACCAATGGTGTTACATTTCAGCAACATGAAGTGAAGGTAGCCATATGGTCCTGTAAAGTTTTATTTGATTTACACGCAATGTGTATAAACGATTAAAGAAAACATAAGAAATAAACAAAATCATATTCATTATGCCATTTCTTCTACTAATTATACAATTTTTTTGTAGAAGTATACACATTCTTATGATTATTTTAGTAGTGACTTTAAAGAACAGGAATGAATTTATTGATAAAAAATTGAAATGTCACACAAATTACCTCTGCACTTATTTTATGTTATATTGATCTAAAGTATTCTCACAAAGAGTGTTTTCAATAATTCTTACTACAAAACTGATTATCTAGAAGTTGCCGGTTCCGTCAAAAATAAAAATGTATTACACACTTATTAGCTACTCATTTTTCTTACGTCGTACAATATCTGAAAAGGGTTTCTGTAAGGGCTGAAAACAATAAAAATAATTCGAAAATGCCATGCGTACCACAACTTAATATCTATCAGTCAGGCCATAAAATTCTTTGTATGGTCTTAACGTTATCCTCTTACATATCTAAACCTGAGCCTTTCTATGCGGGATGCTAGTTGAAATGGGGGTGAGCACTAAATCACCGGACATGCGACCGGACAATCTTATCGGCGACACAAAGGACAATATGGCGGAACTCGCGTGCGATGGCCAGATTGCGTGTCGTCTTGGGTTTTCCTTAACTCCTTTGGTAAAGCTCGGCCTGTTGTGCTTTTCACGCCAAACTACAAACGAACGAAATTTATGTTTTATGATCATTTGTTTTGTCATTTAAAATTCGAGTAAACAATTAAACCAAATATTGCTGTTGGGAATAGTAACTAAATTTAAGACATGTGGCCTTAAATCCATAATAAATTCTTACTCTATCCAGAACAGCAGCCATTTCATAAAATAATGATCGTTGAGCAAACATTCAAGTTCCTAGATATCATTTAATATCACGAATTGTTAGTGATATATCTGAAAACTATATACTTTCAAAATTGTTACTAATAATACTTATAGTATTATTATATATTTTGTGGCACATGTGGTACATGGGGTAAGGAAAAAGTCTGGTATCACACAAATTATCTTTACTAGGTGCGACCGGTTCCATAAGT
Organism: Stenurella melanura; assembly: GCA_963583905.1. Lineage (NCBI taxonomy): Eukaryota > Metazoa > Arthropoda > Insecta > Coleoptera > Cerambycidae > Stenurella > Stenurella melanura. The sequence continues at coordinate 53,517,490 of OY757316.1, read as the reverse complement.
ATCAAAAATTTACATGTTTAAACAAGCACAGAGAATTCAAAGCAATGTTACCTTATCCACAAATAATTTTCGCTCAAATTTAACATCTTCACGTTTCATAATATTCTAAACCTCTCTCAACAACAAAAGAAAAGATTGAAATTTGTTTACGATTACTATGCTTCCATTTCACTACGTGGTTGTGGAAGTAAAAATATGACATATGAGGATAATATTTGCCATACAGTTAATAACATTGGCAATACGCTGAAGCCGATAGAATCATTTCAAAAAATTTGTACGTCGTAGATTTCTCGCAAATCGCGTGTTAAGTGTGCTAATATTAGCAGACTTAGAACGCATGGGAAATGATGGCTCCCATGTATAAATCAAGAGGTTTTTTTGTAAATAATAATTAATTATCATTACAATAACTTTGTGGCCAACTCAAAACTACATAAACCAAATATTATATAAGTTTAAGTTGAGTTTTAGAAAACTATGTTCTTAAAAATAAATTTCAATTTAAAAAGCACAAGTATATAATGAGATCTGCTCCTTATGACATTAACACTAACTCCAACCGTACAGCATACAGCATCTAATATTTTGTAGAATTCCGTTTAAATGCCATAGGAACTTAAAATATTACCACGTAGAATAACTTGAGAATGCCTTGGATAAATGGAATATCAGGCACTATATTTTAATGTAAGGACAGGATGTTCATTGAGAGATATTACAGACAACTAAAAGAATCCCAGCCTCTGTGAAAAATAATACGATTACTCCAACAAATGAAGAAGGATGCGTTTTAGTTCTAATCTGTCTACATCAGAGTGGTCCTCATAGTTTTTATGTACAGAGCGGAAATATGCAAACTGACTGACAAACAAGGCGGATTGTTTACTTTTGTTTATGCCGGATGAAACCTGGAGCTTCTTTTCTTTTCAAAGGCCTTTTTAATGGTTTTAATAAAGAACGCTAAACAATAATTACCTGATATTGTGAAGGTAGGTTAAGACAGCGGACAAGTAAATTTTAGTGTGAAAATCGCTGTTACATACTATGTAGGTACACTGTGGAGAAAAATAGTTACTTTAAGTAGTTTGTGCCTAGTTGTGGCGTTATTAATAGTTATACTGAAAAATGTGAATGCAGTACTTTACCTAGTACTCCAAGGACCTTTCTCTTAAATATATAACTTTTTGCTATTTTATTTTATTTTATAAAATCAAAGTAATATTTCGCATAAAATTTTGAACATTATTAAAAAAAATAATTGTACTTTGCTGGTTGATAGGTAACCGAGAACATTTCAATCTCACCATAAAGTATCGTATTCCATCCTGTGATACTGAAATCTTTTGGAAACAAATTAATATGCAGGTATCCTTGGAAACATGGATACGCATTTAGATGCGGCATGCAATTTGTTACAGAAAAATGCAAATAAAATAGAATTGTAAACAAGCTAAGCATTTAGTACAGTAAACGAATGAAATGGTATAGGAAATTTTGAATAGTTTGGGATATTTGGACCCTCTATGTAAAAGCAAGCTCTAATCACGGGAGAATTACAAACATGCCGGAACATGTTCTTATACATGGTGTAATTAGTTTCATGTCATTAAATAAACTGGTCATAGGGACAGACTAGACAAACAAAAAACCTATATGACTTTTTTCTCTAATGGCACTTTTATCTAGGTTTCAAATTTGAATGTTAACGTAGGAAGCATTTGAGAACCGCTGTTTTTCAGGGTCAGTGGATGTTATTATTCCGAATATTAGAAATAATAAAAAACTGTAATACCCGGCTTGTGTTCCCGCCGGAAGAAGTGCGGCACTTTGATGGGATTACTTGTACCGAACTTTTTATACCACTAATTATGAAAATGTAAATAATTCCTTCTCTTTCTGCACAGCACAAGCATAACATAGCCGCAGGGGTTTAAATAGGATTTGTTTACATGCGTTTTTTAATTTGGAACAAATTTATTGTAGCTTTTATTGTCGTTTTTTTCCCAATCAGGTATCGAAAATTAAAAATCGAGTCTTTGGTCTCTATGAAAATCAATTTAAACAGTAATAAACAGATCAAAACAAGACAGCGAATACTAATAATAATAATCGTACCTTCAATGCCCACTAGGTAATACCCAATAACTGAGAAATTCTTTTGAATTTCTCACAAAAATTGTTCGAAATGACCTCCATCTCCACGTATACACATTTCGGTACGTCTAACTAAGGACATATGCACTCCGTTCAACACATTTGGTAAATTAGGATAATATTTTATGGTTTCTCTGCACATTAAAATACGTGTTTGCAATTGTTCTAAAATGTCAATTGGATCACGGCAAACCAGAGATTTACAATGCCCCCAAAAATAAAAGTCCATCGGATTTAAGTCCGGCGATCTAGCAGGCCATGGTACTGGTCCGCCACATCCAATCCATCGTCGAGGAAACTTCATGTTCAAAAAATTTCGAACAGCCAGACTAAAATGGACTGGCGCACCATCGTGCAAATACCACATTCTTCTGCGTGTAGCCCAGGATACATCTTCCAACAAATTTGGCAATGATTGTTGCTAAAAATTTAAGTATACATCGCCATTTAATCTTGCGGGTAATTGTATAGGTTCAATTATTTCATTGCCTCTGTTTTGCATTTTATTTGTGAAAGTCTGTGTTTTCTTATGTTTTTGAAAAATATAAATGTTTATTTGATTGATTATTTGAATTTACATGGCCATGGCTAAATGAAGCATGTATACGCGCATAAGTTTACCCGAACCATACGGCTTCGCAAGGGCCTCCCGCTGCCGTTTTCCGGGCTCGACATGTAAAAGCCAGTGCCGGAATGAAAGAGTTAAGAATACATGTTGTTCCAGAGCGTGTTATATAATTATTATATAGCATCGTATTTGCTGTAATATGGAAACAAGCAACACAGTCATTACAAAACAAACTTGTTTACTTGAGCATAAAAATGTGGTGGCTAACAATACAATAAAACATTTGAGAAAATTGATTTCCTGCGTCAGCTGTGTATTTATATTTAATCATAATTAAAGTCTGTCTTTTAATGAAAATTTGTCATTATTATAGTACACAAGTTTATAAAAAATTATTCTCCCAAAATTTTGGTTACCAATATTGACAAGAGCGTTGCAGAACTTAACAGATCATAGAACTAAAAACAGCAGATTTAGGGCAATGGAGAAACTTAAAAAGTGGTTTTAAAAATATGAGGTACATGTATTAACAGCGTAGTGGTTTTGACAATAAGACACAGTTTATACTGCTGTAAAATGAAAAGACGCACTTCACTCACTACACTGTTAAGGTATCAGGTCATATGCCAAAGCACTCTTGTTTCCACTAGTAAAAGTAACTACGTGTTTTTGGCAATAAATAAACCATGAATTAACAGCTCTGTAAATAAGGTGATTTACTGCTACTAATTTCTTGGTTATATTCATGCAAATTGAACAAATTCTGTTTCCATGGTTGAATTTACAACTCAGTCCTAACACATTTATTATAAGAACTACAAAAGTATGGCGAAACTAAGTGATCTATTTTACAAGATTCACGAAAAAGTTACACTAAGGTGGATTATTTTATAGAAGTTTTATAGGAATCGTCTAATAATTTAAATATCGTGAAATGATTGCTACTAACACAAAAATATTTTATAGAAGGAGGCCATCTTGAGGGGCTAGTGTTCGTGATGGTAAATATGACAAGATATAAAAATTTAAAATATCAAATGTTTATTAGAATTTTTGGAGTCAGAAACGTGCTAGCTATGCAGTTATGACTACTAAAACAAATTAGTGTAAGTTACATTGTAAAAAAACTCAAATTCATAAAATCGATATTTATAAAATTTCAAAAATTATTAGAAATCATCAATAAATATGAGGCCCGTTAAAAATATATTAAAAATATGGCCATAGTGCACAGTAAAATTTTCTCCGCATCAAAAATTGCAGTCTTGGTAAGGCAGAACAAGTCTCTTAAATAATTGTTATAGGTTATTAGGTACCTAGTGTTAAACGACCCAATCACTATGCCATATGCTTTTAGTGTCAAAAACACTTCTTAAACTTTTAGGATACATTTTAGAAAACATTTTATTCGATTAGTGTGTATAAAGCAGCATTTTTTTTAACAGTGATGTGTGTTTTATAACACAATTAAATGAAGCTTTAATAAAACTGCTATATAGTGATGGTACCAAATTTTCATAAGGCTTCTGGAAATATTTATACAATTATTTTGTAATGGTCCCAATAGGCGCTACAAGATGTCAACAGCGACTGAAATATTTTATAAGATGGTGCCAATTTTGCATTTATAGCTGCTGTGAAAACGTTATGAAAGTGTTTCTGAGAGTAATATTGTTTTACAAAATTTGCATCAGAAACATTCCTACAACTTTTATAAAATATCAAATTGCTAGTTGGGCAATACATGTATATAATAATCAGATTGACCCAGTGACTGTTGAAATTATAGTCAATACATTGTGTGCTAATCCATAAGTGATTGTCTGAAAATTAAGTTTGCAGTTAAATGTTTCTAGAAGTAAAGTGGCGAGATGTTTCAAATGTCACACAGCGTACATACCGAAATTTATGCATACACTTGAACAAGGAAATGTGTGTAGGAAGTGGAGTTTTGCTGATTGCCACAAGTGCATTTTTTTAAGAAACGCAAATTTCCATAAGAAAATAATTATTAGCGGCTAAGCAACATTTACTACGTATTGTTCTGTCACAGAACTGCTGGTGGCGGTCACAAGAGAATCTTAATTACGAAATAAAGTGTAGAAGACAATATTATTAAAAATGTAATGTTTAGTACGGAATATTCATCGAAAGTATGACTATTTTTAAGTAATTTGAATTGTGGGATATTACTAATGTTCTAAATACCCAGTTGCAAGACATACTTGACGAATTACCATTTCTCGTTCTAGGGGACTTATATTCACAATTTGATGTGCCACTTATTTATAATTAGAGAGTAATTTACACCTGGTTAAGCGAACACTTACCTCTACTGGATATGACACAGCAGCCCATTAGACAACTGATCGCCTTTATCTCCAGACCTGACACCACTGGATTTTTATTTATAGAGATTATTGAAAAAAAGTGTACAAAAATTCTCATAGCAATAGAATGAAAAATAATGTTGGATTGTAGTCTAGTGGAAGTTAATTAAATATTTCTGTTGAATTGTGTTAATTCTTGATACTAATAATATTTGTGTTTATATGAAAATGACTGATTGATATTTTAACTGGTTGAATAAATTGAACACTAAAAGTGAATAATTTTTTCCAAAAGTTTTTATGTAGTATAAATTTTTATTGATTTTCTAATTTTCTTTCTCATATTTCATAATCGTAACCAATGAAATGGCTGAAATGAAAATGCCCAGATATGTTTTCGGTCAAATCGCTAGTAAGCCCAGTACGATTTTTGAAACTAATATACGATTCAAATGTATTGACCCCTCACTTTAACCGCGAATATCTCAGGAACAGAGGAACGTCAAAAATTGAAAAAAATATTTGTTCATTGTGTCTCTATGTTATATTGAAAAATGTCCTACTTCTTAAGGAAATATTGACCATGCCAGTTTAAAATGCATATCTTGGAAAATATGCCTCATATGCAAATAATATTTTAGATACCGATAAAACCCGGTATTTTTTTTTTTTCGAGGAAATTTTTTCATAATTTTTTATTCTAAAATTTTGCAGATTCTCAAAAACATGACCTCATGTTTATTTGGTTGCTCATCAATGTGTTTAAAAAAGTTTAATCAAATAATTTATTACAAACCTATAATATTACATAAAATGTAAGCATTTTCAGATAAAAGAATTGGTGGATATCAAATGTTAATTTAGTTATCAAGCGCAATTTTTTGGCTTCCAAGTTATTCAGAAAAAGGCAAAAGCGAAAAAATTGTGAGAAGTGATTAACATCTACTGCTCGTGTAAGCATTAAAAATGTGTATCACAAAATTACATAGTAAAGATGAATTTTGGTGGTGATTGTTTGTGAAAGGCCTAAGAACAGCTAAGGTAACTTACTTAAACAAATCATGTTATGCATTTTTCGAGTATAATATTAGTCATATGTATTTTTAGGCCTTTTCTCATTTGTTACTGTAATTTTACTGGTGTCACGTAAAAAAAGGGCAAAATTGAAGGACAAATTGTTGCTGGCGACATATGAGAAAAGGGCAGATTATTGGGACCACTTTTTCTGGTATCGTTAAAAACAGGGTGAATTTTGGAACAGCAAAGATACCTACCAGACGAGTACCGATTTTATTTTTGAATATTTTAAACAATAAAAAAAAACAAGTTTTGTTCAACAAAACTGTAATTTCGTTATTGTGGTAATTTTGGATTTTAAACATGAATGCCTAAGTACTTGTGTCCTTTCTGTGAACCATCTAACAGCTGTTTTTTGGGAATGTTTAATGAATATTGTGTCAAATAAGATTTGAGCTGTTATACCTATATTTTGTATTTGCTATGTTGATAATAGTGCATATTACTATATTTTATTTAATTGTTATATGTGATACCTTGAAGCAGAGAAAACATATAGTGTGTTTCAACTCGGCACATCGAGGCTGACGTCTATATATTTTTTTCGTGCCATTTACTTATTGTTAACTATTTAATACTTTTTATGTGCATAATATTCCACTGATCAATTTTACGGGAATATTTTCACCTGTTCGTATCGCTAACTTATATTAAACGTATATACCGGTATATAAAATATGTCACATTTTCTTCAATGGAAGAATTTAATAATACAAAATGTTGCATTATTAAATATTTTTGTTTTAAATTTATTTGTCTATTTTATTCCCCTTTCTGACGATATTATCGACTGGCGCCCGCACTTAGCTTATTTAATGCCTTATGCAAATCTTCATAACATAAAAACTAATTTTTTATTAAATGCAAACTAAACGTATCCACAATCCTAACTGAGCTACCGGCCTGTTGTCGCTTACTATTTGAAAAGCTGGTAGGTATGCAAGAATTGATAAATAACCGAATTAGCATGAGGTCGCGTTTTTGAGAATAACTGCAAAATTTTATAATAAAAAATTATGAAAAAATTTCCTGGTACAAGAAATGCCGTGCTTTATCGGCATCTGAAATATTATTTACATAATATGCATATTTTCCAAGATATAACGGATTTAAAATGGGTATGGTCAAAATTTCCTTAAAAAGTAGGACATTTTTCAATATAACTTAGCAGAACTTCAAAACTGTCCAATGTACAGTATTGAAATTTCAGTGGACAATTTATAATACACACATAATGAACACACAATTTTCAATTATTTTCGTTCCTACATTTCTGAGATATTCGCGGTTAAAGTGAGGGGTCAAGTTGCAACCAAAAAGATGAAATAACACATCTTTATATATGTAACTGGTGACTTAAATCTCAGTCATAGTAGGAAATATGGAAAAGTAAATGATCTCATCCACATTCATGATTTGCTTGTAATTTTCTCCTAATCTTAACTGATAAGAGAAGGCAGTAAAATCATTACATTACCATTGAAAATCATTGCTTTCTGTGAAAAACAAACGTTTCTACGTGATTTATGCTTAAACACTTTGACAAATAAGATTCTTTTCTTTAATAACATACAAATCACAACAATACAGCACTTAATGTGTGGTGCGTTTTATTGCCGCATTTAAAAAAGAATAGAACAATTCTGTTTTAAGTAATTAATGCTTATCGCGTAGGTACATTGCAGATAGGAATTTTAATTTTTCACAAACTGCGTTATAAACGGGCTGATATACAGAAGTTTTATTAGAACTGATTAGTTATGTTGCTCATATTTTATTACCTCGTTACAATTGTACAGCTAGAAATATATTGCATTCTGAACGTTGTCACATTTATAAGTTGTGTAACTAGGAAATTTTATGGAAATTGATAATTATTTTGAACAGACAATCAGTAGTTCTTCTTTAAAATAAACAATAAATATTTTACAAAAATCGTCTACATCCGTCGAAGGGTTAGGTGGTACATAAGGGTAAATAGGGTAGATAAGTGAAGCAAGCTAGTAAAATTTGGGATTTGGTATATACAGGATGTCCCAGAATTAGGTTCCCTGACGGAAACCTGTGATTTTTGAATTCATATTGGGCCCGTTTAACCCAACTTACCTTAGTCGAAAAATGCATCCCTGAGGAAGTACATCCTCTTAAAATGAGACAGAAAGCAACTGTTTTTTCCAATAACTTCCCTTATGTTGAAAATAAAATTTTCAAATTTTGGTGGGAGCTATATCTCTATAAGTACTCTTTGTAAACTTGACAACAACCAAATGTCTTTTGTTTCTCAATTTTTCTTCACAATATTTAATATTTGATTGGCTATTATTTTTTAATCGCCCTGTAAAATAACGGAATAGTTGAATATTTTTTCAGAGCATTGAAAGGAAGGAGTGCAAAAAGGTACTGTTAAAATTTCTTGTATATTAATCAAAACACAAGGAATTATGGTTTTTTCCTCCATTTGTATTTAACATTTATTTGCAATTCGAGAATAAAATGTTGTAATAATAAAGAATTACAGTTTATTCTAAAAAATACATTAATAACAAATGCACCACATGACATCCACCTGTTTCAGTACACAAATTAATACTTTTAAAATTTTGTGTAATATCAACGAAAAATCAAGAATTATAATTTTTTCTCTGTAGGTGCTTGTGAAACAGGAAACCCGTCGCGTTTGAAAAGCAAAAGATATTTAGTTGTTATCAATCTTACATAGAATACAGGTCCCATGAAAACTAGAAAATTTTATTTTCAAAATATTGGAAAAAAAAATTTCTGCCTCACTTTAAGCGAATGTAGTTCCTCAGGGATGCATATTTAGACTGAGGTAAGTTGGGTTATATGGGCCCAATATGAACTCAGGAAGCTCATGTTTCCCTCCGGAACTTAATTTTGGGACACCGTGTATACTAGAAATTAGGAGCTCACTGCATTAGGAGTTAACTAAATAAATTTGAAGTGGTCATTTGCTTGATACATCCACGTATTACAACGTCATCTGGAACTAGATTATATTTTGAAATGGTTCCTTTGAAGAGTTGGAAGTAAATAGGGGTAAATAAGAGGAAATAAGTAAAGCAAACCAGTAAAAGTTCAGGAACATAGGATTTGGTGTATATACTAGAAGCCAAGATTTTAATATTCTTTATGACATCTGTCGCCACCACATTTAATATCCTCTCTCCATTATTGGAAGGATTATCAAAATAAAACTGTGTTTTAGTGTATGTATAAGAAAGAAGTTCTAAAAAACGTTCTCATTAGCACATCGGGGCCGACGATTTCAAATATTATATTATTAAAATTCTATAAGCAATTATTTTCACTTACTAGAGTGCAAATATAGTATCAAGGTGTTTTCATTTAAAAAGACTCGGATGGGAAATCTGAATGTGGAAGTGGTGATAAGGAATCACTACGGCAGCGGTTTTCTCTACTATGCAGTGGACATACCATGAACCTACAATATATCTATATGGACTACACTTTGGATTACTCTATCCTAGATATTTCCTACATATTTTGGGCCTTATAGATATTCCTCGCTACTTAGGCACATACTTGCATATGTAGTGGGGCCAGATATAAACTGCCCTAGGGCCCGCTGTGGCTCTCGACGGCTCTGATTAACTAATGCGCTAATATTAGCGGACCTTGTTCATGGCGGCAAACATAGCCAGACTTATAGTCTATGTAAAGAAGACAGAAAGAATGTAAATATGCAAAGACGAGATTACCTCCCTCCTCCCATTTTCAAGGATGCTGAACACGACGCAAGTGATGGGAGAAGTTTCTGTCTGCCGCAACCCCCTGAAGTGGCTAAGAACCACCCCTTTTATGGATCCCTTTAAGTTTTTATATATAAACGGGTCTGATGAGTGATTTATTGACGGGCTATACTTGAAATAACATGGAATTGGGTTATAGACTAAATGGAATTCAGACAGCCGGCCTAGGAGATTGATTAAACCCTCCCGAGGGCTGAAAAATCATTTTTGAATTCGGTTTAAACGCGTATACTCCCGCTTTCGGGGTCGTTGATCACGGAAGAAATATTCGTTTTTAACTCCAATACCTTCTCATCCCTCAAACGGGCAGAGACCACCCCTCACTCACCAGAAAGCGTGTTATTCAGGATTTACAGGTTTTTCTGCACATGATCATCATTCCTGTGCATATAACTTCAGTTTTCACGGAAGAGAAGATCGTAGTGATCTTGGGGGTAATCTCAACCCTTGAAACTCATGTGAACGTGTGAAACTCATTAATTGCACTTTGGATCGTCAATATGCCCTCCCCCGTTTTCACAAGCACTGATCACGATAAAAATATTCACCTCCATCTACGACTCTCCTCAACCTCTATAATGCATGGACGGAAACTTACTCTCATCCACCAGTTATCGCTGGGGCGATGATTGTTTAGATTACTGAGTAGAGTATAATGATTTCTCAATCGGGGAATATTGAATAAAAAATTTTGTGGTCAATGGCGATGTTGTTTATTCAAAGGATTATAAGAAAATATTTTCATGACCAAATGAACTAGGTATTTGCTTACAATTGATTCAAAATACCTAAGTCGTTTACAAATAGCAATAGGATTGTATCCTCATATTCCTCAAGATGTATATCGCACACGGTCTGTTCTTCTTCGTCCGCCGCTTCAGTGAGCAGATCTGATCTGGAATCGTTTAACAAATTTCAGGGATTAGATTAAAATAAAAACCACCGTCATCAAGGTCATCGTCATCTGCTCGCTCTTCTATACATACAACTTTATCATCTGGGGTATAATTTTCACACATTTCGAAATTTTTTATCGTGATCGGCGCCTGCGAAAACAGAAGGAGGAGTTGCCTATTGAGGATTCAAAGTGTAATTAATGAATTTTGCACACCTTGGAAGGGTTGAAGTAACCCTCGGCGTCGCTATCACGTTCATTTTCGTAAAAACTGAAGGGATACGCACAGGAATAACGATCATGTGAAGAAAAACCATTGATAGTATGGTTTCTGGTAAGTGAGGGGTGGTCTCTGCCCGTTTGGGGTATGAAAAGGGGTCGGAGCTAAAACGAATATTTTTTCCGTGATCAGCGACGCCGAAAATGGGGGGGATACGCATTTGAACCGAATCATCTGAAAAAAAAAGAATTTCCACCCCTAGGAAGGGTTTAATCAACACCCTAGGCCTGCTGTCTGAATTCCACTTACTCCATAACCCAATTTCATGTAATTTCAAGTATATTCCGATAGAGATTAAATGGATATAATTTTAAAATCTCATGTAGAAAACAAGGTATCACTTTGAAATTCACACGAAAGCCAAAAAATGATGTAACAATTACACGCTGCACTAAAATAATTTATTTGGTAACCTCCCAAAACCACCCCCGAATAAATACATAATCCTCAAATCGCACGAAGGAAACGAGTTATCAGTTTGAAATTGACAGGAGAGCTACAAAATCATATAGTGAACCCTGTGGATGTAGTACAATTTACTTGGGAGCCGTTGAAGGGTTCAAAAACCACCCCCCGAGGAAATACATAATTCTCAAACCGCAGAAGGAAACGAGTTATCACTTTGAAATTGACATGAGAGCTAGAAAATCATATACTAAACCCTGTGGATGTAGTACAATTTACTTGGGAGCCATTGAAGGGTCCAAAAACCACCCCCGATGAAATGCATAATTCTCAAACCGCACGAAGGAAACGAGTTATCACTTTTAAATTGACAGCAGAGCTAGAACATCATATGCTAAACCCTGTGGATATAGTACAATTTACTTGGAAGCCGTTGAAGGGTTCCAAAACCACCCCCGAACAAATATATAATCCTCAAATCGCACGAAGGAAACGAGTTATCACTTTGACATTGACAGGAGAGCTAGAAAATTATATACTAAATCCTATGGATGTAGTACAATTTATTTGGGAGCCATTAAAGGGTTCAAAAACCACTCCCGAACAAATATATAATCCTCAAATTGCACGAGGGAAACGAGTTATCACTTTGAAATTGACAGGTGAACTAGAAATCATATACTAAATCTTGTGGATGTAGTATAATTTACCTGGGAGCCATTGGAGGGTACCAAAACCACCACCGAACAAATACATAATCCTCAAATCACACGAAGGGAACGAGTTATCACTTTGAAATTGACAGGAGAGCTAGAATATGGTATACTAAACCCTGTGGATATAGTACAATTTACTTGGGAGCCGTTGAATGGCTCAAGAACCACTCCCGAAGAAAGACAAAATTCTCAAATCGCACGAGGGAAACGAGTTCTTACTTTGAAATTGACAGGAGAGCCAGAAGATCATATACTAAACTCATCTCCTTCGTGAGACTTGAGGATTATGTATTTGTTCGGGGATGATTTTTTAACCCTTCAACGGCTCCCAAGTAAATTGTGCTACATCCACAGCGTTTGGTATATGATTTTCTAGCTCTCCTGTCGATTTCAAAGTGATTACTGGTTTCCTTCTTGCGATTTCAGGATTATGTATATGTTCGGGGGTGGTTTTTGAACACTTTAACAGCTCCCAAGTAAATTGTACTACATCCACAGGATTTAGTATATGATTTTCTAGCTCTGCTGTCAATTTAAAAGTGACAACTCGTTTCCTTCGAACGGTTTGAGAATTATGTATTTGTTCGGGGGTGGTTTTTGAACCCTTCATCGGCTCCCAAGTAAATTGTACTACCTCCACAGGGCTTAGTATATGATTTTCTGACTCTCCTGTTAATTTCAAAGTGAGAACTCGTTTCCTTCGTGCCATTTGAGAATAATGTATTTCTTCGGGGGTGGTTTTCGAAACCTTCAACGGATCCCAAGTAAGTTGTACTACATCCACAGTATACGATTTTCTAGCTCTCCTGTCAATTTCAAAGTGAGAACTCGTTTCCTTCGTACGATTTGGGAATTATGTGTTTTTTCGGGTGTGGTTTTTGAACCCTTCAACGGCCAAGGAAATTGTACTACATCTACAGGGTTTAGTATACGATTTTCTAGCTCTACTGTCAATTTCAAAGTGATAACTCGTTTCGTTCGTGCGATCTGTGGATTATGTATTTGTTCGGGGGGGGCTTTTGGGTGGCTGCCAAATAAGTTATATCAGTGCAGCGTTTACTTGTTACATCATTTTCTGGCTCTCCTGTGAATTTCAAAGTGATGCCTTATTTATTGATGAGATTTTAAAATTATATATATTTAATTTAAGAATTTTATATATCAACGGGGGGGGGGGGGGGTGGACAATGTTTATGATCAATAATTATTGAACCTTTTTCCACTAGTAATTGTTAATTTCTTAGATTAGGATCTAATAAAAAAAATTACCCCTTTTTTATTTTTATTGCACGTCTATGTACCTTCGGGCGTTTCCGTCATTTTGGCTGCTATCTTTTCGCTGCCAAGTTCACATCGGTGTATTTAAATATAGCCTTTTTTTGGGCAAAAAAGAGATTTCAAAAAAATGCAAAATCGTTTTTTGGGTGTAGCTTCGCAATTTATTTAAAAAAATCAACAACCGTTGCCACCTATGTAAAGGCATTATACATACAATGCGCAGAAACCCATCAGTTTATCGACATTTTGGGCGAAATTACGAATCTCCGAAAATTTCTACCTTTCTCCCTCCCAAGAATTTGAGGTCCCTTGTTTCCTGGAGAAATCACTACTTTAACACTTTAAACCAGCGGCAAAGAAACATCTTCAGCTCATTCTTCAATTGCCCCCCATAACGCGAGATCTAATTAATATTTTTGGACAATCCGTGACTCAAATCACGTATTTTCAGTCTTTTTAACTTTGAATTAGACTCTTTTCTCATACAGACTCGAAGAATCGCAAACATTTTTTTTCAAATTCCATTGTTGGGTTGCGGTCCTTTTTCCTGCCGCTCTATTATAATATTAATAATATTTTGCTCTGGGATTCGGTTTAAAACATTTTATAAACTTTTGACCTAATATAGGAATTTTTTGTTTACCTTCCAACAATATGTGTTTTGAATATATGTATAACTGAGCGTAATTCTTCCTTCACTCATTTCTTTACGCTGTGAAGGGTAGAGGAAAAATATCGTACAGCTGCTATTGTGGGCACAGCGCGTGTATATTCATTCATAGTTGTATATCTATCTACTGGTCATTGAGAATCTATGAAAATAGGCAAATAATTATATTTCTGTTCCAATCGTTCTAACTCTAAAAGTTGAACAACAAATTGGTCTCCATGCTTCAGCGTGCTATGATTAGATATTTGTTAATAAAATGTGTTAACAAGTGTAGAAAATATGAAGATCTTCCACCTATACAGGTTCTTGTCATGTAGTCGACAAATAATGAAGATTAGACTATGTGCTCATATCTCCAATAGGCCCATAATTTGTCTTATTTCACATTGGCAAATATCTTACAGTATTTAAAAGTGAATTATTATTTGTTTGCTTATAATTGTAAGGAAACATATTCTTTATAGGATTTTGCAAACTGCAAAAACTATATATAAGAACTAAACAGAAAAACCATCTGTAAAAGTATTAATGAAATATATGCATTCTTTCGATAACCTGAATTCTGGTTATCCTAGCAATTAAAATCCTAAAATGAATTTGTCTATTGGATGCTAATACAATGAGAATTGTCAAATAAGAAATAGACAAATCAGAATTTTAATTGCTAGTAGAACCAGAATTCAGGTTATCGGAAGGATGCAAATGTTTTATTAATATTTTTACAGATAGTTTCTCTTTTTAGTTCTCATAGATAGTTTTTCTGCTCGCTTGGGGGGCATTTGACAAGACATACGATGATGAAGTCTAGATTGGAGAATATGCAGGGTAGACCCTTTAAGGCAATCAATTGAGTCATTTTATTTTAAATGCAATTGAAAAACAATCATCATAACATTTATATTTTAATTTTTATTAGACAGTAACTATGATTGTGTTTGAATTAATGTTTTGAAGAATAAGTCTATAACAATAGCGCTATAAAATGTGTTTTTATTGAAGATGTATTGTAAGATTTACAACCGTGCAAGATAATAATATCACAATTTTATAGCTGCACCTCCAGTCACTATAATTAGCTGAGAACGTTTTGTTAAAAAATTTAAGTTAAATTTTTTAATAATGATTACCTATATAATATTTACTAGTCATGCAGTAAAAAAGGCCAAAAAATAAGAGATATGTCTGTATATAGCAAGATTATGATTTTATTCTGTTTGGAGTATCACCGGGAGTATTTTCGTAAGTTTCGGACTTCAAAAACCTTGTGATACTTTTTTTATATACAGTTAAAGTTTTTTTACCGCGTTTTTCGGGCTATGAATGTGAATAACTCCGGTTCTATAACTCGAATCGGGACAAACTAAAAACCAGTCTCTTCGTAATAAAATTGCCAATAAATTCTCGTTGGTTTGAAGTCTCTGAACTACGTAATAACCTACAAAATTGAAGATACGAGAAGAAAAAACAGTATTTTCTTTATTTTAGTACCCAGGACCGTCAACTAGACCAATTTGCACCAAACTTTCAGAAAATATACTTTTTCATGTAATAAAAAGACCCTCAAAATTTGGTATCAAAATATTGAACCCATTGGCCAAAATTGCATTTGTTATCTAAGATTTGATATAGCGGCCCCATTTTGTGCCATTACGTCCAAAATCAATTTTTCTTTTCAAAATGTAGATCTCGGAGCCAGCTTTCGAATGCAATTTAAAAGAGTTTTTTTTAATGTAATTGTGGTTACTTTTCTTACATTTTTTATAACTCAAATAAAAACAATTGCATTTTCTCGGCCATTGTGAAAATTAAATTTTACATTTTTTTATCAGATCTGGTAGAGAATTTTAGGTCTTTTAATTCAAAAAAAATATATTTTTTTTTTGTTAACATGAACTCGAGATATTTAACTTTTTGCATTTTGGCCAATTATTAATTAACCTATACATATTTTGAGCTATAATTTGGACTGCATCGTTTTGAAACCTATTCATTTCATGTGACAAATTCAAAAAAAATTTAAGTTTTATAGAAACTTAAAATTTTTTTTTTTGTTAACATGAACTCGAGATATTTAACTTTTTGCATTTTGGCCAATTATTAATTAACCTATACATATTTTGAGCTATAATTTGGACTGCATCGTTTTGAAACCTATTCATTTCATGTGACAAATTCAAAAAAATTTTAAGTTTTATAGAAACTTATTTACAAGCATTATAATGCAAGTATTGTTAATTGAGCTAAAAAGTGATATTTTTGATTTTTACTTCCCTCGAATACCGAAGGGAAGTATTGTATTCGAGAAAAAATCACCCTCCGAGATTTTTTCGGATTTTGACGTTTCAGAACACGTAGATTTCGAAAATATAGGTTTTTCAATTCCGTCAGTCTGTCTGTCTGTCTGTCTGTTGGTGCATTTACTAAAAAACTACCTGACGGAGAGCAGTCAAATTTGGTAGGTAGTTGACCCTACTGACAGCGAAGAAATGGTAGAATTTTCACTGGAAAATATACAGGGTGGACCGTCTAAACGGAATAAATAGTGAAAAAAAATTTTTTTTGCTCAAATTTAAAATTTCCACGTTTCATGACGCGCTAAACCTATTTCAGAAAAAAAAAATTTTGAAAATTTTTTTCACGAACATTTTTGAAAAAAAATTAACCACGATAAAAAAAAATTTTTTTTGCTCAAATTTAAAATTTCTACGTTTCATGGCGCGCTAAACCTATTTCAGAAAAAAAAAATTTTTGAAAATTTTTTTCACCATTTTTGAAAAAAATTTTCCCAAGATAAAAACAATTTTTGTTTGCTCAAATTTAAAATGTATACGTTTCATGACACGCCTATTTCAGGAAAAACAAAATTGATTTTTTTTTCACCAATATTGAAAAATTTTTTACTACTAAAATGAATTTTTTTTTCTTCAAATTGAAAATTTCCACGTTTCATGGCATTCTAAGCCTGATTAAAAAAAAAAAAAATTAGTTGAAATTTTTTTTACCATTTTTGAAAATTTGTTTACCACTAAAATAGATGGAATTTTTTTTATTTCTTCAAATTTCAAATTTCCACGTTTCATAGCGTTCTAAATCTATTTAAAAGAAAAATTAGAAATTTTTCTTACTGTTTAAAAAATTTTACCAAGATAGGATTTTTTTTCTTTGTTCAGATGTTAACTATCCACGATTCCATGGCATTCTAAAACTATTCAAACAAATTTTAAAATGTATTTGAAACATTTTTTTTTAAATTGAAAACATTTTTAATCCATTTATGTATCACTACTATAGAACAGACGAAAAATTTAAAATTTCCACGTTTCATGATATTCCAAACCAATTTCGGAAAAAAAAATTTGCAACATTTTGTTACCAGTTAAAAAAAAAATTTAACACTAGAATGGTCAAATTTAAAAGTTTCACGTCTCATGACATTCTAAACCTAGGTATTTCAGAAAAAAAAATTTTGAATTTTTTTTCACCAACATTTTTCAAAAAGTTTTTACCACTAAAATATATCGATTTTTCTTTATTTGCTCAAATTTAAAATTTTCACATTTCATAGCATTCTAAACCTATTTTAAAAAATATATAATGTTTAATTTTTAAACTTTTTTTAGCACTACTATAGAATAGAAGGAAACTTTCCTTTTTGCTCAAATTTAAAATTTCTACGTTTGACATTTCAAACCTATTTCAGTAGAAAAAATTTTGAAAATTATTTTATCAACATCTTTTGAAAATTAAAAAAAAAATGAAATTTTGTAACCACCACTATACTTCCACTCCATTACGTGAATGTTGGATTGAAAATGTGACAGATGGCAATAATATCTGGTATATGCACCTATTATACTTTTATTGAAAAATGTACAGGGTGGTCATCTCAAGAAATAATTCAGTCATGGTGGACATTTGTAAAGGTATTTGCGCAAGCCTGCCATATGTGGCACCTGCTATTTAGTTTTGAATTTTTGCTGTTGGGTGAGCAATCTGTATATTTTTTTAAACAAAACTTATCAAGTTTTTTTTGTAATAATAGCAATAACTATATTCCGATTATCATTCTCAATGTCATTTCGTAATTATTAATTTTTTAGAGTGACTGTGTAAATACCTTTACCGATTTTTTCATAAAGCTTAGTTGCAAAATGCAATAACTTCCTTGTTTCTTAAAATTCACAGGACTCTTTTTATAATATGTTATTTTTTCCCTAGCAGTAGGATGAGAAACTCAGTTTTTTGTTATTTTTTTTTATTTAAATTTTGTTATTATTTTTTCAATTTTTTCATAAAGCATGTTGCAAAATGCAATAACTTCCTTGTTTTGTAACACACAGAGGATTTTTTTTAAATATATTGTTTTTTCCCTCCCGATGCGTTCATCAACTTAGTTTTTCGTTAATAATAATAACAAATATTTTATATTTTAAAATGTATATACAACCAACGTTTGCTAATGTATAAACCTATTTTACCTGCGGAGCGAATGTCCAGTGTTTCATTATCTACATCTTTTTGCTGTATTGTCCAAGTCATCATTCACAATAATAACCTAGTTCTTTTCAACACAAGAAATGGTGATAAAATTTTATTCGAAACAGATTCAGAGAGTGAAACTCAACTGAACTGAACTCGTAAATAATTATAAACAAACAAATAATAATTCATTTTTAAACATGCATAAGGCGTATAGGCTCCAATGCCAGTTAGCTAATAAATAGATGAGGTTGTTTTTATCAGTCAATGGCAGATATAATTATTTCACACTAATTCATAGAGATTGTCCTGGTTTTGCATGAAACATCTTTATGAGTGACTTTATATCTTTCTGATGAGCTCCAGAATACGTTTCATTTTCAAGAAACAGAATGATAGATTTCATGAAAATGTAATCCATTAGAATGAAAACTTTTTTTAAGACAAGGTAGACAAATAAATTCATTTTAGGCCCTCGTTCTCATTTTTAACTGAATCTTCATGATCGTAGGGGGTTATGTAGATACTAGTTTAATATGCATGGCCGTAGGGGACTTTGTTGATGCTAGTGTTAGAATGAGAATTGTCAAATAAGAAATTAGACAAATTCATTTTAGGATTTTAATGTGCTAGCATAACTAGAACTCAGGTTATCGAAATAATGCAAAGATTTCATTAATATTTTTACAGAAAGCTCTTCATTTAGTTACAGATAGTTATTTTTTCTGCTGTTTGCAAAATCCTATAAAGAATATGTTTAAATGCAATTGTTGTTATTTGAGTTATAACAAAAATGTAAAAAGGTAACCAAAATTACATAAAAAAATGTCTTTTTAATTGCATTCGAAAGCTAGCGTCGAGATCTACATTTTGAAAAATAAAATCATTTTGGACTTAATGGCATAAAGTGGCGGGCATTTCAAATTTTAGGTACTTAACAAATGCAAATTTGGCCAATGGGTTCAATATTTTGACACCAACTTGTCAGGGTCTTTTTATTACATCAAAAAGTATATTTTCTGAAAGTTTGATGCAAATTGGTCTAGTTGACGGTCTTGGGCACTAATATGAAAAAAAATCAGTTTTTATGTGGTTTTTTCGGTATTGTAGGTTATGTACGTACTTCAGAGACTTGAAATCAACGAAGATTTATTGGCAATTTAATTGCGAGGAAACTGATTTTTAGTTTGCCCCGATCCGACTTATAGAATCGAAGTTAGTCACATTTTAAGCTCGAAATGCGCGGTAAAAAAACTTTAGTTATAAAAAAAGTAGCACAAGGTTTTCGAGGTCCAAAACTTAGGAATATACTCCCAGGGATAGCCCAAACAGGAGCCCGAACGAGTTCTGAGTCAGGCCAAGGTAATTTTGCCCCAGGGACCAGACGAGCCTGAGATGAGAAACTGTGACCTAAGGAAACACTGCGATCCCCTCAAATGAAAGATCACTATTAGCTCTATCTCGAACCTGATCTATACAAGTGAAAGATTTGGAACATCATCAATGTGTTAATTCTATTAGGTAAATAAGTATTAACATTTGTTCTAGATGGCAGCACAGAACGTCGATGTATTCTGTGCACAGCTTTTAAAACAATAGAAATGAAAGTTGACCTTGCTCTGTTCTAATATCAGAACATTTCAAGGATGCAACAATTTTCAAAAGCAATGTCTATCTTTATTCATCAACGGATCAGTTTCGTTAGCCCCTAAGAAGAGGAATGTTTTCCTTTTCATTTATCTTGTCTCTGTGTTTGTGTGTCTTTGCATTTGTAACACAAATATGGCTATACTGGTTTTAATGCAATTTCTTCTAACGAATAGAGTGGTTTATGGAGCACGTTTTTAGTTTTGTAGAATCATGCTTGTTTCTTAGAGCACTCCACAACGTTAATGTCGCTCGATTGTGGGAGGCAGAGGTGTTTCTTTCCCTACAGCTCTATAACTCTTGGGTTGATTTCGGTGCCATTGCCTTTGTATGAAAATAAATATCCTTAGATTTTGATGTTTAGTCGTTGTCGTGGAGGTGTAATTTTTAACTTTTCTAGAAGCTGACCATATGAAAATAAAATTGAAAATGTGCGCTCAGTTTTGATATCTAAATATGATTTCCTACCATTTTGGATCCGCCTCCTTGGATTCGTAATATTGGAATGATTTAATTAAGCCTATTAGGAGTTTCCTTTTCAACTTTATTTGTGTTCATTACGAAGAAGTAGTTTTAAATTTATATGGAAATTATGAAAACTAAATTGTACTTTGCAACGTGGAGGTAGCTGCGGTTGGAGGGGCAAACATTACCGTGTTACTTCCACATCCACATAGTGGACTGGAAGTACAGAAATCATAAATTTTTTATTTTTTTTTAACAGGTTTAGAATGTTATGAAACGTCGAGATTTTAAGTGAAACAAAATTCTGCCTGTTGGTCTGTCTGTCTGTAACTTTTTTGTCCGCACGTCCGCAATTTTATACACGTATATGTTATAACGATATCTGGAACTGGTTTTTCGACCATATCCGGCGAAGGGTTGGGGAGTAAATAGGGGGAAATAAGTAAAGCAAGCTGGTAAGAGTACAAAAACTTGAAATTTGTTGTATGTGCCAGAAGCCAAAGCCTCAATTTTTTTATAACTTTTCCCACACCCCACCACTCCCCAACTCCATTATTAAAGGGGTTGATAAAATAAAATTGAGATATTCACTTGAAATTTGGTATATATATATACAGGGTGTTTCACTTAAAAGTCCCCAGGCCATTATCTCTAAAACTAATAAAGATATTTTATTTTTGTAAATGGCAGATGATTGATACCAAAGAAATGTTTAAATAACGGTGATTAGAATTTTTCCTCAACAGCACACAGAGATGGCGCTGCGATGCAAAACTATTTTTTGATGGCTGGAACCTTGAAACATAAGTCATGTGATTAAACAATAATTTGTGAATAATTTTGATGGTATAGAGAATTTACAAAAAACAAGCCGTTTTGGAGTTACATGAGTTTCTTTCATTAATGCCAGTACACGTGAATTTTGATAAATCCCTATAATTTATTTATTATTTATTATAGAATATTGGTTACCAAACACTTTTTTTCAAGATAAGGAAAGTGATATAATACACTATCATAAAATTATGTTTACCACTTCCGGCCAAACCGGAACTAACATGATGAACCAATATCCATATGTTCCTACACATTACATTTTTTTTTCTAATAACGCTTCTAATAAAACGGCTCCCAAAACTTAAAGTAAGTAAGACAACAAAGAAAATACACACTAATTTAGAATGGTAATGAAAAATATACTTAAGAGATATTAGTAGGCTTTGAATTAATTTTGAGTTTGACAATTATTAAACAAAGTTTGTAGTTGGTGCATTTCAATCATAGTTTCAAACAGAAATAGTGTACTTAGAAACAATTCAAAGCAAATTAATCCAAATAAGGCAATAAAAAAAAATAAATTTAAAAAATGGTTAGATACACCAATGAAGATAAGTTAAATATGATTTTAATATACGGTGAATGCAAAAGAAATTCCCGACAAGCAAAACGATTGTTTTGTTTACGATTTCCAAATAGACCTACACCCGATAAAAAAACATTTATCATGCTGTTTAAAAATTTAAGAAACTGGGGTAGTTTTAAGAAAACTATTCGTAACAGAAATAGGCCAGTTAGAAACGATGAAAATACAGCCTTGGTGTTAAACAGTGTTGTCAACAATCCTCAATGTTTTCTCCGGAAATTGGCATCGGAAACTAATCTGTCGATATCTTCGTGCCATAGAATATTAAAATCAAATAAATACCATCCATACAAATTAAAATTGATCCATCATTTAAGGCCTGGTGATTATGAACGAAAATTACATTTTCTAGCTGAATTTTCAGTTCTTTCTGAAGAATGCCCAAATTTTTTAAAAAATGTGCTCTGGAGCGATGAAAGCCGTTTTCACAACAACGGAGTTGTGAGTAAGCATAACTGCCGATACTGGTCACAAAATAATCCTAGATGGATGAGAATGACCCGAAATCAGGTAACTTTTGGAGTTAACGTGTGGTGTGGAATATTAAATTCATATATTATTGGACCATATCTATTCCATGGGACTTTAAATGGAAGAAAATATGAGATATTTTTGAGAAATGTATTGCCAGAATTATTAGAGACTATCCCTCATAACCAGGAGAATATTTGGTTTCACCAAGATGGTGCACCACCCCATAACTCAGTACTAGTCAAAGATTGTCTTAATGAAATGTACCCTCAGAGATGGATTGGTACTAATGGAGTAGTCAGATGGCCAGCACGATCACCTGACTTGACTCCATTAGATTTTTACCTTTGGGGGTATTTAAAAAGTGTAGTGTACATTGAACCCATTGAGGATATGGCCGATTTGTATAACAAAATATATGCAAGTGTTGCTGCTATAAATAGACATACGTTACAAAAAGTTTGCAATGAAGAGTTACTGAAACGGTACAATATGTGTATTCATGAAGAAGGGAGAAATTTTGAACATTTAATATAATAAGTACCTACTAATAAGAAAGAAATTAGTTTAATTTCATTTTTAATAATATTTTGATAGTTTTTAAATGTTTGTTTATAAAACTTTTGTTTACGTTCTTTACTGAATTGTTAATATAAATTTAGCCCATTCTAAATTAGTGTGTATTTTCTTTGTTGTCTTACTTACTTTAAGTTTAGGGAGCCGTTTTATTAGATGCGTTATTAGAAAAAAAAATGTAATATGTAGGAACATATGGATATTGGTTCATCATGTTAGTTCCGGTTTGGCCGGAAGTGGTAAACATAATTTTATGATAGTGTATTATATCACTTTCCTTATCTTGAAAAAAAGTGTTTGGTAACCAATATTCTATAATAAATAATAAATAAATTATAGTGATTTATCAAAATTCACGTGTACTGACATTAATGAAAGAAACTCATGTAACTCCAAAACGGCTTGTTTTTTGTAAATTCTCTATACCATCAAAATTATTCACAAATTATTGTTTAATCACATGACTTATGTTTCAAGGTTCCAGCCATCAAAAAATAGTTTTGCATCGCAGCGCCATCTCTGTGTGCTGTTGAGGAAAAATTCTAATCACCGTTATTTAAACCTTTCTTTGGTATCAATCATCTGCCATTTACAAAAATAAAATATCTTTATTAATTTTAGAGATAATGGCCTGGGGACTTTTAACTGAAACACCCTGTATATTATGATATCAAGAACTAGATTATATTTTGGGATTATTCCGCTGAAGTGTTGGGGGTTAAATAGGGGTAAAGAGAGGGAAATAAGTAAACCAAGGTGGTAAGAGTACAGAAACTCGGTGTATGTACTAGAAGCCAATGCCTCACTTTTTTTAATAATATTTTTCAACCTCCCATCACCATAATTAAAGGGGTTGATAAAATAAAATTGAGATATTCACTTGAAGTTTGATACACGTATGTATTATAACGACATCTAGAACTAGATTATATCTTGAAATTTGGTACATGTATGAATTATAGCGACATCTGGAACTAGATTATATTCTGAGACGATCTCGTTGAAGGGTTGGGGGTTAAATAGGGGTAAATAAGGGAAAATAAGTAAAGCAAGCTGGTAAGAGTACAGAGACGTGAAATTCGGTGTATGTACTAGAAGCCAAGGCCTCAGATTTTTTTATAATATTTTTCAACCCCCCACCACCCTTACTCCATTATTAAAGGGGGTGATAAAATAGAATTGAGATACTCATTTGAAATTTGGTACACGTATATATTAACAGCTGGAACAAGATTATATTTTGAGACGATTCCGTTGAAGTTTAGTAAATAGGGAAAGATAAGTAATGCAAGCTGCTAAGAATACAGAAATTTGGGATTTGGTGCATATACTAGAAGCGAAGGCCTCAGGTTTTTTTATAATATTCTCCATTCCACCACCACCCCCACTCCTTTATTAAAGCAGTTGATAAAGCTAAATTAAGATTTTCGCTTGAAATTTAGTACAAGTATGTATTATAACAACATCTGAAACTAGATTATATTTTGACATGATTCCGTTGAAAGAGTGGGGGATGTAAGGAAAGGTAAATAGAGAAAAATAAGTAAAGCAAGGTGTAAGAGTACAGAAACTAGGGATTTGGTGTATATACTAGAAACCAAGGCATCCGATTTCTTTCTAGTATTATTTAACCCCCACCACCCCACTCCATTATAAGGACATCTGGAACAAGATCATATTTTGATATGACTCCGTTGAAGAGGTGAGGGGGTTAAATATGGGAAAATAAATAAAGCAAGTTGGTAGGAGTACAGAAACTTGAAATTTGGTGCATATCCTAAAAACTAAGGCCTCACATTTTTTTATAACTCCCCCACCATCCCACTCAATTATTAAAGGGGTTAATGAAAAAAATTGAGATATTCATGTGACATTTGGTATACGTATGTATTATAACATCTGCTAATGGAGTATATTTTGAGATGATTCCGTTGAAGGATTGGGGGAGGATAAATAGAACATAAGTACTGCAAGCTAATAAGAGTCGAGAAACTTCTGATTTGGTGTATATTATTAAAATTCTATAACCAATTATTTTCAAATACTATTACATATAATAACAAGATATTTTCCATTAAAGAGGCTTGGATGGGAAATCTGTATGTGGAGGTAGTGATTCCTTAGACAGCGGTTTTTACTATTAAGAATATATAACTTCTTCACACTTACACACGGTAGACAAAGTTTGCATTTGCTATTTGAAAAACGTTCGTTTAAAAATCTTTGTTTACCACCTAAAATTCTCCAAAACCTAGATTATCTAAATTTGTTTGAGAAAAAAACGTGGCCTTAAAATTTAAAATGAGAGAACCACTTATTATTTTGTAATGAAAAGTTGTTTCATAGTAAAGAAGAGTAGGACTCGCTTTCATCAGGTACGCCCAGATTACAAGCTAAATATGTTAACCACTCAGCTACCAATCTCTAAATACATTTTATTCTCGCTGTCCATGTATATTATTAATAGTGCCTGCATATTTTAGACATCAATAAAACATGATACTTACACTCATGCTCTTGCTTAGAACCATTATGTAAACAATATTTTCCAGATTTGTTTACAAATACTTCATTTAATTTATAAACGGGGCGCACATCATAAAAGTTAAAAATAGACCATGACTTCAACAGCCTTAAATATTTTGTCTTGGAATAAATATCTACGCCAAAGTTGTTTGAAGATACTGTGGAGCAGTTCTAATAATAATGAAAGCTGTGTCAAATATACTAACATATTAATTATGAATCTTATGGTGTAAATTGTAACTTTAAATAATTATATAGATTATATACGGACTATGCAATAATATAGGTACACACGAATAATTATTTCTACAGGTATAAACCTGTGGTAGAAAAATACATTGCGAAAACTGAAATTGACGACACCGTGTTTTAAATATTATATCTTACGTTCATGTAGTCAAAGTACATAAACTTCGAGGTAAACGAGATGAACAGATATACGCAATTAATGTTTTTAAACAGTTGTCCACGCTTCCTACAAACATCAAAATTTTCAGAAATATAAACATTTATAATATTACGCCAACATTTTATAAATATGTTAGTGTGTAAAGTAAATCATTGTTATTCCTGCTATATTGAAACTCCTGCTTGGCGGATAGCAGGAGAGATTTCATAGGCTATGTGGATGAGTTAAGAAGACACTCCCATTTGATCCTCCCTCTGTCTCAGAGATAACTGTGGAAAAGACGATACATCCTTGCGCACATCATATTGCATAGGCGTGGTTTAAATTCCAACAGAATTTATCTTTGAAATGTAAGGTTCTGCTTGAAATAGCAGGGAAATTTTAACACGAATACGTAGTTTATTGTTAGTAAAGTAATAGTGATACTTATGTAATAAAACCACATGGCATGACAGATCTAGATCTTTTTCTTCTATGTAACTTCAATCAACTTCTGAGTATTCTTTTTGTAAGTATTCTCGTATCAAACCATTGCTTAAATCAGTATTTAAAGCACTATTACTATATGCATTCTTAAATAATTTGTGGCTAAAGTTAAGACAAGAAGTAAAAATAGCAAGAAGGTAATAAGTATAAAATTTACCCCTTATAATAAACAATTTTGTTGTTTACTCTTTGAGAGAATTTGAGCTTCTTACATACTTACGTTATGCCGTCATTAGCACTGCGCCACGGAGCTGGCTTTTGACCAAATGCCAGTGGCGTGCAAGTAAATATGCTTTAAATGATTTCGTACATCTCCTAAAAATTCTCTCATTATACAGGGTGTCCCGAAAATGGTGGGCAATTTTTCGGATTTGGGTAGAACTAGTGAAAATACGGTCACAAGTTCGTATATTTTTCTTTCCCTCGAGGTACCCCTACGAAGATATTCGCTCTTAAAGTTGAGGGTTAAAAATCGACTTTTCACGATAACTTTTTTATTGTTCAATCGATTTTAATCATTTTGGGTCAGTTTTATATTATTTCAATCCAGTTAGGTCAGTGTATTAGAATATTGGATAACATTATTGATGCACTTAATTTTTGCTTCGTCATATTATGTATGACCTTCCCTTCGATTATTTAAAAAAAATTGACAAAAAATTGTGCCGCACATGCCGAAGCCCAAGTTCTGGGGTCCGCATTGAATGTGTTAATATTAATTTTTTTAAATATTTAAAAAAACAGCTACATCGTCTTATCTAGATAAGACGATGTAGCTGTCTATGTACAAAACAAAACGAGTAATAATGACTTTATGGTTACCATGGATCAAAATATCAGATAATTGGAGTGACATATTTTTTTAGTATTAGCTTAATCTGACTTTAATTTAGTAATTAATCGGTTGAAATATGGCTTACACTATCAATGAATACGCAGATAAGCAATTAATGTATGGAATGGCTTCTTGTAATGAAAGCAGACAGACTATACGCTCGACGGTATCGCCATCGAAGGGTTCCTGATCGCAAAACTGATAAAAAATAAGATAATTTTTTTGAAACCTAAAAATCTAAGAACGCTATCTCTACTTAGGTCGATTTGCGCCAAACGACGTAAACAGAGGTGCTCCGCGGACAACATTTACTATTGAAGTAGAAGAAAAGATATTGGATGCAGTCGCTGCGAATTCATCTGTCAGAATCATATCATTATCATTACAAATGAGTGTCCCAAAATCGATCGTTGGAATAATTTTGAGAGAGCAACTGCTTCATCCGTACCATATACAAAAAGTACATGCCTTTAGCCCAGCTGACTTTCCTGCCAGGGTGCAATTTTCGCAGTGGTTTATACAGAACCATGAACAAAACCATGCCTTCATTCGATCGGTTTTGTATACGGATGAAGAGAGCTTTGGAAGAAATGGAATCATTAACTCCCAAAACTTACACGTTTGTGCCTAGGAAAACCCACATGCCACAATTCAAACGCGCCATCAAAGGCAATTTCATATTCATGTTTGGGCCGGAATTATTAGTCGGTACTTGTTGGGCCCATTCGTATTACCAAATCTATTGAATGGGCAGAATTATCTTGAATTTCTCCTACAGCAGTTACCACAACTTTTAGAAGACGTTGACCTGCATCTCGAGAGAACATGTGGTTTTTGCATGATGGGGCGCCCCCGCATTTTAGTCTTATAGTGAGGGGTCATTTGAATAGAGTATTCCAAACCGGTGGATAGGTCGGGGTGGGCCTGTTTTTTGGCCTCCTCGATCACCCGATTTAAATCCCCTTGATTTCTTCCTGTGGGGGCATTTAAAAAGTCTCGTATATGCCACACCAGTAGAGAGAGGGGAAGAGAAAAATTACATATACGAGAGAATTATGTACCATTCAAATGCAATTAAAGAAAACGAAGGAATGTTATGCCGAGTCCAGAGATCGTCAGTTCGTCGTGGACAAACATGCATTAGAGAAGGAGGTGCTCACATTGAGCATTTGTTATGAAATTTCATAAATCTTCATTTTTCCCTGTCCCTAATTAGTTTTCTACATTGAGGTTGCAAATTTTGTGTTTAGCGTGTTCAAGATTTTTTATTTTTATAAGTGTAGGTAAATACTTACTACCTCATAGAGAAATGAATATTGTTTTGTACATAATCCTCGTGTTTCTTTACTATTATTTGTACGATTGAAAATAGCAATTTCATTGTTAAGTGCATTTATCTCGAAAACGGTTCATATCGCCGACATCAAACAAGTATACGTTTTTTACTTAAAAAGAACTCAAAAAGTTGAAAATGACCTTAGAAATAAAACAAAATAGGCTGAAATTTGTTTACAACTTATTAAGGCAATGGGTGCTCTGCTCCCGAGCCCCCAATAATGTTATCCAAGATTCTAATACACTGACCTAACTGGATTGAAATAATATGATATTGACCCAAAAATCATTAAAATCGATTGAACAATAAAAATGTTATCTCGAATAATCGATTTTTAACCCTCAACTTCAAGAGCGAATATCTTCGTAGGGGTACCTCGGGGGAAAGAAAAATATACGAACTTGTGCCATTATTTTCACTAGTTCTACCCAAATCCGAGAGATTACCCACCATTTTCGGGACACCCTGTATAACTGTACATCGATTCGCTCGGCTGAAGGTAATAGAGACATTTTTTATGATTCAAAATAATTCTTAAAAATTATACTAGCCAATCGGTGCATTTATGAAACAAGTCTATAAATACTCAGCTCCGCGGCATATGGTTATATTATTATTATATGTATGATTAAACAATAATTGGCCTTATTAAAGATCACTGGTTTCAGGATTGGAGATGGGCATGATGGCCGACGGGTCAATTCTAGCAAGTCCTGGTAGTGCTAAAATGAACCACCGAGATGTTGCAGATAGCGCTATAGACAAGATGACGAAAATCGCTTCACGCGATTATTAATATCATCGAAATATTTTCTACTCTCTACGATCTGATTTCCGATTAATACTTTCACCGAAATATCTGCTCAGAAATATAAGTAGAACAATGTAGGAAACATCCAAATATGCTGCAATTTTATGTTACAAACTGCAGATTTATTCATATTAGAGCAAGGATAGACTGAAAGGAACTGCTCTTCATGCTACTTTTAAAGTATTTCTTAAGAGGATTGTGCACATTTTTAGAGAATAGTCTCCAACAATTCGGGAGAGAGGTGTTACCTTCGATGTAACACTGACTATCATCAATGGCATCATCACTAGATGATGCCAAAATTGTTGACGAAACGCACGTCGAATATAGTGTTCAAACGTAGTTTTCACGTCTTTAGGGGCGGAAATTGCTCAAGGCGTATTAACAAATTTCCCTTTAACACCACGAAGTAAACTTTTTTGAACAACCTCATGACTGTCAGCAGAGTGAAAAATAAAATATCCAATAAGACCAATAATTTTTCTGATTTTTCAGTCATGTTTTCTTTCTTTAAATAAATATATACGTTGCCGTTTGAAATACAGATGATGCAGAAACTAGTGATGAAGAAAAAGTCTCAAAAAGCAATTTCATGGCACAAAACCGATTCCTTCTGAATTTTTGTCTTCAAAGAAAAAATGTCGAAAAACACGATATGAAAATAGTTAATCAATGTCGAAATCTCTATAAATTGTTATAGCTGACTGCTACAAACATCAGAAGTAGGTAAATTATAATTATGCATATTTATATATTATGGTTTATGTATTTATTTTATTTGTATTTCAATATATTTCAATTTTCTCTAAGTCAAATAATGCGCAGAGTGTACATTCCACAGATACAATTACGAAGAAATAATTCTTAATTCTAAAATTTGATTATTTTTGTAACATACAACTTTTTTTTCTTCTTAAATGCATGCTTACTTTAATTCAGTTCTTACAAGTTCTTACGTCAAAAACAATTAATATGTCAAATATCATAATCATTTTAAAAAATAAAGAACAAAGGAATTTCAATCCTGGGCAACATAACTTTTACCCTAACCTCAAATTGAAGTAAATACAAAAATGGACCAATTTAATTATTCTCTACGTAGCAAATTTTATCTGCCAGGTAATAATATAATATCATCTTCTTCTAGACATCCCAAACTATATTGAGTATTTTTTTTGCTGAGGTTGCAGTTACTATGGGGGTAAAATGTAGCTCGCCTACACTAAAGATACTGGACCCTGGAAAGCATAATACTGCGAATTGCAAGTGCAAATTTCATATACCAATTATTTTCTAATTTCTGTAGTTGTCTAATTAAAGAAAGCCCTTAATCGCACAGTTAATGTAGAACAACCAAGACAACTTTTGATGGACATACAAAGTATTGTTGATAAAATAGAAAATCTAACAAAAGCAATTTAAAAATGTCTTTGTTCAATTTCAGTTTACAATATTCGTAGCTACGTATGGAGTAGGTTTGTCTTCTTTGATGGCCTGTAATTCTTGACTTTGTTGACAGTTTTGAATATAGGAATACCAAGAACTACTATTATAGGAACAAAGAGAATATGTGAATATGTTTCTGTATATTCCTCATATTTTATTTCAAATAAATAGTTATTATTTTTGAAATAATCATTATTGTTTACCACTACGTCAGGTAAAAGTGTAAACAGCATAGTATTTTGTTATGACAAAAGGAACACTCGTGATAAATATTTTACCTCAGAATCTCTCAAACATATTTATATTCTTGTAATAAAATATTTAAAATAGATACCTAGCTATTTAAGTCGATTCTAAGAAGACATCCTTATGTTCACTGATCACCTTCTAAATATAAAGTAGCTCTATATGATTAAAATATTTTAAATATTCAAGTATGGATTTAAACAATCATGATAATTCAAATTACTGAAATGCCTAATTGATATATTTTATAAAGAAAGTATTATTTCCCAACATTTTGACGCTTATATATTTTAGGTGCTCACAAAATAAGTTTCCTTTTCAATCAACATATGAACATATAAATTTATATAATATAATGATTGGCATTAACAATGTTAATTCCGTGTCCGAATTTCTCGAATTTGAACTTTGTAATCCACTACATACAGATGTCCGACGGAGAAATGTAAATTGTGCCAAATTGGTTATATCACGGTTAAATTTAAACAACCTCCCTACATGTCACGACGTTAATATATAGGTCAGTTATATTTTAAATTGGGCATAAGAAAAAAATCCTACCTTGAGCTGTAACCCTACGCGCAACAGATTTAGATCTCATTGTAGTTTCTCAGGAAATGTCAAGAAAAATCACTGAAATCTCAACCGTCTTCATATCATGAACTAACACATCGTACGACGTAGTCAAGACGGCTATGGACGGAGACAATAAGAATCACGATCGTCTTTTTTCATATACGTTCAGACCAATCAGAGGCCTGTATTCGCTGTCATGTTTTATCACTTCTCCGAGGCGACTGTGCTGTAATTTTTGATTTGGATCGCGGTTAGCGTATGAGAGAATAAAAGACTCTTTGGCGCTCTTTTGTTTCTCTCGTTTGTTTCCACCTGGGGAGATAGCTATTGAATCGGCGTAAGTCGTACGTTTTTCTTTTGTCTGTGCGCAATTATCTGCGCATAGACACGCCTATATTGATGCCACGCCAGTGGTGGGTAGATAAGAGCATCACGGTCGATACTCCGGGATACTCCGGGTATTCTCCCGGATTCCTATCCCCGTTTCAGGACTCCGGGCTATGTACTCGGCCCACTGGATTGATGCATATGTAATTTGTTTGCTCTATTCCGGCTGTTGTTTGGCTAACGCCACGCAAACAGATGCTTGCGGTTTGCAGAGTATATTAATTTGCATTACTGTCTTGATGTTTCACTGTTTACATTATCTGACAACACGCAAACAAGTTTTTTTAGTGTATGTGTTTACAAAAATTCCATCTGCCTTTAATAGCAGTTTAATTGGTTTTTCTGAATTGATGTTTAAAATATAATACGAGTATAAGTTAATTTAGTAATTAAAGAAAAATATTCATAAAACTACTGTTATGTATATTAGGATTTAAAACTGCACCTGAGGATTTGGCGCATCCACCAAAATGTGAAATATTTTCGGGGAAGGTTTTCAATATCAATAAATTATTTGTTTTATAATAAAATAAATTATTTTATTTATTAAAATAAAATTATCAGTATTAATTTTAATACGAACTGATCAGTGAAGCTATTTTATTAGAAGAAAATTTGACAATATTTAATATAAATATCAAATAAATCTGTATACAGGGTATCCCAAAATTCCCGCATTACCCTTTATCTGCTGACTCTACGAGTACAAATAGTAAGAATACTTCCTATAAATATGTGATAGGAAATGTTTCCCAACGGGCTAGGGCTCTCTGAAGATGACGTCTAAATAACGGCTTTAACTCATTATCTCGGACATATTTTTGGATAACTTTATGAGAATTGGTTTACAATTTTATATTATTGAACCTTATTGTAGTACACTTATAACCCATACTAAATTTATCCATAGGCGGAGAAATGAGGAATAGGTAGGTAACTTTTGTTTCTATATTTTTTTATTTCGTGCATTACAAGGCGAATTATTAGTACTTCACTTAAATTTTTTTCTCCAATACGGTTTGTTGAATTACAAATAATTATCTAGTAGGTGTTTATTATGTAATTTTAAACGAAGAATCGTAAGTAAGCTAAAAACTACCAACAAAATTTAGGAAAATAAACATAAAAAAAGTAAATGTCCCTCGTTTCTCTGTCTATGGACAAAGTTAGTATTACCGTACAAAAACTGCTGCTAGAGAAATCACTTCTTCCAAATCCAGATTTTCCATCCAAGTTTATTTAAACGAAAACATCTTGATATTATATTTGTACTGTAGCAAGTGGAAATAATTACTCGTCGAATTTTAATTACATAATATTTGAAATCGTCGGCCACGAGGTGGTACTGGGGGATGTCTAAATATGTTTTCAAAAGTTTGGTTGTCATACACACACTAAGACATAATTTTATTTTGATAGCTCCTCTAATAATTGAATGTGGATGTTGAAGGTGCTAGTGGGGGTGGCAGATATCATAAGGAATATCATAGGCCTTAGCTTTTACTATATACACCAAATCCAAAGTTTCTGGACTCTTACTTGCTTGCTTTACTTATTTTCACCTTTTTTTTAATATGGGAGGGGAAATCCTCGTGGACACCCGGCGCACAGATCTACCGCGCCGGGTAATGCTGGACTTCTACCGGTTAAAACCCCTCCATCTTCAGCACCCGAAACCTAGCAAGCATTACTACAGGTGAATTGCAGGACTGGCCGTAGGTGTTAGGCCATTCTTTCGTCATCGTCTTTACTTCCTATAATGGCAACGCCAAAGTTCGTTGACGACGGACCATTAGAGCTCAGAGCTGAGCATTGTCGTGACTAAGTTGTCTGCAATTAGATCCTGCCCAAGGATCCTAGTGTCATTCTAACGTTCCGTGCTCTATTGGGGGCAAATTAAAATCTTATGTGCCCGCAGAGTCTGCCATGGGCAGTATTGACAGACGTCTTGTCAGATAAGAAACAAAGTTACCGTGTTCGTGTTTACGCTCTACCCATGGTTGTATATTCGGTATAAGGGACCTGGTCCAGCTGCCTGCCAGCGCTCCATGAGGCTGGTGCGGTTGTATGCACGAGTTGCGTTGTCCTCTCCATGGTTACATGGGCGCTTCCTAGCCAGTAAGTCTATGGGTGGAGTTACGGCAATTACCTGCAGGGCTACAGTAGAGACTGTACGATATGCGCTACAGATTCTGATAAGCATACCACGTTGAGTTCTAAGTAGTTTATTCCTATTTACCTGTGTCTTCAGGCCGTCCACACATGCTGGAGCAACGTAGAGTAGGATCGACGTAACCACTAAACTAATGAGGCCTCGGGTACTAGTGGTAGGACCCTTTACCCTTGGCATTAAATTGACCATGGCCATTGCAGATTTCTTAGCCTTTTCTGTGACTCTCTCGATATGAAGGTTCCATGACAGCCTATGGTCTATATAGATGCCGAGGTATTACAGGTCTCTTTTAGCAGTTATACTGACACCCAACACGTTGACCGTCATGTCACTTGTTTTCTTTCTGCCATTGAGGGAGATCACTTCGGTTTTCTCCGGTGCAATCACGAGGAAATTAGCCGTCATCCAGGTTCCGACTGCTTCTATGACCGCTTCTGTTTTTTGCAACTACTCCTTCCTCAGTCTTGTTATTAGGTCATTTGCAAACGCGACCAGATTGTAGTCTGCACTAGGACCGACGGGCGTCTCGAGGTCTAGTACCCCATCGTAGAGTACATTCCACAGCAATGGTCCATACTTATTTTCACCTACTTAACCCTTCAACTACATCATCTCAAAATATAGTATAGTGCCATTTCGTTATAATACTTATGTGTATCTTTAAATTGAATATTTCAATTTTATTTTATTAACCCCTTTAATAATGGAATGGGAGTGACAAATGTTACTTAAAAATTGGTTTCTAGTAAATCACCAAGACTTTTATCAGATTGATTTACTAATTTTCCCCTATTGACCCCCAACCCTCCACCGTAGTAAGTTCTAAATATAATCTAGGTCCAGATTTCGTTATAATACATACGTGTACCATATTTTAACTCAATATCTTAAACAATTCCAGAGAAAATGTGCACACAAAATAAAGTTAGACTGACAGGCCGACTGACAGACAAAAATTGCTTTTGTTCAAATTTAAAACGTTGATGTTTCATGACATTCTAAACGTATTTAAGCCATATAGACCATACAAATACATATTTTTTTATTTTACAATTGCTATATTTCAACTGCACTATGTAGATGTGAAAGTGAAATAAGTTTTAATAATACAAAATCGTGAGCCAAATATCAAGAAATTTTAAATTATTTCCAACATAATCCATTAAGACTTCTATTTAGGCTGCCATCCTTAGTGCATGGCCACGTCGGCGCATCGCACAGCGCATATCGCACCTCACCCCGCGCATCGCACAGTAAAATTAAACAGAACCATTAAATGAAAGTGGCCATATCGGCACCCCTCGCACATCGCAGACCGCACAGTAAAGTGGCCAAATCAACAAAATGAGCCTCGCACATCGCACAGGAAAATTAAATAAAACCATGCTTTTAAATGGCACTGACTAAATTATTAACTTGAGCCTCCCACACCGCACATCGCACAGCCTACAGCACGGGCGATACCATGTTTTTAAAAAAATCATGGAAGGAAATAGCCGAACAAAATATGAACAATTAGTACAATTTCTTTTGTATGCAGACCAGGCTGCGATGTGCACTTAGAGGGCAGTAGATTTCTCTTGATATAGTTTCAGACATATATCTATAAGAAGTTTTCCAACTACTTTTGCATGTAGATTCTTTAATGTTTAAAAGAAATAGGAAGAAGGAACTTTCATTTCGAACATAGAAAATAATAATTTTATGATATAATCATGATCAAACAATTAAACTAAATAATACATATTCAAACAAAACAAAAATAATACATGGGGTGCCCCAACGCACAGTACTTGGCCCACTCCTAATTTTAATATGTGTAAATGATTTCCCATATTCAAACGAATGCTTTAGTGACATACTCTTTGCAGACGATACAACTATTTCGGTTCAAAACAGGAATATTGAGCAACTTTCTGCTATGGCGTGTGAGGTGGAGGCAAAGGCAGAACAGTGGTTCAAGTCATATAAACTTACATTAAATAGAGGAAAAATAGTGCATATGATCTTTTCACTGCGTAATAAAATGGGGTACTATGTTCCCGACCCCCAGGAATCAACAAAGTTTTTGGGAGTTTATCTAGATGATGAATTAACCTAGACCTGTCAGGTTAATTTATCATCATTATCACATATAGACAACTTGTCAAAAAAATTTGCAAAAAATACATTTATCTTGAGAAATTTAGCAATTGAAGTAGGTGAAGAAGCCTTGAAAAATGCATACTTTGCACTATGCCACTCTTTGCTTTCTTATGCTGTTTTAGTTTGGGGACAAGCATCAAATTGACCTAGAATCTTTGCTCTAGAAAGAAGAGCAATACGTATAATATCTGGGTTAAATGATAAAGATGACTGTAGAGAACAATTTCGAAGGCTAAACATCCTTACATTACCATCGATATATATTTATGAGTTGCTTTTGTATGCTAGAGAGAACTTATATCCTCAAAGTATAAACAAAGAATGTGACTCTCATTACATGACAAGACACAAAAATATGTTAACAGCACCTTATGTAAGTTTAACTAAATGTCAAAAGGGAATTCAATTTTAGCACCCAAATTTCATAATAAATTACCATTGAATATAATATGCCTACCAGATCGGGCATTCAAGAAAAAATAAAGGCCATCTTGCTCGAGAAAACTTTTTATTCATATGATGAATTTTTATTGCATACTTTTAGTACGTAAGAAAATATCCGTGTTCCATTTCCTGAAGTTTGTCTTATACTTTATATGATTACAAGATATGTATATGTACACATTTGAAACTAAAATACTGACTTGTGCAAATACGATCTTTGTATATAGCACCAATAAAATTATTTGATTTGATTTGTCTAATTTTTGTTAAGAAATCTTACACATCTAAGTTTCGATTAGATGAAAGATTGCACAGCCTCACAAAAAAAAAGTTTTGATCTGGATGACTGACCATGGTATTCCTATGTATTGCTGAAACCAAATCCGAGGTCAAGAAAATTCCTATACCCTTCAATTTTGTGTAGAGGCAAAAACATTCCTTCAATAAGGTAAATTTATGAATATAAGTACTTATCATTAAGGAATTAATAAGGACTTCTTATCTCTCATACTCTTCTTTTTCAATACCAAGGACTTCAGCGAGGGGGTAACAATTCTCCAAAAAGGGATGATACCCCCTCTGCACCCCTTCTATACCATTTTGTGTCATAAAAGCTTCTAGCCTACAAGCTCTTGAGAATGCAGATGAAACATGGTAGAGGGTGAATGCTGCTCCGGAGTCAAACCTCCAGAAGAGTATAAAGTACCCCTGCTGAATGAGCAACACGGGGGTGGAGGGAGACTTTCTAAAATATATATGATTCTTATTTCAGCGATGCATCATACTTTATTCTTTTCCGTTCATTTTCCGTTAAAATTGTCTATCATTTCATCAACGTAGGCTACGGTACACCCACCCAGCTAAAGTATTCTACTTCGCAGTTGATGTCAGTGTCGGAGTTTAGTGGTTAACAATGTTAAATATTTTAACAATGCAAGTGGGCCAGTTTCGAATTCTAGCACGTCAAAATTATTTTAGCATTAAAAATGAAAATAGAAATATTGATTATTATAAATCACAAAAAATAAAATATACTCAAATTTGAAAATTTTAGCACTAACAGATTTAACTTAAATATGCAATATATGCTGTAATAAAACTTTTACTATGCTCCAGTAACTTACTGGCTCTCCTGTTCTTATTTTTCGTGATAAGCCATTTCTGTACTGTGGTCTGAAATGTCTGAACCGTCATCTAAAGAGTATTCTGAGTCACTCTCATTTTTGTCCTCAGTAAAAACATTCTGACCTGCCTGAACATGAATGTCTTCTACCTCTTTGTGCAATTCTAGTGTCTCTTTCCTCTTAGTGTACTTTTTCTAACTTCAATACATCTGAAAGAAGTTGTAACAGGATCCGAAGTTACTAATAATTGATTCATTATATCTTCGTTAGTTTTGGTGCGGGACATTTTTCTGGGGTGCAGTTCGCGGAATATTTTCCATTCTTTGTGGCGGAATTCCTGCACTTCCTCCGAAAGTTGGCCGACTGGAATTAAAAAATGATCTATTATTTGTGATCCGTGTATTAAGTGTTGGTGTACAGTGACTGGCATTGGATACCAGTCATATAATTTAACATGCAATTCCGCAGTCTTTTAGCACTATTCTTTAAATTTAGGTACATTTATGCAGTATCCTGATGCGAGAGTATTTAGTATAGTGGAAAATCTCCTTATTATATCTTTATCTATTTCAGCTATTTTTGAGGTAGTTTCAGCATCGCGGAAAAATCTTCTTGCATTATTGCCGTCGTTCGTGTTTCCACCTTCTTGCTTAGGGGTGTCCGTGTCTTTACGAAAAATGTTAATTATACGTTGCTTTTCATCTTTCATGCTATCTTTGTGAGTAAGCTTACGAACTTGCCAAGTCTTGATTTTTAATCGATAGGAAATATGCAATAAATATTCCATAAATCTAATGAAGGTATGAAGGGTTGATAGTCCCCAACAGTATGATTCGGGATCGCAGGTCCTTCTCTACACTATCAAGTTTGTTCATTTCTTTAGACTGCACCAACAATCTTTATATAGTCAAATCAACAATTGCCTGTACTTGTATTTCAGAAACTGAGTCGGTAATTATACGGTTTTCATTCGAACGATAACATTTCGTTTTTGCAGCTCTAACTTCATTATAAGCTGGGTAAATGTTCACCCCTTTGGCTCTTGATCCTCCTCGTATGAGCTGGTATTGGCTCTTGGTCAGTTTTGCACAAGTCGTAAGTGTCAGAGTTTCCTCAGGAGAATACTTCGATAATTCCTTTTTTCCTACATTTTCATAGGCTTGTCTTATCTTACTGGCTCTTTTGGGAGAAGCAGACATAATGTCCAGTACATTGGCCGCATCTTTTTTGCTTGACTTTCTTAGCTTGATATTGGTGGCGTATGTCAGTTTATTTAAAGTTTCAAATTCAACGAGAGTCTTCACTTTTCTCAATTTCGTTCTTGGAGCGCTTGTTTTGAAAAGTTTTCTAGGACTGCCTCTTTTAATTGCAACTCCTGCCGAAGTTGGGGGCAATTGGACGTCTTCCTTACCTTCTATACAATCCAAATTTTCAATCACCACATCTCCATTTAGCCAGTTCTGTTTCTTAATTAAAAAATGTTTTTTGATGCGGCGACAATTCAACCATCGTTTAACAATTGAACAATTGTGTAATGTGTATTCTGTTTTAATGGACTCTGTGAGATCGTCCTTACACATTTGTTTCATAGAATCGCTTCCTTTAATTTTCTCAAAAAGGTGCCTTTTTGATAATACAAGTTGATGGACTGTAAAAACTTTTTTTTAAGAAACAAGCACAAATCAGCACTTTTCTAAGTAGTCCCAGACAACCCCGCCTTACTATCAATGCACGAGTTCAACGAACAAATTCACACTAAAGAAGATGCACCCCAAACCATTTAATCGTTTTATAAAACTGTATCATTTATTTTGTCTGATATTGCTTCAGCCCAATTGCAAGATAGAGTATTTAATCAAGATCGGCCGAAACAAAATATGAAGTACATACCTTGGTGTCCCATATTGACTTGAAAAATGACCTATTACACAAATGATTACAACGCGTACAACAATTTCAAGCGGCAGCCCACAAACAACTGATTTAACTCAAATGGCTTAAAACCAGCTCGGTGTGCTGACGTGTTACGATGATTGTCGAGGATTGATATCATGCGCATGAGCGATTCTATGGTCTCTGGAGTATTAACATTCATTTTAACTTGAATTCAACATCGTTTTGAAATATGAGTTTTTATGAATTTTGGCGAGCTAGAAATAAGAATTGACTCACTGTACAATGTGTTAAAGGTTAGTATAGTTTTGAAATTATCTGCATAACTGTACTGTTTCGATTTATTTGGTCCTAACGGTACAAGAGACTTTTGTGAGGATATCGGTAAACATTTCTTTTAAATGAAGTAAAATATGTTTTTGATATGATACCGTATTCATGCATCTTCTCTTAATTAGGTTTTAGATCAAATTTCAAAGTATTTACGATATCGTTGCGAAAACCATATATACCATATATTTCCTAAGTTTCTATATTGTGGTCTAACTACCGTAATAGTATATTCGATACCCTGTTTCCTTAAAAAAACTAACACAAGAACTCTTAAGAGGCCAAACTATAACCAGAATTTAATTTTTTAAGAAATTATGGTTTCAGATTGGTCTGTAAATACAAATGACATTATTAGCAATCAATGAAATTTTCTGCTTTCTTAAAATTACGTAAAAATTAAAATTGCAGATGCATTTGAAATTTTTAAATTACTGTGGAAAACCTTGAGTGATGAGGTTCCAGCCACTTGCAATAGCTGCCCAACAAACAAAATTTCTTACTTTGTATTGTATGAATAAAGTTACAAAGGAAGGTGAAAGAAAGATTATGCTTAAAAAATTGTATACAGTTATTTAACATCAACCTTTTTTTTTTTTTTTTTTTTTTTTTTTAGAGGAGGGGAAACCTTCATAGGCGCCCCCGTCTGGGATGTGGTTTGACGAGGGATGTGGTTTGACGAGGGATGTGTGGGATTCCCTCCCTGATGGGGAGGACGTACCCACTAAAACCCCTCCTCTTCTTCTCGCTTCTCCCACCGGAATCCGCTTTCGCATTACTTCAGTGGGGAGCCGTCCTTTTACTTTGTTTATCGACTCTCTCTTTCTTTTGTCTCGATTATTTTACGAACTACTCCGTATGCCTGTTGCCATGAATCCTTGGATGCGCATAAGCTTTCCATCATATTTGGCCAGTTGAAGGTTGACCCAGTTTGTAGGGCATAGTTTCTCCTGGCTTCTTCCCACCATACATATAAAGAGAGTGTGCTCTACATCATCCACCTCGTCGCAGTAGTTGCATCGGTCTGATTCTGCCCTTCTACGTTCGTAGAGATACTTCTTAAAACATCCGTGTCCTGAGAGAGCTTGAGTTATGTAGTAATCCACCTCTCCGTAGGGGCGATTTATCCATGTCTGAATGATGGGTATCAATTTATAGGTCCATCGTCCATACGTTGCGGTTTCCCATTTTTGTTGCCATCTTGTAACAACGTTCTCTCTTGCTACTCTGGCCTCCTCTCCATTGTATTTTTCCGTTCTTTCTTGTATAAGTATATCTATGGGTGGCACTCCCACTATGACCCCCACTGCCTCAGTTCAAATGGTTCGATATGCACTGCCGATTCTGATTGACATCAGCCTTTGTAGTCTAGCCAGTTTTGCCGTTAGTTTTTTGTTTCTGGTTATACTATGCCAGACCGGCGTGGCATACAGTATTTGGGAGTGAACCACACTTGCCATTACTCTTCTTTTCGAAGCCCTTGGCCCTCCTATGTTGGGAATAAGGCATGTCAGTGCTGCGACGGTTTTTTCCACTTTCTCGGTAGTTCTCTTGATATGTTCCGCGAAGGTAAGTTTAGTATCAAGCCACACTCCTAGGTACTTTATTGCCTTGCTAAGCCTGATAGGGGTGTCCAGGATAGTGAAGCAGATCGGCGCTATTTTTGTTTTGGTGGTAAGAAGGACTGCCTCCGATTTATCCGGTGCGAGCTTCAGTTTTCTTGCTTCGAGCCATTCTGCAACTCGCTGGAGGGCAGTGTCTGCTTTGTTTATGAGTATGTGCTCGGTTTCTGCAACTACCGTCATGGCTACATCATCAGCAAATCCGATTAATGTAACACCCTTTGGCTGTTCCATTTTTAGCAGGCCATCATAGAGGATGTTCCACAGGGTTGGACCAAGTATTGATCCCTGAGGAACGCCACTGCTTATTTCTACGGTCTTTGTCTCATCTTCTGCTTCCAGGATTATTTTCCTCTGTGATAGGTAGGATGCTATTATCCTTACTAGGCTCTCGTCTATTCCTCTTTTTCGTAGGTCATTCAGGATGATTTGCCATGATGCACTGTTGAAAGCATTCTGCACGTCTAGGGTTATTACGACACATAGTCTTCGATGTCGATGTGCGTAATCTGCAGCTTCTCTGGCGATTTGGATCACATTGTTTACAGCGTCTACCGTTTGCCGACCTTCCCTAAAGCCATACTGTTTCTCTGCCAGGCCACCAGTGCGAACTAGTTCTCTTTTAAGTCTTATTAGGATGAGCTGCTCGTATAGCTTCCCTTCTACGTCTAAAAGGCATATTGGCCTATATGATGCTGGATGGTCTAGATGTTTATTTCCCTTCCTGAGTAGTACCAGCTTAGCCTGCTTCCAGTCTTCTGGGAATACTCATCTGCGCGCTAGTTCATTGTAGACCCTTAGTACGTATTCAGGCTTCTTATGCACTATTTCCTTGAGGATTTCCACTGGGATGTACGCTGGTCCTGGTGCTTTATTTGATTTCAGTTTATTACATGCTGAATTTAATTCCTCTAGCGTAAATTCTAAAAATACCACAGTTCTATCACAGTCGAAGTTTACTGACTCGTGTACCGGGAAGAGGTGGTTAACTACCTCTTCTGTCATTTGCATGGACATTTGGGGTCTTGGGGGAAAACCTAGCATTTGCTTCATTACAATCTTATAGCCGTCCCCCCAGATGTCACAGTCTAGTTTGTCACACAAACTTTTCCAGCATGCTTTTTTAGCTGCCTTGATGCTATTTCGCAGCCTTTTTTTGCTGCTTTTGTACTCTTCCCTGAGATGTTGCATTTCTTCCGGTTGGTTCCTTCTTGCATTTCTTGTGCATTTCCTTTTTTTCCTCAAACATTCCCTGCGAAGTTCCGCAATTTCTTCTGACCACCAATATAAAGGTGGTCTTTTTGCATTGTATTTTCTTTTCGACATAGTTCTGTCACAAATCTTTGTGAGGGTTTTGGAAAAGTCTTTTGCAGGGGATGCACCCTCTTCCGGAAATATGTCGGTATCATTCAGTGTCTGTTGTAACGTCTGTTTGTTCAAACTTGCCGTCCGCCACCCTTTGTTCCGCGTTACCGTAGCTTTTTTCTGCTCCTTGCCTGTTACCTCAAATATTATGTAGTTGTGGTCGCTGAGGGTTTCCCTCTCACTCACTTCCCATTTAGATACTTCATTTTTATTGTCATCAGTAATCAGGGTTAGGTCTAATATGGACGAGTATTCGTTTCTATGAAATGTTGGTGCGTTTCCATCATTTACACATATTAAGTCATTTTCTGCCATCCATTCAGTTAGGACGCGGCCTCTCTCATCAGTGACATTCATACCCCATTGTACAGATTTTGCATTGAAGTCCCCTACAACTATGGCCTTCTCATTGTTAGTCCTTATTTTCCTTCCTATCTCAAAAAGCATTTCCTCAAGATCATCCAAATTTCTGTTTGGGGAAGCATAGCAACTGTATACTGTGAAAGAGGCGGTCTCGACGTAAGTGAAACCATGTCCATAGCCCTGTCCCTTGATTACTAAGCGTCTGTCCAATACTTTTATAGCGGTGTCTAGATGTTCATCAAGTATCCAATCTTTTCTGCCTTTAATTGCATTTAACATCAACCTATTTCCGGTACTAATTACCGAAGTCAGGAGTTACCACCCCTAGCCTGGTTTTGCCGCACCGCTTCTCGTAAGAAGAGTAAGGAGTATTTACTTAACATATCATAGACAAGGAATCGAGCTTTACATCCCCTCTGAAGAATGGTATCCTCGCCAAAAATTGCGTAGCTTCTAGGTATACGCTGAAATACAGGGCATCAGAATTTAGGGCGATGTCGCTGTATTTTCCCAGAGGTCTCCGTTTCAAGCATTAACAGCGTTTGTTAAACTTTTCATATAGAGGTAGAAGTATTATGTAGTCGGATCTATCCTCGCACCTAAGAAATATATTCTAACCAAAATCATAATTAAATTTATTTCTTCCATTCCAGTGTATTGATCGGCCAATAGACAGACCCTTAAATGACATCATATGAGTTATCAAATTCCTACCATCCCTGTTAAAAACATTGAATATTTATGTCTAACTAAATTTAACTAGAGCTACTTGTTGAAGCAAAGCATGCATAATACAACAAGGCAGTGCGCACCGTTGGTTGACAAAAAGTTGTTTTTCTTATTCAGAGTAATTTGTCTAAGTTTCCTTTGTTTCCCTCTTGTTAGTCAGGAAGACGCCTTTCTATAGTGGCAAAACTCGTTACTATGTTAATGTAGCAGGAGTATAGTAATAATTCCTCGGTCTTTGTATTTATCTTGTTCATTAATCGAGCAGTGATTTGTTGGCTTTGATGAAATAATTAATATTGAGCTAGCTGGTGCAG
The DNA here is from genome assembly GCA_963583905.1 of Stenurella melanura. Classification (NCBI taxonomy): domain Eukaryota; kingdom Metazoa; phylum Arthropoda; class Insecta; order Coleoptera; family Cerambycidae; genus Stenurella; species Stenurella melanura. The sequence goes on along the minus strand of OY757316.1, from coordinate 53,472,702 downwards.
TGTTATATTATGTACCCTTTATGCATATGTATGCCAAAAATAATACATCTTAAGCATATTATTGCAATTGTTCACTACATCAATACTGCTGCTAACAATTAGTTAACCGAATTTTGTGAAACAACAGCACCAATTGTAAATGATAGGTTATTCAACACTGAGTAATAGATAACTCATGTAACTCATAGAAAAAAAAGTTGTGGTTGATTTTATTTTATGTGTTTGAGTTTACACGCAAAATATATTTAATTAGCACTTTCTTGTTTACAGTTCAATATACAGTGGGTACCATAAAGTTTGCAATATATGAGAAAGTACGTTGTTATTAACTTTCAAAAGAATTGCATTCTTGATCAAATTTATTTTATGGGCATAATCTCAACGAGAAAGTTTAAACACAAGTTTGTATTAGTTTTGGTGCTCAGGTCGGTACATTAAATTATTTAAAATTTGCTCAATAGTAACGTACCCTTATTTTTCAAGAGATTAAATATGTTTATTTGATGATGTTATTTATAAAGCAAATATAGCCAAATATTAAATTTGGTTGCTTAATTCAAAATATACTGTTTATTTAAATTGATTTTAAATATGTTACTAGAAATTCTCTTAAAATAATAATACTAATCCAAGCAATCTAAGTCCACTTTGAAGAAACTTTAACGGTATCTTTTTGTCCAAATAAGTATTATGGAAAAAATATTTCATTAATTATTTGTTCTCGTTTGTTCCATTATTAACTTTTTCAGAACGTTTTCAACAAACAGTTTTTCATGTAACTCTAAAAGTGAACAAAGCGGAAAATGTCTGTAACTACAGATTTAAAAAAAAGTACTATGCTTCTGAGAACATGAAACATGTTCTACTCAAAATTTAATATAATTTAAATACTTTTTTTTGACCGACCAGAAAATACACCCTATCTGGAGAAAATTTTCGGCAGAAGTTATTATCGTTTGCTCGGGCTAGACGAGAAAATGGCCATCAGAGATCGGCAAAAGCTTTTACCGATCCCTGTTAAAGATATTCTTGTTTGATATCAATAAAGCGACCCATTTTCTAGAGAAAAATCGTATTTTCTCGAGAACTAGTCGCTTTATCGACGTCAGACAATAGTACCTTTTCTTTCCTTTAATCTGGGGGTAAAAATCATGAAGTTGGTTCCACCCCAGCCTTCCTAGACAAGATACGAAAAACTCCATACTTCCAAATCAAATATAACCCAGTCATTAGAGATATTTACCCCTAGAGCAAATTGGAGGTGGATGAATTTTTTAATGTTAATGACTTTTTTGGATGGTAAGCAATAACATCACGTAACGTTTGCATGATTTCCAGACCGACAATATTAAGAAAAATAATGAAAAACTTTTTTTTCTGTATTTACTTTTCAATTTTTAACATGAATCGATCTATGGGAAAATAAAAAATATTTTGAGAAAGAGCATACATCTTCACACAAAGAATGTATCTACAAAAATTTCGTCTAATGTCACGGATTTTCCATAAAAAATTAATGAAGTTAATGAAGTGGAGATATTGGATAAAGCGCGATGCAATGTTGTCCATGCGTTTTGCAGTACTTGGGGCGCAAAAAACCCTTTGGTTAGACAAACAAAATTTACATAAATTAAAGATTAAGGAATCATTTTAGAGTTGGGAGTCTCACCTTTCTTAGGCATATAATCGTATATTAATATAAGGTTAATATATATAAGCCAATCATCAACATATATAATACATATTATATGTCGAGAATGACCTCATTTTAACCTCCCCACAAAATTGTGGGAGGTTACTAAAATTGGTACAAAATCAAAAATTGAGACAACAATCAATCTTTACGCTTTGAGGAACCCAAATAAGTGGTTTTTGAAAAATGCCTGTGTGTGTGTATGTATATATGTGTGTGTGTGAGTGTGTGTGTGTGGGTGTGTGTGGGTGTGTGTGTATGTGTGTTAGCACGATAGCGGCCAAATTACTAAACGAATTTGGATGGAACTTTGCATGAGGGTTTCTTTAATGCTCCAGAAAATCTGAAAAGGATTTGGTTAATATCGGGTTACGTTTAGTGCTGTGTTTTTACAACAAGTTGTCTATTTTGAAATTACTTACACTTTGTAATCGAACCATTGAAAAGCAGTTAAAATTCCGATTCCAGCGATATATCACACTTGCACCCTTTTCGATTTTCATATTCATTTTTTGATACAAATTATTAATTATTTAAAATCCGATAGAATTCAATGTCTCTATACTATCAACATATGTGAAACTATGGTGTACTATGGTGTACCTCTGCTGTGGTTGTGTGGGCCAAAGCGTCGACTTACTCGACACTAAACTTGAGATGATCAGATCGCAACGGCGGATTCAAGCTGCTATAACCAGTTGAAGAAACAGGAAATGAAGCGAGAAACTAGAACAACTTGCTGTGAAAATTCACCAAGGCACTGAAAACTACACGGCAAGCCATGCCTGCTTTTACCAAGACCAACGGACAGACAGCTATGACTGACTCGCAAAAGGCGATTGAACTAGCTGACAACTTTGAACGAATTCACAATTTAAACATACCCAACAATTTAGATGATGGCCGCAATGAAAATAGCGCCAACGATGTTATTGGCCATGACATCCAATTAACTAGACGCGAATTTAAAAAGTCATTTTCAAACCCTCTGAAGTAGCAAAGCTGATAAAGACTTTAGCTAATAATAAAGCTCCGGTGAAAGATGGTATCGAATACAAGCTGCTTTAAGTTTACTTTTAATCCAACCTAGCCTCGCTCTGTCCATCCCTTCAATTACCACGGCGATTCGTGCTGTGGATGTTTGGCTAGCTCCAGGTGAGTGCTTAGGGAGGCCAATATGTATTATTAATTTAAAATAAATTTGATTTGATTATTCGTTGATTGACTTACAAATCAAGAGATCGACGGATCGATTTCAACACGTTATAAACATTATTAATAATTGTACAATATGTTAAATGATTAAATTCCATCATATATTAGGTGTTTATAATTATTAAGAGTTTGAGGATTAGTCACTAGTTTTAAATGAAATATAAATTATTCTAGTGCTGCTTTGGCGGTGAACACACTCGACGTCGTAAATTAAATAAATATAGGTGGGTCTAAAAGTGAATTATTTATTATTTGTTTGCTTATAGTAATGAAACACATTCTTTATAGGATTTTGGAAACAGCGGAAAGAAAAGCTATCTATGAGAACTAAAGGAAAAACTATATATAAAAATATTAATGAAATCTTTGCATTCTTTCGATAAGCTGTCTTCTGGTTATGCTAACAAGTAAAAATGGCAAATAAGAATTTTTACTTGTTAGCATAACCAGAAGTCAGGTTATCGAAAGAATGCAAAGATTTCATTAATATTTTTATGTATAGTTTTTCCTTTAGTTCTCATAGATAGCTTTTCTTTCCGCTGTTTACAAAATCCTATAAAGAATATGTTTCATAGGTGGGTCATATTACAATAATATATTTGATTAAAAGTAACATGTCTTACTTTTTGGAAACAAAAGATAAAATGTGTCATAGGTTTGTTGGGATTTTACTTACAGTGTTAGTGTCAATATAATTACTGTGGTCGCGGTAGGCCACAGCCAAAAAAGAATTAATTTTGAGGACGACGTTAGCTGCTTCTGTTGCTGTATGGGCACGTTGTCATATTCAGCAAGTAATTTCAACCCGCTGTAAAAATAGCAGCTACTTATCAGAGCTCGAAGCAGTTGCTACTTCTATATACGAATCAAATTAGTATTGAAAAGTAGCAGACTGCTGTTTAGCAACCCATCATTAATTTCAACCGGGTGGAGAGGTTCCAGCCCCTTCCAGTAGCTGCCAATTTTTTGGTATTTTGTATCATAATCCATAGGCAATGTTCGAACTTTTTTTTGGTCTACCGGAAACTCAATTTGAACCTCATTAACTTACATTTGCTTAAGTTAATGTAGTTTAAGTAAACACTACTTCTAAAATTATTATAATTTCGTAATTTCAGAATTTGTTGAACAAATAATCTATATACCTACGTGTTAACGGAACTCATAAAAAACATTGTTTAGACATAAAACAACTTCAGTTATAGAGTAAAAGATACCAGCTTTTCAAATGTAGTTCGCTAAGAAATAATATTTTAATTTTGATATTTACAGAATAAGTAGACAGGAGTATCACGTATACATAGAATATAGCGGAAAGGCACATTTGGTCACCTGTTTATAATACAAAGCACGGTATTCAGGTACCGGCGCGGGAACGTCGGCTTCGCTCGACTCCGGTTTTACTGCTAGTATGTTGTGTATGACTTTATATAGATTAAATATCATTTATAATTAATAATTGTGTTTTAACAAATCTTATAAGTATAAAACGGTCACTGTTTGCTAGTTGGAGAAACATAGTGTCAATATTTTTGGTTTTTTGGAATATTACGAACAAGCCCCAATCGTGTTCATGCACATTTCTCTATAAAGAAATTTAAATTATTTTTACAAACAGGAAGTAATACTAAGTTATTGTGTTTTCAATTGGATAGGTAGTTATTATGGTGACAAAAAAGGTGACTAACGGATAGATATGTGCACGGACATTTTCAAAGCTATTTGGATTTCGATGACACAATTATATGAATTTTTACTGCCGTCGCTTACCGAAGGAAAATATTGTGTTCGTTAAAAAATCACCGTCCGAGATTTCTTCGAATTCCTATGTTTCAGACCACGTAGATTACGAAAATGAAGATCTTTCAATTTCGTCAGTCTGTCTGTCTATCTGGCATGGCGGTCAGTCTGTTGTCTGTCTGTAGATGCTACAGCTAAAAAAACTACTTGACGGAGAACAGTCAAAGGTAGCTGACGCTACTGCCAGCGAAGAAATAGGTAGACTTTCACTGAAAAATGTACAGGGTGAACTGTCTAAAGACATAATTTTTTTTACGATTACTGTACTTCCACTCCACTACGTGGATGTGGAAGTAAAAATGTGACAGGTGGTTTTAATAATAGTCATAACTACATTCTTATTATTATTCTCATATGTCTTTTCTTAATGAATAATTTTTTAGAATGATCCACTGTAATAATAAAGAGGGAATTTCTATATAAATAAATAAATTTATCGATTATTTCTTTTCTACGACCGAAATTTACGATTTTAGTAAATTGGGTGACAAACACAAAATACTCTTCTTATTTCACGCCTATATGTATTTTTATATACATCCCGCTTCTTTTCTACGTACAGTTGTTAATATTTTCCCAGTATTTTTTGACTGCCAACACCTTGAGCGCCTTATCATAACATAACACATCAGGTTAAACCGATTTAGTGGTTAGTGAGAAGTTGCAAATTCCACATGTAAGCGGATAGCAGGGAGTATATTTAGACACAAAGGTATGTCTAAATTGAATCGCGGTCGCAGTGGCGTTGAAGGCGACGTGCACTGCGATACGCCCTGCCTTGACGACCGCAACCCGAGCACGTACGCAGTTTATGAGACCTTTTCAAATTCATCTGCTAGGTGCACAGAACAACTACTATAGAACTGAGACTGGGGTTGACCGACTTGGAAACATATTTTTACAGTTGCCTATGTTGGAGTGTATTGTTCGTCAACCAAGGGATGTCGCCACGAGTGACATATTTGCCGATTGTCAATTTCTGTCAGCACAGAATTTGTTCTGTGATATTAATGTCAGTTTTGACAGTTTTATTTGTTTTGTTTTTGTGGTGGTCGAGTGCGGACGTTTTTATTGTTGATATTTGCGTTGAATTTGTGTTGTTTTAAATGTTTTAATAAGATGGAATTCATCCCACTAGCAAAAGGGCCTTGCTGTGTCAAAGAATGCAAAGATGTGACAAGCAAGCGCCACCGATTTCCGATTTATGACACAAATCTTTTCGAGTTATGGGTTAAAAATGTAAATCACCCTCGATTCAAGGTTTTAACACGTCAGGAAATCTATAAGACGTATTATGTGTGTGACAAACATTTTTCTGAAGAATTTATCGTGCCAGGTACAAAGCGCGGCTTGAGAAAAGATGCAGTTCCCACAATTTGTATATCAGGATTGTCAGGCAAGTATATCCACATTAATGATCATAATGACAATAAAATGGCTAATCAATTAGCATAATAAAAATAATTTGTAACAACATCCTTATATTATAGATGTCAGCGAAGAAGTTAATGTAAATGAATCGTTAGGAGTCCCAGCACTGATTCCACAACCTTTCCACACAGTCATTAGTAGTGAACAAGAAAAAATGGATATAACAGGTACTTATTTACTTCTATACCAGTCACCCTTATTTTCGAATCAGTGACAACAAATACATTTAAAGTCAGTTAATTGCTTGACATATTTAACAATAAAATGGCTAATCAATTAGCGTAATAATAATAGTTTGTAACAACATCCTTATATTATAGATGTCAGCGAAGAAGTTATTGTAAATGAATCGTTAGGAGTCCCAGCACCACAACCTTTCCACACTGTCATTAGTAGTGAACAAGAAAAAGTGGATATAACAGGTACTTATTTACTTCTATACCAGTTACCCTTATTTTCGAACGAATGACAACGAATACATTTAAAGTCGGTTAATTTCTTGAGATATTTAACTAACTTTGGTACATACAATTTTTTGAGTTGTAGTATTTAGAAATATGAAAGTTCGTTTGCCAGATCAGGCATAAAAACGTTCATTTTGACTGTAGTATTCGAAAATAGGGATGATACAGTGATTTCCTGGATTGAGTATGTTTGTAATATTTGTACATTTAAATAGGGGAGTCTAATGACGATTGTGAGTATCGAAGGAAAAAAGATGAAAACCTACTCATGGAGATTACATCCAAAGAAAATTTCGAGGTCCCTGCTATAGCTTCCTGCAGCTTCATCGGTGATAGTAATCATGATGAAATAGATATCACAGGTACAATACTTTTTTTAATCTATTTTTCTCATACTGACAAGCCTAATATGATTACAAATGGAAAAATTGTGAAAAAATATATTTTGTTTTTGTATTGAAAAAAATTGTCAAGAAAAGTTGTTCAGATTCAAGTCAAGATTCACAATCAATTTTTGTCTCTTGAAATAGTGAGGCTGCCTGATCATAATTACATATAATTTGTATTAAAATGTCATATAAAACCAACCGTTTTAGTGTAAATAAAAAAAAGAAAGAAATTATCGCTGTATATATAATACCATGTATATATTTTTTTAGATCGATCAACTCCAACAGGACCTAGGGAAAATTCTACTCCCATCCCATTTCCCCAATTAAACAAAAAGAGAGGCATCTTACAAGAGGTTGGGGTTGCACGACAAAAAGATCTCACACCGAGATGTAAGAAATTTTACAGAAAAATTATTGATTGGGGGAGGAAAACAGCAAAATTAAATAGTAAAATAACAAACTTTAAACTGAGATTGCATAATTCTGAAAAAGTTGCAAAATCTTCCAGTTTCATTAGTTTACTTGAACATGTGAATGAAGCTACATATAATTTCATTATTCAGCAAGTAAGAAACCAAAAACTTAAACCTAGAGGGCGGCGATATACTCTAGAAGAGAAAATTTTTGCTTTAACTTTGTTGAAGAACAGTCCAAAAGGTTACCGATTTTTGTCCAAAATTTTTTCATTACCATCTCCAAGGACTCTTACAGAACTACTCAACAATATAACATTTCGAGCTGGGATCAATGATCACATATTTAAATCTCTAAAACGGAGAGTGATGAAAATGTCCGAAAAAGAAAAGTGTTGTGCCTTAATTTTCGATGAAATGGCTATAGAACAAAATTTAAGTTATAATAGCAAATTTGACTGCATCGAAGGACTGCAGGAGTTTGGTACTAGTCAGTCGATGAAGATTGCAGATCACGCAAACGTTTTCATGCTAAAAGGAGTATATAAACAATGGAAGCAGCCACTCGGGTTTACATTTAGCAGTGGACCGACTTCGGGAAACGATCTGAAAAAAATGATAAAGGAGATGATAATTGCTTGTCAAGAAGTTGGTTTTGAGGTTGTTGCGACAATTTGTGACCAGGGTACAGCTAACGCAAAAGCCATCAACTCTTTGATAAAAGACACGGGTGATATTTGTCCAAAAGGAAAAGCTCTTAAATTATATTTCAAAATAAATGATGCTGAAATAGTTCCTCTGTACGATGTCCCTCACCTTTTCAAGGGGATAAGGAACAATTTACTGACAAAACCCCTCCATTTCGAACAAGATAAGGTGAAGAAGATTGCCAAATGGGACCACCTAATCCAGTTTTATGTGCTTGATGCTTCAGATGATACAAGAATATGCTGTAAGTTGACGGACAGCCACATATATATGAAAAAAATGAATAAGATGAAGGTGCGACTTTGCACTCAAGTATTTAGCCACCAAGTAGGTTCTCTAATGAAGCGCATAAGCAAATGGGGTAAAGTTTGTCAATTAGAAATTTGACATCTTTAAATTTATATTTTAATTTTTTAGGCATTCAGGGTTTGGATCGACAGGCCAGTGACACAGCCGATTTTATTTTAATAATGGATGAACTCTTTGATAGTTTAAATGGGAATTGCAAGAAGGCGGCCACCAGCAAGCCAATGAAAGGTGGTGTCTCACTCGACTCACCTCATGAAAAATATTGGTGGCGCATATTACAAATTGTGGATACAATGAAATTTTACGATGCAAAAAAAAAGAAATTGGTGTTGGTTCCTTCCCTATATCATTTAAAACAAACCGTTAAAAGATTTATGTATTTAAAAGACAGATTGCTAAAAGACAAAAATTTCTCATATGTGCTGCCCCGAGCATTCAACCAAGACTGCATAGAAAACTTCTTCGCCTGCATTAGAAGTTATGGTGGTGCCAATACAAAACCCATTGTTCCTCATTTTATAGCCTCATTTAAATCACTTCTTCTAAGCAATTTGATGGCTCGACATTCACCTGGAGCAAATTGTGAAGAGGACCAAAGTGAAGTGTTGGACAACCTCCGATCCTTCTTAAGTAAAGATGAAGTTACTGCAGTTCAGCCCACAGAGAATGCTAATAATCCATCGTCAAATGTTGCAACAGTTCTATCTTATGGTGTCTCAAAAACAAAAAAAACGCGAATAGAAATCTGCACAATTAATTATGTGGCTGGTTATGTTGCCAAAAAAAGTATAAAAATAGTAAAAAATTGTCAAGTCTGCTGTAACAATTTGAAATTTTCTGATGGCCACCGAGACATGGATTTTGTTGAAGCTAGGACATACAGTAGTTCATCTTTAATTAAGCCAGGAACCTATTTAATCTTTGTAACCAACCAAGCCTTAAGTAGAATCTTCTATATATTGCCAAGAATTTGTCATAGAATGAATATTTTCTCTTTGATTCGTCAAATTATGGAATGTGAAATAAATTTCAGTGTTTTGAATTGTCCTGAACATGACTTGGGCCATATTGTAGCAAAGGTCATAACTAAATTAGTAATATATTTTTGGTGTAAAAGAGTAAATTTAATTTTAAGAGGAAGAGACGAAAAGTTTGCTATATTTATGAAGTCAAAGCCCAATCTACATCAAGTAGACCCAATGAAGCTCCATGCCAGAAACATCTACTTAAAAAGGATAAAAAAATCTTTACGGAAATAGTCATGTTATTTTCAATAATGTATGATAATAAAGTTTATTTTCTAACATAACTAATAATACATATACTTTTTTTTATTTCCTTTTAACATTCAAATTATTATTTAATATATATATATAAACATGCAAAATTGTGTTACTGAATTTATGCCTATGAAGTCGAGGACATATCGAAACTCCAAAATAGTCTTAATTTCTTGAAAAACAAAATGAGGGTCAATTTTCAAAAAGACAAAGTCCCTATCGATATCTGGTTGCCTGTGGCTTATCCACTGCGTAAAGTTTATTACAAAATTTTCTATAGAGATTAAAAACGAAAAATTTGAACTTATTTTTGAATTTTTCGTTTATAATATTTCCTGTGAAAAATTAGAGACTGAATACGTAGATATCGGTTGACATTTTGATTTTTTTAAATCAGTCCTGATTATGTTGAGACATTTTTTTTAGGAGGTTGAGATAAATTGAGGCGTTGACTACAAGAGTGGCCTATCTGAAAAATTTTAAATTAATGAAATGAAAAACAAAGGTAAAACTCATTCCATTTTTTTTATATTTGTTGATTAAGTTTGGTATTAAACAGCCACACAAGAAATTGGAATATGAATTAATTAAAATGTTTTTTCAATTCATCAATTTAAAATTTGTTGGTTAGGTCACTCTTGTGGTAAACGCTTCAATTCCGCTTTATTTAAAAATTAAAATGAGTTCAAATTTCCCGCATTTTTATTTAATAGTTGGTTCAATAGTTGACTCGTCAACCACCGGTCGCGCTTCTGTCGTTGAGAAGATAATTCTGCCTCCTACCATTGCAGTCTCAGTTCTATAGTAGTTGTTCTGTGGCTAGGTGCTCTCTTTACAGTCGCAAAGCTATAAAACAAATTCTACATGCTGCAAAAAGTGACCATCTACGGATATAATTTCATCTCGTAAAATCAATTGAAAATTAAAAGATGTAACGAACAGTGCAGCCACTGCCTTTTATCTTCGTAGAAACAAGGAGTATATTGTACATATCAAGCATATTTATTTTCTCAAATTGAAAATCTGACTAGTAGAGAACAAATGTTCATATGAATTTTGAACAAAAATTTATATTCGTCTATCTGTCTGTCTGCCCCTTCGTCTAACCGTCCATCTGTTTGTTCGTCTGTCTCTCCGCCCGTTCGCCATGTTCCTTGCAGACGCAATGAATTGAAAAAATAAATCGATTTTATTAAAATTTGGATGCTAAATTAGTATTTGCAAAAAAAGATCAGAGTTTAAAAAAATCGATTAGTAAACGTTATGATATATTTTAAGAAAAAATGTACATCAGCTTGTTTAACAGGAACTATAAATACTTGATGGTTTCACCACTCAAACTAGCACCATCTAGAGGTTATTAAAGTTACAAATATAGAAATTACACCTCAAGTTACATGTCTTCAAAGAATAGCCGAGAGTATGTTATTAATTATTTATGAATTATGCAAAATCTTCAATGAACCGACTATTGGTATAATTTGCAGCACATTTTTCTATAAATTCTCTTTTCAATCAAAGTTTTCGTTGTCAGTCATTATCACGAACCCAATATTGTTTCACTTCACTAGTTGAAATTTTTACACGAATTTCTAAACCATCCAGGGCTTACTTATTAACACTTTTTAAAACTAATAAGAGTTAATATTCCCCGGAGGAGACTAGTATTGCTGCAATTACTGAATATTGCTGCAACTGTGCGAATGGCCTACGCACCATACGATGTTGCTCTCCCGTGGCAGCAATTATCTACTATTTATTCTATGACAGATATCTATAAAAAATAATCTACCCAGCCAAGACGAGTCTCCTCGAACTGAAGATAAAATTTTTTTGTTATGATAAAGAGGACCTCTTTATTATAACAAAAATATTTGACTTTAAAAAATTTAAAAATGTTTTTAAGGGCCTTGGTGGACTCGAATAGAGTCCCAAAAAATTGAGGCTATAAGTTATTGAGATTATTACATACATGAATTTTTTCAGAAGTTTAAGCTGATACCGTTTTTGTAAAAATAAATAACTAAAGAGGGGGGCAACTTTCATATACGGACCCTGTTGATCTTATTTCTTAGGCCCAAGAAACGATCCCATTAAAATCCGTGTCAAGGGGCATTTCACCTATCTTATCCCGAGGCACCCTTTCAAGATTCCCTGGTATGGAGCCTGATATTAAAGTATAAGGAGTGAAAAGAGCGAATACTTTCTCTTGCTATGTAGATACTAAATTTTTGAAAAGAAATTGAACCTAATTCTGAAAGAGGTCTTTAAATATGATTATTATGAAATTAATTTTCAAAGCTGTGTCGCCCGGTTAATTGAATCTTATTACCTAAAATCGATTTTGAGGTTGATATTAAAATGAATAAATAAGAAAATCAAAAATATTTTTAACCGATTATAATATCGATAGTAAGAAATTAAGTCTAGGAAAGCGGTCAAATTTTTCAAAAAATATTTAAGTATGGAAACTAAAATGTTTGAGGACTCAAGGCAATCAAATTAATATCATTGCATTAAACACAGAATTTCGTGTGATATATTTCACACTTCATATCATATGCGATAAGCGACTTGGCAGTTCATATAAATATCTACAGAATTCTTATACTTAATTTAAATCAACGAGGTGGCGTGTACGTGACGTATCAATTTTAAAAGTGATCTTAATTTTTTGACCTTTATGCATATTCAAATAGTTTATCCTGAAAAAATATTGTCATAGATTGAAGATGATAAATCTAAATTATATTGTGCGTGCTAGCCCATGAGCTATGGAAATATTCGTATAAATATTATGAATAATATTAAGCAATAAGTTAGTTTCTATTATATTAATTGCACATGATAATCAGATTTCCAGTTTTACGACTAATTATATTAAATATTACTTCAGCAGCTCGATTTAAACAATAAAAATTCATATAAATTTTACTGAAGTACTATCTAATTACGAAGCAAAATTGTCTACATCTGCAACCTTTGTATCGAATACTGCGAATATATCATTTATATATCCCCACCATCCATAACGAACTACTCGAATTTTTCCTGTATCTGTTTCGTATCTACTCATAAACAGACTGGCATTGAAAGAGGGCAAGCACTAAGAGTAACTCCTTATCACCTTTCATTGTCAGTGTATTTATGAGCGGGCTCGATACATAGATAAAGAAAATATTCGAATACTTCTCTATAGGCATGGTTGAGATATGTGGATGATATATTCAAAACATTCGATGCAAAAGTGTAGACAATTTTGTTTTCGAAATTAAATAGTCGTTTCACTCAATGTGGTTCGGACTCCACTATAAACTGTAGGGCCTCGTTTCTCTTTACCTAACACAGAATCATTCTGGATTTTCAAGGAGTTACCTCGGTGACTTGAGAAACGGTTTAAAAAAAAATTAAAGAAAACAAACTCCAGTGAAATTTACATATGAAATGAAAACCAATGGACAACTACCATTTTTAGATACGTTAGTAATTAGCAATAATGGAAGTAAGTTAGAATTTGTTATGTATAAAAAAGGCACGAGCGCACAGTGGTCCAGTTTGCAATCGATTGGGATCATTTTTTTTTTAAATTCATGATTAAATTAGGAAAAAATCTGTCATGACCGATTTTTGAAATATGTAAATCTGAAGACGGTAAATGTGTCTAAACGGCCAAGTTTTATAAAAATCTTACAGAAAATTTTATTTTCTTTAACCAATTTACATAAATCTTTCCACTCGGGGATTTTCGAGGTCGCTTATAATGAATCTGATATCCAAATTGTCGTGAACTAACCTGCAAGATGGCGGAATCAATATGGCGGCTACAGAATGCTAAGAAATGATAAAAAATATATTTTCGTTAAAGTTAATACTGACAAATTTCAAATATTACTGATTACTATTTTTAAATCCAAATTGTCTCAGTTTTTTGTTCCAGTGACAATTTCAATATGATGGATCCAAAATGTAAATAAATTTTTTTTTTAAATACATTATTCTAATAGTTCATGGAACCAGGGATGTATTGTATTGTATTGTAAATATTGTTTCACTACTTTATATTAATTGATAGCCATGATGTAAATTATTTATTTATAATACCTAATGTTAGTTTAACGAACTTCATAAATGATTAAATAAAAGTAAATAAATATCATTTAAATTATTTACGGCTATGCTACCGGCAATATTAAGAATGAGCCAAGAGCAGATAACGGACTTGTAATGGTGAGCCAGGTAAACAATCGACCACTTGCGTATACGGATATCGTTTGCAATATTCAAGTACACAGGCAGGAAGCATTGATAATAGATATACTTTTTTTATAACTTCGCTATTAGCGATTGGACCCCACTTGTTGCGTTTCCGACGTTTCCTAAGAACGAAGAGTCGTTCTTATTTGTTCGAACCTTACACCTTATAGTCGTAGGGGGCTATGAGGATACTAGTGTTTCAATGAGAAGGAGAGAATAATAATACAGTAAGTATCTAACACAAAAAACTCCAAACCGCAATTAACTGTAGGCAAAAAATTGGCACCACGAAATTTAAACCGAACATAACCTAAGGCTAGTAGTACTACAACAAGAAATCTACTTCAATTTAAAACATGAACTTTAAACCTAGAAGTCTAACTAAGAAATCTAAACCTTAGAAAACGTGATGCCAAGAAATGTACCACCAACTTCTACCTCCAGCAGGTTAGGAAGATGAGGTTGCCCGGTTCTCGTTTAGTTTGTGGAGACTGGGTCGTGGTTCGGAAATTATTCAGAATAATTTTTATTTTTAGGTTAGGCGCCAGTAGTCATATTAAAAAAGCATCTACAACGTACTTGTCTAACTGTACGACTGTGACTACTCAGAGATAATTAAAATGTCATAGATACTTATACAATTCTCACAGATAAACACACTACTCTGTTAAATATATTTGGTTTATTAACTCTATTATATTGAAATGATTTGATTTTAATTAATTTAAATGTTACACCTTATGGTTGGATGTGGCTACTTCCTTACAGAAAGTTTAATTACATATTTTAAATAATTATGGTTAGGTTAAACACCAAAAAAATACAGAATATGACAATTTATCGTTAAGCTGTGATTAAATAATTAAATGAAAAAAAATTAATAAATAGCTGAAGGCAATATATAACATACAACAATAGTAAAAATTTAGAAATGATTAGAAATGTATCGAAAGCTGAATGTTGAAAGTTGAACAATGAAGAGAAATTCAAGTGATACTGTTACCACCGGTTGCGTCCTGCAGAAACCAACCCTGGTCCTCGTCTCACCGAGTCTTCGCTGTGTATTACCACCACTCGATTACTGACATCAGCAGAGATCCCTAGACTCTCAGAACTTAATCTTCTGTGGACAATTACCAAAACTCTAACTTGGTAACTAAAACTCCAAATTTAAGGGTTAACTTAACACCGCATTGCTACAAGAGTTATCATCTGTTACTACACTTGAAATTACTTGCTTACTAGTGGGCATTCTTAGTGCGTTTGATAAAATCCCCACGTTAATGCATTACTGGTGTCTCTCTAAATAAATTACATTAACATGCCCTTCTCGCCCCTACTAATATCGAGTTAAATTCCTTTGAGTTTTAATTATTCGATAAGGTTACGAAAACGTAATTTACTAAATTCGAACTGTCTTTAAACCCTTATTAAACCTCAATTATTAATTAATAACATTTACTTTTAAATATATCTTAATACCGAGTTAAACACATGTCTCGAAATACCCCGTTCATACGTTAACATGACCGCGTCTCCATCTTTCAAGCCACCCGCCGCGAATGAAATAATTTGTGATCAACAAACATCGCGTTTAATTATGATAAATTCAACAATTAAATTACAAATACATGTACAACAAATACTACAGAAGGTAATTATATTCATATTATCAAGTATCTTTTAACATACACTCCAGATGAGGTGTTAATCGGTCCGAAATACGTCTGTATTGCTCGAAGTAGAGAAGAAAATGGCCCTGACGACCTGTTCCGATACCGTGTATGATCCAGTGAACTCTAGCATAGAGTTCACTGGTATGATCTAAAAACCTAGTTACTCATAATTACGCGAGGTGTCGCTGGTACTGGTAACAAAAATCATTCTTTAAATACAATACAAATCTACACAATTATTCTACTGTATCATTTATATGAATTCATGGGTTCCAATTTAATCAGAATTATCGATTTATAATTTTGTTTATTGATTTGGGATTTATTCACTTAATACAGAAACATTAATCTGTACTAAATTAATATTTGTTTAATTCTAATATACTTATATATAAATAAACAAAATATTATAAAGTGGATTAAACTATATGAATAACTAATATTCATCATGACTTTGTGTGAGGTATTAAATAAATAATAAATAATATTTTTTGGTAAAATAAATCTTTGGATTGAAGGTATACTATTGTTCTAATATCAATAATTCTTTTACTCCCGGACGTAGTTCTATTTCTTTTTTATTCAATTGTTTCTTAGGCTTGATATTAATGGATCAGCTTATATCCACAGTTTATGAGCTAAATCAATATTAGTACGTTTTCTATTTGTTTTCATACAGTTGTATTCACTAATCCTTCGCTTTATGTCTAGTTTCTTGAGTTTCTTCCGAAAGTACTGCAATTGGTAGTCTTACAGATCTAACAATATATGCTCGATGAATTAAAACCTTATGAACTGTGACTGGCATGTTATGCCAATTATGTTTATTAACATAAGTTTTGCAGTTTCAAATGCATATTCTTTAAATTTGTCAACATCAATAGCATAGCCCGTATTTATAACATTTAGAATTATTCCAAATTTTCTTTTTAATTCTTCATCAACTCCCGTTATCTCTGCCGTTGTTTCAAGATCAAAAAGAGCGTTGCAGTATTACCATCATTTGAGTTCCCACTTCCTTACTTTGGAAAATCTATATAAACATGGTTTTTGCTATTTTTAAATTTAGTTTGAATTTTTCCTTTATTTCTTTTTGTTTCAACTTTTTCTTCCACAGTTTTTCCAGGACTTTCAAAGGGAATACGATATCATATTTTTATGATACACTCCATGAACCTGATACAAGCATGTAGAGGCGACGTTCCGAGTTCATAGAATTCAGTTCGATTTTTATTTTTAACTTTATGAATGTCATTCATTGTGGATGGAGTAGCACCACATATGTCACATACTGCTGCTGAGGCAGTTTTTGTTAAATGGTGACATACTTTACCGTCTATCATATCTACTCAGTATAAGATCGTGTTTTATTAAAAAGCGTTTTCCATTAATATTAATAGTTGTAGGTGAAAGAGTATCAGTTTCAGCTTTTATCGAGTTTATTTCTTCTTGAATTTTTTCTGGAGTTTCTTTACAAAATTAAATTATTTTTTTTTATAACTAGCTGATCCAAGATGTGGATATCTCCAAATAGTAGACTGCGTTTTATAGTCAGTTTTCAAACATATTGGCACAAAAGAAATACTAAACACACTCGCATCTGTTACATCTGGTTTCCATAGATTCTGCTTGTATTCACTGAATCCTGCACTTCCATCACATGCCCATTTATACGTTAATACAAAACACGAGTTTTTCAAGTGAGTATTTAAAGATTCGATGGTAGATGGTATATTTATTAAACGTGGTGCAATGTGATTAACAAAATTATGTAAAGGAACGGAAACAAAATTATCTTTATAAATAGAATTTTCGGGGTAACATTTAATTTTACTTCCATATCCACGTAGTGGATTGGAAGTATAGTAGGTAACAGTGAAAAAATTTCCAAAAATGTTTTTTCTTGGAATCGGTTTAGAATGTCATGAAACGTCGAGATTTTAAATTTGAGCGAAAAAAAAAAATTATGTCTGTCGGTCGGTCTGTCTGTCGGTCTGTCTGTCGGTCTGTCTGTAACTTTTTTTTTTTCTGCGCACGCTTTCTCCGGAACGGTTTAAGATATTGACCTGAAATTTGGACACGTATATATTATAATAAGATCTGGAACTACATTGGTTTTTTGTAGATATCCGGTGAAGGGTTGGGGGGTAAATAGGGGTAAATTGGGGAAATATGTAAAACAAGCTGGTAAGAGTACAGAAACTTGAAATTTGATGTATGTACTACAAGCCAAGGCCTCAGATTTTTTCATAACATTTTTCAACCCCCCCTTCTTTATTATTAAAGGGGTTGATAAAACGAAATTGGGATGTTCATTTGAAATTTGGTATACGTATGTATTATAACGACATCTGGAACTAGATTATATTTTGAGAAGGTACCGTTGAAGGGTTGGGGTTAAATATGGTAAAATAGGGGAAAATAAGTAAAGCAAGCTGGTATGAGTACAGAAACTTGAAATTCAGTGTATGTACTAGAAGTTAAAGACTCGATTTTTTAAAAAATATTGTGCAATAATATTTTCCATCCCCCCCATCACCCCCACTCCCTTATTAAAAGAGTTGATAAAATTAAATTTAGATTTTCACTAGAAATTTGTTACACGTATAACGATATCTTAAACTGGATTATATTTTAACATGATTGCGTTGAACGAGTGGGGGTAATTGGTGGTAAATAGGGAAAAATAAGTAAAGCAAGCTGGTAAAGGTACAGAAACTTGAAATTCGGCGTATGTCTTTTGAAGCCAAGGTCTCATATTTTTTACTAAAATTTTTCAATTTTATTTCTCTAAGATGTCTAATGTTTTTCTGCGCTTACTTGAGATTGACATGTTATTATAATCGTCTGTGCAATGACGTCCTCGTTTTTTATAGAATTTTATAATTTATGAATTATATTTATTTGAATAGAAAGTAAATAGTAAAAAAGAAAATTTAAACACGCGTTTTTCATTTTACATTATTTCAGGTAGTTCAATTAACCCCGTTTAATAAAATTAGGATCAATTTAATGTAAATTAATTAAATTAAAAAACTAATGTTAAAAATGGCGATTTATAAGATTATCTAAGGTTAATAATCAAATAATTGCAAAATAGGGCGAGTTTTCCCATAAACCATGTATATATCCAATTTATTTTTACACGTATAATGCATTTTAATTTTCTACTAAAACTTATAGTTATTTTGCAATCCAAGATATTAAATCTTTCTTTTTTCCGTATTTATAACGTATTTCAGATACCTATTTAATACAGAAATAAAACTAAACTTTTAGGTTTACTAAGTGTAAAGTTAGTTGTTAATGTCTTTAATTAGTTAACAATAAATCAATTAATAAACCTCTGAAGTAAGTTCGGAACATATCAAATATTACGATCCTGTGCTAAAATTATCTCAGAATTCTTTCAAAAATTCTAACCTGTTAAATCTAAATTCTATCCTGTATCTGTAGCTTATATGTGGATTATAATAATTTAAATACTCTTTTTTCAAAATTAATTAATAGCATAACATTGTAAAATTTTGTGTTTATTTAATACAAAATATTGAATAATCAGTTCCAAAAACAATACATACATTACTAAAATAACATATTTAAAAAATTGAAAATTACAGAGAAGTATGAAGCAGTATTTTTATACTATTATGTTGTAAAAAAACTAGAAGGTTACCCAGGTAGAAGTATAATGAAAGTAATTTTATGAATTTTGGACTGAATTTATCTGCTGTTCATCCGCTATTAGTAGAGTGCAAATTAATTTCTATCTTTCCCCCCGTTGGCACTTTTAGAGTAAAATATATGACCTTACCAGATATGTTACTTATGTCCTGTAGATTATGAATCCACTTGTCGTCAAAAAATCGTCACGAATATAAGGGCACAAATCAAAATTTTCTAACTAACCACACCACGCGATAGAGTCAATCATGAAGCGTATTTTATCCAAAAATCATTATATTCTCTGTAGAATTTCTATTTTTAAAATAAATAAAGAAACGAACTTTTACATAGGCTTATATGGCAGTAAAAATCAAAAATCCTCATTTTCTCTGTTCGACTACGGCTGAAAATTAATTAATTTTCGTCTACTTTTCCATTCCCACGACGATATCTCCCAAACTATTATATTTATCAAAAAAATACATTCCTTATAAAATATTTGCCATATATTCCAGATTACAATGGTTTTTAAATCAGATTTTTTGAGAATTTAATAACCATGATATTTAATAATGTGTAGCGTGATATCAATTTTCGAAGCTTATCAGCGGCATGCGTTCGTTAAAGATTCTCGCTCTCCCACTCTTTAAAACTGTTTCAACACACCCCACTTCGCACCCGCTCTGGCCTACCGTTAGGTAGATTGGCGCATATTAGCTCTCGTGGTTCATAATATTTTGAAATTTATATCTTGAAAATGATTATTACTACGAAATAAATGTCAGTATATTTGTCGAATATTAATTCAGTGTTACATGGACTTACATAAAAATTATGGCCTACCTAAAATTATTGTGTAATAGATTAACACATTATAAAAAACTCCCTATAGTTCACTGTTTGCAAGAAACTTTCAGCTGGTATGTATTTTAAATTTTCTACCATATAGGAAACTGAAGAAGAAATGAAAATGGAAAGTACTACTGATAGCGCAAGTTCGGAAAGTGAGATTGAGACAAAAATAAAATTCAAAGAAAAATAGATTCGTAAAATATTATGCTTAAATTGTATGAAACCGGGCCCTGTAAACAAAGGTTTTGATAAATCGTTTGCAATATTTATTGATTGTTTAAAACTCCGTGAAAAAATAAGTACCTAACCAAAGAGAAGATGATGTATATTCTAGAACTATGCGATTTCGAAAAACAAATCATTTTGGCTGCTTGGTTTGGCACCGAAATTGCTGTTCTAGTTTTACTGGCAAAAGAAATATGGAACATTGAAGGAGAAAAATGGAGAAAGAGAAAAAAAAAATAAAAACAGTTCAGGTGGATGGAGTGCATGTCCAATATCTTCTTCAGGCGTGTCCTTGCGTAAAATGATTTTTTTTTCAATAAAATAGCTTTCTCAAGTAATGACCAGGAACACAGAAAGAAAAATAAGACTATTAGCCCACCAAAATCCCATAATTTTCTAAAGAATTTGTGCTAACGATTTAAATGCTATAGAAACTAAATATCATGTTTAATATTTCCAAAGTCACAATAGAAAATGTAAAGTTTAATGCCTCGTTTTCTGAATTAACATATTTTTCGTTTCTCTTTGTAGATTTAACAATTTTGAATCCTTTGCCGGTAAATGTATTTATAAGTAGTCTACTGATCTCTCTTTTAGACCTATATCTATCCATTCTATATACTTCTCATCATAAATTGACGACATACCAAACCCTTTTTGCTTTAAAAACCGTTTCTCAAGAATTTTACATATTTTAGTAGAACTCCCTCCGTTCGTTGTCTGTCCGTTTTCCACTTTTATTTTTATTCTTAGATAGACCGCTGCATTTTATATAGCGACTTTAGAAACATGAAATATGACATTCAATTTCTATAGGTATTAAATCGTTAGCACAATTTTTTTCGAAAATTATGGGATTCTGGTGGGCTAGTAGTCTTACTTTTCTTTCTGGTTCCGTGGTCATTATTTGAGAAAACTTTATTGTTGTACTTCTGACAAAAGCACATTTCTCTATTTAAAAAAATTATTTTACGAAAATACACATAGGAAAAAGTTGATGGACAGACATTGGATCCATCTGAACTCTTTTCAATTTCTTTCTCTATTTATGTTCTTAAATGTTCTATATTTCTTTGGCTAGTAAAACTAGAATAGCAATTTCGGTGCCAAACCAGTCAAAATTGTTTGTTTTTTTGAATGACGTAATGCTGGGATATAGATCATCTTCTCCTTGGTTACTTATTTTTTCATAGATTTCTAAACAATCAGTAAATGTTGCAAACGATTTCTCAAAACCTTTGATTACAGGGCCCCGTTTCATACAAATTAAGCTAATATGTTACGAATCTGGTTTACATTCAATTATATTTTTCTCAATCTCACTTTCAGAACTTGTGCTATCAGTAGTACTTTTCATTTTAATTTCTTCTAAAAAGCATATACATCAGTTACCTATATGGTAGAAAATTTAAAATACATACCAGCTGAAAGTATCTTGCAAACAGTGAAATATAGGGAGTTTTTTTATAATGTGTTAATCTATTACACAATAATTTTAGGCAGGACATAATTTTTATTTAAGTCCATGTAACACTGAATTAATATTCTACAAATATACTACTTATATTTATTTCGTAGTAATAATCATTTTCAAGATATAAATTTCAAAATATTATGAACCACGAGAGCTACTATGTGCCAATCTATCCAACGGTAGGCCAGAGCGGGTGCGAAGTGGGGTGTGTTGAAACAGTTTTAAAGAGTGGGAGAGCGGGAATTTGCAACGAACGCATGCCGCTGATAAGCTTCCAAAATTGATATCACGCTACACATTATTAAATATTTTTCTTATTAAATTCTCAAAAAATCTGATTTAAAAACCATTGTAATCTGGAATATATGGCAAATATTTTATAAAGAATATATTTTTTTGATAAATATAATAGTTTGGGAGATATCGTCGTGGGAATGGAAAAGTAGACGAAAAATAATTAATTTTCAGCCGTAGTCGAACAGAGAAAATGAGGATTTTTGATTTTTACTGCCATATAAGCCTATGCAAAAGTTCGTTTTCTTATTTATTTTAAAAATAGAAATTCTACAGAGAATTTAATGATTTTTTGATAAAATACGCTTCAGGATTGACTCTATCGCGTGGTGTAGTTAATTAGAAAATTTTGATTTGCGCCCTTATATTCATGACGATTCTTTGACGACAAGTGGATTCGTAATCCACAGGGCATAAGTAACATATCTGACAAGGTCATACATTTTACTCTAAAAGTGCCAACGGGAACGAAAACTAAGCGACTTTTGTCAACGCGAGCACTCTACTATATTACACAGTGATGAACTCACAAAATTTAGGATTATAATTCAGAAATTGATGAATTTTGTTCTTTGGAAATGTACTATAATCTATTAAGCTAATACTAATACTCAAATCAAAGAAAAACAAACTATATAAGACAAAGAATGTCTCACGATCACTCGGTCATAGAATTCAACCGCTCCTGTCTGTTTTGTTTGATAGTATCTAAAATGTCATTAGAGTCATATTTTACTTTTCCATGTAACCGCAAAAAAATTTTACATTATCAATGTACCCTAGTGTCGTGATTGTCACGATCGAGGACATGTGTAGTGGTGATCAGTCATAACCAAGCTATTGCGAGGATATGAGCCCTTATAGTTTAGTATGGTTGGTCAATGAAAATTATTCATATATTGTTCAGTTTAACTTACAGAAAACCAAAAAACTATCCACTTTATTGACTGTATAGAATGTTTTAATCTAAAACTAATACTCATACTAGAGTCACTCAAAATTCTAGCACTTTAGTCGATGTTATATTATTACCTACAGATACAGAAATTTATGCAAGTGACACTAAGGAGGCAAACAATATTTCTGATCATTCTATGGTCTTTTGTTGGCCCACTTTTGTTTAGTATGTACACGTGTAATTTAACTTCCTGCCTAAAATAATGCAAAGTAGATCTTTATGCAGATGATACACAACTTTATTATTCATTCTTACCAGACAATGTAGATGTAGCAAAAAATATTGTAAATGATTATTTGCATTCTCCGAATGTCATAAACTTCAGCTGAACCCAATAAAATCATCAGTTATGGTATTTGGCAAATAATATCGATGACAAACTGAGAATGAGTTTGTAATTAAAATAGGAAACGAGACTTTACTATGTGTGCAAAGTGCCAAAAACTTAGGTCTAGAATTAGATGCAGATCTACGTTTTAAGAAAGATATAAAGAAAAGAATTCAAAAAGCCTACTCCTCGTTAAAAATGTTAAAACTTACAGATTCTCTTGTTTTTAATCATTTTAATTATTATGACGCTCCATATGGCATCAGAAAATTTGAGCCAGTGTCATATAAATTAAAAGACTCAAATTGTCTAACCATGCAATACAGTCGAAAACTTCACTCTACGGTCTTGTTTCATAACATTATTTTAAACCAATGTCCCCCTTACTTGTATAACAAAATAAAATATAGAACGGATATCCATACCTTAAATTTAAGATTTAAAGGACTCATTACACCTCCACCTCACAAATCCGCAATGTTTAAAAGATGTTTTACTTATAATGTTTATGTTCTTTATAATAATGTACCAGCATCCTTGAAATCCTTAAACTAAACTTATTTAAAAATCAATTTAAGAAATATCTTTTTAATGCCTGACAGTAAACTTGTTTATTACGTTCTTCCTCGTATTGGCTGCCTATCCAATTTTTCCCTTTTCTCTATCTTCAGATTAAAAAAGATTTTAGTTCCTTTGTTACGCGAGTATGATTTTGACTCGCTGTATAGTGTTCATGTATTTGTAATGTATCTGTGTCACTATTGGAGCTGAAATTTGAACTTTTTTTAATTGTTTTCAACTCCATTTGGCAACTTTTATTTAATTAATTATGTGAAAATGTGTATATACTTTGATGGAAAATAAAATTATTATTATTGTTTCTCATTAAACTATAAATTACGAATTAATTATGGAAATGACACATTTTTTGTAACAGCAAGTTCCGATGTACAATATAAATTTAAATTACAAAACAGAAATAGTGATTTTGGGTCCAAAGGTAACCACTATCCAAACAGTAACGGTGAATATGAGATTTGCTGGAGAATACAGATCGATAATCGACTAAGGGCAGGTTTATCAATACAAGAATAACGAGTTATCCTATAGTTAAACCACAGTTTATAATACAATAGGGTCACCTCTCCTACTGAATATAATCCACTCGTTGATACCCTTAGTCCTGCTAACGACGCTTGGACTACACTCAGGAGGGTCACTTTCAATCATTTTTTGATTTTGTCCATAACCCCTTACTCCTGCTATCGACGCGAGGACTACACCAGGAGAGGAAGTGGCCTTAATGTATTACTGTGCTTTAACCACAGGATAACTTTTATCTTTGCGTTGATAAATCGGCCCTTACTGAGGAAATTTCAAAGTGGCACATAGCGTCACGATCATCTCAGGTTTATCCACTTAACATAGTGCTTCTGAGGCATAACATAACATAGTTGAACAGCTCGCTAACACTCGAATATATTGGACACGCTATTGATGAAAGTATCTAATACCTGGGTCGGCGATATGCGTGAGTTCTACTAACCTAGTTGACGTTATGTTTACTCAACGCTTGACTTGATGATTCCTGTTAACAAAAGCTGAATGACAAACCTTTCCAAATATATATATATGAGAATTAGTGAGTTTTCCGTATATGTCATAATTTCAATTTAAGTCGTCAGTGGACACTGACATTTTAAAATTTATTTTACTCGGTTTTACATTTGCTATCTAGGCAATCTCTGTACAAATGTCGAAGGGCTCTTTTGGGCATGAAAAATTAAGAATACAGTAATAAGCAAATGAAAAGAGATAGTCATTTCAGATGTCATAATTTATCCTAATGTTGATAAAATATATGTATAGGCTCACTAGCAGCCTGCTCTTTGAAAAAAGGTACGTATTTTTCACCCATCTATTTATTTTTATTACAGGATCTGAACACAGAATTAATATGATCCTTTTAAGCTCCGCCACAATCTGAGACTGACTGCTTAAGAGATTCAACTGAGGTTGCCTAATTAGATTCGTGCATGTATGAGAATCGAGGAGCATGCTTGGTTCGAAGCTGAAGCTACTTTCGACCCAACCGAGCATGTTCGAGCATTCATACGGGTTCTTAAGGAAAAGACAGACAGTGATGATGCTACCGTGATGCTGCTGCGAAAACATTTATACAATATTTATGGACTTTTTTTTTTTTTTTTTTGTGGGGGGGAAATCCTCATGGACACTCGCCGCTTTGTTCTATTGCGGGCGAGTAGTGCCGGACTCTTACCGGCTAAAACCCCCCCTGTGTACACTACCCATCACTCCGGAACCGTCGGTTAGACATTCTTCGGAGCGCTGGGCTGCTCTGTTTTTCTCGCACTGGAATCTTTTCATCATTCTCTATTCTCTTGCAGCTCTCTGGCTGTTACGTTCGTCTATTTCCTTTGTGGTCATAATTTCCTTCACCATTTTACTGGCCACCGTCCAAGATTTACAACTTTCCATCATGACGGTGATTATGTTGTCTACAGTTAGGTCTGTACCAATCTCCCGATATGTACTCCGCCTCTGGCCTTCCCATCTCCTACATACGAATATTGTGTGTTCTGCCGTGTCCTCCTCGTTGCAGTACATACATGTCGCGTCAGGAGATTTACATATTCTTCTGGTATAGTCTTTGAATGACCCGTGTCCGGTTAGGAATTGGGTCACGAAGTAGTCCAACTTTCTGAATTTGCAGTCTTGCCAGGCTTTGAGATTTGGTATTAGCCTTTTGGTCCAGCTGGCTACCACCACCTCCGCGTTCCACTTCTCTTGCCACTCTTCCATAGTGGTCGCCCTTTCTTGTTTGCGTCTGGCTGGCAGGTGTCCCTCTCCCGAGTCGTGCAGCCTCTTCCTCTCATAGACCAGGAGTTCGATAGGGGGAGCACCGGTGATTACCTGAAGGGCTTTGGTGGAGACAGTCTTATAGGCGGAGGCCACTCGCAGTAACATACGCCTTTGTGTCCTCTCCATCATGTCTCTATACTTGCCTATCTTCATCGCCCTAAACCACACAGGTGCGGCATATAACAGGGTCGACTGTACCACGTTGTAAAGTATGCTCCTTTTTGTACTGCTGGGTCCACCTATGTTGGGCAGTAATCTTGTTAGCGCTCCCACTCTCCTCTCCGCTTTGCTACACGCCATACGGATATGTTCTCCGAAGGTTCCTTGCACATCCAGCGTAATTCCCAGGTATTTTAGCGTCTTACCCGGGTGGATTTGTGCGCCTTGGACATTGAAGCTGATGGTTCTCTTTCTTCTATGTCCCTTGAGCATGATTGCCTCCGTCTTTTCTGCTGCCAGGGACAATTTGTGATCTGTGAGCCATTCGTCGACTATTCTGAGTGACTCGTGTGTCCAGTGGATTAATGAATCTTCGTCATCTGCATGCACCATAACTGCCAGGTCGTCCGCGAACGCCAGCGTCAGCGCTCCCGGTGGCATCTCAAGTCTGAGGACACCGTCATACATAATGTTCCCCAGTGTCGGCCCCAGGACCGATCCCTGTGGTACTCCCGTCGTCATAGAGATGTGTTCCCTTCCTATCTTAATCTTACGGTTCGCAAGGTAGTCTTCCGTTAGCCTGATTAAATAATCCGGTACCCCTCTTCGCCTCAGTTCTCCTATGATGGTGCTCCAGGCTGCCGAGTTAAAGGCGTTTCTCACGTCTAATGCCACCAGGGCGCATAGCTTACTTCGGGTTGATTTCAGCTTTTTCTGAATGTACTCCACGGCCTGTATTGTTGACCTACCCTTCCGAAATCCGTACTGCCTATCTGCTAGGCCTTCCCCTTCTTCTATGGCCTCAATTAGTCTGTCTCTGATTAGACTCTCATACAGTTTCCCCATCGTGTCTATTAGGCAGATGGGTCGCTGCGAGCTGGGGCTGTCCATGGGCATTTTGCCCTTCCATATGAGGACCAATTTAGCCACCTTCCAGTCATCTGGGAACGTTCCCTGTTGAGCTAAGTTATTCATTAGTCTTAATAGAACTTCTGGGGCCGTTTTGTGGACCTCTACCAATACCTCTGTCGGTATACCGTCAGGGCCGGGGCTCTTTCCCTTTTTCATTCTGGCAATTGTTTTGCCGAGTTCCTCTTCGGTGAAGGGAGGTACCTCTGGGTTTCCATAGTCTCGTTTAGGCCAGTGGTCCTCTGTCTGCGGAAAGAGCTGGGCCGCTATTTCCATCTTCTTGTCCATAGTGATGTTGTACGATGCGTCCGACGACTTTAGCGTTTTCGCTACTATTTGGTACCCGTCTCCCCAAATATCTGCCTCCAGTTCTTCGCAGAGTCGCATCCAGTGGCTTCTCTTAGATGACTTGATCAATTTCCCAAGTGCCGCCTTCTTTTCCTTATATGCCCGGTGTAAGAGGATTTTCTCCTCGTCTTCGTTCCGTCCAGTCCTATGTCTGGTCAGTTTTCTTCTGGCCTCTATCGCCGCTACTCTGGCCCTTTCTATGTCTTCTGACCACCAGTATGGAAGACTCACGGTGTTACAATATTTATGGACTGGACACCACACCAGTTAGCTACTAAACTATTCAAGAAATACATTTTTCGAAATTGTTCTCCAATATAGTATTGTTAACACTCTGTTATTGTTTGGATACACCCATCGGAGAGAGAATGGTTCATTTCTCAAGGTAAGCCAGATCATAGGAGCTTCAAATTACTGGACTTGTACTATTAAATAGTGAGGTGCTACACGTAACAGAAAACCACGACAGCTGACTGATGCTGTAAGCCATCGAATAAAGCAAAACGAAGACCTCCAGGCATAGACCATGCATTTCTACCAAGAGGTAACGAAAAAGTGGACAATGTAAATACACAGGCAATCTCAATCTTTTATAGATTCTGACCTTTGAGGTACTGGACAGTTCGTTTTTTTTCTCATTGTTCTAAATTATTCTTCCTAATTATAATCTATATTTTATATTAACTTCTATATTTGATAATAGTTTAAACTATAAATTAAGCAGCTTGGCATCCGCTCTGTGTAGTAATCACTATTTCTTGCAGCGGGTTTTTTTGGTTTAGTTCTATTTTCCGTATCAGCATACCAAAATTCAATAACAGTGCACAGTACTTTCCTTTTATATTAAGTTTTAGTATCCAGTTCTTGGAAAACAATTATAACACCCCTTCCAGTTTACCTTCTGACAAAATGACTAGGTTAAGTGCAAAATTAGTTTAAGTTGATCAGATCCCGCTCCGGCCAGCCCTTCAACTATCACGACGTTGCACCATAGAGGTCTGGCAAGCTTCTGGATATCTGGAAATCATTGTTCTTGTTGTAATATTAATAAAACTGGAATGGACTGGACAGTCTTTTGAAGAGAGTAAAGTAGCAATTTTTTGTTAAAGTTAGAGAAGGAAACTTCTCACTAGAATTATCATTTTTTTGAAATGCCTACACATTTTCAATGTTAAAATTATTGTAAAATTTATGCCAATCTATTTTCGCCATGTGAAGAGTATACCGCAAATTTAAGCTCCTTTTCGTTGATTTAGTTATCAATAGTTTAAGCAGATTCGATCGTTAGCGAAACTCGCAGACTTGTAGAATATTGTAAATTTATGGCTAAATATTGTCTTAATTTCGTGTCTCTAACAACCTTCTCCGGAACTATATTAAGGGGACCATTTGCAAGGAAGGGAAAGAGAGAGAGATCTGACAGGGAAACATTTATTATTTTGATCATAATTTTTTTCACTACATATGTTGCAGCAAAACTATAAGACTGCCCAAATAGAATTATATTAAAAGCAATTTTATGAATTTTCACTAAAAAAAATTTTTTCTATCTTTCTTTCTTTCTTAGATATGGCTATTTTGGAGGTTTCTACTAACAGACGAGCCATGGAGGAAAAAAAAATTGTGTCCTTTATTCAAAACAGTTTAGCAGGTTTAACACAACGGGACCATGATGAATTACAGTTCTTTAGTAAATCTTTAACAGTTTTCTTGACATCTTCTATGCTTGACTTCGGGACAATTTCCATGTTGAGAATGCCAATGACGTCGACAAGTTAGGCACCATCTTTTTTTGGACTTTAGTATCTCACCTTTCTCGTTTATGGAAACAATTGACCTCGATATAAGTTCTTTCCTCATTTTGTTCAGTTATTGATAAAACTTTAATCTTGCTTCGAGTTCCTTCATGGTATGGTTTTCCGCCTATTTTATATCTGTGTATTAATTTTTTATCTCTTGTTAGATCTTGTAGTTGTAAGCTTGATAAGGGGGCCATGGCTTTAAAATATAAAAGCATTTTCTAATGATTTTGTCGAATTTTTAACCAGTTTTCCTCGAAAGTGTGTTTACCGGTCCACTCTTATAATTCTACAATAGTACACCTTCACATTTTAATTTACACTGTATTCTTTTTTACATGTTTTACTCTAGCTCATGCTATTCGTTTAGTTAACTGATATGTTTTATATACTACGTTTAAAAAACATATCTACCGCACTATTATGAATCGCGTGTTAGGCCCTCTATCTCAGCAAGTTATACACAGTGTTTACGGGTCAACCGTTATTTGTCACATATCCGTGATTTCATAACGCATTACCCCTTAACAACTCCCCATTTACATACTTATGAGAAATGCTTTTATATGGTTTATGAAGATATTATGAGAGATAGGCCGTTTTTATTAATACGTTTATGTATTGTAGCCACTACTTTTACATCCCTCACTTACCAAAGGAAAGTATTATAATTGTGAAAAAATGACTCTTCGAAAATTTCTTCGGATTTTCACGTTTTATATTATGTTGATACGAAGATTAATTTATTTCAATTCTGTCAGTCAGTCTGTCTATCTATCTATTGCGCAGTGGGCCAGGTAGCAAATCTAGCAAATAATAAATCGCAAAAGCAGTATTCTCAGAAACGTAAACTTTTTAGTTATTATAGATCACAGGTAGATCACAGTCTAAGCAACACTGTTTAATTGTCATTATGTACATATTACACTGACTAATAATATTTCACGAATTCGGAAAAGCCGCAATTCTCAGATTTGAAGAGATTTGTTGTTGATTTTTTCCAAGTTTTGTAATTCGTCTTAATCGTTTCCCATTTAACTTAGCTGCAAAGGTCTGCATATAAATAATATAGTGCATTTCTTGTGCCATGTCCGTGTCAAGAAGAGAAGAAATTTTTGATAATTGTCGTCAACATGACGTAACAAACAAGAATGCTGCAGTTTTGGCTTATGTTGTGCACTTTAAATTAATGCAACATGAGGAGGACACAACCTTTGAGCATGACAAAGTGAGAATCAAAAATTTAAACAGTCACTTTGCCGACAAGTCGAGGAAATATAGTCGATCTCTAGAAGTATTTTTCGCACGACATCATAGCTGAATGACGTTATCGTTGTAATACCTACTGAGAACCCAAAAGGACAAAGAAAAGGTCGACCATCAGAGGAGTTTGCTAGGGCGGGTGATCAGTTAAAAATACAAAAAGTATTACCTTCACTTGAAACATATAATACGCAGAAGGTGCCATCTGCGATTAGCACCAGTTCAAGAATGTCTGGTAAAAGAGATGCTGCACTAATAGTACAAACTGTCACAACAAACTCTCCAAAGTGAGCGACTAGGATTAAGCTCCTTAGTTCTCCAAAATCAGTGGCTACGAAATACACCGCAGAAGAAGCCTTGGCCCTTTATATTAACAGTCGATGCTGTTCTTTCTTATAAGAATGTTGTCAGGGGAAGCTTGAGAATCCAGACACCAAGATTGTAGAAAATACAGGGAATTACATATACGGAAAACGTCCAGAGAAATCACTATAGATTTATTTCACGCTTTCTACTTCTACTATTCTTCAGATCCTTTAATCTATACGTTATCAAAAAGCACGTCAACAATCTGGAGGAAAGAAAATGTACTACCAAAGGAAGTCCTTAAGTTATTAGCAGATTAGATTAGAGGCCAATTTGAAAGAACTATTACAGGGCTCATGCAACGGGCTCTCAACATAGTTCAGGAATGGTGTAACAGACATGGGCTCTCTGTCAACCCTGGCAAGACAGAGCTAATGCTGTTCACTAAAAGGAGAAAAATAAGCGACTTCCAGCTTCCTTCTCTTATGGGCACACGTTTGTGTCTTTCCCGCACAGTAAGGTATCTCGGGGTAACCTTGGACTCCAAGCTGTCATGGAAGGACTACGTTGAAGCTCAAACGAGGAAAGCGTGCGCCTCCTTATGGATGTGCAAACGCATCTTCGGTCCAAAATGGGGAATAAGTCCGAAGATTGCTCTTTGGACATACACCACCATGGTGAAACCCTTAATAACATATGCGGCACTAGTGTGGTGGCGCTGCCAGGAGCGTTCCACAATTAGGGCTCGCCTATGTCAAGTTCAAAGGCTAGCTTGCCTTGGAATTACAGGAGCTATCAGAACCACTCCAACGATAGCAATGGAGGCCATTCTTGGACTTTCTCCCTTGCATATCGAGGTGGAACTGGAAGCTAAAAAAGCAGCAAATAGTCTGTTCAGAAATGGAATGTGGAATGGGACTGGCCGTGGATGGGGGCACACAAAGGCCCTTGATCTGCCGGTAAGGGACCGGGTCATCACCCAAGCGGAGGATGACCGGTGTCTCCCTGTCTATAATTTCACTATTCCATACTCAGCGGTGTTTCCCAGTCTAGAGGACTGGGAGCGCGATAAAAACCGTCTTCTGAGTCCCAAAGGTCTCGAGTGGTACACAGACGGATCTAAGACTCAGGAGGGAACTGGTGCTGGCATACACGGCTGCAAACCAAGGGCTCGTATATCGGTGCCACTTGGAAGGTATCCTAGTGTATTCCAAGCAGAATCTCAGGAGAGGTATCGCCAACAAACATATCTATATATGTAGCGACAGCCAAGCAGCCTTGAGGGCTCTTGTGTCAAACAAAGTGACCTCAAGACTAGTTTTAAACTGTCGGAATATTTTGACAGAACTGTGCGAACACAACTCTGTCAAACTCATATGGGTGCCCGGTCACAGAGGTGTGGAGGGCAACGAAGAAGCAGACCGATTGGCGGGAGAAGGAGCAATAACTCCACTCCCTGGCCCTGAGCCAGTCTTCGGTTTGCCAAGAAGTCTGATTCAATCAGAGTTACGAGACTGGGCCACTGCAAGGTTCAGCAACTATTGGACCCAGGCCCCTGGAATGAGGCAGTCGAGGCTCCATATAAAGGGGCCCTCGACTGACTCAACCATTAAGTGGCTGCTTGGGCTCGATAGAGAAAAAATGAGACGGAGAGTAGGCTTGTTAACAGGACACTGTCCTCTGAACAAACATCTTCACACAATGGGGTTGAAAAACAGCCCTATTTGTAGGATGTGTGGAGTGGAGGATGAAACCACCACTCATATCCTATGCAATTGCGCACCCTTAGGTGCGTTAAGGTATAGGCATCTCCAAAGGCAATTTTTACAGCCGGAGGAGTTACGGGATCAACCATGGAAGAGACTGCTATCCTTTGCGGAGAGCACTGGTCTCTTCTAGAAGATCCCACATGACGCGAATGCACAATGGGCCGACAGGCCTGAGTGCTGCGGATTCCACAGATCTGCTCGCGCGATAATAATAATAATAATATTAGCAGATTCAGCACTTCAGACACATACACCTGAAACGATCGATGCTGACGATGACTTTGACATTTCTCAGGACTCCGATACATATTAGAATCAAAATAAATTTTCGCTTAAAAACACGCATTTTAATTTTGATTGAATAAAACATTATGTATGAGGCAAACTAATTGGCTTTCTTTCCAAAATATGAAATTAAACAATTTATATGGGAATGTGTATCGTTTTCACGATGTTGAATACACGTCTATAATTTCTCAATGCAAATAAAAGACATCTGGCCCACTGTGTATGAGTCTGTTGGCGCTATATCTAAGAACTAATACACGGAGAAGAATAAAATTTTGTAAGTAGTTGACTCTACTGCCCATGAAGAAATGTATATACTTTCATTGGAAACATGCAAGGCAGATCCCCTAAAACGAATAAATAATGAAGAAATATGACATATGGCAAATAAATTTGACATATAGTTAACACAACTGTCAAGGAGGACACTTTTAATTCAGAATATACAGACAGTTTCGTCACCATGAGAAACCATTTGACTATGGTTAAAATTTGTGAAGGTTGCGCATAACTTGCCTATTTCTTTAGTTTT
Organism: Stenurella melanura; assembly: GCA_963583905.1. Taxonomy (NCBI): domain Eukaryota; kingdom Metazoa; phylum Arthropoda; class Insecta; order Coleoptera; family Cerambycidae; genus Stenurella; species Stenurella melanura. Next base: position 53,439,014 of record OY757316.1, on the reverse strand, counting down.
TTCTGCCAAATGACTACCCTGCGTATTTATTTCTAAAAATGTATTAGGTCTCTCTAATGGCAATGGTGAGAACCACATTTCGATTGATTTATTCTCTTCTGTCGTTTCTTAATTAATTATTTTTTAGACTGACCACCCTGTATATTTCATTAACTAAGGGTATATCGAGTTTTCTTCATGACAGTAGTGACAACTATATTACAGACATTGTTGTCCTTCATCGGCTCTTAATTACTTTTTCACATTGAAAATACTGTATATTTTTCATCAAATGCATAGCAGAATTTTTCTTTGGCAACTATTGTGACGGCTATGTTTCAAATGTTACTGTCCTCCGTCGTTTCCTAACTACTTTCTTAAAGTGACTACACTGTGACTATTTTTTACTAAAATAGCAGGTTTGATCTTTGGCCATTCGCCAACTGCATTCCAAACCTTATTTCCTTCTTTTAAAACCCATACAGGGTAGGGTGGTCGCTTTAAAAATTATAAAAATAATAACAATTCGTGAAAAATAATATTTGGAATGTAGTTGATACTTCTGGTTACAAAAACATACAGGGCGGTTATCCAACAAAAAAAATATGATAGGTACCAAGTAAAGACGAAAGCTATACCTTCACTGAATTTTTTTTAGTAACAACACCACTATCAACGCGAATGAAATTTCCTCTAGAATTTTATTCAGTTCATGGTAATGTTACTTAGAAAAAAATACCAACAAAATGTCCCATATTAATAGAGGCAATTATGTTAGATCATTCCTTCTCCCTGTGTATCTCTTGTGTTAATGGAGAACTTACAAAACACATTTTCTCCCACAACCGCTGTAGAATGATATACTATTGATATTGATATTTTGTTCCCTGCCACCATAGCTTGGTGTCGGCCCTCCGATTTTTTTTACCACACCACACACCGTTTAGAAATGGATATGGCGATTCTTTGACGACATTTGTATTCATAATTTACAACGCAAGTAACAATTCTGGCTAGCTGAGATAGTTTAGCTTGAAACAGCTCTCTAAGCAGAAGAAACAGTCAAACTCAGCTCTGGTCTTATAAGTCTGCAACGAATAGTTAAACAGGGAGGTAAGCGTAGCTCTGTTTTGACTAATAATAATGATCGAATTATTATCATGATTTAACACCGAAAACAACAACCATCATCCTCAGCCACATGTGGGTCTCGGCTTTCTCAACTGTTGAGTTGACAGTGCCATCCGACTATTTCCACTGGAACATAACAATCGATTTATTATGGAAAGGTTAGGTAGTCCTATACAAATCGCGCTTCCTGGGGACTCTTTCTTTCACTCTCGTTAGCTCTAACCCTGTTTCCCACTGGGGTTGCTTATCCAATCTTCCACAAGGTTGCTCAGGTGTCCGCGGTTCATCGCAAATCATCGTAAATATTTACGTTGCTCAACGCGTCCATTGTAATTAATTCGACAATAAACTAGAAATATATCTCCCATATTTACATAGATAAAATTTGAGAAAATTGTTAACTATCACAAGGACAACGTTTACTTGTCGAAAGTATTATTGACATGCGACCGATTGATAGAATTGAAAAGTTATTTAAGAAAATAAAAATAGAGTGTTCACTTTAACACCCCGTATCTCTGCTAAGATCAACTTTTGGATAAGGTTAGTTCAGCGATATCGCCATATTTAATGCTAGAAATCCACCATTGCTCTATGCATCATTATTTACAGACCACCCTACATAGTTGTGCTATGTTAGGTTAATTTAGAAAATCAATTAGGCAATGAATTATGCAATTTGGTAATGGCGAAAATCCAATGGCAATAATAATCCGTAAATAAATTAATTTTAGATCTCTTGCTTTCTTGCACGTTTTAGTTTCCAGTACACATATAATGTAGGTTTGAAATATTTGCAAAATTGGAAAGTAATATTTACATGGAAAGATTTTTTTTATATGTATTTTATAGATTACTTTTTCTGCTGCGAAACCTATAAAAACTGCTATTTCCTATAAGATCCAAGTGATATTACTTACCTATTGTGTTATTTTTAAACCCTCCGCAAATACATTATACAGACAATTATACAACCAAGGGACATTTTAATTTCCTGCGGGTCAAAAATGCAAATCGAGTATCGTGACACATTTCATATTTCCATACGCTACAACAGAGATAATTTCAGCTTTTATTACTTCTTCCTTTGCCGTACTTCCATTATTTGAACATAATTACTCAGACGAACCCCTTTTCAAATACAATCTGACCAACCTACGTCAACAATAACGTATAATATTCAGGACAATAAAAATGTCGTAGAAAAAATTAACTCTGAATTTCAGAAGAGTACGGAAAATAACCCTTATGCATGAGAATCTTTAGCCCCTTTTCCCTTTAATCTATTATGTAAATCAAGTCTATTAAAAATCACGACATAATAGAAATATGATGCACGGCAGAGTTCTTTATCTAGCATAGCCGGCGTTGGTGTATATGTCCAGAAGGTTCCCAAGTTTCAGAAAATTCCATGACTATTGTCTATGATAATTCTCATTTATTTTAACAAAATACTAATATACAAGCAGCTCCTTAAAACACGAATAACGAGTAAAAATTGTACTCTGGCGTGGCCGAATGCAAATACTTATTATGCTTGAATGGGGGCCATGGCTTTAAAATATAAAAGCATTTTCTAATGATTTTGTCGAATTTTTAACCAGTTTTCCTCGAAAGTGTGTTTACCGGTCCACTCTTATAATTCTACAATAGTACACCTTCACATTTTAATTTACACTGTATTCTTTTTTACATGTTTTACTCTAGCTCATGCTATTCGTTTAGTTAACTGATATGTTTTATATACTACGTTTAAAAAACATATCTACCGCACTATTATGAATCGCGTGTTAGGCCCTCTATCTCAGCAAGTTATACACAGTGTTTACGGGTCAACCGTTATTTGTCACATATCCGTGATTTCATAACGCATTACCCCTTAACAACTCCCCATTTACATACTTATGAGAAATGCTTTTATATGGTTTATGAAGATATTATGAGAGATAGGCCGTTTTTATTAATACGTTTATGTATTGTAGCCACTACTTTTACATCCCTCACTTACCAAAGGAAAGTATTATAATTGTGAAAAAATGACTCTTCGAAAATTTCTTCGGATTTTCACGTTTTATATTATGTTGATACGAAGATTAATTTATTTCAATTCTGTCAGTCAGTCTGTCTATCTATCTATTGCGCAGTGGGCCAGGTAGCAAATCTAGCAAATAATAAATCGCAAAAGCAGTATTCTCAGAAACGTAAACTTTTTAGTTATTATAGATCACAGGTAGATCACAGTCTAAGCAACACTGTTTAATTGTCATTATGTACATATTACACTGACTAATAATATTTCACGAATTCGGAAAAGCCGCAATTCTCAGATTTGAAGAGATTTGTTGTTGATTTTTTCCAAGTTTTGTAATTCGTCTTAATCGTTTCCCATTTAACTTAGCTGCAAAGGTCTGCATATAAATAATATAGTGCATTTCTTGTGCCATGTCCGTGTCAAGAAGAGAAGAAATTTTTGATAATTGTCGTCAACATGACGTAACAAACAAGAATGCTGCAGTTTTGGCTTATGTTGTGCACTTTAAATTAATGCAACATGAGGAGGACACAACCTTTGAGCATGACAAAGTGAGAATCAAAAATTTAAACAGTCACTTTGCCGACAAGTCGAGGAAATATAGTCGATCTCTAGAAGTATTTTTCGCACGACATCATAGCTGAATGACGTTATCGTTGTAATACCTACTGAGAACCCAAAAGGACAAAGAAAAGGTCGACCATCAGAGGAGTTTGCTAGGGCGGGTGATCAGTTAAAAATACAAAAAGTATTACCTTCACTTGAAACATATAATACGCAGAAGGTGCCATCTGCGATTAGCACCAGTTCAAGAATGTCTGGTAAAAGAGATGCTGCACTAATAGTACAAACTGTCACAACAAACTCTCCAAAGTGAGCGACTAGGATTAAGCTCCTTAGTTCTCCAAAATCAGTGGCTACGAAATACACCGCAGAAGAAGCCTTGGCCCTTTATATTAACAGTCGATGCTGTTCTTTCTTATAAGAATGTTGTCAGGGGAAGCTTGAGAATCCAGACACCAAGATTGTAGAAAATACAGGGAATTACATATACGGAAAACGTCCAGAGAAATCACTATAGATTTATTTCACGCTTTCTACTTCTACTATTCTTCAGATCCTTTAATCTATACGTTATCAAAAAGCACGTCAACAATCTGGAGGAAAGAAAATGTACTACCAAAGGAAGTCCTTAAGTTATTAGCAGATTAGATTAGAGGCCAATTTGAAAGAACTATTACAGGGCTCATGCAACGGGCTCTCAACATAGTTCAGGAATGGTGTAACAGACATGGGCTCTCTGTCAACCCTGGCAAGACAGAGCTAATGCTGTTCACTAAAAGGAGAAAAATAAGCGACTTCCAGCTTCCTTCTCTTATGGGCACACGTTTGTGTCTTTCCCGCACAGTAAGGTATCTCGGGGTAACCTTGGACTCCAAGCTGTCATGGAAGGACTACGTTGAAGCTCAAACGAGGAAAGCGTGCGCCTCCTTATGGATGTGCAAACGCATCTTCGGTCCAAAATGGGGAATAAGTCCGAAGATTGCTCTTTGGACATACACCACCATGGTGAAACCCTTAATAACATATGCGGCACTAGTGTGGTGGCGCTGCCAGGAGCGTTCCACAATTAGGGCTCGCCTATGTCAAGTTCAAAGGCTAGCTTGCCTTGGAATTACAGGAGCTATCAGAACCACTCCAACGATAGCAATGGAGGCCATTCTTGGACTTTCTCCCTTGCATATCGAGGTGGAACTGGAAGCTAAAAAAGCAGCAAATAGTCTGTTCAGAAATGGAATGTGGAATGGGACTGGCCGTGGATGGGGGCACACAAAGGCCCTTGATCTGCCGGTAAGGGACCGGGTCATCACCCAAGCGGAGGATGACCGGTGTCTCCCTGTCTATAATTTCACTATTCCATACTCAGCGGTGTTTCCCAGTCTAGAGGACTGGGAGCGCGATAAAAACCGTCTTCTGAGTCCCAAAGGTCTCGAGTGGTACACAGACGGATCTAAGACTCAGGAGGGAACTGGTGCTGGCATACACGGCTGCAAACCAAGGGCTCGTATATCGGTGCCACTTGGAAGGTATCCTAGTGTATTCCAAGCAGAATCTCAGGAGAGGTATCGCCAACAAACATATCTATATATGTAGCGACAGCCAAGCAGCCTTGAGGGCTCTTGTGTCAAACAAAGTGACCTCAAGACTAGTTTTAAACTGTCGGAATATTTTGACAGAACTGTGCGAACACAACTCTGTCAAACTCATATGGGTGCCCGGTCACAGAGGTGTGGAGGGCAACGAAGAAGCAGACCGATTGGCGGGAGAAGGAGCAATAACTCCACTCCCTGGCCCTGAGCCAGTCTTCGGTTTGCCAAGAAGTCTGATTCAATCAGAGTTACGAGACTGGGCCACTGCAAGGTTCAGCAACTATTGGACCCAGGCCCCTGGAATGAGGCAGTCGAGGCTCCATATAAAGGGGCCCTCGACTGACTCAACCATTAAGTGGCTGCTTGGGCTCGATAGAGAAAAAATGAGACGGAGAGTAGGCTTGTTAACAGGACACTGTCCTCTGAACAAACATCTTCACACAATGGGGTTGAAAAACAGCCCTATTTGTAGGATGTGTGGAGTGGAGGATGAAACCACCACTCATATCCTATGCAATTGCGCACCCTTAGGTGCGTTAAGGTATAGGCATCTCCAAAGGCAATTTTTACAGCCGGAGGAATTACGGGATCAACCATGGAAGAGACTGCTATCCTTTGCGGAGAGCACTGGTCTCTTCTAGAAGATCCCACATGACGCGAATGCACAATGGGCCGACAGGCCTGAGTGCTGCGGATTCCACAGATCTGCTCGCGCGATAATAATAATAATAATATTAGCAGATTCAGCACTTCAGACACATACACCTGAAACGATCGATGCTGACGATGACTTTGACATTTCTCAGGACTCCGATACATATTAGAATCAAAATAAATTTTCGCTTAAAAACACGCATTTTAATTTTGATTGAATAAAACATTATGTATGAGGCAAACTAATTGGCTTTCTTTCCAAAATATGAAATTAAACAATTTATATGGGAATGTGTATCGTTTTCACGATGTTGAATACACGTCTATAATTTCTCAATGCAAATAAAAGACATCTGGCCCACTGTGTATGAGTCTGTTGGCGCTATATCTAAGAACTAATACACGGAGAAGAATAAAATTTTGTAAGTAGTTGACTCTACTGCCCATGAAGAAATGTATATACTTTCATTGGAAACATGCAAGGCAGATCCCCTAAAACGAATAAATAATGAAGAAATATGACATATGGCAAATAAATTTGACATATAGTTAACACAACTGTCAAGGAGGACACTTTTAATTCAGAATATACAGACAGTTTCGTCACCATGAGAAACCATTTGACTATGGTTAAAATTTGTGAAGGTTGCGCATAACTTGCCTATTTCTTTAGTTTTTTCTGCCAAATGACTACCCTGCGTATTTATTTCTAAAAATGTATTAGGTCTCTCTAATGGCAATGGTGAGAACCACATTTCGATTGATTTATTCTCTTCTGTCGTTTCTTAATTAATTATTTTTTAGACTGACCACCCTGTATATTTCATTAACTAAGGGTATATCGAGTTTTCTTCATGACAGTAGTGACAACTATATTACAGACATTGTTGTCCTTCATCGGCTCTTAATTACTTTTTCACATTGAAAATACTGTATATTTTTCATCAAATGCATAGCAGAATTTTTCTTTGGCAACTATTGTGACGGCTATGTTTCAAATGTTACTGTCCTCCGTCGTTTCCTAACTACTTTCTTAAAGTGACTACACTGTGACTATTTTTTACTAAAATAGCAGGTTTGATCTTTGGCCATTCGCCAACTGCATTCCAAACCTTATTTCCTTCTTTTAAAACCCATACAGGGTAGGGTGGTCGCTTTAAAAATTATAAAAATAATAACAATTCGTGAAAAATAATATTTGGAATGTAGTTGATACTTCTGGTTACAAAAACATACAGGGCGGTTATCCAACAAAAAAAATATGATAGGTACCAAGTAAAGACGAAAGCTATACCTTCACTGAATTTTTTTTAGTAACAACACCACTATCAACGCGAATGAAATTTCCTCTAGAATTTTATTCAGTTCATGGTAATGTTACTTAGAAAAAAATACCAACAAAATGTCCCATATTAATAGAGGCAATTATGTTAGATCATTCCTTCTCCCTGTGTATCTCTTGTGTTAATGGAGAACTTACAAAACACATTTTCTCCCACAACCGCTGTAGAATGATATACTATTGATATTGATATTTTGTTCCCTGCCACCATAGCTTGGTGTCGGCCCTCCGATTTTTTTTACCACACCACACACCGTTTAGAAATGGATATGGCGATTCTTTGACGACATTTGTATTCATAATTTACAACGCAAGTAACAATTCTGGCTAGCTGAGATAGTTTAGCTTGAAACAGCTCTCTAAGCAGAAGAAACAGTCAAACTCAGCTCTGGTCTTATAAGTCTGCAACGAATAGTTAAACAGGGAGGTAAGCGTAGCTCTGTTTTGACTAATAATAATGATCGAATTATTATCATGATTTAACACCGAAAACAACAACCATCATCCTCAGCCACATGTGGGTCTCGGCTTTCTCAACTGTTGAGTTGACAGTGCCATCCGACTATTTCCACTGGAACATAACAATCGATTTATTATGGAAAGGTTAGGTAGTCCTATACAAATCGCGCTTCCTGGGGACTCTTTCTTTCACTCTCGTTAGCTCTAACCCTGTTTCCCACTGGGGTTGCTTATCCAATCTTCCACAAGGTTGCTCAGGTGTCCGCGGTTCATCGCAAATCATCGTAAATATTTACGTTGCTCAACGCGTCCATTGTAATTAATTCGACAATAAACTAGAAATATATCTCCCATATTTACATAGATAAAATTTGAGAAAATTGTTAACTATCACAAGGACAACGTTTACTTGTCGAAAGTATTATTGACATGCGACCGATTGATAGAATTGAAAAGTTATTTAAGAAAATAAAAATAGAGTGTTCACTTTAACACCCCGTATCTCTGCTAAGATCAACTTTTGGATAAGGTTAGTTCAGCGATATCGCCATATTTAATGCTAGAAATCCACCATTGCTCTATGCATCATTATTTACAGACCACCCTACATAGTTGTGCTATGTTAGGTTAATTTAGAAAATCAATTAGGCAATGAATTATGCAATTTGGTAATGGCGAAAATCCAATGGCAATAATAATCCGTAAATAAATTAATTTTAGATCTCTTGCTTTCTTGCACGTTTTAGTTTCCAGTACACATATAATGTAGGTTTGAAATATTTGCAAAATTGGAAAGTAATATTTACATGGAAAGATTTTTTTTATATGTATTTTATAGATTACTTTTTCTGCTGCGAAACCTATAAAAACTGCTATTTCCTATAAGATCCAAGTGATATTACTTACCTATTGTGTTATTTTTAAACCCTCCGCAAATACATTATACAGACAATTATACAACCAAGGGACATTTTAATTTCCTGCGGGTCAAAAATGCAAATCGAGTATCGTGACACATTTCATATTTCCATACGCTACAACAGAGATAATTTCAGCTTTTATTACTTCTTCCTTTGCCGTACTTCCATTATTTGAACATAATTACTCAGACGAACCCCTTTTCAAATACAATCTGACCAACCTACGTCAACAATAACGTATAATATTCAGGACAATAAAAATGTCGTAGAAAAAATTAACTCTGAATTTCAGAAGAGTACGGAAAATAACCCTTATGCATGAGAATCTTTAGCCCCTTTTCCCTTTAATCTATTATGTAAATCAAGTCTATTAAAAATCACGACATAATAGAAATATGATGCACGGCAGAGTTCTTTATCTAGCATAGCCGGCGTTGGTGTATATGTCCAGAAGGTTCCCAAGTTTCAGAAAATTCCATGACTATTGTCTATGATAATTCTCATTTATTTTAACAAAATACTAATATACAAGCAGCTCCTTAAAACACGAATAACGAGTAAAAATTGTACTCTGGCGTGGCCGAATGCAAATACTTATTATGCTTGAATGGGACAATAGTTTTACGTGGTGCCTGTCAGATTAAGTGTACAGCCTATATATTTTTCATTTTTATTATTCTAATGGGTAGTAAGCAAGTCCCAACTCAAAGTTTCACTCGCCTTGTACCAGTTTTATTAAATACACCATAAAATCATTTTAAATAAAAATTGATATATCTCCTAATATTCATAATGTTTATTCGGAGCTAAGAGATACACAAAAATATAACAAACAGAACTCATACAAAATCTGACAGTTTACACATTTGTGGTGGTTACCCTATATAATGTATTTAAACATCGTAGTTGCCCATTGGTTTCCATCTAATGCGTAAATTTACCTGAAATGCAGTTACTGTTTTTTTTTTCATGTCCAATTTATTATTTATTTCGAGTAAATCCACAAGATACCCAAGGTTTGTGGGATTGGTATACTATAAAACAATGAACAAACACGAAAAAAGAAATCAAAATGTCACCCCCTCGCAATTATTGTGTCTTGTTACTACATTTTGAAAAAAAAATGTAGTATAGGTTTTGCATTTTCCGGTGGACCATCGAAACCCAAAAAAAACGAAAATCATATCTATCGACTCGAGAGCGAATTTAGAAAATTCCGTCCGTCGATCAGTCGGTCTGTCGGTCTGTCTGTCACGCCCAGCCCCCCCCAATCCGTTTTCGGATTTCGATGAGACTCAGGTGGTTAATAGGAGGTCTTTAGAAAACCTTAACGCCGGAAGCTCGGCTCCGTTCGGAAACCGGAAGTACCCGATATAGACGTTTCGAGTTTTCCGGGAAAAATTGAATAACTCGCTAACGGGTAGTCGGATCGAGATGTTTCAAAAAAGAAATGGTGCCGCTGGAAAAGCTTTACAAATAAGTTTAACAGAGACTATGTCGCAAAACAAATGAAATTTAAATTTTTTTTCAAAATACTCGAAATCGGGCTAGGAAGCACGATAAGAATATTGATCGATTTCGATGAGACTTGGTGGGATCAAAGGTACACGGCCACAAATGAAGCCTATTGCTTGCGGCCCGAATCCGTTGACCGCAAGTATTTTTTCCAGGGCCGAGTATGATAACTTCCGAACCGAAGATCCGATTTTGATTTTCAAAAATGGCAATTGTAGGGTTCGATTAGGTCTATTAGGTGACGTTTGTGAGAAATTTCACAAAAGAAAAGCGAATCTACAAATCCAGGAAAACTTGATTTTTTTAATAAATTCTACAGATACCGAACGGTTTCCTAATAAAAGTCGAAAATTAAGTATTCCGTCGATCAATCTCTATAATCAGTATAAGACACGAACACGAGTTTTTTCGAAAAATTTAAAGTAAACGAGTTATTTACGAATAAACGAGTTATTTACGAAAATGCATTTAAAAAATGTTACAAATTGATAAATTCTCCATGCGATATAGGTGCAAAAAAATAATGTAATGTTATATTTAAAATATCATTCATTTCCTTATTTTCATTTACTAAATAAAAATGGAACCCTTTCTGTGTTTCAAAATGTAGTTAGCCTTTACTTTAGTCAATGCAAAAAGAAAAAAAAGAAATATAAAACATGTCAAAATGTACTCATTTGCTGAAAATGTACTGATAAAAAGCATATAAAAATGTAGTTTTTATGGCTTGTTAATTTGATTATGAAATATTGGAATAAATTACTGAAAGTCTAGGTTGTGCTTTCAGTAAATTTTTAAGCTCTGCTGCTAACTATCTTGACAGGTGGTAAGTTCATAATTTGATTGTAGAAACAATGGGGAGACTTTCCTGATTTACGTGTACTTTGCAAACTATTATCTCGTATTAGATACAATGTAATCTTTTAAACGTGGTGTAATAGTTTTCTTAACGTTTCTAAATGTATTTCTAATTTTAGAGATTATTTTCGGTAATAGATTTCGAGAATGTTTTTAATAACGATCATTATTTAACAGGTTATTGGCTCTTTTTTGATATCTTTATATAGAATAACCCCCTTATTACATTTATCGATTTTTAGTTTTCTTAACTTTTTACAAACAATATTTCTCTGATATTTCTTCTTTCATTTATGGAATCAAAAGACTTCACGAAATCGGATTTTAGTACAGAAAAATGTTTGTCCACGTAGTGGAGTGGAGTGAAGTATAATAATCGTAAAAAAAAAATTAATTTTTTTTTTACTTGAAATAGGTTTAGAATGCCATGAAACGTCGAGATCTTATATTTGAGCAGAAAAATATATTTTCTGTCTGTCTGTCGGTCTGTCTGTCTGTCGGTCGGTCTGTCGGTAACTTTTTCTTGCGCGCAAGTTTTCTCTGGAACGATTTAAGATATTGACTTGACATTTTATACACCTATGTATTATAAGGATATCTGGAACTGGGTAATTCTTTGAATAATTTACCCCCAAGTTCGGTGAAGGTTTGGGGGTAAATAAGTAAAGCAAGCTGCTAAGAGTACAAAAACTTAGAATGCGTTGTATATACTGGAAGCGAATGCCTTAGATTCTTTTATCAAATGTTTCAACCCCTCCACCACCCCATTATTAAAGGAGCTGAAAAAATTAAATTAAGATATTCACTTGAAATTTGGTACACGTATGTATTATAACGACATATAGAACTAGATTATATTTTGAGATGATTCCGTTGAAGGATTGGGGGATAAGCAGAGAAAAATAGGGGAAAATGAATAAAGTAAGCTGATAAGAGTACAGAAACTTGGGATTTGATACACATACTACAAGGCAAGGACTCAGATTTACTTATAAAATTTGTTTCAACCTCCCCACCACCTCCACTCCATTATTAAAGGGGTTGATAAAATAAAATTGAGATATTGACTTGAAATTTGGTACACTTATGTATTTTAATGTCATCTGATTGAGATGATCCCGTTGAAGGGGCGGGGGTGAGGAGGTGTAAATTGGAGAAAATTAGTAAAGCAAGCTTAATAAGAGTCCAGAAACTTCATTTTCAAATTTTTTAATGACCTGCCTCAAATATTATTAAAATTCTATGACCAATTATTTCCACATACTAGAGTGCAAATATAGTCTAGATGTTTTTCTTTAAATAGACTTGGATGGAAAATCTAGATGTGGAAGTAGTGATTCCTTAGGCAGCGGTTTTCTAAACTGCAAACTTTCTCTTGCATTATAAACTACGAAACATACACACCTAACTTGAATTATAAACAGCATCCTCATGAGAAATAATTAATTTTTGACGAAACGTCTACTTTAAACTAATTCGATACTACATAATCAAATGCAAATGCAAATTCCCTACAATGTAAGAGTAATCTAAAATAGAATTGAGGAAATTAATATATTACTAGCAAAAATACTCGTAATTATTTCAAACTCTTACTAAAGACTTTGTTGAACAGGATAATTTAAAATTAAAACTAACATTATTGTGACAGTTTTCTGTACGTAATGTGCATATTTCTTTCTTATAATTCAATGTTGTTCGTGGCATGTAGCCAGCAAAGTATTTTGTTTAGAAAGATATATGTTTTTGTACTTATCTATGAATAAGTCTTTAGTAAGAGTTTGAAATAATTACGAGTATTTTTGCTAGTAATATATTAATTTCCTCAATTCTAATTCGATACTAAATTATTGGTCTCAATTCCACATACACCTAAAAAGTTATTTGTAAAATGGAGCCACTAAAGAAACACTTAAAAGTTATTAACTAACCCAGCATTATTTCTATTGCGATGTACACCACTGTTATCAGCAATCTACCCCAGCAGATCCCCGTGAGTGGACACTGGGACGATGTGGTCACGATAACGACCGCGATAAAAGCACTGGACACGGAAGAATAACCTTAGCTTTGCTCACTCTATGAGAATTATGACACGCGTCATAGAAATGATATGAGAAACGGAAAATGGGACCGTGATATACGCTAAGGTGTACATTATATCTGTTAAAATCATGCGATTGTACAATTAATACAAAAGAAAATTCAAATTTTAAATTTTGAATAAAAAATGGAATGTCGTTTGGTCAATGGCATTTTAAGACATGGTGCTGCATTAGTATGTAATATAATTTTACTTATGCTGAATACACATTCTTACCATGGGTCTTCGCATTTTTAACCTTAGAATTTATTTAAAAAGGATTATATTCTCTATCTATATGTATCTGGCGACGTAGTTTCCAGAAACGCCAAAACTCTTGAACACAACGCTTGAATACCGACATTCGGCGCTCATTTCGCTACACGTTAAAATAATTGGGAGATAATTAAAACCGAGTTAAAAACTACAATACAACCAAGAATATGCTATATATTGCCATGATTTGTATCACCCAAGTAGTTGCAGTGTTTGAAGACATAAATAAAATTCACAAAATTTGTAAAATCTTGGAATACAAGTTTGATAATAATTAAGCATACAGAAGTAAGAATGCGTTGATAGTTTCCAAATTAAGAATATGAATATTGTATTGTGGATTCCAGACAATACCACCGGATTCCAGTTTTGGGCGTACAAAAGCATTAATAGGAGAGAAAGTGTTGAGATATCTTAGAAGTGCCTTGAGTTTCGCATAATAAAGCCTAGATTTCTGTAGGCCTTAGCAATTGTGTGATCAATGTGGGCAGTAAAATTTAATTTTGAGTCAAAGATGACTCGAAGATCCTTGAATTGAGTGCACCTAGTTACCATGTCATTGTAAGAAAAGTTTATAGAGTTATTTCTTCTCATAAAGGTCATCGAATTACATTTTGATATATTTAAGGGTAGCCTATTATTTTCGCACCATGTGTTTATTTTTGTGAGGTCGTTTTGCAATTGATGACAGTCTTCTTCGGAGTTAATAGATGCGAACAGTTTAAGATCATCGGCGTATAGGAGGACATCACTTTGTATATCATGATAAATGTCAGAGATGAAAATTATAAATAACATTGGGCCCAAACCAAAGCCCTGTGGAACTCCTGATGTCGCTGACACTTCAATAGATGAAAACCCATGATACTTCACGTTTAATGTTCTGTTACCAAGATATGTCTCGAAGAAACTTAAAAAGTCAAGACTTAAACCAAAATCTGATAGCTTCTGCAGTAAGGGCTCACGATCCAGTCTGTCAAATGCTTTAGAGAGGACTGTATGAATTATATCCACTTGGCCACCATGATCCAGTGTATTTTCGATAAAGTGTGTAACTCTTACCAAGTTGGTAATCGTAGATCTACCTGCCAAGAACCCATGTTGACTATAGGAGAGTTGAGATTTAACATGAAAATAGATTATATCGTATAGGACAATTTCAAAGAGTTTCCGAAAATTACAGAGGATAACTATAAGTCTGTAATTTTCAATATTAGTCTTATCGCCTTTTTTGAAAACAGGACAATTTTTTTATTGAGTCCGCAATTGGTGAAATGTAGTAATTTGCAGTGCTAGAAATACACATAGTGAAGTGTGGTGGCCAGACAAAGTAATTCCACAAGGTATAAACTGACGGTGATGAACCTAAAAACAAACAAAAAACACAGTTAATTTAGTTTTAAAATGGTTAAACTAATAGTACTATATACAGAATGAACTTTCAGAGATCGTCAGTCTTAGTTAAAATAATTTAGAATAACTTTCAAACAAGTAAAAGATGACATCCAATGTTAAAACTTAGGGCTGAATTTAGAAAATATTCTATAAAAATATTTTGAAACTGAACAGAATATAAGACAATTACCAATAGTTGCATTGCAGCGTGGTTGCTTCAGATATAAGGATTGAAATAAACCCCACAGCTCACAGCTTGTAACAATGAGATTGACGTATCAATTTTTAATTCAAATTCACATATCATTCCAAAAAAAAGTTTGCTAAATTTAATTTGATATCATACTCAAAGAAGAGACATTATATTATGATATTAAAATGTTTATTGGAATACTGACGTTCTTGTTCAGTTTAGTAGGTACACCAATTGATAAGTTGTATATGAAATGTATCAAGAAAATTAAAGAATTAGAAACATTATTGAAATTATACAAATACATGCAAAACGGAATAGTTAGAAATGTAAATTAAAAACAAATTTTTATTTAAAAAAAATCGAACTAATTAAAATAGATGAAAATATGGAAATTGGCCTATTAAAAAGCTTGAAATCTCAAATAAGTTTATCATTGACCTTCGAAGAGATAACATATAAAAATTGGAAGAAATATAACGAACAAATTTATAAAAGTCAAGAAGCAAGTGGAAATTAAACAAGCTAACCCTTGAACTCTTCGCCGATTTACTGCACTTTTATGTAATTGTTGCACATTCTATAGGATACTCTTCGCAATTTTTTTGTAAATAATATTAGTTTTAGACCTTTTTTGGTTAATTGCAAGACATTAAAGAAATGTATCTTTAAATTAAAAAAATCACTTTTTATTTATTGCTCGATTTTGTTCAAAAACAATAGGGTTCTTCCTGTAGCTAACACAGCTAACAAATTTCAATACAATCCGGCAGACGGACAGACAGACAGACGGATATTTTGAAATATGTTTAGAATTCGATCACCAACACAGTGACATGAAATTTTTTTCTCTGCGAGCAATATTACCGGTTTTAGACATGTGCCTATCGAATGCAATATACTCTTCGTTTTGTACTTGCGAAGAGTTATAACAAGGTTAGAAAATTACATATTTTCCAGATATATGGATATCCAAGTTAAACTGTCCATATACCTTAATCATCGAGGTTTTTGACAATATTTCGGCATTGTAAAGCAAGTTGAGAGCAGTCACCCCAGGAGTTAAAACTACCCCCTACCCTAATACTAAAACCGTCCGAAAAATCCAAACTTTGTGAAAACTTTTCGAGGGTAATGGCAACATAATATCTTCCCCCACCCTTCACTGAGCCACCCTCAAATCCCCAAAGCTACCCTCTCATAATATTGAGAGTGGTTCAGTGAAGGGTGGAGGAGGAAATTATGTTGCCATCATGTTGAACACCTTCGAAAATGGGGATAAACAGTTTTCACAAAGTTTGAATTCTTGGGACGATTTCAGTACTGCTGTAAAATTCCGGCGACTCCTAAAAAATCGAAAATATTGGCCGAAATTCGGTTTTTGGAAAATAACTCGAAAAATAAAAGAAATATCAAAAAATTGTATACTTATGTAGTTTTTTTGTACCGTCAATGATGTAGGCTCTAGATTATTTTTATTTAACGCACGAGAATGGAACGTGGCGACACATAAGTGCGGCGCGCGAAGCACACTAAATTTGTTGTAAATTTTGAACTAATTAATGAAATTAAGCTCAATGAAGCTTAAATAATGAAACGAGAAACATGTGGCTATTGGGTTAACATATTTTCAAATACGAAATGAATAGAATATAAGTGAAGTCGGAAGTGATGGTAAGATACTTTAAGAATTAGAAGTTTATTCGAAAGAATATTAGTCCATGAAACAGTAAGTTGCAAATACGTCAAAAGTGCAGTGACAGTGGACGAGACCTAGGTACTCCCCCGTTTTCGGGGGTGCTGAATATGATCGAGATATTTCTAAGCCTCCAACCCCTTGGGAACTACCCCTAAAAGCAAAAAACCACCCCATTTTTGGGGTTTTTCAATTCTAGGTACTCTAGGCGTTGTCGGATCGGATTTATCGGGTAGGCCGTATGAATTTTAACCATCCAACATATTATTAACCTCCGAGATTGAAACGGCCCCCTCCCATGATACTAAAATCTCCCCAAAAATTTCAAAATTGATAAAAATTTGTTTCTATTCGTAAGGGTGCTCAAGCTGACAGGAACATACATTTCTTCCCTCCACTAACCACCCCCAAATCCCCGAAACCAACCCCTTTTTACATTTTTGGCTACTGGTCATGTGGGGAATCGTTGATCGAGGTTTTTGACAATATTTCGGCATTGTAAAGCAAGTTGAGAGCAGTCACCCCAGGAGTTAAAACTACCCCCTACCCTAATACTAAAACCGTCCGAAAAATCCAAACTTTGTGAAAACTTTTCGAGGGTAATGGCAACATAATATCTTCCCCCACCCTTCACTGAGCCACCCTCAAATCCCCAAAGCTACCCTCTCATAATATTGAGAGTGGTTCAGTGAAGGGTGGAGGAGGAAATTATGTTGCCATCATGTTGAACACCTTCGAAAATGGGGATAAACAGTTTTCACAAAGTTTGAATTCTTGGGACGATTTCAGTACTGCTGTAAAATTCCGGCGACTCCTAAAAAATCGAAAATATTGGCCGAAATTCGGTTTTTGGAAAATAACTCGAAAAATAAAAGAAATATCAAAAAATTGTATACTTATGTAGTTTTTTTGTACCGTCAATGATGTAGGCTCTAGATTATTTTTATTTAACGCACGAGAATGGAACGTGGCGACACATAAGTGCGGCGCGCGAAGCACACTAAATTTGTTGTAAATTTTGAACTAATTAATGAAATTAAGCTCAATGAAGCTTAAATAATGAAACGAGAAACATGTGGCTATTGGGTTAACATATTTTCAAATACGAAATGAATAGAATATAAGTGAAGTCGGAACATCAAGAGATTTCCGATGAAATGGCTAAAAGCTGTACCATTTCTACAGTTTTTAATATAACAACCTGAAACTTTCACATGTTACTCTAGAAGTAATGTATAAAAAGATCCAATAGATGGGTGTGGTAGATACTTTTTTAAATAAAAGTTATTAACGTTCATATTACCCACCCCTAGTTTTACGAATTTTGGAGTAAAGAAAAAATGTTTCTTTTATTTTCGTAAGATAAAGAGGGTTAATTTTTAAGGTAAATCCCCTTAAAGCATCTTAAGGTACACATTTCAAGCTTTAAAGATCGTATCTTCAGAAATTTAATAACGCGATTTAAACCAGAGTAATAGGTGGCTAAAGTTAGTTATACATATTAAATTTTACCACTTTCTCAAAATTTAGGAACTGTACATCTTCAAAAATAATTTTTTTAGATTTTATTCACTCAATGTATCTTTTTTTAGACTACATCAAGAGTAATATATGAAAGTTCCAGGATTCTATCTCAAGAATTGTAGGAATGGTAGAGCTTTTACCGATTTCATCGGAAATCTTTTTATGTTCCGACTTCATATATACAGGGTGTAATTAGTTTCATGTCATTAAAAAAAACTAGTGGTAGGGAACAACAAGACAAACAAAAAAAACCTTATATAATATGGGGTCTAAAGCTCATAGTTTTGGAGAAAAATATAAACAAAAATTTCGCAAATTTTCAATAAAATTTTTTGAGAATTGCTGGAATATTGAGGTAGGTTTAGATCTAGACCTGATCTGAAAAAACTATACTCTAACTCGCCCTTGTGCAATATTTTAGTTACTGTCGGTGTTTCGTTATGTACACACGTCCAACCCGCCGTTCGTTGTTTTTGTTATTTTTGAATTTCGCGTCATTGTGTATTTATAGTTAAGATTTATTTTATTGACTTACCGTTCAAGTTGTCAATTTCTTGATTACGTAGAGACACAACTTACTTGTTCGTTCTTTTTGTATTCCTTTTTGGCTTTTGCACCAAATTTTTATTTTATTTTTCTTTATTGACAACGTTAGTTGATTGTTTAGTATTTAGTGTTGAACGAAGTGCGTATGTACTTAATTCGACGTACCGAACTGTGTATTGATACAGATGCAGAGATTTTGAATCATTTAGGTAGGTAGTAAGCTCTTAACCCAGGACACTCATTTATGTTACAAATGTTAATAAACCACATTTAAATTTTCTAAATTATAAACAATCCAATATTTTGTTCCAAATTAAAAAACACACATGTAAAGAAATGCTCTGTTTAAACCTCTATGGCCATTATTTGCTTGCAATTGTGCGCGAAGAGAGAACGAATTGTTTACCTCTTTATACTTGCCTCAGTTCAATTGAAGCGGTACATCAAAAGCGGTCGATGATTCTTTGACACCGCGTGTGCCGGCCAGCACTTTTTTATGACCATTTAAAAGTTGTATAATTGGGAAGTACAAGTCCATCGACCAAGAAAAGCAGTGGTTCTCAATAGTTGTCTACCATAATATTAAATATGTTAACCTAGATCAGTGTTTTTCAAAGTGCCCCTAGAGGGAAAAGTCATAAAGGTTTTTTGTTTGTCTAGTCGGTCCCCATTACCAGTTTTTTTAATGACATGAAACAGATTACATCCTGTATATATATATACTGTTTCTACATATAGTACGGCAGCCCATAACCAAAATAAACTGTTATCACCTAATGCTAATTTAGATCACCGGGTTATCGTTTATTATAACACAAAACCGATTTTCCACTGAAAAAACTCCTGTAACATTACAGTAGCCGGGAGAACAATTTTCCGTAAGTTAGAAGAGACGTTATTTTTTTATCCCCTGAAGTTCGTTCTCGGTGAATTCTTCTTATAGATGTCGAATAAAACAAGAATCAATACAGAACGAAAATTTTATATGTTGCATAATTTCAATAATAAAAATCATAGTTGTGTAATAAATGGTATACAAAAGTTTCTCCGTAATGGCTGAAAGCTTTTTTAAATTATAAAATATGGTTCAAATAATCGGAAAAAAAGTGAACGGATATTTTCTATGCTGTACAGCTGCACGAAATGCAGTGCACTTGCATGTTGATAGATATTGAAGTCGATATTGAAGAGAACTCGTCAGATGAGGGCGATTAATATAAATTGGATTGTATCAATAAAACTGATAATTTTTATATTTTATAGGAAAAAGTTCTCGTTTACTCCTCGTATATGCCCTGAATCTATAAGTTCTCATTATAGCATTAAAGCAGGAGTCCATACAAGCCGACGGTTTTTGAATATACAACCGACAATCGCAGCCTAGGATGTTCAAGGTAGTATACAATTATGCATTTATAACGGTGTTAATATTTTCGATTTTCTAACACGAGTAGAACCCAAGGAAATGATAAAAACTTCCCTATCAATAGTTCCCTCCACCAACCGATGGGACCCCTATCGGCAATAAAGTCTCCTAAACGGGATTTTTATTAATATCAAAGCGCGCATCGGTTTCTTTTTAGTTGATAAAATAAGTCCGCGTTGTACACAAACATCAAAAAATCAGTTTGTACTTCGACCTTAATGAAATTCTCGTTTAAGTGCTGCCTTTTTACTCATAGGGGTGCGTCCGGGGAGGGGGCACTGAGACTACTGGCATTCGATTAAGCGCCGAAAAAAACAGGGAGCGAAATTTTACGCAGCTGTATCAACATATGACACTTTGCGCTCTAGTTATTGAATTGCGTCGGAAAATGATTTTTTTCAACATGTCAAGTTGAAAATTATCCGTTCATATTTTTCATATGTTTTTTTATATAAAACATCATTTTCATTAGAGAACAGACATTAGGGAGTACCAAGACTAGCCTAAAAAAAGACGCAGAATTGAAATACAAGTATTATGATCTGCAACGATTAAAACGTCCGTTTTTATTTTTTTTGTCGTAGACAAACTTCAGAAATAGACGAGGATTGTCGGAATGGACATTTGGCGATGACATGAATTTCCATCTGTTCCCGGTATTCAGTATTTTTCACGCAGCACTCAAAATTTCCATTTTCATCTTTTCCTCGAACTATGCATATTTATGAACATCAAGAAATGGACATTAGGTGATTACTCAGATGGCCCGTTATTTTTTACACGTTGAAGGATCCATTTCAACCCTTTTGCGACCCTGAAAATTTCCATCGCTCTGAATTTTTTTATCCTTGTTCAAAGAAATGAACATTGTCGCGGGAATTTCCCATTGGAAGATAAGTCGAAAATTTTGGTTACGGGTTGCTGTACCAATACATTCATTTTTAATGAAAATGTAATAATCCAATAGTCAAATGTTTCTTCTTTCATTTAAGCTGTACTGCGCTCAATTTCATTTATTAGTTCAAAAGTTACAACAAATTTAGTGTAGCGAGTCCGAGAGCGCGCCCGCTTCGCTCGCCGTACTTATGTGTCGTCACGTTCCATTGTAGCGTTGAACAAGAATAATCTGGAGTCTATATTTTTGATCGTACAAATAAACTTCATATACGTTTTTGATGTGAAATTTCCCCCTCCATCACCTAATGCTATTAGTTTCTTAATATTTTTTAATTTTTCGAGTTATTTGCCAAAAACCGAATTTTGACCAATCTTTTCGTTTTTTTTTTAGGGGTCGGCGACACCTTACAGCTGTAAACTTTTTTTATCGTATTTTACACCAAAAAAATACTTATCCTGAAAAATTCACCCATATAACATTTAGGGACTGCTTAAAAGCTCTGACGACTGGGCTATTATGTCTACTTAAAGCTAAGATTTAGCCAACACTTAAATTTCCTGGAAAAATTCATATATCAAAATAAACACATAACCAGACATATTATTATTTCATCTACTCTACCTTATCTTGAAAATCAAAACCATTAAGGAAGAAATGTAAATTTAAATTTCTCTGATAACAACGTGGGAGTGTACAGGAAATTTGAACCACCAGCTATGCCCGTTAAGATGTATTTACATGTGATAGCTTTGAATAGAATTAGAATAAATAAAGAATACGAGGCTGCAAAGTGAACAAGGAAGGAAAAGGTAGTAGCGTCGATATAAACTCGTGAGATAACAGACCTATTTTCTATGGACTTCTGTCGGTTAGCGTTAACCCCCTTATCTGGAAACACACGAACTAGCGAGGTCAATTCCAGCATGGAAATGTCACTGATTTATGTTGACTTGCTCGCAAAGGAACTCCGTAGTAAAAAGCCCGTGTTGGGGGATAAGAAAATTGCGATGTATAGTGATATTAATGCATAATAATAATTTACTTTTACGTCATAAATGTATGTATGCACGTGTGTTTCCTTGCACGACTGTCGTAGAAACGTCAAATTACGTTAAACTTTTTTATATACATCCTTATGCGAGATATGCAAGCGAAAGGCTCATGAAGGAAAATAAAGTAGGTGTGAAACTCATATACCGTGATTTAAAATATTATCTTAATCAAAGGTGGTCTTGGAGTCAAAAACTGCTGTCTTATACTCCGTTCGCCCAAGAGATGCAGTAAGATCACTCCCCATTTTGCTTAGACCATTGAGGGCAACAACCAGCTTCACACCTTACAAATTTATAAAAGCGGCAAAATTCAAAAATTATTGAATGGTATAATAGATTGTATATATTCTTTTATATTATTACAAGTGAAAACCAGCGAGGAGCAGTTGTTATTCAACAAATACGCTTTTTAACAATACTGATTATGTAAATTAACTATAAATAAATAAAACAAAATGTTACCTACTACATATATTTTTTATGATCACAAGGTTCGATTACTACTCGTAAGAAGAACCAAGAAGAAACTTGCGATAGGTACCTATCTGTATAAATATCTACCAAAACTAAGTGCTAACGCTATAACAATGTATAAAAATAAATATTACGTGTTATACCTACACCGTTATTAATTAATAAACTTAAAAGTTACGGATTTACAAGTGAAACTTATTTAATGGAATGGAAAATTTAATAATTGTTTTCTAAGTAATAAATCAAATCATACACAAAAAAAATCACTAATTTTGATGTTTACGGCACACTTTGTTAGTTTGTCAGCATTGGATTGGCTCTGGAGGGGGGGCGGCAGCTATATTTCCGGCCTGGGCCGTCGGCGTCGGGTCGCTCTGCCCCTCCGAGAGAGTCCGTTGAACGTAGGGACTTTGTGGATCCTGGAGAGATGGCAGGCTGGCCGCTGAAGATGTTTGTGGTTCCGGTATCTATGAAGTACACGAGCAAAGGACACTG
Organism: Stenurella melanura; assembly: GCA_963583905.1. NCBI lineage: Eukaryota > Metazoa > Arthropoda > Insecta > Coleoptera > Cerambycidae > Stenurella > Stenurella melanura. The sequence continues at coordinate 53,415,916 of OY757316.1, read as the reverse complement.
TGCAGGCGCGTGCGCAGTAAAGGGAGCAACGTAGATTGTTTATCAGCTCCTGAATTTCATTATGTGTAATACGGCTTTTAATTCATTTCCAATAGGCTCATTTTGCGCTTTTTTTAAATTACATATTCTGAAAGTGTTTACTTAATATAATACCCATGCAAATTTTTTACATTTTCTGATGTCAGTTTCATAGGTAAAAAAATTACCAAAGTCGGTGCTCTGTGAAACAGCCGGCGCTCTCGACAGGCTGGTGTGACGTCATCAGATCTCACGACTGCAGGCAGACAGCAGTTGTAACGCGGTGAAGCAAAGGCTAGTTAGAGTATACTTTTAATCATTGCCGTCGTCGGTTCAGTTAGGTTTCGTAAAGTATATTTTAATATAATGGATGACAAAAAGAAAAATTATAAATACTGTATAGTTCCCGAATGTAAAAACACTACTGTGACTACACCCGATAAAGTATTTATTAGTTTGCCTAAAAATATAAAAGTAAGGAACCTGTGGCAGAAAGCTATGCGAAGAACAGATTTGTTAAGTAATAAATTCACAAAATATTGCTGTGAGGATCATTTTAATGTAAGTTATTTTTTCAATTAATTGCCTTAATAAATTTAATAGTGATATACAGGCAGAAAGTGCGCTCTATATGAGCACTTTTTAATTATTGCTTTATGATTTCTTAGAAAATTCTATTCTTTATAGAAATGTTTGCGTAAAGAAAGATGGCGTTATCAAAATTCAGACTGAATATACAGGGAGAGAAAAAATTATATAAATGTAACGGCAATATTGATATTTTTTTAAATTTAAAAATGTTAGGACTGCAGAAGTAGTGTACAAAAATTATGGAAAAATTTATTTTAAACATTTTGTATAAGGTTTAGTTTTTGGATAAATACCGTTTAAAATTTAAAAAACGGAAATGATGCGATATTTTTAATTTTTGAGACTAATTTTCTCCGTAACTTTTTTGTCCTTACCTGCCTTCTGGTATGCATTTTTATGATTTTTATTTCTACAGTACACTAGAGCACTAATACAAATTATATGTAGACTTTGCATATTTTTATATTATATTTCTAAACCAATAACAAAATTTGAAATTTTTAAGTTTTCGATGTAACTTCTTAATCCACTCAGGTCTTCAATTTATTAATATATCTACTTATCTGCGTATTTCCTTTTAGTTGAGAGAGGATATGGAAAACTACATATATTTTAAATTAATGAAAAACGTACCAATTAAAATGAAGCCTTGCGTGGTTCCACATATTTTTGATTGCCAGAAAATGCGAAAACCTATGCACACCGTAAGTCCTCGAAATGCTTTTCTAAAAAGACGACAGCGTGATTTAAGTGAACCTTCGACAAGCACTAAGAGAAAGCCGTCTGTCACCAGATAATGACATAAATATTCAGGAGTTCCACATATTTTTGATTGCCAGAAAATGCGAAAACCTATGCACACCGTAAGTCCTCTAAATGCTTTTCTAAAAAGACAACGACAGCGTGATTTAAGTGAACCTTCGACAAGCACTAAGAGAAGCCGTCTGTCACCAGATAATGACATAAATATTCAGGAGTTACAAGCTACACAAGAAATTTTTGAAAATACCCAGGAAAGTGCAGCTGCGTCTATAGATATTAATAAGTCGCATAAGTATGTTCAAGTCAACATAAAAGCTAAAATGAGATCAAAATCTACTGAGTGTAATATACTAAGACCACCAAAGAGAGGAAAACAAATTCAAAAACCATCGAAAAAAACACTGAAAACCTACTATCCCTCTGACACGAGCGATACTTCGAATACTTCTACATTCAAGCCGATGTTTAGTGAGTTTAGTTCAACCGAAGAGCTTGACCAAATTTGGAATTTAAAGAAAAATATAGAAATGCGAACAATTTATGTTATTGAAAAAAATCCTAAACTTTATATTAGTGTACCGAGTCACTCACTTTTTATAGAAGACTTGCTCTCTACAAGGTGCCAGCTAAAGAAAATTGAAATTTTTATAACTTTAAAAAAAATTAAACTTAATCTTCCATATAGCATATTAGCAGATGATTTTGGTACGTCAGCTTCAACAGTGTGCTCGATAATTAAAAAATCATTGCCAAAATTAGTAGCCCATTTAAAATCATTTATTCAGTGGAAATCGCGCTCTGACTCTTAAAAGTGTCTACCAATACCCTTTAGAAAGAGATTCAAAAACGTTCAGTGCATAATAGACTGCTTTGAAATTTCCATTCAAAAGTCAAAAAATCCTATACTGCAATCTTTTTCTTGGTCGGAATATAAAAAAACTAATACTATAAAATATTTAGTGGCTTGCACTCCTGATGGTTTAATTTCTTACATATCCAGTGGTTTTGGAGGAAGAACTACCGATAAAATGATAGTTGAAGAATCCGGATTTTTAAATATGCTAGAAAATGGAGCACATATTATGGCTGACCGTGGTTTTAAGCATATTGATGAACTTCTGATCGCTAGAAATAATGTTTTAATTAGACCGCCATCTGTATTGGCAACAGTGAAAAACTCTAAGGAAGAAGTGAAACAATCTAAAAGAATAGCCAGCCTACGAATTCATGTTGAAAGAGTTATATCAAGAATAAGAGAATATTCCATTTTAGAACCTCATGCCTGTGTTCACACCAGCTTGATAAAATATTTGGATCATATTGTAATAATAGCGTGTGCTTTAATAAATGTGCAAGATTATTTATTAAAATAAAACTGCAAAAATATGTAAATAATTAAATTTTATTATAAATTGCTTTGAACCAAAATTCCGTTACTTCATTTAACATCGTATTAACAAAATCCTTGTCGTAATCGTAATACTTATATGTTATTTCTTTGTTATTCTCAAAGTTAGGGCTTGCCACTACAAAAATACATTTTTGTTTCTTTGTAAGATGCATTTGCATCTGAATCTGGTAAAAATATTTTATTTTAATATTTCCATTAGAATCAGTAAAGTTATGAAATGTTTTATCTGAATATGGGCATTTTATTTCGACAACAACCTCTTCATTTAAAGCATCTGGACTGGCACCTACTATAGGACACTCATTTGAAAGAAAAAGTCCAGCCTTGTGGAATACTTTTGAAGTTTTCTCTGAAAGTACATTTAAAACAGTTTCCTCTAAATCTAGTCCTCGTTTCATGGCTTCTGTTTGAAAAACTTTTGCACCTAAAATATTTTCCACCAACATCCCATCGAAAGTAGTGCATTTCGCAGCTTCATATGCTTTCGACGCCGTTATACGACCATACCTCATTTCTGACCATAAGCTACTTTTAGATTGATTTCTGGTATTTCTTTCAATATACCCAAGCAACTCTTCATCCATATATTGTTTGGAAAAGTTAATAAAAATTTCTGGATCATTCTTACTCAAATTTGTTGACATAAAATTAATTTTCAGTATATGAAGGGACACAGAATCATATTTTTCAGTCATATGGTACCTCGTGGTACTGTTTTTGATTTTCCGTCTTTTTGCCTCGTTAACATAATCATTTAAAAGATTTTCGTCTGGTGAAACTACAGGTTTCGTACCAAAATCTTCTGTGGTTATAAATTTTTTTGTGGTTGACGCGCTAACTAAAACGGACCTTTTCCAATAGCAAACTTTTTCCGTAGGAGATGGCTCTTCGCTTCTACGATGTATCCACATTAAAAACGCTACAGCGTGTTTGCAACCGCCTTCCGAAGCAGGACAGTCATGACATTGCACCTCAATCACTTTTTTTTCAAGTTCGTTAATTACACAGGATAGTCGATAATTTTTAGATTTAATTTTATGTTCGGGAGTAATTTTTGCTTTCAAATAGCACACGTTATTTTCTCGCTTTAGTTGGATGTAGCCTACTGCATTATCTCCATAGTTTTGACGAGCAGATCTTAAAGAATAATGAAAAAGTAATTTCAAAAGCTGTTCGTAAAAAAAATACGAAATACTTACTGCTGCATTTTCGCACCCCTCATTTCTGCACTTCTAAAATCTCTGTTTGAGTTGAAATAATCCATTACCATTATAACATCCACCTCCGGCAAATTTGAAGAATCGGCTTTAATATAATTATCATCACACATTGTTTAACAGCAAATCTTACAGATTAGAATAATAATTATTATTATGCCTGATCAAACTGTTGACCTAATCGTACCAGACCGGTTAAACTACTGAATAACACTGCAGAAAACGCGCGCCGTTTCGACTAGCTCGACTCGAAAGATGCCGTGACGTCACATAGTCAATTTCCGTCGCGTCCAATATTTTGTTGTTCTAATGCGAATATTTTTGTTAATTTCAGTCAGATTGAGCTGAAATTTTTTTTGGGTATAACAGACATATAGTACTTCATGAAGATGTAAAAAAAATTAAAATCTGAAGTTTGATTAAATGAGACGATGAAGTGTCACCGCCATCCCCCCCCCCCCAAATGAATTATCAGTGACTCTACTACAATGTCCATTGCGATATCAACTTGCCACATATTTTTCTCTTTACTTTGCGCATGACGAATGGCATTCTTCCAATTTTCGGCAGAAACATTTCCAATGGCTTGCTGAAATAATTGGTGAAGGTCTTTCATTTTAAACGTAGTAATGTTCCTCGCTACTTCCCCATTTATTTGGTCCCATATTAATTTAATCGGGTTGAATTCACAATGATATGGAGGCAATCGCAAAACCGTATGACCTTGTTCTTTTGCCATTTCATCAAGCACATATTTTGCTATAACAAGAGACTGCTTAACAAGATGTAGGAGTTCGGCTTTTACCATATCTGCGCTGTAACAAATCGACTTACTTGTCAACCAGGCTTGTATGTCTGCTTTTTTCGTGCCAGAATTCGGAACCTTCTCCGTTTTTCTACCGTGATAAGAAGCGTTGTCCATCACAATCACAGAATCTTTGGCCAAGCGCCACAGAATTTGTGAAAACCAGTTTTCGAAAACATCAGCATTCATTTCTTCATGATAGTCCCCTGTTTTCTTTGATTGGAAGCATAGCAAATCATCCTTAACGAAACCGTCCTCGGAACCTATGTGAAGGACTATAAGGCGACCTCCTTTGCCTGATGGATCTTTATATCTCGTAGTTAATCCCTGAATGAAAGTCTGCCTCGGATTGAGGATTGTTGTATCCTTCCATATTTTACTTACAGTATGGCCGGCGTTTACCCAAATCTCATCAAAGAAGTACAATTTCTTGCCTTCTTCGCGGTAATTTCGGATCTCTCGCAGAAAACGTCTTCTCCAGGCGATGATCTCATTCTACTCTCTAAGGACAATATTGCGTGATCTCTTTGAGAACCTGTAATGCCAAAATATGTAGAACATGTAGAATTAAAAAAAAATGTACTCACCGAAAGCCAATTTCTTTGATCAATGTTCTCAAAGTAGTCCGTTTATATTCAAGTAGATCTTCATTTTCATGCATCTAAAGTCGGTGGTTCATTTCTTTCAAAAAAAGAATGAATTAAACATCGAACATCACTTTTGGTTTTCTCATCGATGTTGTCCAAAATTGCTCGTTGTCGGTGATACGCTATTGGCTCCTGAAGTGCATGTGTTTCCTGATATTCATGAAGAATTTTGAAAACGCTCCGGTCACTCACACCTAAATTATGTATAATTAATATAGATAATAAAAATAAACTCAAATATAAGCTATACTACATATGCATTGTTAAATTAAGAATGCCTCGAAAGAAAGTACTTTGATCATGCCTGTATAATACAAAATAGAAAATTACCTGCTGCCTTTGCAGTAAACTCGGCGTTTTGTGTTTTAAGGTTGTTTGAAAAAATGTTGTCCGAAAAATGTTTGCTTTTCCGTTTTTTCGGCGGAGAAAGTGCTTAAGCTTGATTCATAATAAATTTGAGAAGAATGAATTTGTAACCTAAAAAAGAAAAAGCTGTTCTGACATTTAATCAATATTATAAATCGTTTTCATTGCGTACCATGGTATACACAAATATGCACCACAGTATTGAAAAACACTATTTTATTAGATGAATAGGAATAACAGCAAATAACAGTTATTTCTAAAAACCATACATCAGTTGGTTGTAATATGGGTTTTAAAAATTCAACCAATAGAAATATTATATTCAAATTTAGCGCACATTTGTGGGGAGTGGCTTAGCTGAATCTCTTGGGCGAGCGGAGTATAGATGATATAATCCTATTGCAACGATAGGACAAGGTTTTTAAGTTACGTTTCACACTGACTCGGTAATAATGTGACCGTATATTACGCTTTCATTAATAAAAAAGCAGAACGGCTCAAATTACCCCGCCATGTTCAGTGTACTTTGGGGTTCCTCTTGCTACAAAAATCAATCTACAGCATCAATGGCATTATAGTTACACCTTTACCAGTTTGATTCAGTTCTTGCAAATTAGGTACAGAAATTCTGAAATTCCAATTTTTCAAGTAAGGGGTAACAGAATAGTCCATAGTGGTATAACAAGGTGACCGTGCAGGAAACTCAACTTATGTCGGTAAACTTATCAGCGGGTTATCAAAAAATTGACAGAGAAAAACTATGTTTTCTCTGCTCGTATTTGCTGTTGCTCTGTCTTGCTGAAAATAACAATAGTTGATAGTGAAGTTCATCATCGTGTAGTTGTTGAACAAATAGAGACAAAACGTTTTTTTTCAGTATTGATGGTGAAATTGGGCAAAACGGGCCCAGTTATTCTCCCTCGAGAAACTGCCATCCAGTTACCAACCTTTTGAAAATCCTGGTGAAGATTCTATATAATCAGTACTCTACATCAGCATATTTTGAGAACTGAGGTACCCCGAAAGATGAAGCTATAGACTAAATTCCATTAACTAGCACGCCAGTTCAAAATTAGGCTTTAATTATGTAAGTCTTGTCCTGTGTGATAAAAATCATAATCAGAATTATTTTAAGATTAGAAGAGAAAGAAAACTTCAACAGGACTACTGTCATATTATTGTTATGTATTACACCCCCTTGAAACTGGAGATCGATACGCCTATGCCTAATAGTGACTGGAAACTTGTAGAAAGAGATAGAGTTTTCTAGAGTGTGGTGGGAGAAGATTCTTGATTGTGTTCTGGATGGATCTAGAGGCAATTTCAGAGTATATAAGGCGCGATTACTGGCGCAGGAGAAGAAGTTTTAGGAAAGTGAAGTTGGCAGCTAAGAAAAAGAGGTTAAATATCAAAGTGTAAAAAATATTATTTTGAAGTATTGCATAGTCAAAAATTATTAAATAAAGTGTTAGTGGTTTACCCCTTGTTAAAATTATTTAGAACCCACGGATTCATAGAGGGTGTTTCCTAAAAGGGTGAAAACTCATAACATTATATTATAAAAAGATGACATAAGCTAAGACAACAGTTTGTTAAGTTATAGTGTTGAATGATATAGTGATTTGAAGTAGAATTTGATGTAAGGAACCAATTGACATGAAAATCAAATTTTAAAAATGAAAAATCCATATATTTTTGCATATTTGGATTCTGCTGGCCAAAATACATATGATCCAGCCCTCAAGACCGCGACTTGTTCAAAATTATTAAAAATTGGCCCACAGACACCTGTGAAATATTATCTTTTCAAATATTAGGCTTAAGTATGATTGACTCTGCATTCAGTTCAGCGATACTAATTATTCGACGATATTTAATCAAACCTTTCAATTACAATAAGAATGATATGCATAATGTCTACTTTCTCTTTGAAATAAATTAATAATATTTTACAATACTTTTGAATAAGTTGGCTGTGCATAGGTTAGATTTCCCAAACCTAGTTAATGAAGAGCAAATCGTATTTAATTTTAGTATTTGAAGAGATAATATTTTACAGATGCTTGCAAACCGAATTTTAAAAATTTTGGCAAGTTGCGATCATCTATGAATAAAACTGAAATTAACAAAATATATTTTTTGAAAATCAAAATATCATTTGAAGGTTGTATCACTTAAAAATTGAATTTCTTGTAAAATACATCTAAATCGAAAGTCGGGCATTTCGATTATTTACCTGACACAGTTGGGAAATTGTGTCTCGTGTCGCTACACCAAATTTAAAAATAATACCTCTGCAGATTCAAGAGTTACAAAAGTATCCTTATGGACTAGAACGCTCATATTTAATAGAACTAGAGCTTGTATAGCAAAATAGATTACATAAACGTAGGTTATAAATCAATGTTAATATTTCATTGATATACTATTCTTGTCAAGTATTAATGTTAATTGAAGATTAGTATTCCCTTCATGTGCGATTATTCAAGAATATCTGTCTCTTTAACAGTTCTATGATCTTAGATATCTTGTTGCCCAGTATCGGAAAAGTAGTTAAAATAGCTCTATTTAGTATATTATATGTTTAATGGTCACTGAAACATGCAGTTTGATACATTAAAAATACTTATAGGTAGTAAGCGGCCCTAGAAACTCTTAGATCGCCGATATCTCATATATCTCATCTTATCAAATGTAGCATCTAGAAACATTTTTCAAGAATAACATGTTTAATATTTAATTTTTTTCAAAAAGACTCCTCATAGTCCCCACCTTGCCCCTTACGAAAAGTAAATCAACTTTGTGGAAAATTGTAACTCGCTAAATAACTCATGGCAGTACTACAAATGTATATTGCATTAAGCAGCAATGTGTTTACACCGCTAAAATCTTGAAGGGGTTCAAAGTGTCTCAGTAATCCGATATAATAAGATGTAATCAGCGTATAAAAAAAAACCGCTGCCTAAGGAATCACTACTTCCACATCCAGATTCTTCATCCAAATCACTTTAAAGGAAACATCTTGACTATATTTGCACTCTAGTATGTGGAAATTATTGGTCATAGAATTTTAATATTTGGGGCAGATGTCATGGAAAAGTTTGAGGAGTTGGTTTCTATCATGTACGTTAAAAATGAAGTTTCTAGTTTACCGTACTTATTTTCCACTATTCACAACCTACCACCTCCCACCCCTTCAATGCAGTCATCTCAATCAGATGTCACTACAATACATACGTGTACTAACTTTCAAGTGAATATCTCAATTTGATGAGAGGTGGTGGAGATTGAAAAATATTAGAAAGAAATCTGAGGCCTTGGTTTCTAGTATATACACCGAATCCCACATTTCTGTACTTTTACCAGCTTGATTTACTTATTGTTAACCCCAACCCTTCTACGGAATCATCCCAAAATATAATCTAGTTCCAGATGTCGTTATAATACATACGTCTACCAAATTACCAAGTGAATATCTCAATTTTATTTTATCAACCCCTCTATTAATGTAGTAAGGGTAGTGGAAGGGTTGAAAAATATTATTAAAAAATCTGAGGCCTTAGCTTCTAGGACATACACCGAATTTCAAGTTGCAGTACTCTTACCAGCTTGCTTTACTTATTTTTCCCTATTTACCTCTACTTACCCCCATTCCTTCAATGCAATCATGTCAAAATATAATCCAGTTTTAGATATAGTTATAATACATAAATGTACCAAATTTCAAGTGCAAATTTAAATTTAATTTTATCAACTCTTTTAATAAGGGAGTAGGGGTGGTGGAGAGATGGAAAATACTAATAAAAAAACCTGAGACCTTCGCTTCTAGTATATACACCAAATCCCAAATTTCTGTACTTTTACTAACCTGCTTTACTAATTTTCCCCTATTTAACCCCCAACCCTTCAACGGAATCATCTCAACGTATAATCTAGTTCCAGATGTCGTTATAATACATACGTGTACCAAATTTCAAGTGAATATCTCAATTTTATTTTATCAACCTTTTTAATAAGGGAGTGGGGGTGGTGGGGGTTGAAAAATATTATAAAAAAATCTGACGCTTTGGCTTCTAGTACATACACCGAATTTCAAGTTTCTGTAGTATTACCAGCTTGCTTTACTTATTTTCCCCTATTTAACCCCCAACCCTTCAACGGAATCATCTCAAAATATAATCTAGTTCCAGATGTCGTTATAATACATATGCGTACTAAGTTTCATGTGAATATCTCAATGTCATTTTATCAACCCCTTGAATAATGGAGTAGGGGTGGTGGGGGGCTGAAATATATTATTAAAAAATCTGAGGCCTTGGCTTCTAGTACATACACCGAATTTCAAGTTTCTGTACTCACACCAGCTTGTTTTACTTATTTCCCCCTATCTATCACTAAATAACCCCCAACCCTTCAACGGAATCATCTCAAAGTATAATCTAGTTCCAGATGTCGTTATAATTCATACGTGTACCAAATTTCAAATGAATATCTCAATTATACTTTATCAACCCTTTTAATAATGAAGTAGGGGTGGGGTGGGGGTTGAAAAATATTATAAATATTCTGAGACCTTGGCTTCTAGTACATACACCGAATTTCAAGTTTCTGTAGTCTTACCAGCTTGCTTTACTTATTTTCCCCTATTTACCCCTATTTAACCCCCAACCCTTCAACGGAATCATCTGAAAATATAATCTAGTTCCAGATGTCGTTATAATACATACTTGTACCAAATTTCAAATGAATATCTCAATTTTATTTTATCAACCCTTTTCATATTGGAGTAGGGGTGGTGGGGGTTGAAAATTATTATAAAAGAATCTGACGCTTTGGCTTCTAGTACATACACCGAATTTCAAGTTTCTGTAGTATTACCAGCTTGCTTTACTTATTTTCCCCTATTTACCCCTATTTAACCCCCAACCCTTCGACGGAATCATCTCAAATTATAATCTAGTTCCAGATGTCGTTATAGCACATACGTCTACCAAATTTCAAATGAATATCTCAATTTTATTTTATCAACCCTTTTCATGTTGGAGTAGGGGTGGTGGGGGTTGAAAAATATTATAAAAAAATCTGACGCTTTGGGTTCTAGTACATACACCGAATTTCAAGTTTCTGTACTCTCACCAACTTGTTTTACTTATATTCCCCTATTTACCCCTATTTAACCCCCAACCCTTCACCGGATATCCTCAAAAAACAATCCAGTTCCAGATCTCGTTATAATATATACGTGTACAAAATTTCAAGTCAATATCTTAAACCTTTCCGGAGAAAACGTGCGGACAAAAAAAGTTACAGACAGACCGACAGACAGAAAATTTTTTCGCTCAAATTTAAAATCTCGACGTTTCATGACATTCTAAACCTATTTCACGAATAAAAATTTTTGAAAATTTTTTTGCGATTACTATACTTCCAATCCACTACGTGGATGTGGAAGTAATATTTAGATATCAGTTTCTTGCCGGTCCACACACTTCTTCATCAGCTTCCTCAACTTTCATGCCGTAATATTTTTCATTTAAAAGAAGTATTTACCGATATTTACTAACAATTTTCTAGTACCATCTTAACATAAAAAAACAGTATATCTCGCGGATACTAAGACTAAACATTAACACATTACATTACTTCTTAAAATATTTGAAATTGTCACACTCACATCGACTACGATAGTAGAATAGTCTGGGCGGATGGGAGTACCGTGACCTACGTAGATGATAGAATTATAGGTTTACCAATATTCTATACGATCCATCGTCACAAGATTCGAAAAATTAATTTCTAACGGAAAATGAGCGGAAAAGAGAAGAGTCTGATATGCCAGAATAACATATAGTTTCGAATCGTATAGTAAATTATATACTAATTTATTTTTTTACATACGGGAACCCAAGATAATTTACATTCCACTTACGAGATCCGAGGCTTACAGACAGATAAATGAGAAACATAATTGAGGTAAAAGTAATAGGATATAATATATGAATATGTGTGTAACACAGGTTGCTATAAACTAATACTAAGCGAATTCCTACTATTGTAATTATTAAGAATTTCTACGACTAATCTGGGTGAATACATAAACATATATTCAACATATACCATGCATAGACACATACATACATACATAATAGGGAAAATAGGGAGAGGAAAACATTAAAAACATTAAAAGACAAGTAATAAAATAGAAAAAACACAAAAAAACAAATAAAAAAGAACTAAGAGAAACTTAACTTAATTTTGCTTAATCTGGTGTAAAACATCGATATCCTTTTTGGTAACTTCGTAATTATGGTTGATAGGATGTAGAGGAGGGAAAAGTTAAAACATCCGTGTAAGTGTTAGGGAAGTAAAACAATTATGTAGATCTGGTTGACCTGGTAGGTGCTCTAAAGCTGATTTGTTCAAGTAATTGCGGACAGTCGATTATGTTGTTTAAAGTTTGTATAAAAATATTACGCTTTACATCTATCTCCGCTGCTTCATAGAGCTGCATGTATAACGATTCCTTATGATGCTCGCGCATTCTAGTCTGGGTCGCACCAAGATGTTATATAAGGGTTTAGAGGGATGAGAACTGAGATCGATGGCGATATCGTTACTGAAAATTATAAACAATAACGGGCCTAATACCGACCCTTGTGGGACTCCTGATTGAGAAATAAACTCGATAGACTTGTGACCCTGGTATTGTACGAACTGGCTTCTATTAAGAAGATTCAAAAAATAGTATTAACTTAGGGTTAAGTCCAAAAGACCAATTTTGTTAGCAAAACACCGTGTTCTGTCAAAAGAGAAGTCCATATAGATGACATCGACTTGTCCGCTTTTGTCCATAACTTTAGCTAAATATTGTGTTATGCAAAGTAGGTTTGTTTGTTGATCGTTGGGAGACAAAGCCATGTTGGTTATTGCATATATTCTGGTGAACCTGAGGATAAAGTGCGGTATGCAGGGCATTAATATCATGGATTATGTAGAAAAATAAGAAACTCTATGTGCCAAAAGTTTCCTATAAGTCATACGATCTACAACAATACCTTGCCAACTTATGTACGGTACCAATATTACTCTTGTGTCAAATTTGATGAAAATCGATTTACTAATTTCAGCGCCATCGTTACTACATCCATACACGCAGACAGATATTTTTCGCATTCCTGAGACCCCAATATATCTGGTCTTACCTCAGTTTTCGAATTTTGATCATTTGCAGTAAAATTTCCATTTTTATGGGTGGAGCTATTAAAATAATTAAATTAAATTAACTGAACCTCATTTTTCGCCTATTTTTTCGTCCACCGCACTAAAGATCAAAATGATAAATTTGAAACAATCTATCCCATGCTATTTTGGAAAGAGGGGAAGCATTAAAATTTATTCACTAGATAATAATACTATTAATTTCTGTCACTGCTGGAAAATGCACTAACACAGCAACTTGACTAGCTTACGATAAGGGAAAATTTTTACGCAAATTCATTTCTTATTACTCCATTTGAAGACAATCTTAAATTATGTCTTATGTGCCAATCAAATATAGATATAATTCCCCGCTCCTCATTCTATAACAGTTGCTATAACGTTTCTAATTTGCTGGAAAAAACATTAATCATTGCGAAGGCCGTATAATACTGATATTTTTACAGTACTTGTTATACCTATTTATTTAATGACGAAACATGGAAGGTAAATAAAACGATCACCGATCACCGTTGTCAATTATCGTATTTATATGCATAAAACGACATAATTGGTGTCATAAACTGACAAATAAGACACGTATTCTGTTAGCTTTCCAATTAAAATGCGATCAATGAATTATGTAGTTGGTTTCACCATCGTAGTGTGTCGAGAGGGTGGGATCATCATTAGTTTTATAAACGACCTTAATTAAATAACCTATTAGTTCTAATATTTCAGGTAAAATATTGGATGTAATAGAAAATCAATAGAGTATGAGCTACGATAAACCTAGACAAATATGTAAAGAAGCTTAATCATCATTTTTTTAATAAAATACAAATTGGCAAGTCCTACTTTTTTAACCTATTACTAATTCAATCGAAGAGAACAATCGCCACTTTAGTAAAAACTAATTTGTTTTAACATTGAATGCAGTGAAAATTTACTATCAGTTTAACTTCTAAAATTGTAAAACTGTAGCGATATGTGCGTAAAACATTTCATTAAAATTATCTATAATTTCTTTTCTTTTGTAGGAGTAATATTAGTAAATCTTTATAAGTAACTACTTGAAAAGAAATGCTATACATTGAATTTTAATTCAAGAAATAAGAAAGACAAATAAAAAATGTATTACATATTGAATGTACATTTCCGAGATTTTAAATTCTAGATTTATTCAGCGTCAATTTGGTATAATGGAAATTACACTTTTTTGCTTTCATTGAGGTATCCAGAAGACTACGCAATTTATGATAAACTATATAAGTAAATAATTTTCTTAAAACGTAAAATTTCCCAAAATTACACAGGCACACACAAAAAAAAAGTCGATTCGAGTAGGCAGACCTATGTATTCCCGTGCATTTTGATCTGCTAAATACAAATCCGAAGTCTGTTTTGTACGATTGGCTCTTGCATTTTTCCTAACCTCAAAAAACACCGTCAGAATGCCCGAAAAACCTCAAACAAGAAAATAGAAAGCTTAAATGAGATAACCACCATTTCCATACGTATTTTGGGGTGTTGAGATCGAATGTGAGCGACACAATGATCTATGGGTATTTTTAAGGTAGATACATACCGCCAAAGTCAAAGGTCCGATAATTTCGCTTCTCCTGCGACATGGGTCCGCCTCGGGAGCAACTGCATCCGAATGGTTGACCATAAAATTATGACAAATTCAGAGACACGCAAAAGGAACAAAGAAAACGAATGGCATAAACCAGACATCCCTACGATACTCCGTTTCCGAAATAGGGCTGCTCAAAATCACCGGAAGGAGAAAATATCTTTTTCCCCCACTTCTCAAGACTCTATCTCGGAAACCAAAAAAGCAATAGACTTCTGGTTTTGCGCCATTCGATCACATTTCCTTACATACTCCAGAATTTTAGAGTTTCCCGTTTAAGACTAACGGTCCACGAAGTTGGGTCGTATCATTCGAGGAGCGAATTCCTCAGACCTCTTATTTTGGCGGCACGTATCTCGCTAAAAAATAATCGTAAATCATCGTGCCACCTACCATCGGATAGAAAATGTAATTTTAAATCGATTAGGCACAAAAAGGGGGGTCATTTTTGCCTGGAAAAAGTTAGGGCGTGAAATGTGAAGAGATGTCGAAAACCCGTACATTTTTTAGATGATCCAACTACAACAGTTTGAGAAGAAATGAAACTGTCGCTAAGAATCTCAAAAAATTTGCGCCATGTAGGATGGTGAGAGAAATGGAATGGCGCAAAATAGAAATCTATAGCTTGGTTGATTTCCGAGAGTGTCGAGAATTGGGGAAAATAGAGATTTACTCCTTCCGGTGATTTTGAGCGGCCCTATCCCCGAAACGAAGTATCGTAGAGATGTTTGGTATGCACCATTCAATTTCTCTATTCTTTCATAATTTGATGGTGCTTCGTTCGGATGCAGTTGCTCCCGAGGCGGACCCGTGTCGCCAGAGAAGCGAGATCCTCGGACCTTTGACTTTGGCGGTGTGTATCTCCCTTGAAAATGACCATAGATCATCGGGAAGTCCACATTCGGTCTCGGCGCCCCAAAATACGTATGGAATTGGTAGCCAGCTCATTAAAGCTTTGTATTTACTTGTTTGAGATTTCTCGGGCATTCTGACGGTGTTTTTTGAGATTAGGAAAAATGCAAGTGCCAATCGGGCAAAACGGACATAGGATTCGTGTTGAGCAGGTTAAAATTCATGGGAGTGCATAGGTCTGCCGTTTCGAACTCGATTTTTTTTGTGTGCCTGTGTTATTACCCCCATATTAGTCGCCAACCATTATAGTTCATAATTATTACTTTCAAGGATAGACTGTTCACTCATTCTCTCAAAGCAAGTGCAAGTGCCACTAAATGTCATAATTTAACAGGGCCGTGCTGTGCTTATGATGCGGAGAGGCAATCGCAACAGGCGGCACCATCAGGGGGCGACATTTCAAGCAGTGAATTACAATTTTCGCTATACCGAAAAACATTTATGTGACATTTTTTAAATTTGCCAATTAGACTAATAGTCCCCTATCAAATGTACATCCGTGGGATCTTCGAAGTGTTGTAGTGTTTGACCTTGGAGAAACATACTTTCGATGTAGGCACTCTCAAAAATGGTGCGTTTGAGTGCTGCGCGTGAAAAACAAAATGGCCGTCGTCACAAACACTTTTTTCTGTTTATCTAATTAACCATTGGGATTACAAAAAATATTGCTAAGTCAATTTTACACAAAAAATATTATTATAAGTTTTTATGCAGGACTAACCGTTTTCTCAAAAAATTTCATTCTATAGTTTCCAATAATAAAAATTAAAATGTCTAATGATGAGAAGATTGCCAGTGTATATTAACATATTTGACACTATTTCTCGGGCCACTGAAAATAATAATTATAACAAAAAAATTACAAACATAAATAAATTAACAAATACCCCCATCTCCCCTATGTTTTACAGTATAGGTAGGCATAGGAAATTGAAAGAAGAAGTACCTATATAATTTTAACGTTTTCCTTTTTAATTCCTTCTCTTTCCCCCATCTGTGTAGTTGGCTGATGGAATCCATTAAAAGACCAGAAAAGGGAAAATGAAATTTAACGTTTAATGAAGGAACTTATAGGAAACAAAGTACAGACAAGCAATACTTTTCACTTCTACAATGACATTTTTAATTAAAATCGTCACTTTTAATGCAAATCTCACGTATCCCCAAAGCTTCATCATCGCCTTGCTCACACTCTCCCATATTATCACATCGGTCGAGATTACCTTCGCACATTTCGGTACACCGGAGTCCATTTAACTAACATGTATATAGAGGAGAGCAACGCCTTTGGGAGCATGAGCAGCGACAAAGTTCCAAGATAAGCTCTGGAGTACAAGGTTTGGTACAAGCAACTGGCTCCTATATGCTCCCTACTGTCTTCCATCCAAAATCTGAGGGTGGTGGATTATTGGGATGCTGAATGAGGTCCTAATTCCACTCAGAACACTGATGGTGGGAACTTATCAAAGCCGGATCCAGTGCAGATTTTGTTGGAGGAAGATTCTCATCTTGATGAACAACAACCATCTCACAGGCTCTATGTCGGTCAGAGTTGTTTTGGGGATATAAAGCTGACAAGTGAACGCTTCCAAGTTAGCTCTGATATCTTCTGTGAGAGACAGTCCCCAATGTAGATTAAGCTTCTAACAGCTTATCACTTGCAGAATTAAAACTTTTCCAGCACTTTATTTTACCTTTGTCACCAAATGATCCTATTACATCTGCTCCTGAAAGTGCGTGTAATCCAGGAAGTGCAGAGCTTTCAGCGGTCCAAGTGCTCTGTAAATTGAACCTAGCTGAACAAACCTTTTCATGCCATGGGCAACGAAAAATGCAAACCCTTTCGAAAGTTGGGGATATCGTCGTAGTGCCAAAATTAGGACATCAATATTGGGGGAGAATACATGAATAGTTTTAATTCCTTTCTGTGCTAAATATACTGCATGTAATATGATCTTTGTGTCCGCCTCCTCCTGCATACTTGAAAGACTGGATACATCATTGCCATGTGATGAAGCTGCTTTGTCCCTCCAACTGATTACAAACTTTTTGTTATTGGTTACGCCAAATTGAAGAATCTGACCGGAAAGGAACTCTGCCAGTACATCCTTCGGCTTATCGTGGGACCAGAATTTATTCATTGCTATACTTCCAATTTTCGTTTCTGGTCCGATATTGTACTGGATTGGATCTGAGTCTTTTTGCAGAATCACTCTCATGGCTTTCTTCAACAAGTTTTCTTTGTAAGAGTCGAAAACAACATGGACCTCACTGCAATTGCTGAGTTTTTGCCCGATCCATTTGCTGAAGCTTAAACCGAGGTCACAGTATGCCTTCACTGTGTTAGGTTTGTGGTAGGTGTGAAGAAGCACCATTCCATCGCAGCTTTTTCCTGTAGCTCCTCATTTTCTTCAAAAACTACAGGTGAGGTGGAAGCATGATCATCACCATTTTCTTCTGCAGGTATACCTTGCATTGATTCAAGAGCATCCAGAAGTTTGTACTTAGCTAGACAATGGTGCATACTCACGTCAACTGGAAATAATGACTTCGGTAGTGCTGAGAACTCGCAGTTGCTCAAAAAGTATCTCAAATCTACGTCAGGTCTGCTTCTGGATGCTATCAATAATCTGGAAATAAGAGATAAATATGTCTTTATGGCTATAGATTTGCCTTTGAGGGTAATTTTAACTTTTTCGCTGCCGTTTTACGCGCATTAATAAAATTCTTTTTCAAAGGAAGTGAATGTTGTTAGTATGAACTCTTTGCTCTAAGAAGGAATTATACAGATGTTGGCCAGCTTCCGCCACACTGGCTAAAGACATCTTTATTTCCTGTGGAAAGACTCGCTGAGTTAGGATATTAATTTAATCATTAATCAGTTTTGCAGTGAAAGGGATTTGTTTTGTTTTGAAACGCTTCCTTTAGTTTAAGCACGTTTTCATCCTGCCGCTGCTGAATTTTAACGGACACTTCATGGTGTTTACTTCGTTCTGTATTTTGAAAACCTATTATTTTTTTAGCTTCACATGCAATTCTAGTTACTTCAGAATTGGAAAGAAAGAAACGATAAATATAAAGCCATGAAATAATTTTAAAAGTTGAGTTTCTGGGAAAATGGTTAGTCCTGCATAAAAGCTTATAATAATCTTTTTTGTGTAAAATTGATTTAGCAACAGTTTTTGTATAAAACTTTTTTTAATAATTCCAATGATTACTTATATAAGTTGGAAAAAGTGTTTGCGATGGCGGCCATTTTGTTTTTCGCGCGCAGTACTCATGCACATGATTTTTGACAGTACCATCATAGAAATTATGTCACACCATAATCAAGGAGCCCACGGGAGCCTATTTTTGTACACTTGGCAGGGGACTATAGCCTAAATGGGGGTTTAAGTATCGAATATATTTCGGATGCAGTTTTTTTGCTGGAATCATCAGTTCCTGACACACTACTGATTATGAAAATCCAGGTTACCAGACGGTAACCTGGTTTGATATTGTTTAAAACAATTTTGTTTATAACCAGAGGAAATATTAATTCTTTTTTAATAATTTCTGACCGATTTCCAGCAAAAAATGTTCCGTAACTTTTCTCCGTAGAGTTGATATTTCCTATGTTATTATACTTTATATGAAATAAATGCAGTCTAAGGACTAAAGGATCTAAAGGACCCCGTACACCATACATGGGATTTCTGCCTCCCATCAAATTAAACCTACCCACATAATAATGTTTTTCTTAACCCCCCGAACGAATGTCCAAATGCAGCCAAAATTCGAAAATGTCGTCGTTTTGAGATATGTAGCCCTAAAGATCGTTCTAAATTACGAAATCGTGTGTTATAACACTACCTGCACTGTCGTGCGGGAAACAATTTTGATTTATTTATCGCCATTTCGTGATTTAGAACGATTTTTAGGTCTCCATATCTCAAAACGACGACTTCTCGTACCTTGGCTGCATTTGTGCATTTGTTCAGGGGGTTGAGAAGAACAGTTTTACGTGGGTTAGATTAAATTTGACGGGAGGCAGAAATCCCATGTATAGTGTACCGGGTTCTTTGTCACATTGTGTGTGGCTGTTATCAGGAATTATTCAAAAACTGAAAACTTACAGACAATTTGGATATGAACAGATCAAATTTGTTGCTAATAAGATTCCAGAGGGTCTTGAATGGCGACACAGAAATTCCGACTGAAACTGAAGTTAGAGCTAGAAGGAAAAAACGTTAATTTGAATACGAAGCTGTCGACAAAACCCTTAACAGAGGAGAATAAATTTAAAATAAACTTTTTTAATTATGTTCTTGACATTATCCTTAATGATGAACGATTCTCACTTCTGGAAATCCATAGCAACAGTTTTTATATGACATTTCAAAACAAAAAAATATAGATGACAAAATGTTAGAATATTATTGTACGAGTCTCTATACCAAATAATTTCTGTCTAAAATGATTCAGATTTAAATGAAACTGATCCTCAAGAAGAATTACATTATGTATCTCGAATGCTACCATAACCTGTGAAATCTTTTGTTTTAAACGATTTGTGACAAAATTACTTAACTATGAAGAAACTCCAGGTCCTCGAACACAAATGTTTGTGCCTCATTTCAATTTAGAGTAGGTACACCTCCCTCAGAGATTTGTATGATCGTTTCAACGACATAACACCATTAGCGGACTACGTGTGAGAAATCTCACAAAACTTTATTCCTTTCAGTTAGGCGGCAGTCCGCTAATGTGCAACATAACCCAAATCAGAATGCATAGTGCACCATTCCAGATCAAACACCCCCTACCATACCTACCCTTCATTATATCTTTTCTATTGTTTTGTTTCTTGTCCGCTTGTCATTTCTTGTTCAAAATTCTACCTCGGCCGAGAAAGTCATAAAAATCATATTTTTTCAAACCTAAACTTGGCTTCTCCTTATCTTTCCAATGGGAAGATCAATTGCTTCGTACGGGTTTTTTCGTTGAGTTTTTCACGTACCAGCAGCCAAAATTAAATAAAGTGTTGTGCGCCAGTTTTTATGATTATTGTTTTAATTTCAAATTGTTCTAAAGTCTACTGTGTAGACTATATTGCAATTTTAATATTAATTTTAGGCCACTAATAATGGCAGAAGCTTTAACTGTTCTTAAATTATTTTATTGAGCCGA
Source organism: Stenurella melanura (assembly GCA_963583905.1). Classification (NCBI taxonomy): domain Eukaryota; kingdom Metazoa; phylum Arthropoda; class Insecta; order Coleoptera; family Cerambycidae; genus Stenurella; species Stenurella melanura. Next base: position 53,395,182 of record OY757316.1, on the reverse strand, counting down.
ACCGATCGCGATCCTTCCAACCTCAGATGCACCGCGATACTGCGCGTCGTGGTTATCTGGTTGGCTCCGGGTCACGATCCGGGAAGGCAATGTATTCGTAAATAAAAAACGAAGAGTATATTGCATTCGATCGGTACATTTCTAAAACCAGTAATATTGCCACGGAGAAAAAAAAATTCGTATCACTGTGTTGGTGATCCAATTCTGAACAACGTTCAAAATGTCTGTCCGCCTGTCTGTCCATCTGTCTGTCCGTCTGTCTGTCAGTCCGTCTGTCTGTCCGTCCGTCCGTCATCTTTCTTGTGAGCACGATAACTTAAAAACGAAAAGTCCGATTGTATTGAAATGTGGACAGTACGTTCGTGAAAGCTAGAAGAAGAACCCTTGAACAAAATCGATCAATAAATGAAAAATTTATCAATTTTTTTAAATAAAAAAAAATTATATATTTTTTTTATTTCATAAATTATATTAAAAATGTCTAAGACTAATACTATTTACAAAAAATCTGCGAAGAGTATCCTATAGAATGTGCAACAGTTATATAAAAGTGCAGTAAATCGGCGAAGAGTAGGTATAACGGTTAACTTGTTTTTAATTGATTATGATGATGATGATGATGGTAAAATGAGTAAATATAAACAAAAAGTGGTTTATACGTTTCTATGCCATGCGGTTTTCATTGATGCTCTGATAACTGCTGTAACTTTTATTCAGATTTTTTTATCTATTACTTATAATTGATCAAATAGAATTAATTATATAAAACTATTTTAAAAATTTATTTTGACACTGTTATACAGTAATGGAATTAATGTTATGGCCAAAGGTTTTCAAATCATTTTTGTATAAAATTTGACATTCTACAAAAAAGGTATGTATGATTTGTTGCCCTAAGTAGCATAGTTTTAGAAACATTTCAAAAAAAAGCGAAAAATGTCACGTTCTTGCAGCTTTATTTGTTAATAACTGTGCTAGTGCTAATTTTTTTCTCCAGTTTCTTTGGCAATGCCCATTAATAAATATGGTTGTAACAGGAGTGTAAAATATAATTGAAAATAACCTAAATACACAGTTTATAACTTGACATATTTTTTTATAAAATGAAACGCTTAGGGTAACTGAATATTAGAAAAATTCGACCTTGTTATAAGTAAATCAATAATTCAAATATTTTAAAATATAAAATCAACTCATGTTAATTAGGCCAACTATTAGCAATATTGTGCATGATTTTTTATTACTAAAAATATTTTCAGATACAAAAATCTATGTCGAAATTACCCACTATTCATCATTAAAGCATTAATCGACCACATCATAATTAATAAAAAATGCTAGCATATATCAATCATAGCCGTAAAATTACAATTATGTCCTCTAGCCTGTCTGCCTTTTTAAGTCACAAGTTTAGCAATAAATGGGGAGAATCGAAACGCTAAACGACCCGTAGAGCCGACAAAGGAGCAAATTTGAAAACATCTGTTCGAAGCTAACACCCATGTTAAAAATTCACATATCCCTGTGCGTGGGCGGCATGACCTTTGTGCTGAAAACGAACACCTGAAAGTATGCGGCCTGAAAGAAGCGTCATGAAACGCCATTTTGAAAGGAATAAAGGCGTGGTGATGAGGCACTTATCTCTGCTCATCCAACGATTCGTAGTCTATCTCTGGACGAATCGCGTAGGAACGCACAACGGAGAACAGACACATGCGCCCATCCTACTATCATTCTAGATATTCAGCTATATTTGGAATATGTTTAACTCCAATTTCACCCAATAATAATCAACAAAGTACGGTTAAAAGTTATGCAGCAACACCGGTGGAAGTCAACTCAAGTTGTATAATATATTACTTCATGTTCAAAGTTATATAAGTTGATATTTTTAAGGTTAGAAGAAACCAAAATATTTTTGTTACAAATAATCTGTGGTTTGGCTACGAATTTCATGAACAAATATTTGCTTTACATCCTCATACAACAAATAAGATGATCACATGAAATACAGTATATTAAAATGTTAATGAGTTAGTAAGTTAATTTCGTTACTTGTCTACATCATGTGCAACAAATTGCAAATGAAATGATAGTTTCTATAAAAGAGATTTTGAAATAAAGATCTATATGAAACAAAATATTAATAAATAGACAAAATATTTGTATGTAAAGCAAACACTATGAAATTTTAGACAAATTGGTGTTAAGACACGCGCCATTTGGTACAAAATTTTTTCAATACAATATCTAAAATCACTTCAGAGTAATCGTGCGCACAAAACGTTACAAACAAACAAACCGACAAACCGCTCAATCTTATATCAGCAGTAAAATTTTGCAATTTTTTCTACAATTACTATACTTCCACTCCAATGGAATTAATTAATATATAAATAGAAGAGATATATTAGAATAGATGTTTGTCGACTCCACACAGATAAACTGTCTTTAAAAAAGGTTTATAGCTCTATCCCAGCAAACATTTAAGTATTATTTGACGTCAAGACTACCTAAATTATGTATAATAAATTTAGTCGCAAAATTAGAATTAAACATATTTTGGTAAAATTTACGTTGATGCTACGTGGAATCGACATAAGTGGAGAATAAGACATCAACTAAAACAGGTAAAATTACATATAAATCTTACTTGTAGTCGCACAGTACATTTGGTTACTAATACCTGTTTATGTAAATTTTGCTTGAATTCAACGTCAATTTGACATCAAGTTGACTAGTTTTAGGTAGAATTTACGGACATATGCGTAATTTAAAAATGACACCAAGTGGAAAAAAATAAGATTTTTACACTTGTTTGGTATTTTTCTCTATAAGTAGTCGACATATGGTTGTCAGTCACTTACAAAACTGAGGAGATACCTAACTCACAATAACCATACAAGATGAATGCCGGTAACTAAAATAAATACAATTTATGAGGAAAGTATTTGCAGTTCTCGCTTATTGAAATCAATGCGCCGAAAATTTTTCTGTGAATGATAGCACCTGTACTCCATAAAATATTAATGCGCCGCAAAAATATTCATCTATAAGAAAATTTATATTACCAAATAAAAAAATTATTGTAATATTTTGAGCCGAAAATATACTATACTTGTTAAATATGAGTTTACAGGTATAATTATGTCTTTTCTTAAACTTTTCGTCAGTTTGTTTCCATATACACTCATTTTACAAACTACAATTTGGAATCATACTTCAACTGCGCTGAGAAAATATGGCGTCTTGTGCTAATTAGACCTCTAAGTTAAAATTAGCATGACAATCTACGTATTTTATAGGTGGAAATTATCACAGGTCAAGTTACACGAAAATTTACGGCATGTTGGTTAACTTTACCTATTGAAAGTATTATTAACTCTGTTGTTATATCAAATAATTACTTGTAGGTAAATATAACCTATTTATATTACCTTATTTTGAATGTACTACCTATTGGTAAATTCTACTTATTATGTGTAAATTTTAACTCGACTAGTGTATTGTGTTGACGAGTGAGTTGTCATAATGGAGCCATACCTATGATATTGCCTTGGTATTCGACAGCGTCCAAAAGTTCTGGAAGCTCGGCTGGCATTCGGCAATACCCTTGCATTGAAATTCTATAGGCAATTATTTCCACATACTAGAGTGCAAATATGGTCAAGATGTTCTCCTTTAAAAAGACGGATGGGAAATCTGGATGCGGAAGTAGTGATTCCTTAAGTGGTGGTTTTTTACCTTTGGCATACTTCATTTGTACATTGGCACCACGAATTATCCAACCATGCTACGTTAATGGCCTCTTTTAATGACTGAAATAATTTTTAGATAATAACTATACCACCTAAGTACCTAATGGTTTAAATAACCTAAATAATATGAATTCTACAAGCAGGTTAGACGGGAGTTAGCTTCTGAATTACTATTTTATAGTGAAGTTTACTTTGAGCTCGATTTGCCAGGTTACTGCGACAAAGAGGTTTAAAATGTATTTTTTTAGAGTAACTTTAAGGTCAGTTTAAGGGCAATTGACTTAATTGGTGAAATCAGGTAGATAATCCATGTAGAATTTACCGATGTTGTCTACCTAATATTACTTCAAAGAAGAGTAATAAAAGTGACCAAATAAGTTGCTATTTAGGTATATATTACGTAGGATTTCCAACAAAATCTACCTAGAAAGATATTCGACTATTAGAAATATCTTTAGTCGCTAAAAAGGTAAATACTACCTAATTATATTACCTATTTCGACCTTATTGGAAATTTACCTTTGAGGTCAATTTTGGTAGATTTTTTTAGTAGTTTTCCACTTGCTTTTTTCGTTAAATTTACCTTCAACGAAAATTGTGTATGAGGTAGATTAATTGGTATTATTTACGTAAACTTAAATCTAAATTAAGACTAATTGGTCAATTTTTATCGGAGGTCTATTTTTCCAGTCAATTTTACGTTATAATTACTTTGGTAAGTAAATTTGTCTTGTCCCAAGTCGAATTGGAGCTAATTGTGACAAAAATGTTTGCTGGGATGCTTAATACTCGCATTTGCTATCATACGTAGTTTTAATAACTTTTAATAATTTTTTTAATAAAAACCGCTGTCTAAGAAATCATTATTTCCACATTTAGATTTTCCATCGAAGTCCCTTTAAGCGAAAATATCTTGATACTATATTTTCACTCTACTAAGTGGAAATAATTGCTTATAGAAGTTTAATAATATGATATTTGAAATCGTTGGCCCCGAGGTGATGTCAAAAAAAATTTTGAGAACTTTTTTCTCATGCACATATTGAAACACAATTTTATTTTTCCTCTAATAATGGAGAGGCGTGCTAAATATATAATGTAATATAAATATATATTTTTATATAGGTGGTGGTAGGGATGGCAGATGTCATAAAGAAAATTGAGACCTTGACTTCTAGTATAAATACACCTATTCCTCAGATTCTGAACTATTACTAGCTTGCTTTACTTATTTACCCTTATCTACCCCACAACCCTTCAACGAAATAAGCTCAAAAATAATCTAGTTTCACATCAAATATTAAGTCAATTAGTTATTTTTATTTTGTGGAGGTGATGGTGGGGGTGACATGTGTAATAAAAAAATTTGAAACATTGGCATCTAATGTATAACCCAAACCCCATGTTTCTGGACTTTCACTAGCTTGCTTTACTTATTTTTTCCTATTTACAAGTGGATATCTCAATTTTGTTTTGTGGTGGGGAATGGCAAGGATTAAAGTAATTAGTGTCTTGGTTTTTAGTATATAAGTACACCAAGTCCAAAGTTTCTGGACTTTTCCACTATTCAGCCCCAACACTTCGATGGAATATCTTAAAATATAATCAAGTTCCATATATCGTGATAGTTCCAAATTTAAAGTGATTATCTTATTTTATTAACCCCTTTAATAGTAGATTGAGCCCCCCCCTCCACCTTGTGGCAGTCAATTCCTTGTCGAAAATGAATTTGGGATCTTCATATAATTTTTTTTTAAATAAGCCTTTCTTGTCAGCTGCACCACACTTAAGGAGGCGTATAAAACAACTTAAATTATTTCATCCATCTAGCGTCTATACAAAGGATTCCCTTTTGTATAGACGCTACCCTTCTCATAATTTTATCTTTCTGTCTACTATTTGTTCCTTTCAATTAAAAAAAGAACTAAACATCATGATTCATTCTTTACTTCTTGAAAAAAAATCGTAAAATCGACCGTTCATGAGAAAGAGGAACTAAATTACATCTGACTAAGTGATCAATCAAAAACGACGAGCACTATTATATGAGTCAAAACACTATTAGGCTGGTGTCAAATCATAATTTGACAGTATTATGTATCTGAGAAGCAAAGAAAGAGTAAGTGTTTCATATTCCTTATCGTGTAATGGTTTGGATTTGACCGGCATTACATTTTCTGTGGCTTCTCATGCATTTTTTTTTTTGATATTTTGTGGTATTTCCATATTATTTTTTCTTTTTCCTATAACACCAACAAACGTCAAAATGTCAACAACTGTCAGATACAGTTAATAAACGTCAAGTACCAGCCAATGTCATAGACTACTAAATAGATACTGAAGAATGAAAAGTCAATTTTTCATTAGAAAAATATATTTTTTGTGAAAAATAAAATATTCTATGCACCACGAGCGTTATTAGATTATGACGCCCTCACGTTACCTTCCAGGCTTTATAATCTATACAACGCACTTGGTGCATAAAATACTATTTCAGACAAAAATTAAATACCGTTTTTTGCACACCCTTTTAAGGAGATGTAGCTGGATGGAATGGGCTCATTTTGAAAAATTTTATATGAAGAATTAGCTAAATAAGTCCGTGGTTACTGGACACCCTGTATATACATTAATGCTGACGCCACGCGTTCCTTATTATGCTGTCTGACTATTTGTTTCGAGTTCGTTATTACATAGTACAGATGAATTTTGAGCTTTTCTGAAGCACTTTAGGGATACCAATTAATTTTACACCTTTCTTAGCGCGTCATCTCCAAGTGTCCCCATAGCTCACGTGCTGACGCTAGAGTGGCTTTCTATGGTCAAAGTATAATCCAATCTGAAAATATCAGTTTTCCAAAACTCTTGCACTTTTTTGATGCAAGGTTCTGGGCTGTAAGGTGCGGTGGAGCATCACTACACATAAACCAGATCCAATGACTTAATAGGGCCATTTCTTAAGAGGTCTAATAGTATGTATTCCAAACACAGTCGATATTGTACACCATCGGGTCTAGGAAAAAGAGAACAGAGCCCAACTTAAAAAATCTCCCTCAATCTCAACCTTGACATTTGCAGAAAACTACTGTGGACTCAGATTATTCATTGTAGCGGATGGTTCATATTCAGCACACATATGATCATTATAAAAATTCGCAACAGAATTTCCGCAAAAGTTTCTGATACAACTGAATGGAAAATTACAGATTTGCCACTATTCTTTCTTCTAGCTAGCCGCTAAGAAATATACCCAGATAGAAAAGCCAATACAGGTTGAATATTGCAGAGGTAACATTGCTAATTCCTTTAAATACTCCATCCTATTTCCAATGCAGTGGAAGACAAATTTTCTTAGTGCTGGTATAATAGACCAACCGATATTTAACCCTATAAAGAATGCAGAAAAGTTCTAATAGATCACAACGACGCGGCCAACGTACTGATTACTACTATGCTACTAAGATTCTATTGTGCACGGCAGGGAAGAACTAGGATAGGTACTTACATTTTGTATTTAAATATTAAATGCAACAAATGGTAATATTTATGTTAAACTAGTTTTTCTGAAAATTATACATCCCACGTCAATTTAACAAGAAAAAAAGAGGCCACAGTTATCCACCGTCATATAATATTACTTTGTGACAAAAACACAAACAAATTAAATTAGTGATAGTGTGCAAAATTATTTTTATATATAGATATTCAAGGATCAGTTTTAGAACGCTCTCATAAGAAGTACTTTAGAACATATTTTCATTTGAAATTTCGGGGTTGAAATTATTGATAAAGTTATCTTCTGTAGCTGTTTTATACCTTAAGAACACACTGTATAATTGGTTCAATGTTTGCATTTCTCTGTTTTACTCATGGTTTAATAATGAGCGTTGTACGAAGTAACTATATTAAAGCAAATATATAGTACTTTCGTTACACCATATATTGAGTAAGCTTCAATAATCTGGTGTCCTGTTCTAGGAAGTACACTAAATATGCTACTTTTGATACACTATGTATTGAAGCATGTTTGGTGCCCAGTTTACAATTCACACAAAAAAAATTGGTAAGTTTTCTAGATTTAAAATATGCGTCTCTTAAAGCTATTAATAGACACAGATCACATTTAATTTTCTTATAAAATATGTTGCACAACATCGAATGTGGAGATATTTTAAGCATGCTTAATTACAAATTCCTATAACACCATCTAGACACAACAATTTAAACTTATCTTACTTGCCATTTTCAAGCACAAATGAAAATTTTTCTTGTATGCAGCAAAAGTGTGGTAGATGTAAAAATTTGAACAGGAAAAATTTGTCGCAAAATTAAAACGACTTCTACTTACTACGTATTGTATAAACTTAGTGCTTTGTAGATTAAAAATTTATTGTATTATTAGTTTAATTTATTAGCTTAATTCAGATATACATTTGTGATTTATACAGTGCGTTTGGTACATCGATAGAAAGATTTCACTGGGTGATAGTTGGGGTCGTTTGGAACCTATGTGACTATATTTCTATACTTTGAAAAGGGCGGGTGTCCATTTTTTGTGAATTTTATGTAAGAACTGTTTCTGGTAAACAAAAACCTTATATTTCTATATTACGCCAGCCATCTTAAACAAAAATAAAGGCAAAGTTCGCAAAAAATCAGGTAATTCTGATATTTTGATATGTTATTAGGATTCATGTCAGCTGCATAAAACCAAGTTTGCAGCTTCGAAAGACTTGTGCTCTCGCTGGTGGGGAAAAAACCACGATATTTTTGGATTTTTTTTAGTTTTTGGGTTATAACTCGTAAATATTGGATCCTATGTAAATAAATAATCTTAGCTTATTTCAATCCGATAAAATTTCTTTCATTTAGAGACTAAATGCAGTTTTGTAAGACCAAGAGATTTTGAGAGACAGTACTTCAAAAACTTGATTTTTTTCTTTCGAGCAAAACATCAACTAAGTATATATCCATGTTACGAATAAAATCACGAGGTATTATAAGTGTAATGTAGCTCTTTATTAAATTAAGCATGAAACAAAGCATGTAGAGTATTTCTTTCGATATTTTATAAATAACATATCAATAACTGGCTAAATCAGATATGTTGCAAAATAAAGCCTGAAGATTTGTTGAGTTGCAAAGGAGAGTGAAAGGAATAGCACAATGTTATTCTAGTACTTAATTTATATTTATATATTATGCATATTTATTTTATTTTCCAAAATCAAAAAAATTGTAATTTAATTTATTTTTGTTTATTAAAAATTTAAAATTTGAACCGTTTGGATGATCCTGGTTTTCGTGGGTCTGATGGTCCCAGCGGAGTCACAAAGGGTTCTTGAGGCAGTATATCATCAGGTACAGCTTTATCGATGCCCTCCTCGTTGTCGGACTCCTCTATCTCAATTGTTGGGGCATTTCGACATGACGTACCCGGACAGAACTTTGCAAAGAGCAGAGCATTTAAGGCCAGCGTTTTGGCATGAACCCTCTTCCATTGCACCGTATGTGGCATTCACATGAGAGCAGTTTAATTCGGGCTTGTGAAGCTGGATCTTTGGTGGATGTCACGGGTACCAATCCCTGTGGGCTTTTAATCCACCACCAGTCGATAGGTTCTTTTTCTCTTACCAACCACATCTGCACCTATAAATAAATAAATAATGTATATTATAAGCGGATTAACCATTTAGAGAATATTATACCTGGTAGTATGTGCGATAATAATGTTGAGCAGCAGCCTCTTCAGTTAGCGGCAGACGACCCAGGTGAACCTTGGCGTTGGCAGCTGATCGGACAATGATTTCGTACATAGCCACAAAAAGCTTATTTCCACCAGAGCTTATCTCTTTAGGGGTGGCATTAAATTGCAGGAAAATGGTAGCTACATTAACTAGCTGTGGATGTTTTTTAAGAAGCATTTTCATTTTTCTCTGCCAGAAAAGAGCAGAAGTGATATCGCAACCTGTGAATGTGTGCAGAAATAGTTCATCCGAAGGTTAGTGACAGCGTCCTACGGTACGCGTTCACTCGAAATGTTGGGTGGGAACAACATACGACATCACTCGTGTGAGCGAAGTCTAGTAGAGATCACAACAATGTATCGATGTTTCTAAAACATCGATTCTGTTTGTCTTATGTTTAATTTAATAATAGTACATACAGCGAATTTCAAGGTTCTGTACTCTTACTAGCTTGCTTTACTTATTTTCCCCCATTTAACACCCAACCCTTCAACGGAATCATCTCAAAATATAATCTAGTTCCAGATGTCGTTACAATACATACGTGTACCAAATTTCAAATGAATATATCAATTTTGTTTTATCAACCCCTTTAATAATGGAGTATGGGTAGTGAGAGGGTTGAAAAATATTCTAAAGAAATCTGAGGCTTTAGCTTCTAGTACATACACCGAACCTCAAGTTTCTGTACTCTTAAAAACTTATATTCCACTATTCACCCCTATTTAACCCCAACCCTTCAACAGAATCATCTCAAAATATAATGTAGTTTCAGATGTCGTTATAATACATACGTGTACCAAATCTTAGATGAATATCTCAATTTTATTTTACCAACCCCCTTAATAGTGGAGTTGGGGTAGTGGGGGGGTTGAAAAATATTAAGAAAAAATCGGAGGTTTTGGCTTCTAGTACATACACCGAATTTCAAGTTTCTGTACTCTTACCAACTCGCTTTACGTATATTCCTCTATTTATACCTATTTAACCCCCAACCCTTGAACGGAATGATGTCAAAATATAATCTAGCTCCAAATGTCGTTATAATACATACGTGTACCAAATTTCAAATGAATATCATAATTTTATTTTATCAACCCCTTTAATAATGGAGTAGGGGGTGGCTGCGGGTTGAAAATTAAAAAAAAAATTGAGGCCCTGGCTTGTAGTACATACATCAAATTTCAAGTTTCTGTACTCTTACCAGCTGGCTTTACATATTTCTCCCTAATTACCCCTATTTACCCCCCAACCCTTCACTGGATATCTTTAGAAAACCATCCAGTTCCAGATCTCGTTAGAATATATACGTGTACAAAATTTGAAGTCAATATCTTAAACCGTTCCGAAGAAAACGTGCGGACAAAAAAGTTACAGACAGACAAACAGACAGACACACGGAATTTTTTTTCGCTCAAGTTTAAAATCCCGACGTTTCATGACATTCTGAACGTATTTCAAGAAAAAAAAAAAGAATTTTTTTTTACGATTACTATACTTCCAATCGACTACGTGGATGTAGAAGTAATATATTTAAGAAAGCTGACAGTCTTTAATATCACAAAAACTAATGCGTATTAGTAACAACTCAACTATTTCGCAAAAATATCTGCTGATATCTCAAAAACGGTGAGACTTTGCAGTTTGCATAAAGGTAAATATGCTCATATAGGTTCCAAACGATCCCTACTATCACCCAGTGAAATTTTTCTATCGATGTACCAAACACCCTGTATATTAAGAGTGCCTCATATACTTTAGTTTAATTTATTAGTTTAATTCAGATATATGAGGATAACATTTACATACGGTATTCTCAATAAACTGTTTAAATCAGTTTGTATTTCCTATTTTCTAATTGGGTTTTACCTATATTGGTTAGTGTTGCAAATAAACATATTTAAAAAAATCTATGAACAAAGAATTGCCATCACAGGCAAGAAAAATACGCAATTATCTTTTTATATCTAATAACACTCATTGATGGCGTGCAAACCAAGATCCAACGAAGCAACCATTATGGCTTCATTTTATTTTATAATTAGGACTAAAATTTAAGAAAACTTTAAAATTACGTTAAATAATTATACTTGAACTACTTTTCCGGTAGCGTGAAATTTCAGCTGTCACAAAGGATAAAACGGTGAAAGACTTGTAACATAAAAGCTTGACGCTGTGTAATGCAGGATAATCTTTCCCTACAACTCCCGCAACAATCTCAGTTCCTGCTATCACTCAAATCTTGCGAGGACACCGGGAGGAGCGACGAGGCAACTCTTCACTCTTCTCTCGTTTCCCTGGAAACCAGCTAGTTCAGTCTTCAGTCTGGTGACGTCACAGAACATCGATTTCAGTTTTTCCTTGAAATAGAACCGCTTCCTTTACAAGTTAAGGCAGAAGCGATCGGCAGAGGCGTAGTCACGTGTTTGGAAAACGTTGAGCCATAATACATCTAAAAATAAATCAGATACTCATAATTCTAAATATTAGTTTTTATTTAACTAATAATATAATGTACAGTATGGTGAAAAAGGCCACTGGCATGACATAAAACATTAAAGTCATTACGTAAATTTTCCAAGGAAATTTCAGAATATTTTTCATTCAATATTAATTGAACGTTACGCAGAGGATCCATGCAAGCTTTTTACAAGTAATTGTAACTATAATCAATTTAGAATTGGGATAGATTATGACTTTTTCTTAGGAGGTCTATTTCGGACAAAATATTTCTTTTTGGGACTTCGTGCTTCATGCATTTTCAGAGGAATCCACAAAATAATACAATAATCCGATATATTGCTAAGAAATAACATCTATACCTGACGCGAAATATGAAAATGAAGTATTTCGCCGACCTTTCTTTCTTTTATTTTTCCTTACATAAAGCGTTTTTTGGAAAATCTATTATGTCTGTGTATGTTAAATATGCACCTCTAAGAATACGTTTGTTATATTCAACACCATAGATATTATAGTCGCGTCATTTCGGCATGAAAAATCTGAAAACAACTAAAATTGAAGGTACAGGGTCAATAGATTTCATTATTGTTGTAAAGTGTTCAGAAATGTTTGGTTTCATTTTTTGTCCAATAATTGGCCAATATTAATGGCCAATTTAATTAAATTAATTGAAAAATTTGTTAACATACACAATATGCCATAGCATTAGACGAAAATGGTTAGTCGGGGATTTTTAGGATCGCTGATCACCAATTTGGTAAATTCAAAATGGCGGACCGGAAATAGAGTCAATCTCTCAGGAAAAGCTCGTATTTTTTTCGTTCTTCGGCTGAAAATAAGTACTCAGGTTTTTTTGAGGTCGCTGATTTTGAATCAGAGGTCCACTTTACGAAATTCAAAATAGCAAACCGGAAGAACAGTCAATTTCTCCGGAGAACCTCTTACTTTTATATATATATATATATATTATAGTAATTGCAAAAAAATTTTCAAAAGTTTTTATTCGTGAAATAGGTTTAGAATGTCATGAAACGTCGAGATTTTAAATTTGAGCGAAAAAAATTGTGTCTGTCTGTCTGTCTGTCTGTCTGTCTGTCTGTCGGTCTGTCCGTCCGTCCGTCCGTCCGTCCGTCCGTCCGTCGGTCGGTCGGTCGGTCGGTCGGTCTGTCTGTCTGTCTGTCCGTCCGTCCGTCCGTCCGTCCGTCCGTCCGTCCGTCTGTCTGTCTGTCTGTCTGTCTGTAACTTTTTATGTCCGCACGTTTTCTCCAGAACGGTTTAAGATATTGACTTGAAATTTTGTACACATATAAATTATAACGAGATCTGGAACTGGATTGTTTTTTGAGGATATCCGGTGAATGGTTGGGGGTTAAATAGGGGTAAATAGGGGAAAATAAGTAAAGCAAGCTTGCAAGAGTACAGAAACTTGAAATTCGGTGTATGTACTAGAACTTAAGGCCTCAGATTTTTTATCATATTTTTCAACCCCCCACCACCCCTACCCCATTAATGGGGTTGATAAAATAAAGTTGAGATATTCATTTGAAATTTCGTACACGTATGTATTATAACGACGTCTGCAATTAGATTATATTTTGAGATGATTCCGTTGAAGGGTTAGGGGTTAAATAGGGGTAAATAGGGGAAAATAAGTAAAGCAAGCTGGTAAGACTACAGAAACTTCAAATTCGGTGTATGTACTAGAAGCCAAGATATCAGATTATTTATAATATTTTTCAACCCCCACCACCCCTACTTCATTATTCAAGGGGTTGATAAAATAAAATTGAGATATTCACATAAAATTTAGTACGCATATGTATTACAACGACATCTGGAAATAGATTATATTTTGAGATGATTCCGTTGAAGGGTTGGGGGTTAAATAGAGGTATATAAGGGAAAATAAGTAAAGCAGGCTGGTAAAAGTACAGAAATTTGTGATTTGGTGTATAAACTAGAAGCGAAGGTCTCGGGTTTTTTATTAGTATTTTCCATCCCCCTACTACCCCCACGCCCTTATTAAAAGAATTGATAACATTAAATTTAAATTTTCACTTTAAATTTAGTACATTTATGTATTATAACTATATCTGAAATTAGATTATATTTTGACATGATTGCGTTGAAGGAGTCGGGATAAGTAGAGGTAAATAGGGAAAAATAAGTAAAGCAAGCTGGTAAGAGTACTGCAACTTGAAATTCGGTGTATGTCCTAGAAGCCAAGACCTCAGATTTTTTAATAATATTTTTCAACCCTTCCGCTACCCTTATTAAAGGGGTTGATTGAATATTGAGATATTCACTTGTAATTTGGTAGACGTATGCATTATTAACGACATCTGGAACTAGATTATATTTTGGGATGATTCCGTAGAAGGGAATAAGTAAAGTACGCTAGTAAGAGTACAGAAATTTGGGATTCGGTGTACATAATAGAAACCAAGGCCTCAGATTTCTTTTCAATATTTTTCAAACTCCACCACCTCCGCTTCATTATTAATGGGATTGATAACATCAAATTGAGATATTCACTTGAAAGTTAGTACACGTATGTATTGTAGTGACATCTGATTGAGATGACTCCATTCAAGGAGTCGGAGGTGGGAGGTTGTGAATAATGGAAAATAAGTAGGGTAAACTAGAAACTTAATTTTTATCGTATATGGTAGAAACCAACTCCTCAAACTTTTCTATTATTCTGCCCCGAATATTATTAAAATTCTATGACCAATGATTTCCACATACTAGAGTGCAAATATAGTCAAGATGTTTCCTTTAAAGTGACTTGGATGAAGAATCTGGATGTGGAAGCAGTGATTCCTTAGGCAGCGGTTTTTACTTTTATGTGCTGAAAGTATGAAAAATACGAGTATTTCCTGAAAAATATACTTCCTCCGGTCCGCCATTTTGAATTCTCCCTAATTGGACATCAAATTCGTGATCAGCGATCCCAAAAACCCCCCGAGTAACCATTTTCGTCTAATTCTATGGCATATTGTGTATAATAACAAATTTTTCAATTAATTTAATTAAATTGGCTATTAATATAGGCCAATTATTGGACAAAAAATGAAACCAAACATTTCCGCCAAAAGATAAAAGGTACTGTTTTTACTAAATGCCTTTCTGAACTCTTTGCAACAAAATTGAAGTCAATTGATCCTGTACCTTCAACTTTAGAAGTAATATGCAAAATGAAGCGACTAATACGATTAACACTGTACAATCATTATATTTAATCTGATACTTTAGATATTATTTCGACTTGTCCTATATCATGTAAATGATCGTTTGCATAAATAAATTATTATTATTATTACTTATTACTTACGCAGTGTTCCAGTTAACAAAGGAGGCGAATAGCAATAAAGAAAAACTGATCAACAATATTATTGAATGACAGGTACCTGTCGAACTGTTGCGTAGATATTTGTACAACCTGGTTGCCAATGTTAGTGTACAGTCATATGCTGCTCTAAAGATTTCAGATGAGCATAAAAGAACTTGTACAACATCTAGGCAGTTGGAGGTGAATTCGAAGCAACATTTTGCTTGTTAAAACATTAGGTTAGTTTTTTATTTTTATTTTCATTTCTTAATAATTCCTAACATTCTTGTGGAACATAATTTCAGAATGATGTAATTGAATGGCTTGATTGGTATACTAGCTTAGTCAGCTTCGGCCAACAGTGTACATGACGAATAAGTAATTTATTATTTCTCATATTGTTAAATATTAGATGTTGAATGTATGGCAGTTGTCTGCAAAATACCCAAATAATATTTTTCTTCTACACTGTTTGAAAAATTTAAATGTCGTAATCTCTAATTATTATGTAATGTAAATTTTCGAGAAGCGCGTAAATCTTAGCAGTAATAACAATGCTTCAGAATGCTCAATTAAAATAAAAAAACCACTGCCTAAGGAATCACTACTTCCACATCCAGATTTTTCATCCAAGTCACTTTAAAGGAAACATACTGACTAGATTTGCACTCTAGTATGTGGAAATTATTGGTCATAGAATTTTAATAATATTTTGAGCAGATATCATAGAAACGTTTGAGGTGTTGGTTTCTACCATATACGTTAAAAATTAAGTTTTTAGTTTACCCTACTTATTTTCCCCTACTCACAACCTACCACGTCTCACCCCTTCAATGGAATCATCTCAATCAGATGTCATTACAATACATATGTGTAGTAACTTTCAAGTAAATATCTCAATTTTATGTTATCAAACCTATTAATAATGGAGCGGAGATGGTGGTGTTTGAAAAATATTAGAAAGAAATCTGAGGCCTTGGTTTCTAGTATATACACCAAATCAGATATTTCTGTACTCTTAGCAGCTTGACTTACTTATTTTCCCCTATTTACTCCTATTCAACCTTCAACCCTTCAACGGAATCATCTCAAAATATAATCTAGTTCCAGTTGTCGTTATAATACATACGTGTCCCAAATTTCAAGTGAATATCTCGATTTCATTTTATCAACCTCTTTAATAATGGATTAAGGGTGGCGGGGGGTTGAAAAATATTACTAAAAAGTATGAGGCCTTTGCTTCTAGAACATACACCGAATTTCAAATTTCTGTACTCTTACCAGCTTGCTTTACTTATTTTTCCCTATTTACTCCTATTTAACCCCCAACCCTTCAACGGAATCATCTCAAAATAAATTCTAGTTCCAGATGTCGCTATCATACATACGTGTACCAAATTTCAAATGAATATATCAATTTAATTTTATCAACCGTTTTAATAATGAAGTAGGGTTGGTGGGGGGTTAAAAAATATTATTAAAAAAATGAATCTTTAGCTTTTAGTACATACACAGAATTTCAAGTTTCTGTACTCATACCAGCTTGCTTTACTTATTTTCCCCTATTTAACCATATCTAACCCCCAACCCTTCAACGGAAGCTTTTCAAAATATAATCTAGTTCCAGATGTTGTTATGGAACATACGTGTACTAAATTTCAAGTGAATATTTCAATTTCATTTATCAACCCCTTTAATAATGGAGTAGGGGTGGTGGGGGTTGAAAAATAATGTAAATAATCTGAGACCTTGGCTTCTAGTACATACTCCGAATTTCAAATTTCTGTACTCTTACCAGCTTGGTTTACTTATTTTCCCATATTTACCCCTACTTAACCCCCAACCCTTCAACGGAATCATCTCAAAATAAAATCAAGTTCCAGATGTCGTTATAATACATACGTGTACCAAATTTCAAATGAATATATCAATTTTATTTTATCAACCCCTTTAATAATGGAGTAGGGGTGGTGAGGGGTTGAAAAATATTATAAAAAATTTGAGTCTTTAGCTTCTAGTACATACATTGAATTTCAAGTTTCTGTACTGATACCAGCTTGTTTTACTTATTTTCCCCTATTTAACCCTATTTAACCCCCAACCTTTCAATAGTTCCAGATGTCGTTATGATACATACGTGTACCAAATTTCAATCGAGTATTTCCGTTTCATTTTATCAACCATTTTAATAATGGAGTAGGAGGTGTGGGGGTTGAAAAATAATATAAATAATCTGAGACCTTGGCTTCTAGTATATACACCGAAGTTCGAGTTTTTGTTCTCTTACCAGCTTGCTTTACTTATTTTCCCATATTTACCCCTATTTAACCCCCAACCCTTCAACGGAATCATCTTAAAATATAATCTAGTTCCAGATGTTGTTATAATACATACGTGTACCAAATTTCAAATGAATATCTCAATTTTATTTTATCAACCTCTTTAATGGTGGAGTAGGGTTTGGGGGGGGGGGGGGTGAAAAATATTATAAAAAAATCTGAGGCCTTGGTTTGTAGTACATACATCAAATTTCAAGTTTCTGTACTCTTACCAGCTTGCTTTACATATTTCCCCGTATATACCCCTATTTACCCCCCAACCCTTCACCGGATATCTTCAAAAAAACAATGAAGTTCCAGATTTCATTATAATGTATACGTGTACAAAATCAATCAATATCTTAAACCGTTCCGGAGAAAGCGTGCGGACAAAAAAGTTACAGAGAGACAGAAATTTTTTTTCGCTCAAATTTAAAATATCGACGTTTCATGACATTCTAAACCGATTTCAAGAAAAAAAAAAAATTTTTACGATTACTATACTTCCAATCCACAAATTAAACAAGAATACACTGGAATCGACAGATGGGTACCTTTTTCTTGATGGGGGAGGCAAATCTAGCATGATACCTCGGTTGGTTGTTGGTTCCGGGAATGTCGGTTTCCTAAAGACTAAAACCTCTCCCTCTCAACTTGTCGTCCAAAAATTTCGCGTGGTCTTTAGGTGTCTTATCTGTCCTCTCCTTACTTAGTATATGTTATCTTTCTTACTGCTGTGTAGACGTACTTCCAATTTTCATCAGTCGTCATGTATGATCATTAATGTCTTTCCTTTTTTGGGTACAGAAGCTGATGAACCTAATTGCACTTTGAACACACGAACCGCATACAATCGTCCTACGCGCCCTTGTACTTGCACGCGTCCACTTCCATCCTCTGACTGTCATACAAATACTTTCGGAAGCAGTCAAGCCCAGATAATGCTTCGACTACGGAGTAGTCTACTTTCCCGTACGGCCAGCCAATCCACTCCTGGATATTAGGTATTGATAGGTTCACCGGCTATATATTCTGCTCCTCCACTTATCTTGCTACCTGATAAGATTTGATTTCGCCACCATATTATCGACTCCTCTATATTTTCCCATCTCTCATTGATCAGAAGTTCTATTGTAGGAAATCCTGAAGAGATCTTTCCATATACGCAGCTTGACAGACCTGGGCCGCATACAGCGTCTGGGAGTGGACTTTGCATGACTTATATCATCTTTTGAGGCTTTGCGTTCTCTGCTAGCCAAAGCTGATATGGTCATTTCCGCCTTCTGGGCCATCTTAGATACCTATTCTGAAAACGTGGGCCACACTGTGTATGAAGAAACTACAAAACAGCTCAGAGCGCGACGATAACTGTAACGGTTTGGAAGAGAAATCCAAATCCTACAGACTTATAAATTTTTTAAAGAGGGGAATGTTTTCAATTCGACACGTTTGTATATTAGTACACTTTTATAATACACTTAACAATATTTCTTCAGAAATTAAAAAAATTGGGAACAATCAATGCTTATTTTTTCCAAAGGGAGACGTGGGGAAGGTATGTTTAAGGAATGGATTATGTACAAATAATTAAGCAACTGCTCACGAGTGGAAATAGTAGAGCTCGACATCAAATACTAAAGATATTATTGCTACATTACTGTTAGAATGTTATTACCGGTAGTTATATTTCTTAAGACATTACATTCACATTTACCTATATAGTTTAAGGTAAAAAACACCAGTTCCGTCCATGATAATGGATTACTACCTCCCATATAATATTGTCCCGTATGTCGTAAATGCTCATATCCCAGCTTGCAATGTGATATTGAGATTTACGTCCGGATAATATAACCTCTGAACTTCATGGCTTTTAGGCGATGCAGATTTCAATTTCAGCAGCTGCACATTCATATCAGTTTCCGTTCACGACGTTACGCTTAATTACGATTTTAAGACTCCATTTGAATACCCTAGTTTAATTGTTCACATTAGACTGCAGGATTTCTGTTAACGTCTCCGAGTTAAGTGCTGTCATGAAAACTTTGGAGGATGTAGACGGGAATAAAAATATATTTTACGGATTTTTTGATATTATAAATATCGATAGGTGAAAATTGTTAATTAATTCTGGAGATCCTACGGGAAGCAACAGAAAACTCGAGCGAGTAATGGGCTTGTTCGGCATTTTTTTTATTCACAAATCGAAAGTGCAAGTATAAATTAATGGATCTGCAAAAAATCAGAATCTTATTCGCACGTTTTAGTATCTTAAAAACTATTACAAATTTCCATGTCGCGAAAATGGGGCGTGGCCAGGCGCTATCTCACTATACGCATAGACTCGGCGATCTCAATAGACTTGATGCTCCTTATTGGTTATAATTACAAGTGTTTTCGAAGTATTGTTTGTTTTGCTTACTACTTGACAGTAGGGGAGTACAATTTGGTGAAATGTCAAAAAATTACAATTTTCTCTCGCTCCTGCCAGAACGAATTTTCGATTTCGACCCTGCAATTTACGATTATAATTCATCGCCGACCTTCTCCTTTCCGTAGACACATAGAACGAACTTCCACTCGACGTATTTATTTAGTTACCAGCGTTTAAAAATTCCATGTTTTTCGACTTTTCAGGTTAAATTTGAAAGGTCCCAGAAAGCCATTTTTCTTACGTCACTTGCGTATAGTGACGTCACAAATGAGCGCTCGGTTTTTGCAACTATTACTAAATTCAACTCCTTATATCTCGAGAACGGAAAAAGTTAATAATACGAAATTTTAAGTGTATAATGAGAATATCGAGTACTATATGAAAAAGTATAAAAACCATATAAAAAGAATATCATGGAACAAGCCCATTATTAATCTTTGATGGGCCAATTTGCCTGTAATATTCAGAATAAAATAGATCTATAACAGTAAATAATAAAGTATATAATTGTATGAAAATTAGACAAAACACAGAACAGTGACGTATTTACGTTTTGTTTCAGGAGTTGTTGTCGATAAAATTCGTTTTTGTTTCAGAAATCCTATGAACTCACTGAAAATTTGAGATTATATTACTAGAAATAGTAAAAATATAGCTCGAAAAGTTTATCAACTTGATCTTGATCTTGAAGTCGGAACCGAAAATCGTATTATAATGTTTACAAAAAATAAACTTTTTTTGATAATATAAATTCTTCAAGATTTTGAATTAAATCTAATTAAAAATACATCAATCCGACACCATAATATGATAACATATTTTTCATTTAAAGGATATATTGACCAATATCTACTAAACAGTTACGTCTACCATCATGATTAAAAATATTAAACAGCGTGTTCACACAGATACTTTGAAGACCAGACTAACCTATAACATAATATGTCATTTGTCCAAGTTTTTGACATTATCAACCTCAAAATTCTGATATTGCCATCGACTATAATAGTAGAGCACTCTGGCCCCTGGGTGGGCAGTTGTTTCCCGATCCACGTAGATAGAATAATAGATACAATAAAGGTACGGACATACCGAAGATGCCTCGATGAACGCGGTACAGGTCGAGGTCGGGATCGCTACATCGATGTCCAAAACAATTCTCCGTGCAGGATTTCTCACCGGGAATCGAATCGATCAATACTGGGAAAAGTATGTAACACAGAATTTTGAAAATTGTTACGAAAGTCAGTATGACCAATCCAACTAAAATAATTACAAGCATGTGGTATCAGTTATCCAGGAAGTTGATACCAACTTGCTTATTTTAAATGAAACACCCTATATATTTTGGACTTTTCGAAAGAAACATGAAATTCTGAGTGTTAAAATGTCGCACACCCTATACCTAATCCTCAGCAGTTTCGGAGATGTTTGACATTTTATAAAAAAACTGACAGATGCAATGGTTTGCAATAACCGTTATAACTTTCAATTACTCACAAGATGAGCTAGCCTCTACAATAAAAATAAATTCCAAAGCCAAATATTCTAAACTTATTCAATATGCGTTCTACAATGTATGGTGATGGTTTCTGTTCTTGTGGGTATCGAGTAGCAAATGTATTACATCCCAACTCACAAATTTGCTCTATATATTTAAAATGATAATACAATTTTATTTTACTACTGTTGCAGTACTGCTCTGCAAAAATTATTTTGTTTTATTAAAACTGCTAAAGTGATTATTTAGTCTTCACAACTAAATCGTCATATAAAGTGCTAAGAATGTTCTTATAGCTAAATTATAAAACATTTTGTAGAATATGTATTTCGCTATTGTATCCACGACAGTATAGGTTATCCAAAGTCAGTTTGAAATTCATAAAAAAAGACCGACAAAGGAATACTTCATAACGTCAACGATGCCATGAGCGTCGACCGACAATATTTAGAATCACTTTTTAATTATTGTATATATTGTATTACTATTTTATATTAATTGATAGGCATGATGTAAATTACATATTTATAATACATTATTTATTTATAATAAACAATGTTAGTTTAATTGAACAACTCCATAAATGATTCAATAAAAGTAAATATATATTATTTATCCTACGACTATGCTACTGGAAATATTAAGAATGAAAAATGGAGCGGCTAACAGACATATCTGGTTAACTATATTCGTATACGTGCATCGTTTGTAATATTCAAGCACCACGCTCTCGGTATTATTCTGTCACAAGCAGTGGGATTTGTACAGTGGCGGTCCGTCAGGTATGGCTGGGTAGATAGTGCCCACCCAATTATCTAAGAGTGCCAAGGCAAGCAGTAGTTAGTCTTAAAATTTTGCCGTTAATTGATTTTAATATGTAAATTATAAAATTTGTGTTATTTTTATTTATGATAACATTTTTAACATTTTACTACATATTGCCTCGGTCAAGTTCACATACGAATCTGCTCAATCTTAGTACCGGGTCGCTTGCAGCTAATATTTTATGCGCATGAGCCTAAACTCTAACCACTAGTAACCAGGGTGGGTAGCGGACACTGAAATTGTGTTATAGTACATCTGCACATATGTTGGTCAATCTCTTCTATCTTACGCCTGCAATACGTATCAAAACGGGACGTATGTCTATGTCTTGCATCTTTAAGCGATTTATATCTAGGGAGAGCATACCACGCCTAAAGAGAACTTAATAAACTTATGAATAATGAATATTGAATTTTGAGCTATTGAATAGAATATGTTTACATTTTAATTTGACAATGTATCAAAATCAAACTGGAAACTGAAAAATGACTAATTAATAAATCTGCTAAACTTGTATATCTAATTTCTAATTTGATATTTGATAAACAATAAAAAAAAAGGAAATTAGTGTGAATGATGAAATGCAAATTCAAATAGATACCTGGCTTTGCAGTTTGTGGGTGGCATGTGGACTCTGTCTGCCTCATCCCTTCCTTTTCTTTTACAATCGTAATTTCTCGCCAAATATCGTGTCATTTTCGGAAGTATGTAACGTATTTATTACGATTTGTTATTTGTTTGTATTTATACAAGTGACCACGCACAGCTAAAAGCCACAGGCCGCCACTGGCTTTGTAATGATTTGTCCTGGCAAAATAGCAATGCTTTAGATTGAATTTCTAAATTAAGAGTAGAAATACTATTATATACCAAAAGTCGATTTGCTATCAGCTCTATCTTGTCCACTGTCCACGTAAGTTAGCCTTTTCCGTGGCGTACGGCTGTGATTCGTTACGTGCAGTAATGGGTGGCCGGCAATTTTCTTGCTGCCGGGTAATGGAGGCTAGGTTTGAAGTGGTCAGAGCCAGGAGTTGCGCTAATTGTTCATAGCTGGGTAGTCCCAAGCTCGGTTGGGGTTGGTCCGTTATGGCGGCAGAGGGGACTGGGATCGTTCCAGTCGTTTGGTTTTGGAGCACTATTTGTCTTTGGGGCGTAGCACTAGGTCTTGCCGTCTGGTACGGCGGGGTGACGTGGTAGGCGCCGGCCGACGAGGTAGGCGTGACGAAGTACTGTGCGTTGGGCGGCGTGCTTGGACTTGGGCTGGTTGCTGTTGGTGGTACCATGCAGTGAGGGGTGGCCAGCTGGCGGCGAGGTGTCAGCGAGGCGTCGCTGAAGAGTTGGGGCCAGTCGGGTGTGGCAGCAATGGTGTACTGACCGCTGGGCAGCCCTGAGTCAGAGAGGGAGGCTTCCCCATGTGTGGAAGCGAATCCAGCGAAGCGGCGATCTTCCAGCGCCAAGGAATCGTCGTTGGCCCGGGATGCTGTTGGGTCCACCATACAGCGAGGGGGCATCACCATATCATCATCACCACCCAATCTCTGTTCCGTTGCCGAGTTTCCATGCCACGATGCTGCGTTGCGCTCCATGCAGTAGGGGGGCATCGCCTGAGAATCGTTGCTACTCCATTCCATATTTGTTGCCTGGGCTTCATGCCAGGTGGCTGCGCTGCGTGCCATGCAGCGAGGGGGCATCGCCGTGATGACGTCATGCGTGACCCCAGTGTCGTGTCCTACGTTGGTGGCGAGTCCTGCCTCGCTATGCCTGGGTGCTGAGCCCGGCGACGCACAGTATTGGGGCGCCGTCGTCGCGACGCCATGCGGAGCACTTGTGCCTGTGGAAAAATCAGAGGACATGCTTACCTCGCCGAGCCGGGTTGCTGTGTTGCTTGTCGTGCAGTGTGTGGGGGCCACCGTCGTGGAGACGTCGGGCGTGACCCCCGTACCCCTTGTCAGGGCGTCGTGTTGGCGGAGCACTTCGTGGTCAGATGCTGTGAGGGGCGTCATGCAGTAAGGGGGGGCCGACGTGGAGACGTCGCTCGCGACCCCGGTGCCTACTGCCTTGCCACTCCGGGTATGCATTGCCACTTGACACTCAACACAATAAAACTCAAGTAAAACACACTGTCTGGTTACAACACAAGAGGAAGGGATAACCTCATCAGCGTCGGCGTTGGCGTCGGTGCTCAAATGACTTCAATTTCGGCAGAAGACTATTAGTTGCTGAAGGCTGGAACATTACTACTTGAAGGATCGATCACTACTTGCTCGCTGAGAAAAAGTGTCCTCTTATATAGACTTTCTTGTGCTCAAATGACTTCTGCTTCGGCAGAAGACTATTTTCTTGCGCTCAAACGACTTCTGTTTCGGCAGAAGACTAAACATGAGTCATAATTTGTTCTCGATGCCGACGCCGATGACACCACCCCCCTTTTTTGTGACTTTATTGAACATTAATAAAGGCATACAGGTTATGTTTCAGTTCAATAATTTCAATTATATAATGTAAGAGTGAGTGGATACAATATTTTCAAAACGATAAACTAAGAGTAAGTGTTAAGATATTTCAACAACTAAGATATTTTAACATATATAGACTAAGATTAAGTGTGGTAAGATATTTTATATAAGTAACTAATAATAGGTCCATTAAGATATTTTAGGTAAAACAAGATATTTAAAATTAAAGTATTTTATGTGACAAATCATAAATGTATTCTAGTTTGAACAAAGTTTTCGCCCTGTGGCGTTGAATTATTTACAATGGTATATTATCGCACGTTTCGTTTTTTCTGGACGTCGTCTCCGCGACGCCCGGGGCTGCCTGATCCTGTTGTGAATTTGGGGGCTGCTAAGTCCTGCTGTGTTGCTCGCTAAGGCAACGGGATTCTGGAGCGAACCTGTGAGGCTGCAACGTCCTGCTGTGTTGCTTGCTAAGGCAACGGGAGACTGGAGCGATTTATTGAGGCTGCAACGTCCTGCTGTACTGCGGGCTAAGGCAGTGAGATACTGGAGCGCCTCGTGGGGGCTGCTAGGTCCTGCTGTGCTACGTGCTAAGGTAGCGGGATCCTGGAGCGGTGCGCCAGAGCCGGCTGAGCTCGGGCTGGCGTTCGAGTTGACGAATACTCGTGTCCGGACTGGGACAGGCATCTGGCTGGCGGATGGCTGCTGTCGGTCGTGGCCAGGCGTGGTCACGGCCTTCGCCCAGAACGGCATCGGGAACAGTATAGGCGTTGTGTCGAGCGGCTGCTCTTGTCTTGACGTAGAAGGCCCAGGGTCTGCTGGCGGCGGCGGTGCGGCTGACAGCGCCGGGGGCTTCTCCTTCTTGTTTGTTTGTTTCCTCTTGGCTGAGGTGGATGGGCCAGGCACGACTGGGGGCAGTCGGCGGGCTGGAAATTTTGGTTTAGCGGCGGCTGTGGTGCTATGTCCACGGAAGTAGGTACCAGATCCACGGATGTAGACTTGTGCGTTGGCATCTGGCTCTGGGGCAGCGGGCACTACTGATCCTGTGATAGTAGGCGTGACTGGCTTCGGGGCAACGAGCGCTACTGGTCCTGTGACAGTAGGCGTGGTTGGCTGTTGGGCAGCGGGCACTACTGATCCTGTGATAGTAGGCGTGACTGGCTTCTGGGCAACGGGCGCTACTTGTCCTGTGACAGTAGGCGTGGTTGGCTGTTGGGCAGCGGGTGCTGCTGGCTCCGGGGCAGCGGGCGCTACTGGTCCTGTGACAGTAGGAGCTGCGAGCCTTGGTGGGGCTGGATGACCTGGATCCTCAGGATCGTCATCCTCGTCGTCGCTGTCGTCATCGTCGGTATCAGCTGCGATGGCTCGTACGGCTGGAGGCACTGGAGGTCGCTTGTCGGGTTTCTGGCCTGGCATGGGCCTGATGTCATCAATGTGAATGGGCACTGGGATCTCGTTCCTGAGAATTTCGTACGTGTTATCACCCAGGGCTCGAATGATAACAAAAGGTCCCTCCCATGTGGGTCCAAAGCTGGTCCGGCGCTCCTTGAAGCCTCGGCACATCACTTGTTGCTGGGGTCGATACTCGATCGGGGCTGTCCTTGGTTCTGGGAAAAGATTCCTCTGGTAGACTTGCTGTCGTTGCGCCGCTTTCTCATGTCTGCTCCTAGCTGCTCGTCGGGGTTCTGGTAGCGGGCGGCGTTGCTCTGGGTGTTGCCAGTCTCCTGGGCGAGGTAACTCGGTCCCAAGCAGCAGCTCGCTGGGTGAGTAGCCGGTGGCAGCATTTTTTCTGTTGTGCAAAGAAAAGATGATCTGCGGCAGCACGACGTCCCATCGGTTCTGTCGTTTTCCCATCAGCTTCTCTCGTAAAGCCTTCTTTATCTCTTGGTTACGCCTCTCCACGGGATTGGCTCTCTGGTGGTAGATCGGCGATGTAAAATGTCTGATTTTATTCCGCTTGCAGAAGTTGAGGATCTTCTTGGCGGTGAAAGTGGGTGCCTTGTCGGTGATGAGTTCATCGGGATATCCCCATCGGAGGCAGACTCGTTCCAAGGCCCCTAAGATGTGGTTGGCATCAGCTTGGGGTGCAGCTTCGGCCTCGATCCACTTGGAACAGAGATCTGTTATCACGATGATAACTCGGTTATGGGTTGGTGTCTCTTCGTAGGGTCCCATGACGTCTAACGAGAGTACTTGCCAGGGTTTGGTGGGTGGTCTCGGGCGGAGTGGAGCGGCAGCTTGAAGGGGTCCTCGCTTGGTTGCAGCACATACCATGCATAGTCTCACATGCGTCGTGACGTGCTTGCGGAGTTGGGGCCAGTAATAACGGTTGTTTACTGCCCGGTACGTCTCGTCGCGGCCTGGATGACCTGCATGTGGGGCGTCGTGGTAGTGGTGCAGAATGCGGGGCCTCAAGGCTTCGGGCACAACGAGGGCGGTCCTCTCTTCAGTGACATGCCATAAGCGTCCATCTTCCACCCTGAATTGTTCTTTCAGGCGCTTCTCCCAAGGGTCTAGGCCTCGTTCCTGATCCTGGATTTCCCCCCAGCGTCCGATGGAACCAGAAATAGCGTAGTCCGCGAGTTGGGCGGCCTTGGTTTCATCGAACAGAGTGGTTAGCTCCTCAGGTTCGGCTTCCATCATCAGAAGTTCCTCCGTGGTCGGGGTATCGATGATGGCCCTTGGCGTGGTTGGTTGTTGGGTTGTGGGTTCCTCATCAGGAGGCAGTAAGCGGGAGTCATCGCCGGTATCAGCTGGCATGGCTTCTTGGGGATGACGCGACAGGAAGTCGGGCAGCTGGTTCAGCCGTCCTGGACAGTGTTCTACGGTGAAGGTGTACTCTTGCAGCTGCAAGGCCCACCGGGTGAGCTTGGCCCTCTCGTCCTTGAACTGATGTAACCAGTGCAATGCTCGGCTGTCCGTGACAAGGGTAAAGTGCTGGTCCTCCAGCCAGTGGCGGTATCGACGACAGGCCCATACTACGGCGAGTGTCTCCTGTTCATTTATATGGTAGCGTTTCTCAGGTCCTGTAAACTTTGCACTGGAGCAGGAAATGATCCGTTTCTCCCCCTCTGGCGTTTTTTGATACAAAGCCGCACCCATGCCATGGTTGCTTGCATCGGTTTGGAGGTAGAAAGGCAGTCCTGGCTCCGGTCTGCAAAGGGCTAGAGGCTGTGATAGCTTCTCCTTGATCAGTGCGAACGCTGTCTCCGCTTCTGTGTTCCACTGGAACCTCTCCTTTCCCGTTAGGTTTGTTAGCGGGGCTGTCAGCTCGGCAAACTCGGGTACAAACTCTCGTAACCAGTTGGCGGTGCCTAGGAATCCCTGGAGTTCCTTCTTGGTGCGAGGAGTGGGAAAGTCTCTTATTTGGATGACGTGTTTCTCCTGGGGTTGATTTTGAGTAGTAGTAATCCTGTAGCCCAGGTAGTCCAGCTCGGAGGCTCCAAATCGGCACTTCGGGAGTCCACAGTGCAATCCATGTATCCTCAGACGCTCTAATACCAGAGCCAAGTGACGAAGGTGGTCTTGATGATCTTCAGAGTATACTATTATGTCGTCTAGGTATACTTTCACGAAGACATCTATGAAGTCGGCCAGCACTTCTGTCATTAACTTCTGGAACGTTGAGGGGGCGTTGCGTAGCCCGAATGGCATCACAAGGAACTCGAATGTCGCTCCGTCTGGGGTACTGAAAGCTGTCAGGGGTACACTATTCTCGTGCATCGGGACCTGCCAGTATCCACTCTTTAAGTCCAAACTAGTGAAAACCTTCGCTGCACCTAGCTCTCGGATCGTTTCCCTTATCGGCGGCAACTGAGACACTTCTTCCAACGTCTGGGTGTTCAGCTGGCGGTAATCGACACAAAAGCGGGAAGTCCCATCCTTTTTGTTCACAATGACGATCGGTGAGCAGTAACGGCTGTTACTGCGTCGAATTACCCCAGCTGCCAGCATCTTCTTCACTTCCTCAGTGATTATTGCCTTTTTATTCGCCGAGTACTGGTAACGTCGTATTTTAAATGGTTTGTCGTCTTTCAGACGGATTTCATGGGTAGTGAGTTGTGTAGTAGGCTGTTTGAGCGTCTCTTGAAATACATCAGAAAATTTAGTGATGACTTCCTCATACGCACGGCTGTGCGTCTCTGGTAGCTGCTCCGGGTTGGCTGTTACGGTGCGGGCCGAGTCCTCGGTCCTAACCTCCATGTCCCAGAACAGGGTGTGCCGTTCTGACACCCCTGCGTGTATGCAGTGCCGCGGAAAGTCGATCACCACTTCCTGTTTCGCTAGGAAGTCTCTTCCTAGGATGATATCCTTGGTCATATCCTCCAAAATATGCATTTCGACCGAAACCGTCCAGTTTCCGATCTGCAGGGGCACTTCCACGCTGCCTTGGGTGTGCTTGATCTCCTTGGCGGCAGCCAAGAGCACGGGCATCGTCGGGTGATTAGTCCTCGGAAGGTCCTCTACGTAGTTGCTGTGGATGAAGGAATGAGTCGCCCCGCTGTCCAGCAGGGCTAGTAAACGGCATCCATTGGCCTCGACCCACAAGTGGGATGATGGGCCGGGACCGGCCGTCAGTCCTATTGACGCACTTAATTCTGGAGCCGGGCACCCTGGCTTGGGCCGGCTCGCTGCTCGTTTCCCGCCTGGGGCTGACTGTTAGCTTGCTGCCGGGGGGCTGCCTGGCTTCGTTGCTGCGGTGGTGCCGTGGATGTCTGTCCTGGGCCTGAGTTATTGGTTGGACCTGCCTGTTGGCTAGGGTTGTTTAAGTTGGTGCCATGTCCACGTAAGTAGTTACCTCCTGTCTGGACATTTTGTTGGCGGAAGTTAGGGTTTCCCTGTTGGTTGGAGTCGTGTCCTCGGAAATTGGGGTTGGCTCGCTGGTTGGAGTCATGTCCGCGGAGATTGGAGTTGCCTTGCTGGGGCTCTGACTGAGTTTGGTTGGTGGGGCAGTCTCGGTGATAGTGAAATCCCGGGCACTTGCGGCACTTTGGTAGACTGTTGCTATTATTACTCGCAGGCGGGATGGTGGCTGGCCTCGGCAGCGGTCGGAGTTGCCTCTGAAATTCCCTGTAGTCACCCTCGGCGTTTTCAGCCACTCGGCTCAAGCTTTCCATCGTGGCCACTGGGACATTTCTAGTTGCGAATCTTAGTTCCGGTCGCAGGAGCTCGCGCACCTCCATAACCATCTCTTCTTCCGGCGTATACCTATCTACCCTCAGCCAGAGTCCAATTTTACGTTGTATAAAAACGGCGGCGGGTTCGTCGTCTTTTTGTCCCTCCCCGTGTAACCTGGAGCGTAGCTTCCCCAGGGTGGCAGTGTCGTTGAACTGCCGCAGGAGCTTTTCCTTTAAAAATTCGTATGTTATATTGTGGGACTTCCACATCTCCAGGGTGCGTCTGGCTTGACCCTCGAGCTGTTCAATGGCCACTCTCACTTTATCCCTGCCGTGGATGTCTTCATGGAGCATCGCCTCCTCGAGCTCATCCAGGAAGTTGACTGGATCCTCCCATTCCAGGCCTGAGTAAGTGGGCAGCGCTCTCGTTCTTCTTGTGGGCATCCTGTGATGACCTTGTATTGCGTGTATTGCGGCTTGAACGCTTCCCACCATTAGTCTTGTCATGCTCTCTGCTAGGTTTTGTGTTGGGCGCCACTGGGGGTCCATTTCCCCAGAATCTGTATAGTCGGGTCGTCGTGGATCCTCTTCCCTCCGGAAAGATCTGGCCTCACGCTGTTGGTCGCCATGTCCACGTAAGTTAGCCTTTTCCGTGGCGTACGGCTGTGATTCGTTACGTGCAGTAATGGGTGGCCGGCAATTTTCTTGCTGCCGGGTAATGGAGGCTAGGTTTGAAGTGGTCAGAGCCAGGAGTTGCGCTAATTGTTCATAGCTGGGTAGTCCCAAGCTCGGTTGGGGTTGGTCCGTTATGGCGGCAGAGGGGACTGGGATCGTTCCAGTCGTTTGGTTTTGGAGCACTATTTGTCTTTGGGGCGTAGCACTAGGTCTTGCCGTCTGGTACGGCGGGGTGACGTGGTAGGCGCCGGCCGACGAGGTAGGCGTGACGAAGTACTGTGCGTTGGGCGGCGTGCTTGGACTTGGGCTGGTTGCTGTTGGTGGTACCATGCAGTGAGGGGTGGCCAGCTGGCGGCGAGGTGTCAGCGAGGCGTCGCTGAAGAGTTGGGGCCAGTCGGGTGTGGCAGCAATGGTGTACTGACCGCTGGGCAGCCCTGAGTCAGAGAGGGAGGCTTCCCCATGTGTGGAAGCGAATCCAGCGAAGCGGCGATCTTCCAGCGCCAAGGAATCGTCGTTGGCCCGGGATGCTGTTGGGTCCACCATACAGCGAGGGGGCATCACCATATCATCATCACCACCCAATCTCTGTTCCGTTGCCGAGTTTCCATGCCACGATGCTGCGTTGCGCTCCATGCAGTAGGGGGGCATCGCCTGAGAATCGTTGCTACTCCATTCCATATTTGTTGCCTGGGCTTCATGCCAGGTGGCTGCGCTGCGTGCCATGCAGCGAGGGGGCATCGCCGTGATGACGTCATGCGTGACCCCAGTGTCGTGTCCTACGTTGGTGGCGAGTCCTGCCTCGCTATGCCTGGGTGCTGAGCCCGGCGACGCACAGTATTGGGGCGCCGTCGTCGCGACGCCATGCGGAGCACTTGTGCCTGTGGAAAAATCAGAGGACATGCTTACCTCGCCGAGCCGGGTTGCTGTGTTGCTTGTCGTGCAGTGTGTGGGGGCCACCGTCGTGGAGACGTCGGGCGTGACCCCCGTACCCCTTGTCAGGGCGTCGTGTTGGCGGAGCACTTCGTGGTCAGATGCTGTGAGGGGCGTCATGCAGTAAGGGGGGGCCGACGTGGAGACGTCGCTCGCGACCCCGGTGCCTACTGCCTTGCCACTCCGGGTATGCATTGCCACTTGACACTCAACACAATAAAACTCAAGTAAAACACACTGTCTGGTTACAACACAAGAGGAAGGGATAACCTCATCAGCGTCGGCGTTGGCGTCGGTGCTCAAATGACTTCAATTTCGGCAGAAGACTATTAGTTGCTGAAGGCTGGAACATTACTACTTGAAGGATCGATCACTACTTGCTCGCTGAGAAAAAGTGTCCTCTTATATAGACTTTCTTGTGCTCAAATGACTTCTGCTTCGGCAGAAGACTATTTTCTTGCGCTCAAACGACTTCTGTTTCGGCAGAAGACTAAACATGAGTCATAATTTGTTCTCGATGCCGACGCCGATGACACCACATACATGCATGCAGACATTTAAAAAAATAATTTTAGACCAATTGCAGTAATCCCCCATTTCTACAAATGGGGACGTACATAGAAAATACACGTTAGAGTTTCTTAACTTGAGCAACATTCTGTGTAAGCCTACATTTACAGATTTTTAGAAAATGATATAGACAGGTTATCGTCATGGCATTTTTACAAACACAGTTTAAGTTCAATTTTAAAAGCAATGTAAACATGCACATTGCGCCTATTAAAATTTTATTCCAATATTAAACTTGTTCTCGCTATAAAATATTTATTCAGTTTTCACTTCTTGATAGATATATTCCGTGATGTTTCCATTTGAAAGATATATAACATTGAAAATTATTATTTTAGGTCTCTCTACAATTAATTTGTTTATTAATATTTCCACACATTCAATGCCATCTGGAAATATTAACGCAAGATTCATATTAGTGCCTTTGATAATAAATTAAGGTTAAGCCAAAATTGTTCTTTATAATTTGAGCCACTGACGATTTCGTATAATAAAACTAAACCTTTTGACATCATAACTCTGCAATCATAAAATATGACATTAAAAATACGGTCTAATATTTCAGTCCCTTCTCGTAGTCGACCAAAGAAGTATCCACTGGAAAACAGGCTTTCTCAATGGAATATTTTAACTGGTCTGCTGGATTTTCTTTGTAGATATGAACGAGGTTCATCGAAGCGCGTAGTGCATTTTAACCACTTATCCACTTACAGATACTTACCCCAAACCACCCCCTTTCGTGCGGAAATAAGATTTTTTCAGTCAATTTTCGTCTTACATAAAAAATTGTTATTCGATAGACGTAAGCTTGTCTTGATTTCAATATATTTGTTTATAGATAAAACACATTTATCGCTGAAATATTTCTTGCATGCTACTTTTATACACGAGCGAATTAGACCTGAGAAGTGGCTTAGAACCTCTATTGCTAAAGAATTATGCTCTACTTCCCAGTTTAGAAAAGAATAGAAAGGAATAGAAACATTTATTTGCCATAAAAACTGTTTTCACAGAAAAAGGTTTCGTCGACTATAATTAGAAAAATATAAAAATAGAAAATATATACGTATTTAAAAGATAAAATAGAAAATATATACAAACAAGAGACGTACAAATTATATATAACGAAATACGATCTTAAAGTTTAGATAATCTAAGTGTAAAAAAAGTGTGTACTTATATAAAAGATAAAATATATACAAACAACAGACATACATAAATTGTATGTATGAAAATAATCTAAGTCAAGTTCAATGTCATGAATAGAGTCTATGTCATTGATGAGCAGAATTCGTCAATGGAATAAAAACACTTTTCAATTAAAAAGCTTTTTAGTTCAGTCTTAAATAACTTGTACGTCGTTACAAGTTTTAATCTATCTGGAAGTAGATTAAATAGATGAGCACCAGCACAGTATGGGAACTTTTTGTATTTACTAAGCCTATAGTTGCGGATGTGTATATCGTTGGCACTCCTTGTTCTATGATCGTGTACTGATCTATTGAGCCTAAATTTGCCGATATTATTAAAAACAAAACAAAGTAATTTATACATGTATATGCATGGTAGTGTCATAATTTTCTTGTTTCTAAAAGTGTCACGACACGTATGTCTGTAGGGCAAATTGAAGATAATATTAATTATCCTTTTTTGCATGACAAACACCCTATTAATTTCTACAGCCTGTCCCCAGATGATAATATTATAGCTAAGGACTGCATATACAAGA
The DNA here is from genome assembly GCA_963583905.1 of Stenurella melanura. Taxonomy (NCBI): domain Eukaryota; kingdom Metazoa; phylum Arthropoda; class Insecta; order Coleoptera; family Cerambycidae; genus Stenurella; species Stenurella melanura. The sequence goes on along the minus strand of OY757316.1, from coordinate 53,361,325 downwards.
GAATAATAACATGTTATTAGGGCCGTTTCGTTAACTTCTTCTTTAATATTTAAAATTCCAAATGTACATTTACCTAACTTTGTGCAGACACTTTCTATATGACCGAAGAAGTCAAGTGTTGAGTCTATGACAATGCCCAAAAACTTTGTGTTATTACTTGTTTCTACATAGTCAATATTAGGTAACAAAGTTGGTGTTGAAGAAGAAAAATAAAGAAACACTGTTTTATTTTTGTTCACTATGAGCGAATTTTTATCACACCAATTTTTAAATTCATCAGAAATTAGGTATGCCTTCGATTCTAGTTCCGATAAGCTATTTTCATTAATGATTACAGATGTATCATCAGCATACATAAAGACATCACTCTGATTTAGGAAAGATGGAAGGTCATTTATGAACAATAGAAATAGCAATGGGCCTATTATCGAGCCCTGTCCCACTCCAATATCCATATTATATATATCTGAAGTTACGCAATTTAGTGAAACTAATATTTTTCTATTTTCAAGATAGGACATGATCCAATTTAATATGTTGCCTCTTATTCCTAGGGAAGATAATTTCAATTGCAAGAAATTTGAATTTACGCAATCAAAGGTTAAATCAAAAAACAGCCCAGCAACTTTTTTACCTTTATCAAGGTAGTCATGTACTTTTTGGATAAACTCCAGGCTGGCTAGTTCCGTAGACCAATTAGATCTATAACCATACTGGCTATCTGTAAATTTGTTTTTTGCTTCTAAATAATTATACAGGCGCGTGGCTACCGCTTTTTCAGAAATTTTAGATATCTAACTTAGAATTATGATTGGTCGGTAATTTTCTAACATGTTATGATCATCTTTCTTGTGTAATGGTATTAATTTTCCTAATTTTAAAATGTTTGGAAATTGTCCAAATTCAAGAGACTTATTGATCAAGGTGGCAATTGTATCGGCCAGTGTATGTTTGCAAAATTTGAGAAGCCGCAGTGGTATTTCATCAACCCCTACAGAATTTTTATTTTTCATTTTATCAATAATTTCTATTACTGCTATATTAGTTACCGGTTTTATGAAGATTGAGGCACAGCTAATCTGACGCGGGAGAGTGCATAAATTTGATCGATTAGTATTGAAGTGTTTTTTTAATTTCTTTTCGATGCAGGTTTAATTTTTACTCATTAGCAGAGGTCGGAATTACATATCGGATATGTGGTAAAACCAGGGTTGGCTTTAGGTGGTTGTGTCAGCGCATAAATATTTGCATGCATGTGTGAAACAATATCTTACCTTGAATTTTAGCGAACTCCATATTGTCAAAAACTGATAAAGTCAATTTATTATAAACACTCACTCGAAGAGGACTGGATGTATAAGGAGACGTACTTAACACTGAATTAACATACACAAGTATTTGTCAGTGCCGATTACAAGAATAAAAATATATTGCTAATATCTGTTCTAAATGTTTTGGGGTTAAACTTCGGCGTCTTTCGTTGAAAATCTATTTATATTGCGAGAAGACAGATGTAACTGGGGCACACTTGAAATATCAAAATTTTCGCAAAGTCACCACATTCATACCGGGTATAACTAAGTCTACTTCTTTGTCGTTTAAAAGGAATATTACACCTGTCATCGTAGCAAGTCTGAGATTTTTTTTAAACAGTCTGGAATAGTCTTTGTACCCTCGCAGCAATATCTTCCTGCAATTGAAAAACATGTTGATGAAAATCGAACACAACGTTCATTGCATCCACTGTAGTAAATTCTGATGTTGGCTGATAACGGTCCCATATTGCTAGTGGAATTCGTAAAAAACATCCGTGTAGGAACAGTTGGATCAATAAATGCCTGCTGCGCCTGTGAAAAACTGGTGTATTACGGATTTCACATTTTCAAAATGACAGTAATAGAACGATGCGGCCTTTAGCCAAGGACACAATTTCGTGAAACAACCGTATACGACTTGGTGCTTTAAGAAAAACTTCCTTTACACTAGGGACTAATTTATCAACATTAGGGTAGCACCTCTTAATAGTTTCAGCAATCCTATGAAGATCATGTGTTATACATGTTCCATGCAGCATATTCCGATATGTTTCCTTCAACATTCTTCCAGCAGCTTTCATATAATTCACTTCATCGGTAAGAAATGATAAGAAGTTGTCCTTATTTTCTGCATATTTGTTACCTCAAAAGTCTTGTAAGTTTGAAGTTACTGCATCCGCTATAGTGCGAGAATTTGTAGCTTCTAAAACTTTAATGGCAATCAAGTGTTCGCTTACTGGGCAATATTCGACCAATGCACCCACTCATTCGCTACCCTGAACCCGCCACCATTGATTGTTTCGTCCACGCTAAGCCAGATGTAGGTACTTCCCATTAAGCTCAGAAGAAATTTTCTGTCTAATATGTTCTCACTCCGTAAATAAATACTTTTTCCTAGTGTAGATTCCGAAGGCACCTTGATATTGCTATATTTGCCAATAATACATTTTTCCAAAAATTGTTTGGAAAGTGGATTGTCTAGTTTCGACCACGGTATATTACATCCCATCATAAATTCCACTAACCACAAGTTAAAATTATTTTGCGTGCCACTGTAAGTAAAGCCACCTAGTTTATGGTTTTCACATCACATCTATGCTATACAGTTCTCTACCAACAAGATGTAAATCGGCAATATCGCGAATCCAAAAATTTACTGTAGCTTGCGTTTTTAGTACTTACGTCCAAAGTAAGAGAGACGCTGAGTAATCTTGTTAAATGTTAAATTACTCCCCTCTCCGCCTGGGCTTGGGTTTCAGGTAAACAGCCAGTAGGTATACCTACTGCAATTTAAAATAATCTATCACGCATTTCGTTTTTATTAATATAATGCGTTTCTCGATAAAACTAAGTTACGCATTAACACTGTACAATGAAATAAAATTAATTTAGTATGTTGATCGACTTTCTGCTTTTACACTGCGGGAATGTTTCAGTACCTGTTTACAATATGTAATATCTGTAAAAGCCATCCCTGGATTCCGATAGGTAATAATAATAATAATAATAATAATAATTCCGAGCTCTGCTCATTAGTTTACATAATTTTGGGGACAATTAAGTGTTTTCTTGTAATCTAATGTAGTTGAACCTAGACATATCTCTTTTATGAATATGGCGATAGTACTGAATTTGTTTAATTGGATCATCCCACATGTTGAAATTTCGTGAATATCCAAGAAATTTGTTTCTTTATTGTATCGCATAAAATTTTACTGTAGTGTAGAAATTATGAATTATTTTCTTAGGCTATGTGGAAAATCGTTTTACCTTTCGAAAAGGATATCAAGTATATTGGAAAGAAGTAAAGACAAAGAATCGAAGCATTTGAAACTTCTTTTCTAAGACTAGGATTAGCAGTTTCCGAGAACCATAGAACTTATAATACAGTACCTAAATAAAGTTAACAATTTAGTGTAATAAATTAATATTTATTTGGCTAAAATTTTGTAGTTGTATAAGTACTAATGTATACATATAGCCCAATCAGTATGATTGAAATCCCATGTAGAGATCGACAGTCATCAGAAGTCAGCGAATAATTGGGACTTACTGAGGGGGTCATTGGTGAGTGTACTAGTAAGTTTTTGGCATGTTGCGCACTGTTCACTGCCATCTTGAGGAAAGAGTTGAGAACTGCTTTTTTTTCAAATATTTGGACTCCTGTTGAGACTACATCAAGAATACATTATTTTAAAGGGAGTATAATTTCCCATGTACTATGTACTGTTTCTTCGTGGGACTGATTGTTTTTTATTTATTGCAAGAGAAATTTTAAATGAGTGCGCAGCATGCGGCATTTCGCATTTTTCTCGACATGGGCAATTCCTATGAGAAAATGTCTCAACATGAGAATTGCAGAGAAGGAAAAACCGGCGATTAATTTTTATTTTCGAGCAATAGTTTGCACTACAGCGCGCAGCAAAGTCGGCATGTCGGTACGTTCAAGCAAGACACAACAAATCGAAATTTGGTTTGTGAATTATTTAATGGTAAATACTCCGGTCAATCTATTACACAGTCAACTGTTAGCAAATTAAAAAAGTTCCGAAATTGTGATCATGTAAGAGTTAATTTTACGAAAATTTATTCTGCAATTTCAGAAAATAAGCAGTTAGATGTTTTACTGACATTGTTTTACTGACATTGAAAAAGAATAAATGACACCCATAAAAGTCAATTTGTTTCAAGATCTTAACGAAGATAATTTCGTCCATAGAGTAGATTTTTGCGAAACCATGGTGGAACTATGTAATACCAATCCACATTTCTTAAATCGAGTACTTTTCTCTGATGAGGGTACCTTCTGTATAGATGATACTGTAAATAGGCAAAAACTCTCGATATTGGTCACAGGAAAATCCACAGTGGAGGCACATACTCAGTTTCCGTAGAAAGTTAACGTGTGGAATGGAATTGCTACAACTACAATATTGGGTCCATTCGTATTAATCGTTCATGAAATGGTGAAAAATATTATAACTCTATATGAATTCAACAGGTTGGCACACCACAACATTATTCGATAATAGTGCGTAATTATTTAAAGAAAGTTTTCCCGCATAGATGGGTTGGTAGACGCCAATCAATAGAATGACCAGCTAGATTTTCGGACTTAACCCCATTGGATTATTTTTATGAAATTACCTTAAATGCAAAGTGTATTTCTATAGTTGAGAACATAAAGGACAGAATTTCAGTTTCTGCTTGGATATTTCCAAGAAGCAAATGGCAAGCAATTCGAACATTTAATTTAATTATTATTTTTGCTGTATTTATTAATTCTTGTATTTTTGTTTTATTACATTGTTATAAGTAGATAAAAAAATTTCCTCGATAATTTCGTCTTGCCATAGAATTTAACGTGCCGTACTTTTCCACCTTCTACGTCCATCAGGTAGGTGGTTCACTTAACATAAACTATGCATTACCTATTTAGATACAAAGCTCTAGCCAACCAAGGCATTTTCATGTAATCCATGACTGAATAAAACAACTTGCTGGTTTTACAGTTTTGATTTTACCAACGATATGAGGATGTGATCGCTGTACAGCAGAGTAATTATCTACTATTTCTCGTTGCATTAGCAAAATAATTTTGAAAAATCATCTCTAAATTGCATGTATCCTATAATTCTTAACGTTTTTGGATTATAGGTGTTGCTGAGTTTTTATTGCTTTCACAAGCAATCCATAATAAGTTATGTAAATAATTCGTGATTTGTTCCCGCATAAAAAATGAGAGTCTCCCTGAATATTGCTAGATTATATGGAAAATATTATATTATGGTGCATGAAATAAACTAAAAAAATCTGAAATGGTTTGCGTGACAGTATGGTTATTTGATGTTGGACGGGTGCTTGCTTCGCGTCCTGATTGATCTTGTTTTGCCATCACGAACACTAAATTATTGCGAATATTTTATAGTATAATCTTAACATGTCATTTAATATGAATAATAAGGTCATGCATAGAAATTACAATATGCCTTATTTTATATCTAATGAGCTTTATGGTCGCTCTGTATTATACTAGATAAGCCTCATTAGTTTTTAACTCATAATATTAAGGCTGCTGTATAATTAATAAGTATTGTATATGGTGTTGTATCCTTCGCAGCTATACAAGGATTATTATAAAGAAGTCACAGCAATAGTTTATGGAAACTAACTGCTTTTGAATATTCTAAGCGCTGGATCAAAAAATTATGTTTGCGTGCATAGACCGTTAATATCTAACATTTATTTTGTTGACCAAGTTGTCATTATCGGCAGAAAATTGAAACCAAAGTTAAAATAATTATCCTACTTTATACCTAGGGTATTATCTACATTCGCTGGTCAGCCTTTCCTACATTCACAAAAACCAAACTGGCGAAGTACGTCGATGACACGGCTATTTAAGCACATAGTCATAATGCACAACCGGCCAACTTGATTGTTAATTCTCACGTAGCTCAGACCATGGTGTATTGCGGCAAGTGAACATTCGAGTGAATGCGGAGAAGTCGAAATAGTTCAGGAGTCTACCGTAAAAACTGCAGCTCAATTTTTATAAGATCAAACTTTCAGTGAAAACAGCATTTATCTTGACAATAGGTACTCAATCAGATGTCATTACAATACATACGTGTACTAAGTGAATATCTTAATTTTATGTTATCAATCCCATTAATAATGGAGCGGAGGTGATGGGGGTGGGGAAGGTTGAAAAATATTAGAAAGAAATCTGAGGCCTTGGTTTCTAGTAGTATATACACCAAATCCCAATATTCCAATACTCTTGCAGCTTGCTTTACTTATTTTTCCTTATTTACCTCTACTTACTCCCCACTCCTTCAACGGAATCATGTTGTGTCTCGGTATAATATTGAAAAATCCACTAGCGGCGTACGTGGTTATGAAGAAAAATTAACCTAAATTTCCAGAAAAAGATATTAGGCGATATTTTTACTGTAAACAATCTCATAATCTTATTCGTTGTTCTCAAAAAATCACTAATACTAAAATTTTCCTTTTTAAAGTACTGTTACGTCTTTTCCACCTTTTAGGAAACACCCTATATGAATCCGTGGGTTGTAAAATAATTTCAACATGAGATAAACCACTAACACTTTATTTAATAATTTACTGACTACACAATATTTCTTAATTAATAAAAATAACCTTTACCCTTTGTTTACTTGATATTTAACCTCACTTTCGTTACTTTAATAGAACTTCTTCACCTTTATAAAACTTCCTCTCCTGCGCCGGTAATCGCGCCTTATATACTCTAATTGCCTCTAGATCCATCCAGAATCTTCTCCCACCACACTCTAGGAAACTCTAGATCTTTCTACAAGTTTGCAGTCACTATTAGGCATAGGGGTATCAATCTCCAGTTCCAAGGGGGTGTAATACATAACACTGCCCCCTCCTTAAGCCTGATCGTTCCGGTCAGGCAATTCAGAATCATCAGTGTATTTCGCAAGTCTATCCAAGTGCACGATCTTCATCCTGGACTTTCCAGTTTCCAGTCACTATTAGGCATAGACGTATAAATCTCCAGTTCCAAGGGGGTGTAATACATAACAGTACCAATTATTAGACATAACTTATTTTCGGACGTAATTAAGAGTTAATTAAGCTGAAGGAAGACAGCCATTCCATTTAGGATATATTGAGCAAACTGTGATTTAGTTATCTATGTAAATTTTACTATTTACTGAATTGTGCACGAATCAAATTTGTCTAAAATTGAACTTATTTTATTTCCAAGTCAATTATTGTTTGATTTTGACTTTTTTTGGCTGATATCATGTGATTAACTCTAAATGGAAAGCCTGTCTTCCTCCAGCTTAATTAACTCCTGATTACGTCCGAAAATAAAGTTATGATTGTAATAATTGGTATTTTAAAAAGGGAAGTTTTTTTCCTATTCCTATTAGGTAAACACCAAGTAAACTATCTAATTAAAATTCGGCTTTAGTGAGTTTTTGATAACAACGAATAATATTAAGAGATTGCTTTACAGTTAAAACTTTCCCCATATCTTTCCTTGGAAAATTAAGTCCCTTTTTTCTTCATAGCGACGGACGCCACTGGTGGATTTTGAAATAATTTACATGACACAATCTCCTGATAGGTAAGTACCTTCCATCCAAAGTTTAAAGAAATCGCATTGCTAATAAGCGAACTGTGATATGGGAGTCATGAAAAGTGAGACATACTATATATACTCACGACCAAAATTCTAGTATTTCTTGATGAATTCAAAAATTAAATAATGTTTGTGCAATCTATAGTTATAGTATATATCTATGTTTTCTTTTATTATTATCATTGGTTTATGAAGATTTTGGGTAGCTGAATAAGATGGTCTAGTCCGTTTTCCTCAATCTTGGATCGTTGTCCAGTTACTAGGGCACGAATATAGGCAGAGATGGATGGCCCTTTAAGGACTTTTAGGTTAGGTTTTCTCAAAATTGTGACGTGATACGGCCAACGGCACACAGTGGGCTAGGATCCCAAAATCCTGGCCAAAAATAAAAAAACCGAGGTCGTTATATTATGTTTTAATTCACATAGTTTTGTAAAGCAGCGTTCCCTGCGTGCAAGACTGAAAGGACAGCTACCTAGGTTTTCTACCTGCCTTTGTACCTCTGTCGGAACTTGGCCATCTTCGAATGCTTAACTGTACGAGAATCGTCCCAAAATACTTATCGTGCGTATGTTGTGAATTTTTGCCTAAGAAAAATGGAAGCTACTCCTGAAGGTATGTAAAATATTATCTATGCATTGAAATTCAATATTTTTTATTTCTTATTATGGAAAATAAATGTTAACTATTCAACTGTAATACAAACGCGCGTGTTAAGGTGGCAAAACAAAAGTATGAAAATAGTTCTTATGTACAAGAGATGTTACCCTAATTCACAATTTAGCACGTGAGAAATGTTTGTGGTGAATAAATTCATAAAAATTAGCTGCTAGAAATTGCTTATTTCAGTGAAATATGCAAAAATTTAAAGACGACGCGTTCTCGGAGTAATTCTAATTGTGCCTACGTCACAGCAGGTATTCATTCCCGATACAACTGTAAGTCCCAACCAAGGGGGAAAATGTATATACCTGGTGTACAGTAGTGACCAGTGGAAGGGAAATTATATATAGTGTCTCAATTTTTGGTGAAATATATTTCAGAATCAGGGAAGAGTGGATTCATCATGAAATGCATAAGCCCATCTCATACATGCCGGAAGAAGCAGGACAAGAAGGAATTTTAAAAATATTTTCCTCATAAATACCTAAGTGCAATCAACACGTCCGCCAACTATAAAAAATTCGTGCAATATTTATATTTTTAACCCTTATAACTCACCCCCAGAGGTTGATAATTTTTTTCCTTATTTTTCTCATATAAATTTAGTTATCAAAAGTACGAAGTGAGTTTCAAATATATCAAAGGTGGTTTATACTTTCAACCCATTTATTTGACCCCCAGAGGGTGTCATTTTTTTTTTTACTATTTTACCCCTAATTACGTATGCACAATAAGTATATTTGCAGAGTTTTAGAATTTTTGTCAGAAATTTTGGATTCTAGCCCACTGTACAGCATCGTATTCAGCATGTCAAGATCTTGCATCTTGCAGATCAGTGTAATTTTACAATGAAAGGGACAAAGACTGTTATCTTATTTTTTTCTTGACCCCACCCTATATTTATTATAATTTACCGTAAAACACCCTACAATAAAAAACAACTTTACAAAAGAATGTATTAATATAATTTATCTACAAAATAATTATTTAAAAAAGTAGAATTACATTAAATCTTTGAATATTGTCTTACTACTTTTAAATCATTTTTACCTAATGTCCAACATTACAAATCATTCTGACATGTTATAATAACGAAACCTCAGTTATATACTCAAATCATATTCAAGATAGACAGCTTTCGATGAACTATTAATGGCAACACGCGGTACTGCACCTTCTCATAAAGTCCATAAGGACGATTTTACATCACACGATCACAGGAAGTGCGTGTCACGGGGACACACGGACAGCGCTAATCTTCCGGACCTCGCGTGCGCCCTCTGTCGGTAATCTGGTCGCATATCTTGGGAGATTAAGCGGCTTCATATACACTTAGCCACTGCAGAAAGTGGTTATTTATGTTTTCATAGCATTTACTCGAATTGTCATGCTGGTTTATCGATTTTTTCGCTGATAATTAGCGTTTTATATGGAGTAATTGTTTTAGCATGTGTTTTGTATTCCTTATTCTATCAGATGTTTGCAAATTGCGAATATATTTATATCGAGGCCAGCACAGTAATTTTAGTAAACCTTGTAACGCTAGTGGAGAGAAATTGCAGCTAAGGCATCAATAAATTCTGAAATCGGTTGACCGCATAATAATAATAATCACTGGTAAAACCAAATAATATCTCCCCATGCTATTTTCTCGAAATCTGCTAATCCTAGAAATACAAGTTTCAAGTAAAAATTTGAGTTCATTCTTTGTTTTTATTTCTTCTTAATGTTTCCCATTCTCTATATTTACCCCTTCCAATTCTCACGCTTTATCACAGCCAAAAGAATGCATTTTCTACACTTATCAAGATTTGACCATATTAACATCATTTATTAACTTTGTAGTAATAATACAATAAAATTTTGGAATCAGCTCGTTACTACGTTTTTGAGTTTTAAGTTAAGGCAGAGATCTTGTATTAACTTCATAGCATAAGGAGAAGTTATTTTAATAGCCGAAATCAAAATTGTTAGTTTCAAGGTCACTACAGTATTTTTCAACTATTTTTAAAAAGAAGAATATGTGTATGTGTGCGTGTTCGTACCAACATGCACGATCACTCCTTTTATGCACGTTATCTCACGAATAAAAAACGGTATCGACTTCGTTGTAGTACCAATCGAATCGAACTATCGTCAATATGATATGAAAGAAACTTCATCAAATTCGGTAAATAAAGGAATTATTATTCATACAATTAAAAAGAAAAAAATGCGTGTTATTATTATTATTGATGTTCATGTCTTGCTGGGAGGTTGACCGTGTGGATATCAACGGCCGCACTTAGTTACAAATGCGCTCTGCGTGGGGGTCTGCCTTAACCGGTCGACCAAGTGGATGGAAGTCACAACAAATCTCCCCACAAGTCATGGTTAAACAGCATAAGCCGAGGACTGCATGGCTAAGGGGAAGCTTAGTCGCTATTATGCGGACTCCAACGCACCTGGCGCACCCTGGTTTCAATTATGCCTACCTGGGATATGCGGGGGCACTGCCCTAGGGAATCTGCTTTTCCTCCGCTCCTCGTGGGACTATTATGGAGACCAGTACAAAAAACTCAGGAGTCGGTACACCCTAACTGTATCAACAGAAGCTGAAGAGCCTATGAAACAGGAAAATTTAGTCAATTCTGGCCTATCCGAGGAAGACACCCTCCTTAAAAGCAGCGATGAAGACATCGATGAATTTCCCTGCCCTCAAACTTAAGAAGCAGAAGGTGAAATTGAGTGCAGCTTCCAGAAAAAGGTTTAAATTCCTGTTGACGAAGGGCACCCCTAAAGTGGAAGCCCAGCTGCAGGCGTTAGAACCTGCTGGAACCTCTGAAAAAGGGCCGAAAAGACACAAAATGAAGGCCTCAACGCAACGAACTGGAGGGTGTTCCGAAGGGAGACCAAGGGCCTCGTAGTGGAATTAACTTTCTCGGCAAACCCGCAATCAGTCGAGAAACTAAACGCAAAGGACTATACGATTAGCTACAAATTCGATCAGTTACAGCTGAGAACTAGGAGCAAAAATTCTAAACAAGCATAAGACCAAGCTGGAACTTCCCAAGGTGAAACGCATGTAAAACAGGTAGGTCCAAAGGAAGATCTCAACAGGCCAACCAAGAAGTCGGAAGACAAAGGCACACATGAGACCTTTCCAAAGGGTAAATTAGGACCCAATATAGAGCCTGCGCCGCCAAGGGTAATAAGGAAAAGCAAAAAGGGCCATGAAGAAGGCCCCAAGTCGCCAAAGTGACCGCAAACTTTAAATTTCTCCAAATAAATATCCACCATGCAAGAGAAAGTAGAGGTTAATTCAAGAGCCCTGGGCATACAGAATACGCATCAAAAGACACCCCAGACAATCGTGTAAGTTAATATATTCTACTTTGCATGACAATCCTAGAGCAGCCTTACTGCTCGATAAAAGCACTAATTTTGTTCTCCTTTCAGAGTTCATAACCAGGGACATAGTTGCCGTTGTTGTGAACGTACCAACGGAAAGAGGCCTACTTTCGCGGCGAAGTGCGAATTCCACCTTCAGAGGAAGTAAAGAGCCTCATTAACTGGTGCAAAGGGAGAAACAAACATTATATTATTGTCAGCGATGCTGCTAATGCTCACCATCTCATGTGGGGCACACAAACGCTAGATGTGAGTACCTTTTTGAATATATTTTTCTGTAAACAACATAGACATTATTAATACAGGTAATGAACCCACCTTTATAAGTGCGGTTAGAAAAGAGGTTTTACACGTAACTCTTACGAATTCATTTATAACTGACTTAGTAAAAAACTGGCATGTTTCAAGAGCCCTCAATGTCAAATCATAGACACATGATAATATAGTTAAAAATTACATTCAGACCATATCAGAAATATTTTTAATTTTTTAGTGGCAAGGAATTACAGCTTTTTCAAAACGGCGGATTAAATAAATGTGTGTTTATTATTAATATCACATCATAAAATAATAGTTTGACCTAGTCTTATATAATCTAACGACCTAAATTGCATTTTTAATTGTCTTCTTCGACTTAAAATAATTCTTAAGTTATCTGCATGTCATTATCTTCTAAAAAATATTTTTTCGGTTCGACTTAGAGGTAACCCTAACTAACCTCGAGGAATGCAGAGTGCCTAGAGCGACGGACGGGAGAGCTTATAGAGAGCACTTAATGACAGAGGTCGAAGGTATCACGCATTTCATCGACACAATAGAGGAATTAGATATAACATCCCATCAGCTACAACATCTCATGATTTCCTATTATAAGAAAAGTTGCTTTATAAAACAAAAGGCAGTCCAAAGAGACATGCTTTGGTGGAATAGGAAACTCAGCCATCTTAGATTTGAGATTAGAAAAACCTTCAATAGGGCTAAGAGCTCTGTAGACTGGAGGAGCTACAATTAAGCCCTAGTGGAATACAATAAAGATCTGAGAAAGTCTAAAAGGAGATTATGGAGACGGTTCTGCGAAGGAATAGATGAATTAGCTCCAGCAGTACATCTACAAAAAGTTGTTGCAAAAGACCACTCAAATAGTATAGGGCTACTTAAAAAGCCTGACGGGAATTACGCAGAGATTCAGCAGGAAAATGTAAGAGTACTTTTAGGTACTCATATTCCCGACTCCCGCGTCATTGAAGGAGAACTAGCACAAACCTATCTGGAAGAGGATGTACGTTGCTCCACCAGAGAAGGATGAAGGCTATTAAACAACATTTTCACCTCTAATTACATGGGCGGTGTCCAGCTTCAAGCTCTTTAATTCACCAGGCAGGGATGGAATTTTTCCTGCCCTGCTTCAACATGGCATCGAGCAACTTATCCTATTTTTGAGAACTATATTTATAGCAATCTATTCTCTTGAGTATATTCTGCAAACCTGGAGGAGAGTTAAGGTGGCGTTTATTCCAATCATAGGCAGGCTCCCATCGGAAGAACCTATGTCTTATCATCCCATTAGTCTCCTGAGAAATACTAAATGAACAAGTGAGAAGTAAAACCCTTATACGGGCTCCGCTTCATCCAAAACAATTTGGCTATCAATCTGAAAAATCGACAATAAATGCTCTACACGGCCTGCTTAAAGGTACTGAAAAGACATTTGTTGCAAACGAAGTGGCTATGTGTGCATTCATAAATATAGAAGGTGCACCTTGTATGAATCCATACAAAGGACCGCAGAGAAAAGGGAAATACAGTCCCCAACTATCAAATGGACAGAATCCATGCTAAGAAGCCGAATAGTTACTACAGATATGGGGAATGAGTCCACCACTGTGATTGCAGTCAAGGGATATTCACAAGGTGGAGCCTATCGCCCTTGCTATTCTCCATGGTGGTGAATGACCCCCGCATAAGATGAGTAATTCTGGATTCAACGTTCAGGGTTATGCTGATGACTTGGTAATTACTGTGAGAGGTAGGCATGAAGACTCAAATCTCATTCAATTCGCATTAAACATAATATCCAAATGGTAGGCGCAAGAGGGCCTCAGTGTCAATCCGAGCAAAATAGTAATTGTTCCGTTTACCAAAAGGAGAAAACTAAGTTTAAGAGCTCTTATGCTAAATGGAACAATGCTGAACTTTTCCAGTGAAGTTAAATATCTAGCAATAATTCTGAATCAAAAACTTACCTGGAACCACATTTAGAAAGAACACTTATCAAAGCCACTGCGGCTATTTAGAGGTGCCGTAGGCTGTTTGGCAAGACTTGGGGTCTAAGACCGAAAATGAACTACTGATTACCAGAGCTGTGCAAATACTTTGAAAAAGTATTTAAATACTGAATACTAAATACTTTCAAAAAATTTAAAAGATTTAAATATTAAATATTTTAAAAAGATAAAAATGTTTAAATACTAAATACCAAAAGTAATTAAATAGTTTAAATAAGTATTTAAATACTTTGAGAATATTTAAATACTTTGGTAAGTGATTTTGAATGCATGCATGGTAAAGTGTAAGATAGCCTTTAATGGCTAAACTTCGCCGAATTGTATTTTCTATTATTATATTATGTCCGTAGAAACAGACCAGGAACAAAAAGAATATTTTGCTTTTTCAGTTTTATTATGAAAAAATAAATATATAAAATAACAGTCATTCTAAATAAAAAACTAAATTGTAAATTATCACATTATCTATGGCACGAAAATATAAAAGTTGATAATCCAGGAGATACGTCAAATTAAGGCGGAGAGCGGATTTCCTTTTTAAAATAATTTTATTTATAGGTGAGGAACAACATATTAAAAATCTGAACATCCTTGTTGGGCTTATTTAGCATATTTTCTTATTACGTTTTCCGAAACAGAATATTGTAGGCTTTATAGGCTTTAAAATTAATCAAGGATATCGAAGCTGTTAACATTCAATCCTAGTTGCATTTTCATTTAGGCACTTATATATTATATGAGCCTCGGATGTTCACATTTTTGGTATGTTGTTCGTCACCTCTAAAAAAATTATTGAAGAAAAAATTTCTCCGCCTCAATTTGATAAAAAGAAATACTTGCCATCTGGACTACAAAATAATAAAAACGTAAAGGAACTTAGGCTCCATTAGCCTTCATCAAGATTAGGTTCTCAAAATTTGTATCAAATAAGGCATGTCGTCTAAATACCCCATTTATGAATGTTGCATATGAAACCATTCTTTCCACTGGTGCGGATGAGGGCAGTGTTGTGTTATATTTGAGAAGAAGTCTTTCAATGGTCGGATATTTCTGCAGCATTTTCAGATTTGTATCTGGATCTTGCGAATATTGTAGTGCTTCAAGTTTACCTTGTCTAGAACCAGAAGAACTTTGTGTCGATTTAGACATACTGTTAATTTCTTTGAGTTCAAAAAAGTTCATAAATGAGTCTTTCTCTTTATTTACTGTAACTGTATTTTCTAAAGTTGCACTGTTAGAAACCGAAGCTTCTTTGTTTGCAGCAGCAATGAACATGTTTTTTACTTTTTGGGTTTGGGTCATTTCTTCCATTTTTTCTAATTCCGAGCTCTATGCTGATTCGACTGGTCGTGTTATGATAATCCACTTTAATTTGGGAGCTGTCATCTATAATAAGAATAATATAATAATAATAATAATAATAATAATCTTTTATTGTCCATAGACCACATTACAGTAAATGGTATCGGATTAGTCAAATGATTACTTCAAAGAATAAAATACATAAATAAATCGACAATAACATACTGAAAGTAAAAGTACTACAAAGTTAGGTGCACAAAATTGCAACATAATTACTGAGACTACACTACATAACTAAACATACTAATATACATACTTCAAATTTCAAAACTCGGTTTCTAAATATTCTCTTATGTTCTAATATACATTATCTAGAAATAATTTTTTAACTTCCATTTTAAATACACTTGTACAATTATTTCTTTTATCGTTTGCGGCAGTTTATTATACAGGTTAATGCCCATATGTCGTGGACTTTTTTCAAAAACAGACAGTGTATGGACTAGAATTGATAAATCGTTTTTCCTTCTTGTTTCATAGGCATGATTATAATTATTGATTGATTGATTGATTGATTGATTGATTTGCCAGCGTAAGGTGGGCATTGCTGCCAATTCCGGTGCAGGGAGATTTGTTCCACCACGCAGCCCGATCGCCCACCGATCATCCCACCGTGTGCCAGAACAAACCCCCAGTGCTTTTATATACCGCCGGACCAGCTGCATACGCTGGATTGGACATTGGACATGCTTGTTGTCAGCAGCGAGAGCCGCATGACGCATGGGGTAGGAGTATAGGATGGAGCGTGTAGGTGTTTGTGAGATGTTTCTTCTTGTTTTCCTTCTGTCTTCATCGGATGGAAAGTGTAGGCGCTTGTGAGATGCTTCTTTTAGGTTTTCGTGCTTCTTTTTACTTTCAGGTTTTTGTGATATGCTTCTTCTTAGTTTCTGTCTGTGATCATCTTCTCTCCTATTCTACTTCTGAGTTTTCTGTTTCTTCTGTTTCTGAGTCTGGCGGTGTGTATATCCTTGATATTTCTTTATTGTATTCCATTTTTTGTTGTGCAAACTTTTCCCAGTGTGTATAATCCTTTCCTAGCTTATTCATAATTCTCTCGATTGTTGTAATCCATGTGTAGCATGGCCTCCCTATTTTCAGTTTGTTGCTGTTCATTCGCAGCGCTTTCTTCAGTAGGTGTGTCGTGTCCCGTCTTTGGACATGTCTCCAGTATTTCATTGCGTATGATTCTATTCTTTTGATTATTGTTCTTCCCTCTAGTAATGTTGACGTTTTCTGTCGTTTTTGTGGTTTTCCTGTTTTCGCTAGCAGTTGGATAATGTCCCTTTCAGCTCTTCTCAGGCTTCTTCGGTTGGCCTTTATCATTGCTGCGTTTTTGACTCCATATATCATCGTAGTAGGCATTATGATGGTCGTGTATACCTTTTTGGTTAGGCACCATGGTGGTTTGTTGTCCTCAATGAAGGGTAGTAGAGCTCTTGTGACTCTGTAGGCTGTTTTGACTTGGTCCAGGACTGTGGTGAATAGTCGGGGGGATAGGGGACATCCTTGTTTGACTCTTATATTCTTCATTTTTGATTCCGTCGTCTGTCCAAACCATTGTATTGCAGTATTTTCGTGTAGGCATGCTTTTATTATTCTGTTTATTAAGTATTGCGGTACTCCCCTGTTGAGCAAAGTGTTGACTATAGCCTCATGCCTTATAGTATCAAATGCCTTTTGGAGGTCAATTGAGACTATATATAGTTTTGTTCCTTCTTTCCACTTTTCTTCCAGGATCCGTCTGGTGGTGTACATGTGGTCGTCTGTCGATCTACCCTTGATAAATGCCGTTTGATAATCTGGTAGTTCGCCGATGTATTTTTCCATTTCTCTGAGGAGGAATTGTGCGTAGTATTTATACCCTACACTGCTGAGTGTTATTCTTCTGTAATCGTCCACGTTTTGTGGTGATTTGATTTTAGGGAGCGGTATCTGTATGGTTGTATTCCATTCCTCAGGCAGGGGTGTGGTTTCCGTCCATGCGTTGGTGATGATTTCTAGGATTAGCTGTTTTATGTTGTCCGGTCCATAGTATACTAGTTCGTTATTTATTTTATCTATTCCCGGGGCCGTGTTTCTTTTAGCTCTGGCCATTATTTCTAGTAGTTCGTCTTTTGACGGTGGCTTTCCCAGAGGCCAGTGGTCCATTTCTTGTATTGGTTCTATTTGACTTCTCTCTGCGTTTCCTTCTTCTAGTTTCCTGACCCAATGCTGCAGTGGTATGTATTTTCTTGACTGCGTATTGTTGTTTCTCCTGTATGTTTTGGGGTGTCTAAAGGTTTGGTTTAATCTCTGTCCTGCTGGAGTGGATTCTATGTTTTCGAAGAATTCCCTGCATTTTTTTTTCTGTTCGTGCCTCCTCTCTGTGTCTCTTCTTTCTTTCCTCGCTTCTATTATCTTTTTGTCTATGTTTGGTGTATATTGTTTTCCTGTGGCCTTTATTTTCTTTAGTTTTCGTAATTTCTTTTCGTGTCTTTTCTTTTGGGCTCATAGGGGATTTGTTCCTTTTCAACGTTTTCCTCGTCGCTATTTTGATTTTTAAACCCATTGTTGACCAATTTAGTTCCTTTCCTGTTAACTGTTTTTCTATCTCCTCCTGGTATTTCTTTTTTATTCCTTTGTTTTGTAGCAGTGAGATGTTCCATGTGTCATTTGCTGTTTTGTTGTATCTTTTTTTTTCTTTTTTTCTTCTTGTTTCTTTATTACTAGTGTTCCATATAATATTTTGTGATCTGTTTTGACGTTTGTTGCTTGTTTTGCCTTCATATTTTTGACCCTGTCCCTTATTTTTCTATCCACTAGGATATGGTCTATTTGAGGGTTGATGTTTCCTTTATTCCAGGTATTAAGGCAGGTTAGGTTCTTGCTCCATGTGTTTCTAACTGTTAGATCTAACAGATGTGTCAAGTTTTTTAGCAAGCTTCCATTATCGTTTGTCCATGTGTGAAGTAAGGTTTTTCCTATGATATTCTTGTCTTCATGTGTTTGGTCGTCCTTTCCTATATGCGCGTTGAAGTCTCCTAGTATTATTGTGTTCATTTTTCTATTCCTATTTCTTCTAGTCTCTTGGGTAATCTGCCTGAATACTCGTCCTGCCCGTTTGTCGGTGGGCACATGTACTCCTAGTATGCATATGTTTTCCTTTCCAATTTGTAAGTCTGCCATGGTTATGTTTTCGTTTACTTTTCTTGTCTTTATCTGGATAGGGGTGTTCCGTCTTATTGCCCATGCGACTCCTCTGCTGGTTTTTTCTTTGTCCCCTCCACTTAGATGCCATTTGTGGTTTTGGGTAACTGCAGTTCCGTCTATCGTGTGTGTCTCTTGTATGCATGCAACGTGTATGTGTTCCATCATAAGAACCTCATCGATTTTTTCTCTTTTCTCTCTCGTTATGCATCCTCTGACATTCCATGTCGCCAGAATGATGTCATCGTGTTGTAATTCTTGACTGTTGGCTTCCTCTGTTCTTTGTGATATTTGGTACATGTTTATGTGCGTTGCTTCCTCTAATTCTGGGCGGGGTGTTATAGCCCCAGTTCGAGCGTATGTTTCTTCTGGTTGTTCTGCTTCATGTTTTTCTTGTGCAATAATCGCGCTATCGTAGTGATTTCTTTCGTTTCAGTGCTTCCTATATACTATCTCTAGTGGTGTGTTCTCTCTTCCCTGTTGGTTAGTAGGATGGAAGATTATATGCTCTCCTTCTTCTTGATGTACTATTATTGTCCTGTTTTTCATATTTGTTGTTACTGCAATTGTTTCCTACCCCCTCCCCCCCCCCCCCCCCCCCAAAACCTTCTCTTCTCAGATCTCGAATGAATGCATTTATTTTTCCCGTATTAGAGTTGTATCTATTGTAACGGGGTGCTAGTTCATGGATGGATGCCTGCATGAATGGCATGAAATGGTCTAAGTGATTTTCGATATAGTCAGCTACTTGTTTTCGTAGGGTTTTCGTCGCATTGGTATGTGGCTGTGATGTTATATTTTCTCCCTCCAGTTGGTGGTTTAATGCTCCATATAGGCAGTTTCCGTCGCCGTCGATTTTTTTGTACCAGTAATTGACGTGTTCTCGTTTCAACGTCCTGTATTAGCGTGTCCATTTTATTTGCCTTGTTTTTCAAAACCAATATTAGCTTGCTGTAAGAGAGTCTTTTTTACTAAATATTTCAAATAGAGTATTTGCAAATATAAATACAAATACTTCTTGTAAAAAGTATTTAAATGCTCGGTATTTAAATACTTTCTAGTATTTAAATACTTAATAAGTATTTGTAAATACGTATTTGCCCAGCTCTGCTGATTACCCATGGTAACCTAGGCATCATTTGTGTGGTGGACAAAAACTGAAGAAAAACTAACGCAAGGAAATTTGCAGAAGTTGCAACGCATTACCTGCTTAAGGATTACTGGAGCAATGGGCTCCTGTCCCACAGCAGCTATGGAGGCTATGCTAGACCTACTTCCTCTACATCTGCATGTAAGAAAGGAGGCAGCACTCAGAGCCCTAATGCTGCAGCAGGTACTCTATTTCAAACCAGACGATCTGGCTGATCACTTAAGGATTCTGAGGTTAATTCAATTGGTATCCACGACCAAACCCACCTACTCAATGCCAATCAAGCGGGACTTTGACCGTCTGCTTGATGTGCTAGTTGAGAGCCATCAGACGCGCAGAGTCGAAGCCCTGCAATTGGAGAAGGGGTCGCTCATCTGGCATACAGATGGATCGAAGATGGCTGAAGGGGTCGGCGTGGGCGTAGCGGGGCCTAATATTTTTTAATTATAATTGCCTTATTTATTTTAATGTCCTGGCTATCCAGAGTCCTATGCAAGACTCCAACCATCTTCCAAGCAGAAATCTAAGCTATATATCAAATAACCAGGCAGCGTTAAAAGCTCTAAGGTCCTATGCTGTTGAGTCTAAAACTGCCTGGGAATGCAAACAATTCCTGAAGGAAATGGTTAAATACAACAAGGTTACCTTGATGTGGGTGCCAGGGCATGAGGGAATAGAATAGAATGAATTAGGCGCCACCCATGCAAAGAAAGGTGATGAAGCCCCATTTTTTGGATCAGAACCATTTTGTGGCTTATCCAAGAGACACATAAGGGAGGAGATCCTAAAATGGGAAAATGAACGGAAAGAGCCTTACTGGAGAAATACACCAGGCCAAATACAAGCGAAAAGGTTCTTCACTTATTCGACAAAGAATGACACAAGTTTTCTCGAACTGGACAAGTCCGACTTAAGGCTGATAACAAGCCTCTTGAAAGGCCGTTGCCCCTTCAGATATGATGATGATTTTCAAATTTAGATCAGCCATCTTGAATGCACCGTTTTCAATTTTGTCATTATAATATCCACATCATAATTAACGACCTCGAAAGCTCCTGTTCGATTTTTGTCCTAATTTTATTACCAATATTATTGTCATTATGGTTTAATTTTTTTTTAAATTAAACATTGATTTCTTTAATGTTTTCAAAATATTTCAATTTGCGCAAATTGTTGAAAGTATACTTTCAAATTGGTTATTTTTAAATTACCTGCACTGCAGAAGTTTCGTTTAAATCCGTGAATTCCAAAGTATTTCCGTAATAACGCACGTTTTTCATCTAAACGTACTGGACCATATTCTATTTAAACTAGAATTAATGATCTAAAATTATGTAATGCTGCTACCTTTATTGACAACAAAACGAATATCAGTTTACATTCAGTATCTATAAATATATTTACTGTATCGTCGAATCATCGCAACAAGGTTCGGTATTTTTTTTACATGCGATTTTCTCGTAAACCATTAATCCCAAAAGAAAGTTTCAAGTGAAAAAGTTGCCTACATAGTTTACCTTTATTCCCTCTCGATAGATCTGTTTCGAAAAATAAAAAAAATAAATAATTGAAAATAAATTTTATCAGTAAAACTTAGTTCTGGATCGTGGACAGGTAATTGATCGATAATAGATCAAAATCTGGCGGGATCTGCAAAAAAGTAAAGAGTTGAACTGAAAACCCACCCCACATAAGACATTACTAATATTAGCAACTACATATAAGGGACTATCTAACGAATCTCGATAGACTAACAGACGCAGACAAATGATAACAGAAAGTGTGACGTCAGTGATTCGCGACCGGCCTAACGGTCGGGAGTGTTCACTGATAAAAATCCGCCAACGCGGCAGCTCATTAATGTCGGCGGCGCACGGGTCGTGGATAAGGTTATGTCATCCGTCAGTAGTTATTGTAAAATAACCTTTTCTTATAAAAAAATAGATGCTAACAATAATTAATTTATAAGCCTCTGGGCGCCAGTCACAATTAATGGCAGAGTTTGGGGGTGAGAAACAACACAAACAAAAATCAGAGAAAATCCACGTATGAAAATGTATAATTTAATGTATAAATGTATAAAAATGGTAATAAATATAATGGTAAAATAGTAAATAACAACGTGTTACACGCACACACAAACTGCAACAATTACTCTGAAAAAGTACCTATAAAGGTAAGTACTAATACATAAACAATGTTTCCCTAAAAAGATTGATAAATGTACTTAATGTATGTGAATTATATAAGACTTTACTTTCAGGGTTAACCGCAAACAGCTGTTCATGGCTTTACAAAGCACATAGTTTGGAAGGCAATACTCCCATTAATCTTTACGGATTAAAATCAAAGTTGCAGTATATTAACTTAGAGCATAGAAAACTAACAAGAAAATTACTTATACTTAAATTGCTAAAAGAAAATTATAATGCTGAGGGCTGGTTACAATAAAAAACAGGCAACTAATTCGGAAATACTATATAAGGGTGATAATAAAACGCTGCTCGTATCTAAAGCACAAGAAGCTGAGACGCAGCTTATAACAATCTGGACTAATCCCAGGTGCAGACAAAGTCAAATTTAAACGCTGTTAATTGGCAACAGTTCTTCGTAACGCTGAGAGCGATTAAATGGGAATTTGAAAAGCGTACTCACTTTGGGGCTGATATTAATACCATCTTTGAGTCTGCCGTTGACGAACTATCCCCCTGCAGCTAGCCTCCGCCACCAAATCCGAAACCTTCGTCTGTGGCACGCTGAACACAGGTATGGCATGCAGAATTAACAATCTCAACAGGCAAAAGGTGACTCCAAATTTAAGCAGATATTTCTTTCGGAGTGGTTTGATAGAATAAATCAATAAAATAAAGGCCAATTTCAACGGTACAAAAAAACCTGAAAAAGTGGACTTATTGAAATTGCCCAGGTAAATTGATGCAAACCTTTTTGAGTACTGTAATTATAATAATTAAGCACTAACCTTAGATTTTCTTAGGTCTTAACCCTCTCACAGAATTACAGGAATTGGAGAACTACTCTCTGTTCCTCCAGGATTTAAAATATCTGCCCCTTTTTTTCTAATTTTAAACAAGAAAACTCAATAAAAATCCCTAAACTAGAATTTGACATTTGTCAAATTAAAAATCAAAACATAGCCTAAGAAAAATTTCCGAATTTAAATTAACACCCTCAAAATTTTCCAGGCAATTAACTCTGCTCAAATGTCACCTAAATAGCTGCTTATTGAGAGGAAACATGGATGCAAGCCTCTAACTTGCTTCAAAATGTAATTAGGCTAGAACATTGACTTGATAATAGACGAAAGCGCATGGGAATATGTTCAGCCACCTAGGAGACTCAATGACTGGAGACGTTACTGGTTTATCAAAAAAAAGTATTGTAAGTGTATCAGAAATCATCACTACTTAGTTTAAGTTCCGTTTTTATTTTCAGAGTGCCCATGTCTCAAGAATCTGCACGAGTAGCCAACATCAGTCTTTCGTGAAAGCCACATATTTGCTTTAATAATTGATAATTTTAATTAATAAATATTTTGAATCGTTACAAAAGGACATGTTATTATTGCCGTAATCTAGAGTGTCACTTCATGTGGAGATACTATATAGTCATAATGACGAAATTCCTACACAGAATCGGAATTATAATTTCCTAACTTGTATTCGGTAATACTGACTTGTAAGTCAAAAACTCCAAGTAAGAAGTCGAAATTATATTTTTCCAACATATAACTTGGAAATTTCGACTTACAATTAGAAAAAATAAACTCAGGAGGTCGAAAAAGTGCAAACTAATTGGTGGTCCTTTGTACGCCTTCGTACTTTACATACCAGTTGAATCTCTATATTAATTAAAATATTTCTATATACCTTTATTTGCTGTTGTTTGCTATGATTTTTTGTTAATGTACAAATTTCTGTATATATTGTAATTAAAATAAATATTTATTTCCTTTTATATTATGCCCATTTAAATTGTGCTCGATATAGATATCGAGCTAGCGCAATCAACACCCGGACTATTGGTGCAACTTTTACCTCTTTGGACAGTTCACGTCCAATCAACTATTTATTCAACACTACAACAATTTATTTTCATTGTCTTCTTATCTTCTCTTGTGTCATTATATAAAACTGCCCATTTAAAGCAGAAAATGTAAATCTATTTCAGAATCCGGGTCTAGTTAACGAAATATTTTATAGCCAGAGCATTCGTTGGCGACGTATCGCATAATGTTGGCAA
Source organism: Stenurella melanura (assembly GCA_963583905.1). Lineage (NCBI taxonomy): Eukaryota > Metazoa > Arthropoda > Insecta > Coleoptera > Cerambycidae > Stenurella > Stenurella melanura. Next base: position 53,337,352 of record OY757316.1, on the reverse strand, counting down.
CTTTGATAATATTTTTTATTGCCAACACCACACCGACATCAACCGATGCAGCCGTAATTCATATGGGACAACAGTTATATGGATCCTGGTGGAAAACCGGGAAATTTATGACCGCAATAGAGTTAGCGCCATCTGTACAACGCCCATAAAACTGTTACAGGGCATCTCGGAAGAATTTAATGTGTGTTCGTGTACGTTATTGGGATTCGTGCTAAAAGAGAAGTTTGTATTTAATCGAAGGATATAAGTTTGATTTTAAATCTCATATATTTTATAATCATTTTTAAGATTCATGCCAAAATGTCTGTATTTCTTACGTCTAATACCTACCTTACACATATTTAATAATAACCATAATAATAAAATATGTTAAATATACTGTAGTACTGAGCAGGCACAAAATTATTCAATTAAAGAATAAAATATTACGACACTACATTGATTTTGTAGTTGACACGTCATATGAGGTGTATTCCTAAAGGAAACAAATTTCACAATTATTATTTATAAATGATTTACTAAACTCCCTTTCAAATACCGATTGTAGATTGTAGATTGTTTAAGGGATCGCTCGGCTCTAAACAGCCCTTCTTCACATCGACCTAAAAGATCTTTTGTGAATCACCCTAAAATTAGTCGTTGCCCAGGACTCCCAAGCTTTTTGTAAAGCTTATGATTTTCCTGAGGGCTAATTTCCCTACTTCTTCAGGCGTTAATTCCACCTTTTCTAGGTACTTTAGCCTAGTGCGGACTAACATCTTGTACTCGCAAAGAATAAGTTCCACAGTTTCTGTTGCAGTATCACAGTATCTGCAAGTATCATCATCTGCCTTGCCCATATTCTTGAGATGATATCTCAAGAGGCAAGGCTGTGTTAAAAGGCCTGTCATCAGCCTTAAGTCGGACTTATCGAGTTCGAGAAACCTTGTGGCATTCTTTGTCGAATAAGTTATAAACTTTTTCGTTCTTCTTTGGCCTGGAGTATTCGTCCAGTAAGAATCTTTCTGTTCCTTTTATCATTTTAGGACCTGCTCTATTATGTGCCCCTTGGATAAGTCACAAAATGGTTCAAGCCCAAAAAATGGGACTTCAGCACCTTTTTTGCAAGGATGTCAGCTAATTCGTTTCCTTCTATTCCCTCGTGCCCTAGCATCCACATCAAGGTAACCTTGTTGATCCTTGCTAGTTGCTTCAGGGATTATCTGCATTCCCAGGCAATTTTAAACTCAAAGGTGTAAGACCTAAGAGCTTTTAACGCTGCCGGCTATCTGATCTGATCTTTGCTCTTCGAATGCCTTTATTTCTGCATTCCTGAGCACATATATAGATCTATAGCATAAATTTCTGCTTAGAAGATGGCTGAGGTCTTTCTTAGAGCTGTGGATAGTCTACAATTAGGCCCCGCTACACCCACGCCACCCCTTCAACCATCTCCGATCAATCTGTATACCAGATACCAGATGATTGACCCTCTTTCCAACTACAGGGTTTCGACTCTGCTCATCTGACGGCTCTCAATCAACACATCAAACGGACAGTCAAAGTCTCGCTTGATACGTATTGAGTCAGTGGGTTTGATCTTGGATTCCAACTGGATTAACTCCAGGATCCTTAGGTTACCAGCCAGATCGCCTGGTTTGAGAGAGAGAGAGAGCGCACCTGTTGCAGCCTTAGGGCACTAAGTGCTGCCTCCTTTCTTACGTAAACATGCAGAGGAAGTAAATCCAGCATTGCTTCCATAGCTGCTGTGGGACAGGAGCACATTGCTTCTGTAATCCCTAAGCAGGCAAGACGTTGCAATTTCTGCAACTTTCCTTGTGCTAATTTTTCTTCAGTTTTTGGCCACCATACACATGATGCATAGGCTACCATGGGTCTCACAACCGAAAAATAAGACCAGTAGATCATTTTCGGTTTTAGTCTTAGCGAATAGCTTGCGGCACGTCCAAATAGCCACATTGGCTTTGGTAAGTGTTCTTCCTAAATGTGAGTTCCACGTAAGTTTTTCATCCAGAATTACTCCTAGATATTTAACTTCACTGGAAAAGTTAAGTACCGTTCCATTTAACATAGGAGCTCTTAAATTTAGTTCTCTTCTTTTAGTAAACGGAACAATAACTGTCTTGCTGAGGTCCTCTAACGAGCACTACCTGGATATTATGTTTAAGGCGATTTGCATCAGATTTGAAATAATAACCTCATGCCTGCCTCTCACAGTAATAAGAGATCCAGGTCCGGCTTAATAAAAAATTGACAATATGTTGTATGTCAAAATCAACACCTGTATGACAAAATTTTGTAGATCTGTTTCGATATTCGAAAAGAGGGGGAAATACTGAATACAGTAGCTCACTTAATTTGTTTGCGCATTTCATTCATCAACCTTGATTACTTGCCGTAAATCCAATTTCAATAAAATGGTCCAGACAGTTGGAACTTGAATATTTATTTCAGAGTTAATTATCAAAAAAATTTTAATTGCAGCAGTGACAATAATTATTTCACTTCTAATTTTGAAAACAATGTAGATTTGCGCACATAAATCAAAATACTGCTTAACTTTGTGAGTTTACATTTAAAAATAATATTATTTTTAATGCATGTATGTACAATAACAATAAATACGTGAAAATAATAAATACATAACTAGAATAACAAAGTGGTCTTCTATTTGTGGTCTTCTTCATTTCGTTGAATACATTTCCTTGCTCTAGTAGTAATATTTCTAATTGCACGTCTAATCATATCTGGATTATTTTTAACTTCTACGCAAGCGTTATTATCGCGTTCAAAAAGTTCCTCTCTACTATTAATGGCTACGTCGTATGCTTTGGTTTTTAAAGGTCCCCAAAGATAATAATCAACACGATTGAAATCCGATGACCTTGAAGGCCAATGATGAAGTTCATTTCGACCTATCCACATACTTGGAAAATTGTCATTTAGGAAATTTTTCACAATATTCCTAAGATGCGGTGGATCGCCATCATGCTGGTAATACATTCCCGCAATTTTTTCATTTTCCAACAACACGGGTAAAAATTTTTGCAAAAAGTCTAAATAAAGTTTACCTGACAATCTATCAGGGAGGATATGTGGCCCAATCAAATGATTGTTGAAAACACCGCACCTAATATTAACAGCAAATCGACGTTGGAATTTATTCTGTGTGTGAATTTCTTAAATTTGTTGAGAATTCTTCGATTCCGAATAATCCAGTTATTAAAATTTAACCGATGAACTTTATCCCCTTCCTCTAACCTCGGAACCTGTTGAACTAGAAACGGATAGAGATTAATTTTTTTTTAGTGTTCCCCAAACACTGACATGTGGAACACCTAGGCATGACCCACTCTTCTTGTACTAACTAATGTTTGGATTATTTCCAACAACATTTAGTATATTCTCTTCTACAGCTAAATGTGCCTTACTTGATGGTCATTTAAGGTGGTCGTTGGATACCGCCCAAAAGTTTTATGATCAGGAATTTGGCGTCCAGGAAATCTTCTTTGACATTCTCTCACAGCAGCCCGTCCATTGCCATCACAAATTCCATACACGTAGATTATATCCGCATATTCACCATTTTAAAATTTGTAAGGCATATTATGTACTTTGTAATGTGGATAAAAATATTAACACAAATAACAAATACTTTAGAATGATAAAACGCAAGTATTGTCGAACCAGTAAATATGAATCGTCAAATACTAAAATTTTCAGCATTGCATACTAGACGACAAAGCAGCTATGTTATAAAATCATCTCTTAAGTTTTAGTAAATGGATTATTCTGAATCGAAGCATTCTTAACAGATGTCTGTTTACAGATGAGGCAAAATTTACAAGAGATGGTGTTTATAATTTAAGAAATTCACATGTTTGGATAGAGAAGAATCCACATGCTATAAGACCGAATAAATCCCAACACCGATTTGCTGTTAATATGTATGTCGTATGTATTTGGTGCGGTGTTTTCAACAATCATTTGATAGGGCCACATATCCTCCCTGATAGATTATCAGGTGAACTACATTGTTACAATAATTCACTTACCTAGTCTAGAAGTCTAAGAATTGTCACTGCTGCAAGTTAATTTTTTTGGTTAATTAAACCCTGAAATAAATATTCAAGTTCCAACTGTCTCGACCATTTTAATGAAATTGGATTTACGACAAATAATCAAGGTTGATTAATGAAATACGCAAACAAATTAAGTGAGCTACTCTATTTAATTCTTTCCGCTCTTTTCGAATATCGAAACAGATCTACAAAATTTTATCATACAGGATGTTGATTTTGACATACAACATATTGTCAATTTTTTATTAAGCCGAACCTGGACTTCTTTTTTCGTTTCGTATATTATGAAGTTCTATCAAGAAAAATAAGTGAAACATATATTCTAGTTATGAACCGATTATACAGGGTTGTTCAATATTAACAAATGATGAAAGAAAGATTTGGCCAAAATCAATAAAACAGGTTATTTTCTCAGTAAGGATGGACGATGGATGTATTAATGCCGGGTAATGTGGAACCGCCAAACTGCCCTCTATCCACAAGTAACGCATGTACCTTTAACTGCGGTAAAGGGGCTCGTTAACAGGAACTGCAGTTATGCAAGTTTAAGAAAAGAATAATAAAAATACTTGAACATTAAGAAAGCATATGTTTTGATGAGGTACATCATCACATTGTAAGCGAAATTTACGAACGAAAACTAAAAACTGTTATAAGCATCACTAAGAAAAGTTCTCATATCACTTTCATTATCTGCTATGCTCTAAGAAACAGGACTAATAATGTCTCTAACTGAAAACAACGTGTTAGGTCATTGTACGCGGGCTCTTGTACTATAAGGAACGTAGAGTATATTTGTTTTATCTCCCACTCTAACAATAAAAAACCACTTCCTAAGGACTCACTATTTCCATCTACAGATTTTCCTTCCAAGTTTCTTTAAGGGTAAATTCTTGATTATATTTGTACTTTAGTATGCGGAAATAATTAGTCATAGAATTTTAATAAAATTCGGGGCAGATGTCATAAAAAATTTAGAGAAGAAGCTTCGTTGACATACATAAGTTTTACAAAAACTATGCTAGGCGTCGGTCGGTGTCGAGACGTAAAAATGCAAAAATAAGAATCTAGATATCAAATATACAAGTTTTGCAAAAGTGAGACTAGGCGTCGGTCTGCGTCGAGACATAAAAATTCAAGAATATGAATCTACGTTCCAAAATTCGGCGTTGAGAAGTAAAAATGCAAAAATATGAATTTAGGTATCAAAATTTATCAATAACACAATTTTACAAAAAACGACGCTAGGTATCGGTTGACGTCCAGACGTAAATATGCAAGAACATAAGTTTAGATATCAAAATTCATCAAAGACACGAGTTTTATAAAAACGACGCTAGGCGTCGGTCGGCGTCGAGGCCTAAAAATGCAAGAACATGAATTTTGATATCAAAATTAATCAAATAGTAGTTTTACAGAAGGGGCGCAAGGCGTCGGTCGGCATCAAGGCGTAAATATGTAAGATTAATTTAGGTATCAAAATTGGTCAAATACAGAAGTTTTACAAAATTGAGGCTAGGCGTCGGTCGGCGGCGAGACGAAAAAATGAACAGTATGAATCTAGGTATCAGAATTTATCAAATTCAGAAGTTTTACAAAAAACGACGCTAGGCGTCGGTCGGCGTCGAGACGTAAAAATGCAAGAACGCAAATTTAGATATTCATGTTTAACAAATACACAAGTTTTATAAGAACAACGCTAGGCGTCGGCCAGCGTCGAGACGTACAAATGCAAGAACATAAATTTAGATATAAAAGTTTATTAAATACACGTTTACAAAAACGTCGCTAGGCGTCGGTATGCGTCGAGAAGTAAAAATGGAAGAATATGAATCTAGGTATCAAAATGTAATAAATACACAAGTTTTACAAAAACGATCCTAGGCATCGGTCGGCGTTGAGACGTATTAAAGAGAAATCTGAGGCCTTGGTTTCTAGTATATACACCAAATCCCAAGTTTCTGTACTCTTACACCTAGCTCTGCTTATTTATTCCTATTTACCCCTACCTATCCTCCCCCACCCCTTCAACGGAATCATGTTAAAATATGATTTAGTTTCTGATGTCGTTATAATACATACGTGTACCATATTTCAAGTGAAAAATATAAAAAATCCGAGGCCTTTGCTTCTAGTACATACACCAAATTTGAAGTTTATTGATTTTTCCCTATTTACCCGTATTTAACCCCCAACCCTTCAACGGAACAATGCCACAAAAAAAGTTAGACAGACCGACAGAGAGAAAAGTTTTTTTCGCTCAAATTTAAAATCTCGACCTTTCATGACGTTATAAACCTATTTCAAAAAAAAATTGTAATTTTTTTTACGATTACTATATACTTCCTATCCACGACGTGGATGTGGAAGTAATTAATAGGCGAGTCTGCCTGGGATTTTTCCCAAAAAATTTCTATGCCATTTGAGTTAGCCACGGACTCTTATAGGAAAAATTCCGTTGAACAAGATTTTCTTATGAAAAATTTTCCTAAACAGCGAGCTTCATGGTCAAATAATTGTCTAAACTAAATTTTTTCGTTTTTATTTAATAAAATGAAAACGGTTTGACGGATCCGAAAAAATCTTAATTCAATCGAAAGATGTTTTCAATACGCATCGTTTGGCGTTATTTTGTCACCCTGTTCATTTGTTATAGCCGAAATAAATTTCTTAATTAACAAATTGATTATTCCGAAACTAATGAGGTCAGGATAGTGTTTTTCTCACAATACATGCCTTCTATACCAATCAATATACCATATTTCTTTTAGCCCGATATCTCCAAAACTTTTGGATTATTTAAACAATTGGCATAATTTGTTAATTAGCAAATAACCCTTTTTTCGAAAGTTTGATCGACTTCAAACCAACTTTAAACTATAAATATTGATGTCGGCATAACCCCATAGAAGTCTGCACGAATGCAACCTTTTGCTTTTGTTTATTTAAAGTTTAAATTAATTTTGCAAATTAAGAAATGGAATATCTCGGCTCTGGGTAAGCTTATCGAAATGGGGTTTTGTGCATATGAAAACGCTTGGAGAAAGAAAAATGTTGAGACCAGAAAGAACTTGATCGGATAACCGGAACCGGAAATAAGAGTGATTTGCGTGAGAGGCTCTAATTTGTTTATTAACAACTTTTTGGACACGAGGTTCGGTGCAAATGAAAGCTAATAAGTTTTTTCATTAACCACAAAAAGTTCTACAAAAAATATTCAATCCCTGAAGAGTTATACGCGTTTTTGACTCTTAAAAAATCTCTCCCGCAACGTGAAAATAGTCATATTTAACGCGCAATGGGGTGGCGGGTTCGATCCTCGGTGTAGGCAAATTTATTTTTTCGTCAAATATGTTTTTTTTATATAACTAAGTATTTTGTATGATAATAAATGTTTTTACTTTCTGAGAAATTTTTTAAAACGTCGTAAATAATATTTTTTGCAATTTTCATTAAATAAATGGCTATCTTGCAACAAACATATCATTGTTCTTGTCCAACGAGGGTTTCTCGGTAGCTTTTGTTTTGTATTACTACTTTTGTGAAAGAGAAGGCTTGTTTTACTTTATTTGAGGGGGGTGCCTGTAGAAAAAGTACCAAAAATGAAATAATAATGCCATTAAAATAGTTAAATTTTTTGATTATTTCTCATTTATAAATAACAAAGTGTGTGTTTTTTCATGAGACTTGAACTTTTTTTCATTACAAGAGAAATGTGAAAAAAAAAATGGTTTCTTTTTTATATTAATTTGTTTTCTTTTCGACTGGCACCCCCTCAAATAAAGTAAAACAAGCATTCTCTTTTACAAAAGGTGATAAAAGAAAACAAAAACTACCGACAAACGCTCGTTGTATAAGAACAATCATATGTTTGTTGCAAGATAGCCGTTTATTTAATGAAAATTGGACAGCATTAAACAGAAAGGAACCAACACCCTCAGCTAAAATCAAGAAACAAGCTTGCAAAGAAAGGTTTTGCATCTTAATTACAATATTGAAACTACACCATTAAATTCTTATATGGAAAATGAGTTGGACTTTTTCAGCTGAACACACATTACGATATTCTACATTTAAATAAATTAAGAAACTATTTTTTTAAATTTTGTGGGTTCGTTTTTTAAATTTTGTGGGTTGGCTCCTTTCTGTTTAATGCCGTCCAATTGCAAAAAAAATATTTACGACGTTTTTAAAAATTTCTCAGAAAGTAAAAACATTTATCTTAAAAAATACTTGGCTGCATGAAAAATATAAACAAATTTGACGAAAAAAAAAATTGCCCACACCGAGGATCGAACCCGCCATCCCATTGCGCGTCAAATCTTACTATTTTCACATTGCGAGAGAGATTATTTTAAGGGACAAAATGCGTATAGCTCTTCAGGGATTGAACATTTTTTGTAGAACTTTTTGTGGTTGATGGAAAAATTTGTTGGCTTTCATTTGCACCAAATCTCGGGTCCAAAAAGTTGTTAATAAATAAATTAGAGCCTCTCACGCAATACCACTTTTACTTCCGATTCCGGTTATCCGATCAAGTTCTCTCTAGTCTCAAAATTTTCCTTTTTCCAAGCACTTTCATATGCACGAAACCACATTTCGATACGCTTACCCAGAGCCGAGATATTTAATTTGTTAATTTGCAAAATTAATTTAAACTTTAAAAAAAGTAAAAAGTTGCATTCATGTAGACTTCTATGGGGGTTATGCCCGACATCAATATTTATCGTTTAACGTTGGTTTGAAGTCGATTAAATTATCGGAAAAAAAAGTTATTTGCTAATTAACAAATTATGCTAATTGTTTAAGCAATCAAAAAGTATTGAAGATACCGGGCCAAAATAGTTTCGGAGTAATCAATTTGGTAATTAAAAAATTTATTGTAGCTATAACAAATGAACAGGCTGACAAAATGACTTGTGTCTAGCGCCAAACGGCGCGTATTGAAAATATCTTTCGATTGAATCAAGATTTCTTCGGATGCGTCAAACTGTTTTCATTTTATTAAATAGGAACGAAAAAAAAAAATGTTTAAATAATTATTTGACCATGAAGCTCGCGGTTTAGGAAAATTTTTTATAAGAAAATCTTTCTCAGCGGAATTTTTCCTATAAGAATCCGTTGCTAACTTAAATGGTATACAAAATTTGTAAAATCACCTTTTTTACCCCAGGCAGACTCGCCTATATTGACTTAAATTTTTCACAAAACACAAGTGCCCCAATTTAAATATAATTTTGTAGTATATGAAACCGAAATTACAGTAAATTTCTTCAAAAATAAACAGAGAATCGTTGAAAAATTAAATCATCTACTTATAACTGACAGACTGACAGACATATTTCATAAGCATGTGCCTACTTTTATTAGCTATAAACATAAATATCCATCCTGGTATACCCCTGCAATAATCAACAATATCAAATTAAAAAATTACTACCGTAAAAAACACAAACAAACGGAACTAGATATACATTTGGAACAGTTTAAACAGCTAAGATCGTTAGCTAAATCAGACATCCAAGTAGCATAAAATTATACCTCAATAGAGTTGAAAGTAATGTTAAAAATGATTCTAAGTATTTTTGGAATTATATTCACACAAAAAAACAACAATCTAGAATACCAGGTAAAGTAGTTAATGACGATGTAGTTTTTGATGGCTTTCAACCTGTTGTTGATGGATTCAGCGATTACTTTAGTAGCGTTTACTAAACATCAACCAGCCCTGATACCTCTGCTGAATTAAATTGTTTTAATTATATAGATGTCTTTAATATACGTGAATTTACCGAAAAGGACTTACTGAATTCCGCCAATAAATTGAAAAATAAAATGACGTCAGGTCACGACCAAATCTCTAGTTTTTTAGTGAAAGACTGTAGATATGCCTTTATAACTCCTTTACTCTTTATTTTCAATCTCATTTTAAAAATCTCCGTTTTTCCTGACATTTGGAAAACTGCGAGAGTATGTCCGATACTTAAATCTGGTGATCCTTCCAAATTAACTAATTATAGACCTCTTTCTATTCTTTGTAATTATGCAAAACTCTTTGAGATATCACTCTATAGTTATATTTATCCTGCGGTAAACATTTTTATCTCACCACACCAACATGGTTTTATGGAGGGACGCTCCACCATAACAAATTTAGCAATTTTCTCTCAATATGTGGCTAATACACTCGATAACCATGGCCAGGTAGATGTAATATACACCGACTTTGCTAAAGCATTTGATCGCATTGACCACGGAATAATTTTAACCAAGCTAAATAACTTTGGATTTCATGAATCACTTATAACACTGATTAGGTCTTACTTGACTAACAGAGTTCAGTTTGTATCTTACAACGGGTTCTACTCTAAACAATTTATTGCTACTTCCGGAGTACCTCAAGGATCTAACCTTGGACCATTATTATTCTTGCTTTTCATTAATCGATTGTGAAAGGTGCTATTTGCTGACGATCTAAAAATCTACCATACCATAGAGAATGATGAGGACTGCTTATTTATACAGAACCAGTTGAGAAAGATCGAAGTTTGGTGTGACGAAAATAATCTTCACTTAAACACTCAAAAATGTAAAAGCTTAACTTTTACACTAAAGAAACATTACACAGAATTTACTTATCAGCTAAAGTCCACAAACTTAAGCCGATGTCAATCTATAAAAGATCTTGGTATAATGTTTGACCCAAAGCTGTCATTTACTGACCATATTAACCAGACTACAACCTCTGCATTAAGAATGTTGGGTTTTATAATACCAAACTGTCGCAATTTTCATGATCCCACTGCGTTAAAGGTCCTTTATTTTGCTTATGTCAGATCAAAGTTAGAATATGGTTCCTTAATCTGGCACCCGTTTTATAATGTACATGAACTGGCCGTTGAAAATGTTCAGAGGAAGTTTCTAAAATTCTTTCAATATAAAATCACAGGAGTGTACCCCGAAAGGGGGTACTCTCAGCACCTGTTGTTAAATTCATTGAGTTTTCAATCGCTTCATCTAAGAAGAGTGTTATTTGCAGTAGGATTTATTTACAAACTTTTACATAATAAAATTGATTGCATAGGCCTTGTGAACGAAATAACATTTCGAGTTCCGCGATTATCCTTAAGAGTCTCGTCTATTTTTCACTTATCTATCGCTAGAACTAATATATTGTCACGATCACCTGTTTATACAATGTGCAATAGTGTTAATGGCGTTGCTATGTACTGTGATATATATCATAATAACTTAAGCGAGCTGACGAGAATTATCACGGACCATATCAACCTCATTTGACATTCATTTATATTCTTACCTAGCTTAAGTTAGTTTACTTAATTTTATCCACTTTTTGTTATTTTATTATTTTTGGCACACTTTTTATTGCTTACATATATACGTTTTTTCTCTCTCTCCTTTGTCTCTTCTTTTCTTTTTCTTCATATATTTTTAACTTAGTTTAGTTTAGTTACACAAACTTAGTTTATACAACTTAAATTTTGTCCTGTAATTGAATTACTTTGTATTCTGTTGGGCAATAAAGTATTTATTACTATTATTATTATTATTATTATTATTATTATTATTATTATTATTATTATAACTGCTGAAAATGAATGAGTCCATTGTATTATGAGTATTGCAAAGTACAAAGCAGTAGTTAGCAGTTAAACTACGACATGTATCTCTCAAAGTACCTATCGCATTCAGTTTTGCATCCACACTTTTCCAAAACGTGACAATTTCCATTCGTTTCACAACAGATGGTGTGTCCCTTCAATGTAAACGTGGCCTTGTGCTACGCTAGTCTTCTGTGTTTATTATTATTATTTTTTAAATTACTTATAAACTAGTAATCCTCCTTAACAAATTTTTCTAAAGCAAATAAACGTATTTCACATTTTTATTCGCAAATATTGCACCAGTTTGGATTCTAAGAGCTAAATCAGAAAGTATGGCAGGTCAAATCCTTATAATTGGTCTTATAGACACCTATACCAAGAAGTGGCTTGATTCTATGATCAAATGTGGTTTCCTATAGAATTTTAGTGAAACAAATAAATTCAATTCAAATTCAACGTACCACATAAGTACATTTTTTTCGATGTAATAATTGTAAAGTTAAATTGTAAAATTCTAAAAATAAAAAATAAATCAAATAAAAAAACACAACGCCGCTGCGGACAGGATTCGAACCTGTGCGGGCAGAACCCAATGGATTTCAAGTCCATCTCCTTAACCACTCGGACACCGCAGCTGTACCGACTAATTGCTAATTTAGAATTGACAAGATACATTCCCTCCCTATTTTTATTCTGTTAAACTTTAAAAGTAATTTAAATATAGAGTATACGGAAATGAGACGTGATTCAATTTCTACTAGTATCACACTTCAGAATGAGAATACATTAAATATTGATGACTTACCAAACGCCCTCGCAATATATACTTTACTATATGCGCTGCTGTATTTCTGGTGGCCTAGACACGATCGAACAATTTTCCCTGGCCACCTAGTACTGAGTGAACAAACTCACAAATCTGATCATTTCTGTCTATCTAAACTCATTAAAGTGAATAGATTTCTTTTATGCCGATTATTGATCACGTGACGTTTTGTACAGCGCCAGTTGACAACAGAATTATGTGATCTGTGAAAACTTCAAGTAGACAGTTATGTTTATGTAGTTTTTACACAGGTTTTGATAAAGTTCTAGTTCATTAAAAAACAAATTGACGAAAATCTAATATTGTGACTTGTGCAAGGACTTAAGTGTACGTTTTGTTACTTCGTGTCTAGTGATAATTAAAAGTGCAATTGAAAAAATTAAGAGCAAGGTAAGTTTTCTCTAATTTCCTATTTTTGGGGGTTATCAAAGGGTATTATATGTGTATTCCTATATATGATGTCATAGTTATGCTTATAGGCAGTTTTTAGCGGATTTACACCATATACGCCAAAATTATCATCGTTTTATTTATAGACTAGTGCGAGATACCATGGGGTAGGTCGGTTAATGTTTACCTCTTTGCCGGGGGTTAGAACAGCCATGTTTGCAGTCAGTATTCCTTTTTTTAGTTTTTCTCTAATAGAAAAATATTAAAATGTAAATTTCTTCTAATAAACACATCTTTATCTTATTGTATATGTTTGTAGTTACTCAATAGATTTGTTATATTTAGCCATAAAAATGGATGTACCAAAGTATTCCATTTACAATTTTTATACAAATTAACAACAATTCATAAATAATTTGGCCTTGTTTCATGCATAAAATGTATTGACTTAGAGCTCGTCTGACCTTAACTGTTTATAAAAACGTTATACAGTTTAATGTCAATCATTATCTGTTTTGAAATTAAAATTGTCATTCGTTGATGTAAATCGAAGACATTGACCGAGTGCTGTTAAGTATAATATAATATGCACGTTAGATATTGCAAAATTGCGTGGATATTAAACACACATTTTGGCGCGATTTTCAGCTCATTTCTTTAACTATAGGTAAATCAGGGTATTAACACCTACTTGTTTATAATGTTTGTGTTGGTACGTAAGTAGGTATATTCTTCACGAGATTCTTCTCCGTCAGGGGCGGACTGACAAGGGGAAGGCCCAGTTGAATTTCAGCCCTAAAACACTTGTGGCAAAAGTTTTCAGAAATTCTTTCAAACAAACTCGATTTGAAAAGGACAAATTGTATTTATTGAAAAAATTACACGTCACAACGTAAGTCAAAACTAAAGAGTGACAACCCTAGTAGCACCAATATTGCACTAATATATAATCCATATAGGACCAATATATGAATATTGGTCCTATAAAGGACCAATATTCATATATTGGTCTTATGTAGATTATATATTGGTCCAATGTGTTGTGCTACTACTGCTACTGGTACTTCCCTATACCTACGCAATCTTACTGAAGTATTTGCGTTTAGTAAATTTTCGATCGTGGCCACCACCTCCTTCTATGCGTTTTCTAACACCCTTTATCTTTTTTCACGGCAATAGGTGTTTTCACTATGTGCAAATTTACTTTTTTGATATTATTAAAATGAAGTATTTATTATACTAAAGCACTAATTGATATTTAAACAGCATTCTATCGTCCATCAAATTAAAATTTCAACAAATGAATAACATAAAGTTTTAGTAATTGAACGAGTAAGCGAAAGACGCTGTGACGTCATCGGTTATATTAGTTTCTTTAATCGCGTTTAAAAATTGTTAAACACTACATTTTATTCACTTTATTTACGTTTTACTTGTGATTAAATAAGTAACGCCTACCTAATATGGGATTTGTAAAAGCTACTTTAGGAAATTTATCTGCAAAAAAAAAACGTGTCTATAATACGAAATGACACTGACAATATAACTGATGGCGTCATGAGTGCGTAGTGAATTGATGTAGTGTCTTTGGTGAAGAAATCTCAATATAAAATTAAAATGGCTTATTTTAAGTTATTATTCGACTGTTTCTCAAAATTCAAGTGTTTTTAACTATAATAAAGCATTACCTTCACAGTGAAAGTGAATTTAAAATTTGTGAAAACACCTAATTTACTAAAGCATGTTTGTAGTGGAGTAAAAGAAGGATGTGTACTTATAGTTTTTTAACAGCAATATTATGATTTCATACCTACCTTCTGGGATATCACCAGGAGTATATCTGAGTTTTGAAGTTGCAAAGCTTATTGCGTTATTTTTATGGACAATTTTGGTTTTGAATAGCGTTTTTTTTTTTGTAAAAAGGCAAATCTCCGGTTCTAGAGATCCGATCGGGACACACAAAAAACCAAAAACAATTAAAATACAAACAAATCTGCCTCAAAAGTTAATTGTCGTCTATCTGAACTCGAGATATTTAACTTTTAACATCTTGCGAGACATCTTGTAAAAAGATAAAATGCAGTAAATATGCCCACAATGAAACAGAGTTGTCTCTGAACAGAACAAATATTTGACATTAGTCAATAAAAATAAGGTTATATTTTGATAAAGAGAAGTTAGCAGAATATCATATTCCCCTAATACATACGGGCCATTATCAAATTAGGAGCAATTTTGTCTGGATTTTTTTTTATAGTAGATAGAAGTATTATATAAAGACGCCAAATTTGGTAACTAAAATCTTTATTGCATTAGTAATTGTTTGTATATAATTGGTTAAATCAACCAACGATAATTATGGGAAAAAAACGAAAATAACTACTTAAATGCATAGCCACGGTAATGTTATAACATCCACGGTAATGTTAAATGCTGAACAGTTTGTTTTCAATTGGTCATTTTTTTTGCACTCCTTTATTTGGAAATAACTTGAGTAGTAAGGTATATGTGATTCTTTTAATTCACACAAAATTTCATTTGTAGAAACACTTTGTTTATCGGAAACCACGGGCCAGTCAAAGTTTTTGCCACTTCTAACCATGAATTCTACTCGAAGAATTTCATCACTTTGGGAAGTTAAAAGTCCTGAAAAAAAAATCTTACAGTTTTCTGCAGAATGCATGACCTTGTTACCTGGGTAACAACAACCCATTCGCCAATTTTTGTGTTTTCTTCAGATTTTCTACAATCAGCTGACTCTGACTCTTCAAGAACTTATACAGAAGTTTTTCCCAAACATGTCGAAGTCAAAGGAAAATAATTCCAATAACTTCCGACTTCACATCTTCCACATGTTAATGTATTGAAACAAAGGGTGTTTTTTTAGTGGTTCCATAAGAAATTATTCACTTTCATTGTACTTTCCACTGTCGAAAAATCTTCTAGAACCTCATTTTCGATATTTTTTATGTCCTGTTCAGTAACAAGTTCAATTTTAATTTTTTTGTAGTCTTTTACTGCAGTAGGTAATAAATTTTTCCCTTATTTTTTTCTGCATTTTTCTGAACTTCTCTTCCATTTTCCAATTTCTTCGTTTTGTTTTGATATTAAAGCTTTACTTACTCTTTTTCTTTCTAGGTACTTCTTTTCTACTATTTCTCGCTTTGGAATTAATTATATAATTTTCACCTGGAGTTTTAATCCTCTCCGCCGGCACTTGATTATCTTCAGAATGAGCTCTTTGATCACTGATTGGAGGAGTATTTGTATTGAGAATATTTTGAAGTTGTTTGTTTTTTCTCAATATCTCTTATTATTTTCATTCCATTATTTTCGTTTTCTGTATTGTTTTCTCGATGCTAAATCATTTATGAGCTTTAATTTTCCTTCTTCTACCCTTTTCACAAATCTTTCCTTTTGCCTGTTTTTGTTGCCGCTTGTATTTTTCACGTTTAATCTTTTCTCCCTCTTTCACATTCTCTCCTTTTGAGTTTTTCTTCCTTACTAATTTTGCCTGTATTTTTCCTTTTTGGTGATGATTTCTTAACATTGTCTTGGTTGATCTTGAAAGATGTAAAAAAACATATTTCATTCCAACACAATTACGTTGTGAATTGTGACTAAGTTGTAGAAATAGACGCAATAATCACATTCCCATGGCTAGGTGACATTACCATGGATTTCATGATGATCCATGGTAATGTTTCCTTATTTATCCATGGTAATGTCAATATGGCAACCTTACTTCCTTACTGTATAAAATATATTGTTGATTCACCTGTTACACATAATAGATATCTCAAAAACATAAGTAATAACCAGTCTCAGCGACTTATTCTTTATATTTTACCTATTATTAATTTTCCTGCATTTAGGGTTAGTTTCAACCCCTTGGGGCATTCTTTATTATTTAACATCACGCTACAAAATCTTTAAAAGCCATTACGGAAGATTTCAGGCCAATTCATTCACTGAACGTAAATTCCGAAGTTTTGCCGTCTAAATAATATGTGATTATCAAGGCTTTTTACTCGGGGCCTGCGGAGGATCGGAGGGAATTTGCCTCCCTACTCTTGAACCAGTCCGATCCTGATCGACTTAATAGGTACCTATTGTGGTAGCAATGGGTAATTTAACTTATCACAATAAATATTATCTTCAAATGGACAGTGATTTATACTGTTTTATATTGTAGTTGTTTACTAGGTGTCTCAGAAATTCATAGATAAGTGCGGCAACGTTTCAATGTACTTGGTAAATTATTCAGTTGAGTCGATTGTATTTCATTTTTGACAATTAAATGGCCAATTTAGCTTGACAATTGAGCTTGAGAAAATCATTACATATTTCCACCAAAATATTGTTTGATTTTTGTTTTGATTTGTCCATTGTAATTACCTACCTACAGAAATACAGACATAATTATTATTGCCAATGCTGTTGTTAAATATGGTTTGTAATACTTTATGGACCAGTAGTCAGAACTAAATCTTAGCCAGGGCTCATTTTCTTCTTGTTATAGCTAACTCCAACACTTCTTATTAACGTTCGGGATTGGCATTCTTCTCTTAAAGAACGTTCGCCTGGATTTTTTTACTAAAGCTCAATTTGTTCTTAGCTTAGCTCTGGCCAAGCGCCCTTAGGGTACGGCCTTCATTCATTATCGAGTTACTCATTGCAATTTGTAATTTTTGTTACTTTATATTAGGCATTGCTGTTGAAGGAAAAATTGTACATCATTTTGTGATATCGTTTCAAAATTACTCTCGTCTATATCCTGGTAGGTAGTATATTATAATACAAGTGTATAAGTAAGCCTTTAAAGCACGCACGAGGGTCCTAAAGGAGTAAGTGCTTTAAAGGCTACTTATACACGTGTATTATACGCTATTTTTTATTATACCTGCACTGCAAAGTAGAAATTAATTAATATTGATTCATTTTACAAGGTAATCTCTAAATTTAATTTTTAATCGGTAACATAGAGACGGTTAGAAATTTTTTGTTCGGTTGCTAAATACCCGTGCATTTATTATTGTTTAAAATTGGTTGCTACCCAAGCAGTGATTTAAAGGTCCGATTTTGCACGTCCTTTAGTTTCAAAAACAGATTATAATTCAGGTGCAATAAAAAACATTTTAAGTTATGTAAGACGGACCTCAATAATTAGGGAAAAGTTTGTAAATGAATGGAACTAATTATGAAATTGTCTGGAAAATTGTATCTAATAGTGGTAACTAATTAATAGTCAAAAATGTCATATGTCCCTTTGTTTTGATTAGGAACTGAAGATCTGCAGTGCCCTGGTAAGTTAGTTCTATATTATCGACAGTCTTTTTAGAAAGAATTAGTGCTCTGCACGAAGGATAGCAGTTTGTTCCAGAGTAGATCCCATAATTCCTCTGGCTGTAATAATTGCCTTACGAGATATCTATATCTTGATCCATCTAGTATGTAGGCGCATGTTCAGAGGACAGTGCCCTTTCTTCAGCTCTTCCTTCCATCTTTTCGAAGATCGTGGAAATATTCCGACGATTCAGTATCAACTTAGAGGTAGGTCACTTTTTTATGCAAGATGTCTTAAGACCTCATATATAAATATATTTGTCAGTGAAACCTCTTCTTAGATATTTGCTTGCACACAGTAACGAACAGTACGCCAACACTAGTTTTCTCGTTATTATTTGATCCACCTGTGTATTATTACTGACATTCAGTACTCAGAAGATACATTTCATATATATCAAGTCATCTCAACTAGAGAACACAACTATGTATGGAATGGACCTCATAGGTGATGAGACACTGGTCATTTTCTAACTCATGACCACTAGAGCTGTTGTGCGCCCCAGCCCTTGACCCGACGCATTCCACATTGTATTATTGAATAGTGTTTGCTGCTTCCTTAGCTTCCAGTTCCATTGTAACAGGCAAGGAAGTAAGTGCAAGGGTGGTCGTTGCAATTGTTGGAGTCTTCTTCGTGGTTTCTGTTATATCTAGCCAGGATAGCTTTTGAACTTGACAAAGGCGGGTCCTAACTACGATACAAAATACTAAATTACATAATTAACAGTTCGATTTGTTTTCATTGACATAACTCAGCAGACTGCCGCAGTCGTCGAAAACTAACTTATTTTGCATTTACTTTCATATTTTGTTCCATTTCTATGTGCAGAGATATAATTGGGTCATCGTCGCCTTACTGGAAAATAATGGATGGTGTGGCGGTTAAGGACAAAAATATCTGCTAGCCAAGATTAAGATTTTTTAGTGCCTTGTGAACCATAAGCTGGCTGGGTAGACGTTTTTCAGTTTTAATTATTTTTGTGAGAATTTCAAGTTTTTGTCCATTTTTGCTATTTTGATGGCAAATTGCCCAAGGACCGACCGATAGAAATGTCTGCCACTACGGTACAGTACTGTACACGTACACGCCAAAGCAAACATTTTGCGCTAGATTATCGCGCACCGACTGGAAGTTTCATCTGCCAGCAGGTATGTGAAGTACATATAGTAACTACCTATGCAGACATATATCAATAACCATTGGATTAAAAAAAAATGTTCTGCCGTCCCTATCCACCTACCATATCAAAAATTTCCAAAGTTTGGTACTTATATGGTCTCCTCGATTACCGACTGGTAGACAGTAACCTTTCATAATCGAATTTGCAGGGTATTTCCCTCACTAATGGTCTAAGTAACAGGATTAATAATGTATCTAGCTGATACAAATGTGTCATCAGATAATTACACGCTGGCTTCTGTACTATAACATATTGGTGTTTTATATCAGGATCCATTGATTGATCCTTTCATCCTCATCGTTTAATGTTTTCTTGGACTTATGAAAAGTTTTAAAAAATGTTACAGTTCGTGTGAAACCTTTTGTGCATTTTATATTAAAAATATTGCTTGTGTCTTGTTCTACATGATGTTATGATAATCTAAATATTCGGTCATTGTGCAATTTGTCCTTATTGTCCAAAATTATTTTTGGATTTAGATTTATTATATAAGGTTCCAATAGGTGTAGCTTTTATCTTGTGACGTCGATTCCACCACAAATGTTAAAATGTTTATGTTTACCTACTATATAGAATTATACTATAGCTGCGGACATGCATGCTTGCGTGCATTCATACACAATAAAGAAATTGGTATAAGTATTTAATAATAGTGGAGTAAAAAAATCGGTAAAGGTCTTTACACAGAACTTCCCTCGTTGTTTGTGCATGGCGGTCACTCTAAAAAAATAATAATTACGAAATAACATTGAGAATAATAATCGGAATATAGTTATTGCTATTATTACAAAGAAAACTTGATAAGTTTTGGTCAAAAAAATATACAGTTTGCTCATCCAACAGCAAAAGCTCAATACTAATAAACAGGTGCCACATATGGCAGGCTTGCGCAAATACCTTTACAAATGTCCACCATGACTGAATTATTTCTTGGGATGACCACCCTGTACATTTTTCAATAAAAGTATAATAGGTGTATATGTCAGATATTATTGCCATCCGTCACATCAATCCAACATTCGCGTAATGGAGTGGAAGTATAGTGGTGGTTAAAAAATTTCACTTTTATTTTAATTTTTGAAAAATGTTAAAAAAAAAAATTTAATTTTTTCTTCTGAAATAGGTTTAAAATGTCAAACGTAGAAATTTTAAATTTGAGCAAAAAGGAAAGTTTCCGTCTATTCTATAATAGTGGTAAAAGTTTAAGATTTAAAAATTACCCATTTTTTTTAAATAGGTTTAGAATGTCATGAAACGTGAAACTTTTAAATTTGAGTAAAAAAAGTTTCCATCTATTCTAGTGTTAATTTTTTTTCCAAACTGGTAACAAAATGTTGCAAATTTTTTTTCCGAAATTGGTTTGGAATGTCATGAAACGTGGAAATTTTA
Organism: Stenurella melanura; assembly: GCA_963583905.1. Lineage (NCBI taxonomy): Eukaryota > Metazoa > Arthropoda > Insecta > Coleoptera > Cerambycidae > Stenurella > Stenurella melanura. The sequence continues at coordinate 53,316,513 of OY757316.1, read as the reverse complement.
AATTTGAGCAAACCAAATTTTTCGTCTATTCTATAGTACCTAGTGATAAATAGATTAAAAATGTTTTCAAATTTTTCTAAAAAATTTTCAAAAACATTTTTAAATTTGTTTGAATAGTTTTAGAATGCCATGGAAACGTGGATAGTTTAAATCTGAACAAAGAAAAAAATTCTATCTTAGTGGCAACATTTTTTAAAAATAGTAAACAAAATTTCTAATTTTTCTTTTAAATAGATTTAGAACGCTATCAAACGTGGAAATTTTAAATTTGAAGAAATAAAAAAAAATCCATGTATTTTAGTGGTAAAAAAAATTTCAAAAATGTTGGTAAAAAGTTTCAAAAAATTTTCAAAATTTGTTTTTTCTGAATCAGGCTTAGAATGCCATGAAACGTGGAAATTTTAAATTTGAAGAAAAAAAAAATATTTTCCAAATTTTTTTTTCAGAAATAGGTTTAGCGTGTAATGAAACGTGGAAATTTTAAATTTGAACAAAAAAAAATTTTTTTCATCTTGGTAAAAATTTTTTCAAAAATGTTGAAAAAAATTTTCAAATTTTTTTTTCCCGAAATACGATTAGCGCGTCATGAAACGTGGAAATTTTAAATTTGAGCAAAAAAAAAAATGTTTTTCACTATTTATTCCGGTACACCCTGTATATTTTTCAGTGAAATTTCTACCAGTTCTGCGCTGACAGTAGCGTCAACTACCTGCCAAATTTGACTGCTCTCCGTCAAGTAGTTTTTTAGTAAATGAACCAACAGACAGACAGACAGACAGACAGACGGAATTGAAAAACCTATATTTTCGTAATCTACGTGTTCTGAAACGTCAGAATCCGAAAAAATCTCGGAGGGTGATTTTTTCTCGAATACAATACTTCCCTTCGGTATGCGAGGGAAGTAAAAAAAACATTGATGTACCTACATAGTTTTGGAACAGCAATTTTATGATTTCATACCTTCTGGGGTATCACTAGGAGTATGTATCTGAGTTTTGAACTTCCAGGGCATATTGCGTTTTTTTTAAATAAGCATTTTGCTTTTTGAACAGTGGTTTTTTTAGATAAGAAGATGAATATCTCCGGTTCTAGAGGTTCGATCGGAAGAAACAAAAAATAAAAAACCTTCACAATTGAAATTTCAACAAATCTGCGTTGGTTTTGGGTCATTTGAGTACGTACATAATGTGCAAAATGGAATCAACTGGCTGAAAAGCGTTTTTTTTAAATTTTAACATCCAGGGACGTCAAGAGTTCCGATCGGGTTGAAACTTTTATAAAATATACCTTGTGTTGAAAACAAAACACGCTGTAATTTTGGTGCCCAAACATTGAACCTTGTGGACACAAATGAATTTGTTATGTGAAATTTGAATTGCCCGCCATTTTGTGCCATTAAGTTCAAAATGGATCATTTTAATTTCAAAATATGGATCTGGACACCAGCTTTCCGATGAGTTTAAAAAAATTCTTTTAATGTAATTTTGGCCAGTTTTTTGGCATTTACTTATTTGTGAACCAAATGACAATAAATGGATCTTTTCGGCCATTTTGAAAACATTTTTGAAAAATTTTTATCAGAGAAGAGAGAGAATTGCGAGAGCTTTAATTTTAAAAGAAGAAAGTTGATTTTCCTCTGCCTGAAATGGCCGATAATATCAATTTGTTATTATTTGGTTTTTAAATAAATTCCAAAAAGGTGGCCAAAATGACTTCAATTTTTTTTTTTAATGTCACCGATAAGCTGGCGTCCAGACCTACAGTTTGAAATAAAATGACCCATTTTGAACTTAATGGCACAAAATGGCGGGCAATTCAAATTTTAGATAACAAATTCATTTGTTTCGACAAGGTTCAATATTTGGGCACCAAAATTTCAGGGTGTATTGTCTTTAACAAAAGGTATATTTTCTGAAAGTTTGAAGCCGATCGGAACTCTTGACACCCCTAGGCGTTAAACTGAAAAAATACTGCTTTCCAGCCAGTTGATTCCATTTTGTGCGTTATGTACGTACTCAAATGACCCAAAATCAACATAGATTTGTTGGAATTTTAATTGCGAAGGTTTTTGGTTTTTTGTTTGTCCCAATCGGACCTCTAGAACCGGAAATTTTCACCTTTTCATCTAGAAAAACACAATTCAAAAAACAAAAATGTTTATAAAAAAAACGCAATAGGCTTTGGAAGTTGATAACTCAGATATATACTCCTGGTGATATTCCAAAAGGTAAGAAATCATAAAATTGCTGTTACAAAACTACGCATATCTTATAATACTTTTGGCCTTTACTGCACTATAAATGAGTTGCATAATTAAATGAATAGGGGAAAAGGAGGAGGGTCGATTTGGGCGGTTTTTGCCTCAAATTATTTTCGGATGAAAAAATCAGAACATATTTTTTTAATGTCTACTAACAATAATAAGTCGATTTTACGCTAAACGGATGATCCCCCACCCCCTTAGCCCGCAACCCCCTCAATTCTGAATATGCCATCATTTGCTAACAGCGTTCTTGGGGAGATATATCGCTTTCAGATGAAATACTACACTACCACACTAACTCCCTTTTAACTGTATTCGCTCTCATTTATCATTTTTCCCTTTTTACCTCCCCCTCCGAGGGGGGGAGGGGGTGATTTTACTATTTATTCGTTTGCGGGAAGCATCATATCACATTTTGTTCTGCTCGCAATATCAAATGCATTTCGCTCTCAATGAACCATTCCCATATCCACCCCCTCTAGCCCATAAAAAAAACCTTTAGATGATCATAAGAAATGAAAAGATTTCCTGAGAGAGAGGATACAGTTAAGAGGAAGTTAGTATGGTAGTGTGGTACTTTGTCAAGCAAATATAAGTTTGAAAGCGAAATGTCTCCCCAAGAACGCTGTTAGCAAGTGATGGCATATTCAGGATTAGAGGGGGGGTGCTAGGGGGTGGAGGATCGTCCGTTTAGGGTAAAATGGACTTATTATTGTTAGTAGACATTTAAAATAAATGGTTTCAACAAAGGCCTAAAATGAATTTATCTATCTATCTTGTCTTAAAAATTTTTAAGACGAGGTAGATACATAAATTCATTTTAGGCCCTCATTTTTAACTGAATCTTCATGATCGTAGGGGGTTATGTAGATACTAGTTTAATCTGCATGGCCGTAGGGGACTGTGTGGATGCTAGTGTTAGAATGAGAATTGTCAAATAAGAAATTAGACAAATTCAATTTAGGATTTTAATTCGCTAGCATAACCAGAATTCAGGTTATCGAAAGAATGCAAAGATTTCATTAATATTTTTACACATAGTTTTTCTTTTAGTTATAGATAATTATTTTTTTCTGTTTGCAAAATTCTATAAAGAATATGTTTCAATACAATTATAAGCAAACAAATAATAATTCATTTTTAAATTACGGAACTCCGAAAATAAACAGCAGAATTAGACCAAAATCTATACTCGGTTTGAGGTCGCTGACAAGGATTTTGAAGTAATAATTGGAAAATTCAAAATGGCGGATCCTAAATAGCCGATATTTCAGGTTAATCTGATATTTTTTACGAAAATAAATAAGAGAAATGAACAAAATCTCTAAGTAGGTGGTGTTATAGAAAAATCGACATAATTAATTAAACAAACCAATACATGCGTTTATGTACAACAATTTACTGCCTACAATTTTAATAAAAATAGTCAGTTTTCCAAATATATAATGTTGTAAGAAACAAATGTTTTTTATTTTTCATTTGTGTGTCTAAAAAATATATAATATAACATTAAAAATATGCATTAGAAAAAATATATTTATCTTTAATCAAAAATGTTGTTCACTGAGAATGAGTTTTTAGGTTGTATGATGGACCTGTCAATAAAAAAACCATAAAAATCAAACTATTAGTGATAAGTAAAATATTGAAAATAAACAATTTATTTTTAAATAGAGTACTACATATAAATATTTTATGATAGGTTATCAACCTATCAATATGTAGGTAATTACCTACGGTCACATATTGACACCGATAATACAGTATATCTTCCAAGCATTTTAAATTTATTTATATGTGTTTTAATATAGAAGTATTTTTTTCTAGGAATGATTCTGTTGCCTGATTTCATCGCATTTAAATGAAAAATTGTCATATCCTGGTACAACGTTACAAGGGCCAAAATATAAGGTGAAGGGGGGTGTGGAGATATAGCAAAATTAAAACTTTTAAATTACATTGAAAAACGTATAATGAGATACTTATTTTGAATTTTTATATGATGATGTAAATTTTGACCATTTGGGAGGGTGCTAGGGGGTGCTGGGGCGAAATCTAAGGGTCATGGGTAAATCATGACCCCAGATTCGTTCTTAGCACAGCGAAAAACGTAGAATGAGATATTTATTTTCAATTTTTATATAAACTAACATGTTCACCCTTTGGGGGTTCTGGGGGGTGCTGGGGCGAAATCTAAGGGTGATGGGTAAATTATGAACTCAAATTCATTCTTAGCACACCGAAAAACGTAGAATGAGATATTTATTTTGAATTTTTATATACATTTGAACCTTTTGGGGAAGTTCTGGGGGGTGCTGGGGCGAAATCTAAGGGTGATGGGTAAATTATGACCTTAGATTCGTTCTTAGCATACCGAAAAACGAGAATGAGATATTTATTTTGAATTTTTACATGATGTGAAAATTTTACCAATTGGGGGTGTACTGGGGTGAAATCTAAGGGTGATGGGTCAGTTCTGACCTGAGATTCGTTTTTAGCACACCGAAAAACGTACCATAAGGTACCTTTCTGTATCAGGACTTTTTTTTTCTTGTGTGTGTAATTTACTACAGTGAATTATAGGTACGATTTTCCACCAAAGAGATGTTAATAATAGTCATATAATTAAATAGGTGTAGAAAAATATATTAATATGAAAGATTTGGTAACCGTTTATTTTCATTTGTATTTACATTTAACCTAGAAAATTTACCATACTGTCTTTCTAAATATTAGTATTGGTTAACTATTACTTCTAAATCTTAATTGGCGACCTCGAAAAGCCCCAAGTATAGATTTTGGTCCAATTTTATGATTATTATCGTTAAATATATCAGATTAACCTAAAATATCCTCTATTTTGGATCCGCCATTTTGAATTTTTCAATTTTTACTTCAAAATCATGATCAACGACCTCGAAAACCCACGAGAATAGATTTTGGTCTAATTCTGTTGATTATTTTCCGAGATCCTCAATTTGTTTATTAATTGTAAATAAAAGTTAGCCAATTATTAAACAAATAATGGGAAAAATGAAAAGCCGATCTTAAATACATGTCAAACTTGATTAATAACTGTTTGTGAACACTTTGCAAAAAAAATTATGAAAATCAGCAATGTCTATGAGAAATCAGAACTATTTTGCTATCTTGACAGGACTAATTCAGTATGCAGATTTTCAAACCTTTTAAATTAAAAACACTGTAGATCGAGGTGTGCACTATTTGTATCGTCGACCTGCATATTCAGAGCAATACTTGATTGGTTTTAATGCCAGTGGCATTTGTAACGAAATAGTTCATTCCAGCTGAAATTCCATGTCAGGTTTGCTGACCAGATATTATATAGTTGGTCTTGTAATATCATATTTCATTGTGTTTACTTTTACCATAAGGCATGCCTACAAGGAGAACCGGAAGAGTATCATTTACAAAAACAAGATAATTGTCTAAGGTGATGTGGTTAGATAATTCAGAGGTTAATTGAAATAGTTCTCGAGACTGTATCTAACACGGCAAGTTAAACGTGCCAAATGTTTTGTAATTTTACTTCCACATCCACGTATTTATCCGACTTGCTACGCTACGCAACGAAGGGTAATGTGAATGATTTATTTATTTATGTATTATAGTAAGTAGGTACATCAAACGATATCTGATCCTACAAAAATTACAAAAAAAATATAATACACCTAGAAGACGCGCGAATATAATTATAACTAAAGTTTAGGGCAGAGGAATATTAACGTATTCAGATAAATACATTAATATTTTCATGCATCATTAGTTATTCTTATCTCTGTAAGATTAAAAATAGAAAATGTTTTCATTATGAAATAAATAAAATGCCTAGGTAAAATAAAAGTTTGCAGTCGTTTTATAGTACTTATATTATTCAACGAGCTAAAATGATGGCTATTATCAAGAGGGTGAAATTTAAGACATGAGCCGCAGGCGAGTGTCGTAAATCACCAGAGTTCATAATAGCCATTATATGCGAGTAGAATACTATACTTTGTCCACGACTATTTAATACCCATTTAATATGTATTTAATTCATCTTCGTTTCATTTTTTCTATTTAAGAAAGATTCCTATGTCATCATATATAACTTCTTCGAATTTTCGGGCAACAAGTTTAATGAGTCGATTTCTGCAACTTCATTTATATCTGGTGGTGTCAAAGAAATCTCGTTTTCACTATCAGTATCCATTTATTTAATTATATTAATATTAAGATGACTTTGAGATACATATGTCCTGTAATTGACAAAAGTACATGTATATTTTAGAAGCAGCATATGACAATAACCAATTAACACATTAAAATTATCGTTATAGTACTACTGAAAATTATTGTAAATAAACACAGTTTCGTATGTGTGAGTATCTTGCTTTCAAAAAATTAGCACAGTGTTCAATAGTTGTTAACAACACAATCCCTAAAATGCAGTAAAATATTTTAGATGTGGCTCTAGCAGAAAAGATGAAGATGTATCCCAGTTTGATATTGTGCGAGTAAGATGACATCCCGCGGCTAAAATATTATTTAGGTTCCTTATGCAATCTTGAAAATTGATTATATTGTCAACATATAACACTAGAAGCTTCGTGTGATTTTTATATTTCGGACTTGATTTCTAAGGGAGAGATCTCCCATGTTGTAGCCTAGAGCCATTACATTCGCTTTTGCGATATTACGTATATATTAAATAGGTAGGCATATCTAATTTCAAAATTTACTTCATGACAAATTGTATAACAGTGACTTACATACAACATACCTCATTACATCTTAGTAAGGCATTTGACCTGGCCTCTCAGAAAATTATTTTAGATAAGATGACTAAATTCGAGTAAGAGGACTAGCATCCAACTGACTTTATAGCTACCTGGAAAATCGGCCGCAACTGCCCAACTAGCAATTTGATATTTTATAAAAGTTGTAGGAATGTTCCTGACACAAATTTTATAAAACAATGTTACTCTCAGAAACACTTTCATAACGTTTTCACAGCAGCTATAAATGCAAAATTGGCATCATCTTATAAAATATTTCAGTCATTGTCTGTAATTGTTTATTTGTGGCATATTCAGATTTTCTTACTTTTCATTAGAATTTTTAAATATTTTTCAGTGTCAAAATACCCAATAAAAAGTAAGAAAATATTTCAGTCGCTGTTGATATTTTGTAACACCTATTGGATCCATTACAAAACAATTATATAAACATTTCCAGAAGCCTTATGAAAATTTAGTACCATCATTATATAGTAGTTTTATTAAAGCTTCATTTAATTGTACTATAAAACACACTTCACTGTTTGTTAAATTACTGCTATAAAACAACTAAACAACTGTTTTATAAGAGCTTTCAAATAGTCATTATTTAAAAAAAAATGCTGCTTTATACACACTAATAAAATAAAATGATTTCTAAAATGTATCCTAAAAGTAAGAGTACTTAAGAAGTATTTCTGACACTAAAAGCATATGGCATTGTGATTTAATACTAGGTACCTACCTAATAACCTATAATCATTATTTAAGAGACTTGTTCTGGCTTGCAACGGCTGTAATTTTTGATGCGAAGTAAATTTTACTGTTAACTATGGCCATATTTCTAATATATTTTTAATGGGCCTCACATTTATTGATGATTTCTAATAATTTTTGAAATTTTATAAATATCGATATTATGAATTTGAGGTTTTTTACAATGTGACTTACACTAATTTGTTTTAGTAGTCGTAACTGTATAGTTAGCACGTTTCTGACTCCATAAATTCTAAAACATTTGATATTTTCAATTTTCATAAATTGTCATATGTACCATCACGAATGCTGGCCTTTCAAGATGGCCTTCCTCTATAAAATACTTTTGTGTTAGTAGCAAGCATTTCACGATATTTAAATTATTAGACGATTTCTATAAAACATCTATAAAATAATGCGCCTTAGTGTAACTTTTTTGTGAATATTATAAAATAGATCAAACTCCGTTTCACGATACTTTTGTAGCTCTTATGATAAATCTGTTAGGACTGAGTTGTAAATGCAACTATCGAAACAGAATTGGTTCAATTTGTATAAATATAACCTAGAAATTAGTAGCAGTAAATCACCTTATTTACAGAGCTGTTTATTTATGATTTATTTATTGTCAAAAACAAGTAGTTACTTTTACTATAGTGGAATCAACAGTACTTTGGCATATGACCTGATACGTTAAACAGTGCAGTGCGTAAAATGCGTCGTTTCATTTTACAGCAGTATAAACTATATCCTAGTGCAAAAACCGCTACGCTGTCAATACATGTACCTGATATTTTTAACATCACTTTTTAAGTTTCTCCATTGTCCTAAATCTGATGTTTATAGTTTGGCCGTTATATGATCTGTTAAGATCTGCACCGCTCTTGTCAATGTTGTTAAACAAAATTTTGGGAGCATAATTTTTTTATAAACTTGTCTACTATAATTATGACAAATTTTCATTATCAGGCTGACTTTAATTATGACTAAATATAAATACACAGTTAACGCAGGAAATCAATTTTCTCAAATATGTTTTATTGTATTATTAGCCACCACATTTTTATGTTTAAGTAAAAAAATTTGTTTTGTAACGACTTTGTTGCTGTTTCCATATTACAGTAAATGCAATGCTATATAATAATTATATAACATGCTCTGGAACAACATTTATTCTTAAAAGCAAAATTGTCACAAAAGATCTTTAATATAACTGTTTTGTTAAGATGATAAGAAATAACTATAAAATAATTTGAATGTATATTTATAACGGTGCTAAAAATGCTGCTGAACGATACTAAAAAATTGCGAACGATTTAGTTTTATAAGCTGAAATATTTTATAACTTAGTCACGAAAACATTTATAAAATAATTTCTTAACTCCATTATAAGGTATTTTATAATTTTGCTGTAGAAACGTTTTAATGATAAATTCATAAAATAGTTCAGTTGCAGACAACAAAATAGTATTTTCTGGAACTCTAATATAATCAATCGGCATTTAGAAGCATTAATAAAATAACAATGAAACAAAATAATCGTAGAAAATTTAAATTATAAAACAAATTTGCTGGTTCGCTGGTAAGCATATACTCTCATCAATTGGAAACGTTTCACATCTGAGTTGGTGTCTCATGAGGGTCTGTATTAGGCGCCTTGCTATTTATCATTTATAAACATGATCTATATACTCATAATATATTATTTAGTGGCGACATATCTCTATTAGTTGCGGATAAAATCCTTAATTATTCTGTCCATAGGGCTCCTAATGAATCATTTACATATAGTCAACAATAGGATTTTATAAATATTAACAAATCTGTATTCTTTAATGTTAAAAATTATTTGATGTAAAATTATTGAGTACCTAATATGTAAAATTATTGTAATTACCGTTGGCGTTGAAATCGCACAAATTTTGACGTTTCAAATCAGTTACAGAATTACGCTTTGACATATTGTTATGGCTTACTAATAAAATAATACAGTTTGTAGACACGTAGGTAAATGGTTTCAAAAACAATGTTGGGGATTGCCGCTTGTTGCTAATAGATGATGCTTTGAAATAAACTTACTAATGTAGTTTTTGAGTGTCCATTAAGGTACCTCTTCGGCATGTACTATTTGAGTGCTTCCTAGAAAACTTAGAGAGACAACACTTGTCTTTTGGTTGCTGCAATTTTGAGATTTTCAATTTTTAGTAAAAAGTCACTAATGTGATTTCTTGTAAACAACTGATCGTCCTCATTATTCACTGCTGGGAATAATGGATATCATTATCCTTGAGGAAACACATACATAATGAGAACATTATTTAATAGTCGTAGACAAAAATATTTTATAAAATAACTCTAACAAGTATTTACTAGATATAAATGGAAATCATATTTGTTTCATTATTTTTATTTACAAAACTTGCTCGTAAGAAAATTACCCGTCTCTATTTAAATTCATTGTAAATTTGCTATTATTCTTGTGAAAACAACAATTCCAAATAATTATTCTCTATTTTAGTAATATGCTGAATTGTTTTTGCCGCCTCTCAGCTGTAATCTGAATAGATCAATCACTCCAACGGAAAATTTAGGGAAGTCAACGTTTCATCTTATTTTCTTTTTTATCCCAAATCAGCCCATACTGGGTCAAATATGCAATAATAGACAGGCAAGGTTAAAGTTACTTTGTCTGTCACGTATTTTTTTATAATTATTTTTGCTTTCAAAACTAAAAAACGAACTAGTTTTTTTTATATACTGTTCCTCACTCGGTTCCTCAATATTCTTATACATTTCAAATACAGTTTAAGAGGACCCATAAAAATTTGGTTACTGAACTCTCATTTATGCTGATATTCTTAACAATAATTTCATTGATAGGATGTGGTAATTTTTTACAGCGATTTTGAAAACTATGTATTACTTTAATTGTATATTTAATCGAATCCTCAGTGGTCATCAGTGCCAAACTTGCCACTTTTGTGCTATCTGCGAACATTGCAACTAATGTAGATGTAATATAATTTGACAATTCGTTGACATTCAAGTAAATAATAATGGGCCCAGCACTGACTCCTGAGGTACACCTCTGTTTACATTATAATAATTTGCAGTACTTTCTTGAACTTATATACAAAACGAAGAGCATATTGGATTCGATCGTCACATTTCTAAAATCGGTAATATCGCTCGTAGGAAATAAAAATTCACTGTGTTTGTGATCGAATTCTGAACAACTTTCAAAATATCCGTCCGTCCATATGTGTTGTTTTCTAACAAAATCGATCATTAAATAAAAAATTTACCAATTATTTAAATTCTTTAAATGTATGTGTTTATATTTTATAATATTGTTACATTGCAAAACCGGCTAATTGGGCAGTAGTCCTTAATGCTTATCATCTTTTGTCATCAATGCGACCAAGCTTTGGCGGCTTTCATTCATCTCGCCGTTACTCTCTAATACAAATTAACATTATTCGGAACATTCGCAGACATTTTTTATTTATGAAAAAAATGCGGAGAGTATTCTGTAGAATGTGCAACAATTATAAAATAAGTGTAGTAAATCGGGGAATAGTATAATGGTTAGCTTGTTGTTTGTTTCTAATCTTATTTTTCTCTGAGAAAATTGATTAACGGTTGTGCATCTAGCTTGCTTAGCAAAGTTAATATTGAAGTCATCACCCAGAATCATGGGATTTTGTCTAAATCTCACCCAAGAGGAGAATAGAACTCTGTACTTCATATACTAATAATATTCTATGACGAAATTGTATATTTTCTTGTATAGTATTATTGGGAGATACGTAAATTACTATCATTATTAGGAGTTATTGGAAGTTTACCTGCCCTATTCTTTTCAAGATGCCTTCTCAGTCGAAGTGCATTGGGTGTCAAAATATGAATCGTCACATTAGATGATTCGTTTCCATCTTCAGATACATTTCTCTTGTTATTTAATTTGGACAAGTGAAACACTTGATACGAAACACTTTCCCGTGATGACACAAATATCACTGATTTTAGGATTAGAAAGGCAGAAAACTTCAACAAAACTGGTAGGTAACAAAGTTTTACCATGATGACGTAGAAACATTTTTTTAAAATTTTGTTCGTTTTTGTGCACTCTTTCAGAATGTCATATGTCGTATGACAGCCCAAAAACTGCCGGAAATACTTGTCATACCGATTTACTGCATAGTTCTGACTCTCGGAATTAAAAAACTAGCGAATTGAATCAATCAGTTTTTGAGCCAATGTTTCTTGTAAAACTATTTAGTCCCTTCAAATTAGAAAAATTGAGGGAAATTTTTCCTACAGTTAAGCCACCCGTATAGAAAGTTGTCTTGGGGTTGTGTTAACATATTTTTCACCAAGCGCATGTAGTACGTTGACGACCGTGCAAGCGTGCGGGTGTAAAACGAAGCGTTTCCAGAAAAATATAGTGACATATAAGTTTTTCTTTAATTATATCTGTGGTAAATTTTCTCTCAGTCGCGTATGCTATATAGCATAAATCGAGATGCATAGCGGTGAATATGGAGAAGGAGGTAAAGGGCCACCAGAGATAGGTGGCCCAGTAAAAGAGAATGACATGGAAATTGGCAGCGTCTCCGGTGAGTCCGTTCCTGTTATTAATTATTCAATAGATTCCTTAGACAGTCGAGAGTACAATAGTAAAACTGGTAGTAATATTGTGTTAAATACCAATAGTTTAAATAATTTAAAGAAAGCATTTGGAGTACAGGTAGAAAGTGATATAAAAAGTAATGATATCTCTGATAACAGTCAACCACAAAAACATTACGATTTAAATACTAGATACCAACACTCAGACCGAGGTCCTTTTTTGGTATATGTAGAATCAGCTGATAGAAATATAGGTAAATTGCATGCAATAAGAGTTGGACACTTTCTTAAACAAGATAAAAATATTCGTTCGGCAATAATAAGTATTAAATCCGTAGGTCGGAACAAAATTAAAATTGAATTTAAAGATTATAAATCGGCAAATATTATTATAACTCATAAATGTATTAAGGAAAATAATTTTATAGCATACATTCCAAAATTTTTTGTGGAGCGCCGTGGTATAGTCAGAGGCGTAGATACCTATTTTGATGATGATTATTTATTACAAGAAATTAAAGTAGAAAATCCCAACGTAGTTAGTGTTAAACGTTTTATGCGTAAAATAATGGATGATGATGGTAAAGAAAAATTAATACGTAGGCAACTGGTAAGCTTGTCATTTTTAGGTACGTCATTACCAAAGTATATTATTATAAATCAAGTAATTTTTGAAGTTGAACCTTTCGTATATCCAGTTATCCAGTGTTATAATTGTTTACGTTACGGACACGTACATCAGAATTGCAAAGGTAAATTGCGATGCAAAAATTGTGGAGAATCTCATGAACAAGGTGAAAAATGCTCAGTACTACACTGTATTTATTGTAACTCTGATGAACACACATCTATTTCAAAAGAATGTAATGAATACAAAAACCAAAAAAGAATCAAGGAAACTATGGCTAGCTTAAATATATCTTTTAATGAGGCTAAAAAAATAGACAACAATGTAACATACTCAAAAATTACAACTAGTAACAGATTTGATATCTTAGATGAAGTAAAAGATTTTCCTCCACTAAATAAATCGACGCATACGTATGTAACTAAACCCAAATTTATTAATAGAAATAATTTTTCAAATAGTATGAATAAAAACGGAAATATTGAACAAACGAAAAAACGTAAATTTGAGGTTATACAAATTAATGATACAGAGCACAATTTAACTTCTAGGAAAAACTCGGTTTGCAGTAGTTCTTCAATATTACCAAACCCTCATAGAGATGATTTTTTTATATATAAAGAGAGAATGATTGAAAATGTATCTTCTAGTATTAATGATTTAGTAAAACAAATCATAAATAAAGATTTAGTTAACGTCACAGATCTACAAAATGATATTAAAAAAAGTGTTTCTAGTGTTATAAATAAACTCTCCCGACTCATATCATATTATTTAAAAATGGCTCATCCGGTTGGAAGTGGCAATAGTAATGATGATAACATAGGTAATGACAATAATAATATTGGTAAAAGTAATATTAAAATTATGCAATGGAATGCCAGATCAATGGTGTCTAATAAACACAGCCTGTCTACGTTTTTGAATTCAGAAAAAATTGATATAGCCCTAATATCAGAAACATGGTTAAAACCAAAATTAAGCATGACTTTTAAAGGTTACAGTCTTATACGCTCCGACAGAACGAACGGAAAAGGTGGTGTAGCTATTCTTGTGAGGTCAAGTATAAAATACAATATCTTAAACTTTGACCGATTCCAAATAAAGCCAGAAATTTGCGGAATTAACCTATATATAAATAATGAAACTTACACCTTTATTTCCATTTATAGACCTCCAACCTTATTCATGAGTAGCACAGCGTGGTCAAATATTTTATCTAACTTTGGTCCAAATTTAATTATTGGAGGTGATTTCAATGCTCACAGTGGACTATGGGGTTCTGCAATGGGGAATAGAGATGGTAATGAACTTTTGGAAGCAATAGAATGCTCAAATTTAATCGTTCTAAACGATGGTTCTTCTACGAGAATTGTTCCACCTAATTCTCAAAAGTCGTGCGTTGATGTTAGTTTAGCATCGACCAACATTGGTCCTCTCATACACTGGAATTTATGGAGTGACACTTTGGGTTCTGACCACTTTCCTATCCTAATGTTATTAAATAATAATTTATGTGACCAAAATATAATTTATCCAGCTAGGAAGTGGCGATTAGATACAGCTCAATGGAATTTGTATACATTAGAAGATCTTATTCGGGAAGCACCAAAATCCAATAATATAAATGAAAACACTTCATATTTTATTAATGCAATAAATAATGCTAGCCAAATTTCCATTGCGCAAAATAAACCATTTATCCCCAAAAAACCTCCAAAACCACAGTGGTGGGATGAAGAATGTGAACTCATGATTAAGAAAAGAAAACAAATTTTGTTAGTTTACAAAAATCAAGCTAATGAACAACACTATATAGACTGTAAAAAAATAATGGCTCAAGCAAAACGGTTGTTTAAAATGAAAGCAAAAAGACATTGGCAAAATTATTGCAATAGTATTAGCAATAATACACCTATTAATGAAATATGGAATAAAGTCAGAACTTTAAGAAAACAAAAGAATAAAATCAGTTATGTCCCAAGTGAAATAGCCGAAGAAATGCTCCATAGACTGACTCCTCCATCTGTCGAGTAACAACGTCAAATTAACACAATAGGTAATATTAATAACAATTCTATAACAAATAAATTATCGCTAGAAGAATTAGATAGATCTATAAAAAAATCAAAAAATACTGCCCCTGGTTTAGATAATATTTGTTATCCAATGTTAGGACATATGGGACCAATAGCCAAATTATTTTTATTAAACATCTTTAATAAAATGTGGTTGGAATCATATATTCCAGAGATATTAAAAAGAAGTGTTGTACTACTGTTTGCCAAACCTGGCAAAGATCCTTCTTGTGCCAGTTCTTTCAGACCAATAACGTTAATGTCTTGTATTATTAAAACATTCGAAAGAATGATAAAATTATGATTGGAATTCTGGCTATTCAGTAACAGTATATTACCAAACAATCAGTATGGATTTAAATCAGGATTTGGAGCGTTAGATGCAATAACCCATTTCACAACAGACATTCAAATTTCCCTTACAGGAAATGAATGTACTGGAGCATTATTTGTTGACATAACAAACGCATAAAATATTGATTTAGGAATATTAGCTACAAAATTACAATATATTAAATTACCCGATAGGGTCATTAACACAATAATAAATATATTTAATGCAAGAGAAATATCGGTTAAAAATAATAATATATTCTTAGAGTCTAGAACTACATCCCGAGGAATACCGCAAGGATCGGTACTTAGCCCCTTGTTATTCAATTTATATACATTGGACATACATGAAATATGGTCTCCTAATATATCTTGTATTCAGTATGCAGACGATATTGTAGTATATTCCAGCAAGAAAAATAAACGTGAAAGTATCTGTGATTTAAAACATATCAGTTACAATCTGAACAATTTGTGTTTTCAGAATGGCTTTACCATTTCGCCCAGTCAGCTATTGTTTTCTTTACCAGAAGACGCCTGCAAACCAGACAAAATTTATCTTTAAATGGAATTAACTACCCTGTTCTAAAAAATTATAAATACTTGGGATTATGGTTGGACTCAAAGTTATTATGGAGCGAGCATATCAGATATATAGTTGGAAGAGTGGAAAGGGGCATCAACCTATTAATGCAAATTTGTACCTTCTCTTGGGGAGCACATCAAAGTATGGCGTTAACTTTCTATAGGTCTTATGTAAGGTCAATAATAGATTATGGTTGTATAATTTATGGCTCCGCCAGTAATGTTCATCTGAAAAAACTAGACAGAGTACAGTTTAAATCTCTGCGCGTTTGCCTTGGAGTGATGAAATCATCCCCTAATGAAGCCCTTCTAGTAGAAGGTCTAGAACAACCCCTCTGGCTCAGGCGAGAATACCTGGCGTCAAAATATATAATAAAACAAAAAAGTTTCAACACGAATAACTACAATAAAATCCACACTATTGCCGTTAAAAACCTAAGTGAGGCTTATTGGTCAAAGAAGAACTCCCCTCCTCTAGCAACAGCATATATTCAGTGTAATGAATTAAATATTTTAAACCTGATTAAATCTGAAGAAAGTATATATGGCCTTGATGTTAACATTCTTTCAACTAAACCAGAAATTCACTTCCCAAAATATGAAAATAATTTCAATCAACAAATATTCCAAGAATATATCATCCGTATTGATGATAGATCGGAAATCATCTTTACGGATGGCTCCAAATCGTTTCAAAACGTCTCTGGTGCTTTTTATGTCCCATCTCGTAATTTTAAGTTCTCAGTAATTTTAAATGAACATTCTACCATATTCTCAGCTGAAGCGGCTGCCATTTACCATGCTATCGATTGGTGCATATCCAATAAGATTAAAGACACTATACTTGCTACTGACTCGATGTCAGTATTACTTGCATTAAGCAACTTTTCTTCTCATCAAAGTAACAATGTTTTTATTTTAAAAATTATGGATAAACTAACAACAGCTACTTCAAATCAAATATCTATTACGTTTTGTTTGGGTCAAAGGCCATAGTAATATTGAAGGCAATAACGTTGCAGATCTAATAGCAAAGCAAGCTAACCATGACAACAGCTACCAAGAAAAGACAGTTAATCCTAAAGATATGCATGTAGTCGTTAAAGATCAGCTTCGCAAAAAGTGGAATATTCACTGGCAACAATATGGACACAGAAGTAGGACATTCTATTTTCAAGTTCATGACAACATACCACGTACACCGTGGTATCAAAAGTTGGACGCTAGTAGAAAATTTATTGCCACTATTAGCAGAATGAAATGAAACCATGGCAGATTTCCCTCACACCTACACAAAATCGGTATTTTACAAACATCACACTGTTCCTGTGGAGCAGAAAATGGAGACTTAAATCACATTTTGTTTGGCTGTCCATTGACCGTCAACGAATCAAATATGTTAGTATTACAACTAATTAAAAAAAAAAACAATCTTGCCCGATCTGGCTTCCAAATATCCTTAGCTCTAACAACTGCGAAATTTACAATTTATTGTACGTATTTTTAATGAAAACAGGCTGTAATATCTAATGAACATCTTATCGCAGTATATTTATTGATATACATACATATATATTTTTTAAATGTGTACAATTTCCTATTGTTTATCCATATGTCATTTTCCCCATGTCCTCCGTGGTCATCTTAGTTATGTCATCTTCAAATGCCCTGAAAGGCCCCTGGGCGAGAAGCGTGTGTCCTTGTCTAATCCTTACATTTGAATTAGGTAAATTATTGTTATTGCACATGCTTGTTTGAGTTATTATTGTTGTTATTTTGCACTGATTGCCATAACTTTTGCTATGAAGTTTTCAAACATTCTCTCCTCATCTACACGTATGCTGCGGGTGATTGTATGTGTCTAGGCATGTGCTTGCATACGTGCGTGAGCATGTGTGCGTGTGCATGTGGGCTCATATAGCTATCTTAAACTATTTTCAGTTGTAGCGCACATATATATGCGTCGATATTATGTAAATATAAAATAATATTTTCGTGGCCAAAACGCAAAGTTCGTAAGGCCAAAAAATTAGAATAAAAAAAAATCACCAAGCGCATGAAAAAAAGGGTTGTTTTTTAGATATAGATACATATATTTGTTTTTTTGGCGGTTTTTTGCGTTTTGCTGCAAAACCATGCATTTTTGAGAAAATATGACCTGATTTGATATTGCAGATCTAGCGATTCTCTACAATATTTGTTCTCTTCATTTTTTTGAAATTCCGCTTAGTTGCGCCGCTAGAGCGCGCTGAAGTTTATATAAATGTATAAATTTTTTTGGTGTTTGATTTTAAGTCAAAACTAGGCATTTTATAAAAAAATATCAAGATATCAAAGTTGTAGATAAAGAAATTTTCGACAAATTTTTTGTTTATTTTTTTTTCAAAGTCGCGTGGTTTTGCCGATAGAGGGCGAAAAACATTTTTTCAATACTCTTGAGCGGATAAAAAAAGTTAGGCATCGTGCACAGCTGTAGTATTTTGCCCCTCCACCTCCCTCTACTCAATATTTTTTACGGGCTAAGCTAATATAGATGATATTAAGGATGACATATACAAAAAGGCCCATCACGACCACTACAGCCGAATGCGCGTAGTTCATACTATTAGAAGCACCATTCTATGCGCAGCTGTGTAAGAGATCAACGATGGGTTTCAAAAACAAATATTTTTTTTGCTCTCCAAATTTTTATATAATTGACGAGTACTCAAAAAAAATGCATAGTTTTGCCTGTATATCAAAAATATGTGCGCTATATTTTTTTTCCGCTCAAGAGCATTGAAAAAATGTTTTTCACGCTCTAGCGGCAGAACCGCGCGACTTTGAAAAAAAAAGGAACAAAATTTGTCGAATTTTTTTTTATCTACAACTTTGATATCTTGATATTTTTTTATAAAATGCATAGTTTTGGCTTAAAATCAAACACCAAAAAATTTATGCATTTAAATAAACTTCAGCGCTCTCTAGCGGTGTAACTAAGCGGAAATTCAAAAAAATGAACAGAACGAAAATTGTAGAGAATCGCTAGATCTACAATATCAAATCAGGTCATATTTTCTGAAAAATGCATAGTTTTGCAGCAAAACGCAAAAAAAAAAACGCCAAAATGGCCAAAAAAACATATATATATGTATCTATATCTAAAAAACAACCCTTTTTTTTCATGCGCTTGGTGAAAAATATGTTAACACAACCCCAAGAAAACTTTCTATACGGGTGGCTTAGCTGTAGGAAAAATTTCCCAAAATCAGAGATTTTTCTTCTAAATTGAAGGGACTAAATTATGTTCTGCTTTTCTTAAATCCAGCACAGTATAGTGTGGAATATTATATTAAAAAGATGGGCTAACTCGAATCCTGCGTGCTAGAACAGTATTCATGGTCTCCGTGAGAATAAGTGAGAGAAATTTGGGGTTCACTTTGAAACCCTGCAAACTGAAACCCTGCATACCATTTCTCTATCTGTTTCTTTGTAGATAGATTTTTATTTAATTAGTATAAGTATAAATTTCCTATATGTAATATGGCAACCACTTTTACTTAAATCGTCATAATTTTAAACGTGATATTTAATTTTTTTTATCTTTCTATAATTTAAAACACTTTGAAACTTTCTATATGAGTCTTCAACAAATGGAGTAACTTTGTCATCTGGACTGCCAGACTTATCACAAATGAAACATTTCATTTTAAAATATTAATAAAAAAGTGAAAAAATTCAACACAGTTACTTAATTAAATGCTCCACTGTAAAATAAGATAATAATATTGAAATACTGATACGCACTAAACTGATCGAAACGTTGAAATATTCAATAGTCGTCAGGACAGCTGATTGAAGGGACAGGGTGGCCTAGACCTTCAAAAAGGCTGTAGGGTGACCTTACGCAATGTAATGTGTATGTAATGTCGCAAAAATAGGTAAATTTCAACAATTTGGAAGCTAGAGAGAGAAAGTCATGCAGGGTTTCAAAGTGAACCCCAAATCTCTCACTTATTCTCACCATGAATACTGTTTTAGCACGCTGGATCCGAGTTTCCCCACCTTTTTAATATAGTATATATACTGCGCTGGCTGTAAGAAAAGCAGAACAGAAATGATTTTACAAGAAACATTAGCTCTAAAACAAATTTTTAATTCCGAGAGTCAGAACTATGCAATAAATCGGTATGACAGGTATTTCCGGCAGTTTTTGAGCTGTCATGCCATGATATTCTGAAAGAATGCACAGAAACGAACAAATTTCACTTTCGGCAGAGTAGGGGTTGTCATACTAGGTTTTTCTGAAAGAGCATGAAGTTTCCTAAAAAATTGTCTAATTTAAATCAAAACGGTAAAATAATGTTGTTTTCTACGAAGGCGTAGAAGGGACACATATATAAATTTTTATGTTTTCATAATAAAAAAAATTAATTCCGTGATACGTAACGCAGAATTAATTATAAAATAATTATTTCTTCGTTACGTAACGCGGAATTAATTATAAAATAATTATTTCTTCGTTACGTAACGCGGAATTAATTATGAAATAATTATTTCTTCGTTACGTAATGCGGAATTAATTATAAAATAATTATTTTTTCGTTACGTAACGCGGAATTATTTATTTCTTTCGACTGAAGTAAACAACAAAGACAAACTTATTCAGTTTTATTAAGTCCCACTGCTGAAACCAATTCCGGGTCTAAAAAAGTGTTTGACCCCGGCTACTCCCCGAAATCGCCCCAAAACCCCCTACCCCTCGATTTAACCCCACCAGGGGGTGACTTTTTTTTTCTGTAAAAAATATTTACAATTTTTAAAAAGGGTAGTTGGAGGGAAGATAAAGGTGACCAGGATTATGACTAAGGGTGGCTACAACCACCCAGGGGTGGATTTCGACTCCTGAGGGTTGTTACAACCCTGGTCGCCTTTCATCTTCCCTTCATCAAACTCCCTCTCTGAAAATGTTGAATATTTTTTACAGAAAAAACTACCCCTTCGGGGTGGCCCAGGAGTAGATATTTGTATGTTCTTCCGACTCCTGACGTCCACTATAATGTTAGTATCCATTTTTTTAGAAAAAAAACTTTTATTTTATTCTACAATGTAAAGTAGCTGTAGATACACTGTATTTTACATTACAGATTATTTTTATATTATTACATATTTTATAAATAAACTTGTTAAACTTGCTGTAGTAGCTGATATATGATTGTTCTTATTTTAACATATAATTATACTGCACTGTAGGAACTATTTCCACCATTTACTGCCAAATTATTTTCTGATATGACATTTGTGCACAATTCCACCATAGAATTACCACATGAACTACTGTTAAACGTACATTCTTCTTCTAAACGAGCAATTGTCAGCTCAAGCACCTTACTTAAACAGTCTTGAGCTCCGAATAAACTAGAGGCTTGGGACATAAGCAGCGGTCTTCCAGTTAATAACCTAATTCTTCTAGTTCCTCGAATTTTGTATGTGTTCCAAACTTAAACCGTAGAGTCCAGGTCGTCCTGAAAACAACATAATAATGGCTACGTTCATGTTGAAGCCTTTGACAGCCCAAAAAAACATTCAACAAAAACGCAATCAATTAAAATTTAAATCATATAGAATAGCCTTGGTTTTAAGGCTTTCGCGGAACTGATGATGATTTGTAGATTGGCTTCCGGGTTCTCTTCAGCGTTGATTGTTTCTATTTCTTGACGTTTCGACTATCTTGTAGTCTTCTTCGCGTCTGAAGAAGACCACGACAAGATGGTCGAAACGTGAAGCAATCGAAACGAGAACCCGGAAGCCAATCTACAAGTCATATTGAACAGGTTCCAACATTTAGGTTTTAGTTGTTCACGTATTTTTGTCATGTATTTTTTAGAACTAGCTGTACTCGATTTAATCCGCATTCCATGTCGCTTCGTATCATGTGTGGGCATCCTCAAGAATATCTTACAGCACTAATATAGCATCCTGCTATTACCTTCGGGTCACTGGATGTGCGGTCAGGTTGTAACCAGACTACGTATCACGAAAAGCCATCTATTGCAGCATTTATGCAGATCCCATACCTTTTCAATTTATCATATGAATCCATGTACCAAACGCAATTAGGTCCTTCAGTGAAATAAGGTCTTCTACGTAATCGTTTACGTTTTCGAATGTCTATACCTTCTCGATCAAGTGTAGATAAAATATTCCTCTTTTAAGTAACTATTATACCATGCTGAATACATTTTAGGTGTATCTATCTATACCCGTAAAGTTGACTTGTCTAGCCGATCCTTAAAAAAATTGCACACATCTGCGAATGGGGGAAAATTCCTACGCCGATACGAAGTTTTCGTAGAGTGCGTTTCAGCGTTCTCGGATGTAAGTTGTAATTATGAGCAATTAGCATTACGCCGATGATCTCTTCTTGTTGTAATCTCAGAGAAAAATAATATGCTATGAGACTTCGTAGTGGTTCTCCATTTTTTAGCACCTATTGGTTTAGCAGAGAGAAGTGTTAGCTGACTATTACTAGGACCAAACTGATGCATACGCGGTAATCAGCAACTTGGTCACGCGTATAAGGCGGGCCTCAAACATTGGGGCCAACGGTGGCGTTGTTATTCCTCTCGAGCTCCTGATCAAAAGTTCTCGTAGGCACAAAGTCGGAAAATAGCCAGTTTTACAGATATCTGGAGTACAAACTCGATTTTCCGGAATCTTGTCGATAACAGTGTATCGCCGTATTTTTTATAAAATGTCTTTCAGAATATATATCGGGGGCTTTTTATGGTCGCTGATTCTAACACCGGTGTCAAAAGTGACATTTGGCCGTTGGCAGCTGCAAGATAAAATAAAAGTTTTATTTTTTTCTTCAAATGGACCCATTTGCAGGGGTGAGAAATACAAATTTTCGATTTCGAAAAAGATGGGCCACCTTAAGGGACATAACAAATGCGATACCATGTGAGTACGACGCTACGGCTGAACAAGTCCCTGTTTACTGTTTACTTCAGTCGAGGGAAATAATTAATTCCGCGTTACGTAACGAAGAAATAATTATTTTATAATTAATTCCGCGTTACGTAACGAAGAAATAATTATTTCATAATTAATTCCGCGTTCCATAACGAAGAAATAATTATTTTATAATTAATTCCGCGTTACGTAACGAAGAAATAATTATTTTATAATTAATTCCGCGTTACGTAACGAAGAAATAATTGTTTTATAATTAATTCCGCGTTAGGTAACGAAGAAATTATTATTTTATAATTAATTCCGCGTTACGTAACGAAGAAATAATTGTTTTATAATTAATTCCGCGTTACGTATCACGAAATTAATTATTTTTGTTATAAAAACATAAAAATTTATATGTGTGTCCCTTCTACGCCTTCGTAGTTTTCTAATCATAATTAATTTAATTAAAAATACTTCCGGCGAGAAAAACCTCGTTATACCGGGCTCATTTTGTTCCTATATTTCCTACAGTCAATTACCACTAGAATTCTTAAAACCCGTTAGGACGGTATTTCCGATGTCACCGGCTCTTGGGCTATGATCATCTGTGACCAGGATGATTTTTGATATCACGGTACAAACATAGAGATTATTAAACATGTAGTGGAAGTGCCCACCTCATATTGGCTACAATTCATCATAAATATTAATATTATATACCTTAAGTGAGTAATATTTGATTTTTTTTTTAATTTGTGTTTAAAAACGTTTCCATAAAAAGTTCAAATTTCATTAACAAAATTGTGTCAAAATTTATCGCTTTTGACACGGACTTAAGAAAGCTTCTTTACAGTATCCCTACTTCTCAGTGACCAATGCAGTTATTTCGACAATTATGTTCGTAATATATATGGTTTGATGAACATGTATTTTTGAAAATTAGGCCTTGTCCTAAATTATACACGTATCGTTGGCTCAGCAGACATTTCACGACAAATTTTAATGTAATGTCGCTTTAAAAGATAATGTTAATTGATAACGTGTTAATGAACCGCCGAGGAAATGTAAAGTAGGACTAATTACTTAATTATTGTGTTTATCTTTCGCAAAAGAGTGGATACGTCTACGTCGTAACTTTGTTGATTATGAAGTGTAATAAATATTTTGTAGTTAAAATTACACGTTATGATACAAGAATTGCATAAATAAGCTTATGTTAATGTATCTGAATGTCAATTCTTGAATTAACAGCCATAGGACATTTTTATTAAGGCAAAACGTACCCTGTTGCTCAGAAAATACCGCCATGCCTGTATTTCCCCCGATGGATCGCCCAAATTTTCCTTAAGAACTTTGAGTTTTACTTCCTATTGAATAGGTTAACTAGGGGTGATGTTGCTCTAGAAATGGGCGAAATGAATTCAAATAGTTTAATATTAAGTGAGGGAAAAATCGAGGCATAATAAATGCAAATTAAGCGTTTAAAACCATATTTATAAAATAGTGAAGAATAATAAATTTGAGTCATCGCTGTTACTTAGACAACAATGAGATAGGAGCATACAGTAAGTACGGGTTAGGTACTCGATGTCATTAATATACGCCTCGCAGTTACCTTCTTTACTTCCACATCCACGTAGTGGAGTGGAAATATAGCAATCGTAAAAAAATTGAAATATTTTATTTTATTGAACGAAAAAAAAATTTCTATCGATCGGTCTGTAACATTTCTTGTGCGCACGTTTTATTTCTAAATCACCCCCCTCCCCTACACCACCCCTCAATTATTAAAAGGATTGATAAAAGAAAATGAAACATTCATTTGAAATTTGGTACACGCATGTAGACAGAAACTTGGGAAACGGGAAACTTCATTATTATGTATTTCAAACCCCCACCAGCTCCACTTCATTATTGAAAGAATTGATAAAATAAAATTGAGAGATTTACTTGAAATGTGGTATACGAATGTACTGTAATGACATCTGATTAAGATGATTCAGTTGAAGGGCTGAGGAAAATAAGTAAAGCAAGTCCAGAAACTTAATTTTTGGTGTATATGTTTGAAGCCAAGGCCTCAGATTTTTTATGACCTTTGCCTCAAATATTATATTATTAAAATTCTATTACCAATTATTTCCATATACTAGAGTGCAAATATAGTCGAGATGTTTCCCTTTAAAGAGATTTGGATGGGAAATCTGGATGTGGAAGTACTTAGTGATTCCTTGGACAGCGGTTTTTACTTTGTGTTGTGTAAGCGTTGCCCGATATGATTTTTTCATGAGGGAAGGGGGGTAGGTAAAGATTTCTGATGATGACCCCTTACAGTCTACACTACACGCTTTTCGCGTGTAGACTGTCGTCATCTTATTATGACGAACAAGACCAATAATAACACGAATAATTTCTATCTTATGCTACATATGTTTCAAAGAAATAAACATTTTGAGTCCGATAGAAGTTATGGTGTTTACTAAGAAAGTCTGTACATATAGGCAGAGAGCCAGGTGTATAGATTTCCTATGAATAAGATACATGACAAACTTTGTATGAGTGAGTAGGTAGTACCACGTCAAAATGGGAGGATGCGGGCAAATAAAAAGAGGCAGCCTATTTTTTTTAATAACTAGAAGGATTGTACTTTAACTTAAAAAAAAAAATCATGTATTCGATGACTTAAGAAAACAGAAAAAAATACTTTCATCGAGGGTGTCTCAGGGTTGAGGCCAAATTAATCTTGGCAGTCCACTACAATCTCATTGTATACTTCAAAACCTACATTTTTAAGTAACTTTTGTTCATGTATTCGATGACACAAAAAATCGTGACCGGAAGTGACGTCAGAATTCAAAAAATTTGCAAAAATGAAAAGTGGTAGTACTGTATGTCTGTGGTAGTACTCACTCACTCACAAAAAGTTTTTCATGTATCTTATTCATAGGAAATCTATACAGCCGGGTCTCTACCTAAATATGCAGCATTTACTATTGTACACTTATCTCACTCGATTATTGTGTTAGAGTCGAGCAAACTCTAGCTTGTCTTATATGTGAGTTAATGTATAACGTACGATTTAATTTTCTCATGCATACAAAGTTATAGCAGTAGCCTACAAACATCGTTCACGTATGTCAACAAAGCTTAGTTCAGTTAAAGTATACTGGCATACCTATATAAAACAACGATGATTATCAAAGCTATTGCTTAAGCCAAATAGGTGTAATAATTTGGAGGTGCCTCAATAGTTTTGTAGATGAAATGAGTACTTTACTTACTGGTTCACAAATGAGTATTATAAATATGATTATTGGAAAATGTGTTTGCTTAAAATTTTTGGAGATTTGTTGGATTTTAATCTTCAATATTAGTATTTTATAGAAACATTCTACGCAGGTCTTATGTGCAGCTAACTTAAAAGAAAAGTAGTTATTGTACAGCTGTGTCATGCCAGACGCTTTATGTCAAGTATTATTCTAATAGAGCTTGCTTTGCTGTACAGCACGTTTGACATCACTCCAACTATCGAGGGCTGAAGAGTTCCTCCGCCCTAGTTCAAAGACGGGAGACATTAATTATATCTATACGCTTGACATTATAAGAGTTCATACCTAATATGTCCAGCATTCCCTACGTAAGTTTAATAGCATGCATAATTTTAATTTAGTAAGTCCTGAGGTATATAATAAATTTATCGAAACGTCGACAAGTTGAAAGTTAATACTGTATTTTTATGATCCGTACAGTCAACCAGAAATTTGATAATTGAACCATATCTATATTTTTTTTCCTTGTTTGTTATATATTCACTTAGTCACTTACACTTCATCAGTTATTATTATTATTACACTTTTTCTTCTGATCATGCTGGATGCTGGTCATAGGTCACCATGAAGTGAATTATTTATTATTCGTTTTAGCCATAAAATTGTATGTATTTGTTTCGTGGTAAATTCAGATATGCATTTTTATAAAATAGTTAATTAATATTGGAAAAGTGCAAAAACTCTTTTTAAAAACCTTGGAGCACATGAAATTATCCTTTCATAAATTTTACTTTCTACTATTACCACTTCGTATTACAGTATTTATCGTTACATTAAAGAACTCTTTACATAATGTTTATTTGACCAATTGTTGTTGAGACCTTTAAATTTTGGTTAACAAGCGATTTCTCAATTGACATTTTAACAGGTTATTGGGTATAAACGCATTGGACATTGAGCTTGACACACTGGACAATTTCCCAGTTTAGATATATACGAGGCATGCATTGTTCATATAGGGTGGCATGAATTAATTTAGTATTTATATGGAGTGGCGTTAGAATACCAATTGCGGCTGAAATCCTTGAATACTTACCATGGAACCATTTCTTGAAACCCGTTGTTGTCACATGTTAAATCAGGTGTAATCATCATTTTTAATTACTAACTAAGTTTATCTGGAGTTACATGGTAACTCAGAATCATTACATGTTGTCCAAAAACTATACAGGGTGTCTCAAAATTTTTGCAAATTCTGTAAGTTACTGTAGTCAGTGTGGCCAATCCAACTAAAATAATTATAAGCATGTGGTACCTCCGGTTATACCGGAAGTCGACACCAACTTGCTTATTTTAAATGGACCACTCTATATATTTTCGACTTTTCGACATGACCATGAAATTATGAGTCGAATCATGTAGAACACCATCTCCACCCAGCAGTTTTGGAGATATTTGATTATAAAAAATTTGACGGGTGCAACGGTTTGCAATAACCGTATAACTTTCTTCATACAGGAGATCCTCGTTTGCTCTTGGGTACGTAAAGAGAACACATAATGAGCTAGTCTCTGCAATAGCCTGCAGGAATTAGATTTTTTCGACGAAAACCGGCACGTCAACACGATTTTTGGTAGAAAGGTGGGTCTTGGGGTACTAATAAAGGTATCGATGTTCCGCAAAAAATTTGGGTTGCGCATCATGGTTTTATACACATATACTTACTATATACACTTTTTCGTGTTTTTCGGTAGAAAATCTAAAATATCTCGAGAACGGTTTATTTTATCAAAAAGTGTCAAATACACACAAGTTTCCTTGTTAAATTTCCTACAAAATAACTTATATCGTATGATATCGATTTTCCTCACCGTGTTTCCGCAATTAATGAAAAACCATTATGGGGCATTCCTTGGCAAAATGCCCATTTTCTCCGAAATTCAGCACTACGATAATATTGTTTCAGGGCATGGAAAGATCGGAAAGAATGTCTGCTTTACGAATCTGAGTGGCGCAATTTATAATTTTTATGTTTTATCGCGATGTGATGCGATGGAAGAAACAATTCAATTCAGAATTATTTCTTGACTCCTTATAAATATTTTTTGTTCTATAAAACTTTTTCATAAAGTGCTTTGTTTTGGAGTTAAACATTCTCAAAGTTTCAATATTGAAGATTTTTTTACCCAGTTTTACTGAAAAATATGAACTTTTAGGAAAAATCTAAAAAAGCTGTTTTTAATTTTTACTCAAAAAATAAGATGCAGTTCTAAAAACAACCATTCTTTTTCAACGTCAATAATTTTTTTGAAGAATCTTTTTTCTTTTTTAGGGCTAGGCCAAATCACCCATAAAACAAAAATTGCGTCACTCAGATTCGTAAAATAGACATTCTTTCCAATCTTTTCATGCCTTGCAAGAATATTTTTGGACCTCAGAATTTTGGAGAAAGTAGGGTCCGCATTTTCCCAGAGAATGCCCCATAATGGTTTTTCATTAAATTACGAAAAGACGGTGTAGAAAATCGATATCGTACTATAGGTCATTTTGTAGGAAATTTAATAAGGAGGCTTTTTTCTATTTGCCATTTTTGGATAAAATGAACCGCTTTCGAGATATTTTCGAATTTCTGCAGACACACACGAAAAGACGTGTATATATTTGTACATAAAACCGTGATGCCCATTCCAAATTTTTAGCGTAACATCGATACCTTCATTAGTACCCCAAGACCCACCTTTCTACAAAAAATCGTGCTTACGTGCCAGTTTTCTAAAAAACCCTAATGCCCTCTTGCTAATTCCACTAGATTACAATAAAAATAAATTCCGTAGTAGTATACCAAACATAAATTGTTCTATTTTTCACGTTACATTTTGTCAAATTCAAACCTCAAAAACTTTTTATTTCAAATGGAACATCCTGTATTTTTACATTAAAATAAAATTAAATTCCCTTTTTTATACTATAGGCATTGTAGGAGTTAAAGTTACAACTTTTTGAAATATTGGCGACTTTCTGAATTTTTAATAAAAATTGCCATCAACTTGATTAGAAACAATCATTAATGTCAATCATTTCCGTATGTCAAAAATGCCAGCACGTTTAAATTACACCCACGAAAACTTTTTAGATTTGTTTATATTTATGGAGAATGTGATAAAGTAATTTTGAAAAATATGTAACACATTTGCTACTCGATACCCACAAGAACAGAAACCATCACCATACAGCGTAAAACGCATATTGAATAATTTTAGAATATTTGGCTCTGTCAAGACAGGAATTCAAAGGAGGAAGTCTATTGTTGATGACGAAAATATAGAAATAGCAAATCTGAATGAATCCATTCTCGTTTCATATAGTTCAACAATTAAAAGAAGCAGATTTCCCGACGAGAGAAAATTTTTGTGATTTTAATTTAATAAGACATGAAGGTGATACTTAGTTATTTTTTGGGAAATATTATATGGACACATGGTACTAAGTTGACCAAAGATAGACTTTTTAATCGCTGAAATTTTCGAAATATTCAAAAACATGACCAGTTTAATGTTTACTGTGCCCAGGGCCTTGTGGCAAAATTTTTAGTATGATGTGAATCTTCGAAATGCCGCCCCTTGCGTGAAAAGTGGAAAAGATAACCTTGAGTTGTGATTTAAAAAAAAAACTGCATTACAAAATTTCCAGGTACTTTTGTTTTCGAAAATAATAACAATTTAAAAATAAATAACATCAGCAGCCTTACAATTCATATTTGCTACAGTTTTACTCTTCTAAATTTGGTAAATTTCATCAGCGCTGTAATTGTATTCGAATACAAGGAAGTTAAGTAATTTTCGCATAAATAATTTAAAACATCAAAAGATTCTATAAGTCATGGATACATCATGTAATTCTTCTTGAAGATCAGTGACATTTAAATCTGAATCATTTTCGAGAGTTTTGAAATGTCATATAAAAACTGAAATTTGTTAATTTCTTAGATAATTTTGTATTAACTTTAATTTAGAAAAGCTTCTTTTCCCGCTGGCTATAGAGAAGGGAGTGTTAATAAATCATCAGCAGAAGTTAAGTAATTTTCGCATAAATAATTTAAAACATCAAAAGATTCTATAAGTCATGGTAGCATTCAGGATACATCATGTAATTCTTCTTGAAGATCAGTTACATTTAAATCTGAATCATTTTCGACAGTTTTGAAATGTCATATAAAAATTGAAATTTGTTGCTATGGGTTTCCAGAAGAAATTAATCGTTCATTCCGATAATTAAGGGTAATGTCAAGAACATAATTAAAAAAGTTTATTTTAAATTTATTCTCCTCTGTTAAGGGTTCATCGACAGATTAATAATCAAATTGACGCTTTTTCTTTCTAGCTCTAACTTCAGTTCGGTCGGAAATTCTGTGCAGCATTTAAGACCCTCTGCAATCTCATCAGCAGCAATTTTCATCTGTTCATATCCAAATTGTCTATAAGTTTTCAGTTTTTGCATGGTTTCTGACAACGTCCGCACACAATCTGACATTATAGTTACAAATTGCAATAGCTTCGAAACTGCATTTATTTCAAATAGAATTTAATAATATTGAAAATTTCACACGTCACCATTTTAGCCAATCAGAAGTTTGCTTTTGTGTCGTTACCAAGGCAAGCCAAAAATTTCCGGAAATTTTCAACCTCCAGGGTACCCTGAACGAAATTAATAAGTGGAAATTTTTCTGTCAAATTATTGACATATGATCATGTTTGACATTTGCGATTACATAAAAGTGGAATTTTACTTTTCAAATTAAACGTGATAATTATAAGCATTGAACTTTGTGAAACAACATTTTATTTCATGTTTAATACCTAATTATGATAGTGAATCACTTCTCATTTTGATTTTCCTCCATATTACACTTCTCATCGGCTATGATCAGTATTTCAATTTTGGATGGCTTTTTTAACTTCACAAAGTTCTTCGCAATATGTGCATATTGTATATTATGTTCTTTTTCCATACTCTATAATCTTATTCTTTTAAAAACTCAAAAATATCTCCAACAATAGACATATTGAGCTTAAACTGGTTAAACTGTGACGTTTCAAAGCAATCTCTGTCAAGTTACACTGTTGAAACTGTGCTATGCTATGTGTATAAAACATGAAAATATATAAAGAAAACAAGGTTTCCACCTATTTTAGTGAATATAACTTATTCCATAAGACACAAATAGAGTTGTCGTAAACAATTTTCAGTAATTTTTTTAAACTAAAATGGGTGGAAGAGATATTATTTATCCATTAGTTATACGTATTCCATTTTCAAATAACTTATAATTTTAACTTTTGACACAACACTACTTACCAATTCCGATACGTTTCTGTCACTTTGTCAACAAGATCCATTCATGGCCTACTAATGTTATACCTTGTCATGTCTTAGAATAATCTTAATGTCAGTTGAAATTAGAGTTTATTTAATTGATTTTCGTGTGAAATTTTCTTACCGAATCCCCCGCGTGCTTAAATTAATTGCAGGAAATTTTTCTCATACATGAATTTTTTTTAGAAAATTCATGTACTCGAAAAATTTCCGGCAATAATTCAAGCACTTGTGAGATTACAAGTGAAAATATAAACTTTACGAAGAAAAATTATCGAAATTTCTTGTTGGAAATTGGTCAGAAAAAATGTGTTTGATCGAAAAAATTTAATATTTCCTTTTGTTATAAAAGAAATGTGTTTTAAACAATATCAAACCAGTTTACCGTTTGGTAACATGGATTTTCATAATCGTCAGTGTCGAGGGCGTAAATATATTTTTGTGGTGGGGGGTAATATGAAAAATTGACAATTTATGAGGGGTTGACTT
The DNA here is from genome assembly GCA_963583905.1 of Stenurella melanura. Classification (NCBI taxonomy): domain Eukaryota; kingdom Metazoa; phylum Arthropoda; class Insecta; order Coleoptera; family Cerambycidae; genus Stenurella; species Stenurella melanura. Next base: position 53,284,393 of record OY757316.1, on the reverse strand, counting down.
TCTCTTTTCTATGAAGAGCCAAGTCGCATAAAATCTTGAGAAAGCACTCTACAAACCAAAATAAAACGTAATCGTAATACAATTTTATATCTGCAGATAACCGACACTAATTCGCCTGACTTTTTATGTTCTAATCTTTCTTGGGGGGAGATTACCACCTCCCCCCTTATCTACGCGGTTGGTAGTGTCTCCTGAACCGATTTCAGCAAAGAAACTGCATCCGAAATGTATTCGATATTATGCGCCCATATAGGCTGGTCTAATAGACAAATAAAAAAAAATGTCGTATACAAATTTTTCACTATTGTAAAAATTGTAATTCACTGCTTGAAATGGCGCCCCCTGATGGTGCCGCCTGATGCGATCGCCTCTCCGCATCATAGCACGGCACGGCCCTGACTGTGCTGTGCCATGAGAAACGATAGAGTGGTGACATTACAATTTTTTGAGGAAAATTTAAATAGTAAGTTAAAAAGGTTTCTTCTTCAGCTAATGTGTCTCCTTGGAATTCCTGCCTTGAGAGAGTCAAATATTCTAAAATTCTCCAATATGCGTTTTACTGTGCATGGTGATGGTTTTTGTTCTTGTGGGTATCGAGTAGCAAATATGTTACATGTTCTTGATATTACCTTATCACATTCTCCATAAATAATAAATAAATCTAAAAAGTCTTCGCGGGTGAAATTCAAACGTGTTGGTATTTTTTGATATAAGCCAATAACTTACATTAATGATTGTATTTAATCATGGCAAAGTTGATGGCAATTTTTATTAAAAATTCTTGAACATTTCAAAAATCGCCAATATTTCAAAAAGTTGTAACTTTAATCCCTACAATGCCGATGCTAGAAAAAGGTAATTGAATTCTACATAATTTGATGTAAAAAGAACAGGGTGTTCTAAAAAAAAGTTTATGAGGTTTGAATTTGACAAAATGAAAAGTAGAACACTTATACTACTATAGAATCTATTTTTACTGTGGAGACTAGCTCATCTTGTGTTCTTGCTACTTACCAAAGAGCAAATGAAGATCTCCTACACGAAGAAAGTTATAACGGTTATTACAAGCCGTTGTACCTGTCAAATTGCTTGTAAAATGTCAAATATATCTGAAACTGCTGGGTTTAGGAATAGGGTGTGCTGCATGCTTCGACTCAGAATTTCGAAAAGTCGGTGTTAGATTTAAAATAAGCAAGTTGGTATCGACTTCCGGTATAACTGGAAGTACTACTTGTAATTATTTTAGTTGGATTAGCCATGCTGACTTTAGTAACACCTACAATTTTCAAAATTATTGGTTACATACTTTTCCCAATATCGATCGATTCAGTTCCAGGTGAAACACACCATATAAATGAGCTTTATTAGAAATAAGAATGATTGCACAATGATTGCTCTATATGAATATTCGGCATCAAAACATTTTTACATGCTTTGAATAGTCGGTTAGTGCAGTTCAAATCCTGCAAGTAATTTTTGAATCACTTCCAATAGATTTATAGCCTTGAAATTTTCAACACGTGTGTAGCATCAATATCAATACAGTATTTTTGGATAAAATACATAAAAACTACACCGTACAAGTCCAAAGATGGGAAGAAAGGGGGATCGGTCTTGTATTACCGGCGACTCCGACAAATAGTGAAAAATTAGGTAAATTTTACACGAAATGCCAGGTTTTTAGGCGCGGGTTTGGGTCGTTTGAGGGGGTATATACGTAGATGCCAAAAAGTGTTTTATTCGTCATTAGCATCCTCGAAAATGGGGGGGGGGGGGGGTAAAAATTTCAACGAGAAGGGATATTTTATCATTTTCCCAGCCCTTGGTAAGGTAGATGCAACCCCAAGAGTGGTCACGGTCATGTCTCTAACATTAATATTCACCCTTTATCATATCCCTGTCAAATCTCCAGAAAATTCCTTTAAAACCCTTACTGTCGCGCGTCAATTCACAAGAACCGATAGAAGAGGTGGTTTTTGACCGTTTGAAGGGGTTGCCCTGAATAACATTTTTTTTACCCGCATATTCGTGTTCAGCATTCTCGTAAGCGGGTGGTGAAGGTGGTCTGGTGGCGTTCCTCATTTGTAACAAAATCTGGCCAAAATTCGGACTCATTGACTTCACCACATGTGATTGTTCCAAAGTTGTTTTACAATAATCACATACACTTTTTTTCGAAAAATCAATAATAAGTTGCCTATAGTTTATCTCGGATTAAAATGTAAAGAGTGTCCTTGTCTCTGATTAGTACATTTTCAAGCCAAGGTTACGAAGGTGAAATTAGTAAATCAGAACAGATGTTTGATTTTACTCTTACTGCAATAAAAAACCGCTGCCTAAGGAATCACTACTTCCACATCCAGATTCTTCATCCAAGTCGTTTTAAAGGAAACATCTTGACTATATTTGCACTCTAGTATGTGGAAATTATTGGTCATAGAATTTTAATAATATTTGGGGCAGATGTCATAGAAAAGTTTGAGTAGTTGGTTTCTTCTACCATATACGTTAAAAATGAAGTTTTTAGTTCACCCTACTTATTTTCTACTATTCACCTCCCACCCCTTCAATGGAGGCATCTCAATCAGATGTCACTACAATACATACGTGTACTAATCTCAAGTGAATATCTCATTTTGATGTTATCAATCGCATTAATAATGAAGCGGAGGTGGTGGAGTTTGAAAAATATTAGAAAGAAATCTGAGGCCTTGGTTTCTAGTATATACACCGAATCCCAAATTTCTGTACTCTTATCACCTTGATTTACTTATTTTCCCCTAGTCACTCCTATTAACCCTAACCCTTCCACGGAATCATCCCAAAATATAATCTAGTTCCAGATGTCGTTATAATACATACGTCTACCAAATTACAAGTGAATATCTCAATTTTATTTTATCAACCCCTTTAATAATGTAGTAAGGGTAGTGGAAGGGTTGAAACATATTGTTAAAAAATTTGAGGTCTTGGCTTCTAGGACATACACCGAATTTCAAGTTGCAATACTCTTACCAGCTTGCTTTACTTATTTTTCCCTATTTACCTCTACTTACCCCCACTCCTTCAACGTAATCATGTCAAAATATAATCTAGTTTCAGATATAATTATAATATATAAATGTACCAAATTCCAAGTGAAAATTTAAATTTAATTTTATCAACTCTTAATAAGGGAGTGGGGGTGGTGGGGAGAAATAGAAAATACTAATAAAAAAACCTGAGACCTTCGCTTCTAGTACATACACCGAATTTCAAGTTGCTGCAGTCTTACCAGCTTGCTTTACTTATTTTCCCCTATTTACCCCTATTTAACCTCCAACCCTTCAACGGAATCATCTCAAAATATAATCTAGTTCCAGATGTCGTTATGATACATATGCGTACTAAATTTCATGTGAATATCTCAATTTTATTTTATCAACCCCTTGAATAATGGAGTAGGGGTGGTGGGGGCTGAAATAAATTATCAAAAAATCTGGGGCCTTTGCCTCTTGTACATACACTGAATTTCAAGTTTCTGTAGTCATACCTGCTTGCTTTACTTATTTCCCCCTATTTACCCCTAAATAACCCCGAACCCTTCAAAGGAATCATCTCAAAGAATAATCTAGTTCCAGATGTCGTTATAATTCATACGTGTATCAAATTTCAAATGAATATCTCAATTTTATTTTATCAACCCTTGTAATAATGAAGTAGGGGTGGTGGGGGTTGAAAAATATTATAAATAATCTGAGACCTTGGCTTCTAGTATATACACCGAATTTAAAGTTTCTGTAGTCTTACCAGCTTGCTTTACTTATTTTCCCCTATTTACCCCTATTTAACCCCCAACCCTTCAACGGAATCATCTCAAATTATAATCTAGTTCCAGATGTCGTTATAATACATACGTGTACCAAATTTCAAATGAATATCTCAATTTTATTTAATCAACCCTTTTCATATTGGAGTAGGGGTGTGGTGGGGGTTGAAAATTATTATAAAAAAATCTGACGCTTTGGCTTCTAGTACATACACCGAATTTCAAGTTTCTGTGGTCTTACCAGCTTGCTTTACTTATTTTCCCCTATTTACCCCTATTTAACCCCCAACTCTTCAACGGAATCATCTCAAATTATAATCTAGTTCCAGATGTCGTCATAATACATACGTGTACCAAACTTCAAATGAATATCTCAATTTTATTTAATCAACCCTTTTCATATTGGAGTAGGGGTGGTGGGGGTTGAAAAATATTATAAAAAAATCTGACTCCTTGGCTTCTCGTACGTATACCGAATTTCAAGTTTCTGTACTCTTACCAACTTGTTTTACTTATATTCCCCTATTTACCCCAAATTAACCCCCAACCCTTCAACGGAATCATCTCAAAATATAATCTAATTTCAGACGTCGTTATAATACATACGTGTACGAAATTTCAAATGAAAATCTCAACTTTATTTTATCAACCCCATTAATGGGGTAGGGGTGGTGGACAAAAAAAGTTACAGACAGACAGACCGACAGACAGATAGAATTTTTTTTTTTCGCTCAAATTTAAAATCTCGACGTTTCATGACATTCTAAACCTATTTCACGAATAAAAATTTTTGAAAATTTTTTTGCGATTACTATACTTCCAATCCACTACGTGGATGTGGAAGTAATAAGAACGTCTATGATATAATTTAAATTAAATAAATTCAGTGTATTTTTAAGATAGCCAAATTCCAAATGAAAGTAAATTTAAATCGTTAATTTTCACTTTGTGCACCAGTGGCTTTCAGACGGCCGCGGCCTCGACGGGGATTCCCACTTACTTGAGAATTCGCATGTGCCTATGTAAACTCTACTCCGCTCATAACGTAAACAACGGCATTCTAATCTGTAATCTACTATAGGTATACAATTTATGTTTAGTTATTAAGGAAATGATTATACAGTGTGTCACACCTCTCGAGTACACACCCTCGTTCTTCCTCAGCTTTTTCAGATCAGCTAGAAATTTTTGTCAGTTAAAAAATAGAAACAATTTAGAAACATACTAGGCTTTGTTTAATTGAAAAATTTAATAAAGAAAAAATATTCAGAATTGCAAACTTAGCCCATATACAAATGTTTGGGGAAAAAAATTCGACAAGCATTCCAGGAAATTACTCCCCAAGAACCGAGAAACGTTATTAAACATGTGAAAAAGAGACTGGATAAATGTTTTATGTTGGATTAATTTGTTCCTGATAAACTATATTAATTTTTCGATACTAGTAATACTAATACGGGGACGGTAGCTCGGTGGGCTAGCGCTTGCAAACTGGCGTACCTAGCGAACTCACTGAGAAATAATTTTAATTATGAAATTATTCCCAAGAAGTGGTTCGGACTCTACTATAAACTGTAGTGCCTCGTTTATCTATACCAAACACAAAATCATCCTTGATTTTCAAGGAGTTACCTTGGTAACTTGAAAAGCGGTTAAGAAAAAATTTGAACATTAGTATATTTGTAAAAATCCGTAATTGATATTTCTTACGAGCAATCTCAAAAACTTTACTCTTAATTATTTTACTTATCACTTATGTATACATTATGTAGATTGTTTTTCTAGTACTTTGTTATTTGGTATTCATTTTTGTAATCTTCCTATACAAAATTAAATTTAATATGATTCTTGCAATTTTTCCATGTATTTAATGTGATTACTATAAAACAATAAACGAGAATATTTCTTTATCGATGTTTTGTCATATCTTTGCATTGAACCAAAGCACATGTACATTTTGAATTATTATTGCTGCCGACAAGAAACATGTTACTATGTTTTATCGGGCAAAGATTATAGAAAATACTAAAAGTAAGCGTCTCCTTGACCCATATCTACAGGATGTTCAGCTTTAACTTACCCAACACTCTGACGTCGCGTCGTTATCTTGTAACTAAATTACAAATATGTTGCGTGTTTTTTTTGTTATGTCACTAGCACCAACAAAACTTTTCTTAAACATGTGACCGACTACGAATTTTGTCTACTGTCTTTCACCCATATTTCGACTTACTATTAGACATGCGGTCTTAATGAGGTTTATATAATTTTTATAAGTACCTTCTTTTAGTGAACTCACTTTCTGTTCGTTGTTTGTTTTGGTCAAATCTTATAAATCGATTTTTCACTTATTTCTCGTATATTTCTCATAACTTTTACATACATTATTATATTATTGTATTAAGTCCGGGAGGCAGCGACAATTTGGAGCTAGTCATTTTAACACAGTTCACATATCATTTTAACATTAGCTTATAGTGTGCACATACATAAAACGACGCCGGCGGTCAGGTAGCGATGGAGGTGGGCGCTGGAGCAGTTTCAACGTGTAAAAAAAATATCGAAATAAGTTGGCCGCTATTTTATGTATGTGCACACCATAAGCTGCCACAAATATAGTATGAGAGCGGTGTTAAAATGTGTGACTAAAATGTGTTGCTGCCTCCCGGACTATTATATTAGGTGTGCGATATTCCCCCTTCTCTCAAAATCAATAACCTTTACGGCTGTCCTTTGACTTTACGTCAAAGTCACAGCCGTAGAGGTTATTTTCCGGTAACATAGTGGATAATTGTAATATTTTGTAGATTCCATGATATTAGAAGACAATACATGGGACTAGTGAAAATATATTGCTGATATGTGTTCTAAATGTTTTGGTTTTATTAATTCAAGTAGGACATCCTGTATACTTTTATATTTTTTACATTTTCAGAATCTGCCAAACTTTTATTTTGATTATATCTGCACATTTTAAATAATAACATTGTCTAACTGCTTTTTTGACATACAGTAGGTTTAGTTTATATTAAAAATTTTGTACATGGAACAGACGTGTAGTGAGAGAGCACTATACATTCGGTGAGGACTAGGATCAAGAAGACGGCACTGCGTATTACTTTCTCATTTATACCGTAGTCAGTTGCCTAAACAAATGTTAAGTGGAGAAGTAGATGTACTGTGTAATTGTTTTTGTAGATCAAGGAGTATCTACATTAGATTTATAATAATAGCTGTAGACTATTATCATCAATATAAAATACATTAATTTTTTAGAATTTATTGGATTTCTCTATAACATACAGGGTTGAGCAATAGTCCCGGTACGGCTCGATTACAGCCGAACGGGACCTCGTATCAACTTCTGGTTTTCGACACTGTATTCAGCGAAATTTTTAGAACTTCTTGACATGTATTTCAGGACCGTGACGTCATTACGTTTGGAGGTGTGACATAAGTGTCAATTTTTGTTAAATGAAACACCCAGTATATTTTTCCATATTTGTATACTTTAAGGAGTCCCGAATTCAACGATGTAACGTTTGTATGGATTCTGTTATGTAATGTGGTCTTAATGAGGGAAAATTAGAAATTACAATCGTAAGTAACAGAGAACAGTGGATATCCAAACAGCTGTATCCAAAAAAGACACTCTTTTTTTACCATTTTTTTTTTACAAAACTAAGACCTACGTAAACAAGTTTTTTTTGTAGTCGTTTAATAAAAACACAGGTCATAGTTAAATTGTTGTCATTATTTTACTAGTTTATCTATCTGTGACATTACTTTTGTACTACTAGTTTGTGATTCTAAAAACGTGTCTTTAAAATAGCTCAACTGAACGACACTGAACGGATAACTTTACTCATGATGATTGGATTCGGAGAGAGGCGTCGATCCCTTCAGGAAGCAAGTGACCTCTTCAACGATACCTTTCCTGAGCGAAACCCGATTTCCAAGTCGACAGCATGTCGAATTTTGCACAATTTTGAACATATGGGAAATGTCAAGAATTTACCAAAAACTGGCCGCCCAAAAACAGCGACAAACGACGACAGAGCTTTAGATGTACTGTTAGCGATTCAGGAGGAGCCTAAAACGTCAATTCCGAAACTTTCATTAGAAACTGGTGACAGTGAAAGATCCATTCGAAGAATACTCAGGAGAAATAAAATACTTCCCTACAAAGTCAGCTTACTTCAGGAACATGCGGAAGATGACCCTGATCGTCGAATGCAGTTTTGCCAACAAATTATGAATTTCTTAGACGAGACACCACAGTTTGTAGATGGCATTTTGTTTTCCGATGAGGCTACATTTTGTTTAAATGGATTTGTCAATCGTCACAATTGTCGCTATTGGTCTGCTGAGAATCCACATTGGATGGAAGAAATGCACACACAACATCCACAAAAAGTAAATGTCTGGGCGGGTATAATTGGAACATATGTAAAAGGGCCGTTTTTTCTAAATGGTAATTTAACTGCTGATACTTATTTAACTTTATTACCCGAAAGAGTTATACCCGCTGTAATTCAGATATTTCCCAACCGCGAAAATCCTCAGGTGATCGCAAATGACGTGTACTTCCAGTAAGACGGAGCTCCGCCACAGTATGCCAGAATTTTAGGAGATTTTTTGGACACTGTCTTTCCCCGGAGATGGATAGGTAGAAGGGGTCATATCGAATGGCCAGCTAGGTCACCTGACCTAACCCCTCTTGATTTTTTTTCTGGGGTCATTTGAAGTCTGCGGTGTATCGCACAAGACCTGCCACGATACAAGAGCTTCAAGAAAGAATTCTAGCGGTTGCTGATAATATTACACCTCAGTCCCTCCAAAATGTTCAGCGGGAATTTGTGGACAGGCTAGCACATTGTCAGGCAGTGGAAGGATTCCAATTTGAACATTTAATAAAATAAAACTATTCTCTGTTAATTACGATTGTAATTTCTAATTTTCCCTTATTGAGACCACATTACATAACAGAATCCATACAAACGTTACATCGTTGAATTTGGGACTCCTTAAAGTATACAAATATGGAAAAATATACCGGGTGTTTCATTTAAAAAAATTGACACTTATGTCACACCTCCGAACGTAATGATGTCACGGTCCTGAAATACATGTCAAGAAGTTCTAAAAATTTCGCTGAATACAGTGTCGAAAACCCGAAGTTGATACGAGGTCCCGTTCGGCTGTAATCGAGCCGTTCCGGGACTATTGCCCAACCCTGTATAATGAATAAGTCCTGTTATCGTGATATTAAACAAAAATGTAAGTTTAAGAATAAAAATCAAACAGCAGACTTTAGATAATATAAATCGAAACAAAATAGTTCTATTAGTATATTTCTAAATATTACTTCATGAATTTGAATAATATTTACAATTCAGTTTTGTTGTTCTGCTATGTAAAATGTTTACGCTACCATTAATCCAAGCACACTAAATAAATTGTTATCTGCGGACGTTTAGTCTTTTCATGTGATCGTCATAAAAATTGGAATTGTTTTACAGTAGGTACCATACTTATTGTGAGGTATTCCCTTCTTTATTTCTCGGGTTAAGAAGTTGTTAACAATACTAGCAACAAAATAAAGACACTGTTATACGTTCTTGTCAGTATCTTGAAAACTAAGCAAATTACAGCAAAAATCAGGGTGGATAAAAATCATTATATTAAAATACAATAATAAAATATCACGATTATTTAAAAAAAAAAAAAAAAATTCACGGTTTTTTAAATTTTTATTTGTTTTTTTACATAAACATCTCAATAACTGACATTATCAATGTATTTAGTTCTTATATTAACAATGATACTTTTTGTTTAAATTTCGTTAAATCGTGGCCAACATTTTTCAGAATTAGCGAGGAACATAAAAATGAAATTGACAGTATAGTAAGACAGAAAATTTCAAAAATGTATTTAAAAAAAAATTGAGGGTTAATGATCACTTCTGAAACCTACATCTGTTGCACTTGATATGCTTTAAAGAAACGATACAATTTTATCACACTTGCTTGAGTCGCATTTTGACGAAACTGCATGGCACTTTAAGGCAAATCCAAAAATTTAGATACCGATACGATCACTGTAGTATCATCCCATAACCTTTGTTCTAGACCCTACGAAAACAAAGGATACATTAACAAAAAGCGAAAGGAATCGTGCTTTAGAAGCCGCGAATGAATTATATCCCGAAAGTGGTTTACTGCCACTGATTAGTAAATTTCTAGCAAAATTTCAGCCTTTTTATTTGCCAATATTGTATTTCACGAATTAACTTGATGTATCCTGGGATTTTTCGGTCATCTTTAAATGAACATTCTTATATTTTCTTACGTTTCGGTTTTATTAAACATCGTCAGAGGAAAAACTACAATATTTATATTAACGTACGATTATTTTATGTGATTTTACAAATTTAATTTTATTACTTACAATTTAAGAAATTTTTTGTTTACACTATATTAGCATTTTACGTTTATTTCTGTTGAAAGTTTTATTGCAATTAAATGCTGAACAAAAGTATTGCCTGCTTTCTGGTCTGTGTTCTGTCACTATTGGTACAGTTTATTTAATTTATGGATGTTAGTTATGAGGTTTTCTCTAAAGGCTGGTCAAAGATTAGAGAATTAATTCTCTAATCTTTGGGCTGGTAGTGTGAAATATGATATTTTAAGAATTATCTTGCGGACTTGATGGAACGATGTAAAAATATATGTTGTTTAATAATATCCCCTTTTTAGTTAATTTAACAAATTAAAGTATGTTTCACTTAAATTTTCTATATCAGTGCGGTTGTTTATTGCGTTGTTATGTCTTTTAATTTGTAACATTTCATGTATTGTCCTTCGATGATAATTTGGTTCCTCATAACTAACATCCATAAATTAAATAAACTGTACCAATAGGGACATAACACAGACCAGAAAGCAGGCAATACTTTTGTTCAGCATTTGGTTGCATTAAAACTTTCAACAGAAATAAACGTAAAATGCTAATATAGTGTAAACAAAAAATTTCTTAAATTGTAAGTAATAAAATAAAATTTGTAAAATCACATAAAATAATCGTACGTTATTATAAATATTGTAGTTTTTCCTCTGACGATGGTTAATAAAACCGAAACGTAAGAAAATATTTTCATTTAAAGATACATCAAGTTAATTTGATCTCAACGGTCAAGAAAATACAAATATTTATTTATGTATGTCACGAAGAAATTCTTAAAAGCACAAAACCCTTGGACTGGAGGCAATCCTAAAGAAATATTGATATTATTGACAAATTATTCCTGATTATCAAACTATTATTTTCTGCTGCACCTTCTTTAGCCTTCCTTGAGAGAATATTTTCAACATTCGGTTGGATTCATTCTAAGATTCGAAATCGTTTAGAGACCGAAAGGGCCGCTAAATTAGTTCTTTTTGTACAAGCATTAGAATTAACTTAATTTAAAATTTTTGTTTTGTAGTAAATCATGTTTTGTTTTGTTTTTAACTTGGCTACTTTATGTTTCTTACATTTTCCGTTTTTAAGTAGTCACTTAATTTATACTTGGAACGTTGGAATGAGAACATACCAATTACTGGTGCAAAAAATCGATGGCGCACAGTGGGGCCAATTACATGAAAAGTTGACAGAAATTATTTTTATTTACATTTGATTAATTTAGCCATAAACTTTAATTTATTGAATCGATTCTGTGATTGGCTGATTGTAAAACACTGTTCAATATTTTAAATATATAGAAAAATGTGCATTTAAAATTTCAAAATTATCTTTTTCAAATTCAAAACAATATTGTTAAGACTTTTACGCATGTTTTAGCGTATTAGGCCCTTCTCAAGGGTACAGAAGTACTAAATTAGTTTATGTTAGTTATATCCTATTACAATTGGGAAAATAAATCTGCTATTATACATAAATTATGCTACCTAATTATTTATTTAAGAATTTAAACAATATACTTTTATAACACTCTTGTACTAATTCTAACAACTAGTAGTTGGGTGCTTCTACTAACTTCCTTCCATCTTATCTTAAAATCGCACACAAAATTATAAATTCGCTTGTGCAGATTGCGAACTTGGTGTTCTGGGCACTTTGTGTGAGTTCTGATGAATTTCTTCAGGTAAGCGATTTGTTTACCTAAATTTGAATCACGCACTCTCTCATTTTGTCGAAAAGATATCTTCTTGATAGAAAAAGGTCAGTTGGGCCACTTCCTGTAGAAAGAAAAAAAAAATGTAAATAAAACTGCTGCCTAAGGAATCACTACTTCCACATCCAGATTTCTCATTCGTTTTTGTAAAAAAAATCCCGATTTTTTTTTAACAAACACTAAATCCTAAGTTTATGTACTACTCTTACTAGCTTGATTTATTTATTTACACCTATTTATCCCCCTGTACCACCCCAACCGGCCAATGAAATGACATCAAAATATAATCCAGTTCAGGTTAACGTTATGCCACATACGTGTACGAGATTTCAAGTCAATATGTTTAACCGTTTCCGAGTAATCGTGCCAACAAAAAAAGTTACAGACAGACATAAATACTTTTTTTATTGCTTAAACTTATTTTCTCGACGTTTCACGGCATTTTAAACCTATTTAAGAGAAAAGAAAAATTGAAATTTTTCTCACTTCGTGAATGTGGAAGTAAAATTTAAAATTTAAATAGTATTTAAACATTCGTAACGTGAGTATGCCACGTGAATATGCAGTGATATTTTAAAATGCCGCAAATATAAGCAAGTTTTTATTTACTACCCTTAAAGTACATACTATTCCGAATAAATTTATGTATATATCACAGTTCAGGCAGATTCAGGCACACTTTAAAACAATAAGGATTTACAGAAATGTCATAAAATTGTATCGTACGAAACAGGTCGGTTTATGTAAATTCGTATAAATTAAATAATACTAGTGTAGTAACAAATCTAGCAATTACTTGTCACCTTACCTGTAGGTAAAGCAGCCATGCTGAGAAAAAATTAATTTGTAGAAGCCTCACTGAGAAATTAATAAAACAAACTAACACTCGCACGCACTGATTGATTTTTATAACTTCTAATCTCCACTAGGTACAAGTTTAGACTGGCATGGCGTGTAACGCTTACAATAAATAGCGTCAAATAAACCGGTTAGTCCGCTCTGACGACTTCTGTTTTATCGAATTTCTGCCAACTTTTGATGCAATTGGCCCCACTGTGTGGCGACGGGAACTGCCTATATGGAGCATTAAGCCACCAATTGGAGGGAGTGAATATAACATCGCAGGTACCTACATATTAATGCTACGAAAACTATACGAAAACAAGTAGCTGACTATATCGAAAACCACATAGATTTCTTCATACCATTCTTGCACGCATCAATCCATGAATTGGCACCCCGTTGCAACCGATACAGATCTAACACTGGAAAAATAAAGGCATTCATTCGAGATTTGTGAGTCCAACAAGAAAAGATGCGTACAACAAATACGAAACGCCAAAGAAAATAAATGCCACAGAAAAACAACACACACCAAACATAGACAAAAAGATGAAAGAAGCAGCGAAAGAAAATAGAGATGCAGAGAAAAGGCACGAACAGAGAAAATGCAGGGAATTCTTCGAAAACATAGAACCCCTCCCAGCAGGACAGAAATTAAACCAAACTTTTAGACATCTCAAAACATACAGGAGAAAGAACAATACGCAGCGAAGAAAATACATCCCACTGCAGCATTGGATAAGGAAACTAGAAGAAGAAGGAAGCGCAAAGAGAAATCAAACAGAACTAATACAAGAAACGGATCACTGGCCTTTGGGCAAACCGCCATCAAGGGAAGAAATACTAGAAATAGCGGCCAGAGCTAAGAGAAACACGGCGCCCGGAATAGATAAAATGAACAACGAACTGCTACACTATAGATTGGACAATTTAAAGCAGCTAACCCTTGAAATTATCACCAACGCATGGACGGAAACCACGCCCCTGCCTGCGGAGTGGAACAGGACCATACAGATACCACTCTCCAAAACCAAACCACCACAAAACGTAGATGATTACAGAAGAATAACACTCTGTAGCGTAGGGTGCAAATATTACGCACAATTCCTTCTTAAAGAAATGAACAAATACATCGGCGAACTACCAGAGTACCAAGCTGCTTTCATCAAGGGCAGACCTACGGACGACCATATGTACACTACCAGACGGATCCTGGAAGAAAAGTGGAAATAAGGAACAAAACTACATATAATCTCAATTGACCTTCAGAAGGCATTTGATACCATAAATCATGAGGCTATAGTCAACATTTTAGGCAACAGTCCTGGTTCAAGTGATAGAAAGCACAAGAAAGGATCATCAAAATTTCAATGAAAACGATGAAACGATAAGACCTCCCATCGTGCTTGCATACGCCGATCTTATGCTCATTAACATTGAAGAAGAACAAGATATCGTTAAATTCCTAAGAACCATGACACCACATCTGGATTCCTCTGGGTTGAAAATAAACTTCAAGAATGATGCGAGACCCACTGACGATATCAAACCCAACCAGTGGGGAAGAATACAAAATAGGAGACTATACACTGAGAACCACGAGCAGAATGAAATACCTAGGAACATATCTAACGAATCAACTGAAAAGGAGGGAGACAGTGAGTTGAATAATCAAAACGGCCTACAGAGTCACAAGAGCTATACTACATTTCATCGAGGAAAATAAACCACCATGGAATCTAACTAAAAAGATATACATGACCATCATGGTGCCTACAATGACATACGAAGTTAGAAACGCAACAACGACAAAGGCGAATAGAAGAAGTATAAGAAGAGCCAACAGAGACGGACATTGTAAAACTGTTAGCAAAACCAGGAAAACCACAAAAACGACAGGAAACGTCAGCATTACTAGATGGGAAAACAATAAATAAAAGAATAGAATCATACGCAATGAAATACTGGCGACACATCCAAAGACGAGACACAACAATGGAGCGGATTAAGAATAGGCTAGGAAAGGATTATACACACTATGAAAGAACGGCAAAACAGAAGACGGAATACAATAAAGAAATATCAAGGATATACACCCTGCCAGACTCAGCAACAGAAGAAACAGAAAATTCAGAAGAAGAATATGAGAGAAGATGATCACAGACAGAAACTAAAAAGAAGCATTTCACAAACACCTGGAATTTAAAAGAACCATGAAAACCTAATAGAAGCATCTCACAAACGCCTACACTTCCCATCCGATGATGACAGATGGAAACCAAGAAGAGGCATGTCATAAACACCTACACGCCCCTTCCTATATTCCTACCCCTTGCGTCATGTGGCTCTCGCTGCTGACAACAAGCATGTCCAATGTCCAATCCAGCGTAGGCAACCGCTCCGGCGTCAATATGTAATAGACGACTGAGCGACTGCATTTAGCCGTTCAGCGGGCGATGGGGCTGCGTGATGGAACAAATCCCCATGCCCGGAATCGGCAGCAATGCCCACCTTACGCTGGCAAATCAATCAATCAATAGTTTCAAATGATCGTAGATAAGATCATGTGTATAATTGAAGCACCTGTGTCACTGTCGCTCTCTAGTGCTTGTCAACTTATTCTCTCGAGCGACAAGGGGCCCTTAGCATATTTAAATAGCATTGGTGCGTGCACTCGAGTTAGAAGCTGCCTTTAAGGATATCCCGAGTTCAAGAGTACAAGCTATGACTTTCAAAGAACCGTAGCCAGAAAACGAGAACCAGGACCCTATGTTAATTAAAATACAGGGAATGTTAGGTCAATTACTAGCTAAAATGGATACTCTCGGAAAGCGGGAAAAACAACAAAATAGAGGAAAGCCAAGCGGGGATATTAAATGTTATAACTGGGCCAAGGTAGGATACGAGACTGTCGACAGCGGAACTCGAGAAAAGTGAATGCTGAAAAAATCAGATTAAACAAAGTAGTGGAAGGCCAGATAGACGACGTATGAAATGTTATAAGTGTGGAGAACCAGGACATATCCAACTAGAATGTCCGCAGAGGAAACTGGAGAGAGTGACTGTAGATGCTGTGAAGTCGATGGGAAACCAGAGAGTCTGGGAACGTGGTGCCCCTGGAGAAGTAAAGATTTCCAAGCTTTAAAGCGCTCCGAAAAGTCTGTTATTGCAGGGATATGACACTAAAACGGAACCTCAGAAGGACGCTGACATTTTATTCGGAAGAAGGTGCAAGGAAGATTGCATGTACTACCACCAGGAGGAGAAACTGCAGGTCATGGGAGCAGTCAACACTGTTAAGGTGGAAGGTTTCGGATGACAGGAAAAATGAAGCACGAAGATGAAGATTGTGCATTTGGATAGACTGGCAAAATACATTGATGATTCTGAATTGCCTGACCGAGACGATGAGGCTTAAGGAGGGGACTGGAGCTGAAAGCTCCACGAGTGGTGAAGTAGCAATAGAGGTAGGTAGCTGCAATACCATGTCTCCACAACTGAATTTATGCACGCCATCTCTGAGACAGTAGTAATATGCTTTTTAGAAATTTATAGAAGGAAGAAAATTTTCTACATTGTTCTGGAATTGCCGCCGAGAAGGGTACAGAAGATTTTTAGATGGATCTAGAGGCAATTTTAGAGTACATAAGGCAAGATGCACGGCGAGAAAAGGAAGTATTGTAGTGAAAAGTAAGGTTGGAAGTCCGAGATGATACGACGTGAATACAAAGTGTAAACATCAAGTAATAAACATTGTTAAAGGTTATTTTAGTCAGTAACAGTGTATTTTACTTAAAGAAAGTAAGTTTCCAGTAAGGTATTAAATAAAGTGTGTTAGTGCTTATATCTTGTTATAATTTTTGAACCCATGGAAATTGAAGGGCGCGGGCGGTTTGAAAAAAGGATGGAAACACGTGACACTATACACCTTCTACTTGGAAAGATAACGACTGCTTTAAGACAAGATTAAAAATAGCGAAACATAAAAGCTACCATATAATAATAAAAGAGAAACTAAAACCACACTACTATCGTTTGCAAATCCTTTTCCAAAGGGATTTTAAAACATGTGTTAACAGTGTTAAAATTATTATATCACTAACTGTTTGCCTTTATTTTAATTTTTCAAGTACAATCGATAGTAAAATTTTGTGATTAAATTACAACATTTAATGGTTTTATGTATGTTCCCGTATAAACCAGTGAAAAAATGTTTGAGACCTAACTGCCTACAATATCTGTTTTTAAACTCACTCTGTGGCGGCTACGGTTAAAGTAAGAATCACCTTATTATATACAGAGGTGGGTAAAAGTCACGAATAATTGTTGTAACTGCCTTGTAGACTTTTTTTTTTGTAAAAATGCTTTAGTGGATTTCGCGATTTTTGTACTTGTCCACTTATGGATCCCATTTACACGCTTTTTGTACGATTTTTTTTATTCAGTGGCAATCTGTAATTTTTAATTGTTTTTCGGATGCTTTTCATTCTTTGAAAATCGTTTTTGCAGTATAAACTTTGTATAAAAACATTAAAAGCTATTATTTATGTGATTATAATTTTGCACAAAACACTCTATAATAGTTAATTGTTTAAATATTGATTAAACAACTCAAAATTTTATGTTTACCCATTAATCTCTTTCTTCAATTTCAGTTATAACGAGATAACGATCCATCATTATTTTGAACGCCCTGTAAACACTTGTTTATGACAACTGTAACGGCCTAGCAAGGTCAAGTCTAACTGAGGTTCCATTATTTTATATTGATAAGATAAGTAGCCTCTACGTAATAGCAGGCAATCCTCAAATCAAGACTATAAACACATACCGTGGTTTGTTTCCGATGGGTTAATACCGCTGGGTATCTATAAAAGTTTCAGTTGAATGACTTTTTAATGTGTTTCTTTTTGTTGCGTGCTCTTTAGTGTAATTTGTACATCAATATTTTCAATAATGTACTCCTACGCTTGGAATGGTTCGAAGGGTCTTACTTTTAAGAGTAGATATGCCTTGACAAGCTGCTAAAATTTGCAACAGGGGAGGTGAAAGGGAAACTCCAGTGGGCGGTCCTTTAAAAACGATAAAATATTATTTTATGTATTTATAGTACTATGTAGTAGTATATAGAAATGAATGACCGCGATTCCACTTACGCATAAGCTCGAAATTAGTTCATGATTGTATATAAATTCTACCTGCCAAAGCTCAAAGGTTATGCCGACACATATATCCTATCATTCTAACCTAAATGCGTTTTTAACATATTCCTTCAATAAATACAGTATTTATAATTTAAACGGCTAGGAATTATGCTTCCCTAGAATTTTAATTTGTAATATGGAGTATACGAGTATATCTATATTTTTGCATAATGGAAAAGATATTCAATAATTAGTAATCTGCATTAATTAATAATAATCGTCAATAAGGAAATAATAATATTAAATAAAAAGAATAAGAGTTGATAACGTCCGATAAAAATTATAAACCAAAATTAGTGGTATGCAATATTGCAGCTACGGACACACGTTTCAGAGTTATTGCTCCTCATCAGCGTAGCATGGCATAAATAATATTGTTATATTGTTAAAAGCAAGACCAACAAAGATAGGAAAGCACAGTATATTGTAGGTACTCTATTTTGTACCTTCGTACCTCATGTGCCATATATGAAGAGCAATAACTCCGAAATACGTGTCCGTAGCTGCAGTCTTGTTTGTTATTATAGTACTAATTCTTGTTTATAACTAAATGGAAATCTTAACATTTTAATGTTGTTTAGTTTTCGTATGTGTAAAGCTTTAGCTGTCACATCATTCAACAAATCAAAATTTAAACTCTTGGATCCTCAGGGATTCCTCAGGACTTCTTGAATTTTTATTTTGTAGTCTCCCTCAAATAATGGTAGTTTACCAATAAACAAAAATTAGCAACTATTGTTAAAATGAAAAATATACACCACGCAAGTTGTTTTATCCAATAAGTGTTATGCGTATAGTATCAGTTATTTATTGGTCTAATTTGTCTATACGCGATATTCTTAGAAACTGTTAAACAGAAAAAAAGTTTTAAATAAAAAAGGTGTCTCCATCTTTATTTCTTCTCAGCATAGACTTAACGGGTTTTCCGTTCGTTAACTGATCCTTGCAAATACTCACATTTTATCGACATGGTTTTTGAAAAAAAACACACTTTTTACAATTATTAAAATTTGACCTTCATATTACCACAGTTCATTAATAAATATGTAGTGATGACATAGTAAAATTGAGATCCATTAATGTTTTCGTTTTTTGAATTATGGCAAGTTAAACAAAAAAATAATTTTAATTATTATTGTTATACATCCAATAGACGTCGAGAATAAGAGAAATGATTCGCAGAAAGTCAGTGATAAGTAATTATTTATAAGCATTAAACTATTCAACGAATCATTATGAAATTCAGTAGTTGTCTATCGAGAGGTAAACCACCGTCGGCACTCGTTCTCCGAATTTTAGGTAGGCTGTCGGCAGCCATGGCAGTGGCGGTCATATAATTGAAAGCCCCGCAAGTGCGGCTGGTTGGAGTTACGCAGGCGCCGCAGGCAAGGCAGTCTCGGCAGTTCGTGCAATTTTTACAAGTGGTTGACCTCTCAGGTACTGTTTTGATAGTATATAGTATAAAATAAGAATTTCTTTACAACCCTAACCTGAAATTTGCAGACATAAATGTAGCAAGCAAATGCCAATTTTTCGAAGTCAGTAACAAGTAAATATATCGAGAATAAATAAAGATTAAGGATAGAGGCAACCTTTTATTTGAAATTTTACTTTCTAGGAGTAGTAGTTCTCGATTTGACCAAGGAACTAGTGTTATATACTTAGTACATATCACATATTGTATAAAATAACTTGCCTGGTGTACACTTAGTTTACGAATTATTATTCATATTTTCTTTAAAAATATATGGATGGGGAGAACTTACAAATTTGCTTTTATAGTAGACAAAAGTTTAATGATAGATGTTTTAAAGTAAACCCCGCATCAAAATATCATTAATAACTTTAGACATAGTAGGTTATTTCTCAAAAATATGGATATCTCTGGTTTTACTGGTTAGATATTAAAAATCCAAAGGATCAATTATTTGTATCAACGAAATTTAATAGTGCATTTTTTAAAAATACGAATGTCAGAGCGATTCTAAAAATTTGCAAAATTTTGAAAGTAAAAAAGATGGCTAAAATTTGTATTCCAAAATGTTTTCTCCACAAATTTTGAAAGCAGAGATAAAAACCTGCAACTTGAGTCTTAGAACGTCTACATTGGTACGCGATCTCAACAAGAAAATATTTTCAACATCGGTCCACATCACCTTCTGGACAATACTTTTAGCTCTGATTTGTTAAATTTTCACGAAAGTTGATTTTTTCTGGAAAATATTTTCGGGTTTAAAGGAGTAAGTTGGTTTCTCTGTTTCTTTTTACATTTTGAGCCTAGATTTCATTATTTTGACAGATCGATAGATAACTTTACTGCCGACAGTTTTTATCCCAAACATTTCTTTCTATTTTTCCTAGAAATAAAAGTTATTATGAAAAAAATCCTGTTGCTTGGTCTAATGCAACAAACTGATGCGTGTGACTTGATGAGAAAATGGGAAAATGTGCGCTTTACTTTTGTGTTTCTAACTCCTTTCATTGCAAATCGCATCGCCCCTTATAATTCTATATTCATGTGTTTACGACAAGAACACATCTTTAAAATTTAGTATCAATTGTATTGTCCAATAAATGTTTTCAAATATACCAGCATACCACCATTTTATAAAGAAGAATTGAAACACAATTACACATTATTGTTAGTGCATGGGTGGCTGCATATATCTAGTTACTATATTGTTATAATTCCGTACTTGTAGTATAATCAAAGAGTAGAGTACCTGTTAAGTATAATAGTAAATTAATCGAATTTGATATTTTATTGGGCGTCCCGTGTTATTAGAAATGATTTGGTTTAATTTCTTATTTCGTTCCCTCGTTATATTTTCTCATTCATAAAATAATTCTGGGTGAAGGGCGGAGCTTAAGCAATAATAAATCCAGAGGGAGCTCGTATCAGTGTAACATTTGTTGCAAAATGTGCCTTTGCACGGTTCCGTGCTATACATGTTTTTGCAAAAAGTATTATGTTTTTTGGAAAAATAAAAATAGTACGATACACAGAAAACATGAATGAAGGTTTGTATCGAGTCCTTTTTCTCATATTTTGATTCTAAATATTTTTTAAAAAATCATAAAGTTACTGCTAATTAAAACAAATCTTATTAATTAACACCATTTTTTTCCAAAATATTAAAAAGGTACAAACCTAGATTGATATGTTTTCTTCTATTTTTCGCCTGTACAAATTTCGTAATTGCAATGGTCTAATTATAATTTGTCGCGGACGGGGCGGCGTTCGAGAGTAATTTATTTCTGATTTTTAGACGGCATACCCACTCTTAATATCAAATAAACATTTTATACTATACTGTTTCATAAAAATGTAACTCGATTAGATCTTTTCTGTTGTCTCATATTCCCGTTACTAAGTATATTTGCGACCTAATTACAGACTAGGAGTCTGTTATTACTAGAAAAAAGTCTGTAAGGCTGGTGTTTAATACATAAAATAGCATTGGTTATTTTTTTTAATTAAAAGCAGTAAGTTATTCTAATTTGCGTAACATCTAGAATTTAATCTTCGAAGTTACCTTGTTATTTTGTCTAAATGTGGCAAGAAAATGCACTAAGAAGAAGAAAATAATAGTCCCCTCAAATTAGTCAAAAAATCGCTGTTTTATGGAAAAATTCCTACAACTATGAGACCTGTAAAAAGTGAAGCTTTTGGGTTGTCTAAACATGATTTTCATTCCCCGCAGTTCTAAAAAAGGGTGGCTTTTGAAGAATATATACATATATATGAATTTTAGCGCTTTTCGCATTCTTCCCTATTTTGAGGAAAACCATTTTGGTGAAAAATGTCAGGAGAGCAAAGTTGTAGAGCATAACATTTTCTACATATTTTGTCTGCGTTTTGTCCGAATTCTACATAGTTTCACCGCTAGAGGGCGCGAAAGATATATATAAATATACTTTTGCGCCTCTTTTAGATATTCAGCCAAAATTATGTACTTTGGTGAAAAATATCAGAGCAAAGTAGTAGAGCATTAAATTTCCTACAAATTTTGTCTCTTCGATTTTGTTCAAATCCCGCATAGTTTTGCCGTTAGAGGGTACGAAAGTCTATTTATGTATATTTCTTTCGCGCCCTCTAGCGGCGAAACTATGCGAAGTTCGAAAAAACTTTAAAAACGTAGAGACAAAATTAGTAGGAAATTTTATGCTATACAACTTTGTTCTCCTGATATTTTTTAACAAAATGCATAATTTTGGCTGAAAACCTAAAAAAGGCGCAAAACTCAATATGTTTATATATCTCTATAAACTATGCGGAATTCGGACAAAGAGAGATTTGTAGGAAATTTTATGGTGTACAACTTTGCTGTCCTCACATTTTTCAACAAAATGCATAGTTTTTCCTCAACTAGAAAAAGGCGAAAGAGCGCTAAAATTCATATATACAGGGTGTAATTAGTTTCATGACATTAAAAAAACTGGTGGTAGGGAACGACAAGGCAAACAAAAAAACCTTATATAACATGGGGTCTAAAGCTCATAGTGTTGGAGAAAAAAAATAAACAAAAATTTCGCAAATTTTCAATAAAATCTTTTGAGAACTGCTGGAATATTGAGGTAGGTTTAGATCTAGATCTGATCTGAAGAAAACTATACTCTAACTCTCCCTTGTGCAGTATTTTAGTTACTGTCGGTGCTTCGTTATGTACAGACGTCCAACCCGCCGTTCGTTGTTTTTGTTATTTTTGAATTTCGCGTCATTGTGTATTTATAGTTAAGATTTATTTTATTGACTTACCGTCCAAGTTGTTAAATTCTTGATTACGTACAGACACAACTTACTTGTTCATTCTTTTTGTATTCCTTTTTGGCTTTTGTACCAAGTTCTTATTTTATTTTTCTTTATTGACAACGTTAGTTGATAGTTTAGTGTTTAGTGTTGAACGAAGTGCGTATGTATTTAATTCGACGTACCGAACTGTGTATTGATACAGATGCAGAGATTTTGAATCATTTAGGTAGGTAGTAAGCTTTTAACCCAGGACACTCATTTATGTTACAAATGTTAATAAACCACATTTAAATTTTCTAAATTATAACAATCCAATATTTTGTTCCAAATTAAAAAACACACATGTAAAGAAATGATCTGTTTAAACCTCTATGGCCATTATTTGCTTGCAATTGTGCACGAATAGAGAACGAATTATTTACCTCATTATACCCTCAGTTCAGTTGAGGCGGTCCATCAAAGGCGGTCGATGATCCTTTGATATCGCGTGTGCCGACGAGCACTTTTTTATGACAATTTAAAAGTTGTATAATTGGGAAGTCCATCGACCAAGAAAATCAGTGGTTCTCAATAGTTGTCTACCATAATATTAAATATGTTAGATAGATAGATAGATAGATTCTTTATTAATTCCAAAGCCAATTACAGAAACTGGATAGAATAAGTCAAAAATTGTAAATTACACAAACATACAAAGTAATGTATAACAAATATAACCCAGATTAGTTTTTTTCAAAGTGCCTCTAGAGGGAAAAGTCATAAAAGTTTTTTGTTTGTCTAGTCGGTCCCCATTACCAGTTTTTTTAATGACATGAAACTGATTACACCCTGTATCTACATATTTCTGAAAAACCACTCTTTTGTAGAACTGCGGGGGGTGAAAATCATGTTTAGGCAACCCACATGCTTCACTTTTTACAAGTCTCATAGCTGTGGAAAAATTTCTCTTTCCTAATTTGTGTAATAATGATTCTGTGTTCTAATTAATAACACAGGCCCACAAGAAAAGTGATCTGTAGTCGGGACCCGACATAGTAATCCCTATGTATCTTGACGTGTTGAACACGAATCCGATGTCCGTTTAGCTCCATCACCCACCAATTTTTTGTAAATAGTGAAAATAGACTAAGAAACCTGATTTTCGCGATTTACAAAGAATGGGTGGGTGATGGCACTAAACGAACATCGGATTCGTATTCAGCTCGTCGAAATACATACGGATTACTATGTCGGGTCCCAACAACAGATTACTTTTTATTTTATGGGTCTGTGTAATCGTAAAAGCGTGGGGCGCGTGATAAGTAATACTATCTTGTATTTTAAGCGTCCCACAATCCTACGTTTATTAATTAGAACAAATTACATATTATTTTCTTCCTTTTAGTGCATGTTTTTCAATAGTTTCAGTTCGTTTTTCATTTTTTTAAAATTATTTATTTTACTTTTGGTTTGGTTCCAATAGGCTTATTTGGAATTTTTTTTAATTCATGAATCGAAAGTGCGAGTATAAAATAATGGATCTGCAAAAGATCTGAATTTTATTCCCACGTTTAGTGTCTTAAGAACAATTACAAACCTCCACCTCACGAAAATGGGGCGTGGCCAGGCGCTGCGTCACTGTACGCATAGACTCGGCGTTCTCAATCGACTCGATGCTTTTTGGTTGTTATACTATAGTTGTTTTCGGAGTATTGTTTGTGTTACGTACTTCTCGTTTGATTCAATATTAGTATAAAGAAAAAGAATGTTAGATATTGTATAATTCCAGAATGCACAAGTACAAGTAGAAATACTCCAGAAAATAATTTTTTTGTTTACCATCCGACCAAAAGCTAAGAGGAGCATGGCAATGTGGCTTTCCGATGGGTCGGAGTTAATTGCGATTGTGTTAGAATGAACTCGGAGGAAGTGCTTCTAATGGGTTTTCCGCAATTTACGCGCAAAAGTCGGCTATCCCTCTCGCCTTACATTTTTACGAACGGGCATTGGAGGGACTGTACGGGAGTACGATTTGACGAAATGTCAAAAAATTACAATTTTCTCTCGTTCCTGTCGGGTCGAATTTTCGATTTTGATCGTGCAGTTTACGATGCCGATCCATCGTCGACTTTCGACCGTCGACGTATTTATTTAGTTACGAGCGTCTGAAAATTTCGTGATTTTCGACCTTTCAGGTTAGATTTGAAGGGCCCCAGAAAGCCACTTTTCTCTTGCTCGCTCGAGCCGAATTTTCGGTTTGTTCCGTACAACTTTTTATCAGAATAAAGCTCCAATCTTCCTATTTCCATAGAGACATCACGAGCCCTTTCACTCCAAGTGTTTATTTAGTTATGAATTTTTGAAGCACGGACGGTTTTCCATTTTTACGAAAATAGCCATTTTTCTTTCGCACAGGCCGAGCGGAAATTCCGGTTTTCACTGTAAATTTTCCATATACTCCTAAAACGACCTTCAACTACACGTATTTACTTACTACTAAACGGCTGTTAGTGGTTGCGGTGTCTGTAGATCTCCGAGTTCAAAGTTGCGTATTGTGACGTTACAAACGAGTGCAATGTTTTTGCAACTATTACTAATTTCAACCTCTTATATCTCGAGAACGGAGAAAGTTAATAACATGAAATTTTAAGTGCCTAATTAGAATATCGAGTTCTATATAAAAACGTATAAAAACCATACAAATAGAATATCATGGAACAAGCCTATTGGACCAGCGTGTTTGTTCGATTCGAAAGCAGTATCACACATCAAATACATAAATCAGAAGTGTCACTTAATAAAATGTCCTTCCAATAAATGACAAAACCTATTCGCTATTTTAAATTTTTGAATTTCGACTAAATATTTATAATCTGCGATCTCGAGAACTTTCAGATACCGATTTTCAATCGAATCAGAATGATAAAGCTTATCCCCCAATGAGACTTTAAATTACAAAACTTATCCGCCATTTTGGATCGATAAATTTCGATCAAATATTTATAACTTATTACTAACTAACTATTACTTATAAAAGCTGTTTTATAATTTTAAAGCAAGATATTACCAAAACTTTTGATTAGTTCACAAAAATACGAAAGTGTACAAGATGTCCAAACTGTAATATACAGTGTGTCTCTCTGGTTTGAACGGACGTTACTTAGACAATGTAATATAAACTACCCACTCCTTGTGACAAAAAATACTTCATTGATGTCTTGTTGCATATGCACTGGTGCAAAAATGAATAATTACAAGCAAAACAAGATGCTTTAGTTGTTTGAGTGTTAGAAATTTGATAAATAAGTTATAATGATGCCATCTTAACAATTGAGAGGTACAGTTGTGGATAGTGTATATGAGGCACCAAAATTTGTAAAGTGGGCTTTTATTTACTTGACCCCCAAAAAGCCATGGAATGTCGTAAATAGTTTAATTTAGAGTCTGATAAAATTTTGTTTTAATTTCAGTATTAGTAAGCTATCAGCCTGTAAATGGTAGTTATATATAGAGAATATTTACATGTCGGTGTTTGAAAGAGGGTTAAAAATTAATATTAATAAAACCGCTGCCTAAGGAATCACTACTTCCACATCCAGATTTTTCATCCAAGTCACTTTAAAGGAAACGTCTTGACTAGATTTGCACTATACTATGTGGAAATTATTGGTCATAGAATGGTAATAATATTTGGAGCAGATGTTATAGAAAAGTTTAAATCGTTGGTTTCTACCATATACGTTAAAAAATAAGTTTTTAGTTTACCCTACTTATTTTTCCCTATTCACAACCTACCACGTCTCACCCCTTCAATGGAATCATCTCAATCAAATGTCATTACAATACATACGTGTCGTAACTTTCAAGTAAATATCTCAATTTTATGTTATCAAACCCATTAATAATGGAGCGGAGATGGTGGTGTTTGAAAAATATTAGAAAGAAATCTGAGACCGTGGTTTCTAGCATATACACCAAATCCCACATTTCTGTACTCTTCCCAGCTTGATTTACTTATTTTCCCCTAATTACTCCTATTTAACCCTTAACCCTTCATCGGAATCACCTCAAAATATAATCTAGTTCCAGATGTCGTTATAATACATACGTGTCCCAAATTTCAAGTGAATATCTCAATTTCATTTTATCAACCCCTTTAATAATGGATTAAGGTTGGTGGGGGGTTGAAAAATATTACTTGGCCTTGGCTTCTAGGACATGTACCGAATTTCAAGTTTCTGTACTCTTAGCAGATTTTTCCCTATTTACCAATTACCCCCACTCGTTCAACGTAATCATGTCAAAATATAATCTAAGATACCGTTATACGTGTTACAAATTTCAGGTGAAAATTTAAATTTAATTTTATCAACTCTTTTAATAAGGGAGTGGGGTGGTGGGGGGATGGAAAATGTTATAAAAAAACCTGAGGCCATCACTTCTAATATAGACACCAAATCCCAAATTTCTATACTCTTACCAGCTTGATTTACTTATTTTCCCTATCTACTAGTATTTAACCCCCAACCCTTCAACGGAACCATCTCAAAATATAATCTAGTTCCAGCTGTCGTTGTAATACATACGTGTACCAAATTTCTAGTGAACATTTCAATTTTATTTTATCAACCCCTTCAATAATTTAGTAGAGGTGGTGGGGGTTGAAAGATATTATAAATAATCCGTGACCTTGGCTTCTAGTACATACACCGAATTTCTAGTTTCTGTACTCTTACCAACTTGCTTTACTTATATTCCTCTATTTACCTCTATTTAACCCCCAACCCTTGAACGGAATCATCTCAAAATATAATCTAGTTCCAGATGTCGTTATAGTACATACGTGTACCAAATTTCAAATGAATATCTCAATTTTATTTTATCACCCTCTTTAATAATGGGGTATTGGAGGAACCGTACGGGAGTACGATTTGGCGAAATGTCAAAAAATTACAATTTTCTCTCGTTCCTGTCGGGTCGAATTTTCGATTTAGGGGTGGTAGGGGGTTGAAGAATATTATAAAAAAATTTGAGGCTTTGGCTTCTAGTATATACACCGAATTTGAAGTTTCTGTATTCGTACCAGCTTGCTTTACTTATTTTCCCCTATTAACCCCTATTTAACCCCCAACCCTTCAACGGAATCATCTCAAAATATAATCCAGTTAGAGATGCCGTTATAATACATACGTGTACCAAATTTCAAACGAGTATCCCAATTTTATTTTATCAACCCCTTTAATAATGGACTAGAGGTAGTGGGGGGTTGAAAAATATTATAAAAAGATCTGAGGCCTTGGCTTGTAGTACATACATCAAATTTCCAGTTTCTGTACTCTTACCAGCTTGCTTTACATATTTCCCCATATTTACCCCTATTTCCTCCCCAACCCTTCACCGGATAACTTCAAAAAATAATCGAGTTCCAGATCTCGTTATAATATATACGTGTACAAAATTTCAAATCAATATCTTAAACCGTTCTGGAGAAAGCGTGCGGACAAAAAAAATTACAGACAGACCGACAGACAGACAGAACATATTTTTTTTTTCGCTCAAATTTAAAATCTCGACGTTTCATGACATTCTAAATCTATTTGAAGAAAAAAAAATTTTTTTTTAATTTTTTTACGATTACTGTACTTCCAATCCACTACGTGGATGTGGAAGTAATTATTTCCGGTAACGTGCTTACTTTTTATAAATATGGCAACTAGGCTTCATCAGATGACATCGGTGTAAGCCCCTCCTACAACACTAAAGTATCATAAATTGGATTCAAGACAAAGAGTTTAACAAATAGAGGAAACAAGCTCCACAAGCGTAATGTATAAGCAGCCGGTAGACTGTAGTCTTCTCATCCTTCTCACACAGTTCGTTTTCTCTTTGTCGCACAGTACATGAGGGGAGGTAACGATTGCAATGCAATGACAGTATGAGTAGTATGACGTGCGCTGATGTCATAACTTTTCAGACCTGAGGGAAAACAAATGGCTGCCATTGTGTAATTCGCCGATCGAACGTGTTGTATTAATTGTATATTTTGTGGATTCTGTGATGTTTTAAAACTTAATTTTGGATTATTTAACATCTACAATTATGTTTAATCAATTCATGTGGCGAATTTTGTTTGTTAAGATGGAGATGAGTTTATATTTTACGAAATTACCTTATGATGTACAGGATCAGTGTATGGAAGAAAGTTGGTGCTATCAATTTAAATCGCTATATATTATTTAAATAAAGAAGACCTTAGTACAGATGCCGATGTATTTCCGAATATTAGACATACATATATTGTAATTACATGATTTTTTAAAGGAGTGCATAGTTAAAAGAATGAGTACAAGGCATTGAAAAGACGAAGTTTATAACCAATTTGTTAGTAGTTGGGTGAAAGAAGTTCTCTCCAAGAAATTTACAAGATAACAGCTTATTATCGCAAAGGTAAGGATTAGTTATAAATTATAAATCATTTTCGCCATGTACTTGCATAATTTAAGGTTGTTTTATGAATAATTACTAACACAGATCCATTTTTTAGGTTATGGCCTCACTACATTGTCAACAAAAACATCATTCCTTGGATTATTGCAGATCCAGTCGATCCAAATGAGTTGTTAGTACTCATTGTAATTGTGTTGCAGATACAAGCAAAACACCTTCGCTAGCCTGATTTGCAATTTATAAGGTACAGAGTGAGGCGATGAGACGTCACTCCTTTTAGTTTTTTAGCAGTAAAAATGGCTATGGCTAAGCAGTTAACCATTGTGCGATACAATCCGTAGATTTTGTAAAATTACTCATGAAAAGAAACAAAGGACTTAGTTATAATAAGGTAGACACAATTTATCTGACGGTTTTGACTCATCGTCTATGGTATATTTATGAACGGAGCTGTGCAAATCATTGTAATTTCTGTAAGAACTTTTTGTCATGTCATATTAATGTTATTATTGTCTAATTTATGTATTTTATTAAATATTCTCCTTTCCTTTTATTGTTTTATTTATCAGTCATTACTATCGTTAGCAGTAAGTTGAATGCTGACTACTCTGAACTTCTACATTCATGTCTGTAAATGAGAATTAAACAAAAATATATTTACTAAATATATAACTGTTTATTATCAACAAGTTTAACATTTCTAATATAACTTAGATGGCATTTATACTAAATTCATTGAGTGATCTGTATTGTTTTAAAATATATCGTGTGGTGTTTAAAAACTACTCAATTCTGTTGTTTTACATTACAAAACTGTGAAAATGGACCTAAGTCAGTGTTTAGACTCAGGTTTCAAATAAGTATTAAAAAATTCAGCACTGAGTAGTTTTTAAATAACCGCAATATATAGTTTAAAACAATAGGTACATTTAGTCCGCAGATCATCGATGAAAACTATACTTTCAACTTTCACTCTTAATTTATAAACTTCACCAGATCTTTATACAATATGTAGCTTTTCTTTCAAGTTTTTCTTAAATTGTACCATATTTAAAATTAATGTCTCAGCAACATTTTTCGTGATAAACAGATTAAACGTTATAAACAGAAGAAACATTTGAGAAAACACTACTTGTAATTGTAAATAAAGCCGAACGCTATTCAAAACAAAGATTAAAAATTGACGGTATTTGTGAAATCAAAGCGCTGTGTTGCTTTGTAAAACAGAGTGGAGAAAGAGGGAGTAGGTAAAGAATGACAGTTCTGTCGCACCTCCCACCATAATTTAGCACCCCCCACCACTTTTTCCAAGCCACACCCCACCCCCTCTACTTTTCTAAGCCACGCCCCTCCTTCACCTCCACCCCCACCATAACTTAGACCCCCCACCATAATTCAGAACCCCCCACCATAATTCAGAACCCCCCACCATAATTCAGAACCCCCCACCATAACTTAGACCCCCCACCATAATTCGGGAACCCCCCACCATAACTTAGACCCCCACCATAACTTAGACCCCCCACCATAATTTAGAACCCCCCCCACCATAATTCGGGGACCCCCCACCATAACTTAGACCCCCCACCATAACTTAGACCCCCCACCATAATTTAGACCCCCACCATAATTCAGAACCCCCCACCATAATTCTGGAACCCCCCCACCACGTCACAGAACTCTCCACCATAATTCGGGAACCCCCCACCATAATTTAGACCCCCCACCATAATTCAGAAACCCCCCCCTCTCCTCTCCTCATAGTCACTATGGAAGGGGGAATTGTAATTGTGATACGTTAGGGAGTGCATACTTTACTACTCTTCCAAACACATCATCATTATGCCTATCTGTATATGGGTATGTATCAGATGTAAAAGTGTATTAAAGGAATACAATACCCCCAAAAATGAAAAAGTATTCACCGTTTGTGAGAATTGTGACATGCGACATATTAGGGCCTCTGCTGCATAATTGATTTCAATAAGTGAAAGTAGTGGTGAAAATAAAATGATAACCCCGCCTATCCACCACTCCCATCATAATTCAGAACCCCCCACCATAATTCAGAACCCCCTACTACAATTTAGACGGTGGAGAGGTTATTTTTAGTACATATTCGAAAATAAATCAACACATTATTGCAGATTTTAAGAAAGTGAGAAAATGTGTGTAAGAGATGTGTATCAACACTTTGAGGAGCGTTTAATATCATTTAAGAATTGGAGAGGCACTACAAAACCTTTAGATCTTGCACTGGCAGGATTTCATTATATTGGTTGTGAGGATATCGTTCGCTGCTTTCATTGTGGAGTTGAAATTTACAGGTGGAAAGTAGGTGACACACCTATTATTGATCATTTACAGTATTCAGAAGATTGCTCTTATGCAAAATTAATCAAAGAGGGATTGTTGAGAATTATGGATAAGGAGGAGCACGTATCAAGAAGCAGTTTGTCAGCAATCAGCTATAGGAGTGCATTCTGGTGGCTACTTAGTATCACCTTAAGTTTACATGTAATGTACATATTTATGAATGACAATTAATTATGTATTGTGAATCAATGGAGATCGTATTAAAGCTTTATAAACCATTTGTTTTCTTAATGTACCACCCTGTATATTTAGAGCTGTAATAATAAGAGAGAAAGAAAGATAGATAGATAGATAGAAAAACACACATTTCATATAACACATTTATTTTTACAATTACAAATTATGATTGAAATAAAAATACATGTAAATACAGTTAAGACCTTAAATAAAAATAAAAAGTAAGCAGTTGGATTTTACTTAAATGGAAAATTCACCACAAAGTTTTTCACATACTCCATGTAAATCAGCCAGTTTCTGTTGCATTTTTTCAATTTTTCGGATCTCCTTCGCCATATTTCGTTTCTCTGCTTCACAGTGTCCGTTAAACCGACCTGACTCTACAATGGACACCCTATGCATCTCGTCAATGAACCTCGTACTAGCTTTAGCAATTCCATCATCCTGCATTTCACACTTTCGCTTCACTTGGTCAACAAAATTTGAAAATAATTCGTCTCTCGAGTCGTCAGATTCTTCATTAGAATGATTATTCTTAACAGCCACTTTCGAAATTTTTGGATGAAATGATGATGGGGCTCCTTCAAACATGGGTCGAATAGCCGAAAAACTACCCTCAGTTACAAAAAAATCGGAATCGACGGATGATGCTGCTTGGCGTGAATTTAGCTTTTTGCACACCCTGGCTTCAAACGAGATATCCTCATATAGCTCGTCGGGAGTTGCTGAACGTTTATTAGATTTATGATTGTACTGAGAACTCATTTTAAGACTTTGCTTTATTAAACAACAGAAGAAAAAGCGAGACTGAAACTAAATGCATGTACGATAAAATCATCCTTTAAATAAGGAATGAATGTGCTGAGTGTGTAAGCGTGTATTGCTAATATAGAATTGAAAGAAATAGATGCTTTATGATAAATAGAATGGTGAATAGATGGATAGATTAACAGATGAATAAGTAAACAATTTACCAAATGAAATCATTGTAGTGAAAAATATTAAGGCGTCTTATTAATCAACATTGTTATCTCTCGCAATAATGAAAGCATTGTGCAATGAACGAAACTGCAAACTGATGTGCGTTAGGTCGCCCAGTCAGCCCCCCCCGACGAACCCCCCCCCGTGACCCCCCCCCGACCCCCGTGACCTCCCCCCCCCGTGACCCCCAGGAGTGTGCCGTACGTATGTACAGTGCTTATAGTCGATACATAAGGCGTCAGCATTAGTATATCACATTTCTTGATAAATACAGCAAGACAATTACCGTATTAAATTTATCAAAACAATGCATTAATTCATGAAAGGTTCCATTCAAGATAAGAAGAAGCTATAAATTATCAGTTATAAATTTGCAGCTATAAATTATTTAAGCATATGCATAAAACAGCGATTTCATTCATAATAAATAATACTCATCCAGAGATAATAAAATAAAACCTATCCAGAGATAATAAATAAAATAAAACTTATCCAGGCGATAAAATTTAAAAGATTATTTCATACACTTTATTAAACTGCAATGAACGGGTACAGAGATAACTGTTTAACATAGATAACTATTATTTCAGTGTAGCGAACTACGACAATAAATAATAAGAATTCTTAATACTTTATTTCAGCGTTAACATAAAATAGAAAACACTTTCTCTTACTGCACAATAGACAGAAATTATTCTTAACTACAGAGTGGCTTATGCATATTTGCATGCTATACAGATACCCCCACTACTTCTTTCGAGATATATAAAAGGAGTGAGAACATTTCTGGTTTTTTATTACTAGATTTGCTTGTGTGGTATTAAAGTACATTTCAAAATGCAGTGTCCTCAGTGCTTGAAAACTTTTACTGCAAAAAGAAGTTTACTGCGCCATCAACGGGAAAGTTGTCCCCATAGACTGATTCGTGAAAGCCATACAAGTAAAAAAATTAAAGTAGAAAATATTGGGGATAACTCAGTAAATCAACCTGGCCCTTCCTCCTCTGGTATAGGGCTTCCGATAAATTCACAAGAGACTCATTGTCCAATATGTGGTAAAAAAGTGAAAAAAAATAAATTAACAGGCCATTTAAGAAGTTCTGCACACAATCACGGAATTGAAATCTCAGGAGGAATTGAAAAGCTGCAGAGTGCGTTTAAGAGTCGTATTGCGAGTTTTCGCTTTTCTTCAAAGGGATGCATTATCGAAATTCCTCAATTTTTTGATGAAATAAGAGTGAAAGTTTTACAAGTGATTGAGGAACATATTGAAATGCACACCAGTTTAAAAATTAATGTGGAATTATTTGGGCTATATGTTGTTGAAGAAAAGGAATTGTCAGAAATAAAATCATTCAACACAAGAAACAAGATTGTGACACACTCAAGCGATTTATTAAACGTATATGATAGCTTCAAGGAGGAGATAATGGAGAAAGCCTCGACCTTTCAGGAGCGCGATTCCGGTTGGTCGTTGAAATACGTTAGTTTTCTCGAGGTTAACATAAACAAATACAATCCACTGTTTGCTTCATCATACATTAAATTGCCGAAGCAAATTGAAAATAAAAAAGCAGTTTTAAATATTAAGAATGCTGATGAGAGGTGCTTCGCTTGGGCAGTCAACGCAGCCATCTTCCCACCCACAGGAGATTCACAGATGGTTTCATCTTATCCTCATTACACAACGTTATTAAA
This sequence comes from Stenurella melanura, assembly GCA_963583905.1. NCBI lineage: Eukaryota > Metazoa > Arthropoda > Insecta > Coleoptera > Cerambycidae > Stenurella > Stenurella melanura. The sequence continues at coordinate 53,249,952 of OY757316.1, read as the reverse complement.
TTTTGAAGGTATAGATTTTCCTGTTAAACTTAAAGATATTCATAAATTCGAAAGTTTAAATAATATATCTATAAATGTATTTGGAGTAAATACTCAATTTAAAGATGGTAAAATGCTCAGTGAGATTGTAGGTCCCTTACATTTTACAGAGAAACGACAAAATACACATGTGAACTTATTGCTTATTACGGATAATGAAGGGAATAGTCACTATACGCTTATTAAAAACTTGTCGCGATTAGTTACTTCACAGAGATCGAAACATGATGGTAGAAATTATATTTGTGATGGTTGTCTATATTTTTTTAACACTCCTAATAAATTAATGAAGCACCAAAGCAATGATTGTAATCATTTATGCACTGTATTACCAAACCCAGAACCACTAATTAATAAGTGTGGTGAAACAATTGCTGGGAATATTCTGAAATTTACAAATTTTGAAAAACAATTACCTGTACCTTTTGTAATTTATGCTGACTTTGAAAGTTTGTTGAAACCGATTCATCACAATGAACCATGTGATAGTAAATCATTTACTGTTAAAACATACCAGCATGAACCATATTCATTTTGTTTCTATATAAAGTGTAATTTTGATGACAACCTTTCCAAGCTTGAATATTATCGAGGTATTGATGTTGTGGAAGTTTTCGTAAAAAAATTGGAAGAAAATGTTTTAAAATTGTATCAGAATCATTTGAAAAATATTGTCGAAATGGAACCATTGACTGATAGTCAACAAGAATTTTTCGATAACAGTCAAATTTGTTATATTTGTGATAAGCCGTTTGAGAATGGTAATGTAAAGGTCCGCGACCACTGCCACCTCACCGGTAAATTTAGAGGAGCAGCTCACTCTCCTTGTAATTTAAATTTCAAAATTCCTAAATTTATACCAGTATTTTTCCACAATTTAACTAATTATGATTCTCATTTGTTTATTAAGAAATTAGCTTTAAAGAAAGAAAAAATAGACGTTATTGCACAAAATAAAGAAAAATATATTACATTTTCCAAACACATTCTTGTTGGTAAATCTAATGATGAAAAACCGAAAAACATTTACATTAAATTGAGGTTTGTGGATTCACTTCGCTTTTTACCTGCTTCATTAGATAAATTAAGTCAAACGTTGGAACCACATCAATGCCTCGAAGTGAAAAAATATTACAGCGATGAAAAGCAATTCGATTTACTAAGACGAAAAGGTGTATTTCCATATTCATATATTGAATCCATGGATAAATTGGATGAGACTGAATTACCGTCACTTGGGCAGTTCTTCAATGTTTTGAGTGGTGAATCAATTTCTCAGGAGGATTATGATCGCGCTTGTGATGTGTGGCAAACCTTTAATTGTCAAACACTCGGCTGCTATTCAGATATTTACCTGGTATCGGATGTACTGATTCTTGCTGATATATTTGAAAACTTCAGACAAATTTGCATGCAAACATATAAATTAGATCCTGCACAGTATTTAACGGCTCCGTCACTAAGTTGGGATGCCATGTTACGCAAAACTGGGATTCAACTTCAACTTTTAACTGATATTGGTATGTTACATTTTTTTAGAAAGGGAATACGCGGTGGTGTCAGTCAGTGTAGTAATAGAAAAGCTGTGGCAAACAATCCATTAATTTCAAATTTTAATCCATCAGAACCAACATCATATATACTATATTTAGACGCCACTAACATGTACGGCTGTGCAATGAGTCATTGTCTGCCCACGGGAGACTTTAGATGGCTAAATGATTATGAAATTGAAAACTTTGAATGTACTGTTTTTGGCGATGATTCACCAAAAGGTTATGTATTAGAGGTAGATTTAGAATATCCACATCATTTACATGATAAACATAATGATTTGCCATTCTGCCCTGAAAACATTGTACCTCCGAACTCTAAAAATTCAAAATTATTATTAAATTTACATGATAAACAAAAATATATCATCCATTACAGAAATTTAAAACAATGCTTGGAACATGGCTTAATACTTAGAAAAATTCACAGAGTCATTGAATTTTCACAGTCTGCTTGGTTAAAATCTTATATAGATTTGAACACCAAACTTAGAAATTGTTCTAAAAATGCATTCGAGCGAGATCTTTTTAAATTTTTTATTAATTCGATATTTGGTAAAACTATGGAAAATGTAGACAATAGAACTGATGTGAAGCTAGTGACACATTGGGAGAATAGTATTGGTAGTGTTGGTGCTCAAGGATTAATTGCAAGACCAAATTTCAAGTCATGTACAGTGTTTTCTGAAGATTTAGTAGCGGTGCAAATGTCTTTATTAAAAATCTTATATGACAAGCCCCTCTTCGTAGGATTTACCATTTTAGATATATCTAAAACCATAATTTATAACTTTTTTTATAATTTCATAAAAAAGAAATATGATGACAAAGCTATTCTATGCTACACCGATACCGACTCTTTAATTTTAGAGATTCACACTGATAACGTTTACGATGATATTAAAGAAAATATAGATCTATTCGACACATCAAATTTCCCCATTCCAAATCAGCACAACATTCCAAAAACGAAGTCGGTTGTAGGTAAAATGAAAGACGAATATGCAGGTATGCCAATAGATAGCTTCTTTGGTACTGGGGCAAAAGCTTACTGCGTTCGAGCTAATGGTGACGTCACAAAGAAAGCTAAAGGTGTCTCAAAAAGTATAATAAAAAATCAGTTGCATTTGATCGATTACAAACAGATTGTTGAGGATGGCGGATTGATTTTACGAAAAATGTATGTATTCTCATCACATCTGCATACTGTATACACCGAACTAAAAAATAAGGTTGCGCTCTCGGCTCAAGATGACAAACGATGTGTTGTACCCGGGAGTACAAAAACATTGGCATGGGGGCATTACTCTATCAATAATTTACACAATAACGCTGACCATAATACCACCGACCATAATACCACTGACCATAATACCGCTGAAGATAATCTCACAATTCTTTTAAGGCTAGCCAATGAAATTATTGAACAGGAAAATCTAACAATGGACCTTGATTTTGATTTTTTATAGAGAATGTAACAGTTATCTGGTGTTTTTCTAATAAAAAAACTAATTATAACAATTGCGTGTTTTATTTGATAGTTAAATCCTATCCTATTACAGGTTTCATGTGAATTGAAAGTGAATATAATAAAACAACAGTATTATTTTCATTATGCTTTTATTGGATCTTGTATTTACATTCATAAGCTATTAGAAACAGTGTTTTGGGCTGAGTGATGATGGGTTGTTGAAGACGCTGATTAAATTTTTCTTGTCGGGAGGTAGTTCCAAATTTCACAGGACCAAAATTGCAGTCAACAAACAAAGCACTTTTTAAATGTAAGGCTTTTCTAACCAAGACACAGTCGAAACAGCACAGCAATTGGAAAATTTCATCACTCAGAGACAGCCCCGGTGATATATTTGTAAATTCAACAACTTGTATGTTGTATATATGGTGTTTGAATACATTGGGACTGGTTGAAGATTGATGCCAATCAGATTTGTCGCATTTCTCGCTAAACTCCGTATTGAAATAAAATATATCCATATTTCTAGCGGCGTTAGTTAACTTTAATAGCAAACAAATAAAATTGCCAGCTATTACCCAACGCTGACCTGGTAAACTTATCAGTACTTCATATTCAGCGGGGTAGTTTTCTTTAATTGTTTCCACTAATTTATAATTTAGCGTGCAATAACTTACTGCAGGACTCCTGAACATACCACAAATACAGACGTGATTCATTTTAGTAATAAAAAATTAAGTTTGGTTTGGGTTGTATCAGTTTTATTACTCTACTACCATTCGCATGCATATGTTTGCTTTTTATAATGCTTGGTTAGGTGGAAGAATAGTTTTGCCGATGTTATAAAATATTTTATTGCTAGATTGGAAAGTGTTAACTATGCGAATGCTGATTTAGTAATCGAAAATAGAGCTATGGACTGTAGGTAGATAAATAAAATACATGTAATGATAACTTTGTTTTGAAAAGTGTCAACTATGCAAATGCTGACTTGCTAATCCAAAGTAGAATAACTGACTTGCTAATCCAAAAATAGAATAGCTGACTGTGTAGAAGTATAAACACTGATAAAATTGTTTTCTTTTAGTAGATAGGTAGGGTATACGGTTAGGTGGGGATTTCATTATAAAACTCAAGCATTAATTTAACACTTTAGCCATTATTAATTTAGTTCGAGGTGAAATAAACAGTAAGTTTCAAAATGTGGATGGCCTACGTGAAAGAAATCGAAATAGTTGACTTAGAAAGTGGTGTGAGTCATTTAAGACAGTTATTCGCAAATTTGAGATTCGATGCGGAACATGAGGCAGTTTATGGAATGGACAGATTCTATACCGAGGGAGAGTGCGACGAACTAGCTAAGAAGTATCATGAAGGATATGTAAAATGTAACGACTTTCTGGATAAAGTGAGCTGTCAGCGCTGCTTTGTACAATCTTTGATAGATTTAAATCTGTGTGGATTTTTAGATCGAATAAAACAATTTTTGGCGCCGGATCTAGCCGGCAAAGTGACTGCTTATAATGGGGATTCTGACAGCGAGGATTCTGACAGTGGTACTGGTGGAGATGTTTAGCTAGATTGCAGTTTATTTGTTAATTGAAGTTGAAGTTATTTTGTTATAACATTTGTTTGAATAAAAACACAGAAATTCATTTATGGTTTTTTATTTTCTTTCCTCATGACATTATAAAATTTTCATACAGATAATATACATTAGAAAGTGCACACATACAATTAATATTTAAATGATAAAAACATTTTGCACTAGATTTTCTTAAAGGTGGCCGCTCCCCAAATTCAATAACGGGTTGTGTGGTAAATTGCCTGATGTAGTTTGCTTTTTCTTCTCCTTTCACATAAACGCAATCATCGGATGTGACCAAATTGTTGATAATCTTTCCAAACAAGTGTAGTGGTGTAAACCCATCACTCCACTTAATGCAGTGATAATTTCCTGTTAACCAGCTATCCTGTTTTTGTAGGTCTGGTGAAAGCATCTCAAATGGGTAAGGTGGCTTAAATACATAGTGACAAGTTTTGACTCCATCAAATCCTGCCAGTTCTTTAACAATAAACCTATTGTTTTCGATTCGAAATCCTTGAACATCGATGATAATTATCATATTTTTAAACGGTGTAGATCTTTTAACACTTTTTCTTTTAAACAGTACAATTCAATTGCTTTCTTTAAGTCACGAATTTTTTTTCTATGTTCTTTTAACTTCTGAACATAGTATGATCTGACATGCATTCTAATACCTAATATTATTATGGTGTATGTATATATAGGTAAAAATGTGTCATGCGCATTTTACTGCTGACGAACGATTTTTGTTAAAGGATTATAGGTGAAATGCTTCTCGTGGAGAATGAGACAACATGCATTAGTATCTGCTGTAGTAGGGGTGCCAGTTTCAAATTCTATTCTCATAACCACCGATCCTGTTTGTAAGGCTTCTTTTTGACGAGAACAATCAATATGAGCTATTGGTGCAATACCTTTGAATTCACTGGGATTGAAAATGGGTTGATTTATTTGGTGTGGGTAATATGATTCTTGAAAATCAGCGAACATTTGATAGAGAGTTGCAAATTTGTTATTTGTGAAATCGAGATATAAATCATTATATGGATATCTCTCAGAATTCAAGAAAACTCGAATACTTCTAAGATCGCAATCATCAAATTTACTCATATCAGCTTTAATGTTTCCTTTCTTATTTTTTTGGAATGCTATTATTACATGCCTCGGAGTTTCCACTTTAGTAGATGTCTTGACAGGCCACGTATGTCTGCTTGAGGTGGGTAAAGATGGATATTCAATCAATTCCCTGCTTCTAAATGTTATAGGAAGATCCACATTTCGACTTACAATTTTATTTAATCGAAGCTGTTCAGAAATGCCCACGGTGACATGTGGTACTCTCCAAAATAATTTAGAAATAGTGATTTTGGGCTTTTCATTTATTGCATTCACATCATTTACGTCATCGTTGGTGGTTGTAATGCAGTCAATATCATTACTATTACGTACCAGCACTAATTCTTGTCGCATGTTAATGATTATTTTTCGAAAATCTTCAAAGAAACCAACCAGAAATTTTAATGGAATGCAGACGTTGAAATTTCCACTTCCATCTACCAAAATTTTAGGTGTGGCACCTTTTTTATGTTTTGGGAACCACCCAGCATTTTCCATACAAACGCTTTCATTCTGATTCAATGATAGATAATTAAATAGAGTTGAAACTAAGCCAACATTTCTCACGGAATCTATTACTATGCCATTCAACTCATATCTAATTTCTCGAAATAAAAATGCAACACCGTTATTGATGAACTCTAAGTTGGTAGCTAAATTTCCATCCTCTTTTGTTAATTTTCCCTCGATGTATAAATAACTATGGCACGGTGCAGTATATGTATCTAAATCTTGTATGGTAATTCTCGTTTCATCATTATAATCTAGAGTTCCAGATATATTGGGCTGATACGAATGATACTGATATTCTACTACGGAGTTGTCATTAATAGGTTGCTCGGTTATATTCAGCAATTCCATTATACTAGTACTTCGAATCCAATCGCTTTTAAGAACCGTCGATTTGCTGATGTGATTCCGTTGAGAGTGTTTTTAAAACTGTTGACTTTCCCCCTGCGTTTCCTTTTATAGTGTGTTTGAGGTCTATGAATGGGTGATCTTGAATTAAAAATCAACACCATTTTATTATCGAATTGATTTTCTAAGATGTAGTCGAACAGTTATCGTCTCTTTTTGAAAATTGACAAGATGTCCTTCTTGGTCAATTACTTTAATTGTTATGTTGTTGATGGTTTTAACGCTCACTGGGAAGTAAATAATATTTAGAGGTGACTCCACTATTTTATACCCAATTGGAACTGTTGGATAGAATTGATGAATGATGTGAACAGGTTTTCCATTAAAAAAAGAACCAACAGCGATGTTGCAATCAATGCAGATAGCATTTACTTTGGAAATCTTTACAGGATAATCGGAAATATTAGTATAATTAGCTTTTAACTCTCTTTTCTGGAAGCCTAATACCGGACCTATCGAATCTTTCACGTTAAAATTAATTTTTCTGTTTGTTTTTATACTGATTTTAGATGTATTGACATCCACATTAATCTTAACAAGTGCTTTATTGTCTTCTTCAACTATTTTATTTGTCATGAATTTTTTAATATCTTCAATTTCATAACACCCCTCAGGAATTTCCACTATATGCTCATTATTTCCCGCCTTTCCATCCCAAGCAAATTTATTGTTACTGCTGTCAATATTTGGGATTATATTATAAGTATCAAAATTTGTTAATCCAATTTCATAATCTGCATTATCATTTAAATATATGGGTGGATTGAAATTGTAATTTAATAGAGAAGATTCTCCACTGAGAGCGAATGTAAAAGACATAGTGATACTTTGACTGTTTATTATAAAATGAAAAAAAAACTTATATACATTGATTATATAAAAATAATAGACATAAATGTCCACAAATATATGAATCAGAGTTTTGTACGGAATCATAATTATATTTTATTTCATTCATGCTACCATCACTTAAGAAATATTTTCTCAACTCGTCTGGGGGTCTTAAATTTCCATAACTGTCGAAATAAACTATTTCCTTATTTTTCTTTATATATGCAATCCAATGAGTTCCGTCTCCTTCATCGGTATCCAGATTTACTACACCAGATTCTCTTTTCCTGATTTTATTTGGAAGTGTATCTCTCATGAAAACACCACGAAAATTTGGAATTTTTAAAATTTCCGAGTATTTCATTAAATCTATATTAGTTAGTGGTCGGTGAGGTAGCTTAATTAGTTTTTTTGCTTGTTATATGTTTTAAGATATAATCCAGAACCTTTCTTATGAGGGCCTAAGTATAAACCCTTCCCCTTAGAGGTCTGTTCCATCGCCAAATTATGTCTCAATTGTTCAGCTATCATCTTACTGTTTGATTTGGAGTCGTTAACTGCTTTTACAATTCCAGCTACACCCCCTCCAACAGCTCCTAATGCTCCCAGAAGAGGTAATAGAAGTGGGAGAACCCCTCCCCTTTTTGGGGTTTTGAGAATTCTTTTCCCGCGCTTCTTTGATTTTGATGCACTTTTTACAGCAAATTTACGTTTATTTGTCCACCTTTCTTCCTCTTCTTCTGCGTTAAATTACGCTTTATTCGTCTCTTAAGACCCATTCCGAGTTTACTCTTTAGTTTCATTACCCCACCAACTCCTAATGCAGCGAGTTTTTCGCCAAAACCAGAGTCGGGTGCTTTTACACGTTTAAATGCTGCTTGAGCTAATTCCTTATCTGCTTGATTCCTTTGTTCAACCTCCTGAAATTTGGAGTATGCTATATCGTGTTCTCTGCACGCTTCATCTAGTGGGTTAACCCCCCTGTCACCCCGTGCTAAGCGTTTTGCGAGTTTAGTTCCTGGCCCACAATAATTATAACCTGGTATATGTAATTCCACCGGAAGTCTATTTATTATGTCGTTGAGCAGACCACGTCCTCTCTTTTTAGAGTTTTTAATAGAAGTGATCTGTGAACACTTGGTTCGACCCATTATATCCCAAATTATGGTATCAACTGATCTTGCATTTGTAGAATACCCTTTTATATAGGCAGGAGAAGGCCCTGCTTGATCAGTTTTTAACAGTTCTCTTTCTAATGAAGTTTGATTTCATCTGATTATTTGAACACAATGCAGATTCAACAGCAAGACACAATTTTACCAATTGTCAATCACGATGAAATTTCCAAGACAAACACTTTTCAAAAGCATGGTATTTTATTTGGTGGACAGTCGAAACGAGGGCTTCTAGTTGGGAGTTCTGGGTCTGGAAAGACAAATGTGATGCTTAGTTTGTTGGAACATCCTAACGGTTTACGTTTTGAAAATATTTATTTATATTCTAAATCCCTATACCAACCGAAATATGAATATTTGAGAATGCTTATGAAACCTATGAATGAAATTGGATATTTCGAATATAATGACGGAGATGTAGTGTTACCCCCCGAAGATATTAAACCGAATTCAGTCATAATTTTCGACGATTTGGTGTCATGTAATCAAAGTATTATCAAAAGCTATTTTTCTTTCGGACGTCATAAAAACACCGATTGTTTTTATTTATGCCAAACCTACGCCGCTATCCCTAAACACTTGTGTAGAGATAATGCTAATCTTCTTGTGATATTCCCTCAGGATCTTACCAATCTCAAACATATCTATGATGATCATGTAAATGTTGATATGTGCTTCCAAGATTTTAGAGAACTTTGTGCATTTTGTTGGAGGGATAAATATGGATTCGTTGTAATCGATAAAGATTGTCCAATCAACTCTGGAAGATTTCGAAAGGGATTTGATCAATTTTTTCATATATAAAAGTGGGTACATTAAATATTATCAGTCATTAACCATGGATAGAAGAGTGGCAACAGAGCTGTTAAAGGCACGAGATGCCTTAAGGCAAAAGTACAGAAACTTGAAAACTGATATTGCTAAATCTGAGTTAGCGTTGGAGAAAACTTATAAACCGATAACGCAACCTCTCCATGACTTAGTAACTATCGTTAATAATAATAAAAGTGATCCAAGTAAACCTTTTTTGAAAACAGAAATAAAAAATGAAAGTTTAAAAAGACGATCAATTCAGCCAGTTCCTCTTGAATTTTATCACACAACACCCGCTGATTCGGAAGATGAAACATTTGAGTATGACTCTACCCGCGGAGGCCCTGATTATGTAGGGAGTTTCTTTGATGAAACTTTCCCACCATCACAGATCGCAGGTGCATCCACCATGACAGAAAATGAAAGATACTTGCAACAATTTAAAGCACCGCTACCGAGAGCATATATAGAAGATAAACTTCTCGACTCAAAAAACGAGTTTGATGATACCTTTGGTGTTTACTTCGACCCATATAAGAAGAAATACGCTATTGGCACTGCAACTGTTGATTTTAATGGTGCTAACTTTGTTATTGATGATCAGTTTCAATACCAAGGTACACCAGGATTGTATGAATTAATGTTCAAAAAGAATCCGGCTGGATTTCGAACAACTGATGTGGATCAGTATATTGATATTATTAGAAGGAGCAGTGCTCATTACCTAGGTTACGATCCGGAGAGAGGGCTATCTACATCAAATGCGGCTAAATTTATAGATATTATCAAACCACGTGTTTCTACCTTACATTCGATGAGTCAAGAAAGGCTAATAAAAGAACCACATCAACAATACCTGCAGTGGTAAGACCAAGAAGAAATACACTTGCTACAAATCCTAAGCCATCTTCTTCAATTCCTAAACCGAGAATGAGTTCACTTTCTTCACCTGAAGAAATGAGAAAAACGAGGGAACAACTAAGAAAAGCTAAAAATCAAAATAAGAAAGGTGGCGCGTTAACACTGATGGAACTCGATAACAAAAAAATTGAATATAAACATTTTGATGACTATAATGAAATTATAGACCGATTAAGACTACTCATAGCTTCACAGTTGGCAGGAAATACGGGGCATAATAACGAAATTATTTCAATTATAGAGGAATTAAGAGAGGCTAAAATAATCAAATAAATAGTGTGTGGGAGAGTTAGTTATTCATTCACCCTATCGATGAGTAAAGATGACTGACATTAAACAGGAAATAGTGAATGAACTTCATAAACCGGCTAGAAAATATTTTAAACGGAGAAGAGTTATTGTTAAAGGCATTAATGATCTTCTTCAAGCAGATCTTGTACAGATGATCCCTTATGCTAAAGTAAACAAAGGTTATCAATATATTTTAGTGGTCATTGACGTATTCTCAAAATATGTTTGGTGTGAACCTGTAAAAACTAAAGGTGGGAAAAACGTTACGGAAGCAATGAAAAAAATCTTATCAGATATCAAAGTTGCACCGAAAAATTTACAAACAGATTTGGGTAAAGAGTTTTACAATAAAGAGTTTAAAAAATTAATGGATAAGAAAAAAATTAACCATTACAGCTCTTACACAGATCTTAAAGCAAGTGTTGTTGAACGAGTTAATCGAACTTTAAAAAATAAAATGTGGAGGCTATTTACTCTAAACGGAAACTACAAGTGGTTAAATTTGTTGTCGGATATTGTTGTTGAATATAATGACGCTAAACATAGGACAATTGGGATGAAGCCTAAGAATGTTAAAAAAAAGATGAAAAACGTTTACTAAAAACTGTCTATAACCACCCAAAAACAGTCGACCCAAGTAAAAGAAAATTAAAAAAAAATGATTATGTGAGGATTAGTAAATATCGACAAGCTTTTTCAAAAGGATATACTCCTAACTGGTCCAATGAAATATTTAAAATCAGAAAAGTCCATAAAGGTAATCCTAGAACTTATCTTTTGAAAGACGAGGCGGGAGAGGAAATTTTAGGAGGTTTCTATGAGCATGAAATGCAAAAAGTGAAGTATCCGGGTGTATATCTCGTGGAAAAAGTTTTAAGAAAAAAGAAGAATAAGCTCTATGTTAAATGGTTAGGATTAAGCAATAAACATAATTCATGGATTTCAAATAATAGTATTGTATGAATGTAATCTATATTTTATCACTTTTATGTATCATTATAATCTGTAATATCTTCTTTTCGTCTAATAAAATAAATATTCAAGCATAAAAATGTTTTATTTCTATTTATCTATATCACATACATAAATATAATATACCATGTGGTTACATATCATTTAAATTACAAAATCTATCATTATATACATTATATCTATGATTACTATCTAAAATAGGGTTTATGATTTTTGAAATGCCTTCTATTCTTCTGTTAAAGCGAAGTCTATCGAGGGCTACCATTTCCCAATATCTCCTTCTTGATAATTTATATGCAGAATTCCACACCACCATGAGCTGAGTCTTATTGCCTCTTAAATTAAATGTCACTTTCTTCATCTTTACAAGCTCATATATTCAGCTTCCAATACTTCCGGATAAATGTAAATTAACTCCATTAGCATAACAATATTTTCATTAATCTCACTTCTCTTTTCAATTAGTTTTACGGCATTTTCAAACACATTCCCTTCTTGATGTTGTAGTTCTCTCACCACATTCCTCAAATAACTTTGGAATTGTAATCGTTTCAAGGTGTCAATGTTCGCTTTAATAAGTGGTAATGCTTCCCACAACTTGCAGATTGATTCATATCCCAAGCAAATATAAGAGTTATTGTTTATTACTTTTATAAATCTGGTATAGGAAATTTGCTCAAATTGTATAAGAAAACTATTAGCATCTATTGCTTGAACTCTTTCATTGGAGTATAGATAATTAGTTATCACATTTTGGAAGGTAAGAAAATGAAGCCATTCCTTTTCATCAAAAATTATTACATCAAGTTTATTTCCACTTAGTTTCACACATGGGTTATAACACAAGTCATGTGATAATCCCGTTGACGCATATTTACTCCTAGATTTGTTCAATTTGTATCTTCGCTCACCAAGTACTGCTATATCATTTTTATTTTGCGGTGCTTGAAATGTGTTATTAATTACATCGTCAAAAGTTAGTTCAGGTAAACTAAATAAACTTCCACTGTAAGCCATTGTAAACACTTGAATTTCTGGAACTGATCGATACAAGTACTTTTTCTCACACTGTCGTTTTGCACCTTTTTATATAATCAGAATTATTTGATTTTTGGTGGGGTCTAAATTATAGTGGGGGGTACTGAATTATGGTGGGGAGATTCTAAATTATGGTGGAGAGTTCTGTGACGTGGTGGGGGGTTCCAGAATTATGGTGGGGGGTTCTGAATTATGGTGGGGGTCTAAATTATGGTGGGGGGTCTAAGTTATGGTGGGGGGTCTAAGTTATGGTGGTGGGTCCCCGAATTATGGTGGGGGGTTCTAAATTGTGGTGGGGAGTTCTGAATTATGGTGGGGGGTTCTAAATTATGGTGGGGGGTCTAAGTTATGGTGGGGGGTTCCCGAATTATGGTGGGGGGTCTAAGTTATGGTGGGGGGGTTCTGAATTATGGTGGGGGGTCTAAGTTATGGTGGAGGGTTCTGAATTATGGTGGGGGGTCTAAGTTATGGTGGGGGGGTTCTGAATTATGGTGGGGGGTCTAAGTTATGGTGGGGGGTTCTGAATTATGGTGGGGGGTCTAAGTTATGGTGGGGGTGGAGGTGGGGGAGGGGCGTGGCTTAGAAAAGTAGAGGGGGTGGGGTGTGGCTTGGAAAAAGTGGTGGGGGGTGCTAAATTATGGTGGGAGGTGCGACAGAACTGTCATTCTTTACCTACTAGAGGGTACGAGGTCTGCGACAAGGACGAAGAGCCTAACGTTTCCAAGACAACCAAATCACAGCATGCTGTGACCAAATCGCGACTCCCGGCAAATCCACGGCTTGTCTTCTCTAGTTATTAAACTCTTTGATTCAAGAGCTGCCTCATATTTACTGTCCTCATCCTCAACTGGATCTAGTTCCCGGTATGCCACTGGACGGTGGTACAACTGATTTTAGTCATCTTTGGATGATACCAACGTAGTTGACGAAACACGCTTCAAGTGATAATATTCGAATGTAGGGTTCAAGTCTGTTAGCATTTATAGAAACTACTTCATAATTCATAAGCAGCGTCATACCGAAGGTTCCAGCACTCTCCAGGGCATAAATAACTATTGACTAGTAACACATTTGTGCTATAAAAAACAGCAATAGTCTTCCATGGACCGTAATTAATAGAATCGCTTCATATCTATATCTTCTTTTAAAAACCTTCCGAAATAGATGATTATATTTTAAATGTTTTGTATTATGTAAATCACTTGACATCATTTAAAACTGATTTGCTTTCTGCATGTGGTAATTGTGGCTTTAAATATGAACTGCCATTCAGTATAGCCATTCACATCTCATATATTTCATATGTAATCTGACAAACAAAAGATGCGGAAGTTGTAAATTTTAATAATCTTGAATTTAGCGGGTAATTTTAACAATGGTTAGCTCCTGGGATTTATATTATTGTTTTATTGTAATGTTGCCTTCCATTGCCGTGATTAATTATATATTACATATTACCGTGTTATTTATCTGAGACGTGATCTGATCACTGTTTATTGTGTATGATATGCTCAATTAATAACATCGTTTATTTCATTAAATGGATATCCACTAAGCAAAACGAATATTTAATATCACAAATCGGATTTTTATTCATCAGTAAAGTAGTATGTGATAGAGAAAGGAGAGAATTTAAGTGACCCTGAAGAATTGCATAAAACTCCCAAGTTTAATACTTGATTTTGATTTGTTGAACAGTGTGTCAACCATGCCTCTGCACGTATGGACGGACGAACACCTAGAACACTTTTGGATATGTCGGGACCATCAAACGTCTAAATCCGTCGAAATCTCGATTTTGATTATTTTCACCAATACGAAACTTTCTTCACTTTATCATTGTTACTTTTAAGAGGCATTACCTATGATTAAAAAAATCTAATTTCGATTAATTGGTTACCGATTTTTCTGGTAATTAATTTGATGCCCGTAAGCAATTATAATTTTAATAACTTTCTTAGCAAAAAAGTGTTAAAAAAAAATAAAGGGAAATTTTAAATATTTACAAATTTTCAGACAACTACAATCAACGAAGATTTATGTCTTTTTAATCTCATCAGGCTCCTTAAATTTGTGTATCACAAACCATATAATAGTGTTATGTTTGCCCTACTCCTCCCCATGTAGAAAGATTGAATACTAATTTCGTGTAAATTGTTTACAGTTAAATATATATATTTATTGTAAGTAGTGATTACGATGTACAAATTGTCTGAAATTATTTAAAACAACATACAGTAGCATAAAGATACGATAAAGTTCATTAGGTAATTAATTTAATTACATTATCAAATTAATTAATGGAATAGAAAAATTCGGTGTGGTGTACGATTTGTTTTCGGAATTAGAAAATACCGTAAAATTTTCCAGAAACTAAAGAACGCAAAGTGGTTATGCACGACTCAAAGACGTAGTTTACATTGTTTGTGGTTATATTACAATATTGTTAACAATATCTTGAATATATTTATAATAAAATAAAATGAAGGTCAGACGTTTACAATCGAGGTTTGATGTTTTGAAGACTTATCCCTTTCTCCCCATAAAACTGTCATTAGTTCTTCGAATTTCGCTTCAAATTTGTTTTGTTTACAGTGTCACTAGCACCTTTTTTTTCATACATTTTTTGTGTTCATAGCAGAAACGTTCTCTATCATATACGTTAAAAATGGAGTTTCTAGCTTGCTCTAATTATTATTTTCCCCTATTCACCACCTCCCACCCCTTCAACGGAATCATCTCAATCAGATGTCATTACAATACATACGTGACTAACTTTCAAGTGAATATCTCAATTTTATGTTGTCTATTCCTTTAATAATCTAGTGGAGGTGGTGGGCGTGGGGAGATTGAAAAATATTAGAAAGAAATCTGGTATATACGATATATACACCAAATCCCAAGTTTCTGTACTCTTACCAGCTTGCTTTACTTATGTTTCCATATTTATCTCTACCTTCCCCCCGCTCCTTCAACGGAATCATGTCAATATATAATCTAGTTTCAGATGTCGTTCTAATCCATACGAGTACCAAATTTCAAGTGAAAATCTCAATTTAATTGTATCAATTGTTTTAATAATAATTATATTTGTAATATAGTTTTAAGTTATCCTCTTGTTTCAAAATGTGGAAGGATTGTAAACGTACTTTAAGAGTTTTTGAAGCAAGACATGCACCAAGGGCTTGATGAGGAAGTCATGTTTTTTAGTGAAAACAGACATTAAGAGAAACTTCACATGCCAAAAATGCTGACCTGAAAAAGATTTTAATCAGTGGCCAAAAAAGTAAAAGACAAAAAATTGTACCATAGCTGGAAAATTATTCCAAGGAAAAGCTGACCTTTATAACCTATAAACCTTGACATTTTGGACGCCGAAATGCTGCTAAAATGGTGCAACAAGTTTCCGACTGCTCCCAACAGAGCAATTATAATAAAAAAGGCTTTACAAGCATCAAGACGCAAAAAAGAAATGCTATCCAGAGGAAGAACATATTATTGTGTATCAGCAAAAGTAATAAGGAAAAGGTTGATAGAAGGAAGGCAGGAATAGTTAATAGGTTAGAACAAAATGAATGTACTGATTTATAAGTCTGGCTACGGAACAACAAACGATGGCCTTATTGCCCGAAATTTTTTTGCGAGTTTTCCCTACCTACCTCAATAACTAGATGCATATTTTCTAAAACATCTACAATTTTATTAACAATATCATGTAAGTATGCCAGCAACATAGAAGCATTCGCCAATTATAAAAAAATGCTGCTAAAATGTATGTGCACGTTAGTCGTGGTATTATATGCCTTCGAGCATCCACCGCATCCTAATCCATGGCACTAATCTATGGCACTGATATAGCCATGGCATCCCATTGGATCGTTTTCAGAGGAGACATAGAGATCTCGAAACAAACATTTTAGACAATATCGTGTTTATACTAGAAAATTTTTCAGGAAAAAAAACATGCGAGATTTGCTAAATGCTCTTATTCCCTTCAGACCCTCTTATATCACAATGCATATGAAAACGTTCACAGAAAGAACCATTGATTAAAGAGATTTTACAGTTTGCTACAAGAGCCAAAATTCGTTAACACTTTGCTACTGACAAATGATTATCCTTATGATTCTGACAACAAATACTAAATTGTATTCCATAGACTAAGTATTCCCAACACTTTAGCAATTGATGTCGTTAACTGTATTTCTCTAACACGGCTTTATGTTAAATGTAAATTAATATTTACTTCAACGTAAAATCAGAAAGTTTCGATCGAAAAATAAAAATGTGAATGATGTATTTGTTATTTTTTTTTCTATGCATATCATAGGTAAGGGTTCCATCTAAGTTATTGATGAATTGATTTTAAACAAATGAATTATAACACAATTTAGAAAAATAAATTTGACACTGTTATTTATTATTTCCTAGAATAATTGAAATGACCGCTGTGCGTCGGCTGAACTAAGCTTTGTCGACATTCGTGAACAATGTGTTTAGGCTGTTGCTTTAACTTTGTGTGCAGGACAAAATGAAGTCGTACGCGTACCTATTAACTCATACACAAGCAAAGTTAAAGTTTACTCGATTCTATTTGCATACTTATCCTTAATGTGGTGCAAATTATTTTTTTGTTTCTATTGGAGTTGAAATAGTCGCAGATGGCTCCTGTTTTTTTTTTACAGTAATTTACTTAATAGTATAAAATACGTGTACCCAATTTCAATCCAACTGATGAATTAAAAGTGGAAGAATAAAATGAAAGTAAAACAGCCAATTCAACCCCTTGATTAGTCACACGGAAATAAAATTTTGTGGAAGTAGTCTCCGCTATAAGACTCAGTATTAGGACACCACTTCAGTTCCATGAATCCGGGGGCACTTTTCAGTGCTGTGGCCTTTAATTGCATGATTTTCACATTTTCGTTTTATACTTCGAAACAACAATTGCTTTGCCAGACAGTGACTTCTTCAGATGCTGAGTAATATGTGCACTGTGTGGCAAAACAGTTGTGCTGTCTGGAAGTATAACATAACTTTTGGTTAATCAAGCAATGCAGTGTTTGTTTGTACATGGATCTTCACCAAAACGATTAAATCATTCAACTGTTTAAAAAGTTTCACGAAATATTTGTAATGAGGTGCCACTCGGTATTTTTCCTATTCTACGTCTAATAACATATCAACAAATAAAACAGTAACTGCTATCAAGATCATAAGCGCAAGCGTCATTCAAACGTAATTGCAAAGTACACACAGGTGTGAAATAACTGAGTCTCGGGTGCTATACACGCCGTTAATGACGATTTTCTGCCGTCGTAATCTCAGCTGATGTCCGCTCTTTCGTTTGTCGTTTGTTTTGAAAATATGCCGTGCTCGCGTTGTCTAGGTCGCTAATTCGAGTGCTATGACCAAAACAATCAATTTTAAAGTACAGTTAAGGACCAAATTGTGTGTGTTCCATAATGCGCGTGTTTTACTCTGTTTTGGTGAAGAATTTCCGTGTTATAGTGTTAAATTAAAGGTGTACTATTATCTAAGTAAGCCTGAATTTAATTTAACCAGACGTGCATCCGCACGATAAGTCTATTTTTAGAAGTGAATGTGATTTAAAATTCGTAAATACACATGGTCAGTAGAAAAATAAATTATTTTTGAACAATTGTTAGAATTAAGCTTCATGTATTATATGACTATTATATTTAACGTTTACTGTTTTTTGGAAATTATGTTTTTTACGCATTTAACTGCATTTTGTTGGCAATAACTCTAGAGCTGCAATTATTGTAAATAAGTCTGTGAATACCGACATGTTTATCTTCTTATTTACAAAGTGTTGACAAACGTGTTATGATTATTGTAGTTGGCGTCCAATTGCTGCATAACACTTCTGATAGTGTCGCGTTCTCTGTCATTGTCATCTGTTAGGAGCACGACTTTTTTTCTTCGCCTTGTTGGCAACATCAATCTGACGTTATGGAGAGTGTCCTCTTCGTCTCTTGCCATCTGGTTTTCCCTGAACTGTCAGCCGTTTTATATTGTCTACTCTTTGGTTGATATGGCCAAAAATTCGTTAATTCGGATTCGAAACAATAATACGATGCTAGAGTCGCTTTGGAATGCGCATTTCTTGGAGAATAGAGCTGTTAGTGATGTGGGGTGTCCAGGAAATTCGTACCAAACGTCTGCAGACCCACATTTCAAAAACATCAGTATGCTCACCTGTCCATTTCTTTAAATTCTCAGAGGCGTAAAGAAAGAGTGGGAGAACTAGGGAGTCGGTCTAGTCTTTCAGAGTTTCGTAATATTTCTGTCAAACCAAATTTTATCAATTCTTCGTTGAAACTCATATAAAATTGCTCTCATTGGAAAGGGGTAGTACATAAAAGACTCCATTTAATTAGTTCTAAATAAGTAAGGACCTTTTCGGAACAATAAGGATAATTACACACAAATTTAAACCCAAAACGTGATCAATTAAGGACACTACCGGTGCACTGACATCTGACAAATCAGATAATTGAGGCTTAACTCCAGTACTGTGAAAAGCTTTTCGAGAATGACCATCCTGAGGCAGGAGAAGATTGGCAAAAGGAAACTGCTACAGCAGCACCATAGGATAATGGTACCAATATAAAAGTTGAACCGGGGTTTACACAGAAGGCATTCAATGCATTAAAGATCATAATAAAGAGCAGTTACTGTGTGCCTTAATTATAAATGAACTCGCCATTAGAATATATCTGGAATGGGATGGCAACAAATTCCATGGTTACTTAAATTTGGAATGGAATGTGATCACGATAGTGTAACTGTTTGGCAAAGGAGGCCTTTGTAATGATAATTGTTTTTATAAATGGCAGATGGAAAATATCAATTGTGTATTTCTTGATAGATGGATTGAAGATGCTCATTAGTGCAGAAAGGTGTTGGTCTTTGACAGGATGTTGTCTCTGTAACATTTGATGACAACCTCCAAACAATAAACTCTTGAGTAAATTACAATAAGACAAAAATTATGATTGTAGACCAAGCAATTGAAAATCAGGCACGTTAAGGATAAGCGATTGTGAAGTAGTAAACGGGATAGTTTACTTTGGGGCCCTTGTGGATCGCACCGGAAACTGCGAGTAGAGATTCGACGAAGAATACAGACGGCCAGATTGGCAACTTCCCAATTGTGCAAAATTTAGCGCGAAAGAAATATTACGAGACACATAAAGATCATACTGCCCGACGCTTTAGTTTTTTCTATCTTTGTTTAAGCCTCTGAAACATGGCCTATTGAAGAGTCAGATAGATGGCATATTGATATTTGAAATGTGGGTTTGGAGGCGTTTGCTACGAGCTCCCCGGACAGCTCATCGTACCAACATAACAGCTCTGTTCTCCATGAAATACGTCCCCCAAAGCAACTCTACCATCGTGTTTTCTCGATTCCATTTTTTCAACATCTGATTGTCTGGGGGAAAGCAGATGGAAAGAGGAAGACCACCAAAACGTTGGACTGATGCCATCAAATAGTTCATGGGAAAGTGCCTCGGTAAAGCTGGATGCCTAATCGGCATTCATGATAGATGGTGTGAGGCTATTCGATGTGCTAGATAGCAAAGGGAGGTCAACGGGAACATTACATGCTCACACAAATATGTTTCATCCAGCAAGTTTTGCTATGGAACCTATATCGCTTTACTTTTGTTTTTATTATTTAATAGCTTCTGGGTGTCTCTAATTTTCTTGGTTTACAATGGTAACTTCCGTTTCCATAATTTTCGTGTTATGTTAAGTACCCCTAAACCATACTTAGGCACTTACTAGACTACAAGAGTTGTTTGACAAAGATTTTATAAAAAATATTTCAGACGTAATGCAATCAATCATATTTTGTAATATATTTCTTTTATAAAAAGCACGATAAGGATGTTATGTTTTATAATAGTATATAAGTATATGAGCGATTATGATAGCAATTATTCACGAAGATGATGTTTGAACTCACGAGCCGTAGGCGAGTGACGCAAATCGTCTGAGGGAATAATGGTCATAATTGCGCTTGTAATGCTATACTTTTTCTACACCTATTAAATAAATAAATTAGACTGAAATTTGATAACATTAATCGGTACTTACTCGTAAGAAGTGCATACGTTGGAAAGCGTAAACAAACAGTATGGCATTATCAGTGTCACGCGAGTTGATTGTCAGCAAGAGTTGATCGCGGTCGATTTAAAACATCATTGAATTAGCGAAACTGATTTTTTAATTTTTATTTGTGATTGGCCGGATGCAGTGAATTATGAATCGATAATTCACTACAGTGAGTTATAGGTACAATTTTTCACGAAAAAAATGCTACTAATTGCCATATAATTAAATAGGTGTAGAAACAAATAATTAAGAGC
This sequence comes from Stenurella melanura, assembly GCA_963583905.1. NCBI lineage: Eukaryota > Metazoa > Arthropoda > Insecta > Coleoptera > Cerambycidae > Stenurella > Stenurella melanura. Next base: position 53,228,824 of record OY757316.1, on the reverse strand, counting down.
GCTGGCCAATGGCAAGTTTGTCTGGTGCGTTTCAAAATACGAGAAGTTCGAAAAATTTATAGTAAATCTTTATAGAATAGTTAATAAAATATCTTTGTCAAAGAACTTTTATAGTCTAATAAGGGCATTGAAACTAGTTTGACGGTTCCCCAACAGGTGTATAAGTTCGCCCTAACTTGCTGCGACTAAAGTGGTATCTTATCCAAATCTCAAGACAGAATTTTTAGCTCCACATATATGTTATATATTCGTTCTCTATACGTCTAGTTTTGCTAATTTTCGTTTAAATTCACATCAGTGACTATGTGCAATTAGAATCCGGAACATGCATCATAGCTTTTGTTGACTATGTCTACAACAAAAGTAAGATAATTTTTCGATAAGTATGTTTACATATTGTGACAAATCGATTCAAACAGTTTCCTCGTTTCATAAAGGAAAATTCTTCATGTACTTATTACTTCCACTAAGTATTGTAACGCACCCCCCCCACCCCTATTCTTTTCTTGTTAAATTCTGGTTTGATTAATTACCAATTACCCTCCCCTCTCCCCTGATTGTCTAATTATTAAATCAATTAAACTAATTTGGCTGTGTGATCGTCTAGTTTATTGGTAGGACTCATATTTACGTTTGTGATTTGTAGTTTATTGTTACCATAGTTCTTTTTCTAGGTTTGATATTACTGGTTCTTATTTATTTATTGAATTGATAATTAACTATTTATTATGACATTTAATGATTCGTTCCTTACTCTAAATATTGCTATTAATTTATTTGGCAAAGTTCTAATTATAGTTCTTTATTTAATTGTTTAAATTAAGCACTGAATATTGTTTGGCACTTGTTTAATCAATTGATAAAATAATCAAGTATTTTTATAATGCCCTGTATAAAGTTCAAACTCAAAATTATTATTTTTTATTTAATTTACTGAATTATTTATGTTATCTTTTATGTTAAATTTTGTTTAAGTTTTTATCATATTTTAGATTTCATTTTTATTCACTATTGTAATGCTCCAGTAAACCTTATGTTTACTTAGATTATTTTAAATATTTGTTTTATTTAAGCCCAAGTAAATCTTATATTTACTTGGCTAGTTTTTCTGGTAGTTATGCACTTTATTTTCAATTTCTGGTAAAGGTAAAAAGAATTAAAACCAAGTAACGTTTTTATACGTGTAATCAGACAATTGTCAGAAAGTATCATTATAAAATATTGATGTGGCAATGGCCAGAAAATAGTTGCTTACATATAAATTAAAAGTGAGTAATTTAACCACAAATTTATATTACAGCAACAGATTTCGTTGGGACAACAGTCACGTGTAAGTTTGTCGAATGGTCAAATAAACAACTCCAATAATCACTAAAAATAATAATGATTATAACGAGAATGCTCGTTCAAAACTGAAGTAAAAATGTTGAATTCGGAACATGTAAAGTTCATACTTGGGTGGCGAAAACTCGCAATAGTTTATGGAATTGAATGCACGGCAAGTTGAAATCTCTAGTAATTGCCCATTCAAACATAGTTTGATTTCGAAGCGTAGAATTATGTGATCTGCTCAATAAAATTGATACAGAACTAGCCTATTGGCTACCAATTGGTTTTTTGTGTGTCGGAGATTGTAGTGTTACAAACAATTGAATGAACAAGCAATTTATATCAATTTCAACTCGCCCATGACATAAATATGTCATCGGAATGAATAAAAGGTAAAACACCCAGTACAAAGTTTAACATGTGATAATATTTAAAAGGATAATTATGTCAAACTAGCAGGGGGCAAATCACAGGCCTTATCAGTGGATGACCCACAAAAGTCCAGTGACAACATCCCTTCGAGTAGGACATAAATAAACCGGCAGGTCCGAACAGCTGTAAAACCATTCGTACCCTCAAATATTGTAGAAGTTCATTGACCACACGACAAAACAAACCGCAACAGAAATTGTTTAACAACAAAAATCTGCCGCTGTTGAAAAGTAAATATTTGACAAGTTATTGTTTTAAATATGACAGGATTGAACATAGTCTGAAATTCAGCTACAGCTAAATTATGCTACAAATAAAAATTAGCATGATAGAAATTTTCTAAACAATAAAATTCTAACCAGTCTAAGTGCCACAATGCCAAAACCGCGGTACCGTGAGTTTAAGTTCCGAAATATAGAGCCGAAATGTAACGAATTTAATTAAAGTTTTTCCCGGCCCCGTTTCATTTGAATTTTGTAATTATTTAACGAAGTTACATTTAAAACAAAAATACTTCTCTCCCAGTTCAGCTTGGTTTTAACAAGTATCTGGTGGACAATGGAAAGTACAGCGGATGCTGTGGTCAGTTGGTTCGCAGCTCCCAGTCTTATTTCAACGAGCACTATGGCGAACAATAAAGTCCAGTGTATAATCTTAGCTAATAGCTAGTTAGATCCAAATAATTGGTCAGCGGGTAGTGGTCAGTTGGTTCGCAGCTCCCAGTCTTATTTCAACGAGCACTATGGCGAACAATTGGATTCGGTCAATGATAGATAGCGACTGACCCCGATATAAAATTCCCTCGCGTATTTATACTCGGAAAATACCCCCAAAGTCGTGACGTTACATACTAAAAATTCCTTACTAGCCCGTTTCCCGTGAGACCGTACACCTTTGTTTATGTTATCGTCGAATGTTTATGTTGACCATATTATCTGAAGTGTCTAATCGCTGCAAACTACCCTAACTTCGCCCGAGATGTACGTTTTTAGAGATTCTTAAAACTACACGAATCGACTGTATTTTAAAACTTTAAATTTTACTGCCAGAATATACGTGAAATATTTTTATGCGAATACTGGGTGATATTTGGTTTCTTACCGAATCGTGTACAATTTTCAGAAATATGTAAATTTTGATTTATAGGCGCGGGAATAAGTTTTTGATTAATATAGGTGGGTACGGTCCGTTTCACTCTCCCCTTTTGTTGATTATAGAATGATAGCGAAGCTAGCTATTTTATAAGCTACAAACTGCGCGAATTTGATCAAAGTGGCACTTATGATTTACAAGTTTTCCCTAACTTTACTGAGAAGAAAAAATAATAATACCTAATCTAATCCTGTAAGAAATTAAATTAGAAATACCTAATAAAACTTTGAGAAAAAAATAATAAAAATAAGAGTTTCCCTAGGCTATATGGGAATAATAAAAAAATATTTCTAACTGGTTGTACAATTCTATTTGTTTGAACTTGAAGAGTTCTCTGCACCATAAATAGATAAGTCGGAAAAACAAAATTTACTTTCCACAAAAGTATCCAAGAAAAAAATCTAAGGCGATAACAAAAAAATATCTCCAGAATAAAAGCTGTGACCCTCAGTTCCCCGTATTTATCCCCATATTCCATGCTGCACAGAATCCTGTTCCAGCTTTCCCTCGTTGCGGAATACATATGATAGCCCGTAAACAGCCTTAGGACAAAAATCCGTAACCAAGCCAGTCACAGAGTTCTATCCAGGAGAAAGCTACTTTAAACCGAAATTAATAATGATATGAAATAAAAGTTCCACTGTGGTCAAAGATACCCCTGGAGAAATTATTGCAAAGCAACAACAATGTCTCTATGTTAAATCATATTTCTGGTGCAGAAGAAAAAAAATTAAAACAAAATTAAACAATATTAAAGTTGCCCTCAACTTACTTGTCCCTAACTGAAAAATTATTTCAAAGTGAAAAAGAAATTGAAAAGAACCCTATCAGCAATTTAAAAATGAATTTTTTATACCCTGTCGACATCCCTAAGTACCCGACGCTGCGATGAAAATCTAGCCTCCTCTTCTGATCGACGGTGCTCTCCCCTGCTTCGGAAACCACTCGTAGGCCTCGGTGCCGCCCTCCTCTGCGATGTGAATTCCAGTAGGCCTCGATGATGACATCCATTCAACACCTCTCGAAGTAACCACCCATATTCCAGCTCGCCTCTGATACCCATATCGCCCCCATATTCATATGCCTCTTGTATTTGTGATGCCCATATTTTTGTTGTTTTTGTGACGCCCTAGCCAGGACATGACACAGGTATATGGTCAATTAAATTCAGGTACATTATAGCTGCATGTACATTGAAGTCGTCTTCAGCTAGTTAGATTTGTAATTCTGTAACCTAATGTTTTGAGTGACGCCTTTTCCTTTTAGTGCAAACCCATTTCGACTAACATTGCACATAGTGGTAATGTGTACTGCTGCCCAGATGAAATTTTGCCTAAGTGTATCTTCTCGCAAATTATATGGAAATTCTCAGCCAGTGTCCATTAATGTAGTACTGGACATTTCGACATAGAGTAGTTTATTTACATGTTTAAATTTGCCAACACATGATGTGTCGCATTGTAGAGTCGCAGGATTGCAGCTAGCTGGTCAGCAATACAGTCAAGACAATAGGGCATTGTAATTAGAATATTGCTTGTCTGCAGACAGGAAATTAATTTTCTTGATTGTTCCTCTCTCCCCTATCCCATCGGTATCGTTTGTTAGGACCCTGAGGCATCGTCGTCGGCGGGTGTGTAGGTAAAGTAGTCACCATGGAGGTAGACGGTGACAAAATATTCTCCTGGTGGCGGAGAAATTCGGCAGCGCCTGATACAGACTTGTTGGTTTTGAGTTTCCACAGAGACTGGATATTGGCAGGAAAATGTTTCATCAGCTCGTTCACAAGAGTAGACTCTGGGAGCGGTTCGGTTAGCAGGCGTGCCAACCCAACATAATGAGCAAAATGAGCTTCCATGTTTCGCCAATCTTTGCGTGACCATCGGTGCGTAGATAGGAGGCGGCGAAGTTTGTTTTGTTCTTCCTCAGACCAGAAACAACTGAGGAAGTCTGCCTTAAAGTCGTCGAAACTTTCCCAGCAAATTTTGTAAATGGACGCCCAGTCTTGTGCCTCGTCGGTCAAGGATTCATGTACCACATTCAATTTGTTTTCTTCAGGTACATTCATTTTCTGTAAGTAGGCTTCCAGTTCCTGTAGGTACTTTACAGGATGTTTGCTTTTGCTTTGGAACTTTGGCATTGGCGGACTCGGCGTTATGTAAATGGGACGGCAGTCGTTGGAGGGAAATTGCGAGACAACAGAAGTGGTTGTGTCTCTGGAGGCGGCAATTTCTTGGACTTGCCGTCGGATATTGGCGGTGGCGGCTTGTCGTTCCCTATGCATGGCTACTATGCTTTTTCCCAATTGTGCGTGTAGGCGACGTTGATTTATTTGCATTTCTTTTACTGTTTGCAGCAGGCGATCAAGTTTTTCTTCCAAGGTGGGAGGCGACGGAGGCGGTACGACAGTTTCCGGGTCGCTGGTGGGTAGGCTGCTGGCTCCAAGGGATTCTATAGTTAAAACATAAGCAGTATCAGTTTTATCTAAAAAATTTGAAATACGTGGACGGCTCTATATTTCGGACACACGATAACAATGTCTGTTGTTTGAAGAACAATAGACAACATTATAAATTAACGAAACCAAGTAATATCAATTTGAAAACTCTAAGATCCTGGTCACGGCACCAGTGTAACGCACCCCCCCCACCCCTATTGTTTTCTTATTAAATTCTGGTTTGATTAATTACCAATTACCCTCCCCTCTCCCCTGATTGTCTAATTATTAAATCAATTAAACTAATTTGGCTGTGTGATCGTCTAGTTTATTGGTAGGACTCATATTTACGTTTGTGATTTGTAGTTTATTGTTACCATAGTTCTTTTTCTAGGTTTGATATTACTGGTTCTTATTTATTTATTGAATTGATAATTAACTATTTATTATGACATTTAATGATTCGTTCCTTACTCTAAATATTGCTATTAATTTATTTGGCAAAGTTCTAATTATAGTTCTTTATTTAATTGTTTAAATTAAGCACTGAATATTGTTTGGCACTTGTTTAATCAATTGATAAAATAATCAAGTATTTTTATAATGCCCTGTATAAAGTTCAAACTCAAAATTATTATTTTTTATTTAATTTACTGAATTATTTATGTTATCTTTTATGTTAAATTTTGTTTAAGTTTTTATCATATTTTAGATTTCATTTTTATTCACTATTGTAATGCTCCAGTAAACCTTATGTTTACTTAGATTATTTTAAATATTTGTTTTATTTAAGCCCAAGTAAATCTTATATTTACTTGGCTAGTTTTTCTGGTAGTTATGCACTTTATTTTCAATTTCTGGTAAAGGTAAAAAGAATTAAAACCAAGTAACGTTTTTATACGTGTAATCAGACAATTGTCAGAAAGTATCATTATAAAATATTGATGTGGCAATGGCCAGAAAATAGTTGCTTACATATAAATTAAAAGTGAGTAATTTAACCACAAATTTATATTACAGCAACAGATTTCGTTGGGACAACAGTCACGTGTAAGTTTGTCGAATGGTCAAATAAACAACTCCAATAATCACTAAAAATAATAATGATTATAACGAGAATGCTCGTTCAAAACTGAAGTAAAAATGTTGAATTCGGAACATGTAAAGTTCATACTTGGGTGGCGAAAACTCGCAATAGTTTATGGAATTGAATGCACGGCAAGTTGAAATCTCTAGTAATTGCCCATTCAAACATAGTTTGATTTCGAAGCGTAGAATTATGTGATCTGCTCAATAAAATTGATACAGAACTAGCCTATTGGCTACCAATTGGTTTTTTGTGTGTCGGAGATTGTAGTGTTACAAACAATTGAATGAACAAGCAATTTATATCAATTTCAACTCGCCCATGACATAAATATGTCATCGGAATGAATAAAAGGTAAAACACCCAGTACAAAGTTTAACATGTGATAATATTTAAAAGGATAATTATGTCAAACTAGCAGGGGGCAAATCACAGGCCTTATCAGTGGATGACCCACAAAAGTCCAGTGACAACATCCCTTCGAGTAGGACATAAATAAACCGGCAGGTCCGAACAGCTGTAAAACCATTCGTACCCTCAAATATTGTAGAAGTTCATTGACCACACGACAAAACAAACCGCAACAGAAATTGTTTAACAACAAAAATCTGCCGCTGTTGAAAAGTAAATATTTGACAAGTTATTGTTTTAAATATGACAGGATTGAACATAGTCTGAAATTCAGCTACAGCTAAATTATGCTACAAATAAAAATTAGCATGATAGAAATTTTCTAAACAATAAAATTCTAACCAGTCTAAGTGCCACAATGCCAAAACCGCGGTACCGTGAGTTTAAGTTCCGAAATATAGAGCCGAAATGTAACGAATTTAATTAAAGTTTTTCCCGGCCCCGTTTCATTTGAATTTTGTAATTATTTAACGAAGTTACATTTAAAACAAAAATACTTCTCTCCCAGTTCAGCTTGGTTTTAACAAGTATCTGGTGGACAATGGAAAGTACAGCGGATGCTGTGGTCAGTTGGTTCGCAGCTCCCAGTCTTATTTCAACGAGCACTATGGCGAACAATAAAGTCCAGTGTATAATCTTAGCTAATAGCTAGTTAGATCCAAATAATTGGTCAGCGGGTAGTGGTCAGTTGGTTCGCAGCTCCCAGTCTTATTTCAACGAGCACTATGGCGAACAATTGGATTCGGTCAATGATAGATAGCGACTGACCCCGATATAAAATTCCCTCGCGTATTTATACTCGGAAAATACCCCCAAAGTCGTGACGTTACATACTAAAAATTCCTTACTAGCCCGTTTCCCGTGAGACCGTACACCTTTGTTTATGTTATCGTCGAATGTTTATGTTGACCATATTATCTGAAGTGTCTAATCGCTGCAAACTACCCTAACTTCGCCCGAGATGTACGTTTTTAGAGATTCTTAAAACTACACGAATCGACTGTATTTTAAAACTTTAAATTTTACTGCCAGAATATACGTGAAATATTTTTATGCGAATACTGGGTGATATTTGGTTTCTTACCGAATCGTGTACAATTTTCAGAAATATGTAAATTTTGATTTATAGGCGCGGGAATAAGTTTTTGATTAATATAGGTGGGTACGGTCCGTTTCACTATAGTAATCGTAAAGAAATATTTTTTTTTCTTAAAAAAGGTTTAGAATGTCATGGAACGTCGAAATTTTAAATTTTAGCGAAAAAAGAATTTGTTTGTCTGTCTGTCGGTCTGTCTGTAACTTTTTCGTTCGCACGTTTTCTCCGGAACGGTTTAAAATATTCACTTGAAATTTTGTACACGTATATAATTATAACGAGATCTGGAACTGGATTGGTTTTTATCCGGTGAAGGGTTGGGGGGTAAATAGAGGGAAATAAGTAAAGCAAGCTGGTAAGAGTACAGAAACTTGAAATTTGGTGTATGTACCAGAAGCCACGGCCTAAAATTTTTTTATAATATTTTCCGTCCCCCACCACCACTTCACTCCATTATTAAAGGGGTTAATAAAAATAATTGACATATTCACTTGAAACTTGGTATACATATATACTATATTGACATCGGGAACCAGATTATATTTTGGGATTATTCCGTTGAAGGGTTGGGAGTTAAAGTAGGGGCAAATAGGGGAAAATAAATAAAGCAAGCTGGTAAGAGAAGAGTACAGAAACTGGAAATTCGGTGTATTTACTAGAAGCCACGGCATCAGATGTTTTTATAATAGTTTTCGACCCCCACCACCCCTACTCCATTATTAAAGGGGTTGATGAAATAAAATTGAGATATTCACTTGAAATTTAATACACGTGTGTATTATAACGACATCTGGCACTAGATTATATTTTGAGATGATTCCGTTGAAGGAGTTGGGAGTTAAATAGGAGAAAATAAGTAAATCAAGCGGTAAGAGTACAGAAATATGGGATTTGGTGTATATACTAGAAGCGAAGGCCTCAGAATTTTTTAAATAATATTTTACATCTTTTCAAGTCAATATCTTAAACCGTTTCAGAGAAAACGTGCGGACAAAAAAAAGTTACAGACAGACAGACAGAAAAATGTTGCGCTCGAATTTAAAATGTCGACGTTTCATGACGTTCTAAACCTATTTGAACAAAAAAAAGGTGAAATTATTTTTTACGATTACTACCAATCCACTATGTGGATGTGGAAGTAAAAATATGTACTTTACAAATGTTTTAAGAAAAACCTTCGAATATCCAGGCCAATCCTCTTATTCATAATTGAAACGAAAAACTCCATTCATTCCCTCACGTATTACGTGACAAAAATCAACTACAACATATCAGAATTTATATCGCAGTTGCGATAAATTACATACGTTGTATATGAATATGCCAGGGAATCCTTACCGATAGATAATTAAAAAAAAGTACTTGTGAAATTGCTTTTATTGATTCACATGAGCCTTCTGTTAATGCGAATATTCAGAAGCAATCTAAAAGCCTATTGATTAGATTGAATGTCAGCACTTCGACTCAACTACTCATAAACGGCAGTCGGCAAGTTTTAAAGTTAATTTTGTTAAATTGGCATTACTTCATAATTTAAATTCTTAGACCCAAAAAGATCAGAAACATTGATAATAACTTCAAATCTATTGAAAAAGGATCATTATAGAAGTGAAACATGCCCATAAATGATGTAACATCAAAAATTTCTTTTCTTGAAATAGGTTTAGAATATCACGAAATGAGGACCTCAGATTTTTTATAATATTTTCCATCCCCACCCCGCCACCCCCACTCCAGCATTAAAAAGGCCCCGAAAAGGGTTGATAAAATAAACTTGAGATTTTTATATTTTGAGATGATTCCATTGAAGGAGTGGGGGTAATTAGAGGTAAATAGGGAAAAATAAGTAAACCGGGCTGGCAAAAGTACAGAAACTTATGTAGCCAAGGCCAGATTTCTTTCTAATATTTTTTCAATCAGTTCCGCCACCACCTCCAGTCCATTAAAGGAGTTGATAAAATAAAATTAAAATGTTCACTTGAAAGTTAGTACACGTATGTATTGTAATGACATCTAATTGAGATGATTCCGTTGAATGGCCGGTGGTAGAGGGGGAGGGTAGGGTGGAAAGTAACTTGGTAGTGATTCGTTGTGCAGCGGTTTTTAAATATTGAAATATCTGGTGACTGTCTCGGTTTTATGTCGATTTGTTCGCTATGGTATAGTATGGCATTTGGCTGGTAGATGGCGGCTGAACATATTTTACCCAGGTGGTGAATATTCCTTATTTTCTTCCGGCATCCTGCATATGTCCAATAGGAATGTTCTACCATTCCGAATTTAAAATAAAATTTTGAGATGTAACAAGGGTTATCATATTTACAAGAAACGGCGTACACTCATAGACACACACACACACATCCATACGTAAACACAGTCATACAAATATTTTTTATTCAGTATCTGATGTTAGCGTATTATTAGAAGAATTTCCTTAAAAAATGTTTTTAATGTTGTTTTTAAAAATGGTTGTCCAGCTAAAATATACTTATTAGCTTAAATTAAATAGGTGTAATAATACCGCCAATTAATGTCATAATTTAATCACGTTCTCAACCATATATTCCCAACCGTCTGTGTCGAACATCCTCAATTAAATTTGTGGAATGTCTCGACCACACAGGCCATTTTAAATATGAAAGAAAGATCATTAAAAACTATAAACTTATTTATAGCACTGGTTTACCAATTCAATTAAACTGATACCGCACAAATATCTAAAACATTCCTCATCTATGTTCAATGTGGATATCATAATGCCGCACTTAAGAAAATCAACTATGAAATTTTGAAACTAACAAAAACGTAGTTAGTCTCATAGTCTCTTCAATTCTAAATTGCTCCCTTAACTGGCTTTATTCCAAAAATAAAATGCACAGCCATTGCTTCAAAACTGTGAGCTTACAAAAGAGTTTACCGTATATATGCCTAGATCGCACACCGCGATTGTAAAAAAATATTGTTTTCCAATATCAGGCGATATGCCACAAGAAATACGATGGGGTCATAATCGGCACATTTCATAAATCTAAAAGAATTAAATTAGTTTTTCTGTACTTCTAGATAGGTAGTAGCCCAATCATATTAGCTAATTCAAAGGGGTATCTACGGAATCATAAAAAATGGAATTGTTTTTTAAGGTACCACAATATTATTTATTGTGAGGCATGTACCTCCACTTTTTTTTCGAGATAAGAAAGTTGTTTTGACAATAATAATAACAAATACAGGTAAAGGTTAGGTACTTTTTATGCCCTTTTGTTAATATCTTGGAAACTAAGATATATGGTAAAGTACTATACGTGGGTTTTTAGTAGAGCATAAAATTGTCTAAAATAATGGTTATAACTAAAGTCACGGTATAGTTTCTCGTTATTGTTTGATAGTAAACTTTACAACTTTTTCGGCCATTAAAAATCATACCCCATCTGAAAACTACAACATATTTCTTTACTCTTTTGTTTGTATTGTCACTATACAAAGAAATAAACAAATAACTTTGTATTTTCATAGTTCTTTACGGTTTTCGGGTCTTAGAAATTATTTGAGACAATCTTCGTGATATGGATTCATAATTATTTTTGAAGAACGAACGCTGATTTTTTTAAGTGCGAAGTCATGATAAAAAAAAATTGTTATAATTTAAGAATTTTTAGGTACAATGTGTACATTTCTAAAGCATATTTAATGCGTTTTTAACATTACTCTCAATCTCTTACTCATTGTTTAATAAATTAGCAATATAAACTATTTTTTATCATTAAAAAATAAATTGTTAACTAATAAGTGTAAAATAAAGAGTAATGTTAAAATCGTATTCAATATGATTTAGTTCCAATAAATTCGGCACCTCTCGTTTTTGACAACGGAGGCGATGTCTCCGGGAACATACGGCAGCACTGATATCTGGTCTATTCCGTACGAGTGCCGTAGATGATAGTACAGTACCCGTAACGCCGCGTTATGGCGATGGATGTAGGCCGAAATCGCATATACCGGGCATACAGAAAGTATATGCATCAGCGATTCCGGCTCCTGACGGCAGGTCCTGCAGTTAATATCAGGAACCTCTCTACACCCATTACGCGGCTTCGTTAAAGCAAAGTGTTAATGACACCATCTTGACAGGCCACAATGAATCCCTCGGTCTTCGACTTTAGCTGTCCTTAAGAAGGCGAATGTCAGCATTGCCGACAAACCCAGTATTTCTAGGTTTTTTATAAAACACCCCGTGCATGAGTTTATCGACATGCTGCCTAAACAGACGTTCCTGTTCGGCAGCTTTTATTTGGGCCTTCAGGCGAGGTGACGTTCAGTGACTGACTCTGGGTCAGCACCGCGCCGGCCTCCTCGCCTGTTGTCGAATACACGACCAAGTTAATCTGCGGCCCTTTTTGCCGCCTTAAACAGTCCTGCACCCACCCCCGCATTTTCATAATTTCTCACTAATTTCAGAAGCGGGTCTGAGCTCCCAAGTATGTTACACGCCATGCTCAGTGCTACTCTGCCATGCATGCACTCAAACCCCATGAGTCCTCAACCCCCCGATTACGTGGGAGGTATACACGAGGAACGGATGATCTAGGATGAATGCTTCTATGGATATTCATCATCTTGCAGGTACCTCTATCCATTTGACTATCCCAAAGGAGTATAGCAGAACAGAAACGGCAAGCATATTAGTTGCAGACACCTTCTTTTTCCCGAAAGTTCATACGACCAAATCTTTCGGAGTAGGCATCTGTACTTGCCGCGGAGAGATTCTTTCACTTGTTGCACATCCTGGATGAGATGTTGCTGCACACCCAGGTATGTGTAATTTTCTCCGGCATCCAGATGTCTTAGGATGCTTCCGTCTGCGAACTGCGCGTCTTCAGCGAAGTCCCCGCATCGTCCCCTCTTGAGTTGAACGACCGCGCACTTGTCCAACCCGAAGTCCATACCAATGGCCCACGTGTACTCCTCGACCACCATTTTGAAGTTCATGCTCTCCGGAGGCATACAGTTTAAGGTCATCCATGTCGAATAGACGATTGACCAAATGTAGATACATATTGTAAATTAAAAAATCCAAATTATAATGCAAACTATTTTTTCAGTATGCGTATTTCTTGCCTCAGCCGCATTATATTATGTCTTCACACTTGACTAAAAAATTAGTATTCGTTCTACAAGAAGAAAAGAAGAAACACTGAATACATTTTTCGCTGAACATTTCGTGAGAAACAAGAGCGAAACTACGAAAATTGTCTTAGATAGTATGAAAGTCCCGATAACCGCAAAGAGCTATGACAATACAGAAAAGTAATGTGTTTATATTTATATAACAACAATATAAGTAAATAATGTCTACAGAATATTATTATTATTATTCATTATTGGCAATGATGTATTTAATATAAATCACTTCAGATAGTGAGTTTAACCCTCCGGTAAATTTTACCTTCACATTGAAAAACAGTTTATCTGCCAGATAAATTTTATCTGACAGTTAAGCTATTTAACTGGACATTGAAAAACCCGCTTTCAGTCCAAAAGTTCAAAACTGCGTATATTTGCTTTTACTATTTAGAAGCCAAATAGGAGAAAAGGGTAAAAGAGTATTCACCATCACACGGTTGATTGAACCTTATTATAGTATTTCTATTGTCAATTTAAAAATTCGGTCTAAAGCTTTGCTACCAGGATAAATCATTACAAAGCCTGACTTGATAGAACAACCGAAGCCGCATTGCAAACGATATCCGTATGCGAATATAATTAACCAGATATGTTATGCGCTTCTTACCTAAATGAAAGTTGTTAATTGTTTACCTGGCTCACCTTTACCTTATAAGCCACTATAAGCTCTGGGTGCATTCTTAATATTGCCGGTAGCATAACCGTAGGTTAAATGATATTTATTTACTTTTATTGAATCATTTATTGAGTTGTTCGTTAAACTAACATTATTTATTATAAATAAATGATGTATTTATTATAATTAGATAATTTACATCATATTTTAGCAATTAATATAAAGTAGTAAAACAATATTTACAATAATTAAAAAGTGATTTTAGAAATTGTCGGCAGACGTTCATAACATCGCTCGTACTATCAACTATTCCTTTGTCGGTTTATTTTTTGTGATGTTCAAACTGGATTTAGATAAACTATAACTGATATAGATATTAAGCTCGATAAAAAACTGGGCAAACAACGAAACGAATTTTTACCAGACTTCAATTTCGATAGTACATAATAGAGGCGAGGTACGGTGCCAGTTTAAGTGGCGAGAACTCGATCGGCGAAGTTAAGCAACGCCGGGAGAGTCCGTGACTTGGATGGGTGACCGTATTTCATTCCGCCGTCCTGGTTAAGTGGTGGAATAGCTTTAGCTAAACTTCGCCAGGACGTTAAAATAAATAAGATGTTAAAATAAAAAAATAAATAAATAAAAAAAATTAATTAACTGGGAACACGAAGTTTTCGTTCGTAATTCTTTCTGATTTTTTTTCCTTAAAAGTTATTCAGAATTTTTTTTTTCAAAAATATATCTTCCCGAACAACTCTGAAGATACCGACATGTTCTATAGATTCTTGCTTTCAAAGATGAAATTCGGTATCTACAACATTATGATAGAATTTCCCCTATCGACCTGTAATTAAGTTTTTGGGTAATAATGTTTGACAGCCTTGGGCACTGGAAGATATGTTTTCAAACTTAAATACATTCGTAACTATTATGTAATGCACAGTTATGCATATAACAATTACAAAATATAAACTAATATATCAACATCAAGGAAATTATCGTGCCATGCCTGATTGTAAATGTGTAATTTAATTAACACACTTTATCTTGTTTGAATGCAGATAACACATAACACTTTCGTTTCATTATAGGTACTTGATTTACAGAATGTATACACTGTACACGTTACGTCAGTTTCGTTTTAAAAATGTTCAACATAATCATACGTCAACACTAAACAACCCCGCACCATTAGCATTGGAAAAATCATTTCGGTGGAATTTTCTTCAAACTTTGTGAATAGGTAGTTCAAGGGCTTCCGTTCAAAAAATGTCATATGAAAAAATTGATTTAATGTCTTCCCTGTATGACTACAGGGACAGGAAGTTTTTAAAAAAAAAATTCTGAGCAATTTTCTCCAAACTTTGGGAATAAGTAGTTCAAGGGCTTCCGAACCAAAAATGTCATATGAAAAAAAATATTTAATGCCTTCCCTCTATGATTACAGTGACTGGAAGTTAAAAATCTTTCAAAGTTCGAAGGTTTTTAACTTCCAGTCACTGTAATTCTGCAGGGAAGGCCTTAAATCAATTTTTTCATGACGTTTTTTGTTCGGAAGCCCTTGAACTACTTATTCCCAAAGTTTGAAGAAAATTCCACCGAAGTTATTTTTCCAATGCTAATGGTGCATGGTCCTTTGTCAGAATCGTTTTATTTCATTTTTTTTTTTAATGGTAGTGAAGACACAACTTTTCTCATTTACAGGGTGATTTAAAAATGGTGCATTTCTACTGGAGGGGTTATTTTTAAATTTTAAAAAATTCTATTCGGTCATTTCTCTGAAATATCATCATTTTAAATGAACTATTTTCCAGATTTTTTCCAGAATTCAATATCGGAGCCAAAGATAATTTTTACATTTAGCATTCCAAATTAAGATAATTTATCTTTTGGTAAAATGTCATTATTTAAATGATTGGAATAGTTACAGCTTGAAATTAATGTAAGAACAATACTTGAACTAGTTCTCAATCGTTGTACATTTACTTAATACCGAATCAGCAACTAAAATTGAGAGAATTAATGTTTTTTATAATTTTTCTCGTGCTCATCTAATGACCTCTCGAGAGGAAATTCACCATTTCTGAAGCACCCTATATGCTTTAATTGAAATAAACAGAAATTACAAAAAGTGAAATATAAACATTAAACCAGAATTAAACAAAGCAAATTCAAACGAATAAATAAAAACTGCCTCAAACATTAGTTAAATGAAGTACTAGCCAGTGAAAACTTAACTAGGGCTTCTTTATAGGCAATATAAACTGCTAAAAGTCGATGGGATTATATTTGACGATCGAGGAGGCCGTTCAATAATAATACATTTATTTTGTGGTTGGTGTTATAATATTAGATTAACTGTACAGTTTAAACCTGGGACTAAACCAAGCTTTAAGCTTTACTTTACAAAATGTGTTTTATAAAATAAATATATATTTATGTAGTTGGCTCACCTGTTGTTCAGGAAATTGCAACTTCACGGTCCTCAACTAGTGAATTCTAACCTAAGATATAACCTTACTTGTTACTGTATTTTATTTTTACAGAAATGGATAAAAAAATTAACGGCCAGTTTTAATGAAAATGAGATAGTTTTACTAGTTAATCTGGTGACTATGCCTAATTCTAAAATTTCTAGGACTTCGAGCACCTTCTATTACATTAATTTAATCATTTCTTCGTCGTCTTCAGACAGAGGATAATCAATATTTCGAATATCTCCATCATCTTATATATAAAAACAAGGATTTTTTTCAATTATGAGGTTATGAATACTTTGAAATCTGAAATATACAGTTTAAGCGATCTCCATCCACCGTTTGTAGTTTAACTTTACCGTGACGTATTTAACCTGCAAACTGAAGATTACCAACATTATAAAACATGCTTTTTTTCAAGGCCGTAGTTTAATCCGCACTCCGCGGTTTAATCCGACATTATAATACTGGCCATTAGTCGAAGTGTAAAAATGGTACAAATTAAACTGTAGAGCTCTTTTCGATTTGCCCAGTAAGAAAAGAAACATGTGTCTGAAATTAGAAAAATAAATATAAATCTAAATTTAAAAACGGTAAAGGTATTTACACAGAACTTCCCTCTTTATTTGTGCATGGCGGTCACTCTAAAAAAATATTAATTAAGTACGTAATGACATTGAGAATAATAATCGGAATATAGTTATCACCTTTATTACAAAGAAAACCTGATAACTTTTGGTCAAAAAAATATACATAGTGCTCATCCAACTGCAAAAATTCAATACTAAATAACAGGTGCCAAATATGGAATCCTTGCGGAAATACCTTTACAAATGTCCACCATGGTTGATTTATTTCTTGGGATGACCACCCTGTACATTTTTCAATAAAAGTATAATAGGTGCATATGCCAAATATTATTGCCATTTGTCACATTTTCAATTCACGTAGTGGAGTGGAAGTGTAGTAGTGGTTAAAAAATTTCATTTTTTTTTGAAAATTTTCAAAAATGTTGGTAAAAAATTTTCTAAATTTTTCTCTTCTGAAATAGGCTTAGAATGTCATGAAACGTGGAAATTTTAAATTCAAGCAAAAAGGAATGTTTCCTTCTATTCTATAGTAGTGGTAAAATACAAATTAAAAAAATATCAATTTTTTTTTCAAATAAATTTAGAATGCCATGAAACGTGGAAATTTTAAATTTGAGCAAAAAAAAATGCTATCTATTCTAGTGGTAATTTTTTTTTCCAAAATGGCAAAAAAAATGTGATTTTTTTTTGCTAAAATAGGTTTAGAATGCCAAGAAATCTGGATATTTTACATTTGAACAAAGAAAACATTTTTTTCCATCTATTTTAGTGGTAAAATAATTTTTCAAAAATGTTGGTAAAAAAAATTCCAAAAATTTTTTTTTAAATAGGTTTAGAATGCCACGAAACGTGGAAATTTTAAATTTGAACAACGTAAAAAAAAATTCCATTTATTTTAGTGATAACATTTTTTCAAAAATGTTTAAAAAAAAATTCAATTTTTTTTTTTCTGAAATAGGGTTAGAATGTCATGAAACGTGGAAATTTAAAATTTGAGCAAAAAATTGTTTTTCATTATTGTTTCCCTTTAGACCTTGTATATTTTCCAGTGAAAGTTTTACCATTTCTTCGCTGACAGTAGCGTCAGCTACCTACCAAATTTGACTGTTCTCCGTCAAGTAGTTTTTTTAGTTAATGCACCAACATACAGAGGAGGGTGATTTTTTCTCGAATACAAAAAGTATTTCCTTCGGTATGTGAGGGAAGTAAAAATATAGAATGGTATTTTTTAACTTTTGATAATAAAGTTGATAAGTTTATACAAATAAATGATACATTTCATAATGTATTTAATTTATTTTTGAATTAATTTTCAATATGAAGAGTGGAATGTATCTAAAACTCAAAGAGATTTTGAAATTTTACTCTGATTAGAAAATAATAAAGCGTGTTGCTATTTGAATTTTAAAATTAAATATGCGGCTTGTAGTACTAGCTTCCATAGTAAACATTATTTCCCCCATAATTTAAATATAATTTTCAAAAATTTGATCATTTGATATCCGAGCTACTCACATTTGAAGTATTCAGCGAAACATTCAATATTGTCATGAAGTGGGAAATTAATTTTAAGACAACCGTTTCAATATTTGTACAGTAATAATAGGTATGTCTATTTATTATTTTATAATTTAAATACTTACAAATAAGTGTTCATTTATTATTTATTTTATTATTTTCTGGAAAACAAAATATTATGAACATTGAAAATCTTCCTCATTTTAGAGTATAGAATCATTGTATTTTTAATGACAGAAGAGTTAAGTTTCTTCTGAAACATGTATTTAGTAATTATAAATTTCTTAACACTAAATATATTTTAATTATTATTTTATTACATAAACTGACACCATATAACACATATAACTAGAATTTGCCATGTACAATTCCAGCTGGTTAGGTATACTGCAATTTAAAATATTTTCCTGTCCTAGGCTTCTAAAGAATCTTAGGATTTTCCAGGAGTGTAACTTTTCCGTTGCGAAGGCGCTAAAACGGCCTTTCGACTAGGTGCTGTATCTGGATCTTGCATAAAGTACCGTCAAGCATAATCTGGATCTTGTATAAAGTACCGTCAAGCATAATGGGAACACAGAGAACACTTCATATACGTAGAACTTATACCAACTGACGCTTCCCTGTTAAAGGTATTATGGCCATGCACGAATTGTACGTTGAGAGGGAGGTGTAGACAGATATGCGAAAGTCTTACACGGCAGCCGGTTAGTACCGTTCCCTTAGTATAGTAGTGGTATGTAGAAATAAATGAATACTTTAAGAAAGGAAACTAAGAATTAAATTTAAATAGGAACTATTAGTGCAAATTCTCAAAAATGTCGCCTTCTTGAAAAAAACAGTATCCCAATCTATAGCTACTGATGACATAGCATTTCTCTATTATCGTCATTGACACGTGACTTCTTATGCTGGTTCAGGGAAATGCATCCGTAATGCTCAAAATTTTGAATTACTCGTGTTACTGTGGACAGAGAAGGTACAGGCCCATTTTCAGATGTCCCTGCGAATAAGTCTCTTATTCGCCGTATTTAAGTGATGCCGTTTAATTATTTGTGTTCTTTCTTCTAAGCTATAAACTTCCATTTTATATAGAAATGAATTTTAAATTTGTAGATCTCATGTGTACTGTACAGCATGAATTGCGCTGCAGTGCATGGCGGTATGACTCCTATATAAAGACAAGCTTTTATATAAACACATGCTGGTCGGAAATCGTCGTATCTTAAATAGGCTCGCGATATACGAAAGTCAACTGGACATATTTGCACCCGTGCTCGTATATTCGGTTGGCCCAATCAGTAAGTTCCGCAGTGGTAGTTATCTCCATACAGAAGCGCATTTCATCCTTGTTTAACCCATTATTTCAAGATGGTATCTCAGTGGGTAGTGCCTGTTAGTAGATTATGAATTGTAGTTTGCTGATTTCGAATAGATTTACCTCATTTTTTCGAATTAACTATTTCGCTTGTCATTAACCTGGAGTTAGACTCCTATGGGAGGATTTCTGTTCATCATCCCAGTTATTTACCTCCTTTGTTGTGTGACATTTTTCTATCCAACAAAAAGGTTCCTGTCTAATGAATGACGATTTAGCACCTAGCAGTCATTGCAATCTCATTTCACTCCTATTTCTTCATAGTTTGACGCCTACATCAAGGAAACCTTGTTGTTTCTTGCCAATTGCTTCTCTGGACTACAGTCTTCTGGAATAGAGACAAAAGGACAGAAAGTTTAAAAATTGTTTAATATTGAGGTTTATATTATGTATCAAATACAATTTATAAGATTGTAAAAAATGTATATAGTAATATTTCGACTTGGTTGGTAATTTGTACTACTAATAAGTAAAAGTAACAAAGGTTTAATTTTACATATAAAGGGAAAACATTCCTCGGTAATGCCTTTAATCTTTATAAGCAAGTAAGACACTGATGAGATAAAATTTCATGTAGGGTATTACAAAAATTATAAATTAGAAATGATATACCTCTAATACAATTTCATATTTTCTGATTGCGGAAATCTTCAGACTTTGGCTGTTACAAGGAATTAATTTAATTAATTTTAGAACGCCAGGTAGACGAATGGTTTAGATAATCACAATACTTGTAATGACCAAATTTGTTTAATTAATTATGTTTCTATATTATTATTTTTCAATTTCTATTAGTCATTTTAAACTTTTAAAGGCTTTAATGGGGCCCGGTGACTAAATAATTTGTGTTTGAGGCATTATGTAACATGGAATTATTGTCAACAATTACAGATTGTTGGTGTTAATAAATATTACATGCTATCTCCGGAGCAATCAAGCTTTCTTAAAGGACGTGATACTAAAAGACAAATAATGAATTTACAACTTATCAGAAACAGTAGGTTTCTTAGACTAACTTATGAATTTTTACATGAGATCGAGTACCTATTGCCATTACTGCATCAGAAAATAAATCAATTATGATTGAGAAGGAATTATGTTCCGAGTTGTAAGAATATTATCCTATTTTGGTTTTAGCGTTATTTATTATTTTTTTTACATTACATTCACGTAATTTAGTGGAAGTAATTATAAAAAAAAAATGAAGATAGGGAGGGTCCAGGAACTTGGGAAATGGCGGATATACTAGAGATGTCTTCTTAATGATGCATTTATAGCTATAGATTTTCACAATTTTGGCTCAGTAAATCACTACATAGTCTCTTATTTCTAACTTTATATTAACCAAAATTACAGAAACTCTTTGATCTAGCAAGTATAGGTTTATTGATAGTTTTGATAATGATAGATTTCTTACACTTGTTATCATAGTTTCATGATACGTTGTAGCATTATAATAATTAATCACACTTTCATTGGAACGTCGTTGACGGCAAGGTACATAGCAATTATCCTAAAATTGAATCTAAATCGGTTACAATATATAATTATGTTCGTTCACATACGGCGCTTTTATTTGGAAACTTGTCGGTGTCATGTTCGTTTTTTTTGGACCACTTAATCTAGGTCAATAAATTATACCAATCGTACTATTCATCTACATATACATGAATGTATTTGAGAATCTTGAATCTTGTATCATAAGTTGACTGGATTTTCACTTTCAGTTGCTTAATTCCATCGAGTAAAACTTCTGTCGAAATATCTCTAACAGTTTAATTCGTACTAGCACAGAAAATTCGGATATCTAATTGTAGTCGTGAAGCCAATAATTAACAACAGAATATCATATGAATAATAATGTTTAGGAAATACTTTTTTATATAACTTGAAAAAGCGTTTCTTGTAGTTCGTCTTAATCGCCATACTCTCTGACATGGATATTTTCTTAAATCAGAATCTTAACATGAATTAAATATTACTTCCACATCCACGTAGTGGAGTGAAGGTATAGTTTGTTGAATAGGCTTAGAATGTCATGAAACGTAGAGATTTTAAATTTGGCGAAAATAAATTTCTGTCTGTCTATCTGTCGGTATGTCTGTAACTTTTTTTTTGTGCGAACGTTTTCTCTGGAACGGTTTAAGATATTGACTTGAGATGAAACATTTTCTTTATAGGATTTTGCAAACAGTGGAAAGAAAAGCTATCTATGAGAACTAAAGGAAAAACTATATATAAAAATATTAATGAAATCTTTGCATTCTTTCTCATAGATAGTTTTTCTTTCCACTGTTTGCAAAATCCTATACAGAAAATGTTTCATTACTATAAGCAAACAAATAATAAATAATTCTCTTTTGACTTGAAATATTAGGCACATATGTATTATAACGAGATCTGGAACTGGCTTGGTTTTTGAACATATTCGATGAAGGGCTGGGGGCAAATAGGGGGTAAATAGTGGAATATAAGTATAGCAAGCTGGTAAAAGTACACAAATTCAGTGCATACACTAGATATTATCATTTCAGGTTTTTTTATAATATTTTTCATCCCCCCTCCATTATTAAAGGGCTTGATAAAATGAAATTAAGATATTCACTTGAAATTTGATACCTACACGTATATATTATAACGGCACCTGGGACTAGATCGTATTTTGAGATGATTCCGTTGAAGGGTTGAGGGTTAAATAGGGGTAAATAGGGAAAAACAAGATGGTAAAAGTACAAAAACTTGGGATTTGGTGTATACACTAGATGCCAAGGCCTCAGATTTTCTTATAACATTTTTCAACCCCTCCTCCACCCCACTCCATTATTAGAAATTTTAATCAAATAAAATTGAGATTTTCACTTGAATTTTGGCACATGTATGTATTAGAAATAGAAATAAAAACGTTTATTTGCCACAAAAAACTGTTTCCACAGAAAAAGGTTTCGTCAACTATAATTAGAGAAATATATTTTTTAAAATGCGTACTTATGTAAAAGACAAACAGAAAATATACAAACAACACATGTACATAAATTGTACATAATAAAACACGAATGTATTAAGTAATCAAAGTCTAAATTTAATAGGATGAATACAGTCTATGTCGTTGATGAGCAGAATTCGTCAATGGAATAAAAGCAGTTTTCTGTTAAATAACTTTTTAGTTCTGCTTAAAATAACCTGTATGTGTTTACTAGTTGTAATCTATGTTGAAGTAGATTGAATAGATGGGCATCAGCACAGTAGGGGCACTAAGCGTATAGTTGTGGATGTGTATATCCTTGGCACTTGTTCTATGATCGTGCACTGATTTATTAAGCCTAAATTTACCGATATTATTAGGAACAAAACGAAGTAATTTATACATGTATATGCGAGGTACTGTCATAATTTTCCTGTTTCTAAAAGTGCCACGACACGAATGTCTGTAGGGTAAATTAAAGATAATCCTAATTATTCATTTTTGCATAACAAACACCCTTTTAATTTCCACTGCCTGTCCTCAGATATTAATATTATAGTTAAGTACTGAATATATAAGAGAATAATATGTTATTAGGACCGCCTCGTTAACTTTTTTAATGTTTAAAATTCCAAATGTACATTTAGCTAATTTTGTGCAGACACTTTCTATATGGCCGAAGAAGTCAAGTGTTGAGTCCATGACGATGCCCAAAAAATTTGTGTTGTTGCATGTTTCTACATGACTAATATTAGGTAACAAAGTTGGTGTCGAAGCAGAAAAGTAAAGAAAACTGTCTTGTGTTTGTTCACTATGAGCGAATTTTTATCACACCAGTTTTTAAATTCATCAGAAAGGACCCCGCTCGTTTCTTAGGTAAAATGGGTTTCGGTGAATTTTTCCCAAACCTGGCGGAAAGTGTTCCTTTTTGCATGCCGAGTAAAAGTTTCAATAGCCACGAAGCTCAAAAACCCCTTCTTTTGGCGCTGCAGACGCCCAAACATGTATTTTTAACGTATGGGGAATGTGACCTTACAGTAAGGATAGATGCGGCAAGTACTCTAATTAACACACTGTAATTCATGTTGGTAGGGGGGAAGGGTGAGAGCACTATCTAATACCTGCGTAATTACCACTATTGGTCACGTGATAACCTCCGACTGACCACGTGACAGTTTACATATGAAGAAAATGGGTTTCGGTGAATTTTTCCCAAACCTGGCGGAAAGTGTTCCTTTTTGCATAATTTTTGCCAATAATGATGCTGCTATGCTGCTCAAAGAAATGCAGAAAGAAGGTGAAAATAGCATAGGGAAATGGTTTCAAGAAGGTGACATTGCTATACTCGATCGTGGTTATCGAGACGTTAAAGATTTTTTGGAAAATAGAGGTGTGATAGTAAAAATGCCTCCCATGCTTGCAAGAAATCAGAAGCAATTTACTACCGAAGAAGCTAATCTGGCTAGAATAATAACTAAAACAAGATGGATAGTAGAATCGAGAAACGGACATTTCAAAAGTATATTCAAGTTTTTCAAGCACGAAATATCTGTAACTCATGCTAAGAATTTGAGAGAATTTCTTAAAATATCTGCTGCAATTATCAATAGATACAAGGGATTGATTTACATGCATGGTGCTGATGTAGAATATGCGCAAAACTTACTTGATCGCGCCGTGAACCCGAATTTAATGCAGGCTAGACTTGAAGTAGATAATACTTTGCGATCAAGAAATGCTGGATGGGAACGATTAGATGAAAATACATTTCCTAATGTCCCTCAACTTGATTTAGAATATCTAGAGAACCTTACTGCTGGCGTTTATCAACTTGGTTTAGCTCCAGCATATTTTCAAGATAAGATTGCCAGGGATGATGAAGATAGCTTTCATTTTGATCAAAGGATAACAGAACCAGGAATAATTCGAATTAGACTCTAAATACATGTTTGGGCGTCTGCAGCGCCAAAAGAAGGGGTTTTTGAGCTTCGTGGCCATTGAAACTTTTACTCGGCATGCAAAAAGGAAAACTTTCCGCCAGGTTTGGGAAAAATTCACCGAAACCCATTTTCTTCATATGTAAACTGTCACGTGGTCAGTCGGAGGTTATCACGTGACCAATGGTGGTAATTACGCAGGTATTAGATAGTGCTCTCACCCTTCCCCCCTACCAACATGAATTACAGTGTGTTAATTAGAGTACTTGCCGCATCTATCCTTACTGTAAGGTCACATTCCCCATACGTTAAAAATACATGTTTGGGCGTCTGCAGCGCCAAAAGAAGGGGTTTTTGAGCTTCGTGGCCATTGAAACTTTTACTCGGCATGCAAAAAGGAACACTTTCCGCCAGGTTTGGGAAAAATTCACCGAAACCCATTTTACCTAAGAAACGAGCGGGGTCCTTAGGTATACCTGCGATTCTTGTTCCTGTACGCTATTTGCATTATAGCAACATCAGTAATTGGATTATATTTTGAGATGATTCCGTCGAAGGCTTGGGAGTTACATAAGGGAAAATAAAAAAAGCAAGCTGATAAGAGTACAGAAACTTGGGATTTGGTCTATATACTAGAAGCAAAGGGCTGATAAAATTAAAATGAGATAATCACTTGAAATTTGGTACACATTTGTATTGTAAAGACATATGGAATTAGATTATATTTTGAGATGGTGCTGTTGTATGGGTTAGGAGGTAAATAGGGGAAAATGAGTAGGGCAAGCTGGTGAGAGTACATAAACTTGAGATTTGGTGTACTAGAAGCCAAGGCCTCAGATTTCTCTAACATTTTTCAATGCCCCCCACAACAACCTCCACTCCATTAATAAAAGTGTTGATAAAATAAAATTGAGATATTCACCTAATACTTAGTACACGTATGTATAGTAATGCCATTTGATTGAGATGATTTCGTTGACGGGGTGGAGGGTGGGAGGTTATGAATAGCGGAATATAAATAGAGTAAGAGAATAAGAGTCCAGAAACTGGAAACTTTTATTTTAATAGCGATTTACGAAAGTCGAAACTTTTTTCACTCTCATAAATTTAATCGCAGCCTTCGCGTTTTACAGTTCTCAAAAACTCTGAAAAAGAGCAAAGCAACTTCTACATTCTTTTAGGAAGGAGAAACTGCAATGACCTGCTATTGAGCAGAAATGATAAGAAGGATATTATTCACATATTCAACAGTCCACTATCTAATAAAAGAAAAAAACTGCAAGTGCTAGAGAATGAAAAAGGTAGAGCAAATTCCACTCTCCAATTTGTTTTAGTTAGCTCAACGTTCTGTTTAAAAATTGAAATATCAATATTTGTCTTGTACAATTACACTATTATCGTAAAAAGAAGTATATAGAGAGGCAAAAAGCCAGCTCTTTGTTGGGGATGAAGCGAAATATTTATTAATACCCATAACGAGCATCCCTCAGATACAAACTTTATAAATTGTTTCTTCTGTTTTTCCTAATTTGCGTTGGACCACCTGTAGAAGGACAAGTTTTACACAATCTGATATCACTTATCTTGAATAACAGCACAGCGTCATATTTTAAAGAATTCATTTCGTAGAGTTTAAGATGAAGTACTTATAATAACAAACACTTGAAATTAATCACATAACATACGTAACCTCACAAACATCTGACGTAAACATGATCCTGTCTTACCAAATTAAAATAAAATGATTAGAAGTTGCATTCGAACGTGGCCAACTGGGAATAACTGTTCGAATAACATATTGCTCGAGCACAGTACAAATCACTATTGACAATCGCGTGATGACAGTAAAATTAAGTATACAGTCAATGTTTTGTTTCATTTTTTAAACAGATATTCGACAACACCGGACTTGCATTCGTTTGGTAGTAGCTTTATGAAACATCAATTTTAAAGACAAATTGATATATCGTCTACACGTAAAATTTGTATCTGAGAGACACGCTGTATATTGTAGTTTCGATATCCTGTACAGTGTACATATTCGTGGTTCTATATGATTCATCTAAATCAGTAACATCGGCTCAATGACACAGTGTTTACGTGATAGGTTTGCGACCACAGAGTCCCGGGTGCTTATCTGTATCGAGCGTGTGTTATCGCAGAACTAGAGGAGCCCACTCGTTGATAGTCAGTAGGTGGTATCCGAGAAGGGCGCCGTTTTTGCAGTTGAAAATAAATTGCGAGGACGGCGCAAACGCTCCTTGCTCTTCTCGAATACCACCTACTGACTTTCAACGGATGACATATTCTGCAAACAAAAAGTGAATACAGCGTTGGAAATAGCTATAAAATGCATTGGCGAGCGCTCAATCTGAATCAGCAGATCGTGCATTATTGGTTACTTCCGACTCTGCAATAGCATAAGATCGATACGAATATGCGTCCCGGGTTCGAATCCTGGTCAGGGTATGGATGTTCAGTGGAATGCTCTGACTAAACTTCGCTGTAAGGTGTTAAAGAACTTTGGTAATATTGTGCTCTAATAATAAAAAATATTTTTTATAGAACACGGTAGTTCGTTTCGGCGGTTATACTGTATGGCCGATCTGGATGGCTCAATTTCAATTCTATCATGCTGCTTTGCAAATGTTCTAAATTTGATATAACGTTTTATCAAGGGAGGTTATCAATTTCATCTGATCTGGGGTCTAATATACAACAATAAGTGATTTCTTGGCCAGCCCATAAGGGTGAAGTAATCAATTGTATGTAACTCGGTAACCGTATCAAATTCGTTCGGGTTTCAAAATTTTCACAATTTAAAGGAAAACAAAAAAAAATCGGCACCTTTAGAGAATGAAGCTAAATAACTTCATTGTAGTATAATCATATTTGTATTTGTAATTGTCTAAAACTGCAGTTTGGCCCAACCAAATACGAACATGGATGCGATATATCGAGTTGACTTTGGTTAACTAGCGGAGGAGTCGACTCCAGATACGATGATTTCCGACGCGCAACAATCAACTAACTTGTGTTCGTACATCGCATTGCTACAGAATAAGTGTACTTACTGGGCTACAGCTAATGACCTGCAATCTACACGTGGCAGACGAATCTCAGTTGGTATAACTGTTTCGCATATTAGGTGTTCCCATTGTTCGCATTATGATTAATCAATCTGTATGTCGTAATGAACGGTTTATTTTACTTAAATTGAAAACGTATATCTTGATGCCAAAACGAATTTGATAGCTCAAAATGTTGCCAAATTACAGACATATGAATATTTCATCTTTCCAAGGGATGCAGAGAGAGAGAGAGAGAGAGAGAGAAACAAAGAAATTACATTTATCTGGGTTGGCGAAGAAGTGACGTGATCCACTGTCTACTAAAATAGGTCGCTAATCTTCATCATTCCAATCCCAATTATATAGGTACCCGCGTCTAATAAATAGTGCTGCAGAAGGTATTGAGAATCAAGAAGTTAATTCCTTTTTACATTCATTTTGCTATAGGAAGCCGCTATTATGTGTTTTTCGAAAGCCTTATTGATTGTTTTAAGGTTGTTCATATACTATTTACTCAGTATATTTATTACAAATAAAACCAAAGTGATTTACGAATATTTCAAGGCTGTATTTATAATCAATATTTTCATGAAGATTAATAAATCATCAGCCCGCTGTCTTGTGTCACTTCTGCATAGAATAACAATTTGACCATTTAAGTAGCCTTAAAATGCAAATTGCAGTTTGAAAACGCGAGCGGAGACGATTAAGGACAGAGTTTTATTTTAAGATTGTATTCTAATACCTGCGAATAATAATTCAAAATTTTTCTAGTCTAAAAAAATCTTGTCATATTGAATTGTTAAATTCTGTTGTTCGCATTGTCTGTCACTATGTATTTTCGTCATTCCAATAATTGTTGGGGTTGGGTTGCTACCATAATTATTATATTTTGCCACTGCAAATTTACACTGTTTGGTAATGAGATCTCCTGCTATTCCTATACGTGTTCACTACTATCACTGTGATGCCCGGTATTTTCCACATCACAACGTAAGTCTTCCAAAACAACAAACAAAATGAAAAGTTTGTTCAACTTATTATTCTTTCACGGACACATTGGATAGCATCCCACTTCTAATGTTAGCGTTTACAGGGTTTCTACCCCAAATAATACTAAATACCACAATTCATTATGAATTTATTGCCATGCGTACTTAGACAGCGGTATATTTTATTCTGCTTGACGCGCATCTTGGCTATCGCCACTGGCTTGGTTGCTTTCGG
Source organism: Stenurella melanura (assembly GCA_963583905.1). Classification (NCBI taxonomy): domain Eukaryota; kingdom Metazoa; phylum Arthropoda; class Insecta; order Coleoptera; family Cerambycidae; genus Stenurella; species Stenurella melanura. The sequence continues at coordinate 53,199,929 of OY757316.1, read as the reverse complement.
TAGATGCACGATCCTCCAACAGCTAAGTAATGTCGCGCTCTACGCAGACGACACGGCCATTATCGCAAGATCATGGAGCGCAAGACTTGCCACCCTCAACCTCCAGGAAGCAGCATCCCTTCTGGAAGAGGGGTGCAACAAGTGGAAAGTCAAAGTTAATGCGGAGAAGAGCAAAGCCATACTCTTCAAGAGAGTGAGGAAGCAAACTCCCACAGGACACGTCTCCATGAACGGCGACAACATCCAATTGCACGATACCGTCAAGTACCTTGGCGTTATCATGGACAGAAGCCTGACGTGGAAACAGAATACGGAAGCGATTATACAGAAGGCGAGGACGAGAAGGACTCTACTCTATCCTATGATAGGTAGACAAAGCCAACTCAACCTGAGGAACAAGCTCACGCTCATCAGGACCCTCATTGCACCCATTCTGACCTACGCCTCCGTTGCCTGGGGATACCAAGCAGCTACCTACTTGAAGAGGACACAAGCCGTGGAAAACGTTGCACTCAGGTGGGCCGTGGATGCACCTTGGTTTGTCAGAAACGCCGACATCTTCAGAGACCTGGAATACACCCCGGTAACTGAAGTCATCCAGGACAGAGCGAAGAAACTATACGCCCGTGCAGCAGAGCATGGGAATCCGCTGGTCAGACAGGCGACTGACTACGACCCCAACGACGCTCCTAGGCACAAGAGGCCGAATCTCCAGATCCTGGACAATGGGTAAATATAGCTAACCTTCCTTTCAGCCCGATCTTCAAGCCACGCCGCAAGGAGACAATGACCAAAACACCCAAATCACCCGATCCCGGGGGTATCCAGCAAACAGCCAGCTAGGTACCCTTACCCTAGCCCGTACCGACCTTCGACGCTAAAACAAGCGTCCTTGGCCGAGCACAATCCTTGAGCTACACAGCCCAAAGCTTCCTTCCGAAGAAGTCGGAGCACAAGATGCCAATTGACACCCTGGGCTCCGACTAGTCACACACCCCCAAACCCTTCCAAACTCCGAGAGGGTGCGGCAACAGCCATTCCCTCTCACGACAGACGGAAGACGCTCCCGGGAGCCGACATGCCAGCGAAGAAAGAAATTCAAGACAGAAGAGCGCCAGAAGAAACGACCCAGCTGGCAGGGTCCAACAGCCAGGACCAGGGGAGGTCTGCTGACTTCGCCTACACCGTCTGCATTTGCAGGTGGGGTAGTCGTAAAAAGCAGGCCCACCCCTTACGAGGCCGGTCCAGGTCTACAGCGATGATTGGGGCAAAGAGCTCAAAGCTCGACCCCTAATCATCCGAGACCGCCATCAAAGTCAAGAATATTGGCGCGAGCTAAGTAGTGTCATTAAGAATGAGGCTCCTGAAGGGTAGAAGGATGCAACATATATAAATTATATATTAATTATAAAAATGCGTAAAACAATATATTATTCAGATCAGGTATACAGAAATCGGCTGAATATTTATTGTGATTTTCAAAAACGACAATAAGGCTTCCATAATCAAGAATCGTCTGTATGCTCTTTAAATCTAGTTATACTTTCGCTTGTGCAAAATGCCAGAAATTACAATATCAGCTGATTTAAAAAAAATAAGAGTGCATCCTTTTCAGGTAATACTCTGATTTACTCTTGAAACAAGCACGTTTTAATAGATTTCAGATTTTTGTCTTAAATTCACGTGCATGTGTAGAGGAGATAGGTGTTAAATGATTTTAGACATAGTATAATATTTGAAAAATAATAATCACTTGCTATTCTGGGAGTAAATATAAATAGAATGATCGTTAGTAATCAGTTTTTTTAATAAATGAATAAAACTTCCTTAATAGGAGTGTACTAGGATGTCACTGAAGTAATTTGATATAATAGCCTTTAGGGTTTCCAATATTAAAACGCCCACGAAGGCAACTAATCTTCATTCTTCTAATGTAGCCTGCATATTATTCACTTATCCACAAATGAACAAACAAGTAACTGTGCGACAATGATATAGTATGTGCTATTTTTTAAGTTAGATGCACTTGGTAATACCGAAACTTGAATCCCCCTAATGGGGTACTTAATCAAGTCTTATATTATAGTAATAACACTGGGTATGCTAACCGTAAAACATTAAACAGATGCAAGGCAGGAGTGGACATAGGACATTTGATAGAATAGAGTAAATAGTCACCTCATACTGATTACAGGATTTGTTAGCATTTTATATACATATTTTGTTTTATAATAAAAAATAATTTCTTACGTCGTTATGTATGTCGAAGACGGCAAGGGGAGGGGCGTTTTAGGGCGGTTCTATTAGATTTAGGCCGCACATTGGTAAACACAATAAAATCACTTAAATAATAGTCGCATAAATAACATGATTTATGATTTATCGAAACAGGTAAATGTCTCAAGATTGAAAATACAAACAATACCACCAAAATACTGGAGCTAGCAGTCCACCACTGCCAGTCCCGCGATTTCAACTATTCTCTACCGAGTTTATCTTAAGACTAGGTACTTATCTACGGGACTTTCAGGCATGTTGTTCCGCTCGCCGGGAAGAGGGTTCCAGGGACTCCAAACTGATGGTTCACACGACCACATATCAAGATGTTTACATTAATGCAATTGGTACTTGTTGACAACGTTCTCTTGACTTCGATGAATTATGAGTTAGCAGGCGTTCACAAGACTATCGATAGGCGTCTACGAAATTATCGGAAGGAGTCCGCACGGGGAACGTGAAGGGGACATCTCCGACGTGTATTTAATTTGGGAGTATGGTATTATTCTGAATACCTACATATCATAAAACGACTTTCAATTTAAGGAATTATTTTGTCAAATAAGAAATTACTTCACTAAAAACATATGGAAATTAATATTTTTGGTTATGGAAAACCTGTAAAATTCACGGAACTTTTTCAGCTTCGCAAAGTCTGAGCTGTTTTGGCTCTTGGTGTTTTTCCCTAAAACGCTTCCTTCACCCTAAACTAATTATTAAATATTTTTTCCGGGAGAAGGAAGCACTTTGGAAAAAACACCAAGACACAAAAGATACCTATTTTGGCCCATAAATGTGCCTGAATTTTTCATACATTTTTGGCAACAATTAACCGGCCCTCTGTTTTTTGCCTCTCTAGAAGAGAGCTAGGTCACCTGACCTGCCGTTTGGGGAAATGGTAGCCACAACATCTCCACCAAGTGACGGCAACTGCAGTGACCACTTTTTTCGACAGAACCGCTTGCATTCTATAGGTTTGTTTTGGTTTTGAGAAATAACAGTCCTCGGATGTCAGGCACATGCGCAGCTAATAAATTCACAACGCGTTTTACTAACTGCGTATGTGCCTGACGTCCGAGGACTATTCGCGCCCGTTTACAACCATCTGAAACAACAACACGAACTGCATACTAAAATCGAATACAAAATAAAAAATAGAATAGAATAAATGAATAAATAGGTTAAAAAACTGTATTCAATAAAAGAGCAGCTAAAAATAAATGTATTTTAATATAGCTCTGTCAACAATATACTAATCAGTATTTGTGAAAGAACGATGATTTGCTTTCCATGTTCGATGCTTCTGATTCGATATTTTTGTTTCTTGGAAACATATACAACACAGTCTACATAAGCACTAGTTTTTGAGACAAATCCGTTTGAGGCTGAACTATAAACCAAGCGACTATTGTTAGCAAAATGATTTATTAGCGTTTATATTCAGTCAATCGTCTACGACTACATACATTTCGACACGCACATACAAATTTGTTTTTAACATCATACAACGTAAAATAAATATTTGCCTTAAAAAGCAACAAATACATTGTTTAGAAATATATTTTCCTATTAGTCCAAGAGACCACGACAATAAAACTTACCTCACAGAATATTTTCATATAATTTGTAACTTGTGGTCGGAAATATTCCCGTAAACATTGAAGCGATGATGATGGACGTTACAAAATCACGACCAAGATATTTTTAATTGAATTACCTCGTGTCTTTTTTAGTTTGAAACTTAAATTGTCCTCTTACTGATATAGGCCTGCCATATAAAAAATGGACCGAACATGGACTTGATTTTTGTATGATTATAAGTAAATATATTGTTTATTAACCTATAATAAAGTCCATGAAGGATTTTTTTTTTTTTTGAGAAGAATGTACAACGTATTCAATGCATTTTACAAAAAAATTATAATTCGATTCCGTAGTCTTATAATTCAAAATGTTTATAGAGTGGAAGTCTCAGGCCAGACCTTCCTTGCACTGAGAGAACCAACAGTTCGATACTACAGTCTGTAAGGGGTCGGGGATGACTGACACGAGAGTTTCTGTAATTAGAAATAAATCAGGCCATGAGGATTATACAGAAAGAACATTTAATTTTTTATAGTTGTGATGAATTTCATAGTAGTATTTTGTGAGGCACCTTTTATGCCACCTAATAGCTCAGAATTAATTTAATACAAAATACCTTTCTCATGATTTTTAAAAGCTTGTCGCTGATTTAAGGTTTACGAACATCTTTTCCTCCTTAATTTACAAATTGCATAGAGATATTCTGTGAGGCAGGTTTTAGTCTCGTTGTATCTTGGACTATAAACACATGACGTTAGAAATATCTAAGTATAGTAAACATGTGAACGCATAAACTCGACCATCACATGTTCTATTATGGGTCGATTTTCCAAGAGTAGGCTCTTCGCTAATAAAAGTCATTTGGTTAAATCTGGAAGAAATGTATTGTTGCGTACCTTTTAGGAAACACCCTGTATGAATCTGTGGGTTCTAAATAATTTTAACAAGGGGTAAACCACTAATACTTTATTTAATAATTTACTGACTATACAATACTTCAAAATAACCTTTACACTTTGTTTACTTGATATTTAACCTCACTTTTTACCGAACGTCACTTTTTAATAAATTTCTTCACCTTTAACAAACTTCCTTTTAATAAACTTCCCCGTCTGCGCTGGTAATCGCGCCTTATATACTCTGAAACCGCCTCCAGATCCATCCAGAAACAATCAAGAATCTTCTCTCACCACACTCTAGAAAACTCTACAAGTTTCCAGTCACTCACTATTAGGCATAGGCGTATCAATCTCCAGTTTCAAGGGGGTGTAATTCATAAAACTGCCCCCACCTTAAGCCTGATCGTCCCGATCAGGCAATTCAGAATCATCAGTGTATTTCGCTAGTCTATCCAAAAGAACGACCTTCATCTTGGACTTTCTGCTTTGCTGAATCCGATGGACGACATCATTAATTCGGGTAATAACAGTGTACGGTCCATCCCAAGGTGATTTCGGTGAGTCCTCTTTCCTTCGCTGCGGGTTCTACAGCCAAACAAGCTCTCCCACCTTGATGAACCCTTTTGGACTACCCCTCCGGTCGTATCGAGCCTTCATTCGGTCACTGGCTGGTGATCGCTCCGCTATATCGTTAGCCAACCTCTTGAAAGGAGCTTCGGCGCTGAACCCTTCACCATTACTTCCAGTCTGTGGTCCCTTACTGGCTGCACAAATCTTGCATTTGCGACACCAAGCCTCGACATCCTGACGACTTTTTATCCAATAAAATCGTTCTCGTATTTTCTTCAGGGTCTTGTTAACACCGAAGTGTCCATTGGATGTTCCATTGTGCACTTCCTGAAGCACCTTCGCTACTCGACACCTGGGAATCACTAGGCGCATAACCACCTGCTTTCCATCCGGGCATTCCCATGCTCTCCGCAACAGCCCGTTCACGACTTTCAGTGAGTCCCACCGCGCCCATTGTGCCTTCAGTCCCACTCTTTTGCCTGAAACATCCTTCCATTTTGGACGAGTTCCCCTTTCTTTGGCTCTCAATATAGGCCCAATTTTCTCATCGTTCAGTTGCTTTTGTCTGAGCGCTTCATCTGTCCTGTCATCCAGCACCTCCACCTTGACAGTGTTGATTGCTCCCGTGACCTGCAGTTTCTCCTGCTGGTAGTACTTGCAATCTTCCTTGCACTTTCTTCCGGATGAAATATCAGCATCTTTCTGGGGTTTCGATTTATTTTCACATCCTGGTAGCAGTGGACTTCTCGGAATGCTTCGAACCTGGGAAATCTTTACTAATCTCGGGGTACCACGTTCCCTATCTGTTACAGTCTCTCTGGTACCAGCTACCTCTGATTTTCCCCTCAGCTTCACAGCGTCGGCCTCTACTCTCTCCAAGCTCTTCCGTGGACACTCTAGCTGGATATGTCCCAGTTCTCAGCAAATATAACATTTCATACGCCGTCCACTTGGCCTTCCACTACTTCTATTTTGAGTCTCTTCAACCTTTCCTCGAGTTCCGCTGTCGACAGTCTCGTTTGAAATGCCCTGCTCTGCCACAGTTGTAACATGTAATACCCCCACTTGGCTTTCCTTGTCTTCCTGCAGCATCCAATTTAGCCAGTAGTTGAGTAATCATTTTCTCCATCTTGGTCAACGTAGGACTTTGGTTCTCCTCTTCTGGCTCAGATTCTTCAAGCGTCATAGCCCGCACTCTTGACTTTGGAGTATCCCTATAGATGGCTTCTACTTCTAGTGCACGCACCAAAGTTTCACTACTACTGTTATATCGGGATAGCCTGAGGACTCGCCTGATCTCCTCGTCCCTTATCCCATCTAGGAATGCCCCCACTGTCAATTGCTCTTTAAATTGTCTTGGCGCATTAGGATATACTAAGTGTGCCAGTCTTCCCACCGCAGCTTCGAATTCTTGCAGACTCTCTCCAGCTTTCTGAACGCGCACTTTCAGCTGGGTCTGGTATACTTGAGCAAGGTGTTGATCGCCTTATCGTAGATCTAAGGCAGCTTCTAAAACTTTAAAGTTCCGTTGTTGGTCTACCGGAATTGTCTGGAGCAACTCCAATGCTTGGCCTCAAACTGTGTCTTGTAAGTCATCCAGGAACTTTGACCATCAAAGGAGGGAAGTTTTAATCGCTGGCCTGATGATACCACTTGCTGGTTTCCTCTTTCCCTCAACTGTTGTTTAAGTTGGTCTATTTCTCCCTCTACCTGGTGCATTTTCTCTTTGACTTCATTTACTTCTTGTTTGACTCCACTGACTTCTTCCGCTACCTTATTCTTGAGTTCTTCAGTGACGGCAAGTATGGCACTCTGTTGGCCTTCTATAGTTTTCCTTAGTTCGTCTCTTTCTTCTTGTTGTTTAATGTCCAAGTCTTGCATGATTTTTCTCAATTCTTCCTGACGTCGTTTCACTTCTTCTTGATGTAGTTTCTCTTCTTCTTGTTTTTCCTCTTGCCGTCGTTTCTCTTCTTCTTGTTTTTCCTCTTGACGCCTTCGTTCTTGATCCACAAAAATTTTTCTCAATTCTTCTTGACGTTTTTGTTCTTGGTGTATCATCATATTTTGCATTTGTGCCATAAAGTCCTGCATTTGTTTTTCGGATGCCATGCTTCTGGTTGTTACCGGCATATAATTATCAACAAAATTTAATAATCACGTCAATATCGGTAATGGAGTTGCCCAGAGAAATCGCAAAACAGCACGAGAAAGTCTTTTGTTTAAACTACTGTCCAAATAGAAAAGTTCTAGAAAGTTCACGAAAATGCACTTAATTAACTACACGAAAGTCTTGTTCAGAGTCTTTGTCTCTTCTTAGTTCAAAAGATTTAATCACTATCACTAATGTCCTAATGAAATGTTCTACAATGTCTTAACAATGCACTTAACACTATTTTTCTGTTCGAAAATAATCCTCGAACAATGTCCAGTAAATTAGCCCTCTGTGTTAGCACTACTTCCCGAGAATACACTGTCCAAAGCTTCTCTTGCTAAAATGCCACGTCTGACACCAGTTGTTACGTATTTCCACCTTTTAGGAAACACCCTGTATGAATCTGTGGGTTCTAAATAATGTTAACAAGGGGTAAACCACTAACACTTTATTTAATAATTTACTGACTATACAATACTTCAAAATAACCTTTACACTTTGTTTACTTGATATTTAACCTCACTTTTTACCGAACGTCACTTTTTAATAAACTCTTCACCTTTATCAAACTTCCTTTTAATAAACTTCCCCCTCTGCGCCGGTAATCGCGCCTTATATACTCTGAAACCGCCTCCACATCCATCCGGAAACAATCAAGAATCTTCTCTCACCATACTCTAGAAAACTCTAGAAGTTTCCAGCCACTCACTATTAGGCATAGGCGTATCAATATCCAGTTTCAAGGGGGTATGATTCATAACAGTATTTTAATTATAGCGTTTTGAAGAAGGAACATTTTACGCTAAAAAGTGGTACTATTTTTCTATGAATGTACATAAGCTATTAGCATTTACCATGCAAAACCACAATGTAGCTCCCATTTCTTCTACAACTTAAGTCCAGCAGATACGCTATTCCCTTAAACAATTTCAGTTCATAAAGTATACATTACCTATTATACATACGACTGCAGACTTTTAGTAAGACATGTATTTTTATGTAATTGAAAATTATTTTCCCTGTACTATTCTTGGATAAGACAACTCGCGGGACGTGCGTTTTAGGTTTTATCAACAGTTGTTATTTTTTCACCAAATTAGACAGACCGGCTTCAGTGCTTCGGACAATCAACTTCGTTTTGTGTATATCACGAACCGGCCCGGTATGTCAGAAACACTATCGCTCTTTAATTACATCCTTAATTGGCTGTGCGTTCACTCATCAGTATCTTGCCAGGTAACGAGTCAGGAGCAATGCTAACATTCACACTGACCAAATTTACCTTTATGTTGAATATAATAATTTGATGGTAAAATCAATATGCAGCAAGAAATAACTAATACTACTAAAGGGTAGTTTTCTATACGTATTTTATTATGTAAGTCCTAAACGATAGAGATTTAGATCCGCAGTATGCAACAAACTATATTATTAGATCAATGGGCTTTTCCCTCAATTTTTTTTTATTGTGTTATTGGAAAGAGCCTATCAAAATATTACTAAAAATGAATTTTTATTTTTTTTCTGAGCGCAGAAAATACCACAAAAAAAATACAAATGTTCCGTAAATGAACAGCAGTTTGAAACGATAGCTTTCGGGCGCCAATGTGACGTCATCATAAACTGCACCAATCAGTATGAGATTAAACGGCCGTCAGAATTAGCTATGAAGGTGCATTCAAAAAGAACCTCACTTCTCTGCCTTGCTTTGCACAACCTGCAATTCTATTGGTGCCTGAAATACATTTATGAGGAACTACCAATAGAATCTCATATTGCAAAGTGGTAACGCTTAATTGAGAACGTGCGTTTATGACGCCCATTGACAGTGCCAAGAAGTATCTGTCATAAATCACGAGAGTGCACCCCAGCGTGTTTACTTCTTGTTTGGTGTTATAGTATTAATTTCTTTTAAAAATATGAGTAAATGTGAAGACAGATTTGTAAAAGGTCCACTAAAAGAAAGAACAATATATACATACGTTAAAATGATCTTCGCAACAGAAAAATCCAGGAGCAGTATAAACAATACCTGGAACTTTTGCAACTTTCCACCATAATTTTCGAATTTCCAAATTTGTTGGAACTCGCAAAAATAACTTCGTACTATTTTCACTATTATTTGGACACACTGGTACAAAACAAACCTTTTTAAGCGGCATTTTATAATTAGAAGAGAGCAAAATTAATTTTCGTATCGAACGTAAACAATAGAAAGTGAGGTTATCGAATAAAGTTTGAACATTTCAGTACAGCGTTGCCAAATGAAACTGGCATTATACCATATGTGAACCAAATGAACAAAAATAGAGAATATAAATCTGATATATAGATTTTAGAAACTCATACAGTCAAAAGTTGATACAATTTTTGCTTTTATTTAGTGTCAGAGAAACGAAGAATACGTTGTAACGAAAAAATGCGCTATTCAAAGTAGACAATTGATAACGGAAATACGATGTTCATGTAAAAAGATATACATCTGGCAATAGAGGATCCTCATTAAGAATACGACTTTTATTGGTCTAATCAGTGTGACGTCACGCATGGCGCCTTAAAACTTACGTTTCAAATTGCCTGAAATAAAACTGATTTTGTAATGTAAATATTTGGTAGAACGTAAAAAATTGGAAGAAACTAAATTAAAATAAAATTATATTGCAGTTTATTATATGGCTTGATTATAGTGAAGTAGTAAAATTCAGTTATGCGGGAAAGGCCCATTGTGAAATATGAATTATTATTATTCTTTCTGAATTCATTCCGCTTCTAATAGATGTTGGTCACCCACAATAGTATAATAGATTAACTTGTAAAAACATTTTTACTAAAACTGGATGAAATATACACAATACAATATTTAGGTCACCAAAACTATTCATTTATAGTGATGTAATAATATAAGTTAATAAGTAGGAAAGTAAGTACAATTTTTGAAGGTGGTATGTGTATGTTGGGTAATGAAAGTCTACTTCTTTTAATATAATATGATCCACAATACGACAGACATAGTGATAAATCCTAAGTTCTCGTGCAAAATTCGAATTTATGTTGCTCTCGTTTCGCAGAAGTTTCACTCAACCGGAAAATAAATTGTAAATCAAATACAACATTACATGCACAACGCTGAAGACTAAAGGTGGCTAAAGGAGAAAACGTGCCTCACCACATCTAAATAAGTTCAGGAGGAGGTAGTGGCGCAGAAATTGTAACAAATTATCCAAGATCTCTCCAAAAGTGCAATGAAAACATTTCTTGAGCATCTATGGTTTAGTTTCTTTCGATGACCATGTTACTTTTGATGCAGAGCGTATAATGATAGAGATATTGCAGAACGAAAGAATAAAGCTCCTTTTGAGACGCATGAAATTGTACTCTTGTATGATGGACAAAAGCAACTCGACGATTTTGTATCTAAGCAAGACACGGGCGTTTCTGGTGATATTTTAGAGGAAGCTGCTTACCAATAGGAATAAAATGATACCAAAAAAAATCGGATGTAGTTCGAGGCATGTAAGCTGTGATTGACTATATTTATTGATGTGGAAAAGTTTTCTAAAGGTTAAAAAGACTAAGAAACAAGGATCAACACAGACCATAAAATACTTATGAAGGACTGAAGATAGAGAAGAGTACGTAAAAGATACAACAAAACAGCAAATAATGACAGCCGAAATATCTGCCTACTACAGAGCGAAGAACCCAAGTGAAGGAATGCAATAAAGAAGTATCAAGGGTATTCACGCTGCCAGATGCAGCAACAAAAGAAGCAGATGACTCAGAGGAAGCTAGGAGAGGGGATGAACATAGATGGAGGCTCAAAGGAAGCGTCCCACGAATGCCTACGTGCGCATACAGATAAGGATATAATTTAAAAACCCTGCCTCAGATAGTCAAACGTAAATGAAAACCCGCTAAAAACTTGACACACAGCTGTTCGATGGGACAATAAGAAACACATCGTGCAAGAGTCAAACCCGTCTGAATACATGAAGCAACACACACACACCAACTCCCAAAAAGAGCATATCCTGGTAAATAGAAAATAAGGGAGCGTGTTAAAATTATAATGGAAAAAAGAACAACAAAAGCCACTCGGCCCATAAAATAGTATATGGAAAATTGGAAACTGGAAGGGCGTAAAGAATACAACAAAACAACAAATAACCCTTGTGGAATATTTTCCTACTATAGAAAGAAGAACATAAAAAAGAAATGCCAGGAGGAAATGGAAAACAATTAACAGGGGAAGAAGTTAATTGGTCAACAATGAGTTATAAAATAAGAATAGCTACAAGGAAAACGATGATGCGGAAGAATCATCCATGATCACATAATAAATGCGAATTACTAAATAAGGTGAATGCCGCAGGGAAACAACATATACCAAGTATATGAGGATAAGAACATCATGAGAAAAATCTTACCCGCACGAAAATGTTAGCTAAAGGACACATCAAGAAAGCAAATAGCGACACCTGAAACATCTCCCTGCTACAGAACGAAGAAATCAAAAGATGGAATACAATAAAGAAATAACAAGATTGTGGACATTGCTAGATTCAGAAATAGAACACTCAGAGGAAGAATAAACAAGGAGATGATGATAGATATAAACTCAAAAGAAGCATCTCACAAACACCTACACTTCCCATCCTATATTCCTTACACCACGCGTCATGTGGCTGTCGCTGCTAGCAACAAGCATGTCCAATCCGGCGTATGTAGCCGGGCATGCGGTATATAAAAATATCCAAGTTAGATATTCGAAATTGAAGTCTCGGTAGCACCCCTTAGAAGATTTTCAAAAAATATGAAAATAATGCTTGTATGTTTTATCGTAATAAGATACAAACTGATAAGGTGGCACCCTAAAAAAAAGCAAGAAAATGTTTAGTGTTTTTTTCGTCCTCGTGTTCATACTAGGGATATCTTTCCTTATTTTCGTGTAATAATTTACACACGAGGTATTTTAATTCATTTCTGATACACTATAAATAAATTGTTCCTATTATTGGAAGCACCCTGAACGTTTTTTACAAGTCTGCTTATTAGTTACAACGACTATTAATAGTTTCCCTGTGGAATCGGTTTGTTTTAATCAATTGTTAAAATACTGTGTTTTAACAACTGATTATAAGTTAAGGCATGTACAAAAATTAAATTACTGAATAATTATTTGAATTAGAACCGAGAAATCCGTTCATAAATTGTACAAATAATCCGATTTGATATGCCTAGTCGGAAGCTTCGGCCGAGCGTAAAATCAATAAATAACAGACGAAATGTGTAAATAAATATTTCATGTAACTCTATTAATAACAAAACCGTCGCCAGATAAAGCAGCACAACAAATAAATTCAAACTTGTCTATGTTACTGTGATAAACATACCATATATCAACCCACCTGCCGATATATTAATGCCATGGCAAAATCACTATCGATGTCTTGTAATTCATTCATCATCATTTATAAATAAGCAAATCAATGATCAATCTATAGAATTCACATTTAATATAGACTGATAATAATTACTAATTGTCCATTTAGTCTCGTAACTTTCTCACAGCAGGTTTCAGGTACGAAGTGAGAATAATTTGACAATTAATTTTTACCCGCAAAGCGGAAACTGAGGATTATTTTGCCGGTGTATGTATAGTTCTCTGCATATATTTAAGTCACATAAAAAGTGTCGGCGCTTTTGACTTTGCGGTAAAGATCAAACACCCCGACATTTTTTATTTGCCTTAATTATATGAAGAGAACTCTAAGTGGATATGTATATAATTCAGGCAAATAAAAAATGTCGGGGTGTTTGATCTTTACCGCAAAGTCAAAAGCGCCGACACTTTTCTGGGTGTGGGTATGGGTGTTTAATCATAGCGGTCAAACTACTTGATCGATTTTCATAAACAAGTTTTCCTTGGATTCGTCAATGTGAAGAGTAACATAGGCTATAGAAAATACAATATGGCGCCTACTGGCCGCCATATTGTCCCGGATGATATAAACATTGCCTTTGAACTACATCGAGATAGGTGTTAAGTTTTGAATATTTTGTATTTAGTGCCAACTGGCAATTCTAGATTAAGCAGTTTTGTATAGAAAAATACAAGTAGGCTTATGTCATCAGATAACTGTCATTATTATAAATGTTGATAATCCGAATATAATTTTTGAACACGAGAATTTATTTTTATTCAACGCAACCATACAGTCCACACAACTGAGCCATCCAAAGAGTCCACCTGATATTGCATCAAACAATATCAAAGGACAAGCAGCAAGTTTGATACATTGTGAGGAATATCAGGCAAGGACCCCAACAATAGGTATAAAAGTAAAGGTTTCCATGGGAAGATTACATTTCTTCTTGTTATTATTAAGCCAGTCAGTTGGTACTGAAGTTATGCAGCTAATTAAGAACAGATGTAAAGAGCCTTCTCACGTTTTGGCACATTATCATTAAATAAACAGTGGAGGTGAAAAAAATAGTTTCAAACTCATGATCTACTGTTTAAAATATAAAATTTCTCAAGTCAGTATGTGTACAAAAACATATTGCAATCTTCATTTACAAAAGTTTTTTTTTCCTTCACTGGCTTTGGATGTCTCCATTTAGCCACGATGTTTTTATTTTACGCTATACTAGATATATCACAACTAATCTATATTTAAAATCTATAATTCCATAAACTAATCGACCTATAACCTAACACGAGAGGACCAGCTAGTGTTACAAGACTCAAGGATTATTGGACAGGGACACACACTTCACGTCAAGGTGCCCTTCATGACGCCTTTGTTTAACACGTAACACACACGGGGCAATGGTAAGGGGGTGATATAAAAAACAGTGGATAAGAACAGAGGAACTCATCTAAACCTATATTTTGACACGACATAACCTAATAAACTCCCAAAATATATATTTTAAATTTTCATTTGTGGTTACTATGTATAGCAGCGAGGTACTATCCAATGGTAGCGGAATACAGTTCTCCAACATTTATCTTTTCAAGAAGTTCACACCAATTGCGTTAAAATTGCAATCAAATAGCCAGTGATTGATGTCGCCAATATTTCCGTTGCAGTCGCAGATAGGACTATCAAGGATTTTCATCTTGAAGAGCATGGATTTAAAAGCTCCGTGACCAAATAGGCAACGAATGTATGTTATAAACATTTGCCTGTTGTACGGGAATGAGATGAAAGATGGTTTAGAAGGTAGGCGGCTATATATGCGACAATAGTGGGTGTTTTGCCTTGTGTGGATCCATTCTTCCTCCCATTTTTTTCTCATATCCATTTTGGCACTGGATATCAAGTCATAATATGGTAAATACTCGATTTTGGGACCTTTGGTAGTTCTAGCTATTAAATCTGCTGTTTCGTTACCAACTATACCAGAGTGTCCTTTTACCCAAATAACTTCCTTGTTTAGAGTTTTCAACTTTATAGCTTTTTCCAAAATATCTGTTATTATTTTATATTTCATAATGTGCTTGTTTGGGTTTGAAATTGCACCTAAGACGGATTGTGAGTCGGACATGATGAGGATAGTTATAAAGTAGTTGTGATTGTCGATTGCCCAGTCGAAACCTTTACTGATAGCCATACACTCTGCCGTAAATATTGAACAATTTTCATTTAGCCGATATCCAAAGGATATTCCACTGGTCTTAATAAAAAAACCACAACCCACGTAATTTTTGGACTTGGATCCATCAGTATACAATTGATTAGTTAGGGAATTTGGATGTGATTTTTCGGATTATTTGCGTATTATTTGTGGAACAATTACATTTTGCCATACATTTGTAACGGTGTCACCTTTTTTTTTAATTTCACAAGTTAGTTTTCTAATATTGTGGATTAAGAGTTTGCTAATGGAACTTGCAAATTATTTAAAAAATTTATTAATACTTCAGGCCAACGAGAAGCGAAAAAGTTCATAAATTATTCGATAAAGATTACCAGAGTACTTCTAACTCTAAAAGTTTGATTTAAGGCTGATGACAGACATTCTGATATTAAGAATATGGGCAAAGCAGAAAATTATAAATGCAGATAATGTGATACTGCAGAACACATGCTTTGCTAATGCAAGATGTTAACCCACCAAACACAGGAATCATTTTTATTAGAATCTCGTATAGTACCATAATTTAATCTTCGGGTGACTGTAGTGACGAAAGTAGCCATAGCAGAGGTTTGTGTTCATTAAGAATCAGCGTCAGGTCAACTAAAATAAACTAAAATATCAGCCAATTCGATAGGGACCGCTTTTCCATAAGATTTGTGCGTGGTCCTCTATAGCAAAATGTAATTGTTTAAATAAATTATAATTGAAGTTGAAGAGCATTAAAATATTAACACAAACTGGAATGAGACTAACTTAAAAGAATTTGTAAAAAAAGAATCGCAAATAAATAATAATAAACGTCAAGAATATGTGATACTCTACATTTTCCCTTGTGGAGTCATTTTGGGGCCTTTATAGGCGTGTAATTTGAAAAATAATCATTAATTCATTGTTTAAACAATTTTGAAAACAATATAGCTATTTATGATACGAGTGTTAAAAATGCATGTTTAAGGCACGCGTATGAAAGTTACACAACGAGGCGCAGCCGAGTTGTGTAAGTCAATACAAGTGCCTTCAACGCATTTTCACACGAGTATCATACAAGTTTTTCCTCTACGAACGTAAAAATATTAAAAAAAAAGTTATTGAATAATATTACATATCTTGATGTTCAAAATGTCAAAATATTTTGACATTTGCATCTTGACGTTTCCTTGAATAATCAATTCTATCAAATGTCACAGTACGATATTTTGAATTCGTAATCACACCATCTAAAAAAACTAAAACTAAAAAACTACCGTACTACCGTTTTTAAGGTAATAAAAGTTTGTTTATATTAATTATTGTTTACAAGCGACGCTCAAACCTCGCAAAGTTTAAACAATCTTTATTTTTTATTGTGATTTTATTATTACTATTAAGCACCTATGAGTGATTTAGATACCGAGAACAGTGACAGTGTTGCGTCCGACGTAGAGGAGTCTGCAAGAATGGCTTGATGTAGTATTACCTGCTAAGTCCAAATCTCAATATGAGACGGTGTATATACGCTTTGAAAAATAGTGCAATGAGAAGAGAACGAGGCACCCCACGGAAACTGTCCTATTCGCATATTTCCAGCAAAAATAAAAAATACAAGCCATCGTGACTTTGGAGGCATTACTCAATGTTGAGGACGATGAAATCCAAAAATAAAAATGTTTACATAAGTAGATACAATAACATAATATCATTTTTAAGGCAATCTGAGGGCGATAAACCGAAGAAATCCAAACTATTGACTAAAGAAAATATCCAATAATTTTTAACTAAAGCTGATGATCAAGATTTTTTTATGATGAAGGTATGCCTAACCTTATAGAATGAATATAGTTTATTTGTAAAGTGATTTCTTTTAAGGTTACGTTAATTATTGAAATGACAGGGGCATGCAGGAGAGACGAGCTGAAGAAGTTGAAGACATCGAAGATCAAGGAGATGTTTACCAAATTATCATCCCCAGTACTAAGACGAAATGTAGGAATATTCAAATGTGCACATTTACGTTCTTCACAAACTCCCCATGCTCGATTTTTCATTGGTTACAGAAATGGTAAATGTACAAAGCAACCCATTGGGATTAACACGTTTGGTGCGATGCCCAAGGAGATAGCTTTATTTCTAGGATTATCTGATTCTTTAGAATACACAGGACACTCTTTCAGAAGATCTTCTGCATCACTGTTGGTAAATTCCGGAGCCGATATTTTAACGTTCAAGTATCACGGAGCTTGAAAATCGTCCAACGTTGCAGAAGGATACATAAAAAAACTCTTCCGAAAATAAGCGGAGGACAGCTGTTAAAATATTGGGGGAAAAAGAAATAATTGGTCTCCAAGTTCGAGATAATGTAGCTGGTCACCAGAGGAAGTTGGAGATGCAATTCTGATGAAAGCACAGTTTCGTCCCATCAGCTGTCGTCGGGGATAACTTTCAACAACTGCACGAAATGCGTCCTAAATATATATAACAAATAAATTCTTAATGTTAATGTTCTTAATGTAAAATTCCAATAAATTTTTACAAAATTATAATAAGTTTTGATTAGATTTTTTATGTTATATATTTCTCTTTATACCAATGAAAAAAGTGACAGTTCTTTTCGCACTGAGTGTGAAAAGTGACAGTCGTTTTCGCACTGGTCCACTGGTACGTTAGAGTGACGTTTTTCACACTAAAATGTAGTACGACATTTCGATAGTGAGTTAGAAAAAAATATAAACACAATCTAGAATGTGACTAATTAATAATAATTTGTGCAAAAGCAGTCTCATTAATAAACGTCAAAAATACGCGATACTTTGTTGTTGATCTCACGGGGTCACTTTGGAGTCCTATAAAAGGGCATTGTAAGGGTTTAATTCAAAAAATAGTTATTAAGTTGTATTCTCTCCACAATTCTGAAGAGGGAACTTGTGTGCGATTTTTATTTCACAATATTTTAACGATTCTATCGCAAATTTATGGAAAAATATATCTCATAAGAAATACATAGAAAAATTCACCCCTTTTGAGGCACGGGAAGGGGATGACTTAGCTACCCTAAATTTGGTGTATTATTTTCCCTATATGTCATAATAATTTGAGAGGGAGAGACGCTCAAATTTTAAAAGTTGACAAATAAGGATCACCCTAATAGACACTGATTTGTGTCATGTTTTGTTTCATGAATTATTTTCCCTAAATATCACTTCTGCTTTTAAATAATAAATTTGTGTCGTTAGTCTCATCGTCATTTTTAATAAATTGATTCTCCAAGGAATATATTTTAATTATAACTTTTTGAACAGACAGGCGCTAAGAGGAGACTATATTATACTATATACAGATTTCAACGGATTTATTCATATGCTATATTGTATTCACCGATGAGTAGTAGTACAATCATATCACCTTTCTTGCCTACCATGCTCTAAGACAAAGGATTAATCATGTCTCTAGCTTAAACAAATGTGTCAGGTAATTGCAGCTGGCTCCTATTTATCTGAAATCAACGAAAGGAGAGAAAATTATTGATGTCGTCCTTCAGGAAAATATGTGAACTATAAAGTTAACGCAAGATTTTGTATTGTATGTTAAAATCTATTAGTTTTAATGGATACGGTCCGTTTCGTTTAATATCAATTTATATTGTGAAGATATCGCTTCTAAATATTCTAATACTAATAAATCAAGTCATAGATAAATAGTCGGTAACTTAATAACATAATATTATTATGCTATGTAATACATTACGATTATTTCATAATTCATTCGTCAGTGCAACAACGAAACGTATAATTTTCTTTATAGTTTAATGATCCATAATAGCAGTTTATTCAGCTTATTTTATATCTAATAAATTTAACACTATGTCATATCTACTCGGTAGTGTCATGGAAGTGATGTATCCTGCTACCCAGGTGGCCCCAGTTCGAATCCGGTCAGTAATTGATGTATGGTATAATGAGTAATTGAACCCGCTCGCCTCATAATTCGAAAGCAACACAAACTTGGGTATAGTCCGTTAATAAGGAACATCACATAAATAAGGGAGCATAATACACCTTTTCGAATCAAACACAAATTACCAGGAAGATCCTGTAAATTGGCAGCACATGTAGCCACCCTCACCTTTAGAAGTCTTAGAAACAATACTCTCTCTTCCATTGTCTGTAGCGAATTTTTTCGTTGAGGTTTTGTCATCTCAGCAGTCTATAAACTCCCTCCAGCTCAACTGCCGTGGTGCTTCGGTAGCGTTAATATTCGGCTGGACAAGGACGCGAGTGTCTAAATTAAAAATAATAGGTACATTTGATTTGATGGGATGTGATGTAATGTGAAGTTGCGAAATGTGATGCCATGTGATGTGACGTGATGTAGTGTGATGTGGCGTGATGTGTTTTAATGTGACTTGATTTGATTCGATTCGAAAGCGATGTACTCTGTCTGTTGTGTTTTTATTGTATCTTATACTAAAAATGGTATATTATACCACATGTTATTATAGTACAGGAGCCAGCGTGCAATCACCTGATACATTTGTAATAGCTAGAGACATTATTAGTCCTATTCCCTAGAGCTTGGCAGACAAAAAAGTGATAACAGAAATTTTTTTAGTGGTGGAAAACTTCACTAAACGACTCTTGAGTCGACATGTTTTTCTTCCTGGGGGGAAGTATTTGTATAAAGCTTATATTTCCTTTATCGATTACTTATCATATAATTAGTACAAAAATACAATTGGCATACATATCGGTTGGTGGATCTCCAGAGCCCAATCTTTAAGATCCAGGATTAGTAATGAATGTCTCTAGCTATTACAAATGTGTCAGGTGATTGCATTCTAATTCATGAATATTATCAACGCAAAACACTAAATATTAGAATTGGCGTCTGTTGCGTCAAGAAAGTTGCATTAATTGGAAGCATTTACTGAATACATTAAGTAGATGTACTACGAACTACAGTGGTAGATTAAAACTGACCAGAGATCAGAGTATTGTGGTATGTCGCATCTACCTCGACGGGCCGCTCATTTAGAAGATGACTTGTAGCAGAAAGCCACCATCTGTCAGGTATTATTACAATATATGGGTTGTGTTCTAATTGTTGGCACACATATACTGATGTTATGTGGTTGTTTTTTTAGTTCATAACTAATTGAGTGTACTTTAATTCAACTGTAAATCACTATTAGGTAGTTGGGGTTACGGTGTTGCAAAAAATCTGGGCCTAAAGTGGAAATAAATATTAATTTTTAGAAGGACGTGGAAACTATTAGGACTAGGACAATTTAAACATTTTTACACAGAATATTATCACCTTTTGATGTAGGATGAAATAGAACCAAATACTACACGATTTTATAATTTTTTGTACCTTTTTTAAAAATTTTATCTGAGGTGGAGAGGAGAGTCACAAAAGAGGTCTGCACCCAGACTGACCCAGAGGAAGAAAGGACACCCCGTAACGGAGAAACCCAGATCGACAAGGAGATCAGGGATATACGGGAGAGATTAGGCAAAGTAAAGGACTATTCTGGTTATAAGGAGCTGGCAGACCAGCCCTGGCACCCGAAAACGTTCGAACGGGTGACGGAGACGACGGGCAACCCGGTATGGGAGAACGAAGTGAAAGATCTGCTGCTATGTGTGGAGGGGGACGACACATTAACAAAAGGAATAGGCAGACACTTCAGAATGAGGTTCCCGGAGCTAGCCTCGCTGGACGTGAAAAACGAAGGCTTCACGCATGTAAAGTACGAAACAAGTGCCGCAGTGCAAGGGAAGGTAAACGAAACAGTCAAAAATTATGTCTGCCTCGTTAAGATGGGAATTACTGAAGAGGAAACCTATAACAATGTCACTAAGTGGAAGGAATGGCTGGTGGAGAACGGTCGGATTAAGGTGGCGCTCCCCAGGACCACAAAGAACTGGGACAGATTTAGGAAAATGCTGGAGGCGACGATGACGAACACCAACATCAGTGTGAAGGCATACTCCCCGCAGCCCTCGTCTGGAGGAAACAAAAAAGAAGTAACATCCTACAAAGCGGTGGTAGAGAAAGGAAACCCCAAGACGAAAACGGAATCCACGAGAGGCAGAGGAGTAAGGAGTGACAAAGGCGTCCTCTTCGTCAGCGAGGAGGGAGCAACCTATAAGGACCTCCTGAATAAAATTATAAAAATAGACGTGAAGGCGCTTGGAGCAGACATCACAGCCCTGAGGAGGACGAAAGGGGGTGAAATGCTTATTGAGGTCAACGGAGGGAGAGGGGCCGCAGAGCCATTAAAAAACGCCATTGAGAAAGTGGAAGGAGTGGCCTTTAGGACAAAAAAGGTGGGAACGGTCGTAACCATTAGAGACCTGGATGCGACCGTGACCAAAGAAGAGATACGGAAGGCGATAGCGGAGGAGGTCCAAATAAAGGAAGAAGACCTAGTACTTGAAAGCCTGAGGTCTGCGTTTGGAGAGAACCAGATGGCCGCGGTAAGGATGCCACACAGCGCTGCGAGTGAGCTCATACAAAAACGAAGCTTAAGAATTGGATAGCTGAGATGTAAGGTGCGCGAGCGAGCAGAGATCCGAACCTGCTACAGATGTTGGAAAACCGGGCACATAAGGGAAGACTGTAAAGGCCCGGATAGATCAAAAGCCTGTCTTAGGTGTGCAGAGGAAGGACACCAGGCCAAGGAGTGTATGAACGTGGCATTCTGCCCCATCTGTGATAAGGACGGACATCGGGCCGATTCAGCGGCATGCCCGCAGAACAGAGTGGAGTCAAAGGGGGCAAGACAAATGGAAGGTGGTAGTGAGCCACATTCAACGTGAGGCAGATCAACCTCAATAGGTGCCGGGCCGCTCAAGACCTCGTCTGGACGGTTGGAAAGAGGAAAGGGGAGGACACACTTATCATTAGTGAACCGAATAAAATAATGTCGGGCAGACCCCGACCCAATTGGTTTACCGACGACAATCTAGACGCAGCCATTGGATTGATCAACAATAAGATCGGAGTCTACAGGAACGGGAAGGGTCGAGGTTTCGTGTGGCTGGAATTGAAGGAGATGTTTGTGGTTAGCTGCTACTTCTCCCCAAACTCCACGCTAGAGGAATTTGAGGAATCACTGTCAGACCTGGAAGGAACAGTTAGAGAAATGAGGAACAACACCCGGAAGCAAGTCATCGTGGCAGGAGATTTTAACGCCAGCGCCCCAGAATGGGGAATGAGGGACACAAATGCAAGAGGCAGGTTGGTGACCCAGTGGATCTCCCAGCTAGACCTGTTTGTAATATACGAAGGGAAAGAACACACCTTCGTCAGAGGAGACAGCGGTTCCATCCCCGACATCACGGTCGCCTCCGCCGGGATTGCGGGAAAGATCACAGGATGGAAGGTGGCTAGGGACGAGGAGTCACTGAGTGATCATAGGTACATTTGTTTCGAAGTAGGATAACAACCTACCCCGCCGACATCGAGGCCGACGGGATGGAAAGTTAGTCGACTGGACAGACCCAAACTCCAAAGAGCGATAAGAGAGCAGGTAGGGAACAACTCCAACCACACAGATGCAACCCTAACGCAGGCCATCACTAGAGCCTGCGACGAGGCCATGCCAAGGAAACGTGCAGCCAGAGTGCACAGGGGCATCTACTGGTGGAATGAAGACCTCGCGCGTCTCCGAGATGAATGCATAGCTGCTAGGAGACAGTATTCCAGAAGAATCCGGAGGCTGGGTAGGCAGGATGACAACGAAGCCACCCTTGCTTACAAAGAGGCAAAGAAAGTGCTAAGAAATGCGATATCTGAGGCAAAAAGGAAGAAGTGGGATGAATTATGCGCAAGCATAGAGGAAGATGTATGGGGCGATGGCTACAAAATAGCTATGCGTCGCCTGAGAGCACCGCCTCCAGCTATCCCAATAGAGAGGATGAGAGAGGTCGCCGACGCGCTCTTTCCCCACAGGGAGGAAGAAAGGTGGGATGACATGGATGTGGTGGAGGTCCCCCGATTTACCGAAAACGAACTGAAGGGGGCAATCGAGAGACTTAAGAGCGGCCGTTCCCCGGGACTGGATAACATCCCCCCAGAGGCGATCAAGATAGTCGCCGAAGAATCCCCTGAAGCCATCCTGGGCGTCATGAATCGAGCGCTGGAGAGAGGAGACTTTCCATCCAGGTGGAGGAAAGCAAGGCTTGTCCTCATTATCAAAGGGAGCGGGAAACTGGAAGAGCCATCCTCCTACAGGCCCATCTGCCTGTTGGATGCCCTAGGAAAGGTATTAGAATATCTAATTTTGGGAAGGTTGGAGCAGGAAGTCGAGCTGAGGGACGGCCTGTCGTACTGTCAGTTCGGATTCCGCAGAGGGATGTCGACGGTGGGCGCCGTGACCCGAATCACGAACACGGCGAGAGAGGCCATGGTGGCAAAGAGAATGTGCCTAATCATTACCCTTGACATAAAGAACGCATTTAACACCGCGGGATGGGGGGCGATTGTGAGCAAGCTCGAGAGACTGGAAGTGGCACCCTACATCATCAAGATCATCCAAAGCTACTTTAGGGATAGGAAAATAAGAATGGAAGCAGATAACGTCATCGAATGGAAAGACGTGACGTGCGGAGTCCCACAGGGCTCGGTACTTGGGCCAACCCTGTGGAACATCATGTTTGATGATGTCCTGCGAATTCCGCTCCCAAATCTGGTTACCCTGACAGGGTACGCGGACGACTTGGCCTTAACCATATCTGGAGAGTGCACTGTGGTAATTGAGGAGAGGGCAAATAGAACTATTAGAAGAATAGAGGAATGGCTCCGAGGTGTAAAATTAAAACTAGCCCCAGAAAAGACCGAGGCAGTCCTTATTACTAGGAGAAGAACTGTGCAGCCCATTACCATCAGGATTGGACAGATGGAAATCAAACCGGGTGGCGGACTCAAATACCTCGGCATCTGGCTAGACCCGAAGTTAACATATAGGAGGCATATCGCAGAAACGGCCGAAAAAGCCAGGAAGTCGGCGACTGCATTGGGACGAGTGATGTGTAGAACGAAGGGACCAAAGGCCAGCATAAGAAGAGTGCTCAACAGCGTGGTGCACTCAATTATTCTATATGCCGCCCCAGTTTGGGGACGCGCCTTAGATCAAAGGGCTAACGCCATAGAAAGCCTAAGAAGGATCCAGCGACAGATGGCGATCAGGATATGTAGTGCATACCGGACCGTCTCCTATGAGGCAGTGCTGGTCGTAGCAGGGATCCCCCCATTGGACCTTCTGATCAAAGAGAGGGCAGAGGTGTACGAGGGAGAAGCGAAAGGAGCTGCCAGGAAGAGGCTGATGGAAAGATGGCAAAATAGATGGGAGAACGCCCACAAAGGGAGATGGACCTACCGAATGATCCCGACAATAAAAAAATGGGTGGAACGGAAGCACGGGGAGGTAGGGTACCACCTTACGCAGGCCCTGACAGGTCACGGTTGCTTCGCCGATTATCTGCTGGGAATAGGAAAATTGGACTCCCGAGAATGCGCATACTGCGGGGAGACAGACGACGCGGAACACACAGTGTTCCACTGCAACAGATGGGCGGACGTGAGGCTGAACATAAACCGTCTAAGACCAGAAGAACTAACTGAGTACATGTTGCAGTCCGAAGACAACTGGGCAAAGGCTGAGACAGCGATCAAGCGAATCATGGAGCCCAAAGGAGAGGACGAGAGGGACCACGACCTATATATACCTCCTACGGTGTTAAAGGGAGCAAGGCCTCTGACTGAAAACAACAAATATAGATTGATTGACGTGTATCCTGAAGTGAAGAGGGGTGGTTTTTAGTGGGTATGCCCGTAGAGGTGAGTCCCACACTACCGCACAGGTGTCCATAAAGGATTTCCACCCCGAAAAAAAAAAAAAAAAAGTTTGAATATTGTACGTGAAGTAAATAAAGAAATAATGACATGTATGAATAATGATAATTTAAGGCCTTCTTTATTAGCATCAGCAACTTGACGTTTATTATTTGTTCGCTTGTTGTTCTAATGTTGTTCTAATCCAATACTCAGCGTCGGACTAAAATCAAAAGGGCTTGCCGGGCAAATTAGTTTGAGGGCCACATAACAAATTTTTTAATATATATTTTTTTACATACCCATCCCCTAAGTACGTTTTTTAAGTTAGCAACCCACATAGAGAAAAAATAGATAGTTTTTTATTTCTTTAAAAATAAATACATAAATTTCTCTTAGGTACAACATAACATGATCAGAATAAAATATACCTATCCAATAATAAATACCAAAATAAAATATATGAATTATTAATTTAAAGTGGGTAACAAAAACGTAAGTCTAGATTCCAATTTGCAAGAACGCAGCTTAAAAAATAAAAACGTTATGCCCTTTGTTTATTACCGAAAATCAAGCCTTTTTTAAGACTGGTTGCTCATTTTTTGCAAAAAGTTTAGTTAGATCTTGAATATTACAAAAATGTTTTGTAAATAGGTTTGTGCACTTATAAAGTACTATAAAACACAATTATTTAAGAAAGTTTTATAAAATTTTCACAACAAATTAAAATGTTATGTTAAAAATTAAAAATGACTATATTGCATGTTTTTTGCAATAACTTTTTTACCCCTGGGACGATTTTAATTTGGAAAGTCTCATAATGTACGGACAAATCACTCATTCCTTACTTTTCTCTACGACCGATAGTTTTTCCAGTATTTTAAGGAAACTGATTCTCCGCTCTAATTGATAAAAAACGATGATGCAAACGAAATTTTTTGATTCACGAAATGAGAAGCCTCTCCCATTACCTCTACCAAAGCCATTCTGCAAAAACATTGCGGATACTAATTTATCTAAAAATTCTGACTACTCTCCCTTTATTCACCTGGTCTATTAAGCATTGGAGCACTAGCATAGGTTTTAATGTTTATTCCGCTAGTCGGGGCTCGGGGTATAGATAAAAAATATCAATCAAATGGCGCGCCACTGCTGCAGATCGAAATTACTGCTAAACGTAAACAATCTATTTTCCAGTGTTGTCACGTCTCTCGAGTTTCGAAATGAAAGCGATTTATTCGCCCGGCGATCCAGTCCGACACTGCCAATGCCTATCTAATACCAATACCCATATTGGTACTTATAATAATACTGTTATATTTACTTACTTTAGACACTTTTTGGGTGGTGTCTTTTATCATTGGCTCTTTCAAAACTTTGCAAAATAATTTATTTTGTTTCCAGATTTTCATACATGAATGGACATTCTCATTCCCAACAAGAAAAATTAAGGTAAGTTGAAGGTTTTTTTACATTTTTCTTTTGTGTTCCATAAAACTATATTTTTTGCCCTAACCATACTCGGTACTGTTGAAAGATTATTATACATGTGTCTTTGCAAAGTAATTTTGGTTTTTGTTTTTGTTATTAAATCTGTTTTTTTTTCAAATCTTTTAATCATTATTAAGTTAATCTTCAGCAGCACACAGTATGGACATTTGATAATCTACTTAAATGTGTTATCAAATCATTGGAAAATATTTTGAATAGAGGTGGACCTAATACAGATCGGAGCGTTCTCTGTTATGTTACATATAGCACAGGTTACACCATAGTTTGCATTGAATAGTTTATGTTCTGTTACTGAGGTGTGAAATGAGGAGGTTTAAAGGAACTGCCCTGACTAAATACCTTTCTAGTTACCTATTAGTATTTTAAAAGAAACCCCTTCGAATGTTCGGGAGAAATCAATAAATAAACCATATTATTTCTGATCAAGGACATTGATAATTTCATTAAGTTATAAAAGTACCGGCTTCGTGCTCTTACTCTTCCATGGATTCATGTTGACAGGCTGACAATAAATTATTCTTTATGGAAAAATAACAATTTAAATATACCACAAAGTAGCTCTAAAGTGTCTATAATCTTTTGGATCATCTTTTTTTTACATATGTTAGCCAGTCGCTAATTTAAACATTCCCGAGTTAAAGTATTTTATTAAGCGCTTCTTCGATTGTAGAAATACGAAACTCCCAGAATTCACATAAATAATTTGAATCAGCGTTATGAAATTTAGTTGTTTGTTTAGAAGCTGACTTGCGATCGGCTTACTTTGCATTGCTTCATTTAGTCATAAGCTATGCTGTAATAGTCTAAGGAGATGCTGCAGACTTTGATAAGGTATTTGTTATACAGAGGAAATTAATTAGAATTATAGCAAGCTTGAGTTATACTGAGGATTGCAAAAATGCTTTTATTGAATTTGACATATTAACATTACCCTGTCTATATGTTTTAAAACGTTTAACATATATTCAAATAAATTGAAATATCTGCCCTACCAATGTGACCCAACACGATCGTAATACCACAACTAAAAATAATATTACCCCATATTATAAGTAGATTAATAAGTCGCAAAACGGACCAATTCTCTAGCAATTCAAATATGTAATAAGCTACTATCGAACATAAAAAACATGGATAGTTTAAAAATGTTTCCGACGACAATAAATAAAATTCTCATAGGGAAGGCATTCTACATAGGATGTTTGAAATATAGACCAAGCAAATGGGTAGGTTAAGTCGCAAAATGTGTCCGGAGGGAGATCTCTACGGGAAAAGTTGTATTGAGCCGAGATGTAAAAAAAAAGCCTAATACACTACTAGCCCCACCCTTTCCTTAAGGGCAGAAAAAAGATGAAATAGTTTATTTTTGCGTATAAATCGAAAACGATGGTAGATATGGAAAAAGGTTTCAGATAAAAATTGTAGAGCTTAAAATTCTGCTTAAAAAAGGCCATATGCATTTATACCGTATTTCTGATGGTTTGGCTGTAAAACCTGTATGACGCTTAGGGGCTGAATGGAATGTTAAAAAAAATCGTAAAAAATCGAAAAGTTGATATTTTTAATTATTTTCTTTTTGAATCTCCTTAGAAAAATCCTCAACTTTCTTTCCAGAGATAAGGTATCCTTGTCTACTTGTTTATATAAAAGTTATAAACATCTGAATTTTTAAATTCACGATTAATCAGGGTTGAACGTAGCGAAAAATATTTTTTTAAGCAACACTGTCTTCTTCGTGAAATTTCCTTACAAAAAGTCCTTTACAGTTTTTTTTATCTCACATACCAACGTTGATATCTAAATAAAATTACTATAATTCCTACAATTTTTATTTCACTCGACGCCACTGGAATATAGTCTAAGAGCTACTGGCCTCGACAACATACCCATTTTCACAAGGCTGGAAATATGCTAGATGTTAGTTTAAGGCTTCCCAAAGAAGGAATGGCCGGTGTGGCGAAAGGATGTCGACGGGGTGAGCAGTGAGCACTCTTGCATTTTTTTAAATTGGTTGCCGTTTAAGTTGATGTTTATTTTTTACTTCTACAAAGTTTGCATTTTCAGATATCACATAGGAAGCCAGCGTGCAATCACCCAACATATTTATAAAAGCTAGAGACATTATTAATCCTGTTCCTTAGAGCTTGGCAGACAAAATAGTGATAGAAATTTCTTCACTAGATGACTGTTGAAAGTCTACATGCTTTTCGTGGTTGGTGGAAGTTTTTGTATGGAGCTGATATTTTTTATCGATTACTTGTGTCACAATGAGTACAAAAATATGATTGACATGCATATCGGTTGGTGGGTTTCCAGAAGCAGAAACTGTTAACCTGCGAGATATTTCACTGTGGATGGCAGATTTATAACAAGCTGATTTTTTCTGTATCGATTAATTATGCCATTCGGTAATTACGAAAATACGATTAGCATACATATCGGTTAGTGCCTATCTAGAGGCAAAAACTGTTCATCTGCATGACAGATTTGTAACAAGCTGTTTTTTTTTATTAATTCATTTATATTCTACAATAGGTAGAAAAATAATGGTGTCGAATATAGTGATATACGACTCTGAAGTGGTGAACAAATTCATTAACTTAGACATGGATTATTTCTATTTTTTTATAGTTTTTAAACGTCAATCGCATAAATGCGATGAATATAGGATAATAAATATCCGCCAAAAAGTTCAACATAAATTTTAAAAAGTTCAAAACAAATTTAAAAAGTACACCTGTACAGGATTCGAACCGAGAAATCCGCTATGAAAGTCGTCGCTTAACGCGATTTGCTACGGCCGGGATGGATTTGAAATTTCAAACAGTCTCGTTGGAGAATGCAAAACATGAAATTTTTAAATGGATATAACTAAGTAAATGCACCAGCACGAAGGCTCCCGAATGTCGATATCGATACAGGTTAGGTGATGTCTTGAAAATGAGAGAATGCAAGATAAGAACTGTGTTAAGTGACCTGGATATCTATTCAGAAATAGGCTTGTGAAAAAACGCTATTAGTTTTTTCATCCAAAATTTATTGAAAAATATATTTTTTAACTATAAAAATTCACATTGAAAGCACGAACAGGATGTAATTCATACTTTAATTATATAAACGGAAATGTTTTGAATGAGAAAAGTTGAACTTTACAAAAAAATCTTACAATGTCGAATATGTTTTAAATTACAATAATTGATTATATATTTAGAGATCATTTTAGAAGCAAATGTATAACAGTAGTTTGGAATGAGGAAGAATTCTATAAAATAGAATTCCACAAAGTTTATTACCTGGAGATCTCATAATCTTTAAAAAAATGTTTTTTCTGCCTTCGTTTAGGCACCACTATTTTTGTCTGCCAATACAGTTACATTACTAAAACAACTGTGCATACATTTTTAAACAAATTTTGAGCTAAGTTAAAGGGTTGAAGGGTATTCATTCGGTCCAAAAATATTTATTTCATGGCCCCGGGCCCAAAATCAAAGCACTGCATTATTTATTTATAATAAATAATGTTAGTTTATTGAACTCCATAACTGGAACATTTCCATCTATTTTAAAGATAGCCAAAGTTTTTTCTCTACACAAAAAATTAGATAACACATTACCTGAGAATCGCAGGCCCGTGGCTTTTGTCAACTATTTCTAAAATAGTAGAACGTGTTATTTTTAACAGAATTGTACATTTTCAGCAAAAAATTAAATATTGTCAAAATGCTCAATATAGTCTTCATAAAAAAAATTCAACAGAGGACTGTTTAAGCGCCTCCGTCGGAATGCTTCCATTTTGGAGTAGCGTGATGCCCATAATATTTTGTATTAGTAAAAGAAAGTGTTTCTGATTAAAATGAAGTATTCTTAAAATCTGTAATTATACATTGCAAAAGGTTTAAGAAAAGTTCAAATATTATTTTCATTTTACGTTCCTTCGCATTCAAAAAAAATTAAATATTCAACCAGGGATCTTCAAAAATTTGACATATTTACACATATCACTTTAAAATTTTGGCAGTAGATGGTATACAAAACTATAGAGTTTTTTTTTAAGTTAACTCGCTCTATGGTTCTTCATACTGAGAAAAAATTAAATATTCAAAAAAATTCATTCAATATCTGAAACAATAAAAATATAAACGAGATTTGATTTCGGTATGAAGTACCGTACTACGAGTTGATTCTTTAACGCAAAATCTTTATAATTGTGTGTACTATCGAGTTCAAAAATTTGAAAGTGATAACATGTCCAGTTTTTGAAAAATCCTAGTTGTCTTTTAGTGTTTCAGTTTATGAATTTATTTTATTGAATATTTGATATTCTTTATACGAAGAAACGTAACGCAAGTTGACTTTTTAGGGACAACTCTAGATAGTTTTGTATAAACTATCGACAGAAAGGCGGAGCTTACTGCTAGCGGTCGCGGCGGTCTAGTCAATAATTCATGCTTATCGCAAATGTCAAAAAGAGCCGTTTTTGATTCACTCGTGCCGAACTGAATTTCTGATTTCGCTGACGCAATTTATGATGCCGACAAAACGTCAATCACCAATCATATTTTTTCCATAGAGGCATTATACGAACTCCACTCTTTCACGTATCTTTTTAGATATTAAGGTTTGAAAATGTGATGTTTGTGAGTTTTTACCTTTTCCGCCGAGATTATATTTAATATATTTTGTGCCATTAATTCGAAAATGGATCATTTTGTTTCAAATGTAGATCTCGATGCCAGCTTTCCGATGACATTAAACATTTATTTTTAAAGTCATATTGGCCACTTTCTTGAAATTTATATATAAACCAAATAACAACAAATTGATTTTTTGGGCCATTTTGAACTTGAGATATTTTACTTTTAGTATTTTGGCCAATTATTGTTAATTAACAAATGGTTAATATTCGAACTGTATCATTTTGAAACATACTTATACTTCATATGAAACGTCCAAAAACATTTTAAACTTATAAAAACTGTTTTTCGAACATTTACATTTCATTGCTGTTAGCCTGAATAGCTTTTTTCAAATTTATATATCGAGATTACCTCTTGTTTTGTTGCACTGTGCTCAATTGTTTCCGGCTTACTTAAGTTAGTAGTTAGTAGTTAACGAATGTATTTAGGGGAATTTAATATTCTGCTAACTTATCTTTATAAAATTATAACCTTACTTTTCTTGGCTAATGTCAAATATTTGTTCTGTTCAGAGACAACTCTGTTTTAGCCCGGGAGGCAGCGACAGATTTTTCACGTTAATATCAATTAAGCTAGATTTTTTTTCCAAAGAGAGTTTAGATAGTATCTATACTGAAAGTGCAATTCTACCAAACTCTTAATGGTGCATAAAAGAGTAACGAATTAAACAACATGTTGCAAAAAAATAAATGGACGAAAATATCGTTTTTCGAATTGTCAAAAAATAACAATTCGCCTTCGCTTCTGCCGGCCCCAATTTTCGATTTTCACCTCGCGATTCATGTTGTACGGTCATTGCCGACCTTCTCCTCGTCATCGAGACATAGAACGGGTATCCAATATCACCGTATTTGTTCAGTTCTTACGTTTGAAAAATTGACTTGCGGTCGTGCTAATCGGTGACTATTTTTAAGTGGTTTCCCGAGTTCGAATCCTGCCCGGGGATACTTTTTTTTTTTTCGTTTTCAATTTTTTGGCGGATATTTTTGATTCTATAATTGCCATTCGCTCCGTTCTATTGCATTTCTCGGAGAAGTTTTGCATTTTTCGCCGCGAAATATTAAACTGCATTATTTCGATTAAGAATCACATTCTACCCCCGCTATTGGGTGGTTAAATCTTTGGTAGACGTTGCAAAAACGGCAATACGTAGTCAAATCATGCCAATTATATTCCTCATTAGTATTAATGAAAGGACAGTATTTTTATAGATCTGTTAATAAGCTTTCATTACATGTTTCGGTAAGGAAATTTCTGATCTTTAATTGAAATAGTACAAATTAATATTCCGCGGCGGAAAATGCAAATCTTTTCCGAGAAATGCAATAGAACGGAGCGAATAGCAATTATAGAATCAAAAATATCCGCCAAAAAATTGAAAACGAAAAAAAATCAGTATCCCCGGACGGGATTCGAACTCGGGAAACCACTTAAAAATAGTCGCCGATTAGCAAGAACGCAAGCCAATTTTTCAAACGTCAGAACTCAATAAATACGGCTATCGGAGACCCGTTCTATGTCTCTATGGCGAGAAGAAGGTCGACAATGACCGTACAACGTGAGTCGCGAGGTGAAAATCGAAAATTGAGGCCGTCAGGAGCGAAGGCGAATCGTCATTTTTTGACAATTCGTGACAATTCGAAAAACGAAATTTACGTTCATCTATTTTTTTACAACATGTTTAATTTTTTACTCATTTATGCACCACTAAGAGTTTGGTAGAATTGAACCTTCATTATAGATACTATCTAAACTCTCTTTGGAAAAAAAATTAGCTTTATAGAAATGATTTCACGAAAACGGTCGCTGCCTCCCAGGATATTTCTATGTGTATGTGTGTGTATATTTATTGCTATTTATCTTTTTACAAGATGCTAAAAGTTAACTATCTCGAGTTCATATAGATGAAAATTAACTTTATTTTAAATCAAAGTTCTCGCAATGTTCTTTCTTTTCTGATAAAAAAAATTTCAAAGTGTCCTAAAAAATTTGTTGTTTTCAACAAAAGGTATATTTTCTGAAAGTTTGAAGCCGATCGTAATTCTTGACGTCCCTGGGCGTTAAAATGAAAAAATGGCTTTTTAGCCAGTTTATTTAATTTTGCATGATATATACATACTTAAATGACCCAAAACTAACGCAGATTTCTTGAAATTTTAATTGCCAAGATTTTGATTTTTTGTTTGTCCCGATCGGACCTCTAGAACCGGAGATATTTACCTCTTTACCTAAATAAACGCTGTTCGAAAAACAAAATTGTTTATAAAAAAACGCAATAGGCTTTGGAAGTCCAAAACTCAGATATATACTCCTGGTGATACCCCAGAAGGTATGATATAATTTTGGTGTTACAAAACTATACACATCAATGTCCTTTTTCGCTCCACTATGTGACTATTGGATTATTATATTTTCAAATAAAAAATGAATGTATGTAGGAATGGTACATGTATATTGAGGTCGGAGCATAAAGAGATTTCCGATGAAATCGGTATAAGCTCTACGATTTCTACAATTTTTAAGATAAGAAGCTGGAACTTTCACATATTACTCTTGAAGTAATGTATAAGAAATCGCTGTAATTAGGTATGCTAAATAATTTTTTTTAAAGTTATTAACGTTTATCTTATCCCTAATTTCACGAATTTTAGAACAAAAAATACTCTTTTTTATTCTCTTAAAATTAAGAGGGTTAATATAATTTGTAAGGTAAATTACTTTGAAGCATCGTAAAGGACATATTTCAAGCTTTAAAAATCGCCTACAGAAATCGAATAACGTAATTGAAACCAGAGTAATCGATGGTTGAAGTTAGTTATACATATCAAATTTTATCATTTTCTCAAAATTTTCAAATTTTGGAAGTGTACATCTTCAAAAATAAATTTTTTGAATTTTTTTCACTCACCGGATCTTTTTATATATTACTTCAAGAGTAATATGAGACAGTTCTAGGTTCTTATCTTAAACAATGTAAAAATGGTTGACCTTCTAAGTACAGAGTTAATCGGAAATCTCTTTATGTTCCGATTTCATATATGTACTATTCCTACATACATTTATTTTTTTAATTATAAGTATAATAAGTTTCTTCTTTCAATTAGATCTTGTTGAGTTCAATTAGTTCAAAAGTTACAACAAATTTGGTGTAGCGCGCCCAAGACACCGCTCGCTTCGCGCGCCTACGCATCGCCACGTTCCATTTTCGTGCGATCTGAAGCCTACATTTTTCATTGTAAAAAATAACTTCATATACATTTTTATGTAAAATTTCCCGTACTTTCGAACGGCGCTATTAGTTTTTATAAGAAAAACATATTTCAAGAGATATTTGACAATAACTGATATTTGGCAACTATTTTGTTCAATAACAAATGATGCTCAAGGACTATTATTGGTAACTTTTGGTATGTTGTTCCTGACATGTCAGAGATGTATTTTCAAAAGTTACCGCTTCCCGGAATTATTAAGTAATGCTTTCAGCCTCATTGACTCCACTAGGTATGATATGTCAATATGTTGAGTTTTTGAAAAATCCTGGTTTCATTTTTGATTGTTTGAGATATTGAATTTATTTCATTACATATTTAATTTTTTTTCAGTGTGAGAAAGCGTAAAATGAAAATAATGTATGAACTTTTCTTACCCTTTTCAATGTATAATTGTAGATTTCAAAAATACTTCATTAATCGAAAACACTTTCTGTCACTAATACAAAATATTATGACAAAGAAACATTTATAGAAGTGAACTATAGGTAACATAATATTCGAGCAAGAGATTTGGGTCGAAAAATTAAAAAAAAAAGCAAAAAATATTTTTGGCGCTACATAGGATTTGAACTCTTGACCTCTAGCGTGTTAAGTATTTCTGTTGCCGCTACTCTATTTGAGGTCTGTAACTCAAAAGTTTGTAGAAGTGAATAAATAAATATCGGGGGAGACCTAACCTAACATTTTAACATATTTCCAGCATTGGGACAATGGGTTGCCGAGGCCAGTAGCTCTTAGACTATATTCCAGTGGCGTCGAGTGAAATAAAAATTGTAGGAATTATAGTAATTTTATTTAGATATCAACGTTGGTATGTGAGATAAAAAAAACTGTAAAGGACTTTTTGTAAGGAAATTTCACGAAGAAGACAGTGTTGCTTAAAAAAATATTTTTCGCTACGTTCAACCCTGATTAATCGTGAATTTAAAAATTCAGATATTCATAACTTTTATATAAACAAGTAGACAAGGATACTTTATCTCTGGAAAGAAAGTTGGGGATTTTTCTAAGGAGATTCAAAAAGAAAATAATTAAAAATATCGACTTTTCGATTTTTTACGATTTTTTTTAACATTCCATTCAGCCCCTAAGCGTCATACAGGTTTTACAGCCAAACCATCAGAAATACGGTATAAATGCATATGGCCTTTTTTAAGCAGAATTTTAAGCTCTACAATTTTTATCTGAAATCTTTTTCCATATCTACCATCGTTTTCGTTTTCTTACTTATTTATACGCAAAAATAAACTATTTCATCCTTTTCTGCCCTTAAGGAAAGGGTGGGGCTAGTAGTGTATTAGGCTTTTTTTTTACATCTCAGCTCAATACAACTTTTCCCGTAGAGATCTCCCTCCGGACACATTTTGCGACTTAACCTACCCATTTGCTTGGTCTAATATGATATATTAGTACTGAATATACCTAGCGTTAGTATCCGTTTGTAAAAATTTGTTATATACACGTGTGTTTTACGTCTGTTTACACATGTATTTTTTTTTTTTCACTTATTTAACGTTGGCATATTTCCGCTACTGAGGCCTATCACCGCCTCCAGGAGACGAGCTACCCTCGGCCTGGAAATGTTGTCGAACTCTTTTTTATCGAAGAGTAGGGATTTTTTACTTGTCTAACATTTAATGTACAAGGGAACGACTGCTTCACAACCGCTCCGATGAATTGTATATCCGCTATGTAACCTCCGCCTAAAGTTACATACCTTCCACGCCTGCGCAGATCGACTTTTGCGTATATGAAAGTAGGGCTTAAGTATACAGTATAGTGTAGCTTATGGGCTATATCCTATCAAAATGGTTAGAGCCAAACAAATATTATATACTTTTTTCAGGTTTTCTCTGCCTCCACATTTGAGCTAGGACAATGTTTCAATTTCTGCTCTAGTTCCGACTACAGACAATAAACGGGCATTGTTTAAAAAACACATTTTAAAAGCTTTAACCTCATGTGTTTGTCAGTCCGTCAGTTTAGTTTTACTGTTGCCAACCAATTTTGAACCACTTTCACTTGATCTTATTGCCTTGATGACAGTACAGTATTTTAGGATAAATTTCATAGAATATGGACTGACTATACAGGGTGTTTGGTAACACGATGCCGATCTGGAACAAGGTGGCAGAGGGGTAATTTGGCATCTATTTGAACTAAACAAAATGCTACGGTTTTTGCTGATTTTGTACTTTTTTAATAAATCTCCATTCTTCATCATTTATGTAAATATGACTCGCTAAATTAAACTCTTGATATTCTGAAATATTTTTTTTCTTTATCCGAAATACATAATACAACCCCGACAAGTTTTTGTCGCCCATAAAAAAAATAAAACGATATTTAGTGGAAAAAATGTAATGGTAATTAAAAGTGTCGATATTCAAGGTTTTATAATTTTTTTTGAAAGTCGTCTAGATATTACAATTACTTTTAAATATTCTCGATTTTATCTTCTTTCAGTGACATTATCATACATACCATGAGGTTTCACTAGTCACTAAAAAAAAGATGAAAAACTGTCAATCGACAATAATTTTTCATTTAATCAAAAATTCAAAAATGGTCGCGTTCTTTCAACAAAAACAAAGCTAAAGTTTCAAAAATTTTAAAACAAAATGTTATTATTTTTTATATTTAAAATGAGACCCATTATTTCTAATGCATTTCTTCTAGTTTCAACAGTAGTTGTCTTTAATCTCACGATAGATCTATCACACCCAATCCACCGACAGAGATATATTAGATTTAGACTAGACTAGATTAGAATTTACAGACAGTCAAGCGGTAGTGAGCTAGGCACTTATGGTTTTGGAAAATGATCAGTGGCGAAAGTTCACTGACAAATCTTCCAGGAGCGGACAAAGATCGTTGGAAGTCCAGGTAAGAGCCTCCATTCAGGCTATCTGGACGGTAATGAGGCCCAACGACATGTCCAATAATTACAACCATCCAAACATTAACATTAAACTTATTTTGAAACATAGTTTGTTGTTTCATTGGCGGGTTGTCACCCTTGTCCGCCCAATAACGGGGATTATGAAAATTGGTTATGTCTTCACAGGAGATTATGATTCATTCGTCCATAAAATTGATTTCAAGTAATGGGAGTCTTCAACATCAGCATTTAATCGAAGCGAGAAAATGCTATCCTTCGTAAAAGGTCGCCCTCTTCTAGGCCCTGCACTGAAGTATAATGGTAGGGATGTTTCTTCTCTGTATTCATCACTGATCAAGGTTCCCAAA
The DNA here is from genome assembly GCA_963583905.1 of Stenurella melanura. Classification (NCBI taxonomy): domain Eukaryota; kingdom Metazoa; phylum Arthropoda; class Insecta; order Coleoptera; family Cerambycidae; genus Stenurella; species Stenurella melanura. The sequence continues at coordinate 53,162,257 of OY757316.1, read as the reverse complement.
TTGAAAGTTCTAGTTGCTGTGCAAGTTTTCTAACGCCTTTTGTGGGATCTGCAGCAAATGCAGCTGGACTATTTTCGTCGTCATCGAAATAATCCTGCAGCAGGCTCACGGTGATGTAAATTACAGGTTTCTGCCATTCGTAATACGTGTTGCTGAATACACGCGGATCCAGAATCTTTCAGCAAGGTAAGCATTACCATCTGCGTCACCATAGTGAGAGGGTAAGCTAGCATACTCACGGTTACTATAAGTAGCCATTGAAATTAATTTGACTAAATTAAAACAAATTGTCAGTAGACCCAACGACACAACATTGAGGATAGCTAAAAACTTCGTGAAAAACACAAGAAATCCTAAAGCGTGCGCATTGACAGTTGTCAGGGATAACCTAATAAACAAGTGACTAGTTCTGACTATCTATGAAATGATGACTTTGTTTTTGTTGAAAGAACGCGAATATTTACTTTTTTATTAAATGAAAATTGTTGTAGATTGATAGAGGCCTGCAGCTAGGGTTGGGATGTCCGTCCGGGAATAATTTTTGCCCGTCCTGCGGCGACTGCAGAAAACAATTAAAATCACAGTACACCCAAGCCACAGGTGGTGAATGGAAATAATTGTGGAGAGGACGTAGACCAAGCTCCCACTGCAACAATAGTACCCCATCGAACACCTAAAAATAAAAATGTGAAAATGGTTGCAAAACATATAAAAATCACGTTACGGCCGGCAGACAACTAAAAATTTGTTAATTGTTATTTTTTATGAATTTTTCAGTTTAGATTAAGAAAAATGATTTTACTTAAAACACCTGCTTGAAACTTACACAATTTGTGGTAAACAATGAACCATTTTTGAAAAAATTCGTCTGACTGATAATCTTTGTTAATAAATTTGTCAGACTTAATTTGTTATACATAATTTTTTTTTCATGAAAGTGCACTTCATGACACCTTGATTTTCCTTTTAAAATAAAGTTTAAGATCCCATATATCTATTACAACTTGTCTGAATGACAATTTTTTTTAATTAATTCCTGTAATATTTTGTTATATTAATTAATGATTTTAATAAAAGTACATTTCATAACACCTTTCCTTTTTTTTACTTATAGTTTGAGATCTCTTTTTTGCATAAAAATTGGTCTGCCATCTCGCAAAAAAAGCCTAAAGAAGACCGATCGCTTCTGATTAGTATACCACCGGCGTTAAGTCGTGCAGCATACAGGACAGGACTTCAAATGTATTTTCAAATTCAAACAATAGATAGATAGATACATAGATTTTTATTGATCATAATTACTCAAAAGTGTTTTGACAAGTCAGGTGAGATCGTAATATAACAATTGTAAAATACAAGATCTATAAATAAAAACTTACAACTAATTAAATAAATGTATTGTTCTATATTCTGATATCTATTTTATATTTTTATACGTTCGAATTTTACTTTTTGAAAGTAAATTGAAATGATTTTATTGAGCGCCAAACAGTTTCTTAAAAGCTGTTAATATTATAGACAATAGAACACCATTAGCATGACCATCTACAATCTATAGAATGACTCTTACTCAGGGTCCAACGAAGTCGGTTCAATAAATGCTCATCGATCAAGATAACAATCTAAATAAATCAAACTCAGTATTGAACGAACAAAGTATTAATTTATTAACAAATTTGAACTTGGAATGTAATTAACAAATTTAAATAACAAAAACTAACTTAACTAAAATGATAAATATGGCCTTTATTTAAAATAAATATGTACCATGGATTTCTGATATTGTAAAGCTTTACCTTGTCTTTCTTTCGACTCGAGTAATGTTATATTGTAACCTCTAACTGGTTATTATGATCCTTGAAATATAATGTCACTTGACTGACTTTTTAAACCTCTCAAGGCTTCTTCTTCTTCTTCTTTTCTGGATTGACGTTTGTTTATAACCTCCAATTTTTGACAGCTGATTTCCTTGAAATATTTCTATCACTTGATTGACGTTTGAAATTTCTTCACCATATAAATTTGTTAACTGGATTAACAAATACTTCTAAATCTGCTTTCCGGATAATCTACTTCTTAATACTTTTAAAGTTTACTCACTTTTATATTTAATATACTTTACAAATTTTTCTTGATATCAATATATCTGGATTGTAACCTTCAACTTATTCACCACTTTTCTTCTCTTTTCAATTTAATATTTATTCTTGGATGAATATATTTCGCAGCTCGCTGTTCAGCGGTGTGTGATCAACTGATTTGTTATTTTTAGTCGTTTCTTTGGGTTAATTTCCAATATTTCAATTGTTTTTTTCTATTTTGATCTAATATTTCAAAATTTAATTTTAATTTAAAATTTAAACTATTCAGTTTTGTTTGTTCTTTACCTTAATTGAATATTGTTTTTAATTCTTTGATTTTCCTGATAAGTTTCTTATTCTACTTTTCAGGATTAAGTGAATAATTGTAATTACTCGAAATATATTGACATATTACATATACTTTCTTAAAATCTACTTATAACTACAATTAACAATTCCAATCTCAAATAAATACTAATTCATACATTTAGATGAATAGCAATGATAAACACAAAATGCTAGTAGTTAAAAACGTACTGCAGTTTCCATACTGACAGAATACTTATATTATAAACTAAAACAAGAAATTGATACGCCAACAAACATTTAACATCATACTATTAGTCCTTTCTTTCTGCATGATGTGAAATATCATTTACAAAACACCTTTCTGCAATGATATTTGAAAATATCTGAAAACTAAAAATGTCATTCAGTGTTTTGTAATATATGGACTTACTATTTCTAAAATAATTACGCTGCACTGCAACTACTGTTGATAGTCTTTCATTCAATATTCATTTTGTGTAGATTTACAGTGTTTCTACACAAAATATGATTTTCAGCCCTAAGGTTTGACATGCATGTCAGATTTTATAAAATTTACTTTTTTGTTTTCCAATTTCATTCTAAATCATTTTAAATGAGATTGTGATTCTCTATAGGTTCATGTTTTATTATATACTATTTAGAATAACCTTGTTAAACTAAAATAACTTCATTTTATGTTTATTTAAATATTTTGTTCGTGTTCAATATCAAATTTCATTCTCTGAATCCTACTCGCTGAGAACAAGTGAACTTGAATCAATTAAATAAACCACAGATACTCATGCTTCTGTGCGATCCGTTAAAGTAAAACTGTTATGATTAATTCCTAAAATACATACTATTTTGTGAATTTTATTTATGATTTCAAACACGACACTTAGGTAGTGTTCCACAGTGTGGATATACAGCATAAAACCCCCTAAACTAATAGAATTTTGACATGTGAAAATTTTGTTAGTTTTAACAACATGATGTGACATTCACACTGTCAAAGTTTATTTACAATTTAAAAGTGATCTACTCAGGATCATTTGGATAACTTAAGAGTAATCTATCCTGGATCATATGGATAAATTAATTCTACGTGAAATTTCCCTCGTATTAATCCGTTATAAGTATCTACTAACTCATATGTGTTTTCTTTTAATACTTTTCCTATCGTATATGGACCTTGATAAGGATATTGTAACTTTGCACATATGTTGTTTTTGTAGTCTGATACCTTTAGTCTTTTAATTACTACTTGATCTCCTGTTTTAAATTTTATTTTCTTTTTAATCTTTTTGTTCTCTCTAAGTTGGTACCTTTTAGCGTTGCGTTCTAATCTTTGTTTGACAATTTTGTGTACGTTTTCTAAATTATAATTTTCATCATTTTTCCAAGGCCTATTTGGTAACTGCCCTGACAAGATAAAAATTGGCGATTCTTGTGTCACTGTACTTGGTACATTGTTTATATAATTCTCTACATCTACCACGGCTGAAGGCCATTGGCTATGATCATTTTGCACAACCATTCTTAAAAACCTAATTACCTCTTGTATGTACCGTTCAGCAGGATTTGCCTGTGGTCGTCTGATTGTTGTAAATACTAACTGAATTTCATGTTTTGTAAAATATTTTTTTAATCTTTCATTATTAAAATATGTAGCGTTGTCAGCCAATATCCTTTCTGGTTTACCTATCGTCTTAGAAAAATGATTTAAATTTTTTATTACTGTCAAAGTATTACACCGTTTTGTGGGATACAGTTTAATAAATTTTGAGAAAATGTCAACTATGACTAAGATATGTTTAAAACCATCATAATCTGGAATTAAATTACTCACAAAATCTATAGCTACCAGTTTTAAAGGTTTATCAGTAATAATGCTGTAAACTGTGTTTTTATTTACATAATTTTTAGTTTTTCCTAAACAACATTCATGACACATATTTATAAGTTCCTTTGCTAACGGTAAATCTTTTTCGCAATAATACGTCTCTCGAAAAATCATCCAGGTTTTCCGAATACCTATGTGTCCATATCTATAGTGTAAATCCCAAATAATTTCTGATGCTAAACTTTCATCTATAACATATTTTTCTTCATTTAAGATAGTTTTAATGATAAGATTGTTTTTTAGTGTGTATCCCCTGTATGGATGTTCACGTATTTTGTTTCTTAAGTCGTGTAAATGTGTTTGACTGTTCAAAACTCGTGTATATGAGTATAAATTGTTATGTTGTGATAATGTATTTAAAGCTACTGTGAAAGTGTTTATGTCATTTGTGTGAACTTTTCGGTTTCGTGTAAGTGCGTCTGCTGTGATGTTTTCCTTTCCTGGTCTGTGTTTAATTGTAAACGAATACTCTTGAATTAAAAGTGACCATCGGTAGATTCTATTATTAGCAAATCGATTTTTCATTAAAAAACATAAAGCTGAGTGATCTGTCTCTATTATAAAATGATTTGAGGTTAGGAAATATGACATCCTGGATATCGAATATACAATGGACAACATTTCTTTTTCGCTTGTAGAATATCTAATTTCGTAAGCTTTCAATATCCGCGATATGAAACATATGGGCGTTTCGATTCCCCCTTGAATTTGTGTAAGTTCAGCGGCAATAATGTTATCAGATGCGTCTGTCCGCAACGTAAATGGTAATGTAAAATCCGGACTATGAAGCAATAAATTGTCATGGAAGTTTGTCTTCACATTTTCAAACGCTGCTTCTCTCCTATCATCCCATTCCCACTTAACATCTTTCCTAAGTAATTCTATTAAAGGAACTTCTAACTCCGATAATCTAGGTATAAATTTCTTATAATAATTCAAAATACCTAAAAAGCCCCTTAAAGTTTTTAAATTTGTTGGTCGCGGATAATCTTTTATTTCTTTGACTCTTTCTTGTCCTATGCTAATACCTTCTTGCTTAATCTTGTAGCCTAAATATTGAACATATGTACTATAAAATTCACACTTTTTTATATTTAGCTTGAGTCCAGCTTCATCTAATGCATTCAATATAATATCTAGGTGTCTACTATGTTTATCCTCTGTTTCCGAAAATATTAAAATGTCATCGATATAATGTAAACAAAAACTATCATACTTGTCAAGTATATTTTGCATTGCACGTACAAGTGCTGAAGATGCAGATTGCAAACCAAATGGTACCACCTTGAATTGAAATATATGTCCATCAACACTGAATCCTGTGAATTTACGTGAATCTTTATGTAGTGGTATCAACCAAAATGAATTCTTCAAATCAAATTTGGAAAAGACAGTATTTTTACCAATTCTGGACAACATAGCATCGATTGTTTGTGGTGCATCAAATTGTGACTTTGTAATTTGATTCAAATTTCTAGCATCTAAGCATAATCTAATCGTTTCATCCTTTTTCTTAACAATAACTAATGGATTTATGTAATTAGTTTTAGCTGTCTCAATAATATTAGAGTTAATCATATTTGAAATTTCATTTTTTACTTTATCTCTGTGCTTATAAGGAATAGGATAAGTTTTACATTTAAAAGGTTTATTTTCATCTACTTCAAGATTGTGAACATAACCTTTTGCTACTCTGGGTTCATAATTAATTAAAGAAATGTATTTTTTCAACAAATTTTTAACAATTATATCATATTTGGGGGGACAAGCTATCAGTAAAATTTCAGGCTTATTAAATTTAATATTTTGAACATACGTGGTCGTTTCCACTTTATGTTCATTGCAAAATGCTTTATTATTGGTCTCTATACCATTTAATACATTAATTATTTCGGCACCATTGCCATTCAATTCATTATTCATATTAAAAATAGGTATTCTTTCACCTTCTATTATTAGGATTTTCTCTCCTAAATCAATTTTTGCCTTTAACTCTGATAGAATGTCTTCTCCCAATATAACATCAAAGTTCATTTGTGCTACAATAACAAAATTACCATTAAAGTTTTTATTTCCAATCCTGAAAGTAGTATTTAATACCTTATTGCACTCGGCGAACTTTTTCCCGCTTGCATTAATTAATTTAATCTTAGTAACTCTTATACCATTATTTCTACCATTATTCAAATGATTGTTAAAAATTGTTTCACTAATTAAGCTTATCTCCGATGCAGTATCGAGTAACGAATTTAACTTTATATTATCTATTTCGATTTTTATTATAGGTAAATCACAAATTTTTACATTTTTTGTTCCAATATCATTATCAATTCCTATATATTCGCGCATATGTTCATAGTTAGTATTTAAATTTAAAACAATTTTATCTAAAAATCCTGATTTCTATTATCATTTATTTGTGCTGTTGTTTCTATTTTATTTATATTAGAGTGTGTATTTTCATTTACTCTATTTCCCCTTTGAATGTTAGTATTGGCAACTTGTGCATATGACTTATTATTTTTATCATAACCCCCTCTCTTTCTCCAATCATTGTCATAATGACGTTTCTCATAACCCTGTTTTTCCTTCCTATCATATTGTCCATAACCCCCTTGCTCCTTTCTGTCATTGTCATATTGACGTTGACCATAACCTTGTCTTTCTCTTCTATCACTTTCATTCTTATTCTGATCATAACCCCACTTGTTATAATACCTACTATTATTTTCCCTATTCTGACTAGCCTTCCTATCAAAACTCTGATGATAATCATCTAATTCTCTTAAATAATCAATCAAATCATCTAACTTTGCAATTCTTTGCGTAATAATAACATTCTGGATATCCCCTGAAAAATGCCTAGCTAAATATCTGACCATTTCACTTTCTGTGAATTTTGGTTCTAGATGTCTAATATTGTATACTTTTCTAAGTACATAATTTTCCCTAGAAATACCTTTATTTTCTACATAGTTACCATTAAATAGGTCTTGTCTTATTTTCAACTGAGTGTAATCACTCCAATATTGTTTTAAGACTAGAGCTTCAAATTCCTCTATAGTCTCAAACCTGTCCATTATAACTGAGTACCAGATTTCCGCTTCTCCCTTTAACATGTCTTGTATATTTGCTTTTAGGTTTGCATTTACGTGTTGTGTTTCCATGTGTTGTTTCAAACGTGAAATGAAAATTTTAGGGTGTATGCGGTTATCTCCGTAAAAATAAAATGGTGTTTTGTTGCATGTGTAAGTATGTGTGGGTAGTTGTGTTAATTGTGTACGTGTGGTATCCTTCAACAACTTCGTGTTCTGTTCTATCTTGCTATACTGTTCTTTTATTTTGCTATCGTATTTATCCTCCTGTTTCTTCATTCTGCTATCTACTGCAGTCATTCCATCTTCAAACATAGTTACAACTTCCTCTCTTATTTCTTTTGCTGCCTCGTTTACCTTAATACCTATTTCTTCATTAACTGACTCTCCCATTCGCTCCCATTTACTCTCTAGATTTTCAATCTTATTTCTTACTTCTGTATTGCTTTCTTCCATTTTCTGTATATTATCATCTATTTTTTTACCCATGTTTTCTTCTAGCTTTTGCATATTTTTGTTAATATTTTCTTCTAGTCGCTGGTTATTTTGACTAATGTCTTCTTTTAAAGTTTGGTTATTTTGTACCATTTGTGTATTTATGTTGCCAATGTTTTCTTCAAGTCGATGGATATTTTGATTCATGTTTGCTTCCAAAGTTTGGTTATTCTTATCCATTTTTTCTCCAATACTATTATTCATTCCAGTGATCATTTCCATCAACTTCTGGAGCATGTTTGGATCAGGTTGTGTGTTTGTGTCATCAACTTGTGTTTGTTCAACTGTGGATGTACCCTGTGTAGTTTCCTCTGTATTCATGGTTGTTGTCTTACCTGACTTTAACCTCATATAAATTATATTTGTTTTTAATTTGACAATGCCTTGTTGTCAAAACTATCAAAATAAGTTATTTGTTCTATTATCTTTCAAATGTATGCTTGAAATGATAAACTATTCTCAAGTTGTATTTATTTAATCGCTTTCCTGATCGCTCCACGTTAACAAGCCATAAATGTTCTATATTCTGATATCTATTTTATATTTTTATACGTTCGAATTTTACTTTTTGAAAGTAAATTGAAATGATTTTATTGAGCGCCAAACAGTTTCTTAAAAGCTGTTAATATTATAGACTATAGAACACCATTAGCATGACCATCTACAATCTATAGAATGACTCTTACTCAGGGTCCAACGAAGTCGGTTCAATAAATGCTCATCGATCAAGATAACAATCTAAATAAATCAAACTCAGTATTGAACGAACAAAGTATTAATTTATTAACAAATTTGAACTTGGAATGTAATTAACAAATTTAAATAACAAAAACTAACTTAACTAAAATGATAAATATGGCCTTTATTTAAAATAAATATGTACCATGGATTTCTGATATTGTAAAGCTTTACCTTGTCTTTCTTTCGACTCGAGTAATGTTATATTGTAACCTCTAACTGGTTATTATGATCCTTGAAATATAATGTCACTTGACTGACTTTTTAAACCTCTCAAGGCTTCTTCTTCTTCTTCTTTTCTGGATTGACGTTTGTTTATAACCTCCAATTTTTGACAGCTGATTTCCTTGAAATATTTCTATCACTTGATTGACGTTTGAAATTTCTTCACCATATAAATTTGTTAACTGGATTAACAAATACTTCTAAATCTGCTTTCCGGATAATCTACTTCTTAATACTTTTAAAGTTTACTCACTTTTATATTTAATATACTTTACAAATTTTTCTTGATATCAATATATCTGGATTGTAACCTTCAACTTATTCACCACTTTTCTTCTCTTTTCAATTTAATATTTATTCTTGGATGAATATATTTCGCAGCTCGCTGTTCAGCGATGTGTGATCAACTGATTTGTTATTTTTAGTCGTTTCTTTGGGTTAATTTCCAATATTTCAATTGTTTTTTTCTATTTTGATCTAATATTTCAAAATTTAATTTTAATTTAAAATTTAAACTATTCAGTTTTGTTTGTTCTTTACCTTAATTGAATATTGTTTTTAATTCTTTGATTTTCCTGATAAGTTTCTTATTCTACTTTTCAGGATTAAGTGAATAATTGTAATTACTCGAAATATATTGACATATTACATATACTTTCTTAAAATCTACTTATAACTACAATTAACAATTCCAATCTCAAATAAATACTAATTCATACATTTAGATGAATAGCAATGATAAACACAAAATGCTAGTAGTTAAAAACGTACTGCAGTTTCCATACTGACAGAATACTTATATTATAAACTAAAACAAGAAATTGATACGCCAACAAACATTTAACATCATACTATTAGTCCTTTCTTTCTGCATGATGTGAAATATCATTTACAAAACACCTTTCTGCAATGATATTTGAAAATATCTGAAAACTAAAAATGTCATTCAGTGTTTTGTAATATATGGACTTACTATTTCTAAAATAATTACGCTGCACTGCAACTACTGTTGATAGTCTTTCATTCAATATTCATTTTGTGTAGATTTACAGTGTTTCTACACAAAATATGATTTTCAGCCCTAAGGTTTGACATGCATGTCAGATTTTATAAAATTTACTTTTTTGTTTTCCAATTTCATTCTAAATCATTTTAAATGAGATTGTGATTCTCTATAGGTTCATGTTTTATTATATACTATTTAGAATAACCTTGTTAAACTAAAATAACTTCATTTTATGTTTATTTAAATATTTTGTTCGTGTTCAATATCAAATTTCATTCTCTGAATCCTACTCGCTGAGAACAAGTGAACTTGAATCAATTAAATAAACCACAGATACTCATGCTTCTGTGCGATCCGTTAAAGTAAAACTGTTATGATTAATTCCTAAAATACATACTATTTTGTGAATTTTATTTATGATTTCAAACACGACACTTAGGTAGTGTTCCACAGTGTGGATATACAGCAGTATATAACAAGATTAAGATAAGTTACACACACATATATCTGTACTTACATACACACATATACACATATATAAATATATTGTTCTATATTCTGATATCTATTTTATATTTTTATCTACGTTCGAAATTACTTTTTGAAAGTAAATTGAAATGATTTTATTGAGCGCCAAACAGTTTTTTAAAAGCTGTTAATATTATAAACTATAGAACACCATTAGCATGACTATCTACAATCTATAGACTGACTCTTACTCAAGGTCCAACGAAGTCGGTTCAATAAATGCTCATCGATCAAGATAACAATCTAAATAAATCAAACTCAGTATTGAACGAACAAAGTATTAATTTATTAACAAATTTGAACTTGGAATGTAATTAACAAATTTAAATAACAAAATCTAACTTAACTAAAATGATAAATATGGCCTTTATTTAAAATAAATATGTACCATGGATTTCTGATATTGTAAAGCTTTACCTTGTCTTTCTTTCGACTCGAGTAATGTTATATTATAACCTCTAACTGGTTATTATGATCCTTGAAATATTATGTCACTTGACTGACTTTTTAACCTCTCAAGGCTTCTTCTTCTTCTTCTTTACTGGATTGACGTTTGTTTCTAACCTCCAATTTATTTTTAAGATTTCCTTGAAGTATTTCTATCACTTGCTTGACGTTTGAAATTTCTTCACCATATTAAATTTGCTAACTGAATTAACAAATACTTCCCTCTTCTAAATCTGCTTTCCTGATAATCTACTTCGTAATACTTTCAAAGTATACTCACTTCTTATATTTAATCAACTTTTACAATTTATTCTTGATATCAATATATCTGGATTGTAATTTTCTAACCTTTAAATTATTCACCACTTTTCTTCTCTTTTCAATTTATTAATTATTCGAGGATGAATATTTCTCGCAGCTCGCTGTTCAGCGGTGTCTGATCAACTGATTTGTTATTTTTAGTCGTTTCAATGGGTTAATTTCCAATATTTCAATTGTTTTTTTCTAATTTGATCTAATATTTCAAAATTTAATTTTAATTTAAAATTTAAGCTATTCAGTTTTGTTTGTTCTTTACCTTAATTGAATACTGTTTTTAATTCTTTAATTTTCCTGATAAGTTTCTTATTCTACTTTTCAGGATTAAGTGAATATTTGTAATTACTCGAAATATATTGACATATTACATACACTTTCTTAAAATCTACTTATAACTACAATTAACAATTCCAATCTCAAATAAATACTAATTCATACATTTAGATGAATAGCAATGATAAACACAAAATGCTAGTAGTTAAAAACGTACTGCAGTTTTCACACTGACAGAATACTGATACAATAAACTAAAACAAGAAATTGATACGCCAACAAACATTTAACATCATACCATTAGTCCCTTCTTTCTGCATGATGTGAAACATCATTTACAAAACACCTTTCTGCAATGATATTTGAAAATATCTGAAAACTTAAAATGTCACTCAGTGTTTTGTAATATATGGACTTACTATTTCTAAAATAATCACCCTGCAATGCAAACACTGATAATAGTCTTTCATTCAATATTCATTTTGTGTAGATTTACAGTGTTTCTACACAAAATATGATTTTCAGCCCTAAGTTTTGACATAAATGTCAGATTTTATAAATTTACTTTTTTGTTTTCCAATTTCATTCTAAATCATTTTATATGAGATTGTGATTCTCTATAAGTTCATGTTTTATCATATACTATTTAGAATAACCTTGTTAAACTAAATTAACTTCATTTTATGTTTATTCAAATATTTTGTTCTAATTCAATATCAAGTTTCATTCTTTGCATTCTACTCGCTGAGAATAAGTGAACTTGAATCAATTAAATAAACCACAGATATTCCCGCTTTTATATGATCCGTTAAAGTAAAACTGTTATGATTATTTTCTAAAATACATACAAATTTGTGAATTTTATTTATGATTTCAAACACGATACTGGGGTAGTGTTCCACAGTGTGGATACACAGCAATATATACATATAGGTGAAAAAAAACAGTACAATCTTTAACCAAACAGTACATAATAAACCTACAGTTAAAAATAGGACGACAATAAATTAAAGGATTTGAATACTTATGCAATTGTTTCTCATTTTCATCGTATCATGATGTTCTTTTTAACAATTTTGTTTTTGGAAAGTTTACTGCTTAATTTCAAGATAAACTATTTATTTCAACAATAGTGTGACAAAATTAATAAATTTATTAATTAAACTCCTATGACAAGGAAACAGTAACTCCACCACTGGAAGTTCACGTTGACTGGGTAGCTCATTTCAACGAATCATCAATGTGGTAGGATTATTATCATTATTATAAATTTTTTATATTAAAAACTGTTTCTGTTAAGAAATTTAGATATATGTTTTTTACGGGGGTTATTTATAATTGAAAATAACAATAAAATATTTAGGCTCACCGGCCCCCTCTGAATATTTGTTTGCTCGTCCTAAAAACAGTTTCTAGCCACAGGACTGGATTGATAGCCTTTCATGTTTTTTGTGGCTGGTGAAACTTGATGGTACGTATTATAATGCCACTAAAAGCGGATAAAGTAGAGAAGTTTTAACTGTAATTGTAAGATATTACATATTACATATTACGTATTATTCTTTTAGATATAAAAGAATTTCTTTAAATGTTATAAGACCTTGAATATCGACAGTTTTAATTACTATAACAATTTTTTCCCAATAAATATCGTTTTATTTTTTTTACAGGTGACAAAAACTTATAATTTTTGTTTGTGTTGTAAGTTTATGCATTTCGGTTAAAGAAAAAGTATATTTCAGAATATCAGAAGTTTAATTTAGTGCCTAATACTTCCATAAATGATGAGAAATAGAGATTTTTTGAAAGGCACAGAATCAGCAATATAAAAAAGACCGTGGCATTTTCAATATAGATATGTTTGGCTCATATAGTTGCCAAATGCCCCATCTACCACCCTCTTCCAAGTCGGCATCGCCTTACCAAACATCCTGTTTAAGTGAAATAAAGGTAATGTGTGTATTACCGGCGAATCCGGCAAAAATTGAAAATTGGTCCCAACTGGAAATGGTGAATTTTATATGAAATGCTAGTCTGTTTACACCTTAATTTACCGCTTAGTTTTTTGTTACAAGCTTTTATTCAACTGCACGTGATTGTCCGTCACTAAAGCGGAAATGATAAAATGTAAGTAAAACTGAAACTGCTTGAAAACAAACTTTGATTAACAGGTACTAAAACGAAGAAAATAAATATTACTTGTTTTGATTGGGGCAGAACCGTAGTCCAATAAGTGCGGATGAGTGGAAGTTAACAAAGGCAAGTTAAAAATGATCTAATCAAACAAATAACATCATTTTATCAATGTTATCGACCTGACCTAAAAGCTTGTTGCGAGATATAAAGTAAAAAAGTAGTCGTTATTTTTCTCCAACTAAATATCTATTGATTTTTCGCACCTGGTATTCTTTTAGCGAAAATATACAGGATGAAGAAGTATCAAGTTTTGCGGTAATACCTTTACAGATTTTCATCATAATGAAATTATTTCTTGACAATTTTTTACATTATTTATTCTTTTTATGGTGTCCACCCTGTATATTTCTCATTAAACGTAGATCCCGTCCATTGGTTCGCTAACAGTAACGTTAACTGCCTACCAAATGTCATTCTTCTCCATCAAATAGTTTTGTAGATATAGCTCCAACAGACAGGCAGACTGACGAAATTGAAAGATCTTAATTTTCGTAATCTTACAGTCTGAAACATGAAAATTGGAGGAAATTCCGATTATTATTCCCTTACGAGGCCGGTCCAGGTCTACAGCGATGATTGGGGCAGAGAGCTCAAGCTCAACCCCTAATCATCCGAGAGCGTCATCTTTAGTCGAGAATATTGGCGCGATAATTCTTTTTCACGGTTATAATATTTCCCTTCGGTAAGTGACGGATGTAAAGATATTGTACTGAAACATATTTTGACAAAGTTCCTGTTGTCAAAAAATGGGAGGTATTTTATTTTAAATTTTACTTGTACAGTGTTTTACACTGTGCATATTCATTTATTGAATGTTCCATCTTTCAAACGAGGCGCAACGTCTAATGTGTCGATAGAGCAATTTTAAATGCGTACCTTGTATCTTGATAATGGCTCTCTTCAATTATAAAAAACAGTCAAGTAAGTCGACTCTTCTCTGAACAGATTTTTTTATTGAATAATTCACCAAGGCCTCACTGGGTAAGACAATTGACACACTGACCCGTCAGCATTTCGTATACGAAACCTTGAAAAACAACAGAAATGAGAGACAAGGTCGGAACGATGATATAAAAAGAAAGTGTTAATAAAATGTATACGGCTTTTATGTCTTATGTAAGCTGTTACATAAATTGGGGTCTATGTTACCGTCACGCATTGATGTAGCTCGTTATTATAATGATTATCAAAAGTTGAAGGTATAGGTATATGGTATAAATATTTATAAATAGAATGTTTGTTAATAGATACTCGGTTATCGTTGAAATATATAGGAAAATCAATGTTTAGACTCATTATTGCTCATTCCCATTGCCTATGGATCTGAATAATATGAGTACAGGGTTTCTAAAATAGGGGATATTTAAAAATAAGCTTATGTTTGTTGTTTGTGTGTAATATGAAGAGTGTGTTCGAAATAAGGGTTATAATTATGAGAACCAATTCGACTCATTTGAAAAGCTTCAATAAATTCATTATATACCTCCTAAGCTTGGGACACAATGGGGTGTTTGCATTGGAAAAAAATATAATTTCAATAAATTCATTGTGTTCTAAATTCAGTTTTATTGCAATTTTGCCAAGTTCCATCTTCTTATTGGTGAAATTTAAATCTAATTAAATCCTTTAAGTATATACGTATTTAATGAGTAAATTTTTAACATTTGTGTTAAATTTTCGAAGTAAAACCCTATATTACAAAAACCTTAGTTGGTAAAGTGAATACTGGGTGGCCTAGTTTATATTGACACTCTTGTAGCTTTTGAATAGACGAAAGAATTCGTTTGAAAGTGACTGCAGTAATATGAATATGAGATAAAATTGCAATTTTTTTTTATATAAAGAGCGAAAATAGTCGCCTCAGGTTTCGATGAAATTTACACGAAAATCAATTTTTTAAATAGAACAACCTGTATTTTTTTCCTGTATTTGGATGCTACTGGCCAAAATACATATGAACCAACACTCGAATACTGTTTTGACTTTCAAAAAAAGTTTTTAAAATTTTTAGTTTTTATTATAGAAGACTGCGACTAAGTCAGAATTATTAAAAGTCGGTTTGTAAATACCCGTAAACTATTATCACCAGAGATCGGGAATTGTCTCGGTGACATAAAAGTCAGGGTTGGTTCTGCCGGCGCGGAAAGATTTTGAAGCAAGTAAGATACAATTTATCTAACCTTGTACTTTCTTAGGGAAATCCATAACATCTAAAGTTTATATGGTCAGTTTATTATAAACACTTACTCGAAGAGGAGGTAATGGGGGATATAACATTAAACTAAAACACACACGTGTATTTTTCGCTATCTTAAAGTAACCCACACGATCTATAACGAAAATATAAAAGTCTATAGCCTAAGAGCTGGCGTGATTTTTTCCCCATCATTTGTACCACCAAAGGATAAGCACATTAATGTCGAAATATGGTTTAAAGTGAACAAATCTCGCGTCTCACGTCTTCCGTTGCAAACAGGCAGCGTTTGGCCGGAGGCGGCTACTCAAATTTGTTTTTTTTTTTAACTCCTTGATTTGTACCACCTGCAGACCATGAAATTCGGCTTTAGGAATACAATTTGACCACAAAAGTGAAATGACAGACAATAAAGTCGGTAGCGTTTCTTAATTACAGCCAATAATAGGTTCCGCCGTGAACATCGTAGCGGTCTGTGAGTGCAAGCGAGATGAGTTCAGGCTCTCAAACGCGCAGCGGACAGAGAAGGATATGTTATTCCATTCAATGCATTGGACGCATGTTTAGTGGCTCTGTAAATAGATTTGTATGAAAATAAATATAAGCAAACATATGTTTTATTGAAACTTAACATTCAGTAATAAGAAAACTAAACATTATATACTATGAAATAAAAAATATGAAAATAATATTAATATAATAATATTGTAACATAAAATAAAATATTATAATAAAAGTAACAACAATATAAAAAAATAAAAATATATTTAATCTTCATCACTAGAGTCATCATAGGTTAGTAAATCATCACGTTCGTCATTATCCCGTTCTATGATGTCATCTAAATTTGGTGGACATCGCGGTCCAGTGAACCATTCTGTCACCACCCATTATCAAGCGGTTTATAAAAATTTGGTTGTTCACTACAAGCGTATCGCCATATTCCACACACTTGATTTATTCTTTTTATTTTTAACAAAAGTGCATCTTTACGTGGCGGAATTTAAGCAGCATCCAAATTTTAACTTTTTGTAATGGGTTTCTTCTTCCGGTTTGGGGCTTATAACTGTCCAAAAATATTTCGTAACGAGCTTTGTTGATGTTTCGTTGCTTGGATTTGCCATATAATGTACACACGAAATGTTCCGCAACAGCAATTTGATTATCTGTTAAAATTTCTCCAAAAAGTTTCTCAAAAAAATTGTTTGAAATTCCCTCGGAAATTCCCCATTCTTTTCCAAAACTTTTAAAAGTTTCAGTTTTTCCTTCCTTGCAAATGACGACGTATAATCTGAACCGGTAAATGCATGCAAGGCTGGCAAGGCTTTACAGAGACGATCGCTTATGTTAAAATCTGCGTTAACACTTAAATACCGCAATGTATTCTTGGAGCCTCTTCCTAAAATTAAAGCGATATATGAGTTCACAACTATTGCAATGACATACCCTAGGTACAGTTAGGTAGGTACCTGTTTCAATCCGAACTAAGAAGCCCCTGAAGTAATGGAAATCTCCCAAAAGAATTATAGGTACATCTTTATCGGACGTTTTAATTCCAATTTTCATTATTTCTGGAGGTAAATGTGACAAATGAGAAACCATTCGGTTGTCTGTTTCTTCGTGGTGACGCTTAAAATGTTCTGAAGATGTAAAGAACTCCGACCATACACAATAAAGAAAAGTAATGCTGCCGTTAATGAAATAATCAATGGTATTACAAGTAATATAAATCCCTTCGATTGCGGAGTTCAAAAAAACTGCTTATTTAATCTTAGTACTGGAAAAGTGGCCACCAATGAGACCAAAGATTTGTTATTAAATATAGAATCTATAGGGGAAAACGCCAGGGAACTAAGTGAGAGTGAAATTTTAACAGATAATCAAATTGTTGTTGCAGAACATTTCGTGTGTACATTATATGGAAAACTCAAGCAACGAAACATCAACAAAGCTCGTTACGAAATATTTTTGGACAGTTATAAGCATCAGACCGGAAAAATAAACCCACTACAAAAAGTAAAAAATGTGGATGCTGCTTCTGTAAAGATATACTTTTGTTAAAAATAAAAAGAATAAACCAAGTGTATGCAACATGGCGATACGCTTGTGATACGACAGGATGGTTCACTGGACCGCGATGTCCACCAAATTTAGATGACATCATAGCACGGGATAATGACGAATGTGATGATTTACTAACATTTATGATGACTCTAGTGATGAAGACTAAATATATTTTTATTTTTTTATATTGTTGTTACTTTGTTTATAATATTTTATTTTATGTTATCATGTTTTTATATTAATATTATTTTCATATTTTCTATTTCAGAGTGTATGTTTAGTTTTCTTATTACTGAATGTTAAGTTTCAATAAAATATATGTTCGCTTATATTTACTTTCATACAAATCTATTTACAGAGCCACTAAACATGCGTCCAATGTATTAAATCGAATAATGTATCCTTCTCTGTCCGCTGCGCGTTTGCGAGCATGAGCTCATCTCGCTTGCACTCACAGACAGCTACAATGTTTACGGCGGAACCTATTATTGGCTGTAATAAGAAACGCTATACCGACTTTTTTGTCTGCCATTTTACTTTTGTGGTCAAATTGTATTCCTAAAGCAGAATTTCATAGTCTGCAATTGCTACAAATCAAGGAGTTTTTGAAAAAAAAAAACGAATTTGAGTAGCCGCCTTCGGCCAAACGCTGCCAATTTACAACGGCAGACGTAGCGATATTTGTTCACTTTAAACCATATTTCAACATTAATGTACTTATCCTTTGGTACAAATGATGGGGAAGAAATCACGGCTACTATTATATTTGTTCTAAATGCTCTGAAGTTAACCTGCGCCGTCTGTCATTAAAAATCCGTTTATATGAGAAAAAAACCGCTCAACGTCAACAGATGTCATCGGAGCGTATTTAAATATGTAATTTCTTAAAGTTGTCATTGCCTGGTGTAGAAAGTAGTCTTACCTTAAGGTCTTTACTAGATGACATCGTTACAAATCGAGAATGGTTTTTAAACTCTTTGGAACTTTGTTTGAACCCTCTCGACGATTTCTCTAGATAATTGAAAAATATATTGCCGGAGATCGAACACGATGTTTATTGCATCAACTGCAGTAAATTTTGATACTGGCATATGTTGAAGGTCCCGTATGGCTAGAGGAATTCGCGAAATTCCGTGTATGGTCTTCAGATCTTGAACAGTTGGATCCATAATGCCTGTTGAGCCTGTGCAATAACAACTGCGTCATCTGGATTCAACTGCAGTATTACTAGTTTGACTTTTTCTAAATGGCAAAAATAGTATGATGCCGCCTCTAGCGAAGTTCCCCACTGTGTTATAATGGGCACTGGAGGTAATGGTGTATTTGGAAGTATTTCTTTAAATAACCATACACGATGCGGTGCTTTCAGGAAAACTTTCTTTACACTAGATATTAAGCTATCAACATTAGCGTAACACCCTCTAATAGTTTCGGTAACTCTATGAAGTCCATGTGCTACACATGTTACATGCAGCATATTTCGATATTTTCCTTCATAATTCGTCCTGCAGCTTTCACATAATTCACTCCATCAGTAAGAAATAATAAGATCTTGTCCTTATTTTCTACATATTTGTCACCCCATAACTTTTGTAGACTTGAATTCACGCGCTGAACCATTTTTGCTCCAATGCACCCACCAAAACATTTGCTACCTTCTCACCACAAGCATTGGTGGTTTCGTCCACACTAACCCAGATGTATTTCCAGTAAACTCATAAGAAATTTTTTATCTAACATTATCACACTCCGTTGATAATATTTTCTCCTGAGTGTCGTTTCCGACTGCACCTGAACGTTGTTATATTTGCCACTAATACAGTTTTCCAAACATTGTCTAGAAAGTGAATTATCTAGTTTTTACCAGGGTATGTTAAATCCCACTATCACTCCCACTAAATCTAAATTAAAACTGTGTTGACTATCACTATCAGCAGAGCCACTAGCACTAATATGCTTTTGTGAGGAAATGTGTCTATTAACATTTGTTTTAGGTGTCCTAGAAATTGTTTTGTTTCAACTACTACAATAAAAATCTGTTC
Organism: Stenurella melanura; assembly: GCA_963583905.1. Taxonomy (NCBI): domain Eukaryota; kingdom Metazoa; phylum Arthropoda; class Insecta; order Coleoptera; family Cerambycidae; genus Stenurella; species Stenurella melanura. The sequence continues at coordinate 53,142,343 of OY757316.1, read as the reverse complement.
TAACTGTAGTTCTGGGAAATCTCGAATCCACAAGTCTTTGCAGCGGAGAAGCACTAGACATGTTTGTATATCGCCGACTCTGTGTAATTTCACACCGTACATACGGCTAGATTTATACTATGGTTTGCAAAACTGCGATCTGGGATGGTCTACCCTTTCCCCTCCAAAACTATGAGCTTTAGACCCCATGTTATATAAGGTTTTTTTGTTTGTCTTGTCGTTCCCTACCACCAGTTTTTTTTAATGACATGAAACTAATTACACCCTGTATAATTAATTTAGCATTCTATTTCTTGAAACATTTTTTATGTATTAGTACTTAGCTTTGAAGGTACTTGGCTTCCTAATAGTATTTGTTGCAATCTGTGTGTGAAACACGTTTGTGTTGTTTGCTATTTTACTGCATTATATTTATTGCCATTTTTACACATTTATACATTAAATTATACATTTCCATACGTAGTGTTTCTTTAGATTTTTGTTTGTGCTGTTTCTCTTCCCCAAACTCTGTCAAATAACTTTGACTGGCGCCCAGAAGCTTATAATTATTAACATCAATTTTTTACGATAGCAAGTGACGGACGGCATAACATAATTCACGACCCGCCTCCGACAAAGTAACTGCCGCGCTAGGCGGATTCAATTCAGTGACCGTTGCCGACCATTAGACCTGGTCACATATAAATCCCATATGCGACACTGAAAAGGACAGCGATATTTTGTGCAACGCTAGCAGATATATATCCAGATTAATGAGCCGAGACTCATACACAGCTGAACGTCAACTAAAGAGTTTAGCTGCAATAAACGATTGAATTTTCGTAAGACGTACAGATTTCACTATTATTTTAAAAATAAGCCTTACAAATGATACAAAGAGGTAATGTAAGGAATTATGCGATGTAAGTAAATGTACAATATGATGCAGATATTATAATTATACGATTAAAATCCTGTATTACCTACTTCAATCAGGTACTAAAATTCCGATTCAGATTATCCGAATCATCCCGAGCATATTTAATCTTGACGTGTCAAATCCACAGTAGAAGTCCGAGGTCATTGGCGGCATTTCTGCTAGATCAAAGGAGTGTCGCATATTTGATTTATATGTGACCCGGGTGTGTTTCACTGTCGTCATATATAAAGAAACTGTAAAATTTTTAGCATTTTTCATATAGGTATGTTTGGTCATATAGATGCCAAATTACCTCCATACTTCCCTGTTCGGAGTCAGTATCGCTTTGCTAAACACTCTGTATAATGAGAACGGTATAGTTAGATCTTATTTAAGTGAGAAATTAATAACAAGCCAACTCTACATAGACCTAAACGGACCTATTTCTTTATTTTATTATTATTATCGTTGTATTATCTTGTCAATAAACCATTGTCATTTGTTTGCATACCTGATCTTACTAAGATTAAATGAAAGTTGGCAATTCGGTCGGCAGCCTTTCCAGTTTTCCGAGAAATAAATTTGGCGAGAATTTTTCTCGTAATGATTTTACCGGGTGTTCCCAATATTTGTTTTAAATACTTAGCTTATATAAAAATGAATCACCCTAATATACACTTTATAAAACGTCGAAAATACGAGTATACATTTCTGAGTGCTTTTTTGAGCTATACATTTTCAGTCCCTTGCAAAATTTTTATTTAAGCCATAGACTGAACGTAAAAACTGAAAATCGGAAATAGTTGCCGAATTTTGAGGGGTTCCAGCAAGCATACATATGTGAACTTCTAGAGGATGGAAAAGAGAATCGAGAAAATATAATTCCTCCGTAATGAACTTGTTCAGGGTTTGGATTAAGTTTACTGTACTAATAAGGCATATCACATACAGATTTAAGAATTAATAAAGTACATAAGCATATTTGACTTATTAGATTAATAGCTTTTAGATTGTTAAAGTTTCCCGACAGTTGATGTTAGGTTTACTTAATTATATAATGGATCAAGACGATTTATTGTATTTGGCCTTGTCTGTTAAATTAAGGATATTACTTAGGAGAAAAAAACAACAGTGGGCAACGGAAAAATTGTGGAGTGCGATGCGGTGAAGCTTTTATCAGTAAACTTCCCCTAATTTTTCAATGCCAATTATTTCACTTCCCATTATTTTCAGGCTGAGTTGTCTTTTATATATTTCTAAGTTGCTTTGGTTGGCCAAAATTAGAGTTTTTCATGATCACTTATGACTGTTTTAAAAAAATATAGTCGACCATGGCAAGTCCGAGAATAATAATTTCAATTTCCGGAAATACCGGACTTATATCAGCATGTCCTATACCTGACATATTCACTTTTTTATTCATGCACAGTTTTTTTGTTGAAAATTTTAATTTATCAAAAAAGAAAACATAGGAGCCTATGAAACAATTGAAACAATAAAAAATAGCCGTGCCGTCCATTGATGGTATCAAATGGATGAAGCATCAGTACATTCAACAAATGCTGTAAATTAAAGACTGAGAGGTTGTCTCAAGACAGATGATGGGGCCATATAACTAACTTCTTTGGCCTCCTGGATCACCGGATTTAATACAAGTAGGTTTTTATTTACAGGGGCGAGTTAAGATTCTAGTTTATCAAACTGCACCCGCGTCTAAGGAAGACTTGAGATTAAATATAACACAAGCCATGAATGAGATTGGTGGAAATTAAATCAGAAATGCTACCACAGCTGTCCAGCGCCGGATTATTGAGTATTTAAACCAAAATGACGCACATATTGAGCATTTTCTGTGTTATACATAGTTAGTAGTTAATTGCCATTTTATGCTAGATCAAGTATTTCCAAAATAACGTCAAATTGAACTAGGTAGGTAGATATCTACATAGTATGTTGTACTAAATACTTACCTATGTTTAGTTGCTATTTTTTGTTCTTTTGTTTCTATTGTTTCAATTGTTTACAATACAGATTCAAGTGATAATACTGATTACCCAAAAGAATTACAGAATAAGTTATGTTTGTTGCTTCCTTAGACTAGGGTTGCTTCATCAGTGGCTTTAATGCTTAGTTGGCAACCCAAATATTCCCAAATAAAGTAACTATATTGCATCTGCAATGCAATCAAATTAGAACACGCGCTAATTCAATGCAATGAAAAATATTGCCATCAGCTGATGGAAATAGCTCAATGTACGCATGCGTGCAATAAAAATTAGCATGCAACGTGCAATATTGCATTAATGTAAACTGGCTTTTAGGTATAGGGCATGCAGATAACAGCCCACCTCTTTAATTTTACATCGATTGGCACATGCTATTTGAGAAAATTGAGTTTTTGACATTTCTTTATTGTCATTTTCAAATAACCGCAGCAACCACTTGAAACTTGGTTGGGCCTATCGTGGCCACTTAAATGATCCCTTGAACTTTGGTGAATCGGTTGAAAAAAACTCATTTACCCTAGCTTGAAAGGTTTAAGAAATATGAATTTTTTAATGGACACTTGCGTCTCTATAACCTAAGAGAAAAATTGAGATATAACAAAAAGTATTACAGTACCGACAACCTGAACGTCGACTATTTCAGGGTACCAAACCTCAAACGTATATTCCATTTGCAAGTGGGAAACATGTTATTGTCCGCCTTAAAACAAAACAAATTTGAATCTGATGTCTAAAAAGAATTGGCAATTCGTAAACAGGTCCATATATGGAATACGTTATTCAGTTTATCGTTTAGTTGTTTTGAGTGGTTAAGCATAACAATACTCCATAAAATTCCAAATTCTAACCTTATAGAAAAGAAAACTATTTAAAAATCTTGGGAAAAGCTTACGTCTATTGTATGTCAGACTATAATTTAATTTAATTTTTTGTTCGCTTTTTATTATGCTTTTTGCGAGGTATTTTATGTTTTGCGTCTAATGTATTGTATTGTTCCGGTCTCTAAGGACGTTTGACCCTTAAAAACACCCGTTTCCGGGTACCAGATAACATTTTTGAAATTATCAGCGGGTAATTTGTCACAACGATTCTTAATGGTGAACCAAGCAGAAGTAAAAATAAATCTAAAATATCAAGACTTTTACCATAGAGCACGCTAGTATTTAAATTTTTACAATGGTATTGTCTTTGTCGGTGCTCGTACCTAGTACTCGATTGACAGTGTGACTAAAAACTAAATCAGAAACTTCTTTATTTTTATTTCATTCCTCCTTGTACTGTTTTATAGCATTCTTTAGATCAATGCTGATGGTTCTTGAAACTTTATATCTTTGTTGAAACCCATGCAATTTTCATACAGCCAGCCAAAACTTTTTTGCCATTGATTACACAGCCACACAACCATGTTTACTATATGTTTTTGGGGTCGCTGGATCCGAATCCTAGGTCTATTTAACTCCATGACATCAAGATTTTGCCCTAACATCAAGAAATCCATAATTTAAGCGATTTCGACATATCTTCACATAAATCGCCGTAACATTTTTTAGACTAAAATGACCGCCTCTCTTTTTGTACTAGATCGATTGCAAATTAAGTTTCCCCCAGTGTGGCACGATATTTTTTCGGCGCTTTTTAAGTGAGGTATCGGCCGCCAAAGTGAGAGGAACAAGGATTGCGCTTCTCGAGCGACACGGCCCAGCTTTGAGGGCCATTTCGGCCAAACTAAAGCTAGAAAAAGTCTGAAAAAAAATCAGGAGTACGTAAAAGGACGTGAGAAATCGATTGGCGTAAAGGAGGTCGGTGCGTGCTTTGATTTTCGAGATATGGTTGCTCGAAGTCACCGGAAGGTCGATTTTTCTTTACCGCTTCCCGAGACTATATCTTGAAAGCGAAACGAGATACAGAGCTGCTGTTTACGCCACATCATCAGATTGGAAATTTATTTTGCAATAGATCTAGTAAAAAGGAGAGAGGGTTCATCTTTGTCTGGACATGTCAAAATCATGTAAATTATGGATTCTTTGAGGTTATGGCAAAATCCTGATTTGATGGAGTTAAATAGACCTCAGATTCAGATTTAGCGACCCCAAAAACATATAGTAAATATGGTCAGACTATTGCACAGTTACTTAACTCAATTGACCGCCCCCAAAGCTTTTACTTTCCAGATGTATGAATTTAAAAAAAAAATCATTTTTTTTTAATATATTATATACCTACAGTAATGAAACATATATTCTTTATAGGATTTTGCAAACAGTGGAAAGAAAAGCTATCTATGAGAACTAAAGGAAAAACTATATATATAAATATTAATGAAATCTTTGCATTCTTTCGATAACCTGACTTCTGGTTATGCTACCAAGTGAAAATTCTTATCAGCCATTCTCATTTTAACACTAGCATCCAACCTAGTCCCCTACGGCTAAGCAGGCTAAACTAGTATCCACATGATCCCCTACGATATGTAAATTCAGTTAAAAATGAGAATAAAGGCCTGAAATTAATTTATTTACGTACCTTGTCTTTAAAAATTTTTTCATTCTAATGAATTACATTTTCATAAAATCTCATTCAGTTTATTGGAAATGCTTAGCCTTTGAAACGTTTTTCGTCCTTATTGATGACTCATCAGAAAAGCCCAAAGCCACTCATAACGATGTTCCTACAGTGTGACCCACTTAAGATCGCAACACCCCTGTATACTCGTTAATTGATGCTTGATAAACATTAAGTTTTGGTGGTGAAAAAAGATCGATAAGGTGATTTTTTAAACTTGGTAATATGTGATATATGTCAGTAGCGTGCGATTTTAAGGGGGATTGAAAAGCCGATTTTTCAAAAAAAAGTATTAGGAATTCTTTTAGAAAAAAAAAAATAGGAAGGTGTTCTTAAATTTATGTCTATGGGTTTTAAATGGCGCTCTTTACGTTGATGAAATCAAAATTTGAATAACAAATTCTATAAAACACTTTTTTTTTAAATCGGCTTTTGAAACCCACTTAAAATCGCACGCTACTGGCATGTGTCACATATTACCAAGTTCAAAGAATTACCTTATCGATCTTTTCTTACCACCAAAATTTGAAGTTGATCAAGCATCAATTAACGGGTATACAGGGGCGTTCCCAAGCAACATTTTTAGTCTTGTAAACAACTTACTTTTAGTCATGACGACCGTGTTACAACCCTTTTATGACCCGATTTGGACCGTTGAAAAGGGTTGTCACGACTTTTCATACAACTTTTATATGACTTAATTGGATGTCATAAAGAAGTCGTTACAAGGTCATGACAACCTTTATTAGGACCTTCATACGACCAAATAGTCTTAAAGGATTGAATGCGGTATTGTCGCATAAAGGTTGTTATATAGTCATTATAAGGTCATAACAATCTGATCTGACTTCGATATGATCTATGGTCTGATTCTGTAAGCATGCGTGTTTGTGAATTTCGTTCAAACACGACAACAGAACAGAACGAGTCAGCATGTACTGTAAATATTTTGCCTATACGTATGTCTTGTATTAATTCGTTTACAATACGGAAAATAAAAGTTCAGCAACCAAACTGCTAAGTATGAACCATGTGTTATTTAAGAAAATGTTAAATATCTAATTCGATTATCTAGCAATGTTATGATGCCAAAACTACTGGGGATTAATTTTTACTGTAAAAGTGACTAAGATACCCCAAGAAACACAACGTGCCCTCAGAATAATGAAAATGAACAGAAAATTTGAGAATTCAAGAAAAATAAAGGATTTTTAAATATTAGTTTCAATGGGCTACAATGTGCACACATTTGCAGAGAATAAAAGAAATGTCCAAAAAACACATTTTCTAGTCAAACTTATATGTAAAAAGCCTACAAATTAAATTTTAAGTTTTAGTATTTTTGACTGTCAAAGATGGACGCCAAATTTGGTTGAAATTCCAACAGAAAATATGGCCGACACTACTTATGACCTAATAGTTATAAATTTGTATGTGAAACTACCAAGCAGATGTAAGACTGTTTTTAAATTACTCTGAAGTCATTTTATATTTTAGATACGAACATAGAGTCTTATTCACCATAGAGTAGTAACGATATAGACTGCCCAATGGCGTGTTCACACCGTTCGCGTTCCCGTGACTCAATTGTCGTTTCATATGATTATAATGTCATTTTGCATGCTTTAAACTACCTTGTGTTAGTCTGTTAGTAAAGTAGGAGAGTGAACGTCTCTTACTCCTATAAAATTTAAAGATGAATGTTACAAGAGATTGGTGTAAATATAAACAGCCAGGGACCTATAGAAGGGCAGTTAAGAGAAATATAGATAAAATACGCAGTGACAATGTGGTTACACAAGAAATCTGTGAGAGAAACTCGGTTAAAAACAAACCAAATGAATCCGCCTGTAGTGTTAGACAGTATCGATACTTTTTTATATCGATATTGATATCGATACTTGAATTAAGGATCGAATAAATATTTGATAAAACTAGCCAGTTAGCCACTATTTTTGTGTTGTTTTAGTCTTGAATATCGGTCAATACCTAATCGATTCTATTTATAATACTTTCTGACGTTTTATGCAATTATCAATAAGTACCTAATCGAACAGAATAATTATTTCGAATATAAGTGTATTTCGAATAAGCGCTAACATTGACATTTGATATTTTTATTCGCGAATCGTATCGAGGTCGTATGAACCTCTATTACAACTGTCACTTTTTTGAGTGTAGTGTTTATGTTTATGGATCGTATCGAGATCGTATTGATTATTGGTATAACTTCTGTTACTATTATCAATATTTGGACGCCATGTTTTCATTTGTGGGTCATATGGAAGTCGTATTCAAAATCAATATAACCAATTTTATGACTCCCCTCCATTTCAGGTACTATCTCCTGTCAAGGTCCTATTAAAGTCTTATCATGTTTTTTAATGATTTTAATATAACTGTCTTCCTACAAGGTCATCATGAGGTCACGTTATTTTATTTAACGACCTTTATACAACTATATTCGTTAAGTCGTGTTAGGCGTTTTATTGTAGATTATATCAACCTCTTTACAACCTCATAACGACCTCTTAGAGACCATTCACCGTAGCGTCTAATTAGTCGTCTTATACATAACATATAACCGTCATGCGACGTGGAATTTTGATAGTCGCGAGTATAACCTTATAACGACCTTCATACGATCTACAGTCGTTAACATTATTTTAAAAACCATTTTACGACCATTGTACAACTAATTGGGCATGTAGACTAAAAATTATAACTCAAAATGTTGCTTGGGTTGCGATCTTAAGTGGGTCACACTGTATATTTTTTTTTCTTATTTTGTTATAAAATCAATTCAGTCTAGTGCAATGCATAATTCTGAACAAAAAATGAGGAATAGATTTTTTTATTTGGGAATCCGTTTTACAAATAAAAATTAGTTTTGGTTGAAAAAATTGTATTTTTGACAGCCACTATCTCAAACACCTTTGAACCCACTACGATGCAATCTTGTACAAAGGGGTTTCTAAAGGTGCTGATTAAGAATGCCTTCCTATTTTTTTTCTAAAAAAATCCCTAATACTTTTTTTTGAAAAATCGGCTTTTCAAACCCCCTTAAAATCGCACGCTACTGACATATATCACATATTACCAGGTTTAAAAAATCACCTTATCGATCTTTTCTTACCACCAAAATTTGATGTTAATCAAGCATCAATTAACGGGTATACAGGGGTGTTGCGATCTTAAGTGGGTCACACTGTATAAAGCTTTTAAAATAGTAACATATATGAAAGTACAGAGGAAAATGTTATTTAATTACTGTTTGTATTTTATTTCATACTGACCGTTGTTTTGTACCGGAAACTGCTCGTAGTTGATTAAAATGCAATATCGGGCAAATCATTCGAAACAAAATATTAATGGAAAGCCTATGCTTTCTGTAATACGCCGCCACTGTCTAATTACAGAAAAATTGATATATAACAATTAGGTGTTTTCACAAATTTTAAATTCACTTTCACTGTGAAGATAATGCTTTATTATAGTTAAAAACACTTGAATTTTGAGAAACAGTCGAATAATACCTTAAAATAAGCCATTTTAATTTTGCATTAAAAGTTTTTCGCCAAAAACACTACATCAATTCACTACACTCATGGCGTCATCAGTTATATTGTCAGTGTCATTTTGTGTTATAAACCCATTATTTTGCAGATGAATTTCCTAAAGTAGCTTTTAAAAATCCCGTATTAGGTAGGCGTTACTTATTTAATCACATGTAAAACGTAAGTAAAGTGAATAAAATGTTGTGTTTAACAATTTTTAAACGCGATTTAAGAAACTAATATAACCGATGACGTCACCGCGTGTTTTGCGAACTCGTTCAATTACTAAAACTCTCTGTTATTTATTTGTTGAAATTTTAATTTGATGGACGACAGATTGCTGTTTAAATATCAATAAGTGCTTTAGTATAACAAGTACTTCATTTTAATAATATCAAAAAAGCAAACTTGCACATAGTGAAGGCACCTAATTCGTCGGAAAATATGTTTGTTCTATAAGTGTTTTATAGTTATAAATATGATTTTAAGATGGACGCCATAATGTTATTTATGTTTGAACTATTTTTATAGCGGCCATTTTGGACTTTGAAATAAAAATAATTCAAAAATAAAAATTATTGTGATATAACCATTTTAGTAACAATCTATTATTGTGAAACAAGTCGTTAGTTACGCCGCCATGACACATACAATCTATATGCCTTTGTAATATTTTAAAACTATTTTAAGAATTATTATTGTCTGAAAATACATTTAAAAAATAAATATCTTATGTTGTTGCTGCTGTACACAACAAAAAAGTGTCAATGGAAATAATTACACAATTCTTATAGCAATGTTTTGTCGTAATTTGAATACTTTTACAGTTATCGTCTACTAATTTTTTCAATCCTGTGAAAACGTTTATACAATTATTTTACGCTTTGTCTAGGCCCCCGGTACCGGTAACCATTTTTATCCCGGTATAAATAACAATGTCACAGTTATAATAAACTCATTTTGAGCAGTGGAATGTTTTGTTTGCAAAATTTTGAGGTAGGTCAAAGTAGTCCGTTGAAAGTCAGTACGTGGCATCCGAGAAGGGCAAGGAAAATTGCGTCGTTTTTGTAATTGAAAGTAAATTGCGAAAACGGCGCATGCTCCTTGCCCCTATCGGATACCACGACTGACTTTCAATAGACGACCTTGACCTACCTCAAAATTTTGCACACAAAACATTGTTCCTCTGTTCAAAATGACTTACTTTATAATCAGTTATTAAAGTTCATAATTACTCCAAAATGCAACAAATTTGCGTAAATACATCTCATTTCTTACATACTGCCGGGATAAAATTGGTTACCGGTACCGGGAGCCTAGGCACATATTTTATTATGGCACACCTGTGAGAGTGCCATAATAAAATAGATTAAAAAACTATTTTGTTTTATAAACTGTGCCCATTATGCATCTATAAGCGTTGTATAAACGTTGTAAAAATGTTTATATCAACAATCTGAATTTATAAAAAATGTTCTGTAAACATTCTTTCAGTAATGAAACATATTCTTTATCGGATTTTGCAAACAGCGGAAAAAAATATCTATGGGAACTAAAATAAAAACTATTTGTAAAATTATTGATACAATCTGCATTCTGGTTATTCTAGCAATTAAAATCCTAAAATCAATTTGTCTTATTGGACAATTCTCATTCTAACACTAATTTCTACACAGTCCCCTACGGCTATGAATAAATCAATATCCACATAACCCCCTACGGCCATGAAGATTCAGTTAAAATGAGAACAAAGGCCTAAAATGAATTTATTTACATGCCTCGTCTTTTGGGAAGTTTCTCATTCAAATGGATTACATTTTCATGAAATCTATCATTCTGTTTTTTGAAAATGCTGAGCCTTTGAAACGTTGTTCGCCCTTATTCTGAGCTCATCAGAAAGGCACAAAGCCACTAACACGATGTTCCATACAAAATCCAAGACAATTAACAACTTTTTGACTTTGTTTGACATTGACTGAATGAAAAAAACAGATTTCCACCTATGTGTTACCTAGCTAGTAATGGAGCCTATATAATAATAATAAATAATAATAATAAACGGCTTTATTCAAAGAGTGTAGATGTACATTTACAAGTACATTACAAATGGCAATTTACAAAGCGAAGTTTAGCCATGTGGCTATTCTTAGACTTAACCTTATAAATCACTTACCTAACTAATTACGTTAAAAATAAAACATTAAAATACAAAAATACAATACAATATTGCAATAATCCAATGTAATAGGGGGACGGTATACACTTTATAAAATATATTTATAGAAATACTAAAAAATTAATTACTCAAAATAACTAAATAAGAGAATCGATCATAAAACACTGCAAAATGGTGCCCAAGAATATATTCTAGTTTTTGTTGAAATTAATGAACCAGGCTTTGATTTTTTTACGGAAAGTATTAACTGTCGATAGATTTTTACTTCCACATCCACGTAGTGGATTGGAAGTATAGTAATCGCAAAAAAATTTTCAAAAATTTTTATTCGTGAAATAGGTTTAGAATATTGAAACATTCTTTATAGGATTTTGCAAACAGCAGAAAAAATAACTATCTATAACTAAAAGAAAAACTATGTGTAGAAATATTAATGAAATCTTTGCATTCTTTTGATAACCTGAATTCTGGTTATGCTAGCAAATTAAAATCCTAAAATGAATTTGTCTAATTTCTTATTTGACAATTCTCATTCTAACACTAGCATCCACATAGTCCCCTACGGCCATGCAGATTAAACTAGTATCCACATAACCCCCTACGATTATGAAGATTCATTTTTAACGTATATGGTAGAAACCAACTCCTCAAACTTTTCTATGACATCTACTCCAAATATTATTCAAATTCTATAACCAATAATTTCCACATACTAGACTGCAAATATAGTCAAGATGTTTCCTTTAAAGTGACTTGGACGAATAATCTGGATGTGGAAGTAGTGATTCCTTAGGCAGCGGTTTTATACATAGGATCAATAGAGTTATATAAGGCTGCGGATGTGTAAGAAAAGTTACGTTGGAAGAGTGCTGTACGATGTTGTGGCACTGTTAGCGCGTACCGATGTCTGATGTTTACAGTATGTACTGACGATCTGAAAATTAACTTGTCTCTCAAGTACCTTGGAACAGAATATTTTTTTAAATAAAATAAAAAAACTGCATAGTGACATTTAACGAGTTGTTCCATCTTTAACCAACGCAACAGTCTTGCAAAACGGCAGGCGGTAAAAATACATAAAATTGCAATAATTGAATACAGGCACGACTAAAATTTCACAAAGTTTTTTACGTTGTTTAAAGTTCAAGATATGCCTTTTGCATATATACCTAGTACTTTTAGCCGGGAGTCACATTTTTGTAAAAGAATTTTTATGTGCTGCAGAAAACGAAATTTTTATACATGTTTAAAAGTGAATTATTACTTCCACATCCACGTAGTGGATTGGAAGTATAGTAATCGCAAAAAAATTTTCAAAAATTTTTATTCGTGAAATAGGTTTAGAATGTCATGAAACGTCGAGATTTTAAATTTGAGCGAAAAAAAAATTTTCTGTCTGTCTGTCGGTCTGTCTGTCTGTAACTTTTTTTGTCCGCACGCTTTCTCCGGAACGGTTTAAGATATTGACCTGAAATTTTGTACACGTATATATTATAACGAGATCTGGAACTGGATTGTTTTTTGAGGAAATCCGGTGAAGGGTTGGGGGTTAAATAGGGGTAAATAGGGGGAAATAAGTAAAGCAAGCTTGTAAGAGTACAGAAACTTGAAATTCGGTGTATGTACTAGAAGTTAAGGCCTCAGATTTTTTGATAATATTTTTCAACCCCCCACCACCCCTACCCCATTAATGGGGTTGATAAAATAAAGTTGAGATATTCATTTGAAATTTCGTACACGTATGTATTATAACGATGTCTAGAATTAGATTATATTTTGGGATGATTCCGTTGAAGGGTTGGGGGTTAATTTGGGGTAAATAGAGGAATATAAGTAAAACAATTTGGTAAGAGTACAGAAACTTGAAATTCGGTGTATGTACTAGAAGCCAAAGCGTCAGATTTTTTAATAATATTTTTCAACCCCCACCACCCCTACTCCAATTTGAAAAGGGTTGATAAAATAAAATTGAGATATTCATTTGAAATTTTCTACACGTATGTATCTGGAACTAGATTATATTTTGAGATAATTCCGTTGAAGGGTTGGGGGTTAAATAGGGGTAAATAGGGGAAAATAAATAAAGCAAGCTGGTAAGACTACAGAAACTTGAAATTCGGTGTATGTACTAGAAGCCAAGGTCTCAGATTATTTATAATATTTTTCAACCCCCACCAACCCCTACTTCATTATTAAAAGGGTTGATAAAATAAAATCGAGATATTCATTTGAAATTTGGTACACGTATGAATTATAACGACATCTGGAACTAGATTATACTTTGAGATGATTCCGTTGAAGGGTTGGGGGTTATTTAGGGGTCAATAGGGGGAAATAAGTAAAGCAAGCTGGTATGAGTACAGAAACTTGAAATTCGGTGTATGTACAAGAAGTTTAGGCCTCAGATTTTTTTATAATATTTTTCAACCCCCCACCACCCCTACCCCATTAATGGGGTTGACAAAATAAAGTTGAGATATTCATTTGAAATTTCGTACACGTATGTATTATAACGACGTCTGGAATTAGTTTATATTTTGAGATGATTCCGTTGAAGGGTTGGGGGTTAATTTGGGGTAAATAGAGGAATATAAGTAAAAAGTTGGTAAGACCACAGAAACTTGAAATTCGGTGTATGTACTAGAAGCCACAGCGTCAGATTTTCTTATAATATTTTTCAACCCAACCACCCCTACTCCAATATGAAAAGGGTTGATAAAATAAAATTGAGATATTCATTTGAAATTTGGTACACGTATGTAGTATAACGACGTCTGAAACTAGATCATAATTTGAGATGATGCCGTTGAAGGGTTGGGGGTTAAATAGGGGCAAATAGGGGGAAATCAGTAAAGCAAGCTGGTAAGACTACAGAAATTTGGGATTCGGTGTATATACTAGAAACCGAGGCCTCAGATTTCTTTCTAATATTTTTCAAACTCTACCACCTCCGCTTCATTATTAATGGGATTGATAACATCAAATTGAGATATTCACTTGAAAGTTAGTACACGTATGTATTGTAGTGACATCTGATTGAGATGACTCCGTTGAGGTGGTAGGTTGTAAATAGTGGAAAATAAGTACGGTAAACTAGAAACTTCATTTTTAACGTATATGGTAGAAACCAACTCCTCAAACTTTTCTATGACATCTACCCCAAATATTATTAAAATTCTATGACCAATAATTTCCACATACTAGAGTGCAAATATAGTCAAGATGTTTCCTTTAAAGTGACTTGGACGAATAATCTGGATGTGGAAGTAGTGATTCCTTAGGCAGCGGATTTTTTTGTTTGCTTGTACTTGTAATGAAACATATTCTTTATAGGATTTTGCAAACAGCAGAACAAAATATCTATGAGAACTAAAAAAAAACTATTATTAAAATCATTGATTTACAATCTTTGCATTCTTTCGATAACCTGAATTCTGGTTATGCTAGCAATTAAAATCCTAAAATCAATTTGTCTTTCTTATAGGACAATTCTCATTCTAACACTAGTTTCTACACTATGCAGAATAAATCAGTATTCTTTCAGCTTCTATAAAACATCAAATTGCTAGTTGGGATGCAGTTGCCTATCACCATTTCTACCTAATTTCGGCTATTACTCATGAGCTGTCGGCCTCCAGCCCCTAGGGGGCGTAACGCGTAACAATATTTTCGATAAAATAATCATACAACTATTATACAATCATTTAATGTAATAATAACAATGCTCACCTGTCCTGCGTAAAACACAAAGGCGTTTTCTAATTCATAATTCTGTTTTTTTTATGGTTCGTTTATTCAAGACATTACAAAAAGACTCCCGCCTTAAATCGTATTGGATGCATAATTTATCTGTAAGGAATTTGAAATTTTCTCTCGTAAGAACCTGATACACTTATGACATATATTATGCGCAACATTTAATATATTTAATTAAAACAGAGCCTGAATAGGAAAAGAGAAATTAAATACTTTGCATTTGCATTGTTATTGTTATAATAGTTAAATATATATTGCTACCAATCATAATAGTAACAATACTAATTTATAATACTTATAAGCGCAAGAACTTTCCAAATGTAAATATATGCTTTAATTTGATCTGACAAATTGAATTTAATTTGGCACGCCTATTTTGGAGACAATATCACACTGATGTGTTAAGAAAATGTAAATGTACAAAATATTCAATCATATTACGTGGTTCCGCATAGTTTCTTTAATAAGTATTTTCTGTGGCCTTTATTTTCTCTGTCTTGCCATTAAAAATTCGTGTAATAATTATCTAAAACATGGATAAATTTGTTTCTAACAAACTTCGAATAAAGGAGGTGGAATTGTAGTCAATGGGTTTGTTCGACATTTTTTTTATTTCATAAATCGAAAGTGCAAGTATAAATTAATGGATCTGCAAAAAATCAGAATCTTATTCGCACGTTAATATCTTAAAAACTATTACAAATCTCCATCTTGCGAAAATGGGGCGTGGCCAGGCGCTACGTCACTATACGCATAGACTCAGCGATCTCAATAGACTTGATGCTCCTTACTTGTTATAATTATAAGTGTTTTCGAAGTATTATTTGTTTTGCTTACAACTTGACAGTAGGGGAGTACAATTTGGTGAAATGTCAAAAAATTACAATTTTCTCTCGCTCCTGCCGGGACGAATTTTTGATTTTGACCCTGCAATTTACGATTAGAATTCATCGCCGACCTTCTCCTTTCCGTAGACATATAGAACGAACTTCCACTCGACGTATTTATTTAGTTACCAGCGTTTAAAAATTCCATGTTTTTCGACTTTTCAGGTTAAGTTTGAAAGGTCCCAGAAAGCCATTTTTCTTACGTCACTTGCGTATAGTGACGTCACAAATGAGCGCTCGGTTTTTGCATCTATTACTAACTTCAACTCCTTATATTTCGAGAACGGAAAAAGTTAATAATACGAAATTTTAAGTGTATAATGATAATATCGAGTACTATATGAAAAAGTATAAAAACCATATAAAAGGATATCATGGAACAAGCCCATTGTACATAGGTCTACATGAGAAAATGTCGACAAGTATCTGAGATACTCCCCTCCACTAAATGTGCATTTAGTCGAGTCGGTTTTTACCTCGCAACCCAGTTATAATGAATGGATTTTCATGATTTTTTTGCATTGAGTTTCTAATATTGAGTACAAAAAAGTTTACCCTTTAAAAATTGCCGATTTTACTTGGGGTTGGTGCCCACCCCCTCTAGAAGGGTGTGCAAAAAACTAAAATAGTAGCCACCGAATCTAATATAGAATCATATTGTAAGAGAAAAAGGTGGTTTACAATTTTTCATGGGAATTTATATTTTCCAAGTTATAACAATATGAAGATTACGATTTTAACTTTAAAAAATTGGTACTGGAGACTGTTTTTCGTAAATAAATCTTACATTTATGGAACTGCTGCATTGGAAGTCCTTCTGGACTTGCCACCACTACACATTTATCCAAGGAGAAGCTCGGTCAGTGTTGCATAGGCTAATCCAAGGCCCTATTTCTATAAGGTAACAGCGTGGAACAGAACATCAGAAGTTATAGTAAGAGCTGAAGGCGAATCCCATTCTGGGAATGCCCACGAACACCACAGTACCAAAGTATAACTTTTATAAGAATTTCAAAGTTAAAATACCAGACAGGGAAGACTGGACAAACGGTTCTCCAGTACCGGCACAAACAGTCTGGTATACAGACGGCTCTAAGCCAGAACAGGGAGTCGGAGCTGGGATTTATGGGATAAGGTCAAAAACGAAAATCCCCACCAAGTCAAGGAAAACATGCCACAGTATTCCAGGCTGAAGCGGTCGCAATACAGTGGTGCGCAAAAGGAATTATAAGGCAGGGAACTGTTAATCAGTCGATCACCATTTTTTTCGATAGTAAGGCTGCGCTAAAAGCAATCGGTTGCATGCAAGTCGAATCCAAACTTGTATGGGACTGCATAAACCTTATAGACCTAGGAAGTCAGAATAAAGTGGCCGTGGCTTGGGTACCAGAACACAAGAGACACAAGGGAAATGAAAAGGCTGATGAACTGACCAAAGAAGGCGCGTGTAACGCCCTTATTTTACCAGAATCCTTTTGTGGTGTGGCTATGCCATGTATACGAGCATCCATTAACAAATGGGTGCAAGCTAAATCTCTAAAATGGTGGAAATTTCTCACGACAGAGACAGGCCAAAGAGTTAATTAAAGAACGATCGGCCAAATTTACGGAGGACCTATTATGCCAAACCGGAAAAACCATTAGAATAATAGTGGGTCTTCTAATCGGTCACTGCCGACTTAATAGACATCTAAGTCTGATGAGTCTGGCAGAGGACGGAACATGCAGATTCTGCCAAGAGTCAGAGGAAACCTCAATCCATGTGTTGTACTATTATGAAGGCCTTGCTAGACTGAGATTCCAACTACTTGGTGAGGAAAAACCAACAGCTGACAGCTACACTAAGGGGCCCTTATCAAGGCTGTGGAGTCCGATACAAAGGACAGAGCTGGATAAGGAGCTCTAAGGAAAATAAACAGGAGCACCACAATAGATCCATAGGGGTCGCGGTGGTCAAGGCCAATTAGCCAGCTCCCCCTTCCTAATCTAATGTAATCTTCATGGAAAAAGTGGTAGGGGAAGTGTGGGAACAGTGTCACACTTTTTTTTTATGCTCTCATATTTACTATGTGTACCCTAATTGGCATGCACACATAGATTAATATTGACACATACAGTTTAATGTAAGTCCACGAAGTAGTTTTATTCTAGACTTTTATACAACTAGTTAAATAAAATAAAATGCAGTCATGTGTCAATTGTAACACTGTACCAGGAGTATGGGTACAGTGTTACATCCTTGGTAACAACGATGTTTGTAGGCAGTCAACAAAATTATTTTTACTAAAACGAAAGATTTTTAAATACTTTATTAAATAAACATTCATTTATAAAATATGGTATTATTATTCATGGATCTGAAGTCAATAAAAGTCCTACTTATATACAAAAAAATATAAAAAAAATCAACAAATAATTCTTCATTGAGAAAGTCGTTTTTTGTTTGTTTTTGGTCTCCGTGGCATATCTGAAAGAAAGACAAATAATACAAATATTTTAACTATGCAAGGAACAGTGTTACATGTGACAGTGTTCCCTACAAGAGAATGTAACACTGTTCCCAACTTCAACATCATTTCTAAAACCAAGCTACCGACTGAATAATTTATTTTAAGGTTATGTTGATTACAACACACTGAAGCCAATATATGTATCTAAATACTCCAGATACTGAGATATTAATAAAAATTTAGAAAACCAGTAAAATAGTGGGTCACAAAACTTTAAGGTAAATAGAAATTGTTCCTAAATAATAGTTTTTCTCACCTGATTTTACACGATTCTCAGAAGGCAGAATAAATATCACTGTAGCACAAGGCATATCTAAATATGCCATCTGTTGGCACTTTTGGTAAGTCAAATACAAGAACAAGGCGGCAAATTCAAATGTAACACTGTTCCCTGCGTAACACTGTTCGCACACGTCCCCTATGGTATAAAAAATGAGTTTATGAAATTACAAGTATTTTTTTTTGTTTATTTCTGTATGATGAATGCTTTTAAACATATAACAGTTTAAAAATGGCGCTCGGACGTTGATCAGTCGAGGTAATGTTTAAATCTCAAATATGTCAGGAACAATCAGTATGATGTAATGTTAAAAATACATATAAATGGCTTGAAGCACTCTTTGATATTATCTTTTTTTCTATCCGTACGGCTTGAAAAATAACGATGTTGTATTTAAAACAATGAGTGCTTTGTAATTTTCTTGAATAAAATATTTAGGATTTTACTGCTGTCATGGCCATATAATAGAAATTCAAAGAATCTGTACCGGTTTTTCTTATATAGTATTAACAACATGCTCTAATTTTGAGAGCTCCAATTTACCAAAAGTGTTGAAGAAATATGAGATTTAAATGTATTTCTTGCCAAAAGTTAAACCCCACATTTGTACCGTGATATTTCCGAAACTATTAATTCTACAAGTATATTAAAAAAACAAATTAATATATTGCTTCTTAAGCTTTATTTTTCTATATTGTCATATGTTCTTTTAATGCAATGCTCTTGCAGTTATTTAAATAAATAAGAATTTTTTTCAGCAAAATCATAAAATTTGTCTTAATTTATAGTTGGTATATTATTAAAAACGACTTTAAAAATGTCAAAAAATTAGAGAGTGTTAGTAACGCTGTATATTATTAATAGCTGGTACAGATTTTTTGATTTTCCATTATATGGTCAATGGCAGCAGGAAAATCCTAAAAATTGCAAAGCACTCATTATTTTGCACATAACATTGTTATCTTTCAAGCTGTACGGATAGGACAGGACAGGAAAAAATCATATAAAAGAGTACTTCAAGCCCTTTAATTTCTATTATGTGTAAGTATCTTTAATATCATAAGGAATTGTTGTCAAGGGAGTTGTTAGCATTAAAATTGCACAATATTCTTGTAAAAAATTTAAACGAAAAAATAGCAAAAAGAAATTCCCGTCATTGTGTTGAGCATTATAACGAGCTCAACCTTTTGTTACATAATTATGCCAAAGAAAAAACTATTTTCGAAATTGAATACAATACCCTCCCTCTTTCTCTAACCAAATGTTCTTATCCCAGCTTATCTAAAAGACGACGAGTTATCTGTCTAAAATACTTACTGTGAAAATGTCTCAAAAATCTCTCTAAAACAAGTGATAAACTAAGCGGAGCATTTTATGTTCCGTCCAAACAATATAAGTGCTCTTAATTAGAATCCCATACTTAGCATTTTTTCGGCAGAGGTCGCAGCCATTTTACATGCTGTAAAAGTTCTGAACAGTTTACCCACGTTTTTATATGCTCATATTCTCAATCAGTTTTAAAAAACTTATGATATTTTCCTGGTATTATAACATTCACCCAAATATTCCTACGTCACAATGGAATAATAATTGTCACCTTGGTAGAAAACCATCTCTATCATAAGTAGAATTAAACTTAATCATGGTAAATTCCCCACTCACCTATATAAAATTGGAATACGTGAAGATCCATACTATCCTTGTGGCGCAATCGGTGAAGTAAAGCATGTTATGTTTAATTGTCCACTAACAGAACCTAAATCAAAACATTTCTTTAATTTCCTGCATGGTAATGGTTTTATTTCACCCATATACTTACCATACATTTTAAATATAAAAAATCATGATTTATTGAAAAATTCACAGATTTCGCAATCCTTGCAACCATCGGGGCATTGGAAATGATAACACCATATATAAAACATAAACTTTTTCAACTTTTTCCGGACTCGGCGTCGCCTCGTCGGGAAACAGCTACGATCGACTGTCGATTGCGACACCGTTGTATTTCAACCTTAAATGAAAACTGGTAACTTGACCCCCTGTGATATATGCAACCCATATTACATTTGCATATATCAGCCGTTGCATATACGACAGAGTCTCACTCGACCGCGACACCGCTGTCTTTTGACATTGAACGAAAACTCGACCCCCATATACGAACATAAACATTTCCAATGTTAAAAATTCATAGATTTCGCAATCCTTGCAACCATCGGGACATTGGAAATGATAACACCATACATAAAACATAAACTTATTCCGGAAACAGCTACGATCCGTCCCAAAAAAACATGATTTTAGGTACTTGTTACAAAAATAACTATTCGCTATTTGTCAAACTTTGTAAATTCAAGGCGACTACGATAGACGCTGATCACAACCGCATTATAACTTCATGTTCTCCGCTAATACTGTGCACACTTGCTCAGTATTGCGTCATCTGATCTCGACTCTTTCATCGTCGGCGGCCTTGGATACAACTCGTAACTTTGGCCCCATATCCGAACATTAACATTTCCAATGTTAAAAAGCGGTGGGACACCCCCCGCACCTCCCTTTCTTTGCCTGTGACTCTAATACTGCCTGCGGTACTGATAGTTATTAACAATTAGATAGCAAAATAAAAATCAACCCAACTAACCTAACCACCTAACCATCCCATGAAAGATTGAAATCATTATAGAAAAAAGAAGGAAAACATTTTCTGCCGTCAAATCAAACCTGAATTTGGGAAAAAATTCATTCATCGTTACAAAATAAAAATAAAAATTCGGCGATCCCAGGAGTTGACAAACAGCGTTGTAGCACGGAAGAAATAGTTCAACAGACAAGACGGTATGGAGAGAGCAAATTTTGTAGCATCGAGCCGGCCTTGTTGGACCGAGAGTTAACGACGCGTTACGAACATAGTGATTTTAATGATTTCAAGTTAATTTTGTGTTATTCTGTGGAAAAAGAGCGCGGGGACACCTCCCGCACCGCCCTTTTCATTGTCTCCGACGCTAATACGGCCTGCGGCACTAATAATTATTAACAATTCGATATCAGAATAAAAAACTACTAACCTAACCTAAAGAAATCATAGAAAAGAATTTGTGAAAAAATATATTAATCGTATTGAAACATTCTTTATAGGATTTTGCAAACAGCAGAAAAACTAACTATCTATAAAAGAAAAACTTTGTGTAGAAATATTAATGAAATCATTGCTTTCTTTCGATAACCTGAATTCTGGTTATGCTAGCAAGTTAAAATCCTAAAATGAATTTGTCTAATTTCTTATTTGACAATTCTCATTCTAACACTAGCATCCACACAGTCCCCTACGGCCATGCAGATTAAACTAGTATCCACATAACCCCCTACGATTATGAAGATTCAGTTAAAAATGAGAACAAAGACCTAAAATGAATTTATTTATCTACCTTGTCTTAAAAAATTTTTCATTCCAATGGATTACATTTTCATGAAATCTATCATTCTGTTTCCTGGAAATGCTTAGCCTTTGAAACGTTTTTCGCCCTTATTCTGGAGCTCATCAGAAAGACATAAAGCCATTCATAAAGATGTTTCATGCAAAACCAAGACAATTTCTATGAATAAGTGTGAAATGATTATATTTGACATTGACTGATAAAAACAACCTCACCTATCTATTAGCTAACTAGTATTGGAGCCTATATACTCTATGCATGTTTAAAAATGAATTATTATTTGTTTGCTTATAATTGTATTGAAACATTCTTTATAGGATTTTGCAAACAGCAGAAAAACTAACTATCTATAAAAGAAAAACTTTGTGTAGAAATATTAATGAAATCATTGCTTTCTTTCGATAACCTGAATTCTGGTTATGCTAGCAAGTTAAAATCCTAAAATGAATTTGTCTAATTTCTTATTTGACAATTCTCATTCTAACACTAGCATCCACACAGTCCCCTACGGCCATGCAGATTAAACTAGTATCCACATAACCCCCTACGATTATGAAGATTCAGTTAAAAATGAGAACAAAGACCTAAAATGAATTTATTTATCTACCTTGTCTTAAAAAATTTTTCATTCCAATGGATTACATTTCACACTTATTCATAGAAATTGTCTTGGTTTTGCATGAAACATCTTTATGAATGGCTTTATGTCTTTCTGATGAGCTCCAGAATAAGGGCGAAAAACGTTTCAAAGGCTAAGCATTTCCAGGAAACAGAATGATAGATTTCATGAAAATGTAATCCATTGGAATGAAAAATTTTTTAAGACAAGGTAGATAAATAAATTCATTTTAGGTCTTTGTTCTCATTTTTAACTGAATCTTCATAATCGTAGGGGGTTATGTGGATACTAGTTT
Source organism: Stenurella melanura (assembly GCA_963583905.1). NCBI lineage: Eukaryota > Metazoa > Arthropoda > Insecta > Coleoptera > Cerambycidae > Stenurella > Stenurella melanura. Next base: position 53,119,357 of record OY757316.1, on the reverse strand, counting down.
AATCTGCATGGCCGTAGGGGACTGTGTGGATGCTAGTGTTAGAATGAGAATTGTCAAATAAGAAATTAGACAAATTCATTTTAGGATTTTAACTTGCTAGCATAACCAGAATTCAGGTTATCGAAAGAAAGCAATGATTTCATTAATATTTCTACACAAAGTTTTTCTTTTATAGATAGTTAGTTTTTCTGCTGTTTGCAAAATCCTATAAAGAATGTTTCAATACAATTATAAGCAAACAAATAATAATTCATTTTTAAACATGCATAGAGTATATAGGCTCCAATACTAGTTAGCTAATAGATAGGTGAGGTTGTTTTTATCAGTCAATGTCAAATATAATCATTTCACACTTATTCATAGAAATTGTCTTGGTTTTGCATGAAACATCTTTATGAATGGCTTTATGTCTTTCTGATGAGCTCCAGAATAAGGGCGAAAAACGTTTCAAAGGCTAAGCATTTCCAGGAAACAGAATGATAGATTTCATGAAAATGTAATCCATTGGAATGAAAAATTTTTTAAGACAAGGTAGATAAATAAATTCATTTTAGGTCTTTGTTCTCATTTTTAACTGAATCTTCATAATCGTAGGGGGTTATGTGGATACTAGTTTAATCTGCATGGCCGTAGGGGACTGTGTGGATGCTAGTGTTAGAATGAGAATTGTCAAATAAGAAATTAGACAAATTCATTTTAGGATTTTAACTTGCTAGCATAACCAGAATTCAGGTTATCGAAAGAAAGCAATGATTTCATTAATATTTCTACACAAAGTTTTTCTTTTATAGATAGTTAGTTTTTCTGCTGTTTGCAAAATCCTATAAAGAATGTTTCAATACAATTATAAGCAAACAAATAATAATTCATTTTTAAACATGCATAGAGTATATAGGCTCCAATACTAGTTAGCTAATAGATAGGTGAGGTTGTTTTTATCAGTCAATGTCAAATATAATCATTTCACACTTATTCATAGAAATTGTCTTGGTTTTGCATGAAACATCTTTATGAATGGCTTTATGTCTTTCTGATGAGCTCCAGAATAAGGGCGAAAAACGTTTCAAAGGCTAAGCATTTCCAGGAAACAGAATGATAGATTTCATGAAAATGTAATCCATTGGAATGAAAAATTTTTTAAGACAAGGTAGATAAATAAATTCATTTTAGGTCTTTGTTCTCATTTTTAACTGAATCTTCATAATCGTAGGGGGTTATGTGGATACTAGTTTAATCTGCATGGCCGTAGGGGACTGTGTGGATGCTAGTGTTAGAATGAGAATTGTCAAATAAGAAATTAGACAAATTCATTTTAGGATTTTAACTTGCTAGCATAACCAGAATTCAGGTTATCGAAAGAAAGCAATGATTTCATTAATATTTCTACACAAAGTTTTTCTTTTATAGATAGTTAGTTTTTCTGCTGTTTGCAAAATCCTATAAAGAATGTTTCAATACAATTATAAGCAAACAAATAATAATTCATTTTTAAACATGCATAGAGTATATAGGCTCCAATACTAGTTAGCTAATAGATAGGTGAGGTTGTTTTTATCAGTCAATGTCAAATATAATCATTTCACACTTATTCATAGAAATTGTCTTGGTTTTGCATGAAACATCTTTATGAATGGCTTTATGTCTTTCTGATGAGCTCCAGAATAAGGGCGAAAAACGTTTCAAAGGCTAAGCATTTCCAGGAAACAGAATGATAGATTTCATGAAAATGTAATCCATTGGAATGAAAAATTTTTTAAGACAAGGTAGATAAATAAATTCATTTTAGGTCTTTGTTCTCATTTTTAACTGAATCTTCATAATCGTAGGGGGTTATGTGGATACTAGTTTAATCTGCATGGCCGTAGGGGACTGTGTGGATGCTAGTGTTAGAATGAGAATTGTCAAATAAGAAATTAGACAAATTCATTTTAGGATTTTAACTTGCTAGCATAACCAGAATTCAGGTTATCGAAAGAAAGCAATGATTTCATTAATATTTCTACACAAAGTTTTTCTTTTATAGATAGTTAGTTTTTCTGCTGTTTGCAAAATCCTATAAAGAATGTTTCAATACAATTATAAGCAAACAAATAATAATTCATTTTTAAACATGCATAGAGTATATAGGCTCCAATACTAGTTAGCTAATAGATAGGTGAGGTTGTTTTTATCAGTCAATGTCAAATATAATCATTTCACACTTATTCATAGAAATTGTCTTGGTTTTGCATGAAACATCTTTATGAATGGCTTTATGTCTTTCTGATGAGCTCCAGAATAAGGGCGAAAAACGTTTCAAAGGCTAAGCATTTCCAGGAAACAGAATGATAGATTTCATGAAAATGTAATCCATTGGAATGAAAAATTTTTTAAGACAAGGTAGATAAATAAATTCATTTTAGGTCTTTGTTCTCATTTTTAACTGAATCTTCATAATCGTAGGGGGTTATGTGGATACTAGTTTAATCTGCATGGCCGTAGGGGACTGTGTGGATGCTAGTGTTAGAATGAGAATTGTCAAATAAGAAATTAGACAAATTCATTTTAGGATTTTAACTTGCTAGCATAACCAGAATTCAGGTTATCGAAAGAAAGCAATGATTTCATTAATATTTCTACACAAAGTTTTTCTTTTATAGATAGTTAGTTTTTCTGCTGTTTGCAAAATCCTATAAAGAATGTTTCAATACAATTATAAGCAAACAAATAATAATTCATTTTTAAATATTAATCGTCACAAAATTAAAGAAAGAAAATTCAGCAGGCATAGGAGTTTGAACCCGGGACCTTTCGCAGCGCAATCGAGAACATTACCTATGCGCCAACCGTACGGCTGATGATGAACACTAGAGCAAGGAATAGATAGTGAGACAAATGATATCACGCTTCTTTTCTCGTCCGCTTCAGCACCACTAATGCGTCCCGGCTTGATGCTACAAGATTTGCTCTCTCCGTGCCGCCTTTTGTTGAAGAGGTGGTCCAATATCGATTGGCGCTGACCGACTACACTGCATCGCTTCCCACATAGTAACAGGCTCTCGCTCAGTACTACATCGTCTGACCTTGATACTTTCATGTCGACGGCCTTGGAAAACACTCATAACTTTTGTCCTTTACGCGAACATTAACATTTCCAATGTTAAAACTTGTCTCTTTCTTCTTTGATGCCAACATTGACATTTAGGTGTCTTATCCAAAACCCTTGTTTTAATCCCTTTGTTTATTAAGTGCTTCCAACCGTGGCCCACCTGTGTTCGTCTTATTAAATGCCCTGAAAAGCCCCTGGGCGAGAAGTGACTCCTCCTTGTTTTAATTCCTCACTAACATTCATTAGTAGCGCAAGAAAGTCTGTATTTATTTATTTATTTATTTATTTATTTATTTATTTATTTATTTTAACTTACATAATTTGCTATACTTTATACTAGCAAAATTGAAACTAAAAGCCGGCAAAAACAATCGGCAACTCTTTGTTGTACATGGGCGGAGGTAAATAGAAATGCTTGTCATAAGAAAATGTTAGAATTTTTTGAAAATTGTATTAATTTTTATTATTTTTGTTTATTAGATAGGCTATTTTTGTTCATTTCGCCAATAATATATTTTTGAAGTATTATATCAGTTTTAGATATAAAGTCTAAATATTTAAATTTATTGGATTTAGTTTTAAAGTTATCCCATAATATATTGAAATATGTTATTGCTCAGCAAGGACCAACGAGAATATCCTTGCCAAGATGAGGGAATGACGCAGGTTAGATTAGCGAGGGGCAAGGGTGTTATATAGTAAAAAATAAAATTTAAGTTTCTTCTAAAATAAAAATAAAAATGTAAGTTTCTTAACCAAAGCAAAGAATTAGTGCAACAAAAATAAATATTTGTATTGATAAAACATAAATAAAAACAAAATTACAGGAATTTCCATATTTTTTTCTCTCATCAATTTTAAAATGTCTTTCTTTCTTGTACTGGTATTTGGTATTTTATTTAATATTCGCAGAATACTTTTTTTCTATAAAATAAAGAAAAAGCAGCCACACGCGGCTGTCATCTAGGTCTACACATGACGTAGCACTTGCCGATTCTAATGAGTCAACCTGTCTTTTAGTAAGCTTGGTCAAATTCATTTTATGGGTACCAGACACATCCCGAAACCGTTTCCGCTGGATGTCGTGTCCCTTTAAATTGGAGTTTACAGCTGTCTTCGTCTATTTCGTCTTCTCCGTCTGACTATCCTATCTTGTTAATTGTCTAGTCTTTCATAGAAGTGTCTAATGAATTATCAAGACATGAAATCATATACCATAAACATTATAACGAAATCGAGTTAGACACTACTATGTTTTTTTACCACTATATTTGCACAAAACGTGACTGCAGTTTCAACTCTTTAGGTCATTTTCAAACGATGATTCAACTAAGAATGAAATACAAAAGATTTGGTCCCTATTTAAATATGTTTCTAGAATTAAACAGGGTTGAAACTGCAGTCACGTTTTGTACAAATATAGTGGAAAAAAACATAGAAGTGTTTTACTCGATTTCGTTATAATTGTGGATTACCACAGAGTAACGGCTTCCTTAATCAATTTCTTACCATAAACATTGATTATCAAGATTATCAGATTTAAGAACAAAAATCCATTGCTTTGTGTTGTAATATTGTACCTAGTTCATCACTCAATTGTGTTTAATTTTTATTCGATTATGTCTTGATAATTAAAGTGTGAATCACACGATATGTAGATAATTCTCATAGAGAAATATTCTTGAGATTCCGCACTAATTATGTATTTGGAATTCCGCCTTCGAAAGTCAAATAATAATCGAACGGGGTAGACATCTTTTAATTGTAACATCGTCATTGCATGATTATAAGCAAGTTATATGTTGATAGCGGGAAAATGTTGAAATTCGTTTTATGAAAGTATTTGGTGCTGTTGCTTAACAGAGATTAAACATGTTTTATCTGTGAATGCCCGTTTTATCTGAATTATTTGTGTCTTTAATTATTGATACACATTTTGATTTCATCTAACAGGAATTTTATAAGCGCACGAACTTCTTTTACTAATTTTCACAAGCAGTAAATGCCATTGTTAGAATTAGACCATTAACAATACACTGGCTTGGTCTACGTTAGAAATTTTGGGTTCACAGTACTTAAAGATATGCGACGTTTGTCACTGACAAGATAAAAACAAAAATTAGTTAGTAAGAATATACAGGATGTGTCTGGGAATCATGTCAATAATTCAGGAGCGTGGACATAGGTCAGAACAGTACCAGTACCTACATGAAATAGATTTTCTACTTACGACCCTCCGCTACTGAGGTACAAGTAAAGTAAAGTTCTAAAAATATTTATTTATTCTTTTGTCTTTTTATTCATAATATCTTTGCAGACCTAGTGTAACTTATGGATGATCCTTCGCTTTTGATACGCGTTTACTGATTAATGTAAGCGTAGGTGTATTGGATCTGTGTGTGTGTGTGTGTACAAGAGGTCTGTTGAGTGTAGAAAGCGGCAGCTCGTTGCTGCACCGAATTTTCCGATGTCAAGTTTTCCGGCTCTGATATGCACATACAAAGAGCTGCCGCGATTGAGCTTGCGGAAATTATCATTATTCAGTGGAAACTAACCGCCCACCAATTTTCAGCACGGCAGCTCAATGGCAAGGTGAGTTTTCCGTGGAAAAAAGAGTTCCCCGACCGTGGAAGGGAAGAGCAAAGAGTTGCCGCTATTTTCTATCTGTAGATGCTTTTCTTTTACCATTAAGTACGTGCTGATCAATTTTCAGCGTGGCAGCTCAATGCCAAAGCAAGTTTTCCGATCACAAAAGAGAAGAGCAAAGATTTGGCGGATTTTCTTTCTGTGGATGTTTTTATTTTACCAATAGGTACCTGTTGACTAATTTTCAGTGCGGCAGCTCAATGCCAAGGCGAGTTTTCCAGGGGTAAATCAGTTTTCCATCCACAAAAGAGAAGAGCAAAGAACTGCAGCGATTTTCTTTCTGTGGATGCTTTTCTTTTACCATTAAGTACGTGCTGACCAATTTTCAGTGCGGCAGCTCAATGCCAAGGTGAGTTTTCCGACCGCAAAAGAGAAGAGTGAAGAGCTGGCGGGATTTTCTTTCTGTAGATGTTTTTCTTTTACCAGTAGATACGTGTACAATTTTCAGTGCGGCAGCTCAATGCCAAGGTGAGTTTTCTGACCGCAAAAGAGAAGAACAAAGAGCTGGCGGGATTTTGTTTCTGTGGATGATTTTCTTTTACCAGTGCAATTTTCAGCCCGGTAATTCAATGCCAAGGCGAGTTTCCGGGCAAGAAAGAGTTTTTCGGCATCCACAGAAAGAGAAAGGCGGCAGCTCTTTGCTATTCTCTTTTGCGGCCGGAAAACTCGCCTTGGCATTGAATTGGCGCGCTGAAAATTGGTCATCACCAATTATTGGGAAAAGAAACCATTCACAGAAAGAAAATCCCGGCAGCTCTTTGCACTTCTCTTTTGCGGCCGGAAAACTCTTCCCCCTGGAAATCTCGCCTTGGCATTGAGCAACCGCGCTGACAATTGGTCAACAGATACCTGTTGGTAAAAGAAAAGCATCCACAGGAAGAAAATTCCGTCAGCTCTTTGCTGTTTTATTTATTTATTTATTTAATTGCCTTATATTTGTATTAACGTTCTGGCGAAGTTTAGCTAATGCTACTCTACCACTTAACCAGGACGGCGAAATGAGATGCGGTCACCCATCCAAGTAATGGACTCGACCAACGTGACTTAACTTCACCGATCGAGATCTCGCCACTTTTTACTTTACTTTTACTTTAACAGATTTATTATATATTGAAAGGGTACAAACATTGCCTCCTTGGACCGCGATCCGGAGCCAACCAGACAACCACGGCGCGTGACGTCGCACTGAAACCGGTACCGTACCTCTTCTCTTTTGCGGTTGAAAAACTCGCCTTGTCATTAAGCTGCCGCGCTGAAAATTGGTCAACACGTACTTAATGGTAACAGAAAAGGATCCGCAAAAAAAATCGCGGCAGCTCTTTGCTGCTACGCCTTTGCGGCCGGAATACTCCTTTCGCTCGTGGAAAACTCGCCATGACAAATCGGATAATTTATCCCTATAATATTTCGAGCCTGCCGTCAATAAACCCAATTTAGATCCGTTAAATTTTATATTTATATGAATCGGAGAAAATATTTTAATTTTTTTAAGTTACCAAAAAAATTTACTTAAACTAACATATCTGTTTGTATCATGTGTCGGCTACTGCTTCTATAATTTTTTCTTTTAAGGATATTTTGCTTTGCTTTAAATGTCTCCATAAAGAAATCAAGTGGGGTAAATGGGGGTGACTGATGCCAACAATTTTTTGAGAACGTTTGTTCTCATACACACACTAAAACACAATCATATTTTGTTAACTCCTTTAATAATGGCGTGGAGATGTTGAAGGTGATGGTGGAAGTGGCAGATGTGATAAAAGAAACTTGTGGCATTGATTTTCTACATCAAATCCTAAGTTTCTGGACTCCCAACAAACATTTTTTGTTTTATAAGAGTAACCGTCCTATTACCGACACCGAGTTATATACATTCAAGTGATATAATGCAAGACTGGGAATAGTTCTGTTACTCCTATAAACCGCTTATAATGCTTAAATGGAGAATCATATAAAGGTAACAGACACCAATATTTAGTCACGCTATACACCTCAAGGTTGCAGAACAGTAAGTAACAGAAACAGATCAGTAACTGCTATATCACTTTTTTATATAACCATTTTCCATAAATATTGTTGATAGAAATATATCCGTTACCACTAAAAAACTTGTTATTAACACCTCTCTCTCTCTCACTTATAATGTCTCATCTCTTTCCTAGAGATCCTATACCAACTGACACAATAATAATGTGGTAATGAAATTAAATGATGTAGGTACCTACATGGGTATACTGGAAATTTTGCACTGATAAAGGTGCGTGTTACTAAATTTACTTTTTAAATTGGCTTCTGACATCCACAAAGATCAAATGTTGGTGCGAATAAATTATTATTGTAAAATATGACCCTTATACTTCGGAAAAAACTGTGGGCATCTAAAATGTTAAGCAATTAAGAAAAAAAAATATATGACTATTTTAATGACACATTTTTTTAGAAAATAATACAGAAATATGTTTTGTACATGCAATTATGACTAATTGCACTTCATTTGTTACGAAATTTTGAGTTTTTAATACACATTTTTTAATTTTAAATAATGATTACTCATTGCCGTAAGATGGCTGCCAAACTTATGGCCGATGTTTTATTATCAACAGTTAATGTATTTTAAGAAATGTAATATAACTTTAAGCTTTGTTATAAATATTGGTTACTTTAATATAACTGTTCGAAATATTACATATCTTTAAATTTTATTAGGCAACTCTTGGTAATTTTATAACACCATCAGTAGACATTTTTTTGCGATTAATTCGTGTAAATAATGGTGATTTGGCCTGCCATTGGCTGGAACAATTGTTATTTAATTTTCAACCAATCACAGGCGTTTGCAGCAATGTCCTAGGATCTCTCGGAAAAACATTTGACAAACGTTTATTAAAAATGTTACATAGTGCTTTTAAAGCGTTCTGCTTTATATTAAACATGTTTGCCCACATCCTTAATTCGTTACGCATCTTTTCATTTTTCTCATCGTCTGTTTCCAAATCATGCAACTGAGAAAACTCATCATCATCTTCTAGTTCAGTAAACCACTTATTTCTGTTTTCATAATGTTCAACAGTATTAACCTCTTCTTGTTCAGTAGTAAGCCGCTTTTTCTTACTTGTGACCTCCTCAGTATCATTATCAACATTATCAACCGTGACATTATTCTGTTTTTCATTGCCAAAAGGAACGTTTTCTGTATATTGTCCACCAGAACGTTTGACTTCCAGTCCTGCAGTTCTTTCATTCTTTTCAGTTTCTTAAATTTCAAAGGCATAATTTTTTGGAACTGAATTCAAGAGGATTGAAAAGTTTTTTTAAACTTTCCGGTGAAATGTGCTGCTGTATTTTATTTTCTTCCAGTTTTGTAATGCCAAATTCATTATTAAACATTTTGTTTGCTCTTGCCAATTACTTTACAAAACATAACCTATAATCAACTAATAAATTTTTAAGTCTTATAGTATCTACTGGCGCTCTTGAGTTATATAAAGGTTGCACCTTGTTACTATCTGCAACTGATGTATATAATTGTAGCAACTAACACCACTATAAACCTAAACAATTAATAGTTATGTAATGTAGTAATTGTTACCCTTATATAACTTTATTATATACCATTTGGTAGCAACCACTTTAAGTTTTATAATGTAGTAACGGAAATATATATGTTACCATCTTATAGACCTGTAAGTAATAGTCATGCTATAAAACACTTATATAACTCCGCAACTACTTTAGTAACAGTATAAAACTTCGTAACATGATTATACAAATCTGTTACACTTATAGACCCTTTATAAAACTAATGGTCACCGCATGTTACTAGAAATGTTTGTTGGGCTATTACTAGCTTGCTTTATTCTTTTATATTTACTCCCCCATTCCTTCATCGAAGTTAGTTCAAAATATAATAAATCTATTTAAACAAAAAGGAATATTAAATCTTTTCGTTTACCATGCTTTCTATAATGTTTACTCCACTACGTTAATGTGGAAGTAAATGTACTTTACTCTTGTCACAATTTCACTTTTCGTTATGTGTTAATCTCACCGTACGAAATTTCGATATTCTGACAATGACTAAGACTTATTAGAATAGGCAAAACTTTTTACAAAGAATTACTTTTTCTCTTAAAATGCGAAATGAAAAATGTGTGTTGTTTATTGATCTCCACAACTAATAGAAACTTTCCTGTTTTTAATTACTGATTCTAAGGCACAAGTTTATAGTATCTAGAGGTCTAGGATCAATTTACTAATTATCTTAAAAATAAATCGTTGGTTCTATAAATATTTACATTTGAACTATTACGTGGGACAACAATGCATAATTTAAAATAAACAATGGAACGTGACAAAAAATTGTTGTTGTAGAAAAGTTGTATAGAAACGCTACTTAAAAATAACGACGATGTGTTGTGTCTATTTGTCTAATTGTTGTAATTATTGATGGTGATACATCTCGTGATACATATTTCATTTGCGTAATGAAAGCAAAACACCAACCTTATGAAATTTTCATTATTCTTTCCATACCTGCCAATTTCTAGTGTATTTTCATAAATCACAATCTTGCGGTGCCGTGATGTAATTTAAATTTTATTAAAGCATATTTTCCATATTAAAATGAATTATTCATGTGAAATTTGTCGGTGGTTGAATATAATTAAACCGTTTGCGGCGTTGCCAGATGAATTAAATACGAAGATTAAAAGCGCAGTGCAAATGCTTGTCTTTGTCTATTTAGCATTGCCTGCGTCTGCAATTTATCTTAATGCCTAATGTCAGCGGGTGAAAATCAAGAAATTATTATATTTAACTATTGTAGAATGGCGTCAAGAGGTAGGCGTGCGCTTAATTAATCTTCATGAGTTACATGAAGTTAAAAATTTAAACAAGTTTCAGAAAAAAGTTTTCCACAAAAAATATGAAAATAGTTAAAGATTGTTCACGCCAAATGAAAGAGAATGAAACGAGTAGTAAGTATAACCTGAATTTGCACAAACAGTGGCAGTAATAATCCAAATATTAAATTTGACAACATACTACAACTACTTGCGCTACCTTATAAGTTTTCTGTTTACATAAACTTTTCATTAAACAAAGTCTTCATCGTCCATTAATTCCTACATATTGTCGTGAAATTGTTCAGTCTTACTGTGTTAACTTTTAACAGAACCAGAACAACAACAAGAAAATGGGTGTGTAGAAAAGTGAAAATAGAAAATATTTTAAGGTTATGTTTATCTTGAACCAGGTTTAAACCCAGAAATTCGACAGCTTACATGAACCATGACAGGAAATGAACTAGGTTTAAAGCTGAACTTGGCTTGTACAACTCAACCTTAAATTTGAGCGTAGTTTAATCTTGAACCGGACGTGAACTTGGATTGTACAACCGGGCCTTAATTTTGAATGCGCAGCATCAATGTATCAAGATTAATCACTGGCATCTCATAACATCTCCTTAAAAAAAACTGAAGTTTAAGGTCTTCTCTATGCATAAAAGTTTGTCTGTCATTGAAAAATTGTATTTCACCATGCCAGACTTAATTTTGAAGCGCCGTGACGACGTTTTTTCTTTAAATAAGCTCTTACAAGGGCCGCGTAAAAACACTACCTTAATTCTTTTCTGTAGTTAAGTTTGAGGTCTCTTTTATGCATAAGAATTGGTCTGTCGGCGAAAAAATTTTTTGCACTACGGCAGACTTAATTTTTGTGCCGCGACCACATTTTTTATTTAAAAACTTTTGAAATTTTTCTTTAGTGTGGAAAACAATGTATTAGTATTAAGTATAAAAGCAACCATGAACTTGCTATGGTTACTTCTGAATGGTGTTATTTGACATTAGGAGTTCCACAAGGCTCCGTCTTGGGTCCTGTGCTATTTTTATTATATGTAAATAAATTGGATTCCATATCATCTAATACTCACTTTACGATGTATGCTGATGACACCTCTTTAATGGTATCAAATAAAACAGCTTGCTTAATAAACTAAGTTAATGGTTTTCTCAAAATTCATTATATTTTAGTGTCGAAAAAACCCAGGTCTTAAGATTTCATAATAGTCAAAAACAGAGTAAACAGTTAAATTTTAATATAAATGGGTCTTCTTTATGTACTGAAGCAGATACGGTCAAATTTCTAGGCTTCCACTTAGATAAAAATCTTAACTGGAAAGTTCATTGCGAAAATGTAATTTCAAGCCTTGCATCATTAACATCTTTATTTAGAAATATAAGAACAGTGCTAGGTACAGAACAACTTATCTGTTTATGTTGTGCACAAGTTGAATCTCGTTTAAGGTATGGTGTCTGCTTCTGGGGGAATTCGACTTTTGCTACTAATGTTTTCAAAGCTCAAAAACGTATTATAATTTGCATTGCCGGTGTTTCAAACACCAATTCATGCAGGGAAATTTTAAAAAAATATAAAATTTTAACTTTACCAGGTATATTCATTTTTGAAATGTGCACATATATGTATTTGAAATTCAAGAAGATTTTATATTAAATAGCCAGTACCATAATGTAAGCACGAGACAGAAATATAATATTCATGTTCCCTTTGCTAAATTAAACACAACTTTTAAATCTCTTTATTGTCTAAGGCCAAAATCTTTTAACTTGTTGCCGGATGATATAAAAATTATAAAAAATGAAAGACTGTTTAAAATGAAAGTAAAAGAATGTTTACTAAATAAATGTTTTTATTCTACATCGGATTTTTTGGGTACGCGTTAGTTTGTAAGTTTTATGTTTTTTTATGACTTTTCTTATTTTTTTCTTTCTAGAGAGAGAAAATGTAATCGTTTACTATGTTATTACTTTTACATTTTTATAAAAATTTGACACACCTAGTAAGTAAAAAATGTTGATTATTCCTATACAATCTTAAGGAAAGTTAAAATTGTTATTATTATGATTAAGTGTACTTCTCAGCCTAATGCTGGAAAAATTTAACCTATCCCTTGGATTTGCGATGTTATCGGGATTAGATTTTGTCGCCAGGAGAGAATTGACTCTATCCACCTTGATATTTTAAAACGATAAGAATTTTTTTACGATATAGCATGTCTGTAATACCACTGTCTTTTGCATAAGAGTTGTTATTCCGACAGGAAGACCTAGTGATACCGTGTTCCTCTTCAGATGAGTAGTGGCCACTCCTTCCACTGGTGTAATAATAGGGATTATTTGGACTTGGCGTGGGTGGGATACCAACATCTATTATCGTAGCTATTTTGTTCTTTTTATCAATTAGAAGTAGGTCTGGACGGTTGTAGTCTACGGTTCTATCTGTGAGTACTGTGCGATCCCAGTACAACAGAATTTCTTGGCTTTCAAGGACAGCATTAGGTAAGTATTTATAGTGTGGCTGCGGATTTTGATCAAATTGTATTTCAGGGCTAAATGGCGATGTAGAATTTTTGCAACTTGATCGTGGCGTCCAATATAATCACCATTTGCTAAAGCACTACATCCACAAGTAATATGCTCTATAGTTTCGCCAGACTGTCCACATCTTCTGCATTTATCCACTACGCTCTCTTTTAAGATATACTTTTCGTAGTTTCTCGTTCTTATTACTTATTATTACTTACTCCTGAATAGACACCGTGAAACCTTCTGTTGCAGGGTACAGCTGGCCCTTCCCTAAGAAACTAACCGAGAATTGCTTCTCCGTCGTGGCGCAAGCAAGCTGTGAGGGGTATTTGCCATGGAGTAATTTATTGTTCCGTGATTCGATCTTGTCGGCAATTGTTTGCAATGGAGGTTGGGTATTTCGGTTAGATAAGTCAAGAGGTGTATAAGAAATAGCGTGAATAGCGTTCGCAATTTCTCTTATTTTCGGGTGAGGATTGTTGAAAAAGTATTTACGTATCTTCATTTCTTGACTTTTACAGAGCTGCAAGATATTCATTAGTCCTCGTCCACCCTCTCGACGTGGAAGGTATAATCGCTCCACAGCAGATTTTGGGTGCTGTAGATTGAATTTCGTTAAGAGTCGTCGAGTTAAACGATTTAAATTCTCCAAGTCCGTGTTACTCCATTTGATTATTCCAAACGAGTATGTCACCGTTGAAACTGCCCACATATTGATGGCCTTAAAGATGTTTTTCGAGTTTAGCTTCCAGTTGAGTTTTATTATTATTATTATTATTTTTTTTTTCCGGTTAATCCGTTACCGGACAGGGCTTCCGTGTTTTCCGACCGATACCACACGGGAGCAATAATTACAGCCAGTGTTATTATTATCAAAAAATATATATAAAAATTAAGTCTGACAAATCAATTACCAAAAACTTGTCAGACAGACCAGTTGTAGTGGATAGGAGAGATCCTAAACTTCATTTTAAAGGAAGAATCAAGGAGGAGTTATGAAGTGTACTTTCATAAAAAAAATACTTTATAAAAAATTAAGTCTGTTGTCTAATTAATTAACAAAAATTGTTAGAGGGACCAATTTTTTCAAAAGTGATTCATTATTTACCACAAATTGAGAACATTTCAAGCAGGCGTTTTGAAATGTAAGATCATTTTAGCTAAATTCAAAAATTCATAAAAAATAACAATTAACAAATTTTTAATGGTCTGCCGGGCGTAACATAATATTTACATGTTTTGCAACCATTTTCACCTTATAAATTTGAGGGTTATCAGTTAAAATGTTGCCTCTTAAATTACAATAAAAATATCGGTGACCCATATTATTCATATATCATTAGAACTAGGTGTTCAGAAAGAACTCAATGAAAAATATTTTTCTTATGTATACCTACATAAGAAGAAAGTTACAAAATCAACTATTGATGTATTAACAACTTTCTGAATGTCATTCAAATCTCAATGCCATTCTAATCAATGCGAATATCGAAAAGTTCTGCACTTCTACACTACTAAATAGAATTATAACAGACGAAAGGATCCCGCACCAAATATATGAAATTTTGGATTTCCGTGGGTTTTTGATAGAACAGATGATCATTATGGATCCCTGATCAAAGAACTCGAAATCCGTCATTTAATATTTTCGGAACTACGGAGCGTAGAAGTGGCTAATTTTCATTATTTAATAATAGGACTTTAAGATACACTTTCTCAAGTACATTGTAGTTGAGAGCCTACTACAGAAACGCGCAATTGAGGGTTTTGAAGGATATGCTGACGATACGATCATCATAGTTAGGGGAAAGTATAACAGCATAGTCAGGGATCGATTACAAAAGGCACTGTACATGGTCAAAAAATGGACAAATGAGGAAAGGCTGAAAGTCAGCCCATCAAAAACCTACCCACATCATCTCATTCACCAGAAGAAGAAATCTGGAATGCTTAGATCCTTTAGTCCTTCAAGACACACAAATGCAGATGTCGGGAGAGGTCAAATATCTTGAAGTTATTATAGACCCCAGGCTTACTTGGAACCAACACCTAGACAGGTTGATACATAGATCAGTAGGCCTAGTGTATTGCACTGGATTTACACTAGCATTGTAAGACCCACCATTACGTACGCTGCTTTAGTCCAGATGCCAGAAACAACTCAGATCACAGCGACGAATTAGCTGAGCCGGGTACAAAGACTGGCGTGCTATGAAAAGCACCCCTTGGCAGCCTTGGAGACCCTATTAAGCCCCTCCCCAATTAGCATACTGATCCAGGAAGAGGCTATAATGGGGGCATGTAGGCTAAAAACTCAAATAACCCGAATCTCTACGAATCTAGCTCGGGAGAACATTTGAAGATAATTAACACTATGGAAGATCCTTTATTGAATGTCAGACTACATGATACCAAAAATTACTTTCAATATCACTAGACTGAAAGAAAGGACTGGTCAACAGGAGCTCCTGACACATTACGTATTGAATGAATGAATAGCATTTTATTTATCTAAAAAGATAACACATGGCAATAGTAAAATGATAAAGTAAATACAATAGTAGGTGCACTAATTTAGTGCATGTCTCCCAATAATGTACACATAATAATAATAATAATAATAATAATAATAATAATATATGACTAACCTACTAATTACATGAATAACATAAATAACATAATAATAAGTAATAATATAAACAGCTTACGAATAACATACACTTGCATTTTATATACACATATATACATATACATGCATATATGTACACACATAATATATCCATATCTATATTTACATATTTTCCTTTACATACTTAATAAGCTTTGATTTGAATAAACTAATGTTATTAACAGTTTTCAGGTGGTTGGGTAGAGAGTTATATTCAATAATACCTTTATGAAACAGGCTATTGTACGTGAGGGTGTTAGTTGTGTTATTTACATAACAGTTGTTTTTATTCCTAATGTTATAGGAATGGACTTCATTTACACTCATTAGCCTCGAGGATAAATAATCTGGTACCATCTTATTTAATATTTTGTAAATAAATAACATTGTTTGAATATACATATTCTTTTTTATATCGAGCCAACCTAATATTTACAATATTATGTTAATATGTGTAAATTAACTTACACCTAAGATAATACACATGGATTTATTTTGAAGAATCTGTAGCCTGTAACAGTTTGCTTGAGATACATATATAACTGACGAACAGTAGGTAAAATGGGGTAAAATAATACTGTTATATAATGTAACTTTAGTGTTTATAGAAATGTGTCGTCTACTAAGTCTATAAAAGTATCCTATCTTTTTTACCAATTTTTTTAGAAATGTGATCCACATGATTCTTAAATTTTAAATTCCTATCTATTAATAATCCCAGGTATTTAATGTCATCTTGAAAATCCAGCTCCTTATTGCCAATTTTGGCTTATTTGTAAATTACAAAAGTATTTATAAGCCCAGTCGGATCCTATAAACATACGCTTTGATTTTGCTTCATTTATTTTTAGCCTGTTTGCATTAAATTTTTGAGTAAGCCTATTTAAATCTTCATTAATAGTGGAAACCAAAATGTTATAATCTTCGTGGCTAAAGTAGATTAGTGTGTCATCTGCAAAGAGATGTATTTAACAATTGTCTAATACTTTACCCAAATCATTAATATAAAGGATAAATAACAGAGGACCAAGAACACTCCCTTGCGGGACTCCATTGTTGTTATAGCTGCTTTCAGAATATTGACATCATATTTTGTTTTTTGGCATCTAAATGATAAGTAACTTTCCAACCACATTAAAGTAGTGCCGGAAAATCCATACCTTTTAAGTTTTAAAATTAGCGAATGGCGATCAATTCTCTCAAAAGCTCTA
Organism: Stenurella melanura; assembly: GCA_963583905.1. NCBI lineage: Eukaryota > Metazoa > Arthropoda > Insecta > Coleoptera > Cerambycidae > Stenurella > Stenurella melanura. Next base: position 53,102,359 of record OY757316.1, on the reverse strand, counting down.
TTTAGGTCTATGAAGACAGCACATATGCCAAGTCCTTGACTTATGTCCTCCTTCCAATCAGATATTACACATGGTAATGCAGTCTCGCAAGAGTGTTTGTCTCTGAATTCTGACTGATATGTACAAAGCAAACCGTTACATTTTACATATTCTAGTATTTGATTATATACTACTAGTTCTAAGAGTTTTTCGCAAAATGGTAACATATTGATGGGGCGCATTTCTTGTGCTAAGTTTGTATTAGGCACTTTTGGGACCGGAATAATAATGGAAGTTTTAAATTTATCAGGCACAATACCTTTTTCTAAACTAAGGTTAATTAAATTCATTAAGGGATATCCTATGACATGAAAGAGTTCTTTTATTAATTTTAAGTCTATATCATCTATACCACCGTTTTTACTTTGACTATAGATAATTTCTTTTAATTCGTTTATCGACATCTGATTAAAGAAAGAAAAGGAAGACGAATATATATACGTATAGTATCTGTCAAAATAGTTGTATCATTATTATTATCAATGTCAGCTACAATTTCTTCAATACTTTTAACATAATAATTATTTAGCACTTTAGTAATGTGACTTGGCTTATGGTAATACGTATCATCACAAGCAATGCCAGAAATTGTTTGCTTTTAGCATCCTAATATGTGCTTTAGGTTAGACCCATTAATTTTGAATCATTTTTATTTTTGTCTATTGCATCATTATAGATTTTTTTTTTGTGTTATCTGTAGTTTTCGTTACTAAATTTCGACATTTTTTATATGCTACCTAGTCCTCGTTCATCCATCTATTATTCAACTTTATTTTAGTCTCTTTTAGTGGTGAGACTGTATCTAAGGTTATTATCAAATTATCAAGGAAAGCATTAAATACTGCATTTAAGTCCGTACGCGATATAGCAATATCTCCAATCTTTTACAATTAATAAATTTGATATTTTATCAAAATCTAATTTTCCTCATGTTAACTTGACCTGAAAACTGTTAACAATGTGGCCTGCAAAAATATGTACAATAGAGTGATCAGATATAACATAATTAGATCCACATTTACATTTATATTGGCAATATTCCCGAACACTAAGTCTATAGTCGTTTTACTAATATTTGTCACCCTAGTATAATCAGTTACAAACTGTTTGAAACCAATATTTTCAAACTTATTTCTCAAATTGCTTTTTATTGCATTATTCTCGTTTCAGTTGATATTAAAATCTACTACTAGTATATTGTAATTACAGTTTTTTTACCAAATTTGTCTCTCAAACCAACTAAAAAAATCATTAACAAAATCCTGAGCATTTCCACTAGGTGAACGGTAAACCGTTATTACCCAATAGGTGCTTTTGTCCATAGTGACATTCAATGACACTAAATAAAAATCCATTTGTTGTTTAAAAGTTTGAATATTTCGAAACTTTAAACCGTTTTTGATGTGTATCTGAACCCCCCCCCCCCCCCGTACGACTTGTTGAGTAGCAACGAACTACTTTATACCCCTGCAGTGTTATTTCACGATCTAAAAGATCATCTGTGATACAAGTTTCGGTAATACACAACAGATATGGCAGGTACTTAACTGCATGTTCAGATAGGGCCTGACCTGGTATACTGACGGGTCTAGGACAAACACAGGAGCTGCAGCTGGCATACACGGGGAAAGACCTAGACCAAGTATAAGCCTTTCCCTTGTGCAACACTGCACTGTATTCCAGTCAGAAATTTTAGCTATACTTGAATGTGTACCCGAGAATATAAATCGACAATATGTTAACTAGCAGATATCCATTGCATCAGGCAGTTAGACGGCACTTAGAGCACTGACCTCTAACAAAGTGTCATTCCGGCTGATATGGGACTGCCACGAAGAGCTTAAAATTGTGGGTGAGCAGAACAGAGTCAAATTACTCTGGGTGTCAGGACATTCCAGAACTGACGGCAATGAAGAAGCTAATGAACTTACTAGACAAAGAGCAGCTAATATATTCTACGCTCCAGAGATCACGCTTGGCATTTCCAAAAACTCCAGCCAAAGCCAGAAGAGCGATTAAAGACTGGGTCAAGAGTAAACGGAAACCACTGTGGAACATTCCAGGAAATGGACGTGACAAAATACTCGTCAAAGGTCCACGTGCAAAACAAACTCAAGAACCGCTCACAAGGAACAGGATGCAGTTAAGATTAGTAACAGAACTTTCCTGTAAAGAAGTACCCGAATGCAATCGAAACATTTGACGGCAACTTAGACTGCACACTATGCGGCAAGGAGCCGGAACAGACGAGCCCTGAGAGAGAGAAGAAAACTATATTGAAACAAATGTCATTCGACAGACTCACTGATCAAAGGTCCTTGTGAGTGCGATGTCCGTTATTTAATATTTTCGGGACTGCAGAGCGTAGAAGTGGCTAAATATCAGTATTAAGTATTAGCCACTTAATTTCTGTAGCTCCGAAAGGGGGCGCCCTAGGAAAAAAATCTACAGATGCCTTTAGTATTATTTCGACCGAAACTATATGCTCCGAAGTATTGCCGCCTACTTCTGGGACACCCTGTAAGTTGAAAGCGAAAGGTCAATGATAATGCCTGAGTTATGTAGTCGAATAAGCACGGCTTAACTCCGCCAGGCCAGGACGATAATATAATTATAACATTGAAAATATAGCATTTTGAAACGGCGTAAGTATATTATTATTTATGGTATAATCGTAGGAAATAATAATAATAATGAGTTCTATTTTAACTCATATCTTCTATAACTTAAACGCCCCTCTCTCAAAAATGAAATACTATGTACATATTAACTAATAATGCAGTTGTAATACATGCACTCACAGGGAGCTTGTCTTATGCCTATCTACTTCCAAAGAATGAAAGTACCTGTAATAATAGAAAATACGCAGATTGCAATAACAGTATTTTCTGGATATATCTTTAAATTGTTCAATATTTTCTTTGACTTATACAGGGTGCGGCAGAAAGAATGGGTGTTTTTGGGACGGGTGGTATACGCGAACGGAGAGCAGTAGAGCGTTGTGGATAAAATAGTCCAACTCGGGAAGATACGCCATTTGTGTCACAATGGGTATCTGGACGAGAAAATATTGTGTATTCGCAGCCGAGGAGTATTTGAAATCGGGCGAATCTGTGATTGTTTTGTTGTGCAACGGCGTTTCTGCCGACATTTCAATATCCGTCACCATGGTCCGATTCCAAACCGTGACACAAGCGTTAGATGGGTACAGAACATTTCAGAACGACTGTATCGGCAATGAATCAGAAACCTCGTAGTAGTCGAAGTGTAAGAACACTGCCTATCGTTGAAGGAGTCAGACTAGAGATCTTTCACAGCCCAGAGCGATCTGCAGCGGCGGATCTAACCGGGCGGCCAATGAGCAAATGCCACCTGGGCCCCTGTGCAAAAGGCCCCTCATAAAAAGTTAGGGAAAAAATTCTCTTTTGGAATTTCGAAGACAATACATCCATTGCTTGTATGCGATGTTAGTCCGGAGAGGGTTAAAGATCTCGAAATATATGCCCGCGTGCTCTACGAGAACACATGCAAGTGTCTAGGTAATCAGAAATGCGAAAGCTTCGAGTATGCATTACCTTGTAAATGTGTAATAAATTCGCGCAAGTCGAGAAATTGAAATATTTCGTGTTATTTTGTGAAAAAGAAAGGGGGACATCCCCACACCCCTCTTTTCCTTATCCGAGACGCTAATACTGCCTGCGGCGCTAATAATTATTAACAATTAGATATCAAAATAAAAACCTATAACCTAAAGAAATCACACGAAAGAATGAAATTATTATATAAAAAGAAGGAAAACCTACAAAAATCAGAAAAGAATTTGTGAAAAGATATATTAATCGTTACAAAATTTTAAAAAAACTCAGTGGGCGTAGGAATTTGATCTCGGGACCCTTCGCACCATAAGCGAAAGCGTTACTTGTGCGCTAACCATCTGGCTGAAGGTAAATACTAGAGCAAAGAAGAAATAGTCAGGCAAATGATATCACGTTTTGCACATGGTCGAAGTTTTCGCATTTCAGTTTCCCCAGACGCTTATTGGGTAACATTACATTCCAAAATTCAGTTCGACTGCGATACTTGATTGAGTAACAGTTAAGAAGTTCTGTGAAGGCTATTGTTTTTATCGACATCTGACGCCTCTGAAAAGTTGTTTACTATATTACTTTAACACTTTCTATATTTACCCTTATTATTATTCAAACTTGAGAAGGATGTTCCGTTATAAAAGGTTAGAAATTACGTTATATCCGTATTTTTTTACAAAATGTAGTCTTCAGCTACTGAATAGTAATTTATTTGTATTAAAATCTCAGTTAAAAAAAAACAGTCTATGAAGTAATGTACCTAGTATCTATTTCTTATACTTATGTGTTAATTTATTGGATTTTTACTCGCCCAGTTGTTAGAAAACGTCGCGTTAAAACAATGTCTGGAGAGAAAGCTTCTGACTGCCTTCTGGAGACTTCTGACAAACATCGACAAAGTTACTACAAAGTTTTAGACACGATGTGCAGTGAGTTACAGGAACGTGAAAATGGGTTTCAAGACGTTCAACGTTTTTGGATTTTTGAAGCCTAAAAAATTACAATACGCAAAATCAGACGATATGGACACTAGTATCAGCACCATAATAGAGAAATACCCTGGTTTTTTCATGACTGACCTCAAGTACGAACTACTTAGTTTTACTGACTTGTATTTCTCACAAAACCGTAAAGTTTCTAACGACAGTCCCCTACATTATTTGCGATTTATTGTTGAGAAAAATTTGGCAGATAGTTTTCCGGAGTGTAGTAGCTTGTTTAGATTATTTCTCACACTGCCTGTCACCACAGCAAGCGCCGAAAGAGCGATGAGTTCCCTAAAGAAAATTAAAAAGTATCGACGCTCTACTTTAGCTGAAGATACTCTAAACGACTACAGTATACTATTATATATAGAGAGGTCAGTTGCCAATAGAATAAATTTAGATGCTACTATTGAAGTATTTGCGGAACAAAAAGCCAGAAGATTTGCAATCGAATAAGCGAACATTGTGTTTTCCCTTTACCCTCCTCCATTTATTGTCTTATATTTATTATGATTATTTAGCTTGCATTATTTTAAATACTGTGTAATAAAAAATCTTCAACAATAAATATTACTAAACTATTCACACATATCTATATTTGTATATTTACGAATATAATTTATTTATTTAATTATATACCAAACATGGGGTAATTTTATACTGTAGATTATAAGTTATCATCCGAAAAAATGGGCCCTTCCAAGCGTTTGCCACCTGGGCCTTTTACCTTAGATCCGCCACTGGCGATCTGTCTGAAAACAAGCCGCAGCGTTCAGAGTTCTATCACTGATGCAGTCGTTCTGAAATTCTGAACCGATCTGATGATTGTGTCTCGTTTTGAAACCGGACCATAGTGTCGCTGCCGTCCTAAGGAAAAGCGTCCTATCTAGCATTTTATTAGTTTTGATATACTGAAAGTTTTAGCTTTTTAACTAAGACTACAGTATTCTTGTTTATAACACGTTCTGCAATCGCGGAACCGATATAACAGTTCTGCTATTCATGTTACTAAGCTAAAAAGTTTTATCTTGGAATTAAAGGCATATATGACTTATTTTTGGTACAATGCAATTAGGACATTTTGAATTATAAATATACTGTTATGAGCACTTAGAACAAACAATATAAGAGTTTTTCACCTTTTTGTTGCATATCGGCCATTTTTATCTAGAAAATAGTTAGAATACATGCAAATGGGACAGAAAATGTAATAACCTGAAAAATGCAATTTTTACAGATAGGACGTTTTTCCTTAGGACGATATTAAAATGTTGGCGGGAACGCCGTTGCACAACAAAATATTCACAGATTCGCCCGATTTCACATACTCCTCGACTGCAAACGCACAATGTTCGCTCGTCCAGGTAACCATTATGACTAACAAATGGCATACATCACCTAGTTGAACGACTTTATCTCCACTTCTCTCCGTTCGCGCACACCACCCGTTCCAAAAACATCCATCCTTTCTGCCGCACCCTGTATCTCAATTATTATTTTATTTTTTAATGTACTTTCTTTTATTGTTACAGGTAATATAATATGCAATATGAATACGCTTACGTATGCAGAACATGATATTGGATTTCTGTGGATTTAATAGAAGATTTTGTTAAGTACACGCCAGTTACAAATTTAATTTGTTTTTCTGCAAGTGAGGGAAATCATCAATGGTATGAATTATTCTATGAATCCGAGAAGCCATAAAATTCAAATTTGAAGACTTTAGAGAAGTCAATATACAGTATGTCTCACTTTCCATGACTCCCAATTCACAACGCCCTCATTAACAATGTGATTTTTTTAAATTTAGGTGGAAGGTGCTTACCCATCAGGAGATTCTGCCACGATAAAATATTTTAAAATCCACCTGTGGCGTCCGTCATTGTGAAGAAAAATGTACCTAATTTTCCAAAAAATATATTATGCAAAGTTTTAACTGTAAAACAATCTCGTAAATTTGTTCGTCGCATTTTAATAAGGTGGTCTACTTGCTGTTCGCGTAATAGAAAAATAACTCTTTCACACAATCTCCTGGTGGGTAACTACCTTCTACCCATTTTTTTTTAAATTGCGTTGTTCTTAGGGGAGCTGTGATATGGGAGTCATGAAAAATGACACATACTGTATATATAACGTCTGTTTGGATATAGTATATAGTATATTTCTGATTTTATTGGTAGGGGTGTAGGTGTACCCTGCCATTGAAATATTAATTAAATTGTTAACTGTTGAACGGCCGTTGAAAAATCCATGTTGGGTTATTGAATTACTGCTTTACATAAAAATAGAATGGTGTAAAAAAATATAGTTTTTTAAGTAACATAGTATAATCAAGTCTGTCGAATGCCTTGGAGAAATCAGCATAGACTATCAGTTTGAGACTGTCAATGGATTCCTAAATTCCTAAATAAATTGCACAACCTAGAGTAGGTTGGTCGTTATAAATCTTTCTGACATTATCAATTGGCAATATTGAAATCGATATAAAAATAGGAATGTAACGTAACAGTGGTTATACATTATACTGAAGTTTCTAAAGCCGATTGACTGAACCACGGTATCCTCTTAAACTAATTTGAGTTTCACGGCTTTTCGAATAACCTTATTGACTTTTTAAATCCTATCTAACTGATAGAAAGCAATATGCCGTATAACATGGTGTTAGGTTCATAGAAGTTTTAGCTATATCAGGAGTTCCACAAGGTTCAAACTTAGGTGCATTTTTTTTTCTTGTTTGTAAACGACATAACAGATAATCTTACTGTCGGTGATTTAAAAATCTTTTGTAAAGTTGCTTTGCACTGCAAAAGGATGTTGATCGTATTGATATGTTGTGTATAATAAAAAATTACCTTTAAATAAAGCAAAATGTAACGTTATGATATTTACAACAAAACAAATTATTGTCCTTTTCGATTATGAATCAAACAACCATACACTTTTACACTACACTAGATAGTCTAGCGATCCATAGATACCGATCATATTTAACTTCATAATATTTTACGTAACACCTACTCTGTGGGGAGTTATTTTAAGTATGCTTAATAGGCGCAACAATTTGTTTTACCTGTCATTTTCAAGAACGCATGTAACTAAGTTTTTTTATATTCAGCAAATGTGTAGTATATACAATAATTTAACCAATCGCAATCGTTTAAATATATTCATTTGGAGTATTGCAAACATAAAGAATCTGTCTCTAACCTAAATATATATTTTCTTCTTTTTTGTTGACTTCTGCTTATAGCGTCACCTTGGACTATACTTGTTGCATGAACTTTAGGTTTTTTTTAATACAGAAAATGTATTATATAAGATTAATTCACTAGGTTTATTAGTTTAATACATACAGACTGTCTATTTTACGAGGGCCACACCAAATATCTCGCTTAATATCTATTGTAGAAGAATAAAGTTTTAGAAACAGTTATCCCATTTTTTGTGAGCTATATTTCAGTAAAAAGAAATTTGAAATCCATAGCCTACTTTATGAGATATATTACAAAAACCTGAAAAATAGGAAAACCACAAACGGTTATAGCTTCCTTATTTGAGGAGATACGAAAACAGTTAAAGGAATGAAAGTTGACGGCAAAGACAATAAGAATAATAACGTGTAACAAAAAAATCGAAAAATGCAGTTGGCTTTGACATACGCTATTGTGCAAAAATGAAAAATACATATCTCAAAGTAGGCCATGACGCCATTAATTCCGTTATTTTTTTCTCATTCCAACGATATAAAACATGTCAGAGAAATTTTAACCGATAGTGTCAATATTTAATATTTTACGAATACCACAATTCATATAATTGAATCGTAACAATCAGCTGTGCCATAATTAGTGAAAAACAATGTATACAGTTATTAATAAATTTGACAGATTGTCACTGTTGTATGTTGTATGTTGCGTTGTCGAGTTCTAAGACAAATTTTATATCAGTAATTATGGTGTACACCAATAATAACAAATTCGATATGATTAGCATTTATTGTCAGTGCAATTTTGACGCTGAGATGGCAGTCACGGTTTACGGAGATAGATTTCCAGATGCTCCGCAGCCAAATCGAACTATGTTTAGGAAGTTAGTTCAAAATCTAAAAACGCACGGTTCATTTTCAAAAAAAGTAGTAAGGCGAGCGCATGTTGCGGATAATGTAAGAAAAGTGAATAGAGTAATGAATTATGTTAACCAAAATGAGGAAACCTCTTTGAGACAAATTCAGAGAAACTGTCGCATAAAAAAAGACAGTGCAAGAAAAATATTGAAAAAAAAACGGATTTCGATGCTACAAAATGAGGAAAGTTCAACATTTAAATGAGGGAGATAAGCCAAGGAGAGTAAGATTCTGTAGATGGTTATTAAATAAGAAAAGGAATGACGCGCTGATATGTAGCAAAATTCTTTGGACGGACGAATCAAATTTTTCTAATAATGGATTTTTCAATAGAAATATGCATTATAAGTGGACACGAGAAAATACACATTGGTGCAGAGAGACTGCTTTCCAAGAAAGATTTTCTACAAATGTTTGGTTGGGTCTTTTAGGGACTAAAGTAATTGAACCTTATTTTTATGATGGCAAATTAACCGCTCGTAGATACCTTAATTTCCTGCAAAACGAATTTCAAGATTTTCTTTATGAATTAACAGTGGCAGAAAGATTAAATTATTCATATTTTCAACAAGATGGGGCTCCACCTCACACTGCTGTAATATGTACAAATTATTTAAATCAAGTTATGCCAGATAGCTGGATAGGCACCTATGGACCCATTCTATGGCCAGCTCGATCACCAGATATTACTCCCTTGGATTTTTTCGTCTGGGGTTACATTAAAGTCAAGGTATTTCAAACTGGCCCTAAAAATATTGAGGACATCAAAACCAGAATTCGAAACGCATGTGAGGCAATTACTCCTGAAATGCTCCAAAATGTAATGCGTGACGTGTCTCGTAGAGCACGTTTATGTGTCAGAATGCATGGTGCACAATTTGAGCATTTGTAGTTAGAAAAATAAATACACACAATTTCTTTTCAATATAGTAGTAGGTAGTTACCTGTTATACATAGTTTTTCGTTTTTTTCTTTGGATGTTCGTTTTGTACTTGTATTTTTATTTATGAGATATTTATTGGTTTGTATTAAATTGTAATAAATAATTATGGAATTATAATTATTATAAAGTGAATTTTTACTATTATGGCACAGCTGAATCGTTACGATTCAATTATATGAATTGTGGTATTCGTAAAATATTAAATATTGACACTATCGGTTAAAATTTCTGTGACATGTTTTATATCGTTGGAATGAGAAAAAAATAACGGAATTAATGGCGTCATGGCCTACTTTGAGATATGTATTTTTCATTTTTGCACAATAGCGTATGTCAAAGCCAACTGCATTTTTCGATTTTTTTGTTACACGTTATTATTCTTATTGTCTTTGCCGTCAACTTTCATTTCTTTAACTTTTTTCGTATCTCCTCAAATAACGAAGATTTAACCGTTTGTGGTTTTCCTATTTTTCAGGTGTTTGTAATATATCTCATAAAGTAGGCTATGGATTTCAAATTTCTTTTTACTGAAATATAGCTCACAAAAAATGGGATAACTGTTTCTAAAACTTTATTCTTCTACAATTGATATTAAGCGAGATATTTGGTGTGGCCCTCGTAAAATAGACAGTCTGTATATATGGATAATATTTATATTGATTGAAGGAGCTGTTACTCTGTGGTAGTTAACCATTTTGCACAAATAACTAAATAAAATACACTACTAGGTTTTCTACCACTATGAATTTATAAAAATTGGGACTGCAGTTTCGACTTACAGAGCCATTGTCAAGCAGTGAATCAAAAATGACTGATTTACAATTGCACAGAAATGTATAGACAATTTTGGATGGATATATAGGTACAATAAGGAGAGGAGGCAGGTAGATGACAATAATAAACTTAATTATGAATATTCAGTTATGGGGCTGTAAATAAAGGTGAATATATAAGATCTAATTGATCATTTAACAAATTATAATCCTTGATATTATTGTGCTTATGAATTTCCAGAGATTCTAAAATGTTTAATTTAAAGCAGTTTGTTGAGAAATGTAAAATTTCAATGTCGTCTAATTCCGGAAAACTATGGTTGTTGTCGAGGCAGTGGTTCGCGAAAGATGAATCAGTTTTCTGTACCTATATGATCTAAGGTGTTCTTGATACCGTATTTTCAAGTTTCTACCGCTTTACCCTATATATACATATACTATTACACTTTAAGTTATAAACTCCAGATTTGTTAAATTTACGTGTTTGGTCTTTTGCATTGCATAATATGTTTGATAATTTACTCTGTGATTTAAAATCTATTTTTAGATTGTGTTTAGAAAGAATATTAGCTATTTTTCGGATTTATGGCCACAGTGGGTAATTGTTCATTACACCCACACCAACAAAAAATGGCAGCATACAACTCGATGATCCACAGAGCTTTTTCACTATCCCTGTCTGAGGCTAATCTACTCATAATCGAGGACATTGGAGTTATAAATAATTTTGGTAAAGATGTCATTAAAAAGTTAATTAACAAAATCCGGAAAAAATCACTTTTCAATTAATATATCCAAAAATAAAAGAAACTACAAAATTTACTTACACATCAATTACCTATTGTGGCCGTTTATCTGAAAAAATAGCTAATGTTCTCTCTAAACACAATCTAAAAATAGCTTTTAAATCACAGAGGAAATTATCAAACATATTATACAATGCAAGATGCCCAACATGTAAGTTTAACAAATCTGGTGTTTCTAAGTTAAAATGTATAGAGTGTAATAGTATCTATATAGGACAAAGCGGTAGAAATTTCAAAATACGGTATCAAGAACACCTTAGATCATATAGGTTACAGAAAACTGATTCATCTTTCGCGAACCAGTGCCTCGAAAACAACCATAGTTTTCCGAAATTGGACGACAATGAAATTTTGCATTTCTCAACAAAAGGCTTTAAATTAAACATTTTAGAATCTCTAGAAATTCATAAGCACAATAATATCAAGGATTATAATTTGTTAAATGATCAATTAGATCTTATATATTCACCTTTATTTACAGCCGGCAGACCCATAATTGAATATTCATAATTAAGTTTATATTGTCATCTACCTGTCTAAGCCCCTATTGTACCTATCTATCCATCCAAAATTGTGTATATACCGGGTGCCACAAGTAAGTGGTTCACCCTTATATTTCCCTTATTCTTTAACTTATTCATTTGAAATTTGGGGTGCATAAACTACCTGTAAAAATGGATTTTTGGACATGAAATATGGTATGAGACCATTTCCGGTTTACCCGGAAATGACCGCAACTTTCGAATTCTAAATGGAACACCCTGTATATTTTTACATATTTGGATTCAAGACAACATTCTGAGTATACCGATGTTCAGTTTTTTAAGCATTTTAAGATATTCGTCTAGAGTGCTTTGGAATACCAAAATTTGTTCTACGGCATGTAAAGTCCAAGGGAAAAATATAACTTTTCATATAATTTCATTAATAACCATTTATGAAGCCTCCAAAGTTGAACATATCACTTTTTTACTGAAAACTTTCAGTTTCAATTTAGAGAACTGTCATTACAATTATTTTGTTTCTCTTTTAAAATGCAAAGGTAACTTGATGCGAAATTTTTTGATGGCCGTATAATAATAACTAGATTTAAAATACCACAAGTACAATCTGTTTTTACAGTTTTTTAAATAAATGTTAATAAAAACCCAAGCATAGTGATATCAATGGATTTGTAGAAAAGGGCAATTTAATGGATATAAGGAGCCACCACCGTCCCATTTGAAAAAAAGAGTTATTTGAAAAAAACTAAATTACTTGCATTAAAATGCCTACAAAATGGTTAATAATAGTAACTATGTATAAATATTTTTTTCTGTACAATCGAAAATGACAAAGTACGTATTTTTTTATTTCATAGCAGTCTAGATTAAAATTTATCATTGCTATCAAAATAACAACTTGCCATAAATTTATAAAAATCACCACACATGTTCAAAAATTCATTCTGAATCCAAAAATGTAATAATATACATGGTGTTCCATTTGAAAATCAGAAGTTAGGGTTATTTCCTGCGAAATCGGAAGTGCTATTAAATTACTTCATATGTCAAAAAATGCAGTTTTTTGTATGACCCTAGACCCCCTAGTTTCATTTTGATATGTTCAAAAATAAAAAAGTTATAGAAGTGAGCCACTACTTTGTGTAGATTTTTTATTTTTAAACAAATTAAATAAAATAGAAAAACAAACCGCATAGATTTGAAATGGATATCAATGAATTCAGAAAAAAATCTATAATTTATTATATACGCCACCTCCCATTTGAAAAAAAAAGTTTTCGATAAAAAAGTGATATGTTCAACTTTGGAGGCTTCGTAAATGGTTATTAATGAAATTAAATGAAAAATTGTTTTTTCCCTTGGACTTTGCATGCCGTGGAACAAATTTTGGTATTCCAAAGCACTCTAGACGAATATCTTAAAATGTTTAAAAAAGAACTAAAAAAAATCGACTCAAAAATTCGCGAAGTTCTCATGGTATCTCAGAATGTTGTCTTGAATACAAATATGTAAAAATATACAGGGTGTTCCATTTAAAATTCGAAATTTGCGGTCATTTTCGGGTAAACCGGAAATGGTCTCATACCATTTTTCATGTCCAAAAATCCATTTTTATAGGTAGTTTATGCACCCCAAATTTCAAATGAATAAGTTGAAAAATAAAGGAAATATAAGGGTGAGCCACTTACTTGTGGCACCCGGTATATAACATTTCTGTGCAATTGTAAATCAGTGACAATGGCTTTGTAAGTCGAAACTGCAGTCGCAATTTTTATAAATACATACTTAGTGGTAGAAAACATAGTAGTGTGTTTTATTTAGTTATTTGTTGATTATTATTATATGTCTTCGTTATAATTTTTTATTATTCACAGTGAACTGTTTAACTTAGTTTCTATTTCCTAATTCTGTAATTGTGTTTTTACTTGCTAAATAGTGTAACAAGTAAATAAATTGATCAAGATCAGAGTAAATTAGGCTGCATCTCAAGTCTCTCCCCTTAACTAGCAAACAGATTGTGATTGAATATTTGGTCTGTCTTTGGTGAGGTGCTTAAATGATAACGAAAAAATTCCCTTGAACCACAATATCGTGATACAGGATCCGTATATAACCTTTAGCTAATAAATCTGATTTATCAATTTATTTTAATAGCAACGTTCTTATGCGTGATTTCACTGGTTTATGTTATTATATGTGAATGCTGTTACTACTATACCAAAATATATCGCGTATATCATGCCCTGAATTAAGCATTTTTTCTTAATGGCAATTGGACCATAGCCAGGCACAATTTATGTTACTTATGTTATTTTAATGATTTATTAGCTTATTTGGTTTCAACCACAAACGTAACGGCTAAATCCATCATTTTTTTGTTATTTTACCTAATTCTAACCTATTCGACAAAATATGTATCATTTCTTTACCCAATGGGATAAGGACAGGGACACACGCTTCTCGCCCAGGGGTTGATCAGGGCATTTTTCAATTACAAATTACGCAAATAAGCCTTTGTATTTAAACAAATCGATTTCACCCGAGAAAGCAGTCATATTCATAATTATCAAAAATATTGTATCTATAGGTCCCCCTGAGTATGTTTATAAAGTTACTCATTTTTATTTTTTGTTTATTCTCCTATCTCGTTATTGTCACTGGATAATAATCAAATCAGTTATTTGTAATATTCATAAAGTAACCTAATTAAAAAACAAAGGACACATAAAAGTAAATAGTACAATTCTGCATTGTTTGCGTAAAAAGATATGGTATCTATTATTAATAAGTATATAACTCAAGTATATTTAAAATATTCAAGTATATTAAAATTATGTGCATTTTACCTGCAGATATCCATTTTTTTGCTAATCCAGAGTGAGTTAACGCATTCATTAAGTTCCGTTAGGATACGATTGCTTTAATGTCCTAAATGCAGTTAATTTTATGATTCGTCGTCATTCCTTAGAGCACTGTATTTTTATTTATTCCATTCCAGATTCCATTTCTTAAGCTACGTTATACTGAAAAGTAACAGTAATTTCGGAACAACAGAGTTTAATCTTTGTTTCCTTTTTTTTTCAATGGTTTTCTTTATATATTCGCTCGAAATGTTGTATCTGTGTATGTATATATGTATGTTCAAATCTGGAATGTCAAAATGTTTTATATTTATGGAAGTCGTCTTAGTTTTTTTTGCATGAAACATCTTTGAGTGGCTGTATGTCTTTCTGACGAGCTCCAGAATAAGGGAGAAAGGCATTTCAAATGCTAAGCATTTCCAAGAAACAGAATGATAGATAACTTTATGAAAATGTAATCCATTTGAATGAAAAATTAGGTAGGTAGGTAAATAAATTCATTTTAGGCCTTAGTTCTCATTTTTGACTGAGTCTTCACGACGGAAGGGCGTTATGTAGATATTAGTTTAATCTGCATAGCCGCAGGGGACTGTGTGGATGCTAGTGTTGCAATGAGAATTGTCAAATAAGAAATATACAAATTCAATGTAGGCTTTCTATTGCTAGCATTACCAGAATTCAGGTTATCGAAAGAATGCAAAGATTTCTTTAAAAAAAAATTTCCAAATTGTTTTCCTTGTTAGTTCTCATAGAGAGTTGCTTCTGCTGTTTGCAAAATCCTATAAAGAATATGTTTCAATTACAATTACAAGTAAACAAATAATCATTCACTTTTAGATATTTACATCACTTTTACATTTTCCCACACACTCTGTACTAATTATATACAGAGTGGGTCACTAGTGCGTAGACGGTCAATATCTGCTCAACCGTTTGCAATTAGAAAAAATGCCTTGGTTTAAAAATTTAGATCAATTAAATATGCAGGTTGTGTCACATAGTTGTGAGACGCTCATACCTTTGTTTTTTGTAATAGAACACCCAACATTTTTTATACATTTATATTTGACTCTTTATTATCTGTCCTATCATATATTATTATTGAACATAAATTGCAGCGTTGTCGCTGTATTCCACTTTTGCCGATAAAAATCAATTTGCCTCGATCAGGAGTAAAATGGGCAATAACGTATTTTCATAAATTCGTCCGCTGTTTCATTTTGAGTGTCACTCAACACCTTGTACTAATTTCCAGGCCTCCCAAAGTCGAACCTAATTCTACAGGGTGTTCTCCACGATTATTAAATTTTTCAAATTTTCAGTGTCCTAATAATTATTTTTTTTCAAATAGAACACCTTGAAGATTCATATATCAAATGTTTCAGCAATCAATTATATATATACACGCTGATACCTCACAATGTTATAATAATCAATTTTTTCTAGGGTTCTTAACATTCAAAGTCATACAATGGTCAAATGATACTACTACGTTTTCTGTATATTTTAATCTTGACCGCTGCAAATGCATTTCTTATAGAAAAAAGTGGAATAAATTCTCCATAGTGTAGATTTAAGAGTGATATGCGCCTGCATAGAGAATTAAGAGTAAAATATAAATAAATCAACAAGTTTTGGGTGTTCGGTTTAAAAAATCCAAGTATTAGCTTGCCTTCCCTATGTAAGTATTCTATAGTTTTAAATAAAATTTTAAAATAAGCCCCTCTTGATCTCTTACAATTTTTGTCTGACTTATTTTTTCAAATTTCAAATGATTAAGGTGGCCATTCCCTAGAAAGAGACATCCGATAGGGAAATATTTAATATTTTTGGCCATACATTTTTTCTCATATAAAAAAACTATAAGAGTACTTAAGTAGAACCATAATAAGACTATTACTATGAATTTTCTCTCCATAATTTCCGTGGCTTTAGTGGAGTAGATCTGGCAGAAAAAAGGGGGTGAAAAACAAGTGCCTTTAAAAAAAAAATTGCCTATCTTATTGAGGACGACTTCCCCCACTTCCCTGACACTTTCACATCCGAGATCTAGGTGGTGCGGGGGGAGGGGGAGCTATTAAACATACGGAAAATCGGTTATTCTCAGTTTGCGCGCGATCGCGGAGACGGACAAAAAAATGATTCAGACAAAAAAGAAAGGTCTCTCCGAGGCACGTAAACTGGTGTTAGGTTTTTTAAAATCGGCCAATTAGGGCCGGAGATATGGCCGTTTGAAGGGATTGAGTTTCAGGGTAGAAAAAGGGGTCGGACAAGAAGTATGAGGGATGTTTAAGAGATAAGGGATGGGGTTAGGATGGTAATTTTTTTCTGTTGTGGGTGGTTATAGGAAGAGGTCGAGGCCGCGGAGGGAGCTTTCTAGGGCAATTAGGGAAGGAGAGGGAGGAGAGAACGTGCGAAAAGGGAAAACGGCCATATCTCCGGTTCTAATAGGGCGATTTCTTCCTCCTTTGAGCAGCTATAATGTTGGATAGGTAGTAAATAATTTTCGCCGAAAATGTAAAAATGGGTGGCAACAGAAGAAATGTATGTTTTTTCAAAACTATTTTTTTATGAAGGGGGTGAGTGGGGGAGATAAAATGCTCCTAATAAACGGGGATTTTCATCCCCTTTTAGATGAAAAAATAATTTTTCAAATTCCTTCATTACGACAGGCAGGGCGACAACTTGAAGTTTAAGCCCTGCCGAAGGGCTAAGGAGAGTCCTACGCCCTTCTGCCAGGGCTCATTTTAAAGAGAACAAATTCCCCTTTTTATTAAAAAAAAAAATCGACCGGACAGCAACTTGCGCTACGCGCGCGAGTTAGACTTAATTTATTTCTTTT
Source organism: Stenurella melanura (assembly GCA_963583905.1). Taxonomy (NCBI): domain Eukaryota; kingdom Metazoa; phylum Arthropoda; class Insecta; order Coleoptera; family Cerambycidae; genus Stenurella; species Stenurella melanura. The sequence goes on along the minus strand of OY757316.1, from coordinate 53,084,893 downwards.
CATTCAGCAGCTGAAGCGGCGGGAGAGTAGGCATGGCCTCTACCCTCTCTACTCACTCGCTGCTCTCACTCTCACACACACAAAGGGAAATCGAAGGTCAGAAAGGTGAGTCTGACATTTTTCCTTAATAAAAAAAATCGTTTTGAAAAAAAATACATTTTTTCTTTTGCCCCTCATTTTTACATTTTCGGCGAAAATTATTTCCTACATATCCAACACCATAGCTGATCAAAAAAGGAAGAAACGCCATTTTAATTTTTTTAAATCGCCCTATTAGAACCGGAGATATGGTCGTCTTCCTTCTTTGCAGGTTCCCCCCTCCCTCTCCTTCCCTAATTGCCCTAGAGAGCTCCCCCCGCGACTTTGACATCTTCCTATAACCACCCACAATAGAAAAAAAAATTACCATCCTAACCCCATCCCTTATCACTTAAACACCCCTCATACCTCCTTTTACTACCCTGAAACTCAATATCTTCAGGCGGCCATATCTCCGGCCCTAATTGGCCGCCTTTAAAAAACCAAAAACCAGTTTACGCGGCTCGAGGAGACCTTTCTTACTTATTCCAAATATCTTTTTGTCCGTCTCCCGATCGCGCGCAAACTGAGAGAAACCGATTTTCCATATGTTTAACAGCCCCCCCCCATCCCCCCACCACCTAGATCTCGGATGTGAAAGTGTCAGGGAAGCGGGGAAAATCGTCCTCTATAAGATGGGAAATTTTTTTTTTTTTTAAAGGCACTTGTTTTTCAAATGCCGGATCTACTCCACTATTGCAAAATAGCTAGATTTAAATTTAAAATTTATGTAAATCTTCCTATTTCGTAGTTTTAAATCTAGCTGACCACTGACTCATCCTATCATGCCTTTAATAAATTCAAAACAGAAAGCGCAAAAGCATATTTCAAATTAAAGTAAAATTGCAAAACTTTTTATTCAAAAATGTATTTACTCATAAAACCAAATGATATGACGAACAACTGAGAGTATCTAAGTATTACAAGTATTGCAATTTTATGAAATTAACAGCTTTAAATATGTATGCTGTGTGTCCAGATGTGTTTACCAAATTTAATTTGAAATTATTTTCCCCGAGAATTACTAGACTTATAAAACCGCTGCCTAAGGAATCACTACTTCCACATCCAGATTCTTCATCCAAGTCACTTTAAAGGAAATATCTTGACTATATTTGCACTCTAGTATGTGAAAATTATTGGTCATAGAATTTTAATAATATTTGGGGCAGATGTCATAGAAAAGTTTGAGGGGTTGGTTTCTACCATATTCGTTAAAAACGAAGTTTCTAGTTTACCCTACTTATTTTCCACTATTCGCAATCTACCACCTCCCACCCCTTCAATGGAGTCATCTCAATCGGATGTCACTACAATACATACGTGTACTAACTTTCAAGTGAATATCTCAATTTGATGTTATCAATCCCATTAATAATGAAGCGGAGGTGTTGGAGTTTGAAAAATATTAGAAAGAAATCTGATGCCTTGGTTTCTAGTATATACACCGAATCCCAAATTTCTGTACTCTTACCAGCTTGATTTACTTATTTTTCCCTACTCCTATTAACCCCAACCCTTCTACGGAATCATCCCAAAATATAATCTAGTTCCAGATGTCGTTATAATACATTCGTCTACCAAATTACAAGTGAATATCTCAATTTTATTTTATCAAACCCTTTAATAATGTAGTAAGGGTAGTGGAAGTGTTGAAAAATAGTATCAAAAAATCTGAGGCTTTGGCATCTAGGACATATACCTAATTTCAAGTTGCAGTACTCTTACCAGCTTGCTTTACTTATTTTTCCCTATTTACCTCTACTTACTCCCACTCCTTCAACGCAATCATGTCAAAATATAATCTAGTTTCAGATATAGCTATAATACATAAATGTACCAAAGTGGTGGAGTGGGGGTGGTGGGGAGATGGAAAATACTAATAAAAAACCTGAGACCTTCGCTACTAGTATATACACCAAATTCCAAATTTCTGTACTTTTACCAGCTTGCTTTACTTATTTTCCCCTATATACCCCTATTTAACCCCCAACCCTTCAATGGAATCGTCTCAAAATATAATCTAGTTCCAGATGTCGTTATAATTCATACGTGTACCAAATTTCAAATAAATATCTCAATTTTATTTTATCAACCCTTTTAATAATGAAGTACGGGTGGTGGGGGTTGAAAAATATTATAAATATTCTGAGACCTTGGCTTCTAGTACATACACCGAACTTCAAGTTTCTGTAGTCTTACCAGCGTGCTTTACTTATTTTCCCCTATTTACCCCTATTTAACCCCCAACCCTTCAACGGAATCATCTCAAAATATAATTTAGTTCCAGATGTCGTTATAATACATATGCGTACTAAATTTCAAATGAATATCTCAATTTTAATTTATCAACCCTTTTCATATTGGAGTAGGGGTGGTGGGGGGCTGAAATATATTATTAAAAAATCTAAGGCCTTGGCTTCTAGTACATACACCGAATTTCAAGTTTCTGTACTCATACCAGCTTGTTTTACTTATTTCCCCCCATTTACCCCTAAATAACCCCCAAACCCTTCAACGGAATCATCTCAAAATACAATCTAGTTCCAGATGTCATTTTAATTCATACGTGTACCAAATTTCAAATGAATATCTCAATTTTATTTTATCAACCCTTTTAATAATGAAATAGGGGTGGTGGGGGTTGAAAAATATTATAAAAAAATCTGAGTCCTTAACTTCTCGTACATACACCGAATTTCAAGTTTCTGTACTCTTACAAGCTTGCTTTACTTATTTTCCCATATTTACCCCTATTTAACCCCCAACCCTTCACCGGATATCCTCAAAAAACAATCCAGTTCCAGATCGCGTTATAATATATACGTGTACAAAATTTCAAGTCAATATCTTAAACCGTTCCGGAGAAAACGTGCGGACAAAAAAAGTGGACAGACAGACCGACAGACAGAAAATTTTTTTTCGCTCAAATTTAAAATCTCGACGTTTCATGACATTCTAAACCTATTTCACGAATAAAAATTTTTCAAAATTTTTTTGCGATTACTATTTTTCCAATCCACTACGTGGATGTGGAAGTAATTATGAAGAAAATGTCTGTAGTTAACAGAAAAATGTGTCGTTTCTTAGGTTTTAGTTGTGCCTGTTATTTATAGTTCTGCCCCTAAAGTGTACTATTTTTGTTTCTATTTCACCGTTAGATATGAAAAACGTTTTGCCACAAGTCTTTCTTTGACTATTTTAATCGGTTTAGATTAATAGGCAACCAAGTATACACTCAGTTCCAACCCTGTAGAAATTCTGTCATAAACAACATTGTTTTCACATATTTCAATCGAATAAGTTTTAAAAATTCTGTATATAAACGTCACCTCCGACGACAAAAATGGCATAACAATCTTTTTCCACGTATAAAATTGCCATTAAGTCGTAATCAAAGGTGATTTAATTGAGGTTTTATCAAGCTGTTATTAGCATATTTTACACCTAAATGTTTAGTGACGCAAGTTGTTTAAACACAAAACATCAACATCACGAATATTAAAGGTAAATGCCAAATTCAATGCAAATTGTTTATTTACTATTGATGAGGGAACTTATATGAACACGTTTTGCCATCTGGCGGTTGGTAGTTAGACCCTTGAGTTAGACCGTTGCAAAATTTTAATCCAATTCAGAGCATTTTAAACAGAAATTAGTTATATTTACTTTGATTGGGGGTTGAACATTTAACTATGGTATATATTTCAAAATTATTAAATTGACAACTAATTAAAATGATAATTTACTGTTTTATGTACTGGTTCTCAAATTAAATGTAGATTTCCTTATGGACATGTTAATAGTTTGGCGTATCACCGGTAGATGTTCTTAGTTGATAGTTTCAGAAGAATGTTATTGCATTTTGTAGAGAAATTGTGATTGATGCACAAAGTGCACTCAAAATGAGGTGGTTTCGTTTTATTTTAGGTCTTATTTCATTTAATTCATGATTATTAATTAGAAAGCATCTTTTCGAAAATTATCGAAATTGCACACATAATACGGTATTATCTTTGATAAGAATTTTTTAATACGATCAAAGGTCGTGTAAAGAAACTGTTTGGGTTGAATGATAGGTACAGGGCATTCTAAAATTCTGTAAAGAGAGGTGTCAGAAATTTTGGGTAGGTAAAGCTTACTTTTTTGTTTTCATGTATGGAAGCAGTGTGTCTACTTGTTGTAGGAATAATAAGCGTAATAATAAAAAGTGTATTATGACCAAAATTGTTACACAGAGGATATTGGAACCGGTGGAATATCAAGTGACATATGAAAATAATTAATTATACAAATATGATAAGAAAATATGATGTTTATTTACATTAAACATTTACATTTTAATAAGAAGTACATAAATATAAAAAACCCACCAGAAAATGTAGTATGTGGAATTATTATATTCATTTATTACTAACTTCAAAATTAGAAATCAGTATATACATCTATAAAATGAATTGAGATCACGAGCCTTTGATACCTTTTTTGCTAATCGCAATGTTCGAAATTTAGAATTTAAATTTTAAAAAGATATTGTCAAGGCCAAAGTATTCAGTCACAATTTAGTTGTGTTATTATATTAGTAGAGGAGCTCGGCACATCATCATTTTAGGCCCCATCAGATTTTTTTTTCTCATTAATAATAACGAGTCGTCAAAGTTCTAAAAAAAAATGTAGATATAACACGTGATCGTTACAAGATTTTTCTTAGACTGACTATTTATTTATTTATAATAATAATAATAATAGATTTAAGGAGCAGGGTATGCTCCGGATCTACCCCGGAAAAACCAGTTGACAAAGGCAACTGCGATTGAAGATAGTAATAATAATAATAATAATAATAACAACGTCTTCTCCAAAAGATTTGGTCACCTGAACTTTCGGGGAAGAACAAGGTGTCTGCAACTAGTATGCTTGCCGTTCCTGTCCTGCTGTACTCCTTTGGGGTAGTCAAATGGACTGTAGATGAGCTGCACTAATTAGATAGAAGTACCTACCTGCAAGATCATGCATCAATATTCAATAGGAGTGTCCATTCTAGATCCTCCGTTGCTCGTGTGTACCTCCCACGTCAACGGGGGGGGGGCACTCTTGGGTCTGGAGTGACTGCATGGCAGAGTAGCACTGAGTATGGCATGCAACATCCTAAGGACCTCAGACCCGCTTCTGCAATTAGTGAGAGTTCACGAAAATGCAGGGGTAGGTGCAGGACTGTTTAAGGCGGCAAAAAGAGCCGTAGATGAACTTGGTCTCGTATTCGACAACAGGCGAGGAGGCCGGCGCGGGGCTGACTCAGAGTCAGTCACTGATCTGTCAAATTATTTATTATTTTCAAAATTTGAAGTGAACTGTTCATTTCCTATGAATTTAGAGGATACTTGACAAGACATTACTGTCAAATATAATTACGTTTATGCTTTTGGCAGATGTCAAATCTTCAGTGAACTTGATGAAAATGCCATTGCTTATATATTTTCAAAGGTTAAAATCCCGCTAGTTCTAAATTCCGGATAATTCAAACTGATTTTTCGAGTCAGATCATATAAATGTGTTATCGTAAGAAAATTTTAGAAGAATTTTTTTTTTTTTTTTAATTTTGTTGCCGATTAATGTTCCGAGTTATTAATTTAACAACTGTCTCATTATAAAAGTAACATGGGCCTGAAATGGCCGATTAATGCTATGAGTTTAAAGTTATTATATTTGACAGTTAATTTAGCAGTCAACATTGAAAAAAATCAATAAAGGTATTTACACAGAACACTTTATTTGTGCATGGCGGTCACTCTAAAAAATTATTAATTACGAAATGACATTGACAATAATAATCGGAATATGGTTATCACTATCATTACAAGGAAAACCTGATAACTTTTGGTGAAAAGAACATACGAGTGCTCATCCAACAGCAAAAATTCAATACTAAATAACAGGTGCCTAATATGGAAGGCTTGCGCAAGTACCTTTACAAATGTCCACCATGGTTGAATTATTTCTTGGGATTTTTCAATAAAAGTATAATAGTTGCATATGCCAAATATTATTGTCATTTGTCACATTTTCAATTCCACTTTCACGTAGTGGAGTGAAAGTATTAGTAGTGGTTAAAAAATTTCATTATTTTTGAAATTTATCAAAAATGTTGGTAACAAAATTTTCGAAATTTGTTTCTTCTGAAATAGGCTTAGAATGTCATGAAACGTGGAATTTTAAGTTTGAGCAAAAGAAATGTTTCCTTCTGTTCTGTAGTAGTGGTGGTGGAAGAACATTACAATTTTTTTCAAAAAAAAAAAAATCCATTTTTTTTTTTCAGATAGATTGAGAATGCCATGAAACGTAAAAATTTTAAATTTGAGTAAAAGAATTTTTTTTTCAATCTGTTCCAGTGGTAAATTTTCTTTACAAAATGGTAAAAAAATTTCAATTTTTTTTTTTTTCTGAAATAAGTTTAGAATGTCATGAAACGTGGAAATTTTAAATTTGTGCAAAAAAATGTTTTTCATCTATTATATAGTAGTGGTAAAAAAAGATCACAAATCAATCAAAATTTATTTTTTTTAAATAGATTTAGAATGCCATGAAACGTGAAAATTTTAAATTTAAGCAAAAAAACTTTTTTCCACCCATTCTAGTGGTAAAACATTTTTCCAAAATGGTTAAAAAATGTTTTTAGAATGTCATGAAACGTGGAAATTTTAAACTTGAGCAAAAAATTCTTTTTTTCATTATTTATTCCCATTAGACGGCCCACCCTGTATATTTTCCAGTGAAAGTTTAACCATTCCTTCGCTAACAGTAGCGTGAGCTACCTACCAAATTTGACTGTTCTCCGTCAAGTAGTTTTTTAGTTAATGCACCAACAGACAGACACTGACGGAATTGAAAAACCTATATTTTCGTAATCTACATGATCTGAAAAGTGAAAATCCGAAAAAATCTTGGAGGGTGATTTTTCCTCGAAAACGTGGCTAGCTAGTACGAAGGATGAAAGATAAGTGTTATTTCTATTTATTTCTAAGATATATTTATTAATCCTTCGCAGATGGGAAGAATGTTGTGATTCGGAAATCCATTGTTTCACATATACGCGAATGAATGAATTCTTCATGTGGAACGGGTACTTTTGTTTAAGAAATAATTTATTTACTATAAACTTTTTGTTTCTCGCTGCAGTCGTTGCAGAGTTATTAGTTTTATATGGGGAATTTGTTTATTTGATTACCGGTAAAGGCAGGAGGTTTTTATACCTGGATTCGTCCCTTCTTGAAGTGGGTGATATAAAATAAGCAACGCCAGATGTGTGAATGAAACAGATAAGTCTTTGTTTATATAGCATTAGCATTGGCTTATTTATGTCTATTAAATTTTAAACAAGAATTGGAGACCAAAATTAAAAAGATATTAAACGTAATATATAGGTAATAAACATAATATACTGGTGATGAAATGGAAATACTGCCCAAAATTGAAACCGATTGTTTCAAGGAAACGACATACAGGGTGAGCAAACTATCCCTTCGGACCTTTTTTCACATAACGCGCAAAAAAAATTGTTACCGTGAGATAGGGCCCTCCCCAGCAACTCCACCGTAAATGGATATTTACTTGTGGAGCGGTTAAAAAATAAAAAAAATAAAAAGAAAGGGGAAAAGGGATAAAATACAAAAATAAAAGCTGCCAGATTCAGAGACATAAGAAGCAGAAAACTTAGAAGAAAAATAATGAGATGACGATAGATGGAAACTTAAAAGAAGCATGGAAACTTAAAAGAAGCATGTCGCAAACAACTGCACCACACCCCAGCCGATGATGACAAATGGAAACTTAATAGAAGCATGGAAACTTAAAAGAAGCATCTCTCAAACACCTACACTTCCCATCCTATATTCCCACCCCATGCGTCATGCAGCTCTCGCTGCTGACAACAAGCATGTCCAATGTCCAACACGGCGTATGCAGCTGGTCCGGCGGTATATAATACATCCGAGATTTGGTTCCGGCACGCGGTTTGGCCATCCGTTAGGCGTGTTCGACGGAGGACCAAGCTGCGTGTTGGAACGAACCTCCATGGATGCCCGGAATTGGCATCAATGCCCACCATACGCTGGAAAATCAATCAATCAATACAATAGTTCCCTTCCGTATGCGATGGAGGTAAAAAATGGAAAATATAATTGATAGATCATTTGCTTATTTGTAAAATGAAAATTTAAAATTGAAAAACCGAGAATATTATAAATTTGTGACCTTGACACTGATTTTCATTGAAAGAACCCATATTTTTTTGTAAAAATACGTTTTTAGATGAAAATGATAAAACATTGGGAATGTAAATCAAAAATCCGGCTGGAGGAATCGATAAAGAATTTCATAACGAACATTAAAAAGACTCATTTTAAGATCTTTAGTTTTTCGTTCTAAAAGTTGATTTGGGTGGAATATTGCAGTTTTGTCCCACTGTGTGACGGGGTGGCATATACCAGAAGTCTATTTTGTCGTGATTTATGTTCAGTAACTCACAAAATGCTTCTTACGACGGGTTTAAGAAAAACCACCTAGCTTCTAAACTATAGTTGTGTTGTTTTCATTTGTTCAGTTTAATTATAATTATTTTAGTTGAGATGGATAAGTTTCTACTTGTTACGTTTCAGTTTTTTTAATAAATGATTTGATAGCTACTTTAAAAAAATATGAAGTACCGTTCTGTCTCTACGGTCCTGGATGTTATACGTATATTTCTGTATTCATTAGGGAATTTATTATATATAATCTCAGTGTTAAATGATCATAGCCTCCCATAAGCCAATCATTTTTTAACAAGCAATTTCTGCAATTTTGTTTGTTCCTCGCATGTTTGGTACACAATCTTATGATTCAGGTTTTTTGTTTTCAAGCTGATAAATTAAATGATTAAAAACTATTTACTTAACTTTAAAACTGACTTCGCTGAGACTGAGGGATTCATGGTTGCCCTACAGGACGAGGTAATGCCTGTAAGAAATTATCTTAAGTGCATCGTCAAAGATCCTCACATACGGTCAGATTTATGTAGGAGATGTGGGATAGCATCAGAGACAATCCAACATGTTACTGCTGGTTGTCAAGCCTTAGCCAACACAGATTTTCTGCATATACAGCTGCCCGTAGAGTGCCGAGCAACAGTCCAGATATAATTCTTTCTATGAAAGCCACCAAAATAACTTATTTAATTGATGTAGTAATCCCAAATTCTAATAACATCCAAAAAAACCATTGCAGATAAAATTAATAAATATACAGAGTTGGCAATAGAAATAAAAAGAATTTGGAAACAAAAAAAAGTAATTGTAGTGCCACTAGTCATGTCCGCAACTGGAGTAACGCCGCTACTTTTTAAGGACTCGCTGAAGCAAATTGATTTACCAGAAGGGCTACAAAACATCATACAAACATCTGTGATTCTGAACACGTGCAACACTGTCAGAAAACATCTTGCCCAATAATATTTTCTTGTTGAAAGGCCGAAAATATTATAGTGACCGTCAGTACGAGAGAAAGGATAAATAATAATAATATTTTTTCAGGCCAAATGCAGAAAGCCGTTGTATTGGAGTGCCTTCGGCTACGTATAGGCCACACGATTCGGGAATTTATCGTCACAGGTTGTGGGGAGTGGTGCTGCTACCGTGTGGTATCGGTCGGAGAGCACAGAAGCCCTGTCCGGCAACGGGTAAACCGGAAAAAATAATAATAACTTTCGTAGGCGAAATTTAGGTACAACACAACACTTGCCAGTTTAAAACATCTCCGCACCAACGTGGTTAACGAACCACGCGTCGAATGTTGGTATTCGAGTGTAGAAGTAAACCATTGTAGGATGGCCAACAACCGCGCAGAGAGAGAAGAAATATCGTCGCTGTTGAATAGAGACAAGTTTCTTAACTATGAACGTAGTACAGTCGGGGGAAGAAGTTTAAGTAAAAGGTGTTCTCTTATTCCCCAACAATCCGGGTATGTCACAGGCCAATTGATGTTTTCGATTGAACAACAGTTCTTTGTACACGTAACATTAATGTTTATAAGTAGATACTACTATAAGTAGGTACTAATAGTACCTATGTATTAAATATAAGTTATACACTACAAGCACTTTTGGCAAGACTGTACCGATTGTACACGAGAAAGGAACATAACCAAGTGAGCTCCGTAAAGGTGGGGTGGTTTCAACTACTGCGCATCCTAATCTCGTTGGCCATTCTAGGATGGTCGACTTGTAGTATGTTCAAAAATGTTGATGCAAGTGGTGAGTAGTGTTAGATGCGTTGATTTTTTACTAGCATGGAACTTTACTGGGTAAGGCATATAGTGATACCAGTATCAGTGGGGTATTTCGGATACTTAGAGAAACAAAATTGTCTTATAACATTGATACATAGAATATTTACTCTTAGTTCATTACAGATCGTGATAAGCGGTTTCTGTCAGTGTTTTTAACAAGATGTTTAAGTTTCCATGCTATCTGAAACCCTGCAATTCACTCTATCAGATATGCTTACATTCTATCTACGTTATACAGTGTGGAGGCTGTTGTAATGTATTTTCATTTTCATATGGTTAACATACTGAATACGAGTATCAAGAGAGTAGTTATTTTGTCATTCTTACGAAAATCTCAGTTCAGCAAAGCGCTGTTACATATATTATCATATGTGCAATAAATAAAAACCACATGAATACTAAAAACATGTGTATTATATTTCCCTTTATTGAATTATCTCTATAAGGTTCACTGCCATACCCTTCTGGTCTACTGACATTATCAATTAACTCTGGTAAATATGACTCATTAATAGTAATTTAATATCACAAATCAAATGTTGCGTTATTGGAATAATAACATTAATAACCGACACACCTTGAAAACTAAAGGTATTCATATACTTGTAATTCATATTTATTTTGCTTATTGAATTTTAAAAGTAAATATTAAGGTTGGAATTTTGACAAAACATTAATTACACAGACATACAAAAAATTTTATTGGCATGTATACCTTCACTAGTTTATCTTTATTAATTTTGACCCGCTGAAACTGAATCTGAGTTCAGAATCAGTCAATTGGCTAAACATTTCAACAATATAGTTCGAAATTTCAAAAAACTGATAGGCATGTTATATACTAAGATACTGGAAAGAATATGTTGTGTTCATTGTTTAACTAAATCTAAATATAAAGCCGAAAATGGCCCCGCAAGTGTTAGGTGATTCCTAACTTAAAAAAAAACACATAATGGGACTTTTCCGTAAAGTACTCCGGGTACATGCGTGAGCGATATAGTAAATATTTTCTTACGCTCACCGGTCAAGTGTATCTGAAATTAACGACATAAATTGTTTTGCAGCTCCTCATCAACGTAGCGTAGCAGAAAGAATGATATTATATGAGGAACAAGACCAACAAATGCAGGAAAATACAGTACACAGTACTCTTATTATACTTTCATAGTACAGGTGCCACAATGTGTGGCTTTAATGAGAGCAGTCAGTACATAAAGCCATTTATTGGAGGTACAGCACTATTCTCGTTTTTAAATATCCGACCCCGATAATTCTTTCATGCTATTGTTAAAAAACACAAACCTCCACACTAGCCTAATTCTACGTTTCGTAGACTCAAAAATATAAATATTTCTACCTACCTAACTTAACTCTTCGTGGACTAAATAATACACCCTCACTCACTAAACACTTCGCTTCACAAAGCAATTAATCTAAATTTAAAGTCAAGATTCATAAGTAGATATTAGATGGTCTAAGAAGAAAGTCGAAAGGTTTAATATAGCCTAAGTCTAATATAGCCTAAGAAAAGAAGTCTCACTTTCTCGTCCTATAATGTCGCACCCTTTTAGATTCGAAAAATCTATGCGAGGGCAGTATTTTACGTTTCTTTCCTTTTGAAGCTACTTCACTTTTCAACATCCAGCAGAAATCAGCCATCATATTCTTCCCTGATATCAACGTTCTATTTCTTTGATATCCTGATGAAATCATTCTCCTCGTTATTCACTATAATCTGCAAGATTTCCAGACGGGTCTAAAACACGTAACTTTAAATTTAATAGGCAGCCCATATTTCTGAAATTATCAACCTTTTTCATTACTACTATTTTATAATTCGCACTTTTTTTATTTGCTATAAAATTCTCCACGACATTCACGAAACTTAACCAACCATCCTTTCCATTATTTACAGTTTCGTGATAAAAATGTCGCCCCTAAACATTGCTCTAAATCGCGGTCCATTGATAATTCCCTCCGTCACCTTCGCATCTAAAAGTTTGTAAACATTTCTTAAAAATACTGAAAACATGAACCATCTTTAGCGTTTTATCGTACTGCTCTACAAGACTTAACTTAATATGAAGAGGCATTAAAAAGACTTGAAGGATCGACCAAGCTTTTTTTTAACGGATGTCCAGGTTGTATTACTTTCCTCGCTGGCCATTCTTTTAGTGTGGTTTATACAATCTCTACTGTTCCATTTACACAAGAGGCGCAGTCTTTTTATAACCTGCTTGTTGCCTCTAATATCATCGTTAAAATTTTTAAATCCCCACAAAGCCAATTGTGCTGGGAATACTTTCCTTTTTCTAAAACTGTGCCTAGGTTGCCATATTCTTCCTCACTTATTACGGAATGCATAAGTGAATAATTTTTGAAAATGTTGAAATAGTTAGCCCGTTCAGCATTTTTTTTTAATTTTAGAAATCGAAAGGCAATTTCCATTTTTTTTTGGTTTTTATTCAGACGTTTAAGCCCTTAAATAAATTATCAAAGTTGGATGGCGTGAAAACGGGGCGGAGCTTCGCCTGACGTCACTTTGCATATGCTGATCGGGTGACAGTCGAATTTTTTACTTTGAGGTTAACACATTTTTACATATTTTTCTTTAAACGTCAAACTAACTCATTTCATGACAATAAAGTTTGACGGATTGCAATGGACTACTGATTACTGTAGTAAACTCAAACTCTTTCGCCGCAGTATTTATGCAGAATGCCGTTACGAATCGGCGAAGCGCTTTGTACTGAAACCCAATCTTTAACATTAAATATCTAAGGACTGGGTATACTTATTAAGCTGAAATTTTAACAGCTCATCTAGATGATCGAATACTATTGAATACCATATAAAAATAGCGAAGCAAATATTATCGGTAACGAGCAAACACTAATTTGATTTCAGCTGGTCAAGATATATAAGGATACACTAGTGTAGTATATAAGCCACTCCAAGAGTTTTTTTGTGTTGTGCCTGTGTTAATAATTATAATTATCTCTGAAAACCAATAGTCAGTTTACACGGGAGGGGGTTAGTTTCGAGAGATAGGGTAAACATCCATATGAGAGAAATAATACTTACATTTACTGAATTTACATGAAGAAAAATTTGGTAGAATATTGCTACATTGTAATTATGCTGTTAAGAAATTTGCGTATATTTTGATGAATACTCTGATAACAATGTTTCAAATCAAGAACCTTTTGTTCCATACATACGCAAATAAATACAATTTTAATACAAAACAAGTAAGTTTATGGAGATAAATAAAAAGCTTGTTAACTAATTTATTTTTTACAAACTTATTTGTTGCAACAGAAGTATTTGATTTATATGAAGAATTTATTTATTTTCAAATATATGAAACAAAAGAATCTGAATACCATACATTTTTTCTGTGTATGTACTATTAGTACAGGCATTGAAGGCAAAATGTTGTAAAAACCTCGCAAAAATTAATAAAAGAATCATCTCTCGGATTTAAGTAGTTAATAACCTATAGAATAAAATGATGCATTCTTTACACTTCCAAGTTCCGGGAAAATTCAAAAAAATTTTGATAAACATTTTGATTTTCGATTTTTTTGCTCTAATGGCTAAAATAATGAAAATAGAGAAAAAAGCTTTCAACAAAATTTGTAGCTCGTCTCTTTCTCGACAAAATAGGTCTTTAGAAATTTTTGTCTTACTTAAGCCGTTTAGGAGTTAAATCCAGTTTTCCACTTATAGTTTTGAGCCGCTCCGAAATGCGCGGAAAGTGAGAATTCTCTGGGAGTTTCGTACGACCGGACATATATATCGATAATTATTATTATTCAGAGCCGCTAAAAAAATGAAAACAACGTAAAATCTAGAGAAAAGTCTCAGCTTTAATATGGAACTAATCACAAAATTCATACAAATTTTTATCATAGAGAAAAAAATGTTAGAAGATGGCTTAGTAAACTTTATACCGTTGATTTATTCACATCTTTGAGTTTTATGCATCCTGCCTATTTCTCCCGTAACAATGGGTGCTCTTTCACTGCATGGATTCGATTCCAGGCACTTTAATCTATATTTCGTGAAAATTTCATTGAAGAATATTTAGAAACAAATAAGTTGTATATGTTTTACTGTATAACTGTGCATTTTCTGAACGTGTATGAATAATGTAGACAAATTCAAAGAGTACTGCGCGCATTTATAAGACTCTAAAGCCATTCGAAAGAATATGTTTTATTGTCCTTATAATCCGACAATTAAGACTGTGCTATTATTATTACTTAAGATATACCGAATTGAACTCTACTTTGATCGCAAAACATATTTTTCCAACAAAAGTAATTGCAATAAAATGTTAGTTGGATTAATATATCATTATATAAGAATATGTTAGCAAAATAAATTATGATTCTGACGACTCCCGGCAAAGATATGAATAAATCTGTGGATCAACTGTACAAAGTTCACTAAGCCATCTTCTGACACTTTCTCTCTTTGATAAATTTTTGTATGAATTTTGTAATTAGTTCCACGTTAAAGCTGAGACTTTCCTCTACATTCTATGTTATTTTCAGTTTTTTAGGGGCTCTGAATAGTAAGAATTATCGATCGATGAACCCGGTCGTACGTAACTCCTGGAGAATTCTCAGTTTTCGCGCATTTCGGAGCGGCCTAAAACTGTAAGTGGAAAACTCGATTTATCTTATAAACGGCTTAAATAAGACAAAAATTTGTAAACACCTTTTTTGTAGAGAAAAAGACGAGCTACAACTTCTTTATCTATTTTAATTATTTTGTCCGCTAGAGCAAAAAAAACGAAAATCAAAAAGTTTTTCCAAATTTTTCTGAATTTTCCCGGAACTTGGAAGTGCAAAGAATGCATCATCCCATTATCCAGGTTATTACTTACTTAAATCCCAGAGATGATCCTTTTATTAATTTTTGTTACCCTAAATTGTTAATTTTCCTGTACTATATAATAAGATGCTTCTTTGTTGAAGATACCCTGGCATCTCTTTCAGTAGACTCAGTTAGTCTTATAAATATAATTCTAAGGCGTTGATTTACATCATGAGATACTGAATATTCGTATTTAAAAATAATAGTACTAATTACAATACAGAGAAAATTAAAGTTACCACCACAGGTAACTTTATTTGTCCCTTTGGGATACCTATTTCTGTAGCACAGTTTATTTAACTTAAACCTATGCGGTTTCCAGTATAATAAAACTGTTCATGTTTACAAGAATCGATCGACCGACGCATTCAAAGACACACCTACTACAACAGACAAACTTTTTTCAATGTTTGAGGGTGGTCTGAAACAGATTTACGTTCAGTTTTTTGTGTGGCGACTAATAAACCCCCGGTTTTAATATGTTTATTTTGTTCAACATGGTTTAACAATGTACCTACCTACTTTGAGGAATCAATTAGACGTTATTAGCCACCAGAAAATGCAGATAAGCCCTTTTATGGTAACTTCATGGTTAATTTTACGTGAATAGCAATTTTCAGTAATTGTGTTCAACGTACATAAAGTATTTAACGTCTGAATTTTACTGCAGTTACTTCAACGATCGGGCGGGCGCAGGTACCTACTTTGACAGAAAATATCGAATTCTGCTCTATTTACTAACAATTTTGTTTATAGACGTTTACATATTTATCCCTCAAGTACCCAAACATTATGTATTCGGCAGGCGACTTTCATACATTGAATATGGGGGTGCTCAGCACCTCCTGGGGACATCTGAGTACCCCCTGGAGAAATTCCAATATCACCTGTGTGGGAATTTTGCCATATTTTTCTCAATTATAAAATACTTGGCACCCCCTGAAATCCGATGAGCAATCCCTACGGTTTATTTCTAATTACAGGCCTGGAGGAAACCAAGAAATGTCTTAATCTTTATATATACTCTTGATCTAATTATAATCGCTGTAAGTATGATATGAAAGCCTCTTAGTATCAATGATGTCACTCTGGAAGCACAGTAAATATAACATTGCCTGGAAAAGATTTTAAAGAGACTTTCTCCCTTTGGGGAGTCGCTGTGATCTCAGAAAAACATAGTAAGTAGTCCTACCTACACACTACTGTACATTGTGTAAAAGTATGTCATAATTAAAACATTTGCTACATTTCAAAGTTAAGAGTTATCAAAAAGTAAAAAAAAAAGTAAATTATCTTATAGAAACTAACTAGTTTAGACAGAGAAGCTGTTGACGAATGGTGACATCACTGGGTCGCGAATTTCCTTCCAAAAATGTGTTTATTAGGTCTACTCTAAAAGCAGAATAGAATAAACTTTATTGCTGTCGGTCTTACAAAAGATACTGTTCAAGACATGTCAAGGTAATCCAGCATTTAAAAGTTGCTACAATAAAGACACATTAAGCTGTAAAATATAAAAGTGTATAAAAGGTTTAGTATTCGAGTGTTGTGAAATGTTCCTCTTCAGTTTTTCTTCTAAATTCATCAAAAGATAAAAATGTAAAAGGAATCTAACCAACGCATGAATAATGTAACATCTGCTTTAGGCGAAAGTGAAGAATTGTTTAGGTAACTCCGAGTTTATACTAAAAAAATTTTTTTTAAAGATTTAATCAGATGTTTTTTATATTATTACCAATTGGTACAATAGCCATGATTTATTTAATAGTCTTTTAGTTCTCGTTTTTACATATACAGGGTGTAATTAGTTTCATGTCATTAAAAAAAACTGGTAATATGGACCGACTAGACAAACAGAAAACCTATATGACCTTTTTCTCTAGGGGCACCTTGAAAAAAACTGACCTGGGTTTACATTTTTAGTATTAAGGTAGGAAAGATTTGAGAACCACTGGTTTTCGGGGTCAATGGATGTTATAGTTCCAAATATTAGAAATAATGAAAAACGGTAGTACCCGACTTGTGTTCCCGTCGGTAGAAGTGCGGCACTTTGATGGGATTATTTGTATCGAACTTTTTATACCACTAATTATGAAAATGTAAATAATTCCTTCTCTTTCGGCACAATGCAAGCATAGCATGGCCGCAGGGGTTTAAATTGGATTTGTTTACATGTGTTTTTTAATTTGGAACAAAGCTATTGTAGCTTTTATTGTCGTTTATAAGAATTTATAAAATTTAAAAGTGGTTTATTAACATTTGTAACATTGTGTTAAAAGCTTAAAAAAATAGTAATTGTTTTATGAAATTGGAAAACGAACAGTTAGAAGACCGAGATACGGTAACAGAAAATAGTTATATATTTTAAGTTAGGAAAAAATCTGATTTTTTTAACGAATTGAGCGCATAATTTTTCCCAATCAGGTATCGAAAACTAAAAATCAAGTCTTTGGTCTCTATGAAAATCAATGTAAACAATAATAAAAAGATAAAAACAAGACAACGAATACTAATAATAATAATCATACCTTTAATGCCCAATAGATAACACCCAATAACTGAACAATTCTTTCGAATTTTTTACAAAAATTGTTCGAAATGACCTCTATCTCCACGTATACACATTTCGGTACGTCGAACTAATAACATAGTTACTCCGTTCAACACATTTGGTAAATTAGGATCATTTTTATGGTTTCTATGCACATTGAAATACGTCGTTGCAATTGTCCTAAAGCTCTTCCGCACCAGCTGCATTTCCACCACTTTCTCCATGTACCAAGTCCATATCCGCGAGCTCTGGATAAGTGTAATCTCCCATAATGTCCAAAATCTGCGTTTTAAAACACCACACTAAACTGAGTTAACGTTATCGATAAAGAAAACAAAAAGAAAAACTTGGGCCAAAATCCAAAAAGTAACACAAAAAGCACGAACGAGAAGTATTGTCTTACGTAACCAAGTACTAACGACTTGAACGATAAGTCAATAAAATAAATCTTAACATAAGTGGCACAAAATTCAAAAAGAAAAGCAACAGGCAAAACCAAGAAACGGGTACGTCGCGTCATGCGTACGTTCTTTACCAAGTAAGGACAAAACTGAAATTATTACAAGAGAGAGTATAGCACGCCCAATAGGATAATTGGCCGCGAAGCAAAAAACATGACGATGTCCTCTGTCGGTCGCTTTTAACTGCTTTGTCGGCATTCTTATTTGCAGGAACGTCAGAGTATCTCGTGCGACAAGACGCGAAGCAATAAAACCTACCCCAATATGCCAGCAGTTCTCAAACTAGGTTATTAAGTATTTTGGAAATTTTTGTTTATTATTTTTCTCCAAAACTATGAGCTTTAGACCCCATGTTATGTAAGGATTTTTTGTTTGTCTCGTCGTTCCCTACCACCAGTTTTTCTTATGACATGAAACTAATTACACCCTGTATACATCTTTTTACATTACAGTTGTTTAATAATTTCACTGCACACAATATTTCTCAGTAGTTTAGTTTCAAAACATCATATAAACGTCTCCCGATGATGCCGACCTAATCACCAAATCAGTGATGCCACGTTGATTGTCAAAGCCACTTTGATGTTACATTTTTTATAACTAAAACACATTCAGATGCATCAAAACGAAATAGTCGGCATTGTTTGAAAACTACAAAGAGTTGTAGGGTAGTATTAATAAAGGTACAATATTAAGCCATCTTTATAAAATATAGTTAAATCCCTTTTTGTACACATTTCATTCTTCTGTAACGCTTTGCAGTTGCAATCATGTTCAGGACAGGTCTTTGTGTAATGTACGTGAATAAATGTCAATATCGTTTCATTTTAAACAAAATGTATCAAATGCAGCACAATGTTCCACGTACAATGAGATTCGAAAACGCTTCGCCGACGCCTACTGCTATATAGTCCTGCTATTAGCCAGAACAGTGGCGTACTGACGACACCGTTAATACCGTCAATACGGATAAAATAATCCTACTAACTGAAATTTTATTCTGGAGTAGTAGTAATAGAATGTTGAAATGAAAGGATGTGATCACCGTCTGGTGTATATGTACAAATATTCCAACGCTGCACTGCGTCAGTAACGTCGGCCAAATTAAGTCACTTTCAAGATCCTGTTTTGTTATGTTAATTACATCCATAAGAAGATATGAAAAGCATAGAGATATGCCAGATATGTACCACCTCACCCATACGAATGTTTCCAGCTGCTTTTCATATAATATTCCGCCACAGGCGGTATCGTCAGCTCAAAGGAATAGTTCATGTGTTTTTTGTCCTTGCGTTATTGAGTGATAGATTATATCACCACTTACCAATCATACAGTGTTGTCAAAATGTTTGATTTGTCTGGTTTTTAGGTAAATTAGTAGTTTGTGTGAATGTGTGCACCCTCGTGCATACATAGGTATATCTGCATATTGCGTATGTATTTCTGTAAGTCTTAACATATTATACTTTGTTTCGTAGTTATAATGAATAGCTTTCGTAGTATGTTAATTCTAAAAATCACAGATTTTGTGACTTCCAGAAGTTGTAGTGGCAGAAATATAGTTAGAGCTTTGTGCCCATGTAGACTTTTGTTTGTAAGGTTTCAAAGAATAACTAATATACTAAAATTTTAAAATTTTAAAAAATTTGGCCGAAAGTCAGTTTCCATAAGAAAAGTGCGGGGTCCTTTAAAAATAATGGAAACGTTTACTTCAAATTAATTGTGATGTTTTTCGAAAAAGTTCTAAAATGGCTACAAGTATAAATTAATAATAAATTTGAGTTAGAATTTAAAGCCGATTAAACAAGGTACAAAAGTAAAACTGTTTTATTATTTTCAAATGACAGATTGACAACATTATAAAACCCGTATCAGTGACACAACAAGAGAGGGCAATATCTAGGATAACCCCTCTTGCGTTTTCTGTTTATAGTTGTACTATCTTTGCTGAAGACATTGCATATTTATGATAAATTTTAAATAATAAAATGGGTTTGAGTTAAAAAAAAATGTGTAAGAATTGTTTACTTCTTTTGAGCCAACATATGACAATAGGTTTTGTACGTATACGCCAGACACCCTGTATACAGGACGAAAATAGTGTCACATTATAAGAATCAAATTGGGTATGGGAAGTG
Organism: Stenurella melanura; assembly: GCA_963583905.1. Classification (NCBI taxonomy): domain Eukaryota; kingdom Metazoa; phylum Arthropoda; class Insecta; order Coleoptera; family Cerambycidae; genus Stenurella; species Stenurella melanura. The sequence goes on along the minus strand of OY757316.1, from coordinate 53,064,458 downwards.
ACCAGAAAACAAAAAACCTTAGATAGCATGAGGTCTAAAGCCCCTAATTTTAGAGAGAAGAAAATATAAAAATATATTATTAACAAAATTTGTTGAAAACTTCTGGCCAGATAGTACCCATAATATTGAGTTCTTTTAATCTAAATCTACTTTTTTTAATGATCATTGCATCGATAACTAGAAACAACAACGTAAAATAACACCATCTTCTCATCTGCCTAATAAGTTGAAAACACGTGACAAAAAACATTAAATATACCGACGTCCGGCTAGTTAGGGAAATGTCGAAGAGGGCCATGGCTGGCTTTAGTTTTTCCTAAACATTGACAATTAACTGAAACTTCAATAACACAGCTTTATAAAAAGAATGGTTGTGATATGGCGATCTAGATCATGATCACTTATGTATTTTTGGGCGTTGAATCCAAATATTCAATTTAAAAAATTTTCTGCCGCGTAGATTTCGAGTAAATCTCGGTTTTTACTGTCAGACCCGTGTTTTTGCAATAAATACCGGGATTTACTCGAAATCTACGCTATACAATATTTTTTAATTGAAAATTCTGATTCAACACCCAAAAATACATAAAGAATCATGGTCTAGATCGCCAGATGCAACCTTTTTTTTTTGTAAACCTGTGTAATTAATTTTCATAAACAATAAGAGGTCCTTATTATTTGCTCTTTAGCAAGTAGAAAGAACACAAGATGACCTACTCTCTACAATAAAAATAAATTGCATTATAGTATCCCAAGTGTTCTATTTTTCACGTTACACTTTGTCAAATTCAAACCTCAAAAACTTTCTTAGTTCAAGTGGAACACCCTGTATTTTTTACATCAAATTATGTAAAATTACATTCCCTTTTTTTTAGCATAGGCGTTGTATAGTAAGTAAAAGCTAATATGTCTAAGGCTTCCTCCTTAGAAGTCCTGCCTTGACAGGGCCAAATATTCTAAAATTATCCGATGCGCGTTTTACGTGTATGGTGATGGTTTAGGTTCTTGTAGGTATCGAGTAGCAAATGTGTTATAGGATATCCAAAGTCAGTTTGAATATCATTAAAATAGACTGACAAAGGAATACTTCATAACACGAGCGATGGACATGAGCGTCGGCCGACAATTTTTAGAAACACCTTTTAATTATTGTAAATTATTTTACTAATATCTATTAATTGATAGGCATGATGTAAACGATTTAATTATAATACATTATTTATTTATAATAAATAATGTTAGTTTAATTAACAATTCCATAAATGATTCAATAAAAGTAAATAAATATCATTTAACCTACGGCTATGCTACCGTCAATTATATGAATAAACCTAATCACGTAGTAGGCTTGTAATGGTGAGCCAGGTAAGCAATCGTCTACTTTGTTTGAGGTAACATATCTGGTGAACTATATTCATGTACGGATATCGTTTACAATATTCTAGCACGGTGTTGGCTCTTATGCTATTACCTCAGGTTTTGTAATGATTTATCCTGAATTTTATTATTAAGAACAGAAATTACTATACATGTTCTTGGTATAACTATCATATTCTCCATAAATAATATACAAATCTAAAAAGTCTGCGTGGGTGTAATTTAAACGTGCTGGCATTTTTTGACATCTCGGTGATTTTGTGCGACCCTCAGTGCGACCAAAAAGTGAAGAGGTTGCTGATATTGATGCAAAGTTCATATTCTAAGGTCTGATACAAATGAATGATGTCAGTCCACTTAGGATATAAAGAGTTGCTAGATTGGAGAATGTAAAGAAATGAAACGGCTCTAATTTTGCAAATGTTTTTTTCTGGTAGATGGTTTTTATAGAATAATAGTGTTCACATTATTGTCGACAATTAAATATAAATATTATAAAAATAATAATAATTGTTATTGCTTCTTCTTATACCCAAAAATTGTGCTAAATAATAAGGGCAATAGACATTGAATATTGGAAATATTTCAGGAATATGGGGAATATGAGAAATAATTGGGAAATATGATGAATAATTGAGGAATTACAAACAAATATGGGGAATACCATGGAAATATAATCGGGGAATAGTAGGAATAATGAGGAATGGGAGGAATGATTGTACTATTTTTTGACAGTGGCTGACTCCTCGCCCCTACCCCTTCAACGGAATTATCTGAATCAGATATCAATACAGTACATGCGTGTACCAAAAATCCCAAGTTTCTGTACTAGTACCAGCTTTGCTTTACTTATTTTGCTCTATTTACCCCTATTTAACCGCCAACCCTTCAACGAAATCATCTTAAAATATAATCTAGTACCAGATGTTGTTATAATTCACACGTGTACCAAATTTTAAGTGAATATCTCAATTTTATTTTATCGGTCCTTTTAATAATGGAATACCGGTGGTGGAGGTATTTAGAAATATTATAAGAAAATATGCTGCTAGTATATACACCAAATTCCAAGTTTCTATGCTGTTATAATAGCTGATATAAGGGGAGACCGGAGCATGCTGTATTTGTCGACACTTTGTTGAATAATAAATATAATGTGTCACTTAATAGATAAAACCTCATTATTCTTATATAAAATATGTTCTGGTGTGATTAAGAAATAAACGGGAGCAGTCCTCTTTTAATTAATTTTTGTAATTCTTGTATAATCTATATGTATATACCAATGTATAAGATATTCCTATCTTGACGCAAAACAGTAAGATTTTTTAAGTTGCCAGAAACGTCATTTAATTTCTACCGCGGACACGATTCTGAAATCTCTAGTATTATTTAATTAATTCTAATACGCAAGAATTTGAAGTAAGGCTGTGTAGTGCTCTTGCCAGTAGTCATTGTGACTTTGATACTCTATCGGCCGGCTTTTATGGCCTTTTTTGTGTGCATTAAACAAGCTTGCTTTACTTATTTTCCCCTATTTGCCCCTACTTAACTCCCAACCCTTCAACGGAATCATATCATACCGGCTCGGTGGCGCAATGCTAAGGCGTTTGGCTTGCAACCACGGGGTCCCGGGTTCGAATCCTGGCCATGGTATGGATGTTTAGTGGCGTTTTTCATGTGTTACCGAGATGGTAGCAGTGTACTAGACTGCTGTTGGGTGGCACAACATGTCTAGTCGCTGATATCTATCCTGAGTTCGAGTCTCAGCTGCGGTAGATGGCAATATCTCAGGGAACTGTCGTTGTGTTGATGTCTATGTGTGCGTGTCCTGGTTGAGTGGTGGAATAGCATTAGCTAAACTCCGCCAGGACGTTAATATAAATAAGACGATTAAATAAAAAAATAAATAAATAAAAAGAATAAATAAAATATCAAGATAATCTAGTTCCAGATGTCGTCATAACATAATACATACGTGTACCAGATTTCAAGCGAATATATCTATTTTATCAACCCTTTTAATAACGGAGCGGGGTTGGTGGGAAGGGGCGTGCAAAATATTATAAAAAGAGCTTCTAGTATGTACACCAAATTCCAAATTTTTGTACTTTTGCCAGCTTGCTTTACTTATTTTCTCTCATTTACCCCTATTTAACTCCCAGTTCTTCATCGGAATTAGCGCCAAATGAGTTCCAGATCTCTCCGTGATACATATGTGTACCAAATTTTAAGTCAATAAAAAACCGTTCCTGAGAAAACGTGCGCATAATAAAAGTTAAGACCAACAGACAGACAGAATCTTTTTCCCTCAAATTTAAAATTTCGACGTTTTATGACATTGTAAGCCTATTTTTTTTAAAGATTATTATGCTTCCACTCCACTACGTGGACGTAGAAGTAATAAATACATACGGATCGAATTGAGAACCCCCTCCTTTTACTTCCACATCCACGTAGTGGATTGGAAGTATAGTAATCGCAAAAAAATTTTCAAAAATTTTTATTCGTGAAATAGGTTTAGAATGTCATGAAACGTCGAGATTTTAAATATGAGCGAAAAAAAATAATTTCCTGTCTGTCTGTCTGTCTGTCTGTAACTTTTTTTTGTCCGCACGTTTTCTCCGGAACGGTTTAAGATATTGACTTGAAATTTTGTACACGTATATATTATAACGAGATCTGGAACTGGATTGTTATCTGAGGATATCCGGTGAAGGGTTGGTGGTTAAATATGGGTAAATAGGGGAAAATAAGTAAAGGAAGCTTGTAAGAGTACAGAAACTTGAAATTCGGTGTATGTACTAGAAGTTAAGGCCTGAGATTTTTTATAATATTTTTCAACCCCCCCCACCGCCCCTACCCCATTAATGGGGTTGATAAAATAAAGTTGAGATATTCATTTGAAATTTCGTACACGAATGTATTATAACGACGTCTGGAATTAGATTATATTTTGAGATGATTCCGTTGAAGGGTTGGGGGTTAATTTGGGGTAAATAGAGGAATATAAGTAAAACAAGTTGGTAAGAGTACAGAAACTTGAAATTCGGTGTATGTACTAGAAGCCAAAGCGTCAGATTTTTGTATAATATTTTTCAACCCCCACCACCCCTACTCCAATATGAAAAGGGTTGATAAAATAAAATTGAGATATTCACTTGAAATTTGGTACACGTACGTATTATAACGACATCTGGAACTAGATTATAATTTGAGATGATTCCGTTGAAGGGTTGGGGGTTAAATAGGGTTATATGGGAGAAAATAAGTAAAGCAAGCTGGTATAAGTACATAAATTTTGGAATTGGTGTATATACTAGAAGCGAAGGTCTCAGGTTTTTTATTAGCATTTTCCATCTCCCCACCACCCCCACTCCCTTATTAAAAGAGTTGATAAAATTAAATTTAAATTTTCACTAGAGTTTTTTTTACATTTATATATTATAACTATATCTGAAACTAGATTATATTTTGACATGATTGCGTTAAAGGAGTGGGGGTAAGTAGAGGTAAATAGGGAAAAATAAGTAAAGCAAGGTGGTAAGAGTACTACAACTTGAAATTCGGTGTATATCCTAGAAGCCAAGGACTCAGATTTTTTAATAATATTTTTCAACCCTTCCGCTACCCTTACTACATTATTAAAGGGGTTGATAAAATAAAATTGAGATATTCACTTGTAATTTGGTAGACGTATGTATTATGACGACATCTGGAACTAGATTATATTTTGGGATGATTCGGTAGAAGGGTTTGGGGTTAATAGGAGTAACTAGGGGAAAATAAGTAAATCAAGCTGCTACGAGTACAGAAATTTGGGGTTCGGTATATATACTAGAAACCAAGGCCTCAGATTTCTTTCTAATATTTTTCAAACTCCACCGCCTCCGCTTCATTATTAATGGGATTGATAACATTAAATTGAGATATTCACTTGAAAGTTAGTACACATATGTATTGTAGTGACATCTGATTGAGATGACTCCATTGAATGGGTGGGAGGTGGTAGGTTGTGAATAGTGGAAAATAAGTAGGGTAAACTAGAAACTTCATTTTTAACGTATATGGTAGAAACTAACTCCTTAAACTTTTCTATGACATCTGCCCCAAATATTATTAAAATTCTATGACCAATAATTTCCACATACTAGATTGCAAATATAGCCAAGATGTTTCCTTTAAAGAGACTTGGATGAAGAATCTGGATGTGGAAGTAGTGATTCCTTAGGCAGCGGTTTTTAGAAATTTTTAAAGTTGGTTAAAAATACGTATTTATAGACTTCAACTGGACAGACCTTTACTATTCAAGTTAGAAACTTTGACAGTATAAGAAGCATTCAAAAGAAAACTACAAGTGCCTCATGCAAATAAAACATACAGCTTAACGACTTAGAATGAGCGACCATAGATCCTTTGGCTGAGAGCTGTCTTTTACACTGAGCCTCTTTGTAGCAAATTATGCAAATCAGTGATCACTGCTAGTAATGTGTGCAAATTTAAATAATCTGATATTGTCAAAAGGAATCCTGAAGGAGAACTACCAATTTTTACTTTCACATCCACGTAGTAGATTAGAAGTATAGTAGTCGCAAAAAATTTTTCAAAAATGTCTTTTATTGAAATAGGTTTAGAATGTCACGAACCGTCGAGATTTTAAATTTGAGCAAAAACATTTTTTTCTGTCTGTCTGTTGGCCGGTCCGGTCTGGAACGGTTTAAGATATTGACTTGGAATTTTATATGTATTATAACGAGATCTGGAACTGGATTGTTTTTTTAACATATCCGGTGAAAAGTTGGGGGGGTAAATAGGGGTAAATAAGATAAAGTGAGTCAGAGTACAGAAACTCGAGATTCGGTGTATATACTAGAAACCAATGAATTTTTTTATGATATTCTACATGCTCCCAGCACCACCACCCCATTATTAAAGGGGTTGATAAAATTAAATTCAGATATTCACTTGAAATGTGGTACACATATATATTGTAACGAATTCTGAAACTAGATTATATTTTGAAATTATCCCGTTGAAGGGTTGGGGGTTAAATAGGGGGAAATAAGTAAAGCAAGCTGGTAAGAGCACAGAAGCTTGGGATTTGGTGTATACAGAGTGTCCCAAATTGAGTTCCCGGACGAGAACCTGCGATTCCTGAGTTCATATTGGGCCGATATAACCCAACTTACCTTAGCCCAAAAATGCATCCCTGAAGAAGTACATCCTCTTAAAGTGGGGCAGAATAATTTTTTCCCAATAATTTCAGTTGCATCGAAGTTAAAATTTTAGAATTTTGATGGGAACTGTCTCTCTATAAGTACTCTTTGTAAACTTGATAACAACCACATATCTTCTTAAACGCGACAGGTTTCCTGTTTCATAAGCACCTATGTCCTACAGATAAAAAACAATAATTCTTGATTTTTGGTGGATACTGCACAACATTTTAAAAGTATTAATTTGTATACTGACACAAGTGGACATCATGTGGAGCATTTGTTATTAATGTATTTTTTTTAAATAAACTATGTTTCTGTTATTACAACATTTTGTTCTTGAATTGTAAATAAATGTTAAATACAAGTAGAAAAAAAACGATAATTTCTAGTTTTTGATTATTATTACAATAAATTTTAAGAGTACCTTTTTTGCAGCCCTTTTACAAAAATGTTAAGGTGTTCCGTAATTTTACAAGGTTATTAAGAAAAATATAGCCAGTCAAATATTAGTTATTATCAAAAAAGATTGAAACACAAAAGTTATTTGGTTGTTATCAAGTTTACATAAAGATACCGCTTCAATCAAAAATTGAAAATTTTATCTTCAATATAACGGAAATTATTGAAATTTTTTTTTTCTGTCTTACTTTAAGAGGATGTATCTCCTCAGGAATGCATTTTTGGACTAAGCTAAGTTGGGTTATATGGGCCTAATATGAACCCAGGAGTCACAGGTTTGCGCCCGGGAACTCAATTTTGGGACACCCTGTATTCTAGAAGTCAAGGCCTCAGATTTTTTATAATATTTTTCAACTCCCCCCACCACCACGACTGCATTATTAAAAGGGTTGGTCACATCAAGTTGAGGCATTGACTTGGAATTTGGTACATGTATGTATTATAAAGCAAGCTGCTAAGAGTACAGAAACTTGGATTTGGTGCAAATACTAGAAGCCAAAACACCATATTATTTTATTTTTCAACCCCTCCACCACACCCACTTCATTATTAAAGGGGCTCATAAAATTAAATTCAGATATTCAGGTAAAATTTTGTACACATATGTATTATAACGATATTTGGAACTTGATTATATTTTGAGATGATTCCGTTGAAGGGATGGGGGGTAAGTAGAGTAAATAGGGGAATATGAGGAAAGCAAGCTGGTAAGAGTACATAAACTTGAGATTTGGTGTATCTACTCGGAACCAGTGTCTCATATTTCTTTATCATATTTTTCAAACCCCCCACCACCTCCCTCCATTATAAAAGAGGTCGATAAAATAGAATTGATATATTCACTTGAAATTTGGTATTATAATACCATATGATTGAGATGATTCCGTTAAAGGGGTGGGGGTGCAAATTGGGGAAAAATGAGTAGAGCAAGCTAATAACATCTAAACTTCATTTTTGGCGTAACATATGCTAAGAACCAACGCCTCAATATTTTTAAATTACATCGGCCTCAAGCATATTAAAATTCTATGATCAAATATTTCCACATACTACAGTGCAATTATAGTCAAGATGTTTTCCTCTAAAGAGACTTTTTTTAAAATCTGGATGTTAAGTAATGGTTCCTGTAGGCAGCGGTTTTTATAATTGATGCTGATAGTACAACGCTGAGGAAATAACTTTCCTCAACCGAGAGAGAATTTTGATAAATCTTCTTAAGCCTAACACATAAGCATTGAACTACTGAGACGCTGCTGTGTCCTTCTGCTACTAAAATTGGTCAAATCTTCACTAAAAGACGAAGCAAGTGTCCACAAGCGTGAGTTGTTGTACTTTATTTATGGTTACTAATGCATCATAAAATTCATAAATGTACAAATAATAAAGCGAGATGAGCAGAATAAACCGTTTTTCTTCACATCCTCTGAGATTTATAAAAGTGAAAATGTTCGGTTTGTACACTGGAGTATTCTTTTGATGCGAATGAAATGGCTTCTGATTCTATTCAGTAGAGTAGAACTACTGAGCTCAGATGTGGCCAAGTGCGACACTTGCGTCCAGCGGAAATGGGCAACAACTGATCCACTAAATTCGAGCATGCGCATTACTTTGTAAATATGTAATAAATTCCGCAAGTAGAGAAATTGAAATATTTCGTGTTATTTTGTGAAAAAAATGCGGGGGGCACGCCGCACCTCCTTTTTTTTGTCTGCGACGCTAATAATTATTAACAATTAGATATCAGAATAAAAACCTACTAACCTAACCTAAAGAAATCACACGAAAAAATGAAATTATTTTAAGCAGAATAAAAACCTACAAACCTAACCTAAAGAAACCATAGAAAAAAAATTTTGAAAAAAATATATTAATCGTTATAAAATTAAAGAAAAAAAAGTCAGCGGGCGTAGGAGTTTGATCCCGGGACCATTCGCACCGCGAGAGCGTTACCTATGCGCCAACCACCCGGCTGACAATGGATACTAGGACAAGAAATAAATAGTCAGACAAATGATATCTGTGTGTACCTACACGCTTCTGATATGCGCGCGCATTTGGATCAGTTGTTGCCCATTTCGATTAGACGCAAGTGACGGCGACTATTTGATAAACCTGTTGTTTAAACAAGTCAAAATTCACTACTACGGGGTGTCATTATAGTGAAGTACACAGTCAATATTTTTTTATGTTTATTGTTCAGATACGTACTTGCAGTCGGCAACTCCCGAACATTTGCGATAAAATAGATATATCACCTAATCTATATAGAATTTGTTCAAATCTGATAGGGATAGTGTATATTACAGTTTTAATTCATATTTACATGCCCGTATTTTTGTGTGCTTAACCAAACAATAGGGGTATCATGTGCTTTTTTTCGGCACTATCTGCGCGGGATAATGCCGAATTTTTACCAGCTAAAACCCTTCACCCCTTCAGTGTCCCACAGTGACCTGGAACTGCTTCCGCTTTCCATCAGGCCGCGGGTCATTCTTTATTTTATAGATGTTGTCCTTGTGTTTCTACGTCCTCCTTCCTCAAGGTCGATTAGGGGTTCGGACCTTCGGATCTTGTATTAAAACAGTATTAACTGTCGCTTTGTCGGCTGAACTAAGCTTTGTAGGCACACGTGAACAATGTTTTTAGGCTATTGCTTAACTTTCTGTGCAAGAGAAAATGAAATCGTACGCGCACTTATTGACTCATACACAAGACCAGTTAAAGTTTACTGCCTGTCTATTCGTCTGTCTATCCATCTGTCTTAACGTCTTGTAAGCCCGATAACTTAAGAACGAAAAGTCCGATTGTATTGCAATTTGGACAATGAGTTAGTGTTAGATAGAGGAGTAACCCTATAACTTTTGAATAAAATTGATCAACCACTAATAAAATTATTAATTATTTGAATTTTTAGTCTATTTTTTAGGTTTTGTAATTAACCAAAAAATGTCTAAAGCTAATATTATTACAAAATGCGTATTCTCTAGAACGTGCGATAATTATATAAAAAGTGCAGTAAATCGGTGAAGAGTATAATGGGTAGCTTGTTCTCTCCTGTTTTTTTTTATATTGAATATCACATAATGTAATATTACATTATTAGAATAGTTAATTATACAAAAAAAAATGGTTCAGACAAAAGTGGCCCTTTTTTTCTAATATCAAAAGTAGTTATCTTTGGAATAATGAGGTTTAATAGATCAAGATAAATATTTATACCTCTAGTAATTTTTCTCTAGAGTTTACCGTTTCGAGCAAAGAATTTCGAAAGTGCAAAAATATCTAGTTACTTTGTTTATTATGCAATCAAAATACATTTCTAACAAACACTGGTCGTTTTTTTCGTAGAATAATATCCATAATAAAGAAAACATGATTTCTATTTAAAAAAAACAAGGTTGATCTTGAAAACATTCGATAACTCAAGAATTAGTAATGCAGTTTTGTTTCTCCGTCGAAACTAAACAACTTTAATTTAAAACATCTGGTTCAAAAATTTGTTATTCTCAAGATATGTCGTTCTTAAATTAAATAAATCGCCCTGTATATACTTTGAAATTTTTACTTGTGCCAATTTGCTGTTGACTAACGAACGAATTTATCTCATTAAGTGCAATTAGTTGGTGTAAAATTGAGTAATCGGATATTTTTCCGTTTAGACAACCGTTCCCACTTACTGCGCCTCTGCACGTAAACAGCAGCCAACAGTCTGCACAAGGCCTCGCTATCGATTTGCGAGTAGCGTAGAATGATCCTCTCTCGCCAACCCCTTGTACACATGCAACCCCTGAAGCGAGGGTTGTTTTTAATTTTTAATACCTTTTATTTTAAATTCGATTATCATTCCCCGCCACGTATTTGCCGTTTCTACCGTGCTATTCGATTGGCCGACAACCGAACAAAAAATATATATGTAAAATGTAGACGAGTGCCTGTTTTGTTGGCTTTTTTTTCATCAAATATCCATGGAAGCGCGGTATTTTCTGTGATAATTTTATGTGACTAATTTAAATTTAGCCTGGGGTTTGTGTTTCTTTTGGCCTGAGATTTGTTAGATTATAAAGGGTGTTCCAGTGATCCATTCCGTAATTCAGGAGCTGTAGAGATAGGGTAAAATAGTAGCAGTATATCATATAAATTCTTTTCCTACGGCACTTCATTACTAAATTCTGGACCCGTAAATTTACAGATTGAAAATCCTTCTTACTCAGAATACTTGTAAAATTAGGATAATTTTATTTTTAAAGAAAAATGTGGGGAAAGGCAGGACATAATAAAAAAAAGGCATTTCACGCCGTTTTTTATATAGTAACGTGAAAATATTTTAATAAATGATACAAGAATAATAAGAAAAGAACTGTTAACTTTGGAACAATGAATGGGTGTTGACAAATCGTATTTCTCAGAATTAATAAGTAGTGATGAACTGGTTCGTTCATTCCTCGAAAGGATTTCCCCATTCAATCATCTCGCATGGTACATAAAAATAATTTATATATTTCGCTTTGTCAAGTCGATACACATTCAGGAGAAAAGATATAAACTCTTCGCCGGTTTATTAAATTGTGTATATAATTGTTGTACATTCTGTACATGCTCTATACTCTGTGGTTTTGTGAAAATATGTTAATTTTTTAGATATGTTTCCTATAGTTTTAATTCTAGTCGTTTCCCGATGATGGTTGACGAAACGCTGATCTGTATCTTAGGTAGTAGTTAGTTTCGTAAAGTATAAAAAATTGCAACCCGGTTCGTGTACAGGGTTATCCATTATATTTTTTGACCTACCACCAGAGGTCGGATTTATCTATCGAATTCCAGGGATGGCTCTTACAGATATTATATATTGTAGACACGTACTGAAGCATTCCCAAAGTATAAAAATAGAAAGTCATGGAACATACTAAATTAATTTTATTTCATTTTACAATGTCAATAACGTAACTTAGTTTTATCGAGAAATGCACTATATTAAATAAAAACGTAATGCGTAATAGATTATTTTAAATTGCAGCAGGTAGGTATAGCTACTAGGAATTTACCTGAAACCCAATCCCAGGCGTTGAAGAAAATAATTTAATAGCATTACCTACTCAGTGTCTCCTTTACTGTAGATTTATTCGAACGTAAGTACTAAAAATGTGGAGTTGAAAGGTCGCATCGTACTCAACTGACGCAAGCTACAGTAAATTTTTGGATTCGTGGTATTATAATAATAATAATAATAATAATAATAATTTATTCATCCAATCGATCATTTACAGGTCAAAAAATAATATCTGAAGTATCAGATTAAATATAAATAAAAATGTACAGTGTAAATATACATAAACAGACAGATAAGAGTGATAAAAAAAATTAAAATAGACAACACATATTGCAAATTAAAATTAATAATACAAAATGTAAATATTATAAAATATCATTAAGGTACTCGTTAACAGAATAGTAAGCTTTGGCTTTCAATAAATGCTTTATTTTAATTTTAAAATGTTTCTCATCTATAGACTTGTACGAATTAGGTAGTTTATTGTACACTTTAATTGCTAGATATTTCGGGCAATGTTCATATAATGTTAGCCTGTGGTACGGAATTTCTAAGGTGTGATTGTTACGAGTGTTATATGAATGATTTACATTAATAGTATTATTGTTTAATTGTGATCTGGCATACATCAAAAGACTAAGGAGGAATAAACAGGGTAGGGTAAGTATTTCATATTGCTTGTAAATGTCTCTACAACTAGCTCGCCTGGTTACTCCTGCTATTAAACGCACAGCTCTCTTATGTAATTTAAAAACCCTCAACATTTCAGGTGACGAACCCCAAGCAATTACGGCGTAGTTAATAGTCGACTCGAAATATGCGTAATAGTATGCAATTAATATTGATTTACTAATTATCCACCGTAATTGACTTATACAATAACATATTGGAGCTATTTTTTTACAGATCTCGTCTATATGGACAGCCCAAGTACAGTTCTCACTAATGTGCAACCTTAAAAATTTCGTGTGTGAAACTTGCCGAATGGATCCTTCATTAGACTTTATTAAGAGGCTCTGGTTAACATTAATTTTACTGGTATTAAACTGAATAAATACGGATTTATTGATATTTAGTATAAGCCTGTTTTCGGTAATCCAATCGTGAGCACTGCCTAATTGTTCATTTGCTTTTGAGACTAAACAGTTCTTTGGGATGTGATAAGTAAAGAAGTATCATCAGCAAAAAGAATGGAATTTATACTACAAAAAATGTTAACATAAATTATGTACAGTAGTGGTCCCAAGACAGACCCTTGTGGCACTCCTACTGTAAGTTCCAATTGATTGGATTTGATATTTTCTACTTGTACATAATGTTTTCTGCCATGCAAATAACTCCTAAACCATTCTAATGATACACCTCGAATGCCATAATTCTCTAATTTCTGCAAGAGTCTATTGTGATCAACAAGATCAAAGGCTTTACTAAGATCTAAAAATATTCCTATACATTTGTTTTTATTATCCAAGTTATCATATAACTCTGTCAAGAATTTAGTGACAGCTGTCGTAGTGGACCGGCCTCTCCGAAAACCAAATTGATTAATATTGAATAAATCATATTTATCAAGAAAACTTATCAACCTGTTAGTTGCACATTTTTCAAACACTTTTGAAAATGAACTTAGAATTGAGATGGGCCTATAATTATCAACTTTATTCCTACATTCGGCTTTGAAAACCGGTCTAATTTTTGCAATTTTAAGTCTATCTGGAAACATACCCGCGGAGAAGGAAGAATTAATAATTAAACATAAAGGTTTGATAACTACATGTAGACATTTTTTCAATAAGTTAACACTAATTAACACTAATGGGGACGACCCATGGGATCTTGAATTTTTTAAGCCTTTTATTATCTCCGATATTTCGCGTTCATCAACTGGTTTGAGAAAAAATGAAAATTTGTTTTTATTTATTTCTTGTTCTTTATTTTGGTGATTCGTATCTTTTAATAAAAGTTTAGGAATGTTATTAAAATAATTGTTAAATTCATTACTTATGATAGTGGGATCGGAATACAGAACATTATCAATATTTAAACTAATTTGTTTGTTGCCTCTTTCTTTATTCCTGTTTATAATTTTCCAGGCAGTCTTAGACTTATTCTCGGAATTTTGTAAAATATTGTCGTTATACATTTTTTTGCCTTGTTAATCAGCTGTCGATATAGAAATTTATACTTTTTGTAGTATTCGATAATATCCTGATTTCCAATTAAAGTAAGGCGGTATAAATCTTTTAACTTTTGTGCAGATGTTTTTAGACCCTTTGTTAGCCATTTTTTTGAAGTGTTATTACGATCACTGTTTTTAATAATTTTTGTTTTCAGAGGAAATGCCAGTTCAAAATAATATAAGAAGGTATCCATGAAGAGGTCAAATTTTTGATTTACATCGTACATGTCATTCTCTAAATATCTCCAATCTTCCGAAGCCAATAATTTACAAAAATAATTTATATTTTCTGTATTGTCTAAGGATCTATATCTCAGAGTTCCTTTTGTGTATCGAGGTTTCATAAAAACTGAAAAGAGCTGTGCATTATGATCAATTGATCACTAACACCATTTTCAATTATATTGTTGTTGTAACTAGTTTTATCTAAATTCGTACAAATATTATCTAAACAATTATTAATTCTCGTAAATATTGGGTCAATACAATAAGAGTTTAAAATGTCTAAGAGATTGTTTAAGTTTCTAGATGGCTTTAAAAAATGTATGTTGAAATCTCCACAGATAACTGCATTGTGAAATTTGTTGTTTTTTATCAGTAAATTGATTGCTATATTTAGCTTACTTAAGAATATGTCAATATCACCATCTGGGCTCCTATATAATGTCAGAATCAGTATGGATTCGTTCTTACCTAAACTACATTTAACACCAACATATTAAAAATGTTTTTCCGTAGATAATTGTTTTATATAACTAAGCTCACAGCACTCAATAGAATTCCGTACGTAAATACAGGTACCACCATGTTTTAGCGAACTTCTGCAAAAATACACTTTAAGAACATAACCATCAATTTGGATCGATTGAATTTGATCGGATTTTGTCCAGTGTTCAGAAACACAGAATACGTCACATTTCACTTCATTCAAGAATACTTCAAGTATTTGAAGTTTGTTACTTATACATTGGACATTTTGATGTATTATGTTGAGTCTATTAGACACCCTTCCTTCTTCCCGTATCTAGGGGCATTGGGAATGGTGTCGTCGTCAGCTGTCCGGGGCATAAAAAAGTAGCTTCATTGAGTTCGAATGACGAATTATGCACTAATTTCGAAGTTAAATTGGTAAGATCAACACTAACAGATTCAAGGTTTATGTACAAGTTAGATATACCACTTTCTTCTCTCGCAGCACTGAGGTTGTTGTTAGTGGTATTAATAAATTTTAAAGTTTTATTTGAGAACTTTGAATTAAGTATAATGTTTTTTGCACTACAAGCCGCAAATTTATGGTTAAAACTTTCAGATTTTCTGGTATTTACTTCTAGATATTGTATCAGACCTTCTGTGTATTTATTAAATTTGAACAGAAAGTCACATAATTTTGTATTGTATTTAAATATGTGCCTGTTTTTTGTCACGCTTTTAGAAGTGTACGGAACAGATGTAAATAAAATGTTTGTATTCGTACACAATTTCAATTTATTACGAATAAAACGAAATGGGGGTGTTTTCTTTAAGTCGATATCATTGGATCCACCTGTGATTATGAGAAAATCTTCTAAACTGAAATTTTTCGTTAAGCTTTCAATGTTTTCCATCACTTGGTTTAAAAGAGCCCCAGGCCTTTTAACTGACATTATTTCATAAACATTTAAATCTATTAGTTTTCTCATTTGCCAATTTATATTATTATCATCTGTTAATAAAAGAATTCTTCTTTTTCTGTTAATGTTTCTGATAATATTAGGGTTAGTATCATTGTTTTCCGTTGTTCTCAAATCACCATTAGCTTCATCATTACCTAAGGAGTCAATGTTGTGTGATGTATTTTTATTTGTGTCACTGTGTATTTCTAAGTTTAAGTCGATTGATGATTCCGTTAAAGTATATACGCTTTTTGTCACAATGGAATTTGTTTGTGTATATGTAGTATTTACATGTTTTTTTGTTGTATTGACTATCGTTTTTCTTAATTGGATTATAAGTGCATTAAGTTCCTCTATCTTTTTCTCTTGTTTTGTTATTAAATCGTTCATTTCTTCTTCCCTTTTCATTGCCTCTTCTAAGAGCAATTTGTTTTCACTCCTTAATTTTTTTATGTGATTATTTTTTAATTCTCCGTCTTCTGTTAATTCATATCTGGTTTTTTCCAGAAATTCCTTGTTTCCATCGTCGATATCAGAAGTAGGTATATAGGTCTTTTTCACAGCACATAATTTTATTTCCTTCCAGGAAAGCAATTTTACTTTTAACTTTTGGTACGCATGACTTGTGAATTATGCTACTGCATTGTACACAAACATAATGCAAAAACTGTTTAGTTTTACAGCATTTATAGCTAATCATACTGGAGCAATCTTAACACGTCTTAACTGGGTGGCTGTTATACTGCCGCAATACAAATATTAATGCATATGTTTTTCCGGAAAACCGTAAACGGAGCGTAGATGCCTTTACTTACAGTAACATGCAACGTAATTTTAATTTAGAGTTAGTGGAATTTACGAATTTACTGTTTAGACAATTTTTGAAAAAAATGTATTAGTGGCAAATATAGCAATATTGAGGTGCCTTCGGAGTCTACACGAAGAAAAAAATATTTATTTATGTAGTGCGAAAATATGACAGAAAATTTCTTCAGAGCTTAATGAGGAGTTCATCTGGCTTAGCGTGGACGAAACAATCGATGCTTGCGGGTTTAAGGTAGCGAATTTTTTAATGGAGGCATTGGATGAAAATTGCGTAATGAGTGGACACTATTGCCTCTAAAGTTTTAGAAGCTACAAATCCTCACACTATAGCGGATCCAGTAAATTCAAGTTTACAAGATTTGGGGTTGCAAATACGCAGAAAATAAGGACAAGTTCTTATTAATTCTTACTATTTCTTACCGATGGAGTGAATTATATGAAAGATTCTGGAAAAATTTTGAAAGAAACATCTCAGAATATGTATGTAGCATGCTTAGAACTTGGGCTTCACGAGATTGCTGAAACTGTTAGGAGGTGCTACCCTAATGTTGATAAGTTAATAGCTAGTGTAAAGAAATATTTTCTTAAAGCACCACTATACTATATAAGTAGACACCTTGCAGATCCAAAATGTGTATCGCTGGGTCTCCAATAACCGGGATGTATGCCGATCAAATTTTACTTCCACATTCACGTATTGGAGTGGAAGTGTAGTAATCGTAAAAAAAAATTTAAATTTTTTCTTTTCATTGAAATGGGTTTAGAATGTCATGAAATGTCGAAATTTCAAATTTGGACGAAAAAAATTTTCTGTCTGTCTGTCGGTCTATAACTTTTTTTTGTGCGCACGTTTTCTCAGAAACGGTTAAAGATATCGAGTTAAAACTTGGTACACATATATATCATGACGAGATCTGGAACTAGGTTATATTTTGCGCTAATTCCGGTGAAGAGTTGGGGTTAAATAGGGGTGAACAAGGGAACATGAGTAAAGCAAGTTGGTAAAGGAACCGAAACTTGGAATTTGGTGTATATACTAGAAACCAATGCCTCAGATTTTTTTATAATATTTCTCAACCCCTCCATCACCCACACTCCATCACCGATAAAATAAGATTGAGGCAATTACTTGATATTTGGTAGACGTATGTATTATAACGTCATCTGGAATTAGATTATATTTTGGGATGATTCCGTTGAAGGGTTGGGAGATAAATAGGGGAAAATCAATAAAGCAAGTTGGTAAGAGTACGGAAACTTGTAATTTATTGTATATACTGGCAGCGAAGGCCTCAGATTATTTTATAACATTTTCCAACACCTTCGCCACCCCCACTCCATCATTAAATAAAATAAAATTGAGATATTGACTTAAAATTTGGTACACATATATGCTATAATGACATCTGGAATTAGATTGTATTTTAATATGATTCCGTTGAAGAGGTGGGGGTAAGTAGGGATAAAAAGGAAAAAATAAGTAGAGCAAGATGGTAACAGTACAGAAACTTGGAATTTGGTGTATATGCTAGAAACAAAGACCTCAGATTTCTTTATAATATTTGTCAACCTCCCCACCATCTCCACTTCATTTTTAAAGGGGTTGCTAAAATAAAATTGAGATATTCACTTGAAATTTGGTACACGTATGTATTGTAATGACATCTGATTGAGGTAATTCCGTTGAAGGTGTGGGGTGGGGATAAATAGGAGAAATAAGTAAAGCAAGCTGATAAGAATCCAGAAACTTAATGTTTGGCGTATATTCTAGAAGCCAACGTCTCAAGTTTTTTTATGACATCTGCCTCAAATGTATTATTAAAATTTTATTGCTAATCATTTCCACGTACTAAAGTGCAAATATAGTCGAGGTATTTTCCTTTAAAGAATCTTGGATGGGAAATCTGGACGTGGAAGTAGTGATTCCTTAGACAGCGGTTTTTATAATAGTAAGTGGTAATTATCGACAACAAAGAAGTCATGTTGATACTTCTTTATCGTGCCCAGGGACATAGGTTGCAGGTTTAAAATATCTGTAGCTGGACCTCCACTAACCGGGATGTATGTCAATTGTATTATTGTATTCACTAAATGGCAAGTTGTCGATAAAAAATATTCACTCGATACAAATCCTTGTAATAATTATTGTAAAAGACGTTCTTGGTTATAGAGGAGCGAATTCGAGACTCTATCGTGCCGTTTTTTTTTCTGGCGTAGAACCAGGTCAAACATGGTAGGTTTTGTTAAGCATGTCACTGGGCATATGAAATCGTATTTCACATTTTTTCGTGGTCTGGACCTTCTTAAATTAAAAAAAGGGAAAATATTGTATTTTAAATAAAATGTGTTTTTTTTTGTTTCCACCGTCATATCTTCAAAACTAATGTTGTTATCGACGTTGTTTTTTTTTCAATTAACTGTACTAATGTTTTTTACACAGTTCGCATTTTCATTTCCTTAAAAATTAGGAAAACTAGATATTTGAATATTACGTATTACAATTTTCACCAATCGATACTTTTTTATTTTTGAAAATTTTTATACACATACAGTGAAGCAAATGTAGCCGAAACATTAGAAAAGTTTTTGATATAATTATTTTTTTTCCAATGTGTATCGTTTGGCAACAGCGATTTCTTTTAAAGCGCGCTAAATTAGTCGTATGTATTATTGCGGCTCATAATCTAGGTACATACACCGCGTATGGAAGGTAGGATAAGATGCGTCTAACTAATATACTATTCAAATGTATTGACCCCCTCACCTTAACCGCGAATATCTCAAACACGGAGGAACGGTAAAAATTGAAAAAATTGCGTGTCAATTGTAAATCATTCACTGAAATTTGAATAATGTACATTGGACAGTTTTGAAGTGCTGCTAAGTTATATTAAAAATATGCCTACTATATAAATAATATTTTAGATGCCGATAAGGCATGGTATTTTTTGTACGAGAAAATTTTTTCATAATTTTTTCTAAAATTTGGCAGTTATTCTAAAAAACGTGACATCATGTTTATTCGGTTATTTATCAAGGTATTTACAAAAATTTTGATGAAACAGTTAATTATATAAAATGTAAGCATTTTCAGAAAAAAGATTTTTTTTTTTTTTTTTTTTTTTTTATTTAACAAATAATCGCATTAACCTCTTGGGTTATGAGCGAGGTACAGTGAAAGATAAATTATATAATCGTATAGTAAGTTACAATGAAGATATTAAATTCTTGACATAACATTAATATCAGACAAAAATAATAATAAGTTCTTTAAGTCACTACTATCAGCTAATATTTTGTTTAGTTCTTCCGGGATTTGTCTGTTTGATCTATGGAACTGGTATTTAGGGCACTCCACTAAAATATGTTTAACTGTCACCTTTGTTTGGCACACTTCACACTTAGGTTCTTCACTACGATTGATGAGGTACTCATGTGTAAGTTTAGTGTGGCCTATTCGTAACCGCGTCAAGATTATTTGGTTTCGTCTACCTTTAGGGGCTAGGGACCATGGTTTGACTGAAGCTTTGACTTCGTTTAGCTTAGTTCTTTTCTGTTCCCATTCATATTGCCACTGTTTTTGTAGTAATTTTTTTACTTGTTGCTTCAAGTCCGTATGTAGAGATGTGGTCACTACCGTAGAGTTTACACTTGAAGTAGCGTCTCGTGCAGATCTATCGGCTTGCTCATTACCTTGTATCCCAATGTGAGAAGGTACCCACATAAATGTGACAGATTTATTGCTCTCCTGCAAGAGGAATAGTTCCTCTTTAATTAATTTCAGTAAAGGGTTATTGGGATACAGTTGTTTAATTCCATAGATGGCACTCAAGGAATCTGTTATTACTAAAGTTTTCGGACTGTCATGGATGTTAATATACTTTAGTGCTTCTAAAATGGCATATATTTCACCTGTAAATGTGCTGCTGTTTGCTGGTAGCTTAAATTGATGTGTTGAGTTGGTGGTTATAAATGCTGCGCCGACAGCTTCTTCCGTTTTAGATGCATCAGTGAAAACTTGGCTGTATTCTTGGTACTGGTTAATTATGTTGTAGAATTGTCTTTTTATGATCTCGTGATTGGTGTCCTGTTTATTGTATTGTGTTAGTTTGGTGTCACATATGGGTAAGGGTATTGTCCATGGAGGGTGTGTTTTGATATTCAAGGGATAGGTGTTGGGAATAGTTACGTTCAGGTTAGCCAGGTATTTGTTTATTCGTTGGTAAAATGGGGGTTTTATTTTTCTTCTGCTCTCATATATGGTTCTGAAACGATTTGAGAAAGTGTTTTTGTATGTGGGATTTTCTCCGTTGGCTGACATAACTGCTGCATATGATAAACTGAGGTACTGTCTCCTCATTGTAAGGGAAGGTTCTCCAGATTCACAATACAAAGATTCAGTCGGGCTTGTACAATATGCTCCAAGGGCAATTCTTATTCCTGCATTGTGGATGGTGTCGATTGACTTCAATATAGAAGTGTTTGCAGTGGAATATGCGATAGCGCCATAGTCGATCTTGGATCTAATAAGGGTACGGTATATACGGAGTAAAGTCGTGCTGTCTGCACCCCAATTGTAGTTGGATAGTACCCTTAAAAGATTTATTCCCTTTTGACACGATAACTTCAAGTTTTTTACGTGAGGTTCCCAAGTAAGCTGTTGGTCGAATGTAATGCCAAGGAATTTGATGCTGCTTACAGATGTTATATTTTGGTTATTAAGAGTTAATGTTATTGTACTTGGGTCTATTTGTTTGGAGAAAATGATGTATTTGGTTTTAGTGGTAGAAAATTGAAAGCCTGTGGTATTCGACCAGTGTTCTATATTATTGAGCTCTTTTTTTAACAGGAGTTGCATTGTGGTCAGGCTCTTTCCCTTTAAGAAAAGTACAAGGTCATCTGCATATAATCTCGCCTTAACGGGGAGTTCAATGTGCAATATTATCTATTGCACTTGATAACTAAATTAATATTTGATATATACCAATTCTTTTTTCTGAAAATCCTTACATTTTATATGATTAACTATTTTATTAAAAATCTTTTAAATACCTTGATAAATAGCCGAATAAACATGAGGTCACGGTTTTGACAATAACTGCCAACTTTTAGAATAAAAAATTACGAAAGAATTTCTTCATACAAAAAATGCCGTGCTATCGGTATCTAAAATATTATTCATACAGTAGGCATGTTTTTCAAGATATGATGAATTTAAAACGTATGGTCAAAATTTTCTTAGAAAGTAGGGCATTTTTCAGTATAACTTAGCAGAACCTCAAAACCGTCCAATGTACATTATTCAAACTTCAGTGAATAATTTACAATAGACACATAATGAACACATATTTTTTCAAATTTTCTCGGTCCGCCATTTTTGAGATAATCACTGTTAAAATGAGGGGTCAATACATTTGAATCGTATATTAGTAGTTTGCAGGATTTAGAGTATATGTATAAATACTTTGAAATAAATGCGATGCTGTAGAATATTCGCAATTTAGTTTTCGAAAATAACGGAGTGCATTATTTGTAAGAAAATTGCGCGAGATGATGACAAATCTGTGGTACCAAGTCCTAGTATACAAGGTTTGTTGTCACTAATATCTAGTGCTGAAAAAAGACGACATCGCAGAAATATTGTGTCCGAAAAGATAATATTTTAAATGACGAAATTTAATCAAAATATATAGACTGTCGTATAGGTAGACAAGTTTTGAAAACATGAACGTTTTTTGCAATCACACAGTGCCGCCGCGCCGCGCCGATTTGCAACAGATGCTGCACAGCACTTAATCGAATACGAAATATTAATAATAGACGGTGGATTTAAATTAACAGAAAAAGTAGTTTCACTACATAAACGTCATTTAGAAATGACCAAAAATCTATTTAGCAAACAGGAAGATACCGGGATGGTTTTGCATGCAATGTACGAAACTAAATTAAAAAATCTGCGTTAAAGATGTTCTTAAAGAATATTGTTGTTTTTCAAAAATTATCGGAACTGCCATTGCTGTCTAAAGACGAAGCTTTAAACATCATTACAAAATTGATTCTAGTACTGTACAAAAACAAAAATAAACAAATTCAGATATTAAACGACCTAAGGATCAAATTAGCAACAACAACAAACGGAGCTTCCTTCAACTGAAGGCACCTTTTACCACCCCTTCTTAAGGTAAACATATATATTTAAATAATAGATTTCCTATCTAATACATTTAGTTAACTATTCCAGATTTATGTATCAACTTAGAATATCGTACAGAAGCAATATGCCAACTACACTTATAAATGCACATGATTCAGGACGGAATTTAAGTGACGATGTTTGGACAATATTTTCATTAAGTATTTATTGTTCAGATAAAAATTGTGAAAATCGAAAACATGATTGTGTTAAAGAAGGCCTAAAATGTTGTAACGAGTGTAAATGTCGTACTTGAAATACTGTTATTTAAAGGTTTCGATGAATGTACAGACGAACTAGAATGCTTTTAACGCAGGGCCTACGTAACTAAATACTCATTTGTCAATAGAAAAATAGTTGCAAAAAAATTAAGTTGTTTTATTCCTGCGCCTTGGTTTAATTCAATCAAAAATGTGTAATAACCTACTTATTAGGTAGGTACTTACTTTATAACAATGATTTATATCTACCTGCTTTTAAATATTTTTGACCTTAAAACAACAAAAGGTAGGTTTATACCTTAGGTTCGTACCTATTTTGGAGCTGTTAACAAAAGCCCGATTAGTACACATGAACCCAACAACCGTGTTCCGCAGGCGGTAAGCATTATGAGAGCCGAGCGCGCAAGAATATGTTTTGAACCGTTTTAAAAAAATCGCTGACTACATACTATAACCTGGACATCAAAAATTATGATTCTAAAAACTTTTGTCATATATTGGCTTCAATTTGTTCACAGCATGTATATACATATTTTCATAAATAAAAATTTTTCTCGATTGCTGAAAAATACATTCACGAAAATAACAACTTTAAGTTTGCTATTATTTTAACAATTAAAAAAATATGCTTTATAATCACATTGTACATAGTTAGAAGCGTTATTGTGTCTACTTTAATTTAAAAAAAAAATCAGTTCCGTAACGCAATTATTTTTAAAGATATAACGGTGGGGACGTTAAAAAACATGTATCATGGAAAAAGAAGTTCCTGACCACCAGAAAATGTCGTGAAAAGTGGTTTCATGTACACGGTCACCTAATTAAAGAATCGCACCAAGTCTGGTTTGGTTCTACGCCAGTTTTTTTTTCTCAGAAACTAAGCGACTTTGCTTCCCAATTTTACTCGTCTATTATTTAGTGAAGTTGGTACCACCGAGAAAATTTCTGTCACTTTTTTGTCTGCCATGCTCTAAGGAACAGGATTAATAATGTCTCTAGCTGATAGAAATATTCAGGTAATTGCTCGCTGGTTCTTGCACCATTATTATATCTCGAATAATAAGCATTTTAGAATGAATCAAGGAATCATCTGAAATTTTTCCACTTCTGTAGTAACACCACGGATACGGAAATACGACCATGATACACATCCCTTTTTTCCTTTTTAGTTCTCACTTCAGTTTTAAAGATAAACGATTAAAATTTAGAACCTCCTGTATGTTTTATAAACGTTACTTTTTTCCATATAAATTATGTTTTTTCCACTTCACCAAGTGACACTAACTTTTGATTTTGGAACACTCTATGTACTATTGCATTTCTGAATTGTGCGTAATTTTCTTAATTCAACGATACCACATAATATAAACGACATTTCAAACGTGAATATTTATTTTAATTTAGTTTTTAGTTTCTCATTTAAGTGCATCATGAACCATTTTATGGCTGTCCCATTCATTCTAATTGAGGTTGGACGGTCAGTCGGATGGTCGGACGTCGCACACACGGAAAAATCTCACATTTAGACAATTTCGAATTGTTACCGTTGACGGAAGATGCATTTATAAATGTTTATAGATAGATAAATGTTATTTGCGTATAAATAAAATGAACCCGAGCTCTGCCGAAGTTAGCATCGTCACAAAACGCGTGCAGTTTCAAATGTGAGATTAATTTATTATGTAAAAAAAATAAACAAATT
The DNA here is from genome assembly GCA_963583905.1 of Stenurella melanura. Lineage (NCBI taxonomy): Eukaryota > Metazoa > Arthropoda > Insecta > Coleoptera > Cerambycidae > Stenurella > Stenurella melanura. Next base: position 53,039,584 of record OY757316.1, on the reverse strand, counting down.
ATTATTATTTTTTTTATTTTGTAAAAAAAGAAAACTTTAGAAAACTGCCACTAATTCAAAAATCATACATTTCTGACTAATTAATTATATACAGAAATGGTGCACAAGATCAAACAACATGCAATGTAATGATTATTAAAACTTGAGTAGTTTTGTCCGACTAAATATGCGATTTTTCCGTGTGTGCGTCGGCGTCGGTCGAAAAGGCATTGGAATGGCACATCGTTTTGTGGTTATTTGGGTTAGACGGTTTCAAATATCGTATTATTAAAATTCTACGAGAAATATTTTCACATACTAAAGTGCAAATATAATATCAAGATACCTTTCCTTTAACGAGATTTGGATAGCAAATCTGGATGTGGAACTAGTGATTCCTTAGGCAGTGGTTTCTTTCTATATGTAGTTTTATAATTAAGGCAAGGATTTTTTTTTACTTTCAGTATTCGCCTAATGTTATTCAACAAAAAAGAGTATGTTGAGTGTGTCATTTTAATTATAAATTATATTAATGAGTAATGAATCTTATCACAAATTTAAAAAGGCCTATAATGGTTATATTTGTTATGGTTTTATTGAGATTTATAATATCAAACTCATTATAAGCAGAGAACTATAAATCATATCCAGGACTACTTAAATATATAGGAATATACCAAATACCCTGTATTTAGATAATATCGCGGAACTTCTGACATTTTTCTGCGTTATTATATCGAGTCTTTGAACTACCCAAGTCATTCTCTGCCTATCTCTGAATAAATTTTCCAAACGGCCAATAAATACCATCAACCTTTCACTACAGGCTGCCACAAAGGTCAAATAATAGAGCGAATGAACGAAATGGTAACGACCATTTCAGGGTTAAAACCATAGACCAGTTACGAAAAAGACAAGTATGTACAAAACATGATTATTAAGCTCTGTACTACGGCACGGTCGTTCTGGTAATTGTATAGTGTTCGAATGATAGCTTGACACGATATTGTCTACAAAGCGATGCATAAAACATAACTGCTTTCATTCTTCATGTAACGTCATTCTGTAGATACATATAAAAAAATATACAACCTTGGAGGTACAAGAACATTTTCAATAAATAATTTAAGAACTTAGTACTCGATGAGAGTTAAAATGTAAAAGTAATCCTAGTGTATCGTATTCGTTGCCTTTGCATTGAATATTTCTGATTAAGACGATTGATCTTGACAAAGAGAAATATTGTACATCTATATCTGTGTTACTTTAAATTATGAAGAAAGGATTGGAAAACCTATCTACCTATCTGCCTGTAAAACTAATTTGAAGAATATTGGACCGCCTTTAAAAACACGGTGGTCCAAAGTTATTAAATAAAGTTTCACCGTCTTTTGGTCAATTGAACCTTATTACCTAATATCTGTATTAAGGTTGATGAAAAATACGTCCGATTTTGTTACCTGTTTATTTTTACCCCAGCCTCAGTATCGATATTAGGTAGTAAGGTTAAATTAACCGAGCAATAGTTCATTAATTCTACGGAGAAACAATGCTACCCGGAAACAAAAAATAGGGTCGTGTAGAGGAAAAAATTCTAAGAAAGGTAGTGTTTTTGCCTCGCTCTAGCTGGTGTAGAACAAAAATTAGACAAAGTCGAAAAAACGTTTTTTGCAATTTAAAAAAACTGCAAATAACAGTTAAATAAGAAAGTTGTAGGTAATGAAGAACCTATCAAATGCGACCAACAGAATAAAGATTCGTTATTGATTTTAGGAGTTAACCTAAAAATACCGCTTGAGCCGCTCCAAAATACGCGGAAAAAAGAATTCTCTGGGAGTTTCGTACGACCGGACACGTCGATCGATAATTCTTACTATTCAGAACTGCTAAAAAAATGAAAACAACATAAAATGTAGAGAAAAGTCTCAGCTTTAATGTGGAACTAATCACAAAATTCATACAAAGTTTTATCATAGAGAAAATAGTGTTAGAAGATGGCTTAGTAAACTTTATACAGTTGATTTATTCATATCTTTGAGTTTTATGCATCCTGCCCATTTCTCCCGTAACAATGGGTGCTTTTTCACTGCACGGATTCGGTTTCACGCACTTTGTTCTATATTTCGTGAAAATTTCATTGAATAATGTTAAGAAACAAATAAGTTGTATATGTTTTACTGTATAATTGTGCATTTTCTGAACGTGTATAAATAATGTAGACAAATTCAAAAAGTACTGCACGCATTTAAAAAATTCTAAAGTCATTCGAAAGAATATGTTTTATTGTACTTATAATCCAAAAATTAAAACTGTGCTATTATTATTAATTAATATATGGCGAATTGAACTCCAAAATTTGGAGGTGATTGATCGATGAGAAATATACCGTCTACTTTGATCACAAGGTAAATTTTTCCAACAAAAGTAATAGCAGTAAAATGTTAATTGTATCAATATATCATTATGTAAGAATATATAATATACGAGCAAAATGATCATTCTAACGACTCCCGGCAAAGATATGAATAAATCTGTGTATCAACTGTGCAAAGTTTACTAAGCCATCTTCTGGCACTTTTTTCTATGACAAATTTTTTTATGCATTTTGTGATTGGTTCTACATTAAAGTTGAGACTTTTCTCTGCATTGTGTGTTACTTTCATTTTTTTAGGGGCTCTGAGTAGTAAGAATTATCGATCGATGAGCCCGGTCGTACTAAACTCCCGGAGAATTCACATTCTTCGCGCATTTCGAAGCGGCTTAAAACTAGAAGTGGAAAACTCGATTTATCTTCTAAACGGCTTAAGTAAGACACAAATTTGTAAAGACCTTTTTTGTAGAGAAAGAGACGAGCTACAACTTTGTTGGGAACTTCTTTCTCTATTTTCATTATTTTGGCCGCTAGATTAAAAAAACCGAAAATCAAAAAGTTTTTCCAAATTTTTTTGAATTTTCCCGGAACTTGGAAGTGCTGAGAATGCTTCATCTCATTCTCCAGGTTATTACCTACTTAAATCCCAGAGAAGATCCTTTTATTAATTTCTGTTACCCTAAACGGCTAATTTGCCTGTACTAAGCGCAATTAGGAAAAAACCTTCTCGTAAATCGGCCATTGGTCACGATTCGGATGGCCCAGAAAATCAAACCTGGGCTTAGATTCTTCATAATGGATAGTACTGTTGTATAATTTAAGAAATAAATATTTTTAGTCACTATGTAACCTCAAAAATGCGAATTAATATCGTAACGTTTTTTGGTTATGTATAATTTGACAAAATATAAGATGAATAAATAAATAATTTGAAAAAATTAAAGAACACGCTTTTAAAAATAAAATGAAACTGTTCAAAATGAACTAAAAGAAGAAAATAAAGTTAGTAATAATAATTATGTTAAACGTAAAAGCGTGGTTCGCCTGATGAGTAAAATTTTCTGTTTCTTCAGGTGCTTTGAACGCCCCGCGCGTTTACGTTTCTTAACATAATTATTGTTGTTATTAACTTTATTTTATTGTTTTTAGTGCATTTTGAACAGTTTCAGTTTGTTTTTAAAAGCGTGTTTTCATTTTTTTAAATAATTTATTTTTTTCTTTTTAGTTTTATTCCAATTTGTTCGATAAAATTTCTTAACTATAAATAACAAAACCTATTCGTGATCCTGAAGCCGTCATTTTGAGTTCTTGAATTTCGACTAAATATTTATAATCTGCGACTTCGAAGATCCCCAGATACCGATTCTCATACGAATTAGACCATAAAATACAAAACTTTTGGGCCATTTTGACGCCGTCATTTTGAATTGTTAAATTTGGACCGGATAATTGTAATCTGCAACGTCAATAACCCTCATATATCGATTTTTCAGTTAATTCAGACGATGAATGATAGAAATTATCTGCCATATTGATGCTGCCATTTTGAATTTTTCAGTTCTGATCAAATATTTGTAATCTACGCCTCAAAAATCCCGATGTACCAATTTTTACTAAAATCTGACATTAAATGAAAATACCATATACACATGCCAAATTTCAAGTCAATACAACATCTGCAAGTGGGTGAAAAGATAGTTGTAAAATTTGCTTACAGTGCTACAGGGCAAGCTAATAGCAGCATGTTAAAAAAACATTATAGATCAGAACCAAACTTGTTTTATAAAATAGGTGATACGCCATATTGGATTTAGTATGACGTCACTCACCTTATCGTTTTCTGCTTTTCAAGCCCTTTCATTTGATACCCATATCAAGGGGGTTGTAAAGAAAATGATTATCCGCCATATTGGGGCGGCCGCCATTTTGAATATTTTATAATATTGAGTACACTGTATTGTATTGTTATCAGAGCTACACACAGTTGCGAACTTTCATGACGTGACAATAACTAGAAGTGGGTGAAATTCAGTTCCTTAGATTTTATTACAACATATATTATACATACATAGATACAGGTCGACCTAATAAAAGCGTGTTAAAAATGGAACACTTGGTATACTATTATGGAATTTATTTTCATTGTAGAGAGTGGCCCATGTTGTGTTCTTTCTATCTGCCAAAGAGCAAATGAGGATCTTCTACACGAAGAAAGTTATAACGGTTTTCGCAAACCGTTGCACTCAAATTTTTAATAAAACCTCAAATATCTCCGAAATTGTTGGATTTAGGTATAGGGTATGCTACATGTTTTCTACTCAGAATTTTATGTTCACTTTGGAAAGTCGAAAATATCTACGGTGTTCCATTTAAAATAAGCAAGTTGGTATCGACTTCCGGTATAAGCGGAAGTACCACGTGCTTTTATAATTATTTTGGTTCGATTGGCCACACTGACTTTAGTAACACTAGTTCCCGGTGAGACACCCTGTATAGTGTATACATATAACATTTATTGGAATAGCTGTTATTTATTAATTACTGCTAACTATCAATGTGTCCATGGACAAACATATATTACGCACATATCAAATATTTTGCTAGTTAATTAAAAAATCAATATACCATCATAAATGTAACTTTATAAATCAAATATTTCATTTGCGTTTGAAGTCAAGGGAAAATCGTGATATTTATAGTTTTAATGTCAATAGCATTTATAATTTTAATGGCAAAATTAACACGAATTACGCTTTACATTCTACATATATTACTATCATATTATATGTAAATACAATTTTTATATAAAAAATTCGGTTCTTGTAAAATATGAAATGATTAAAATCTGATTTTCAATCATCTGATTTTAATTTTGAAGAACCCCCACCAAGTTGTGATAGAAACAAATAAAAATATGTGTATAAACAAATATTAGTAGTTCAGTAAATTTTTCAAGGAATTTCGCAAAACGAAAGTCTGTAAATACTTAACTTCCTCTCCTACATTTGGTTTCTCTAACCATTAATTTGACGAATAATATGCTTACTATAAAAATGTTCTTTAGCATTTTAGTTCAGGAAATGAACGTTATGTTAAACATTAGTTTTATTTCAATTATTTTTTAAGGCTCCTAACCGCTATACAGGGTAAGTCAAGTTAGATGCTCACCATTGTGATCTCGGGAACCGTAAGAGATGAAGAGTCGGTTAAATAGGGACAAAGTTGTGCAATATAGTACTGAATAATATGGCATAAAGAAATTCGAAACACTTCTGTTGGTTTTTGAGATATTGGAAAAAATGTAAATTTTTTTATTTTTCGAAATATTTTGTTTATTATTGCACTTGTAAATAATTAAAGAATACTTTCTTAGAGCAGTTTACGAAGCTCTACACGCCTACAGCATCAGTTCTTTCCCCAACGTTACGTCGCCTTATCATCATCATATCATTATCATCAACTTTAAAATTTTAAATACGGACCTGCAGCTGTTACGTCATTTTCGGACGACACCCTATAATACGAAATCAGTGATATGTCGCACTTAAATATTTTTCAACATTTTATTGCATGAATACCATTAATCAGTTGACCGGTCGCCTGAATGCGGTCCTGTAAGTTTTCTTTTTTAAATTAGATTTCACGGTATCTTACTAAAATTATTAGTAAGTAAATTGTCGAATCACTTGAGATTATTTATTGATTTTTTACAATGACAAACTTAAATCTGCTTTCAGCAGGATGGGGCTCCACCCCATGACTCAAGAGTTGTAACTGAATTTTTGGACCAACAATTCCCGGGCCAGTTTATTGTCAATCGAGGTGCAGTGAGGAGGACTGCCAGGTCACCAGACAACACGATGTATTTTTTTTGTGGGGTATTTTGAAAAACAAAGTGTACAAGGAACCCATCAATAATATTGAAGAATTGAGGCAACTAATTTCAAATTATTTTGCCTCGTTGCGTAGAGGAGGCATAGGACGTCTAGTACATAACATCAATACAATAGAATAAATGTATGCCTTCAAGAAGATGGAAATTTAACTGAACATCTTCTCTAATTTGTTATGCTTCGTTTTCTTCTAAGTTACCTTTTAAAACATGTTGCCATTGTAAAATATCAATAAATAATCTCAAATAAATGAAAACTTACTTACTAATAGTGCTAAAATATAATTTAAAAAATGAAACTTACAGGACCGCATTCAGGCGACCGGTTAATTGATTAATGGTTTTATTGCAATTAAATGTTGGAAAAGATGTAAGTGCGACATATCACTGATTTCGTATTACAAAATGATGTAATAACTGCAGGTCCGTATTTATAATTTTGAAGTTGATGATGGTCCTAAGGCGAAGTAACGTTGGAGAAAAAAACTATTACTGTAGGCGTATAGAGCTTCGTAAAGTGCTCTAATAAAGTAGTCTTGGATTTTTTATAAGTGCAATAATAAACAAAATATTTCGAAAAATTAAAAATCCAAAATTTATATTTTTTTCCAATATCTCAAATACCAACAGGAGTATTTCGGATTTTTTGATGCCATATTATCCAGCACTATATTGCACAACTTTGCCCCCATATAACCGAATTTCCATCTCTTACAGTTTCCATATCCCATGGTGCGTATCAAGACTCACCCTGTTTAGTAAGTATCAAACTAAACATTTAACACATTTATTTCCCTCCAAGATTATTACAGTAGATAATATAGGAGATGACAATCAGCTCTAGTTATAATGTAATAACAAAAGTGTAGGGACATAATACTTACACCAGTATCGTAGGGTTGTATTCGTGGTCCAAAATGTTGATAAACATTGAAAAATTAATTGATGAATCAAGTTCTCAAGGGTTGTAATAAGTAAAACTTCAAAGGTACGATCAGGAGGGCGCTTTGATGTCTTCAATCCCTTTTAATTAATTTGTTATCGTCCCAGATAACGAAGATATTAATCCAGTTAAAATGCGAGTTTTGCTGTGAAATTGGAAACCAAAACGAGCTTACCTTACCGGTACGTTTTTTGGGTCTCTGAATCCGAAAATCGGGGTCCCGAGGGCTGGACTCTGTCCGTTCACCCTTAATTTGCAAAATACACCCCTTTTTAGGGTGTTTTTGTGAAATATTCTGCACTTACGTCATAAATACTAACAAATTCATGTATTTGAGGTCTCAGATTACATTTTTTGGGTCTCGAGTATTGCCAGCACCCTTAAATTTGCAAAAACTATCCTTAATTAGGGTATTCTTGCAAGATTCTTAGTAAACTGTATCCTACGTGCAAAAGCTTGTTGAAATACAGTTTACTAAGAATCTTGCAAAAATACCCTAATTAAGGGTAGTTTTAGCAAATTTAAGGGTGCTGGCAATGTTTTTTGGACTCGGGACCCTGAAATTCGTAATCAGCAACCCAAAAAACGTATCCTACGTGTAAAAGTTTGTTGAAATACAGTTTACTAAGAATCTTGCAAAAATACCCTAATTAAGGGTAGTTTTTGCAAATTTAAGGGTGCTGGCAATACTCTAGACCCGTAAATTTGTATTCAGCAACCCAAAAAACGTAATCTGAGACCTCAAATGCATAAATTTGTTAGTATTTTGCAAATTAAGGGTGAACGGATAGAGTCCAGCCCTCGGGACCCCGAGTTTCGGATTCAGCGACCCAAAAAACGTACCGGTAAGGTGAGCTCGTTTTGGTTTCCAATTTCACCCCCCCCCTTCGCATTTTAACTGGACTATATGACTTGCTAACAAATTTCTTGGCCACCGTGTGCATATTCCCTAAATTAGTTTGTCAAGCTAGTAATATTTACAATATACAACATATGACGGGCGATAACAACAATAAAAGTTGCTGGCTCTAGTGTCGTTAGGACACTGTTAAAATTAAGGAATTATCCAATTAAAAGCAATAAATGTAAATCGTGGTTATTTGTGATCATCCATTATATAAAGTTGTTTATCCACGTTGAATAAAACAGTCGATAAATAATGTATTTACACGAAACTTTCCTCTTAATTCATACATGGTGATCACTCTAAAGAAGTATTAATTAAGAAAAGACATCAAAGAATAATAATTGGAATGTAGTTATCATTATTGCTACAAAGAAAACCTTATGAATTTTGGTTGAAAAAATATACAGATGGTAATCCGACAGAAGAAATAAATAATAAATAAACGGTCCCAAATATGAGAAGTTTGCGTAAATAGCTTTACAAATTTCGATCATAGTTGAATTAATTCTTAGCATGACCACCCTGTATATTGTTCTTTAAAAGTATAATAGGTTGGGTGTCTTCCTTGCCAATGGCGTTATCTGTATGGCAAATATTATTGCCGTTTGTCACATTTTTTTGATATTTATTCTGTTTAGGTGGTCCACTCTGTATATTTATCAGGGAAAATCTACCCATTTCTTCACTGGCAGTGTCGTCAACCACCTAACAAATTTGACTGTTCTCCGTAAAATAGCTTTTTTAGATATAGCATCAACTGATCGACAACAGATCAACAGACTGACGAACTTGAAATACCTTAATATTCGTAATCTGCATGATTTGAAACATGAAAATCCGGTAAAATCTGGTAAGCGAGGAAAGTAAATATTACTAGTCTATGTTAAGAGTTTTCTTACTAGAACTAATTTGAAAGTATCACTCAGTACAGCTTCATTTTTACTACTTTTATTTGTTTTATTACGCCGTCGAAGCCCCATAAGAAGTATTGAAATTAACCAACAAACGAACAAGCGCCGTAAGTACAATGTAACACTTAATTGTTAACAAATTATAGCTTTTGAAAATTGTATCTATTTATATAGAAATATGTACTTGGCTTAGTTCTTGATTTAAATATGGTTTATTATCGCACCGCACTTTAAAGAAGAAAAACTGAAAAGTAACATTTGCAGACCGTGCACTAGAAAGAACTGTAATTTAAGATCTCACTGAAGGTGTGTTTAGCAGCTTTAAACTTAATCCAATTATAGTAATTAAATTTCATTGACGTAACTATGTTTCATTGTAACGCACTATGGAAGCCAATGACGTTGCAAACCGGGAAGTGGGTGCAAAGATTTTCAAATTATACAGGTAGTTTAAAATACATTAAATTAAAAAAATATATTGCATGCAAGTATAACGTTTTTAGTTAACCAACTTAGCAGCATCTGGTCAAAGACAGTTTTGAACAGATTTTTAATCGTACCAAGATGATTACTTATTGTATAGTACGGGAGCTCTCGACCAAAATTTCTTGTCATCCCGACATGAACAAATCAGTAAACAATGTTTAGTTTAAGAGAAAATAAGAAAGTTTGTTATGTAAAGTAAAACTCTGGGGCGTTGCGAATGTGGCGGAAAAACATTTTCCGTCCCTTATTAAAAGATATGATAAAATTAAATTGAGATTTTCACTTGAAATTTTGAACACGTATGTATTATAACGACATCTGAAACTAGATTATATTTTGACATGATTCCGTTGAAAGAGTGGGGGTAAGTATAAGTAAATAAGGAAAAATAAATCAAGCAAGCTGGTAAGAGTACAGAAACTTGGGATTTGGTGTATATACTAGAAACCAAGGCATCAGATTTCTTTCTAACATTTTTCAACCCAGCCAGGATTTGAATCCGGGACTCCGTGGTCTGAAGCCTAACGTGTTAGCGCTGAGCCATCGAGTTCATTTTTTTACTTCCATATCCACGTAGTGGATTGGAAGTATAGTTATAGTCCAATAATTATAAAGATTTCCATAACAGAAAATCTTATCTGAGATTTTCCTTCAGTAACAACTGTTGGTGGAGGGATTATACATCACAAAACCATAAAAATCAATTCTGGGGGTGCCGCCCAACCCCCCCAAAAAACCACCCCTTCGGTGAGAAAAGCCCTATTTTACTGATAACTCGTTAACCGTTGAAGATATAAAAAATTGCTCATCATAAAAAAGAAATCTTGGCTAATTTCCTAAAAAAGATTCCTCTTCTAATTTTCTCGTATATGCTGTGACTTTCGAGAAAATCGATATTAAAAGAAATGGCAAAATTTGTATTTTTATTGCGTACGAATTTTCGTTTATTTGGAATTTTTGTGCGCAGCCTATAGAAAAAGCTATACAAAAAATTGAATTGCTCGAAAACCAAACAATCTAGGAAGATAAAACAAAAGGGGATATAAAATACTGTCTTGTGTTTCCTTTTTTGATGGCTATTGATATTTATTAGTCTATGAAAATAACAATATAATATAGCTAAAGTTGCCTTCACATTTCTAAGTCACATAAAAAATTCCCGTCGAACGAGTCCGCGCGGCGGTATCATTGAATATGCAAAGATACCGCCTGCCCGCTGTGTACTTACCGCATTTTTTACATGCCTTAGAATTATGTAGACGACTTTACCTCTTGATTTTTTGCGCTTTTAACTATTCACAGACCCATAAAAAATAACTAACTTTAATATAATTTGTAAATGCATTGTCTCTTAGTTCAAGGTAGTACATCAATGCAGAAAAAGTTAGGAATAAGAATATTCACATTTACAAATTTACCAGCATGTTGAAGTTAGCCAAATTTTGGCCAATTTTTTATTGTTTCCGAAAAATAAAAAAAGAGCCATCTTGAAAATTCTACTCAAGTTTTTTTTTTCAGTTTATATATCATATAACTGTTGTTTCTAATCGTTTAATAGTTAAACAATTGCATAAAATAAATATCGAAAAATTGAATATGCAGCCTTGTTTGGATTTTTTTTGGCTAAATTCAACATGCTGGTAAAGTAAATATGAATATTCTTATTCCTAACTTTTTCTGCATTGAAGTAGTACCTTGAACTAAAAGATAATGCATTTATAACTTATATTAAAATCAATTATTTTTTATGGGCCTGTGAATAGTTAGATGCACAAAAAGTCAAGAGATAACTATATTATATTGTTAATTTTTGTATACTAATAAATATCAATAGCCATAAAAAATGACAACACAAGAGAGTATTTTATATCCCCTTTAAAACCCATTTTGATTTTTGTTCCTAGCTTGTTTAGTTTTCGAGCAATTGAATTTCCTTGTAGACCGCGCGCAAAAAAATTCAAATAAACGATAATTCGCGCACATTAAAAATACAAATTTTTCAATTTTTGTCAATATCGCTTTTCTCGAAAACCATGGCATATACAAGAAATACAAGAGGGACTTTTTTTAGGCAATTAGTCAAGCTTTCTTTTTTATGATGAGCAATTTTTCTATATCTTCAACGGTTAACGAGTTATCAGTAAAATAAAGCTTTTCACTGAAGGGGTCTTTTGGGGGGGTTACGTGGCACCCCTAGAACTGATTTTTGTGATTCTGTGATGTTTAATCCTCCCACTAACAGTTCATGAAGGAAAATCTCAGATACATTTTCTGCTGTTTTTATAATATTTTTCATCCCCCCACCACCCTCCACTCCATTATTAAAGGGGTTGATAAAATAGAATTGAGATATTCAGTTGAAATTTGGTATACGTATATATTAGAATGGCATCTGGAATCAGATTGTATGTTGGGATTATTCCGTTGAAGGGTTGGGGGTTAAATAGGGGTAAATAGGGGAAAATAAGTAGAGCAAGCTGGTAAGTGTACAGAAACTTAAAATTCTGTGTATGTACTAGAAGCCACGGCCTCAGATTTTTTTATAATATTTTTCAACCTTTCACCACCCCGACTCCATTATTAAAGGGGTTGATAAAATAAAATTGAGATATTGACTTGAAATTTGGTACACGTATATATATTATAACGACATCTGGAGCTGGATTATATTTTAAAATGGTTCCGTTTAAAGGTTGGGGGTTAAATAGGGGAAAATAAGTAGAGCGAGCTGGTAAGTGTAGAGAAATTTGGGATTTGGTGTATATGCTAGAAGCGAAGGCCTCAGGTTTCTTTAATAATGTTTTCCATCCCCCCCACCATGCACCACCCCCACTCCCTCATTAAAAGAGTTGATAAAATTAAACTGAAATTTTCACAAGAAATTTGGTACACATATGTATTAGGTGGAGAGCCGGCTGTATAGATTTCCTATGAATAAGATACATGAAAATCTTTATGTGAGTGAGTAAGTGCTACCACAGACATACAGGGAGCCACTTTTCATTTTTGCAAATGTTGTCCGCGTCATGGAATTCTGACGTCACTTCCGGTCACGATTTTTATGTCATGGAACACATGAATAAAACTAACGTCAACATGTAGGTTTTGAGGTATACAATGAGATTGCAACCCTGAGACACCTTCGATTAAAGTATTTTATTTTCTGTTTTCTTAAGTCATCGAATACATGAATTATTCTTTTTTTAAGTTAAAGTACAAACCTTTTAGTTATTAAAAAATAGGCTGCCTATTCTTATTTGCCCGCATCCTCTCATTTTTACGTCACTTCCGGTAAAATTCCATGACGCGGGCAAAATTTGCTTATATGAAAAGTGGCTCTCTGTAGATCTGTGGTAGTAACTTACTCACTCATACAAAGTTTTTCATGTATCTTATTCATAGGAAATCTATACAGCCGGCTCTCTACCTAATATTATAACGACATCTGAAACTAGATTATATTTCGACATGATTCCGTTGAAGGAGTGGAGGGAAAGTAGAGGTAAATAGGGAAAAATAAGTAAAGCAAGCTGGTAAGAGTAGAGACTTGAGATTTGGTGTACATACTAGAAACCAAGGTCAGATTTCTTTCTAATATTTTTCAACTCCCGCACCCCCACCACCTCCACTCCATTATTAAAGGGATTGATACCATAAGAATGAGATATTCACCTAAGAGTTAGTACACGTATGTATAGTAATGACATCAGATTGAGATGATTCCATTGAAGGGGAGGGAGGTGGTAGGTTGTGAACAACGCAAAATAAGTAGAACAAGCTAAAAATGTCATTTTTAACGTATATGGTAGAAACTAACGCCTCAGATTTTTCTATGATATCTGCCCCAAATATTATTAAAATTCTATGACCAATTATTTCCACATACTAGAGTGCAAATATAATCAAGATGTTTCCTTTAAAATGACTAGGACGAGAAAGCTGGATGTGGAAGTAGTGATTCCTTAGGCAGCGGTTTTTTCTAATCTGTAACTCCCACCGCTGTTCTAGCTCTATGAGGAGAATCATTATTGTCTAGAGAAAGTGCACCAGGGGCTTCTTCAACCTGTCATTATTCTGGAGATGAGCTGTCATATAGTAATTTTTGTCTAATAGAGATTTACTGACAAATGACATGCCAAACTGTTTCAGCTGTGGTTAGGCCCAGTCGTATCTTATTCCACGGTCAGAACACACACGGATTTTTCCATCACACTGTGCCTGAATTTGATTTCGTCATTGAGGATGATTCGTCGTTTCAGTTCTGTCTTTCAATATTCCAATGTTTAGTTTTTGTATAACTCTATCCTGGAATCAAAAGTGGAGGACTTTTTTTTATTTATTTTTATTGCCATTGCGACTTACGTCGATACAGCCAGTACGAAGTTAATATGTACTAATTAATTGTACCCTAATTCTAACCTAACTTATACCACCGATCACGATTAAACTCTGGGATAAAACAAGGACACTCTCTTCTCGAAGTGTAGGACTTCTGATTTCAGTATTGCGAATTCGCATACGCAGTATGATGATTAATTTTTAAATGCTTTTCGTAGTATTGGCACTGAATTTCTGATCTCCTGTGAGTCATCATGATCAGAAAAACATGCCTGTTTTTTTTCAAAGACATAGGGCTCTTCCTCTAGCTAATCATACAAATTTCAATGCAATAAGGATTTTCTGGCATTTTGAAAGTTGTTCAAAACTCTATAACTAATACAATGTTACGAAAATTGCCGATTAAATACAATGCACTCTTCGCTTTCGTCTTTGCAAAGAATGCAACTAACTACTCACCTTTGCATTTATTTCTAAAAGATATTAGGTAATAATGTCCAATTCCGTGTCATCGCCCACTAATATAGAAAAGCAGGATGATGATTTTTTGTAGACTTTCTATTTTTCAAAGCAGTTTAAATTAAAAGAAAAGCTTTTATACAATATTCTCAGAACCAACTAGTAAATGCATATATCTAGGCATTTTCATTGTTCTTCTGTTATGTGTACTTACGGAGTACATTTTTTCCAGTGCTCACGAAAAATAATAATATAAAACATACTTTAAGAAACCTTACGCTTACGCGTAATAACATATAATGTATATAGGAGTGCCGGTGGTTATTCATTTTTTTTGTCCAGTCAATATCTTTTTTGTTTATCTTACAATTACCTGTTAACATGGTCTGTAATTGTATTATTTTGACCTCGAATGGTTCATTGACTTAAAAAATTTGCGAGCAAAAACCTCAAAGAATCGACTGTCTATGTCGATTGACTACCAACTGGTATATTTTCCTTGTATGCATAAGCGGAGAAGTGAGAATATTTTCAAAATAGTGAATTCATAAATAGTTAAATATTTTTAGGAGACTAAAATACACTATAAGTATTTATTTTTGTGGGGTTACATTTTTAATTAATATGTAGTCTGTCACGGGCTATAATGTATTGTAATGATTAATGATAACAGCAGTAGATTGTTTTAATAACACGATGTATCTATTAGGGTCACGCTCGGGGGCCGAGAGAGCAATGCTTGTAGTTATTAATTGTATTAGCGTCTCCATGATAAATTTTGGCGATATTGTATGTTATACAGTATCTTCCCGGAATTTCTGGCAAAGTGGTAGAATAGGATTGATATTCTTGCTCTTTTAAAATGAGTTCGTATGTGTACTACAAATGTTTAAAAAATTGCGTAAGTGAATAGTCAACATTTCCAGCGTAGACTACATTTCTACGTTCAGCCATCGTTGAAAATATATTTTTTAATTTAAATATGATTTCCGTAATGCTTTTTTAGAAATCTGATTCAGGATTTCTTGGCATATACACCTTCTATCTCACTCATCTGATATCCGAAAATTTTGGGATTTTGGTGGTGAATACATACCTTTAAAGTGAGTCTTTAGACGTAACCACAATTCGCTTTAGTGAGAGGCGTCCGATTGTAGGTTGCTAAAAGGGGATCGATTCCCTTGTTGTGGTGCGCCCCAGCATGAAAGAATACATGGGACTAAATCGGCGATAACGACACGGTCGAGTGTCCCGACATATCGTCTCCCACCCCGCCCACATCAACACCATATACGTGCGACTTGGGTTGGTTAATTGGGTTAATACCTATTGAGTGTTTGTGTAAGATAAGATAAAATAAGATAAGAGAAACAAGACAGGACAAGATGAGATGACATATGAAATAAAAAAAATGAGACCTTTCCTTCTAGTATGTGTACCTATAAGCTGGTAAGAGTACAGAAACTTGGAATTTGGTGTGCATACTAGAAGACAATGCCTCAGATTTTTGAATAACATTTTTCAACTCCCCTACCAGCCCCACTCCATTTTAAATTGGTTCATAAAATAAAATTGAGATATTCACTTAAAATTTAGTACACATTTATATTATAATGACACTTGGAATTAGATTATATTTAGGTATGATTCCGTTGAAGCGTTGGGGGTTGAATAGAGGTGAATATGGGAAAATAAGTAAAACAAACTA
The DNA here is from genome assembly GCA_963583905.1 of Stenurella melanura. Lineage (NCBI taxonomy): Eukaryota > Metazoa > Arthropoda > Insecta > Coleoptera > Cerambycidae > Stenurella > Stenurella melanura. The sequence goes on along the minus strand of OY757316.1, from coordinate 53,023,590 downwards.
GTAAGAGTACAGAAACTAGGGCTTGCTGTATATACTGGAAGTCAAGGCCTCAGATTTTTTTATAACATTTTTTAATTCCTCCCCCCCCCCCACTCCAGTATTAAATGGTTGGATAAAATAAAATTGAGATTTTGACTTGAAATTTGATACATAATATGTATTATAACGACATCTGTATTTAGATTATATTTTGAGATGATTCCGTTGATGGGTTGGGGTTAAATAAATATGGGAAAATAAGTAAAGCAAGCTGGTAAGAGTACAGAAACTTGGGATTTGATGTATACTAGAAGCCAAGGCCTCAGATTTTTTATAACATATTTCAACCTCTCCACTACCCCCACTCCATTATTAAAGGGCTTAATAAAACATATTTGAGATATTCACTTGAAATTTGGTACACATATATATTATAATGACACTTGGAATTATAGTGGGGCAGATCTGGGTTTTGAAAAGTGACTGCTCCGAATGAAAAAAATTTGTCTGCCAACTTATGAAGTTAGGTCCCCTCCATCATTCCGACAAGTTTTTACAGGGCGGAGTCTGCAGGGGGTGGGGATAACGACCCATTAAAAGTATGGGAAAGCAGTTTTTCCAACGCATCTTCGCAGGTGTTGGTGCCACAAAAAAAGCATACTTACCAAAAATGAAGAGCTTGACAAAATACGTAAATTCGTTCTAACCCGAACCCGATCGCATAATTAGTTCGCGAGATATCGCGATTGAAGTTGCGAAAAAACGAAAAATTAAATTAATAATTTCTTGAGAAGGAGTGGTGTTGGGGCCTCAATTTTTTCTGAATAGAAGGGTATTGATGAACACTTGATGAGGCCGTAGGGTGGGGGTGGTGGGACAATTAAGGGGGGAGATGTGGTGGAGAAACTAAAATTATTAAAACGCTGATAACTCTGTTATTAATTGAGCTACGGTAATCTGGCCGAAATCAATTTGCGTATTTTTTTATTTGCGAAAAGATAGCTGTGGCAGAAATTCTTTTGTTTCTAAATAAACGCTTCGCACGCAAAATAAAAAATGGCTGGTTTTTTGCACGTCTTTTTGGGCAGAAGGGAAGGGGGTGGGGGAAATACTTTTTTCACCAGTTGATAGAATTCTTTTTTATCTTCAATTTCCGTCTGGCAAGATTGCGATCGGATGATTATGAAGGGAGATACAGGCTGGCAAAGTTTTTGCTGTATACCAGAAAAACCGAGAGGGGTGGGGGGATTTTTTACAGACTCAAATATCGTTTGGTTTACTATACACGCATATTGCTTTATGAATATATTTATTTGAAACTTTGATTTTGTCGCCTCCAAGAAGTAGTTCTTCGATTCAAGACCATAAGAAAATGAAAATGGCTAAGTAAAGACTAAATAAGCACCATCTATTCTGTTTTTAGCCTTTTTGATTTTCAAAATCGACTTATTATATGAACTCAAACATTTCATACAAATTATAATTTAATGTGCGTGTATATTTCATGTCGTAAGTGTACACAAGTAGTGGCTAATTTTATTTATATAAGTAGCAATGTACGGTTAGAAAATTATTTAGCATTTTTTCCATAGAATTTATACTTGCCTTCAGAATTATAATTAAATCGTTCATACAATGTTGCTGCACACCAGTATTCAGATAATACCTTGTGTGCGTATTTTTATGGGAACTAATATATCACATGTATTATATTAAACAGTTAATTTTTAAACTATTACTCTTGCCATGCAAGAATATTATAAGAAAATGTTTGTGAGTATTCGTATATTTAACACGCTTCGGTTTATATTGGCAGATATTTTAGGAACTAGACGGGTCGGGTCATTGGACAAGTGGTAGCTCTCTAGTATTTCGTTATAGATATTGATAAAACTTTTTCGGGACTTCTAACGGTGTCATTTGGTGTCAAACTGTGCACAAATGTAATACTTTAGATCGTTTAGTTCGTTTCATCGTATTTTTCATGTTTAAAGTTTGAGGCTATCTTGAAGGAAAGAGGGTACATAATGAGAAGGCCAAGAAATTGATTAGGCACATGTAACGAAGGTGTTAATAGTGCTACGTATTTCCACCCCTTATGAAACACCCTGTATGAATCCTTGGGTTCTAAATAATTTTAACAAGGGGTAAACCACTTACAGTTTATTTAATAATTTACTGATTACACAATACTTCTTAATTGACCAAAATAACCTTTACACTTTGTTTACTTGATATTTAACCTCACTTTTTCGCTACCAAACTTCACTTTAAAAAAACTTCTCCTTCTTGCGCCGGGAACCTCGCCTTATATACTCCAAAATTGCCTCCAGAGTTATCTAGAACACAATGGAGAATCTTCTTCCACCAGGACAGTCACTATTAGCCATGGGCGTGTCAGTGGTGTAAATGCATAACAATAGAAATAAAGTTGAATAAATAGTTGTTATTTTATACGCATTTAAAATGCTGTTCAAAATTAGACGAAAATTTTAGATCAATTTCATAAACGATTTTCAGGATACACGATTTCAAATATGAGCGGTACTCCCAGCTCTGTGTTGTCATTGCATGTGGAGCGGTTAGGCGCGGTGCGGCGTGGCGGGCGGTTGGTGGTCGTGTTTTATCTGGACCAATAGTACAAGCCATCCCGTATTCATATATGGGATTTAAGGGGTTGAAGTCAAAAGTCGGTGAAAGCAAAGTGTGAACAGTGTACCCTCAAAAAGACGCTCAGAAAAGCAGTCTAAGTGACCTCGAGTTTCGACAGGTTGAAACCTTTTGGAATCCATTTGTTATTTTATTGTCAACAAGAAACCATATTAAGCTTTTTGATTCCGGTGGCAGGCAATTTGGTATTAACAAAAAAGTCGCAAAATAAAAAAAATAATAAATGGATTTCCAAATACATTCTTCAGGTTAATTGGGTTAAAATAAGCACGTTTTGTTTCTTGACATTTTTTACAAAACGCACCATTTTTGAACTACAAACGATTAAAGGTCGAAAAATGGCCAAAAGTGACCACCTTTATAAATGTATTTATCAGCTTCTACCAAAGCTTCTTAAACGTTTTTTTTTAATGGAAAGTGATCGTCGAGACTTATGTTTTAAGACCTTTTTTTTATATAGTTCACCTTTTTTGGTACTTGTGGTATTTGAAACCAAAGTTGTATGAAATATTTCAGTTTTGCATGACGGAGGGAAGGTGACGGGGAACCGATCCGCAAATCTTTTTTAATCACTTGGATGCACTTTTCAACACTTTTTAACTCTCGTCATTTTTATGAAAACTTGTCTTTTTAACAGGGTTGGCAATAATTAATAAAAAACACGTTTTTTTTTTTATTTAAAACAATTCATTGTGTTTTAGACATGGATTTTTAATTGTTGAAAAAAAAACATGTTTTAAACAATAAAAAATATGTTTTTAAACTTAAATTTATACGTGCGCGTCGACCCAATACATTGTTTATTCTATAAGCCATGCCCATATTGCATCAGAACAAGACGAGGACGATACTTGACAACGGCTCGGCCAATTCGGTGTAATAAATACGTCAAGTTGTGCAATAGTGCAATAATTGTTTGGTGATTGGTTATTGACTACACAGGCACATAAAAAAAAAGTCGAGTGGGAGAAGCAGACTTGAGTATTCCCATTAATTCTGACCTGCTGAACACGAATCCGATGTCCGTTTTGCCCGATTGGCTCTTGCATTCTTCCTAACCTCAAAAGACACCGTAAGAATGCCTAAAAAAACGAAAATGTAGCTAAAAATCTGAAAACTTTCAGAGGTACATAGGATGGCGATAGAAATCGAATGACGCAAACCAGACATCCCTGCGGTCCTTCGTTCTCGATATAAAGCAGCTCAAAGTCACCGGAAGGAAAAAAAAATGTTTTTTTCGCACTTATCGAGGCTCGATATCGGAAACCAAAAAAGCTATAGAATTCTAGTTTGCGCCATTCGATTTCTCTCGCTATTCTATATACCCCTGAATTTTTTCAGATTTTTATCTACACTTTCATTTTCTCGGGCATTCTTACGGTGTTTTTTTTTTGAGGTTGGGAAAAATACAAGAGCCAATCGGGCAAATCGGACATCGGATTCGTGTTCAGCAGGTCAAAATGCATGGGAATACATAGATCCACCTTCCCGCACTCGACTTTTTTTGTGGGTACCTGTGCTATTAATCGCTTTAAAATTAACACTTAAGAAAATAAATAATAACAGGTATATCTTCTATATAATAGTAATATGTTTCGTTCGTTGGACTTATACTACTATATTATTATAACTAGTTTTATTGCGTTACAGAAAAGTTCATATTTTTTTATTTTATTGTTTTTTTTTTACCTTATCAAATACAACGATGTTCCAAAAATTGTCCATCAAACACACTGAAAAAAACGCATTAAAAGAAATCATGTTTAAAACAATTGTTTTAAACGTGTTTAAAACAGGTTACTGTGTTTTAAACACTTAAAAAACATTTGTTTAAAACATTTTGTTTTAAAACTGCCAACCCTGCTTTTTAAACTACGGCAATATCGAATTCAAAAAATGAAAAGTAATTTGGGTTTTTAACGTTTTTTTTTTTTTTCAGCTTTACCGAAATATTTCAAACGGTTCTTAGAAAATGTATCATTTGTAACATTTTTTTTATTCTAGCAATTTATATCTGTAATTCATACTTGTGAATGTCATGTCATTGTCATTTTTAGATACATTATACAAATAATGTATGTCGTTATTTGATATAGGATATATTATATATTAATATAGTCATGCGTTTTCCTTATATATTATAAATATTATCATACAAAATTTGCATTATGTAAAATATATAATACATGTATTAGAAAAATATTCCCGTTATTATTAAATAGATAAATAAATATTAAATATTTACATTTAGAACGTTAAGAACGAAACTTTTCTTTCATTTTTGAATTTCAAATTGCCACAGCTTAGAAAAGGCGCGTTTTCAAAAAAGTAACGAGAGTTAAAAAGTGTTGAATAGTGCATCCAAGTAATTAAAAAACATTTGCGGATCGATTTCCTGTTACCTTCATGATTCATTCCGTAATGAAAAAATGAAATATTTCATACAACTTTGATTTCAAATACCACGAGTACCAAAAAAGGTGAACTATATTAAAAAATATGGTCTTAAAACATAAGTCTTGTCGATCATTTTCCTTAAAAAAACGATTAAAAACTTTGGTACAGATAAATTTTTAAAGATGGCTACTTTTGGCCATTTTTCAACGTCAATCGCCTGTAGTTCAAAAATAACGCGTTTTCGAAACATATGTCAAGATACAAAAAGTGGTCATTTATGCCCAATTTGGAAAACGATTTATTCTCTTCTTTTATATCACAACTGTTTTATTAATAATAAATAATCTGACATTGGATTCAAAAAGTTTAATAAGGTTTTTTTGTTGTCTATAAAGTAACAAGTCGATTCCAAAAGGTTTCAACCTGTCGAAACTTCGGGGTCACTTAGGTTACCTTTTCAAGCATTTTTTGAGGGTATACCGCTCACTTGTAAAGTAGACTCCTCAAATTTGTGAAGTGAATTTATTTATGGTCATGGATTTTTTACCAAAAATCGCGATTTTGGGAACTCAGATATGGGAGGGGTTAAAATCGGTTTTAATAGTTTGAAATAAGGCCGACTAAAACAGTTGAAAGTTCTACTAACCTACTCAGAAAGAAATGATAATAAATATTTATTTTACTCAAAAGTAAATATATGGCATAAAGTGAACTAAAGAGTTGTTCCATTTACGCAGTAATAAAAATTTAAGTTTAGAAATAATTTTGTTTTATAATTAATCCTAAATTTAGATATTTTGTTACTGGGTAAATGGAACATTTCTCTTGGCTTAGGTGTACAAAAATGCATGCCAAATTGTAAAAGAAATTTGTATATGAAATTAGTAATAATATTTGATTTGATTTCATTTAATTCGATTCGTTTGGATGTGGTTAAGTTTGGTTTGATTTGGTTTGGTTTGATTTGAATTGGTTTAACTTGGTTTGGTTTCAATTGGTTTGGTTTGATGCGATACGATATGATTTAACTTGGCTTGATTTAATTTTATTTGATTGACCAAATCACACCCAACACAATACACGTTTATCTTCGTTATACAACTGTTTAGTAGTGTCCATCCACACAAAAAAATAGTAAATCGCCAGAGTGGGTGATTTCATGGCGTGTTTCATTATTTTTTTGCCTCCTTTATTTGTCTCTGAATTAATGACAGAAATAGACCTGTCCCAATAAATATTTTGCTGTGTTAATATTCTCGTGCATGCCTATGTCAGAGTATACCTTTCAGCTTGGTAAAAACTGGATCATGCAAAACAAGAATAAATTTAGCATGTGTTCTTTAAATCAATTCAGAGAACCTGTAAATACCGCTAATCTATATGCTAAAAGGTTAACGTTAATACATTGTTTACACATTTAGACATTTTTAGGTTTTCTTTAGCTAGTAATGCAATATTGCAAATTGCACGAATATTGATAAGAAAGTTGCGTGTTTCAATTTGGAATTTTTCCTTTTTATATTTCGTAGTTAAATCAGATTTACGACTAATATGTGTTTGCGGAACCTAAAAAAGAGGAATTTCCTTAAAGACTTTGAAATTTAAAATAATTCTTTTCTTAATTTCCCTTCCCCAATACTTAATTTTTTTGTATTTCGCAATTTTAATATGATTTTGTTTTATTTTACAGATCTAAATCCATCTGCAGAATTATCACGTAAGTTAGCTCAAAATTAACCTAAATTATTTATTATCATTATCATTTAGTATTTCTAAAAGCACTAAATAGTAGCTGATGTCCCTAAAACTGTTTATTGGCAAATAATTATTTGTGTTGCATTGTCTTGAATATTTCCATTCAGCCAGGATATTTTACAATAGATATACAAGATTAACGTAGCTAAATATGAACCTATACTTTGTTTGAAAAAGGGTCTGTTTCTTCTCCAAATAAATAAATCACTCAGGCAAAGACGAGCCATGGCCGTAATACTGTTTCTCCTTACTTTTATGGAAATATCTAATTCAATTATTACCAGTTCCTAATCAGAGATACAGTTCAGATCTGCAGATACAAGGATAGCTCGTACCATGTCCAGTTTTTATAAACGAAGCGGATAGTAATTTATCCAATAGTTCCCGTAGTACGGGTATTTTTCTAAATATACAGATGATCTATTCAATACAAGGAAATATTTCAAATTGGTTATAAGCAGCCTGACCACATTATTAAAAAATTCTCAGATTTCGCAATCCTTGCAATCATCGGGACATTGGAAATGATAACATCATACATAAAACATAAAGTTTTTCAACTTTTTCGGGAAATAGCACAATCCGCTACACCGCTGTATTTCCACCTTGAATAAAAACTGGTAACTTAACCCCCTGTGATATATGCAACCCATGTTACATTTGCGTATATCAGCCGTTGCATATACGCAGTCTCCCGACCGTGACACTGCTGTATTTCCACCTTAAATGGAAACTGGTAACTTGACCCCCTGTAATATATGCAACCCATAGTACATTTGCGTATATCAGCCGTTGCATATCATAATCTCAGTCGACCGCGACACATTACTTTGAAATAAAGAGATATTATTATTGTCACTCAACTTGTACAACAGACAACCTATATCAGTTAGTTGCAGTTCTAACACATCATTTATTTGCAAGCAGGCCCCTATTTGTAGCACACTGTACACTTTTGGGTTTTACCGTCAGCATCGCTGTACATCTCCCATACAATCTCCCAACATGGTAGGTAATGTAATTGGCAAGCGCAGCAGCCTAATCGATAATAGCGCGGCCTTTTCGGCAGCCGTGTACAAATTTTTGCTTGAGTAATATAAAGTCATAAATTTTCAGTCTGTGACGTCAGACGCGGATGTTATGTAATATATTTAAGTAAAGGCAGGTCAAATTTTAATTCGCTACTTATTGATTAATCAGTAAACATTAAATTCGATCGCAAAATAAATCATCTGCCAAGGATATCTTCGAACACAAATAATTTAGTGTCATTGCAAGTGTTGGTCAGTTTATTAGCATTTTCTAGCTCGAGCAGTGTATATGTAGATGAGCGTACAAATATCGGATGCGCAGTGGATTCATAAAAAATAAAATCGATTACAACAAATCTCAAGAGTAAGTGAGCCTACTGGTCTTCTCTCTACTGTGCCGCGACACCGCTGTCTTTTGACCTTGAACAAAAACTGGTAACTCTACCCCATATACGAAAACATAAACATTTCCAATGTTAAAATATATAGCTATAATAGGCTTTTATAACTTTTCTTCTTTACCAATGAGTATGTATGACAATCTGAAATCAAGACTCTTCTAACTCTAGTACAACAGTCGACCGTTAACTTGACACGAGGAACCATATAATGTAACAAAACATTACATCTGATGCATTATTATTGAACATGCACAGACGGGATGGTGATTTGAATCTGTGAAGGGGCACTAATAGATTAAAAGTGAATTATTATTTGTTTGCTTATAATTGTAATAAGATTTTGCAAACAGCAGAAAGAAATAACAATCTATGAGAACTAGAAGAAAAACTACGTGTAAAAATATTAATGCAATCTTTCGATGACCTGAATTCTGGTTATGCTAGCAAATTAAAATCCTAAAATGAATTTGTCTCATTTCTTATTTGACAATTCTTATTCTAACACTAGCATCCACACAGTCCCCCACGGCACACAGATTAAACTAGTATCTATATAACCCCCTACTTCATGAAGATTCAGTTAAAAATGAGAACAGAGGCCTAAAATTAATGTATTTACCTACCTTGTCTTAAAAAATGTTCATTCTAATGGATTTTCATGAAATCTATTATTCTGTTTCTTGGAAATGCTTCTTAGCCTTTGAAACGTTTTTCGCCCTTATTCTGGAGATCATCAGAAAGACATAAAGCTAGTCATAAAGATGTTTCATGCAAAACCAAAACAATTTCTCTGAATAAGTATGAAATAATTATATTTGACATTGACTGATAAAAACAACAGACCTTCACCTATCTATTAGCTAACTAGTATTGGACCCTATATACTATATGCATGTTTAAAAGTAAATTATTATTTTTTTGCTTATAATAATTGTAATGAAACATATTCTTTATAGGATTTTGCAAACAGCAGAAAAAAATTATAAATAGTAGTATTATGTTTCTTCTTTACTGATTACTGTATTGAAGCTTAATCTTATGTTTTTAATCGTCTTATTTATATTTACGTCCTGAAGGAGTTTAGCTGTAGCTGTCCCGTTACTCAACCATTTTCTGCGATATTGCCATCTAGCTACCGTAGCTGAGACTCGAGCCTTATTTTTTTTTGCCATAGATCTCGGGACTCCGTGGTTGTAAACTGAACATGTAAGCACCGTGCCACTAAACCGACAATGTTGTACCCCATGGTTCATTATTTCCTTAGACCCGTTCCTCCCAGAAAAGTGAGTATACGGGAGATGGGATCGCAAATAGATTCCTGAAGTATGCAAAGTTTCTAGTCGTCAGAGTTTATTACGCTTCACCGTGCGTCCTGCCATCTGGATAATCTCTTATCTCTTATGTTAGTGTTTATGAAGTGTACAGCATCGTGTCAAGATACTCACTGCATGTCTCAGCTGTCTTTTACTGAGCTTTAGCAATTCCTTGTTTTTTTCTATTTGAATGGTCCTCTAATATACGTACGCGACAGCCTCGTTCTTGGTGTCCTGTTCCAGTACAAATAATGTTTCCGAATTAGCAATTTATTTACCAACCCAACCTGTCAGATATCAAATAGATGTGTTCAGATTCAGTTAAAATCGTTGCGTCGTTACCACTAGCCAGCTTGTTTGTTTATGTTGTCTCTAGTTATACTTGTTGTTAGAGGACCCTATATACTTTTACTGCCTCCAGAGCTTTAGCAACTGCCAGTGAGGCGAATTTTCCTATTAACCTCCGTGCGATGTGCATATGCTTCTATGGCTTCTACTTGGATCACTATAGCCATATTATCCTCTTGAAATATATACATTGTCACAATATCTAAAAATTTGTTTGTTGACCGTCATATAATAAAAGTTTCGGTTGATCCGCGAAACAAATATTTTTTAACAAATTAGGATCATTGTAATTTTTTATACATTTCTCCATAGAATTGAATCGTTTGGTCGTAATTATCCTGACCTCTTTATGAATCTGTACTTTTTAGAAAAATAAGTTATTTGATTTAAGGCCTGTACGCACTAAGAAACAGAAAGGTTTCAGCATGATTAAATATTTTTATATTTTTATATATGTAGGTATTAATGGTGGTTAAAAAGTATACACAGTGCTGCTATTCACCATGTATATGGTATTTGTCAAATATTTCACTGGGCAAGACAATAATTTAATATTTCATGTGACTATGGAAATACATGAACAACAAACTCTCCTGGTTGACGAGACGTTAATTGTCTTTAGTTTTCATTTTCAGTTCTTAATTTATAACCTTGTGCTAGTTTATATATTTTTCGGTGTGAAACATTTTGGAACAATCAAGTATTCAAGAACCAATCTGTCTGATCCATTTGACGCAGAGGTATCTTTCATTGAATTTTTAAATATTTTTCAGTGGCAAAATACCCAATAAAGAGTAAGAGAACTTTATTAATGGTCATGAAACCGCAAAATATTAAACTATGAATTATAAGTTTCAGAATTTCGTTTATTATATATTCATATGCTCATGTAATTTCTAATTTTGCGGTTGTCAGATCGCGAGTTGTATTATGGCTGCTACAACTGATTAACGTGACCGGAAATAATGGTTAGATTCGCTTTAGAAGATAACCTCGTATTTCGTCAATTTCTTCTACATCTTTTAACCTATTCAAGCAACATGATGTTTCACAAAATAGTTTTTTTCTAAAAGTGCTTAACAGATTGTTTGAATCGGTGTATGGTAGGAGAAATTGTCGAAATATCTCGTTTTTTGACAATTACTGCAAAGAAACGGCATATTTTGATAATTTCTCCTAAATCCCTAAATGTATTGAATCAATTTTTAATGAGCTTTTAGAAAAAACTCTTTTCTGAAAAACTGTAATGATATTGTTTGAATCTGTTTAGGGATGTAGAGATAACGACGATATACGAGAGCAACTATTTAAGCAGATCCAACCATTCTGGCCCCGTTCTTCGTTTCCTTAAGAATTCTGTACTTTCAGTGTGGATGGAGTTAAACAAATATGTCATAATAAATGCAAATGAACTTTACTGAAATGAGAGAAACTACTGCATATACGGAGATCGGTATTATATCTTCATCGGGAGTTGATGAAAAGCACAAATATAGCAAATTGTATCTAAATGGTTTATTTATTTTCAAAGAACTGCGAATAGTATTCTATTATGTGTTCAGCAATTTTACAAAACTTTAAAAAACCGAAGAGTATAACATTTAGATATAGTTATTATTGCTATATTATATTAGTTCATTCAGTTTGTTCATGCCATAAATCTCAATCAACAATTAGCATTTAATACAGTTTTGGTCTCTTTAAAAATATGTGAATTTCATAAAATATTCAGGAATTTTACAACACCTAATTTAGTAATAAACTACAAGCGTCTGTAATTATTAATCCTTATTTATTGCAAGTTATTAAAACTTGACCATCAGAAATTCATATTTAAGTTGAAATCTGCATAAAACATGTGTATCGTTGTTTATTATAATGTCAAATCTTTTTTAAATATCAACCAACTAACTATGCATTGGTAATAAATCCTTTGAGTTTTTAATATATCTGGCTAACTAAGATAAGTAACGAATAAATAATTTTACAGGAAAAACCCCAAACTTAATGGAAGCGATAGATATTTAAAATATGAAGTACTATTTCAAAACGATATAAAGCCTTCCACTTGTCGTAGAGAGATACTAGCGCTTTCGCACATGTCTTGTCATTTTATTATTATTATTATTAATTGAAACTAATGACATAATCAAAACTAAAATATATTTTGCAAATACACAAAAATGAAAATACTGTTTTAAGCCCACATGTACTTTTTCAATATCCATCTCATCCATTCTTAACAATTTTACTAAAAAAATTGCAAGCTTCAGACCATAGCATACTACACTTAATTTTTCAGATCTTTTATTCCATTTTCTATCTATTAAGCTTTCTGTTGTTAAGTTCAAAGCTATGCCAATTTTTTTTTAAATATAAGTATTTCCTCTTAACAGGCCATCAATAATTCAATTTTGACGTATTAAATATTTATTTTCTTTGATTTTCATAGGCGTTTCAAAATACAATTACTAACCACGAACAGTAAATAACTTTTCAAGTTTCAAATGCTTAGGAAACATTAACCGCACAGAACTCGATTTTCCAAACTACATCCTCGACGTGAAAAGTATCCTTTACAGGCCATGGGCTACTATAATTAACGTGTATTAGTACTATAAATTCATTGACAAATCTCGTATTAGATAATGTAGTAATAATAATAATCATAATAAACTACTTTATTGAGAAGAGAAGAAAATAATTACACAGTATAGGATGAAGTTTAGACTCTTCCTTATCTACTGTTGCTTTAGTACACCCCTTGCATCCACAGCTCTCGGTGCATTGAATTTGAGTTGCTAAGCACGAGCAAATTTCTGATACACATTTCCTCTTGCACTAACACCGCAAAAAGGAAAGTACGCATGTCATCCATCCACTTGACGCATAAGTTACCAGAATTGTCCTTTTCCCACCCATGAGCAAAGGGGTCCGGAATTATTGGTCTTATTTCCAGCCTTATGAGTCAAATTCCGGCCTGGTAGTTGGCACATTTATTGTGCTGTCTCAAGGTGTCTTTACAAGGAAGCATTTGGAAACTCTCAATTTACCCCTTCTTTCCTCTGAACATCTGGTAACGCAGCTTATCAAAAGATTTCACCTTGCATTTAGGGGCATATAACTGGCAGACGAATTTCTCTATGGTGTCATCAACACCATTAGACAGCACCCAATCTTTGCCTAACTTGCTGAACGCTTCAAAAAATCTTTGCTCCTTTTTGCACAATATCTTAAATCCTTTAATGAGATGAGAGCTGTAACAAGCTGTTCGCCTAAGGCAGATACTATCTGGGAAACTTGAATAACTATTAAAACACTTGTTTCTCTTCACAACACATTAGCTTTTGCTTTTTATGGTTTTGCACAAACCTGCGGCCAAAACTGATACATCCGTATCGTTTGAAAAGCAAAGAACTGATTCATATGATGTAGCCGCCTTCCTTGCATGCAACATAATTCTGGAATCAGCTTCTTCTTGAGTGCAGAACAGCTCAGGAACAGTTTCGCTCCCAGTAGACGTGATTTTGAAGCAGATTTCACTAACTGTTATGGAAATTTCTTGGTTTCCTATCATGTTCTTAAATTTCTCCTCTTTCCAACTGTCAACAAAGAATTTTATCATTTTACTTTTGTTTTCACTGTTCCTTGACAGCTTCCTCCAACAAACCACTTTGTTGTCACCCTTGATTTCACTAAATTTCGTACCTTCAACGGCTCCTCTTTTTTCCCGCTCCAACGATTTGATCAAAACTTCTCGGTAGTCATCAAATACTACGTCAATTCTACAGCAACTCCTAATTATATTCAAAATCTGCTTAAAAGTCGCTGTCAATTCGTCAAACGTTTTTTGTTCTCCTTTGATGGACTGAAGTACAGCCATTGAAGTGATATGTTAGATAGCGTGAGTAGTTCACTCTATCCAGCGCAAAACACCAAAACACCATTTTTTCAACCGCAGTTGAGAACAGAAGCCAATTTCTTTCCCGATTAGTTATTCAGAACGCGTTATCGATATACCCATCCGTTAGTCCAATAAGCAGCAAATCGTAAATTTCACAAAACCCAATTTTTCGTTTTTTCGTATTTTGACCGATAAATACTGTTTTTTGGCCATAAACATTGCGAACAAAAATGTAGTCAATTCATTAACCTACATTTAGAAAAAAATTCAAGATTGCTTCACCCAATCTCGAGATAATTGAATTTAAAGATTCGCAGTCGGGCCGCCATTTTGAACGGCCGCCATATTTGAAAGCTACCTCTCCATGGTGGACCCCCCGACTTTTTTGCTCCACTTGAGCCCAGAAACAGCTGGTAAACGTTTCATTCAGTCCCCCCAAATTATAATGACTTTCGGAGGTCTGGCACATGGTCTATTAAAGCTGAGGGCGGATCCAATAAAGTATAACTTTAATAAGTACTTTAAAATTAAAATACCAGACAGGGAAGATTGAATAGATGGTCCTCCAATACCGGCACGAACAGTCTGGTATACAGACGCAGACGGTTCTAAGATAGAACAGGGAGTCGGAGCTGGGATTTATGGGATAAGGTCAAAAACTAAAATCCCAGTAAGTCTAGGAAAACATGCCACTGTATTCCAGGCTGAAGTGACCGCAATACAGTGGTGCGAAAAGAAAATTAAAAGGCAAATAACTGTTAATCAGTCGATTGCCATTTTCTTCCGATAGTCAGGCTGCGCTAAAAGCAATCGGTTCCATGTAAGTCGAATCGAGACTTGTATGGGACTGCATAAATGCCCTTATAGACCTAGGAAGTCAGAACAAAGTGACCAGGAGACCAGGGACACAAGGGAAAATGAAAAGGCTGATGAACTGGCCAGAGATGGCGCGGATAACGCCCTTATAGAACCCGAACTCTTTTGCGGTGTGGCCAAGTCATGCGTACGAGTATCCATTAACAAATGGGTGCAAAGTTAATCTCTGGAATGGTGGAAAAATTTCCCATGTCAGAGACAGGCCAAAAAGTTAATTAAAGAATGATAAGACAAAACGGAGGACCTATTGTGCCGAAACAGAAAAGCCAGTAGAATAATAGTGGGTGTTATAACCGGTCACTGCCGACTTAATAGACATCTGAGTCTAATGGGTCTGGCAGAGGGCGCAACATGCAGATTCTGCCAAGCGGCAGAGGAAACCTCAGTCCATATATTGTGCCATTGTGAAGGCCTTGCTAGACTGAGATTCCAACTACTTGGTGAGGAAAAACTAAGCACTGATAACTACACTAAGGGACTCTCATCAAGGCTATGGAGTCTGATACAAAGAACAAAGCTGGATCAGGAGCTCTAAGGAAAATAAACAAGAGCACCAGAATATCCGTGGGGTCGCGGTGGTCAAGGCCAACCAGCCAGCTCCTTCTTTCTAATCTAATCTAGATATTATTATACATTCTTACACTTAACTGTAGACATATGTGTAATAATGAAAAAACTATCATAACAAAGTTAAAGTAAATTGGTGTCTGCAGTTCTTACGACATATACTAATTAGTAGAATACAATTAATTAAATTAAAATGGACAAATCTCGGAACTTTTTTCTCTTTAACTGTGTAATAGATGTGATAAAGAGGACATTATCAGACATGACATCTGTTATTGAACATCTAGTGCTAGCATAGGTCGAATGATTTATATGCACTTCATGAATTAAGGTTTCTGCTATACTAGATTCTACTTCTGAGGTTCAACACATGCTAAATAAAATAAATGTACTATGTCCTCATACCTTTGTAATGGAATGTCACATTTAATCTTTGGATACTAACTTATCGGGGAAGAGAATAACGTGCCAAAATTTCAATGGTATTTAATTTAGAACAAAAGGATTCAGATGATTCCGTTGTAGCTGTTTCTCAGAAATGGTAGCATTAACCAATTATTATACTCTTCACAAATACAAATATAAGAGTATATTGCATTCGATCGGCACATTTCTAAAACCGGTAATACTGCTCGTAGAGAAAAAAAATTCATGTAATTATGTTGGTGATCGAATTCTGAACAATTTTCAAAATGTCCGTCCGTCTGTCTGTCGAACTATTCGTCCGTCTGCCTGTCCGTCCTTCTGTCTGCCCGTCCGTCTGTATGTCCGTCCGTCACGTTTTTGTAAGCACGATAACTTAAGAATGAAAAGTCCGATTGTATTGAAATTTGGACAGTAAGTGAATGTTGGCTTGAGGAAGAACCCTACTGTTTTTTAACAAAACCGATCAATAAATAAAAACGTTATTAATTTTTAAAATGAAAGAATTTTTTTGTTTTGTAATTAAACAAAAAATGTTTGAAACTAATATAATTTACAAAAGAAACTGCAAAGGGTATCCTATAGAATGTGCAACAATTATATAACAAGTGTAGTGTAGCGAAGAGTGTAATGGTTAGCTTGTTTACTCATAAGTTGGTCATATTGAGACAAAAAGTACATAAATCTCTGTAAGGCACTATTAGTATACTATGGATATTCTGTATATAATGCTCATAAATGTAATTCTGTTTCCTTACATTTCATTTACTATCTCTTTTATAAATAACATTTATATTCAATTAAGATAATTAATATTTAATTACGTTTTAATAATAAAAAATGGTGAAATGTATTCCTGATTGTTTGACACATGCATGACTTAAGTATCCACCATTGCTAAACAAATACGCTTTTTTAAATTTCTAGCCACGAAATATTGGCAATAAGGAAGTTGCTCATTTTTCCATGGTCAATTCCATATGCAATATTAGTATAAACCTACGTGAATATATTAGCAAGTTTTATATACAGTGTAATAAATCTACAGTTTATTAGTATTCTAGTAATTATGACTTCGTCGCTTTGTCAATCTCGAATTGCCAATAGTCGAGGGAAATCAGGACATATTTTTACAAACGGCGGAAAAACTCTAACCAAACTAATTCTTGGTAAGCAGTTTCAAGTTTGCAAGTAGTTTAGTATACTAAAAGTTCTGAATGTACCTCGGACGCAGTCTTAAGAAATAGTGACCAGAATACATTTTTTCCGAATATCTCGCTAATTTGTGGAAAAAAAAACATTTTTTTACAAAATTGTAGAGAATTTAGTTTCCTAGGGAAACGTTTGTTACTTCTTTTTTTTGTGAGCACAAGGATTCGGTACAAAGTGATAAAATTTACGAAAATTAATAGTCTGAAACATTAGCTGAACATGATGAATGCGTCAGTACAGGCTACATATGCGACGTAATTTTACAATACACTTATTACTTCCACATCCACGTAGTGGATTGGAAGTATAGTAATCGCAAAAAAATTTTCAAACATTTTTATTCGTGAAATAGGTTTAGAATGTCATGAAACATCGAGATTTTAAATTTGAGCGAAAAAAATTTTTTCTGTCTGTCTGTCTGTCTGTCTGTCTGTCTGTCGGTCGGTCTGTCTGTAACTTTTTTTGTCCGCACGTTTTCTTCGGAACGGTTTAAGATATTGACTTGAAATTTTGTACACGTATATATTATAACGAGATCTGGAACTGGATTGTTTTTTGAGGATATCCGGTGAAGGGTTGGGGGTTAAATAGGAGTAAATAGGGGAAAATAAGTAAAGCAGGCTTGTAAGAGTACAGAAACTTAAAATTCGGTGTATTAACTAGAAGTTAAGGCCTCATATTTTATAATATTTTTCAACCCCCCACCACCACTACCCCATTGATGGGGTTGGTAAAATAAAGTTGAGATATTCATTTGAAATTTCGTACACGTTTGTATTATAACGACGTCTGGAATTAGATTATATTTTGAGAAGATTCCGTTGAAGGGTTGGGGGTTAATTTGGGGTAAATAGGGGAATATAAGTAAAACAAGTTGGTGAGACTACAGAAACTTAAAATTCGATGTATGTACTAGAAACCAAAGCATCAGATTTTTTAATAATATTTTGCAACCCCCACCACCCCTACTTCATTATTAAAAGGGTTGATAAAATTAAATTGAGATATTCATTTGAAAGTTGGTACACGTATGAATTATAACGACATCTGGAACTAGATTATACTTTGAGATCATTCCGTTGAAGGGTTGGGGGTTATTTAGGGGTAAATAGGGGGAAATAAGTAAAGCAAGTTGATGTCAGTACAGAAACTTGAAATTCGGTATATGTACTAGAAGCCAAGACCTCAGATTTTTTAATAATATATTTCAGCCCCCCACCATTATTCAAGGGGTTGATAAAATAAAATTGAGATATTCACATAAAATTTAGTAAGCATATGTATTATAATGATATCTGGAACTAGATTGTATTTTGAGATGATTCCGTTGAAGGGTTGGGGGTTAAATAGAGGTATATAAGGGAAAATAAGTAAAGCAAGCTGATAAAAGTACAGGAATTTGTGATTTGGTGTATATACTAGAAGCGAAGGTCTCAGATTTTTTTATTAGTATTTTCCATCCCCCCACCACCCCCACTCCCTTATTAAAAGAGTTGATAAAATTGAATTCAAATTTTCACTTGAAATTTGTTACATTTATGTGTTATAACTATATCTGAAACTAGATTATATTTTGACATGATTGCGTTGAACGAGTGGGGGTAAGTAGAGGTAAATAGGAAAAAATAAGTAAAGCAAGCTGGTAAGAGTACTGCAACTTGAAATTCGGTGTATGTCCTAGAAGCCAAGGCCTCAGATTTTTTAATAATATTTTTCAACCCTTCCACTACTCTTACTACATTATTAAAGGGGTTGATTGAATATTGAGATATTCACTTGTAATTTGGTAGACGTGTGTATTATAACGACATCTGGAGCTAGATTATATTTTGGGATGATTCCGAAGAAGGGAATAAGTAAATCAAGCTGGTAAGAGTACAGAAATTTGGGATTCGGTGTATATACTAGAAACCAAGGTCTCAGATTTCTTTCTAATATTTTTCAAACTCCACCACCTCCGCTTCATTATTAATAGGATTGATAACATCAAATTGAGATATTCACTTGAAAGTTAGTACACGTATGTATTGTAGTTACATCTGATTGAGATGACTCCATTGAAGGAGTCGGAGGTGGTAGGTTGTCAATAGTGGAAAATAAGTAGGGTAAACTAGAAACTTCATTTTTAGCGTATATGGTAGAAACCAACTCCTCAAACTTTTTATTACGCCTGCCCCGAATATTATTAAAATTCTATGACCAATAATTTCCACATACTAGAGTGCAAATATAGTCAAGATGTTTCCTTTAAAGTGACTTGGATGAAGAATCTGGATGTGGAAGTAGTGATTCTTTAGGCAGCGGTTTTTTTTTCTGTGATAGCATATATTATTTACACAGAACACGGTGGATAGGCCGGGGCGATTTTGCGACTGATACCGCGCCGTCGAAATAATTATGATTCCTCTTTTCATTACGAACATAGGTCTAAAATTAATTTCGAGGCTCCGGAATTAAATGTTTATGGAAAATGTTCGGTTTATATAGAATTGTCAAGGAAGGCACTTGGAATTTTTGTAATTATTTTTGCTCTGAAAATTGGTACTCGGGGTTTTCTTCGTATGAGGAATTCATTTTTGATATTTATTTTTACCTCAGGCGTCCGATAGGGGGCGCTATCGACACACAAATTTTTCTTTATTTTCTTACTTCATTCATTTATTTATTTATTTAAATTCTCTTTGACAATGACAATTTATTATTTTTCGCCGATACTTACGAAAATAACGATGTAATATATTTAAATATAATACATCTTTAGTTCCATTATAGATTTCTTAACGTGATACATGGGTTTTTATTATTTACGGGGCTTTATAACCTGCAAGGGACTGTTATAATATGGGTACTGAGTGTGAAAATAGCTTACTTACAGTTACCCGGTTGCTGGGCAATTTTCTTTCTGTACTTTGACAAATTTTTAGAAACTTTTTGACCCACTTTTGGACTATTCTTGAACCATAACAAAAATTGGTGGAGGTAGGTACAATTCTGACCCAGATTTGGATTCAAAGGCTCAAAATATATAGGGGTAGAGTGGTCTGGTCAAAAGATTAGAAATAAATATTTTTTCTATGTGTGTGTTATTTAGGTCAATTTCGGTTTCATACTGGGTATGACAATCGGCATCGTTAGCGGTACTCTTGGCACCCATTTCTTCACCACTAATATCGTAAGCCTTTCTGTTGATTCACCGATGTCCCTTTCTTTTTCTTTTCTTTTAGATTAATGATGAGGCTGGCATTTGTAGAAGATAACCACTGTAGTCGAGACACCCATTTGAACATCTCAAATCCGTTTTTCAATAACCGTGCCTTTTCCCGCATCTGCGAAAACTTGATTGATTGATTAATTTGCCACTGTATGATAAACATTTCTGCGATTTCCGGAAGACATACCGCTGCGCCGGCCGAATACATCTACTCTGGGTTGGACTTGAGTCACTCATCAGCGAGAACTACATGTAGCATGGAATAAGACTATAGAATGTGTGAATGTGTTAGTGAAATACAATGCCGATTTGCGTCATCGTGATATGAAGTATCTACGCTTCTCTTTCTTGTTTTTGCCTCTACAGTATTTTTTGTTCTCTCTTTCTGATTTTGGTAGTCCGTATATGCTTGCCTACTTGGTCTTTTAATTTGATCATAATCTTCTCAATTGTTATTTACGTCTAGCAGGGTCTCAGTTCAATTTATTAGCGCTTTCTTCAGTAGATGTGTTTGTCCTCTACTTTGGGTAAAATCCCAATACTTCATTGTGTAAGTTTCTATGATGTATGTTGATTGTTTTTCCTTCTGTTAATGTTAATATTCTCTGCTGATTCTTGGTTCCATTGTTTTTGGCTTGCCCTTTTCAACTCTTCAGACTTCAACCTCAGACTTCTGCCACGGTTTTAACTCCATATGTCATCGTTGGCAGTATGATGCTCTTTTATGGATACATCTCGCGGCATTATTAGGCTCTTATTGACGCTTCTTTTCAGGTCAGGTAGGTCCAGATACAATGTTATGTCTTGTTGAAAGTTGAGAATATCCTGCTCTTGTTCCATGGCGCTTAGAGGATCATCAGCTTATGCTAGTACGATCGGGATTCTCAATGTTCCTGCGTCTTATTTAAAATTTAGCGATCCATTTATTGTGCTTTGTATCTCTTGATCTACAATCGCAATCGTGATGAATATTTGGAGAGGTAGAAAGTAACCTCGCTTGAGTCCTATATTCTCTTTAATTTCAATGGTCTGACCAAACCACTGAATTTAAATGCTTCCGTGAAAGCAGGCTTTTATTATCCTGTACTCCTGTGGTATTTCTTTATTAAGTAGGATGTTTACATTATCAGTCACTATGGTCTCGCGGCTAATAATATTAAATGAAATTTGGAGACCTATCGCGACTATGCGTAGTTTAATCCCTTCTCTCCATTTTTCTTCCAGGATTCTTTTGGCCCTTTATGAATGCCGTCTGGTAGTTTTCTGATGTGTTTCTAGCTGATCAAGCAAGAATAATTGTGCATAATACTTGTATCCTACGCTACAGGGTGTTAGTATTCTGAAATCATATATATTTCTGTGGTGAGTAGATTTTGACAAAGGCATTAGTACGGTCGTGTTCCATTCCGAAGGTATTGTGCTTTCTATTCGTGCTCTACTGATAATTTCTAGGGTTTGCTTCTTTAATTTTCTGGTCTACAATGCATTAAATTGTTGCTTATATTGTCTATTCCAGGCATAGGTATTTCGTCTAGTCCTATGAATTACTTCTAACAGTTAATCCTTTGACAGTGCGCAGTGGCGTGGCTAAAAGTCAGTGGTCTATTGCATGTATCTATTCTGTTCGTTTCATTCTTTCTCCATTTTTCTATCCAGTGTTAAAGGGATATGTATTTTCTCGTAAGAAAGCATTTAAGACTATTTGGTGCATGTAGTTTTGCTGACACAATAAGCAGTTCCAGTCCCAAAGTTCGAGAAGCATTTTATGAATTGTTCAGCTACCTATATCTTTACCATTAGATTGACCCAAAACTGTCGATCGTAGGAGTGAAGGTAAAATATTTTTTGTGTAGATCATTTTTTTCTGAGGTATTACACCACCACGCAAAAAAAAGTTGTCTGAAATGTACATGCGATATATGGTTTCCGCAGTATTTTTTCCCGATGAACACGAAACCCGTGTCAGAATTGCTCCATCACCCTTCAATCTTCAGCAAAATGCTGAAGAATTTACAGATATTGAAGTATTTCTGTATTTATAGGTGTTTGCCGTAGCGACTTCATATGATCCAACTGTTATACGGATCCAACAATCGACTTCGGAACCCTCTCGTTCTTTATTTCGCTTACAAATCTAGGTATTTTCCGTACTCTCACTATAGTTTTGCCTTTACCTGCATTCGGGGCACCTCCACGTGGTGACAGTAGGCAACGGACCTCACCATTTTACCGGCTAAGTCCCCGGATAGTGACTTTCGCGCCGTCATGGCAGCTAAGGGTAATAGGTTTACGATGCAGGGACGCGCACGAAAAGTGCGATTCCCAGTATCGGCGGCTGGACTGAGTGGGAAAGCGGACTCTCAGTCGTCGTCATCATGCGACCGTAGCGCTGTATCGGTTGGTGACTTGGCCGTTACAGAGTATGAGGCTACAAGAAATATTCAATCTTTGCATAACTGTACAAGTATGAGAGCTTCTCTTTGTTATATTTGTGCAAAGTTTGAAGTTAAAAAAACCGTAAGCCAATTACACGAAAGCTTGCGAATATGTGCTTTGACTGCTTTCGGTTAAAAGTAGCTGATAAAAACAGAGTGTTACTTTTGCATGACAAACGTAGTAGGCTTCAATGCACGTAATAAATCGAAAATAACGTATGCAAATGTGACATCTGTAACGCAACCTCTTGAACTTGCTGTTCCCACTGACGAGCCCATGGATTTGTCAACAATAGTGAGGACGAGTATGAGGAAGGTGAACAGTCAGAATCTGGAGAGGGAGAGTAGAAAGAGTCTGAGAGTGAAGATGGAGAATCTGTAGAAGGAGATGAGAAGGGATTTGGAGGGGATGGTGAAGTGGATGAGGAGGAAGAGTCTAATGAAGCTGAGGAAGAAGAAAAATCTCTGCAGGAAGAAGAGGCTTATATTAACAACAGAGAGAAAAGTGATAAAAAATACACGCCCTACAACGCAGTAAAAAAGCCACAGCTGTATGACCAGAAAGGTCTTTTCGGAAGATTTTTCAGCATTTTGCTGAAGATTGGAGGGCGATGGAGCAATTCTGACACCGGATTAGCGTTCAGCGGGAAAAGATACTTCGGAAACCATGTATCACACGTAACGCACGGCTCGTAAGCACAGTCTTCATTTTTTGGAAGATTCTTCAGCATTTTACTGAAGATTCAAGGGTGATGGAGCAATTCTGACACTGGAATCGTATTCAGCGGGAAAATAGACTTCGAAAACCGTATCTCGTATGTACATTTCAGACAACTTTTTTTTTGTGTGGCGGTGTTATTTATGTAAACATCAAATATCCGGGAAAACGAGGTATTTGCGCTATTTTACCTATGCTATAAATATATGCAAATTGCACTTTTATGGAAAAGATATTAATGAACTATAAAGGTGAATCTGCTATAATATTTGCTTTATGGCAGTAAATTTTATCGTAAAATATTTAGCTAAAACTAATTACGTTTATATCTGCACTGCCATATGTGTGGCCGTCGTTAGTTAAATTTGCAAACTTTTAAAAATTGTAAGCAACTAGGTTTTTATGGTAAAAGATGTAGGGATTAGGATAACGTCTCTGCCTTGCTAATTAATTTTTCCTGTTTAAGACATTCAAGGTAACGTTATACAAATAATTAACCATATAAGGGATCGTTAGTTTTTGGCGCATATACTGGGAATTAAACCAGATGTTATCCGAGTTTTTTCTTGAAATGTCTTTGTTTTTGCCGTAGATCAGTGGAAATATTGTACAGGAATGCATTATACTTCACATAGTAGTGTTTCACCTCACCTCTTGCCTACACACCTTCGTATCTTCCTAATTTTTTAAAAATCAACATTACTTCGCCGATGATGGTCTAGTGAGAACGGTTAGAAAATATGAAATTCAGAAAACATAATATGGCTTTGTTAAATCGAAATATTTCATAGAGAAAAATATTCAGAATTACAAAATATACAAATTTTTTGGGAAAAAAATATTCATTTTTAGAATTTAATTTATTCAAGTACTTAGTCAAAATATCAATTGGACATTTTTACAAACAACTTGATTAGCTTTCACTAAACTACTATTGAATATAATACATTATTCGTGCAGCTGTTCGCTCGTAATTTCTTGGAGTCCTTGCAGAATATTTTGTTTCCAAAAATTTGGATAAACCATTTTTTTTTCTTTGAAATTTTTCGATCAAGAGAAGCCAATGTTTTTTAAATTTTCACATTTTTTAACCGTTCTCTGTGGGCAATGATTCGGAAAGAAAAGTTTTTCCTGAACTTCTCGTCGTATGTTAGTTATGCGACAAAACAATTAGTTGAACATTGTAGTTTGGGAAACTATTTATATAAAATGTTACAAGTTACAAACTTTTTCCAGTGAAGTTACCATACCAACAAGGTTTACGAAATTTCAACCTTTGTACTTCTGAGAAACAATGTACTCCTTTCCACACCACCTCGGAAGTAGAATACTAACCGCGTTTTTTTTAAACGTGTAGTCCTGAGTCGACTCAATACCCGATGATTCTTTTTTATTACAAATCAAAAAACTTAATTTTTTCCTCAATATTTCTGGTTGAGTTAATATTCACCAACATTACTTTTACTCCCACATTCACGTAGTGGAGTGGAAGTATAGTAATTTAAAAAAAAACTTCAAAAACTTTTTTGTTAAAATAGGTGTAGAATATTATGAAACGTCGAGATTTTAATTTGAACGTTGAAGAAAATGCATGTCAGTCGGTAGGTAGGTCCTATCTGCCTAACTTTACTTGCACACGTTTTCCCTGGGATTGTTTTTAATAATAATAATAAAAAGTTTATTTATCTACAGAATTCTCCAGTTACAGGACAATTCTACAAAATGTTTGGGATATTGACTTGAAATTTGGTACACGTATGTATTATAACGAGATCTAGGAATAGATTATATTGCGAAAGGTTGAGAGGTAAGTAGGGAAAAATAATTAATGCAAGCTGGTAAGAATCCTGAAACTTAGGATTTGGTATATATGCTAATATACGATTCAAGTGTATTGACCCTTCACTTTAACCGAGAATATCTCTGAAACGAAGGAGCGGAAAAAATTGAAAAAATTATTTGTTCGTTATGTGTCTATTCAAAATGATTCACTAAAATTTGAATAATGTACATTGGACAGTTTTGAAGTTATATTGAAAAATGTCCTACTTTTTAAAGAAATCTTGACCATACCAGTTTTAAATTCATTATATCTTGGAAAGTATGCCTACTGTGTAAATAATATTTTAGATACCGATGAAGCATGGCATTTTTTGTAGAAGGAAACTTTTTCATAATTTTTTATTCTAACATTTTGCAGTTGTTCTCAAAAACGTGACATCATGTTTATTCGGTTATTTATCAATGCATTTAAAAAAATTGGATAGAATAATTAATTATATAAAATGTAAGTATTAGTGCAAGCTTGCAATAATATTATTTATTGCGCTTGATAACTGAATTACTATTTGATATACCAAATCTTATTTGTAGAAATGGTTACATTTTATATAATTAACAATTTTATCAATTTTATCAATTTTTTTTAAATACATTGATAAATAACCGAATAAAAATTAAAATTATAAAAAAATTATGAACAAATTTCCTCTTAAAAGAAATGCCGTGGTTCATCGGTGTCTAAAATATTACTTATATAGTAGCAATATTCTCCAAGATAT
Organism: Stenurella melanura; assembly: GCA_963583905.1. Taxonomy (NCBI): domain Eukaryota; kingdom Metazoa; phylum Arthropoda; class Insecta; order Coleoptera; family Cerambycidae; genus Stenurella; species Stenurella melanura. The sequence continues at coordinate 52,997,789 of OY757316.1, read as the reverse complement.
AATGGATTTAAAACTGGTATGGTCAAAATTTCCTTAAAAAGTAGCACATTTTTCAATATAACTTGGCAGAACTTCAAAACTGTCCAATGTACATTATTCAAATTTCAGCGAATGATTTAGAATAGACACACAATGAACACATAATTTTTTCAATTTTTTTCGCTCCCCCGTTTCTGAAATATTCACTCTTAAAGTGAGGGGTTAATACATTTGAACATTATATTAGAAACCAAGGCGTCAAATTTCCTTATAACTTTTCGTTGCTACCCTCGAATACCAGTCCAATGCTATTATTATAGCAGTTAACATGTATGTATTATAAGTACATCTGGTACCAGATTATATTTTGAGGTGATTCCGTTGAAGGGTTGGGTGGTAAATAGGGGGAAATAAGTAGAGCAATCTATTTAGAATCCAGAAACATGGGATTTGGACTATATGTTAGAGGGCAATGTCTCAAGTCTTTTATGACATATACCACCCCCACCACCATTATTAAGTTACTTATGTTTTACTGGCTGTTGTAGGCCAAGAGAATTTTTTGCGCCAAGTGGAGGTAGAAGAACTTTTTTTTGAAAAGTTAAAATAAAAAATGTATATTTCAGATAAGAGTTGTAGGCAGTAAAGTTGTCTATTGATCTGTTTAACCTCAAAAAAGTGAAAATTTAAGAAAATTTAGAATAAAAGTAAATCAAGAAAAGAAGAAAATTGTATGCTTTTTGTACTCTTCTAACAAAATAAATTAACACTTTCTATTCTATAGCACAAACCAATTTAACCACTTTTCTGTGTAATCTGGAACACATATACCAACTAAAAGGTATTGTAGCGTTCACGCTACGGTTTTCGTTGCTTTCAGGTTATTAGCATAATTCTGCACACTTGCCAAGCCCTGTATAGGTATGTGCGGAAGTTCTAACTAGAAGCTTTTAAGAGTAACGAGTCTCTTAGAAATTTAGATAATGAAAATTTAGATTAAATAAATATAAAAATTTGGTTATTGAGTAACTTAGATTTAAAAATTTGTTGAAAATTGAATTTAAAATGGGGGGGTTAAGAAGCTTCCGAGGAGAATCTTTAGTCGTGTGGTATTGTCGTGTGTTACTTGTTTGAACAAGAGTATGCAGTTTCACTGGTGTGACGTATATGTTAGGAGTTAAGTCGTTATTGATTTGTCTTAGATTGATCAAGTATATGTTCTCGAAAGAGATAATTGTCTAATAAGAAATTGTCAAAAATAAAGAGACTTTGATGGTACATACAATCTTTATTAGTTTATCGTTCTACTTGCAATTTTCAGGCTTTGCTCGTACAAGGCTTGTCTTGTGATTTTGCGGACGATGTTGGTTTCAGTTTTATTACGGGTGGCGCCCTTATTCATTTAGTTTCCTGTTAGTCATCCTCCGGAACCACGAAAGTCATACTTGTGAGAATTATTATCTCAAACTCTGGCTCAGTCAAAAGATGGATGGAAAGATGGCCCTCGCATTCCGCACCTGATCAACTAGCCGTTAGCACAAACGAACGCCTTTTTGTCTTGTCATTATTCTCCAGGTTAACGTCGAGACGAGGTATTGTTACCGTACACATTTTGATTACTATCCTCATTCATATAGGATGTCTCACCTAAATGGGTTACCCTGTATATATCAAAATATTTTTAAACATACGCCTTTGTTTATCATCTAGTTTTGTGTTTGCAAAGTGAAACTAGGACTAATTATATATTATTTTTTATGTAGCTAATCTTATCTTTAAAGTATAAAGCTTCAGGGTTATCATAAATTATTTTAGTACTATCACGTAATTGACCAAATGTGGGGTTGTTATTGGGACAACTTCCTGCCCTCAATCTTCGTTACAAATTAATCTACATTTTCAGGTGAAAATAGAACAATGTCACGTGGGGGTTCCGGAATTGTGTCAACATTTTTAATAAGCACGTGACCTGAGACACCTTAAGTGCATGAAAGGATATGAGCTATATATATTTTTAGAACAAAGTGAAACAAATATTTCTTTAGAGGCCAGCGCGAAAGAATCGGAAAACGATGTGCGGCATGTTTTTCCATAATGTGGTAGTTGTGGGATTAACTATTAGATCAGAGCGCAGTATTCAAAAACGATGCGTCGAGTTAGTTATTAAACGTAGTGGATTGGAAGTATAGTAATCGTAAAAAAAATCAAAATGTTTTTTTCTTGAAATAGGTTTAGAATGTCATGGAACGTCGAGATTTTAAAGAGCGAAACAAATTTTTCTGTCTATCTGTATATTTTTTTATCCGCACGTTTTTTCCGGAACAGTTTAAGATACTGACTTGAAATTTTGTACACGTATATATTATAACGAGATCTGGAACTGGATTGTTTTTTGAACATATTCCGTGAAGGGTTGGTAGGTAAATAGGGGCAAATAAATAAAGCAAACTGGCAAGAGTACAGAAACTTGAAATTTGGTGTATGTATTAGAAGCCAAGGCCTCAACATTGGCATAATATTTTCCATCCTCCTAGCCCCCCCCCCCCCACTCCATTATTAAAGGGGTTGATAAATTAAAATTGAGATTATTCAAGTGAAATTTGTTATACGTATATATTATAATGACATCTGGAACTAGATTATATTTTGGGATTATTCCGTTGAAGGGTTGAGTGTTAAGTAGGGGTAAATATGGGAAAGTAAGTAAAGCAAGCTGCTAAGAGTACAGAAACTTGAGATTCGGTGTATCTACTAGAAGCCAAGGCCCCAAATTTTTTAATAATATTTTTCAACCCCTCACCACCCCTACTCCAATATTAAAGCGGTTGATAAAATAAAATTGAGATATTCACTTGAAATTTGGTACACGTATATATTATAACGGCATCTGTAACTAGATTATATTTTGAGATGTTTCAGTCGACGGGTTGGGGGTTAAATAGGGGTAAATAGGGGAAAAGAAGTAAAGCAAGCTGGTAAGGAACATGAAAGTTGGTGTATGTACTAGAAGCCAAGGCCTCAGAAATTTTATAATATTTTTCAACCCCTCACCACCCCTACTCCATTATTAAAGAGTTTGATAAAATAAAATTGAGATATTCACTTGATATTTGGTACACGTATGTATTATAACGACATCTGAAACTAGATTATATTTTGAGATGATTCCGTTGAAAAGTTCGGGTAAAAATAAGTAACGCAAGCAGGTAAGAGTACATAAACTTGTTATTTGGTGTATATGCTAGAAGCGACAAAATAATTAGTTTGAACTTTGTAGTTTGGGAAACTATTTATAAAAAATGTTACAAGCTTTTTCCAGTGGAGTTACCATACCAACAAGGTTTACGAAATTTCAACCTTTGTACTTCTGAGAAACAATGTACTCCTTTCCACACCACCTCGGAAGTAGAATACTAACAGCGTTTTTTTTAAATGTGTAGTCCTGAGTAGACCCAATACCCGATGAATCTTTTTTATTACAAATCAAAAAACTAATTTTTTTCCTCAATATTTCTGGTTGAGTTAATATTCACCAACATTACTCTTACTTCCACATTCACGTAGTGGAGTGGAAGTATAGTAATTTTTAAAAAACTTCAAAAACTTTTTTGTTAAAATAGGTGTAGAATATTATGAAACGTTGAGATTTTAATTTGAACGATGAAATTAATGAATGTCAGTCGGTAGGTAGGTCCTGTCTGCCTAACTTTACTTGCACACGTTTTCCCTGGAATGGTTTTTAATAATAATAATAATAATAAACAGTTTATTTCTCTACAGAATTCTCCAGTTACAAGACAATTCTACAAAATGTTTGGGATATTGACTTGAAATTTGGTACACGTATGTATTATAACGAGATCTAGAAATAGATTATATTTCGAGATTGATCCTGCGAAAGGTTGAGAGGTAAGTAGGGGAAAATAATTAATGCAAGCTGGTAAGAATCCTGAAACTTAGGGTTTGGTAAATATACTAATATACGTTTCAAGTGTATTGACCCTTCACTTTAACCGAGAATATCTCAGAAACGGAGGAACGGAAAAAATTGAAAATATTATGTGTTCGTTATGTGTCTATTCAAAATGATTCACTAAAATTTGAATAATGTACATTGGACAGTTTTGAAGTTCTGCTAAGTTATATTGAAAAATGTCCTACTTTTTAAAGAAATCTTGACCATACCAGTTTTAAATTCATTATATCTTGGAGAGTATGCCTACTATGTAAATAATATTTTAGATACCGATGAAGCGTGGCATTTTTTGTAGAAGGAAACTTTTTCATAATTTTTTATTCTAACATTTTGCAGTTATTCTCAAAAAGGTGACATCATGTTTATTCGGTTATTTATCAATGCATTTAAAAAAAATTGAAGAATAATTAATTATATAAAAGCATTAGTGCAAGCTTGCAATAATATTATTTATTGCGCTTGATAACTGAATTTCTGTTTGATATACCAAATCTTATTTGTAGAAATGGTTACATTTTATATAATTAACAATTTTATCAATTTTTTTTAAATACATTGATAAATAACCGAATATAAAATTTTGGAATAAAAAATTATGAAAAAATTTCCTCTTAAAAAAAATGCCGTGCTTCATCGGTGTCTAAAATATTATTTATATAGTAGCAATATTCTCCAAGATATAATGGAATTAAAACTGGTATGGTCAAAATTTCCTTAAAAAGTAGGACATTTTTCAATATAACTTGGCAGAACTTAAAAACTGTCCAATGTACATTATTCAAATTTCAGCGAATGATTTAGAATAGACACACAATGAACACATAATTTTTTCAATTTTTTTCGCTCCTCCGTTCGCTCTTAAAGTTAGGGGTCAATACATTTGAATCATATATTAGAAACCAAGGTGTCAAATTTCCTTATAACTTTTCTTTGCTACCCTCCAATACCAGTCCAATGCTATTATTATAGCAGTTAACATGTATGTATTATAAGTACATCTGGTACCAGATTATATTTTGAGGTGATTCCGTTGAAGGGTTGGGTGGTAAATTGGGGTAAATAGGGGGAAATAAGTAGAGCAAGCTATTTAGAATCCAGAAACATGGGATTTGGACTATATGTTAGAGGGCAGTGTCTCAAGTCTTTTATGACATATGCCACCCCCACCACCATTATTAAGTTACTTATATTTTACTGGCTGTTGTAGGCCAAGAGAATTTTTTGCGCCAAGTGGAGGTAGAACAACTTTCTTTTAAAAAGTTAAAATAAAAAATGTAAATTTCAGATAAGAGTTGTAGGCAGTAAAGTTGTCTATTGATCTGTTTAACCTCAAAAAAGTGAAAATTTAAGAAAATTTAGAATAAAAGTAAATCAAGAAAAGAAGAAAATTGTACGCTTTTTGTACTCTTCTAACATAATAAATTAAGACTTTCTATTCTATAGCACAAACCGATTTAACCACTTTTCTGTGTAATCTGGAACACATATAGCAACCAAAAGGTATTGTAGCGTTCACGCTACGGTTTTCGTTGCTTTCAGGTAATTAACATAATTCTGCACACTTCTTGCCAAGCCCTGTATATGTGCGGAAGTTCTAACTAGAAGCTTTTAAGAGTAACGAGTCTCTTAAAAATTTAGATACTGAAAATTTAGATTAAATAAATATAAAAATTTGGTTATTGAGATTTAAAAATTTGTTGAAAATGGAATTTAAAATGGGGAGTTAAGAAGCTTCTGAGGAGAATCTTTAGTCGTGTGGTATTGTCGTGTGTTACTTGTTTGAACAAGAGTATGCAGTTTCACTGGTGTGACGTATCTGTTAGGAGTCGTTATTGATTTGTCTTAGATTGATCAAGTATATGTTCTCGAAAGAGATAATTGTCTAACAAGAAATTGTCAAAAATAAAAAGACTTTGATGGTACATACAATCTTTATCAGTTTATCGGTCTACTTGAAATTTTCAGACTTTGCCCGTACAAGGCTTGTCTTGTGATTTTGCGGACGATGTTGGTTTCAGTTTTATTACGGGTGGCGCCCTTATTCATTTAGTTTCCTCTTAGTCATCCTCCGGAACCACGAAAGTCATACTTGTGAGAATTATTATCTCATACTCTGGCTCAGTCAAAAGATGGATGGAAAGACTACTAGCCGTCACCACCAACGAACGCCTTTTTGTCTATTCATTATTCTCCTGGTTAACGTCGAGACGAGGTGTTGTTACCATACACATTTTGATTACTATCCTCATGCATACAGGATGTCTCACCTAAATGGGTTACCCTGTATATATCAAAATATTTTTAAACATACGCCTTTGTGTATTATCCAGTTTTGGAAATTTTTCTATATTTTTATGAGCTTTTTATGATACTCTGTATAGGAAAAAAGTTGTGTTTTCAAAGTGAAACTAGGACTAATTATATATTATTTTTGATGTACCTAATCTTATCTTTAAAGTATAAAGCTTCAGGGTTATCATAAATTATTTTAGTAGTATCACGTAATTGGCCAACTGTGGGGTTGTTATTGGGACAACTTCCTGCCCTCAATCTTCGTTACAGATTAATCTACATTTTCAGGTGAAAATAGAACAATGTCACGTGGGGGTTCCGGAATTGTGTCAACATTTTTAATAAGCACGTGACCTGAGACACCTTAATTGCATGAAAGGATATGAGCTATATATATTTTTAGAACAAAGTGAAACAAATATTTCTTTAGAGGCCAGCGCGAAAGAATCGGAATACGATGTGCGGACATGTTTTTCCATAATGTGGTAGTTGTGGGATTAACTATTAGATCAGAGAGCAGTATTCAAAAACGATACGTCGAGTTAGTTATTAACCGTAAACGAAGTATTACTTCCACATCCACGTAGTGGATTGGAAGTATAGTAATCGTAAAATAAATTTAAAAATGTTTTTTTCTTAAAGTAGGTTTAGAATGTCATGGAACGTCGAGATTTTAAAGAGCGAAAAAAAAATTCTGTCTGTCTGTAACTTTTTTTTTGTCCGCACGTTTTCTCCGGAACGGTTTAAGATATTGATTTGCAATTTTGTACACGTGTATCTTATAACGAGATTTGGAACTGGATTGTTTTTGAACATATCCGGTGAAGGGTTGGGAGGTAAATAGGGGGAAATAAGTAAAGCAAGCTGGTAAGTGGGGTAAGAGTACAGAAACTTGAAATTTTGTGTATGTATTAGAAGCCAAGGCCTCAACATTTTTTATATTTTCCATCCTCCTATCACCCCCCCCCCTAAAATTGAGATATTCACTTCAAATTTGGTATACGTATATATTATAACGACATCTGGAACTAGATTATATTTTCGGATTATTCCGTTGAAGGGTTGAGGGTTAAATATGGGAAATTAAGTAAAGCAAGATGGTAAGAGTACAGAAACTTGAGATTCGGTGTATGTACTAGAAGCCAAGGCCCCAAATTTTTTTATAATATTTTTCAAGCCCCCACCACCCCTACTCCATTATTAAAGGGGTTGATAAAATAAAATTCAGATATTCACTTGAAATTTGGTACACGTATATATATTATAACGACATCTGGAACTAGATTATATTTTAAGATGTTTCAGTTGACGGGTTGGGGGTTAAAAAGGGGTAAATAGGGGAAAAGAAGTAAAGCAAGCTGGTAAGGGTACAGAACCTTGAAATTCGGTGTATGTACTAGAAGCCAAGGCCTCAGAATGTTTATAATATTTTTCAACCCCCCCACCACCCCTACTCCATTATTAAAAGAGTTTGATAAAATAAAATAGAGATATTCACTTGAAATTTGGTACGCGTATGTATTATAACGATATCTGAAACTAGATTATATTTTGAGATGATTCCGTTGAAAGGTTGGGGGTTAAATAGGGGTAAATAGGTAAAAATAAGTAAAGCAAGCTGGTAAGAGTACATAAATTTGGTATTTGGTGTATATACTAGAAGCGAAGGCCTCAGTTTTTTTTATAATATTTTCACTAAAAGGGTTGATAAAGTTAAATTGAGATTTTCATTTGAAATTCTGTACACGTATGTATTATGACGAGATTTTCATTTGAAATTCTGTACACGTACGTATTGTATGACGACATCTGAAACTAAGTTGTACTTTGACATGATTCCGTTGAAGAAGTGGGGGGGGGGGTAAGTAGAGGTAAATAGGGAAAAATAAGTTAAGCAAGCTGGTAAGAGTACAGAAACTTGGAATTTGGTGTATATACTAGAAACCAAGGCATCAGATTTCTTTCTAATATTTTTCAACCCCCCACCCCCACCACTTCATTATTAAAGGGATTGATAACTTAAAATTGAGATATTCACTTAAAAGTTAGTATGTATTGTAATGACATCTGATTGAAATGATTCCGTTGAAGGGGTGGGAGGTGGTAGGTTGTGAATAGGGGAAAATAAGTAGAGCAATCTAGAAACTTAATTTTTAATGTATATGGTAATAACCAACGCCTGAAATTTTTCTGTGACATCTGCCGCTAATATTATTAAAATTCTATGATCAGTAATTTCCACATACTAGACTGCCGGTATAGTCAAGATGTTTCCTTAAAGTGACTTGGATGAAAAATCTAGATGTGGAAGTAGTGATTCCTTAGGCAGCGGTTTTTTTTTCAGTATTATTGAGGAGTAATGAAAAATTAAGGTTTTCACATTTTCAGACATATTAGATGTTTAAGTATAACATTTCTCTTTACAAGTTTCCGTCATAAAAAATGAAATTGATTTAATGTTCCATATTTACTGTGAGGTATGCACCACCCCTTTTCTTCGGGATAAGAAAGTTACTAACAAAAATAGCAACAAATATTGGTAAAATTAAGTACTTTCTATGCTTAATTAATACTTAAAAAGATATGTCATATGTGGACTCAAAATATTCTTTTATTGCATAATAAATTTTTTAGATCTTTTGTTTATGTTGTTGCTATATAAATAGAAAACAAATGTTTCTTTTGTGTTGTCATAATTGTTTGCGCGATTTTCGGGTCTTGAATATTATCCGAGACAGTTTTAATAGGATTTTATTTCTTATAAAATTTTCGACGAAAAAGAGCATCAAGTAATGAATACTGCGGCTGATGCAAGAAACGCGTATTTTATTGAAAATAGATGGTTTTGCATTATAATTTGAGGTTTCTTAGGTAGGTTTAGGTTTCTAATAATATTTAATGGGTTTTTAACATATTATATTATTTATGACTTGCTAGTTAACAATTTGATTTTTTAAGTGACAATCAAAGATTTATTGTTCAAAATGTAATGTAATAACTAATCTGTAAAAAATTAAGAGTAATGTTAAAAACCCATTCAATATCTTTATAAATGTACCCATTATACCTAAGAAACCTCAAATTATAATGCAAAACTATGTTTTTCAATAAAATACGCGTTTCTCGCTTTAGCCGCAGTATACCATGACTTCGCGCTTGAATAAAAAAATCAGCGTTCGCTCTACAAAAAAACTAACGAGAACCTTTTTCGTAGAAAATGTTGTGGCAACTAAGATCCATATCGTGAAAATTGTCCCAGATAATATCTAAGAGTTGAAAATCGCAAGGAACGATCGATGACAATGCAAAAAAATCGTTTGTTTATATCTGTACTGGTGTTTCTGTAATAACCATTATTTTAGAAAACTTACTTTTCCTATTTGTAGGTGTTATTTATAGGTAATAACTTTCCTATCCCGAAGAAAAAAAGGGCAGGTACATTCACAATAATTGATATGTGGGACTTTAAAACATCTATTTTTGTGACATCAACTTGTAAAGACTTATTTCCGTACATACCCCTTGGATTTAGTAAATCTGCTTGGGCTATATATTTCTTCAAACAGAACCGTGGGAGAAATTTTTACAATTATCTAAAAAGTTACGTGAGAAAACTGAACTTTTGTGATGTGGGTTCCACGCTTTTATTTTTAGCAATAAAGACCTGAAAATATTTTGATCGTTGTAAAATGTATTTTGTATGTTTTAGTGTAATTTTGATAAACGCTTAATGCGTAATTTTGAAAAACTTTTTTATGTATATTTAATTTCCTGTATCATACTGTGAAATTGTATTTACCTGAATAAGCAGTATTGTGATTATTATATGCTGAATGAATATAAGAATATCGTTAGTCCACTCTTCCGATCTTTATATAAAGTTCCCTCAGTAGGTACCTAGCAGACTGCGTCCATCCAACGGCCCTTGTCTACAATCACAATATACACATATAAAATAAATTTACCGCTGCCATCCGAATCACAAAATAAATGATCAAAATATCAGTTATACGCCGTATACAATTTTTTCCTTGCAAGCAAACCCAAGACAGACATACCCAAAGCACAGGTAAAATCAACCTTGGTAGCGGTCAATGTTCAGCGTACACAGTACCTGGCGAAGTGGCCCAAACAAACAATGTCTGCTGTCTTTAAAAAGGTTTGGGTAGGGCCGGATCCAACAGATTCTCTACCAGTGATGCGATTGAAGAATTTTATTATGTACCTAATATAAATATATTATAATGTCTTTAAAAACTATTTACTTTAGTAGCTAAAGTATAAGTTAATTTAAATTTGTTTCTATTAATTTTCGTCCACTACGTAAGCAAAAATGTTAAACCAGCCACTTCACTCTTTTTTGTTTTCTATATAACACAACTAATTGTCAATTTACATGCTTATCAAACCTAGACAATTCCACTGCCGAATTAAATAATTTTTATTCATATGGTTGCTAAGAAAAATTCACCCTATACAGCATATTTTATTTTAAATCAAGGTGTTAAATTATGAAGCTACATACAAAACTTACCGAAGCTTTGTATTTTTTCTTTTTTTGAGAGGTGTCCAAAATTAAATTTAGAGAACTACATTCCATATTAAAATATTTTATGATTAATATAACGACATAATCGTAGGAGAATCAAAGGCCAGACTAAGCGATCTTTATTTCTGGACTTGTTGAAAAAAATTTAGACATTGTCTCTCGATGTCTACCAAAAGAACTGGTTAATTTTTATTATGGAGAGGCCTAAGAAACCCATGGTGTATAGCGATCTGAACACAAGAGAGCAATCGATTTAAACTTCTTAGAATTTTGTTATGTTGCTTTTTTAATATTTTGTACTTACTGACTTATTGTTGCAAGGAGAACAAATTTTGATAATTTTATATGAATTATATGAGTAAGGGATGATTTTTTCAGAGGCAGAACAGAAATAAAGATTAATTACTTTTTGAAATGATTTGTTTTTTATTATGATTTTGTATTAATAATACAGACTTACAAACTTGAGGTCCTGAACCCTTCTTTGAGGTCAAAGGCCATTTTCTACGAAATGCGATGCGCTGAATCTAAATCTACCCACCAACATTGGCTATCACTTCAGGATTTGGAGACAGGCCAACGTAGAAGTGACAAAATGGCCATTTTAGGTGTATTTGGGCTGGAATATCTCAAAAATCAAAGATCATTGAGAAAATCATTGAACGAATTTGAATACTACTTCAAGAAGTCTACAGAAGTCTCTACAGGGCCTGTCCTAGGTTTCTTTATCGACTTCTGACTTTTTGATGTAGAATTCAAATTCGTTTAATGATTTTCGCTATGACCTTTGATTTCTGAGATATTCCAGCCCAAATATACCTTAATATGGCCATTTTGTCACTTATCAGATCCTTACCTGGGCCGGTAACCTAAATCTATAATCACAGTCACGGAATCCATGCACTCGAGAAATAAAAATATTTGCTTAAATAGAAAAAACTCACAAAACCTGCATATGTTGCAGTGGTAGTCTAAAGGGTCCTCAAGGTCGCTGATTTTAAGGACCCCTTTAACTAACACTGCAGTACACACAGGATTTGTGAGTGCATAGGTAATATCCTCAGGTATTTTGCTAGGTCCTTTATGATCGATTCCTGTCGACTTTTTGGTGATATTCCAGTCCAAATATACCTAAATATTGCCATTTTATCACTTACCGGGCCCTTACCTGGGCCGATAATCTAAATCTGTAATCACAGTCGCGGAACCCATGCACTCGAAAAATAAAAACATTTTCTTAAATAGAAAGAACTCACAAAACCTGCAGATGTTGCAGTGGTAGTCATAATTATCCTCAAGGCCGCTGATTTTAAGGACTCTTTTAACTACCACAGGATTTGTGAGTTGCTTCCGTGCACGAGAGGTCTAAGCTAATACAGGGTTCAGACTTTGCAAAGCTGAAAAAATTCCCTGAGTTTTCCAGGTTTTCAATAACCAAAAATATTAATTTCCATACAGTTTTCAGCGAAATAATTTTTTGTTTGACATAAAATAATTCTTTGAATTGAACTGAATCAGTGAAAATTCTAAAGAACTCTATGGTTTTCCATATCGAGACACAGAATTCCATGATTTTTTATACAATTTATAAAATTCCCTGATATTTCCAGGTTTTTCTTAAAGATTTTAAAATTCCCTGAATTTTCCAGGTTCTCCAGGTTTTCCATATGAGTCTGAACCCTGTAATATATGTTCGTTTTTCGAGTGCATGGGTTCGGTGACTATAGATTTAGGTTATGGGCTCAGGTCCTTTGCTAGGTTTCATGATCGATTCCTGTCGACTTTTTGATATAGAATTCAAATTTATTTAAAGAATTTCTTTATTACCTCTTGTTCCTAAAATATCCAAGCCCATTTTGTCACTTTTAGATAAGGCTATCTCAAAATCCTGGCGTGATAGCCAATGGCTGGCAGATTTGTGGGGGAAATGACCCCGGCCCCCAAAATGGGATACTCTTGATGGTCTGTTACATATGAAATATTTTATATCAAATAAAAGAAGAATCTGTTCATAGTTTTGTAATGTTCTTCGATTTTGATGAAAAGTGACAGGTTATTTATAATTCACCTTCTTCATGTCTTGTCACAGTAATTACTTTTCTCCTCGTAGTTTTTTAAATCAGTTTATTTAACCTTGGCCTTTTCCGCGACTAACGCCAATCACCGACGCGAGGAAAGAGGCTACTCCCAACCTGGATATTTTTCTGAACCTTTTCTCCTAGGAAAAGTAGGAATTTCTACTTGCCTAGCATTAATAGTCAAAGGACCGACTGTTTTACATTCTCTCTCTCTGAAGAATAGTATATCAACTACACAATCTTCGCTTAATATAGTATTAGCTTTTACGTATATGCTGATATATAAGTTGCTAGAAGGTGGAGCGAAATTGCTACATTTCTCTGGAGGCTACTGTGACGTGTGACGTTTCCCTTACATTTCACCGGCACATCATCTGGTCCACTAATTATATATACAAACCGCCATGTTGAGTTCGTTGGAGAAGCGTATAAGGCAGTGGAACTCCAACCTTACTGATGAGTTCACGGTGTAGCCACAGAACGAACCGTTAACATTTTTCTAATCCCACAATTGGTGACCCTGACATGATATCAACGCGTAACGTGATTTAACTGAACACTCAACTGCTTCGCTTCTGTTGCCCCAGTTCACCTTTCAAGTACTAATCACCACTAACGTTGCTTATCTTTGCGTATCGAGATACCAATGTAGTCAAGACAACTGCTCTCATTTTTTTGGGTAGAGAGCAACCTTTCTTTTTATTCCCTTCATATGCTTCTTCCTTTTCCTAGCTCTCCAGATTCCGATGTGTTGGTCTCAATTGCGATCTTTTGTACCGTCATTAAGACGTCAACTGTTGATTGATCCTTCTTGAATCCAAACAGATTTTTGGTAAGTCCCCCACTATTCTCTAGCCATTCCATTTTGGATCTGCCCAGTAGTCAGGATTCTAGTATCTTTCCCATGTTGTTCAAAAGACAAAGAAAGCTGTGGGTATCTGCCTGTCCGGAAGGGATTAGAGAAACAGGATATGACAGAATAAGTCTTACTGTAGTAGCGGCTTTCTTTGAATCCGCTACTGCCAGAGATCAATAACATTTCGTCCAAAAAGACGAGTGCAATTTTTATTTATATAATAATAGTAAGTTTGAAATCTGGACTCTGATCTGTTGTGTTGGAGAAGACATGGCCAACGTCGGCAGTAGGGCCATGAACCTGGAACGGGCAGTAACAGAACTGCATTCCTTGGTGTAACGCCAAGGGATCAGTGAAGTTTCCTGCCAAAAGAGAATTCCGAAATAAAAATTAATGAATGTACTACCAAGGAAGCAAAAAATCTGCTAAGTATATTACTTAAATATAGTTTATAACTTTTGATAAACGGAACACTACTTAACTTTTCCAGTAAAATTAAATATGTAGAAGTAATTCTGAATGAAAAACTTACCTGGAATACACATCTAGAAGGGACACTTACAATAGCCACTGCGGCTGTTTGGGTATGCCGCAGGCTGTTCGGTAACACTTGGGTCTAAAACCGAAAATGATCTGGCTATGAAACCCATGGTGAGCTATGAGTCATGTATATGACTGAAGGAAAAATAAAAGTTGCAGATATGGCAACGCCTTGCCTGTTTAGTGACTACAGAGGCAATGTAACCCTGTCCCACAGCAGCTATGGAAGCAGTCCTACACCCACTTCCTTTACATTACATCTATAGTAAGGAAAAAGGCAACACTTAGTACCCTAATGCTGCCGTAGGTAATATCATTTAATTCAGTCGATCTGTTAGGATGTTGAAGCCGATCCATTTGGAATCCATCACCGTACCCACTGACTCGAAGTCAACCACGCAGAATTTCGATTGCTCGTTTGATGTGCTGAATGACAGACTTCAAGCAAGCATGATCGAAGCACTGCAGTTGGAAATAGAATCACTCATCTGGTAAACAGATAGATCGAAGGTGGCTCAATATATTGGTGTGGGCGTAGCGAGTCTAATCATAAGTTATCCAGAGCCCTAGGTAAGACCCCCGACTATCTTCCAGACACAAATCTATGCTCTAGATCGATGTATCTTTGACCTACATACATTTAAATAGCCAGGCAGCGTTAAACGCTCGCAGTTCTTACAACTTTTAGTCTGAAGTTTCCTGGAAAGGCAGACAATCTCTGAAGCAACTGACACAGAACAACGAAATAACTTTGATGTGGGTGCCAGGACACAAGGTCCTTACAAAAAGTGATGCTGAAGCTCTCATTTATCCGAATCAGGTTGTGGTTTATCTCAGGGACACATGACGGAAGAAATTCTAAAATCGGAAAAGGGTTAGAAAGAGTTCAACTGGAGAAATGCTACAGACCAAAAGAGCAAATAAGTTCATGACTTGTTCAACAAAGAATGCCACAAAGCTAGGTAATACTCCGATAGTGGAGTTACACCGAGCGACGAATCTCGCCATGGTACGAGATTTCGTCGAGGAAACGGCTCAGGTCTTTTTCACGACTAAGATTCAACTATCGGAAGTTACCGCCGACATTACAGACGTACGAATACACAATAACCCAACCCACACACAGCACCTTATTCACCAACGACTCCCCGTCTTTTTAGAAACACGGTGACTATAACAAATCCCGACAAACCCACGACACGGACAAAACCACCACTCCACAAAATCACATTCATACATTTTACTTCACTCCGCTGACAAGAATTTTCTCTCCAGAAAGTACCAGTTTTATGCCCCGGTTAATAAGTCGCCATTATCTATAGCAGGGTTTTGCTTGTTTTTCTCTGTATATTCGAAACAGTACGCACGTTTCCACATAATCCACCCAGCTTCACAGTTATTTTAAATTCCTTAGGAAAAATATACTACATAAATAGATATTGATCTAGTATAAGTGTTTTATCGCAGCGACAGAAAATTTCAAATAAGACGAAAACTAAGATCTTCACCCATACCATCGGCGGTCAATTTATTTTAATTATGTAATATAATGTAAATATTTTGATGTGTAAATAGTAAACTCGACATAAGTATCGCAGTACCTATAAAATGGCGTTTGGACGGTTGAACAAGTGTATCGTCGAAATCTCAGTCCGTAAGTGTATGGGACTGTGAAGGCTTAAAGCTAGACTGAGATTCCAATACTACATACCGAAGAGCCCTTGAAGGCTATAAAATTTAGTGCACAGGACAATACTGGATACGAAGCTCTAAGGGCACAGGAGCGCCAGGATAGATCCACAGAGGTCACGATGGTCAAGACCAATCAGCCAGCTCCTCCTACCTAATTTAAATGTCCCAAAATGTATTCATATCTGACTGTGTTTTATGAATAATTTAATTACTAATATCTAAATGCTGAATTTTTTAGTCAGCGTTGTACTTCAGTGTCAGTTATTACAAATGACACATGGGCAAAGAATCCACAATTGAAAAGTTACAAGTTACATTTGTGTCGAGTTATTGTTTACTTGAAACGGCTGTTTCTTAATTAGAATATGGCATTTATTAAAAACTTATAAAAACATATTTACATTAATGTAAAATCAAAAATTTTCGTACCGATTCAAAGCTTATAGAAGTTTAATTATTAAATGATTTGTTCTACCAAAAACCATTATATTCTCAAGCATCATTAATTAATAAAATTGATAATTATACCGCTAACATTCCATTGACAGGTAAGGACTACTTTCAAATTTATCAATACGGAGGAAATGGATTTGATAATGGATGGATCCGTTATTATTAATTAGTTATCAATTAGTAGTACCGGTGTTAATTTAACAATCTTACATAAATCTTGTATGCATTAATTAATATAAATAATCTTTTAGACTGGGTATAGCTTTCTTTTAATATGTTCATTTAAAATCTGATAATATCAAATTTGACATTTACTTAGGTATCTTAGATTAGAGTAGAGCAGAGTAAAATCTAGCTATCTTACAAGTAGGTGATTTTTTAATATTAAAAATGGTGAAAAATTCGCGACATATTTCTTGTGGAATCTACAGGAATGCTAATGTTTTCATTTTTCCTTAAATAGCAAATTCACTTTATTCCACGGAATACTACATCCAGCCCTCGTTTCCACGAAATTGTGTTAAACGTAGACTCTAGTTCACTTTAAATACGTCTTAAATGAACTTTTGTAACCAACCGAGTTACAAATTTTGTAGGTATGGATGAACCTCACATAAATACTTTTAAATATACTAATTTATCAATATCGCTACTGTTTCCCCGAATATTTGCATTATAGAACCCGCCCAACTAGCAATTTGATATTTTGTAGAAGCTGAAAGAATTTTTACAGAACGTTTTTTATAAAACAAGATTGTTGATATAAACATTTTTAAAACGTTTATACAACGCTTATAGACGCGAAATGGGCATAGTTTATAAAATAATGTAGTTCTTTAATTTATTTTATTATAGCTCTCACAGGTGTTATAAAATAATTGTATAAACGTTTGCATAGGACTAAAAAAATTAGTAGATGATAATTATAAAATTTTTCGAGATATGACAAAACATTTTCTTATTTCCACTGATACTTTTTCGTTATGTACAGCAACACCAACATAAGTTATTTATGTGTTTTTGCAGACAATAATAATAATAATTCTCAAACTAGTTTTAAAATATTACAAAGGTATATACAGGGTGTAATCAGTTTCATGTCATTAAAAAAAACTGGTAATGGGGACCGACTAGACAAACAAAAAACCTTTATGACTTTTCCCTCTAGGGGCACTTAGAAAAACACTGATCTAGGTTAACATATTTAATATTATGGTAGACACCTATTGAGAACCACTGCTTTTCTTGGTCGATGGACTTGTACTTCCCAATTATACAACTTTTAAATTGTCATAAAAAAGTGCTGGCCGGCACACGCGGTGTCAAAGGATCATCGACCACCTTTAATGTACCGCCTCAACTGAACTGAGGCAAGTATAAAGAGGTAAATAATTCGTTCTCTCTTCGTGCACAATTGCAAGCAAATAATGGCCATAGAGTTTTAAACAAACCATTTCTTTCCTTTTTTTTTCAATTTGGAACAAAATATTGGATTTTTTATAATTTAGAAAATTTAAATGTGGTTTATTAACATTTGTAACATAAATGAGTGTCCTGGGTTAAAAGCTTACTACTACCTACCTAATTGATTCAAAATCTCTGCATCTGTGTTAATACACAGTTCGGTACATTGAATTAAGTACATACGCACTTCGTTCAACACTAAACTATCAACTAACGTTGTCAATAAAGAAAAATAAAATAAAAACTTGGTACAAAAGCCAAAAAAGAACGAACAAGTAAGTTGTGTCTGTACGTAATCAAGAATTTGACAACTTGAACGGTAAGTCAATAAAATAAATCTTAACTATAATACGCAATGACGCGAAATTCAAAAATAGCAAAAACAGCGAACGGCGGATTGGACGTGTGTACATAACGAAGCACCGACAGTAACTGAAATATTGCACAAGGGAGAGTTAGAGTATAGTTTTCTTCAGATCAGATCTAGATTTAAACCTACCTCAATATTCCAGCAGTTCTCAAAAAAATTTATTGAAAATTTGCGAATTTTTTTTTCTCCAAAACAAAACAATGAGCTTTAGACCCCATGTTATATAAGGTGTTTTTGTTTGTCTTGTCGTTCCCTACCACCAGTTTTTTTTTAATGATATGAAACTAATTACACCCTGTATATATTCTATGTGACATGGCGACATATCTTGCAGCATGTTTAGTGACTATGAGATAAATGTTAACTGATTAAGATTTCGTTTCGCCAACAGCAAAGCGATTTTCGGCTGCGAAGGAAGTTTTTCTGTGAAATATGTGGTATATATACAATTGAGCGCTCTAAAAATATCGATTATTTATTAAAATTAGAAATATAGAGTGAAAATAAAATTTTTGTATTCGATCTTTTTGTGGTATCGCACCAATTGTGTTTCGCAGATAACATATTTCACAATAATAGATTGTTGCTAAAACGGTTATAACACATTAATTTTTGTTTTTGAACTATTTATATTTTAAAGTCTAAAATGGTCGCTATACAAATAGTTGAAACATAAATAACATTATGGCGTCCATCTTATAAATCATGTTTATAACTATGCAAACACTTATAGAACCAATGTATTTTCCGAAGAATTGTTATATATCAATTTTTTTGAAATTAGATAGAAGCGTATTGCAAAAAGCAAAGGTAATTTCCATTCATATTTTGTTTCAAATAATTTTACCCGCCTTTTAATCAACTACGAGGATTTCCCATCAGAAAACAACGGTCAGTATGAAATAAATAAAATTTCAAGTTGTAATTAAATTGTATATTTTGTATACTTTCAAATATGTAACTATTTTAAAAGCTTTTATTTAGCTTCACTAACAACTACTTAGTTCTAATTGAGCTTTAAAATTTTGTACACGTGTAGAATATGATCAATTATGTGACGTCATCCTAAATCCAACATGGCGAGCGCCCCAAGATGACAGCGTCCTGCAAAAGGCCACTGTTAATGAGAAAACAATATGGCGCATAAGCACCTACCCGAGTTATGTAGAAATGGTACAGAATATATGATAGGCTTTAAGGACAATTTTCAGCTTTTTGACTATTTTATAAATGTTTTATGGGAGCAATGTGTGCTTTATTTATATAACAATTGTTTACCAGCTACGGCCGAATACTGCTCTTAGAAATAATATTGTATTAAGAGTGCTAATAAAATTGTTTTATTAATGCTTAGCTAAACTCTTAAAGAATAGTTTTATAGGTGTTCGCAAATTGACCAAAAAGTGCCGGGGGTCATTACTATAAATTTGTTATAAATCAGTTTTGCTCCGTGAGCTGAAGCATTCTACAATAATTGCTGTATAGACGTATATAAAACAGCGAAAATCAAATTCTACAAAATGTTTTATAATTTAGCTGTAAGAACATTCTTAACGCTTATTTATATGATGATTTCGTTGCGAAGACTATTTAGTAATGACTTTGGTGGTTTTAATAAAACAAAATAACCTTTGTAGAGCAGTAATGTAACGGTAATAAAATAAAATTTTAGTATTATTTTAAATTTCTAGAGCAACTTTGTTACTTGGGCGTATCCGAGAGCTTTGGTAAACGAATTTCCATTGTTGAATTGCATCGTGCGGGTCATGTATACGTGCGAGTGGAGGTCAGGTTTGCCTTGCCACTGGCCACTGTGTTTCACAACACAGACACGATTACTTGTTGGCACACATAAAATTAGAATTGCGTTCAATCAGCGGTAGAGGCGAGAAAAGCAGTTCCACTCGTTAGAGTTACAAGCGCGGTAGCATAAAAAAAGTACCACGGCATAATAACGCTACTTCTAAATGATCATCTTGTAATGTTCTCGAGAGACTTGTAGGCGCGGCCAATCTTCTGTCTCTGCTTGAGTTCTGAGCAAGTGCGCCGATCTCAACGTATGCATGAAGCGTACATCGGGTACGTCGTTCAAATGGCTCTCAATTGGTGAGCTAAACGAACTGAACGGGTTCAGTAAAAATAGGTGAGCTACCCATCACCATATTTTAGTATTGAGAAACTCGACGGTACGTTACCTGAAAATACCTAGACAAAATGATGATACGATGATGATGGTTGTTTATCTGTATTTATCAAAGTGAAAACATTCTTACAAACGCATCTGAGTATATAAAGAGTGTAATTGGTAGTTTATTGTCTGATTTAATCCCGAGCACTTCAGCACCTGGGATGAGGAATTTGATCTTTGATAACAAACTGCCAATTTACACGAATTATGTTACTATTTGGCAACTTAACCTGAGAAAAAATTAGATAAAATTGATCAGCACGAATTATATTTAGGAAAAATATTTGACAAATAAATTAATTAAATACATGAACAATTTTTAATAGTAACATTTTGCTTCCAGGAGTTTTCTTGACACTTTTCTGTGTTTACTAACCTCTTTTCTTTACAATTTCATCGCTTAATTTACATAAAGATGTATTTCCAAAGTGACTCATCCAGTAAAAAGCGCAGTAGGTATAAATATTTAACAAATTTAGCTGCAGAAACTTAAATGTCCACGGATTTGTCATATTTTAAATATAATGTAGTGACAGAAAAAGCTATAGGTACATGTATTAGACCGATCTGTGAACGAAATTTTTACTGCAAGCACACTTCGACCAATCACATTACTATACTCTATTTAAAAAGGAAGATAAAGTCAAGTAAACTTTAACTTGTCTTGTGTATGAGTTAGTAAGCGCGCGTACGATTATGTCATGTTTCAATTATTTCACATTCTTCATCTTACTGTCATTAATTTCATATTAGTTGTTGTATAATTTAAATAGACCGAGCTCCCTGACAAAAAATGTACCCCACCCCATTGAGCACCTCAAGTTTAAAAGGTAAAAATGGTTGCAAAACATGTAAAAATCATGTTACGCGCCCGCCAGACTATTAAAAATTTGATGATTGTTATATTCTGTGAGTTATTGAATTTAACATAAAAAAAAATGATTTTACTTTTCAAAACACCTGCTTGAAATTTACGCAATTTGTGGCATATAATGAACCATTTTTGGAAACATTTATCTGTCAGACAAATTGTGTTAATTAATTTACCAGAATTAATTTTTTATAAATTATTTTTCTTTGATGAAGGTACACTTCATAACACCTCCTTGATTTTTGTTTTACAATGAAGTTGGATATTTCCTGTCTATTACAATTTGTCTGTCTGACAATTTGTATTATTTTATTTTGGAACTGGGTGTATACGAGTCTTTTAAAAAGTGAACGAATTTTTTTAGGATGAGTATATGTACCAAATGATACCAAATATATACAAGTGCGTAAATAATTTTTAGAATGAATATATATACGAAATGATACAAAATATCCAGTAATAACGTGAAAAAAATTAACTACCAATTCCTTGCCGAAAATGAAGGTGGGTTCTTCATATAATTTTTTTTTAAATCCTGGTTAGCTATACCCCTTAAAGGGGCGTGCAAAAAAACGGTTTTTAAATTTTTATCTGAAAATTGTTTATGACCATTTGATTGATCACTGTAATGATGCAATGAAACCAGAAACGCTTACCAAAGATAAGCTTATATCGAATTCTAAAACTATTATTTTTGGTAATTGTTTTTAATTTCATTGAACAGGATAGTTTTAATTAAAATAAAGCTATTAGGACAGTTGTGCTCTACGTAATGGCAATATTATTTTTCTTATAATCCAATATTAGTCGTGGCTTGTAACCGGGAAAGTAGGCGTTTAACAAGATATATCCTTTATATATTTATTCTGTTATATTTATTGTCTTTGTTTCTATTTTACAGTGCAAGGAACTGCAGTTATACTAAATATATTGTAATAAATGAAGTATTTAATAATTTATTTATCCCCGAGAAAAATCTGACCATGACACCATTTTCCTTTTGTTACGTAAACAGATATTTTCAGATGTTTGATTAATGCCATAAAACATACTTTTTTATTTACCTTAGCAGTTACACTTAAAATGACCAATTGCATAAACACAGCATTTTTTGCACCACTAGATTCCCAACTATAACTGTTTTACTATTTCGTTAGTTAAGTTAGCTTAGAAGAAAAAAGCCCATTAGCAAATACCATAAATAATAGTAAATAGTATTTACTCCAGGAAATCATGAAAACCGAATCCTTTTTCGAGTTGCCCATTATCCGGGTACAAAAAACACTGAGAGTCGGACCTGCCTGTATGTATACAGTTTCAGTTGGGCCATCGAACCTGCACATTTAGAAGGGATTCTATTTGAGAACCGACGTTTTTGGGATGTGCTATAGTTCGCTACAAGAAAGATAAAAGCGTTTTATTGAAGTTGAAGGACGGGCAATATTGTTTCATTCCGTATAATAATAACAATTGTTTACGACCAACTGGCGTGCATAAGTATTTTTATTTTGTCGTGGAGTAAACAATAAGGTTCATTAAGATATTGTTTTAAATTTTTACGCTGAAAAACTGCTTATTCACAATAAATTTAATGAAATTACCTTGTCATTATTGTTTCCATGTTATTTTAGTGTTTTTTCACCGTATGATTATTATACAATATGTCAATATAATTTAATAGTAATAACTGTTGAAGGTTTAACTATCACATTAAGGTTCATGAGTTTATGCATTTGTTACTATGCGTTCCTTATTTATTTAAGAAGTTCTTCTATTATTTAATTATTTTTAAACTATAGTATTACATTCAGTATATATGGATTGAAATACTTATCTTTAATTCCAGAACAGAAATGAAAAAAAATTGAAAAATTTAAAATAGGAAATCTAAATAACTGGTACCAAAAATTGTGACAAAATTTCACCGTCGCGTCGGCGTCGTTCGATGAATTGAAGCCCATTACCCAATATCCACATTAAGGTCGGCTTAAAATATACGTAAGATTTTTGTTTTTTGTCCGTTTTCATTTCGCCATTTGTAGTAAAGTTTCTACAAAGTACAAGAAACATCTCCATGTAGTAAATGAGCAAAATTCATGCAATTGTGATACCCCTATTGCATTCGCCAATTTAAATGTTTAACTTTCGACAACAAATTCAGTATCAACTATTCCGAAAATACCTAACTACCAATTTTAACACTATTTTACCGTGGTGCCTTCGCCAAATTATCGAATTGAATTATTTTTCCCTGTTTACCCATCTACTATACATAGCGAAATGGAACATAGAAGATTACCGCCGAGCCATACTCTACACCCAACTAACAATAATTGTAGTTTTAAAATATGTTATTCTAAAAACTTATTTCCAAGATTTCTTATAAACGTAAATAGTTTGAAAGGACTCTTTAAATAACGCCGAGTTAAAAACCTGAATTATCTAAAGGTTTACTCAGAGAGTATCTGAAGAGTATTATAAAACCATACTTTAAGAGAGACACTATATCAAAACTTAAAAGACACAAATGCTTTGAGCGGACTTTTTGTATTTAATGAAGTAAAAATAAATACAAGTAAATCTATTCTTCATGCACTATGGGTCGCTATAGTTGTATATAAGTTATAAAATGGACAATTGGCGACTACTAAGAGCAGTTCAGAAACACTGTTAAAGATGGACTACTTGTAATGAATTGATGGGACTACTTATAGTGGGCTAAAATTTTCAACGAAGCTAAGTTTACTGTAAAACATGCATTAGATCTTACAAATTCGTGCGCTCCTTAAAAACATAATTTTTAAAAATACATAAATAATACTTAAAATCTACTTCTGCTGCTCTTCTACTGCTGCTTTGGCACCTGCCCATAATATGGTTTAGTACATGTAAATTGATTTTATAAATAATTTCTATTTATTTATGTATTTATTTATTTATTGCATACACTGTTCAACAGGTAAGATACCCAATTACAGAACAGGAATAAAGGCACACAAAGCATTAATTACATAATATATAACAATATAGAAAGAAAGTAAAATGAAGAAAAAATGTACTTAAATGTACGAATAACTAATGATACGAAGAGAGATAAAAAAATAACATAGGAAATGTTTAAATATAAAAACTATATATATACATATATACACATATGTGATTCAAAGTAAATTAAGAAAAACAAAGACACTCACTGGTTATTTAATTCAGAACATTTTGTTTTTAAGTCACTAAGGCTGCAATTAAAAATATCGAAGTCGCTCCATAATTTGTTAGAAGTACTGCAAATCGTATATAAAGGTGAATTATTTAGTACGTTGGTACGCGGCGTAGGTAAATAGAAAACTTGGTGATTACGAGAGGTTAATCTGGGAACGTGAAAATTAAGCTTACTGATTATTTCGGGTGCGTCAAAATCATTGTGTAGTAATTTAAACAAAAATACTTGAGAAAAGTACGTACGCCTATCCTCAAGAGTAGTCATAGAATATATTTCAAGCAAGTTGCTTTGCGGAAAACCAATCTCTGGATAGGTACCGTCAGATTTGAACCACAGTAATTTAAGAAATTTACGTTGAAGTGCCTCCAAGTTATTCTTGTGAACATCATAACTGGAACGCCAAATTAGCGATGCGTACTCAAGTTTCGATCTGACGAAGGATTGATAAAGAATTTTCAGAGTATCAGTATTAGTGAACTCTCGACTAGTACGAACGATGAATCCAAGGGCTTTGGAGGCTTCAGACACAATGGTATCGATATGATCTGTGAAGGATAATTTACTATCAAAAGTTACGCCGAGGTCGCGAAATGTTATAGGTCATTGAAGTATGATATTATCTAACCTATAATCAAAAATAAAACGTGATGATTTTAAATAAAAGGACATTACGTTACATTTACTAGGATTCATGAATAATTTATTTACTATACACCAGATGTTTATTTTGTCAAGAGAAGTCTGAAGTTGAAAACAGTCATCGATTTCATCAATTACTGTGAAAATTTTTAGATCGTCGGCATATAAAAGGTGAGGCAAATGAATTTCGTTCACTATGTCGTTAATAAATATGTTAAAGAACAAGGGCCCCAGAATAGATCCCTGTGGAACTCCAGATGTGACAGCAGATTCGATCGATTTGAAACCATTTAATGCAACGTACTGACACCTATTCATTAAATAAGATTTAAACAAAAGGAGCAAAGAATATGAGAAGCCGAGTTTTTCTAATTTATTAAGTAACAATTGGTGATCAAGTCTATCAAACGCTTTGGAGAAATCGGTATATATGACATCTATCTGCCCACGTTCATCTAAGGATTCAGAAATATATTGAGTTACACAGAATAAATTTGTTGTTGTTAAACGCCCTTTCATAAATCCATGTTGATTAATAGAGATTTTGGTGTTAATTGAATAATACATTCTATCATGAAGCTTAGCATTACGCCACCGGCTCGGTGGCGCAATGCTAAGGCGTTTGGCTTGCGATCACGGGGTCCCGGGTTCGAATCCTGGCCAGGGTATGGATGTTTAGTGGCGTTTTTCATGTGTTACCGAGATGGTAGCAGTGCACTAGACCACTGTTGGGTGGCACAACATGTCTAGTCGCTGATATCTATCCTGAGTTCGAGTCTCAGCTGCGGTAGATGGCAATATCGCAGGGAATGGTCGTTGTGTTGATGTCTATGTGTACGTGTCCTGGTTGAGTGGTGGAATAGCATTAGCTAAACTCCACCAGGACGTTAATATAAATAAGACGATTAAATAAATAAATAAAAATAAATAAATAAATAATATTTCTAAGACTTTACAGAAGTTACAAATTACAGAGATTGGTCTAAAGTTCTCAATATCTAGTTTGTTTCCCTTTTTGAAGATGGGACATACTTTGGAATATTTCCATAGGTCAGGAAATAGGCACTTTTTTAAGATTAAGTTAAAAATTTGAGTTATAGGATATACAAAGATGATAGCGCAATCCTTTAATAAAAAAGCTGGAATGGAATCAGGACCGGTCGTCATTTTGGGTTTAATTCGTTTTAGAGCCCGAATAACCTCATCTTCACTGAAAGAGTTTACGCTAACAATAGGGTTATTGTTAGGTATCGTCTCAATGTGATGTTCCTCGATATCTAATGAGGACTCATTATAAGATTTACCGAAATAATTGGCAAATGCATTTAGTATATCAGAGAGATTGTTTAGCGAAGATCCCTCAAAGAACATCTCTTCAGATACACTGGCCGACCCTTTTCTACTTTTGATGAAAGTCCAAAATTTATTGGGATCGTTTTTAATATTATCTTCAGAGTTCTGCACGAAATTTCTGTAGGCTAAATTGGCATCATATTTTATTTCCCTTCTGATGATACTATTGATACAAATTGCATTTTTTTGTTCAATCTTGGACATTCCCGATATAGCTGACTGTTACATCCCTCGGCGGCTGGAAGTAATATGGCGGCTGTATGTATAAACCCTATAAGCTGTGAATAACTATATTTCAAACATATTTTGTCTTAAAATGCCTATTACATTACCAATTGCTCTTTAAGTATGTCGATTTATTCTTTCTTGTAAGCGTGTATTTTAAGCCTCATTGGTCTTAATATATTTTTTCAAACTTGTAGGCTTATCTTAAAACCAATTAAACCATTTGATCATATGATACAACTGCTTTAAAACCTATAGAACTTATGGTGCTCTGGTGATATTATAACCTAAAAAGTCAGTTTGCCTAGACCCACCCACAGGCACGCCATACACGGGCAAAGTACCGACTAATATGCATATATTTTGTCACAGTTTTAAAACTACCTATTTTAAAACATTATGGTCGGCAGAGGTAAACCAAATCCTTTTATGTTTAAGACTGATTTATTACATATGTTTGTTTGCTTTATTAAAACTCTAGCAAGCAGTTGGTGTTAGGAAGGTTCGACCTGAAACTTATTAATTTCAAAGCATATTAGATTTATAGCCCAGCATTAACAACCACCTCAAATTAATTTAATTTGCTTAGTCTATAAAACTTGATCCTCCTAACTTGAACTTAACAGCTATAAAGTTTTATTGAAGGCTTGACAAATACCTTGATAATCATAAGCCAATAGAGACCAAAAGATAATTTAGTTTTATTGCAACTTTTTGAACGCCTTTTTAAAACTCTCTTTAAGACAAAACTATCTTCAAGTGCATTTGGCATTTAATAAATCTGACATAACTCAGTGGTTTATGAGGTGGCCATTATAAAACACTGATACAACCTAAATAAATCTAAAAAGCATTTAAATTGTTACTTGGGCAGTTTGCAAAAGATTTTATAGGAATATCTTAAGCCATTCTAAAGTAATTATTGAACAAAGATAAGAAAACCTACGTAAGGATCGAATTGAGACCCTCCCCTTTTAAAATATTTATAAAGTCTGTTAAAAATACGCATTATGTTTCTAAGTCCAACACTTACTGTCCATAATATCGTTGTACTCTCAAATAAAGTGGGCAACTTTGAAGAACTGTGTAAAATTTCAAAAATTCCGAAGAGTGTGCCAACGAACGCCTCCCTTCCTTGGTGCAATATTTCTTCCATTTCTGTTAGCTAGAGCAATATGTCCGATAAGTTTCCTTGATACGAGTTTAGAATTTTTCGGATCGTAACATTCTACCATCACAATTATAGGGCCACACAGAGTGATACACGTGTGTATAATAGTCTCTGTATTGACAACGGAAGTGGTCACATAAAGCTGCGTACGCTATGTTCGCTATCTTAATGCGGATTTCTCTCCAACAATCGCACAGTGACCCGTTTGCACTAGGTGGACAAAACTTTTATTGAGCCTTAATTTAAAAAGGTAAGATAGTGTATCGTTGGGTAGTTCTCTCTTCATTGTTAAATTTTTGCTTATGGGCGTCGTTATAAATTTTTTTCAAGGGGTCACAAAAATAAACTACTGATAATTTGACTAATAAAAGTGGTCGATGGAATAATGCGCTGACGCTCTTAGCATCGGTATTTTCTCTCTTTTTCTTTCACTTGGCCTTCCGGGAATTTTGCACATAATTTCGTTTTGAAACAGTTTGCAACTTTGGCGCCTTCTGGCGGCCCTTTACCTTCCGCCTACTCTTCTGGCGATTTTCTTCCTACTTATTTATACTGTCTCCAATCATTCTGCAAAATGTCAATTCTGCACCTTACTTAAAAAAAAAATTACATGTTAGGCTTGCACCTAATCCATAGTCAGAGCTTATTGCCTGAAACCTGTCAACCAGGTGTAAGAGCTCATCCCCACTTGCTGCAACTAAGACAGTCGCATCACGTGTCAGTCTAACGCCTATGCAACTTTACATTTATCAGAATTAGTTTTGTCTACTTTTACCAAAGCAAAACTAAGATGAGAGAGAAAATCGTCAACGTCCTAGATGGTTCGGGCTCCACAAGAAACTGTAGGACTTCGTCTCTCTTTACTCTCCACAACATCCTAAACTCTTAAGAGGCCACCTTGGTAGCTTGATAGGAACGGTTAAAGAACCAGCAATAAACAAAATATTAATAAAAGTAAACATTTGTACTCGTATACCGTTTATACCTTGTAATTTTCAGTCGTTAATGGAAATTTTAAACAATACTATGTTATGATATTTCTTAAAAATGAAATGATTGGTTATGATACTGTGTAATGAGGTATGTGTATTGTGACTTGTATATTTCGTTCTAACAAATTTTTACACTGAACTGTTCAAGAATTCAAAGTTAAATGTCAAGTTTAATGGAATAACGGAGATGTTCATTCATCTCCAATTAATAGTTTTTGTCAGTTTGTTGTTATTTCGCAATTGAGGGGATCAGAAGTAAAAGGGTTTAAGTGCACTTTTTATAGTACTGAGAAAATTGGCTTTAGAGTTAACTTACATTTGAAAATTCCAGAAAAAAAATTGAAAAACAGTATTATTATTGTAATTTTGTATACGGGCATAGAAATATCACTATGAAATTCTTTTTTTTAATTTGGTATTTTTGGCCAGTTATTTTTTTTTAAATGTACTTGAACCATTATGCTTCTTTCAGAAATATCGGTGGTAAAATGATTCAAGTGCAAACACTGTACTAAAAAAACTATATTTTCAAGAATAAAAAATTTGTAATACAATTTTATTCGTAATCTGAATCAATTAGACAGTTGTCATCATCAGTGCTTGCATCCTCTGGAAATGGTCCAGATTAGAGGGTCCAGGCTGGGTTTGTTTTTGTCTCAATGTCATAGTTGGAGTTTGAATCTTTCTCCTTTTTTTTAGTTTCTGCTATCCCAGTGTTTTCATGGTCTGGATCTAGTGTCGACTGGGAATGGTCCAGATTAGAGGGTCCAGGCTTGGTTTGTTTTTGTTTCAATGTCATAGTTGGAGTTTGATTCTTTCTTCTTTTTTTAGTTTCTGCTATACTGTCATGTTTAATACTCATATAAAAGTTGTGGTTAATCGGTGGAATGTATTCGAACAAACTTAGTAAGTTTTTGTACTTGGCTGCTTTAATTTTTATTGAAGTTTCGTTGAAAGGTTTCAATATGGAAAACGTGGAGGATGGGCGCCCGTGTTGCAAGTTTTCCGTCTTGCAGCACCAAAACTCAAAGTCATTATTGAGAGTACTTTTGTATCTAAACAACAGTTTTTCATATTTAAAAAGGCAAACCAGCTAATTTCCCTCCACCTTAAGGGGTGCATGGCCGTCAGTAGACGTTTTAGGATCTTCCATTATTTCATGAAGTGGTGATAAACTGTAAAAATCATCTTTTGTCATATTATTCACGAAAAAATTGGCTGATGTGCTTCTTATCACACTTTGCTAATCCGCTGGAACAAAAACTTGAGAGATTTGTCTTTTTTCTTTTCAATTAGTCCAAAACTGCGGTCACACTCCATGTACGTGTGACCAGGTTCAAGGAACTTGTGATGAATCTCCGTTACATTTGTTGCTTGAACAATAAAAGTAAAAAGTTTTGAAATGTTTTTATAACTGTTGGTGGAAGGCTCTGGATAAATTTAATTAAACATGAAGCTATTTCGTTTGAACCTCTGGATGCAACAGTTTCGTCCCATACAAACACATGACTTTTTCCATTCAGTAAGTCAAATACACAAAAGTTATAAGTCTATAGTTGATGAAGATAGAATACTTTTGAAGTCGTCAATGCACTTACCAGCGTTTTCGCTATCAGCACTCATGCTATTTTCTTTATTATTCACAAGAGAGCTATTCAAACTCAAAAAAATACTGTTTATTCTCTGAGGTAAACACACACGAGGAATTAAAAATAGTACTAGCTACTTAGAACCTTGGAAGTACAAAGGTTCAAGTGCACTTAAATCGTTTTACCATATTCTTTTTTAGTAAATATTTTTACAAGTTTCTCTACTTCACAAGAGATGGCACCTAGGGTTGTGAAATTTATTTGTACCCTTTTACCTCCAAGTTGAGATAGCTTTTAAGTGTGGTATTCTGTACTTAGTCCATATTTTTTTAAAAGTGCACTTAAACCCTTTTACTTCTGATCCCCTCAATTAGTATAAATTTCAAATTATTTAATACGAATTTACATACATACCTCATTTTGATGTATCTAATCCTAGTAACGGCTTAATATTTTCAACATTTCCAATAAATAATGTATTTATGAATTTATTGTTTAAGAATATTGATTTGATCCAGGGACTAATTAACAACAATGTTAATGAAATAATTTACATTTCATGAAATATTCTTTTTTGGAGATGGTACACATTGTTATTTGTATTTGTATTTTCTTACAGTGAATATACGTATTTGTTATCGCCAAACGCGTTTTATACACCCACATTTGGAGGAATTTATGGGTGTAGTGTACGTTGTGTACATAAAACTAAATGTGTGAATTAAAATTTGCCTCTAAGATAATGCTTTCAAACTAATTTAATAAATCCAATAACTGAAAAATTAATTTAAAGGTATTAGGTGGAGTTCACACTTGAATTATCATACGATACCTTCTCGAGATTTGATACATTAAGTACTTAATTTCCATCAAATATTATAGCCGGACAAAATGATCATTAGACAGCGTAAAAATCTACGGTAACCAAATATCGAATAGAGAATGTCTATGTGTATATATGTATATCATTGTATGAATGCATGCGTGCGTGGCTGACAGTGCGCGTGTGTCTGTCTGGGTACATGTGCGTATGTCAGTGTTGCCGATTGGCGGATAATTATCCGATTTGCGGATAATTTAGGAAGGCGGAGGATAATTTTCTCACCCTGTTAAAAATCGGATAAAAACGGATAATTTCAATCCAGTTATATAAATTCGGATTTTTTTCGGGCTATTTTAATATTAAATGTGGAAATGAAGATTTGTTTCGTGTAGTAGTGAATAACCGTCGAGCGAGGGGAAAAATGTGGATCAGAGATATCGCCCCCCCCCCTCCCGCTCTCCAAAATTTCGACCGAGGGGGAAAAAATGTGCACTAGAGAAATCTCCCTCCCGCTTTTCAAAATTTGCAAGTAAACATCTTGAACGAAATGAACCTGCCTTAATATCTATCGTTATAGCCGGAAAGGCTGCGGCACCACCGAATCGGGCATTCTTGGACATTTTCGGATATTTTCATGTCAGTCGGCGGATAATTACAGCTAATATCATCGGCAACACTGGCGTATGTGTCTAGTTACGTATGTGTGTGCCTAGGTGCATGTGCATGTGTGATGCCTCGGTGCTTATGCGTGCGTGTCTGGGTGCAGGCAATACGATCGATGACTTTTGTTAGATTTAAAAAAAGTTGTCTCAAGCTTGGTACATCTGTAACAGTAATCAAATATCGAATAGAGAACGTCTGTGTGTGTATATACAGGGTGTAATTAGTTTCATGTCATTAAAAAAAACTGGCGGTAGAGAACGACAAGACAAACAAAAAAACCTTATATAACATGGGGTCTAAAGCTTATAGATTTCGCAAATTTTCAATAAAATCTTTTGAGAACTGCTGGAATATTGAGGTAGGTTTTGATTGTCGCGCGTGTCTTTGCCTTATACTCTGACTCCCTTGTGCAATATTTTAGTTACTATGGGTGTTTCGTTATGTACACTCGTCCAACCCGCCCCGCCGTTCGTTGTTATTTTTGAATTTCGGGTCGCTGTGTATTTATAGTTAAGATTTATTTTATTGACTTTACCGTTCAAATCGTTAAATTCTTGATTACGTACAGACACAACTTACTTCTTCGTTCTTTTTGTATTCCGTTTTGGATTTTGGACCAAGTTTTTCTTTTATTTTTCTTTATTGACAACGTTAGTTGATAATTTATTGTTTAGTGTTGAACGGAGTACGTATGTCCTTAATTCGACGTACCGAACTGTGTATTGATGCAGATGCAGAGATTTCGAATGATTTACTTAGGTAAGCTTTTAACCCAGGACACTCATTTATGTTACAAACGTTAATAAATCACATTTAAATATTCTAAATTATAAACATTAATCCAATATATTGTTCCAAATTAAAAGACACATGTGAAGAAATGCTCTGTTTAAACTTCTATAGATGGCCATTATTTGCTTGCAGTTGTGCAGGAAAAGATAACGAATTATTTGCCTCTTTATAATTGCCCCAGTTCGGTTGAGGCGGTCCATCAAAGGCGGTCGATGATCCAAACAAAGCCTTTGCTTTAACTCCGCGTGTGACGCCGAGGACTGTATAATTGGAAACTACAAGTCCTTTGACCAAGAAAAGCAGTGGTTCTCAATTATTTTCTACATTAATATTTAAAAAATATTTAAGGTCAGTTTTTTCAAAGTGCCCCTAGAGGAAAAAGTCATAAAGGTTTTTTGTTTGTCTAGTCGGTCCCCATTACTAGTTTTTACTTCCACATCCACGTAGTGGATTGGAAGTACAGTAATCGTAAAAAAATTTTCAAAAATTTTTTTTCGTGAAATGGGTTTAGAATGTCATGAAACGTCGAGATTTTAAATTTGAGCAAATAAAAATTTTCTGTCTGTCTGTCGGTCTGTCTGTAACTTTTTTTTGTCCGCACGTTTTCTCCGGAACGGTTTAAGATATTGACTTGAAATTTGGTACACGTACATATTATAACGAGATCTGGAACTGAATTGTTTTTTGAAGATATCCGGTGAAGGGTTGGAGGGTAAAGAGGGGTAAATGGGGGGAAATATGTAAAGCGAGTTGGTAAGAGTACAGAAACTTGAAATTTGATGTATGTACTACAAGCCAAGGCCTCGAAATTTTTTATAATATGTTTCATCCCCCCACAACCCCCCACTCCATTATTAAAGGGGTTGATAAAATAAAATTGAGATATTCACTTGAAATTTGGTACATATATATATATATTATAATGACATAAGGAACTACATTATACTTTGGGACTATTCTTCTGAAGGGTTGGGGGTTAAATAGGGGTAAATTGGGGTAAATAAGTAAAGCAAGCTGGTAAGAGTACAGAAACTTGAAATTCGGTGTACGTACTAGAAGCCAAGGCCTCAGGTTTTTTTATAATATTTTTCAACCCCCCAACACCCCTACTCCATTATTGAAGGGGTTGGTAAAATAGAACTGAGATATACATTTGAAATTTGGTACACGTATGTATTATAACGATATCTGGAACTAGATTGTATTTTGAGACGATTACGTTGAAGGGTAGGGGGTTAAATAGGGGTAAATAGGGAAAATAAGTAAAGCAAGTTGGTAAGAGGACAGTAACTTGAAATTCGGTGTGTGTACTAGAAGCCAAAGCTTCGAATTTTTTTATAATAGTTTTCAACCCCCCCCCCCCACACCACCCCTACTCCATTATTAAAGGGGTTGATAAAATAAAATTGAAATATTCATTTGAAATTTGACACATGTATGTATTATAACGACATATGGAACCAGATTATATTTTGAGACGATTCCATTGAAGGGTTGGGGGTTAAATATGGGTAAATAGGGGAAAATAAGTAATGCAAGCTGGTAAGAGTACAGAAACTTTAAATTCAGTGTAAGCCAAGGTCTCAGATTATTCATAATATTTCTCAACCCCCCCACCACCTTTACTCCATTATTAGAGGGGTTCATAAAATAAAATTGAAATATTTACTTGAAATTTGGTACACGTATGTATTATAACGACATCTGGAACTAGATTATATTTCGAGAAGATTCCATTGAAGGGTTTGGGGTTAAATAGAGGTAAATAGGGCAAAATAAGTAAAGCAAGCTGGTAAGAGTACAGAAACTTGAGATTCGGTGTATGTACTAGAAGCCAAGGTCTCAGATTGTTTATATTTTTCAACCCCTCAATACCCTACTCCATTAATAAAGGGGTTGATAAAATAAAATTGAGATATTCACTTGAAATTTGGTACATGTATGTATTATAACGACATCTGGTACTAGATTATATTTTAAGATGATTCCTTTGAAAGTTTGGGATTAAATAGGGGTAGATAGGGGAAAATAATTAAAGCAATCTGGTAATAGTACCGAAATTTGAGATTTGGTGTATGTACTAGAAGCGGAGGCCTAAGTTTTTTTTTATAATGTTTTCCATAGGGTTGAGAAAGTAAAATTGAGATATTCACTTAGACCTATGTATTATAACGACATCTGGAGCTAGATTATATTTTGAGATGATTCCGTTGAAGGGTTGGTGGTTGGTTGGTGGTAAATAGGAGTAAATAGGGGAAAATAAGTAAATCAATCTGGTAAGAATACAATAATTTGGGATTTGGGAAGCCAAGGCTTCAGATGTCTTTCTAATATTTTTCAGACCACACCACCTCCGCTTCAATATTAATAGGATTGATAACATAAAATTGAGATATTCACTTGAAAGTTAGTACACGTATGTATTGTAATGACATCTGTTTCAGATGATTCCATTGAAGGGGTGGAAGGTGGTAGGTTGTGAATAGGGGAAAATAAGTAGGGTAAACTAGAAACTTCATTTTTAACGTATATGGTAGAACTAACGCCTCAAACTTTTTCATGAGATCTGTCCTAAATATTATTAAAATTCTATGACCAATAATTTCCACATACTAGAGTGCAAATCTAGTCAAGATGTTTCCTTTAAAGTGACTTGGATGAAAAATCTGGATGTGGAAGTAGTAATTCCTTAGGCAGCGGTTTTTTTTAATGACATGAAACTGATTACACGCTGTATTATGTATATTACTGTGTGAATGCATGCGTGCGTGGCTGACAGTGCGCGTGTGTCTATCTGGGTACATGTGCGTATGTGTCTAGTTGTATATGTGTGTGCCTGGGTGCATGTGAATGTGTGGTGTCTGGTTGCTTATGCGTGCGAGTCTAGGTGCATGTGCGTGAGTGTCTGGGTGCAGGAAATACGATGATTTCTGTTAGATTTGAAAGAAGTTGTCTAAGGCTTGGTACATATGTAATATGTATATAAAATAGCAAGTATCCCAAGCGTATTAACTAAATCTGAGTTATTGGCGTTCACAATAGCTGTCATAAACAAGGGTTGTTTTGTGAAGTATGTATCCCACATATTTTCCCTGGTTCGAGAGCATTGTAATCGGGAGGAAAGTATTATATTATAGGAATTGGGTAGCTTTTTTGTACGTTGTCGTTTCATGCACCTCTCGTCATGTATGTCACGAGTTGTCAAAGTTGTTAAAACAAAAGTAACGGGATAGTTGCACGATTTTTTTTAGATTGAGAATATTTAAACGTTTTGAACACACAGAAACCTTTCCAGGAAAAAATGCCTGCCAGTTTATCAGCCAGAAGGAAAAATGTTTCTAAGAGAAGTAATTTACATTTTTATTTTACATTTGTAATACCTAAGTTGAATTTCAATCGCATCTTAGAGTGTTGGTCTATAATTATGAATACTCCAGTATGCCGGAAAATAGTGCCAGATGTGTAAAAGTTGGGAAAGAGCACCGATTATAAAAATTTCTTCTGCGTTGTGTTCCTTGAACCCTCAGGATCATTCGTCACCACTAACGTCTTTACGGACGATCGAAATGGGGGCGTTATAACCCCATAAGCTCCAAAAATTAATCCTTGAAAAAATACCTTTAAAAATTAAAATATTGGCCTGGAAATCTCTACTCGATGGTTTTTGAGGTCACTGATCACGAATCTGAGGTTTAATTTGGTAAATTCAAAATGGCGGGCCGGAAGTACAGTCAGTTCTCAGGAAGATCTCGTATTTTTTCGTTTTTCGGCTGAAAATGAGTACTCGGGGGGGGGGGGGGGGGGTCGTTGATCCCGGATCCAATTTCTGAAATTCATAATGGCAGACCGGAGGTAGAGTCAATTTCTCAGGAAAAACTCGCATTATTTTCTTTTTTGGGCTGATAGTGGGCTTAAATCAGCTAATCATCAAATATCAATAATATATAATACAAGCAAAATGAAATTTTTTTAAAAAATAACGGAATTTGCAGTTTATTGTCCTTCAGTTTTAACATCATTTAGAGATCGGTATTTTGTATTAACATAAAAATCCGCGAGTTGAAAACCCTCGACTACACATTTTTAGCCTAAAATCGAAAAATGTATTGGGTTTTCCTAAAATAATGGCTCTAATTCCGACCCGCCATTTTGAATTTCTCCTAATTGGACATTGGATTCGTTATCAGCGATCACGAAAACCCCCGAGTTTCCACTTTCAACCCAGAAAAGAAAAAAATTGGAGTTTTCCCTGAGAAATTAACTGCTTCCGGCCCGCTATTTTTAATTTCCGCTAATTGGACATCGGATTCGTTATCAGGGACCACAAAAACCACCATTCCAACCACCTTCAGCCCAAGAACTAAAGAAGTACAATTTTTCCTGAGAAATTGACTCTACTTCCGGTCCGCTATTTTGAATATACCAAATTAGACCTCGGATTCGTCATTATCGACCTCAAAATCCCCCCAAGTACCGATTTTCAAGGCCAAAATATCCACTCTCATTTTTGCTCTAAAATGGTCCGATTTTCGTTCCACCGTTTTCAGTTGCCCAAATTGGACCTCAGATTTGCGATCAGCGAACTCGAAAACCCACGAAAAGAGATTTCCAGGCCATTTTCATACGAATAATCCTGAGGGTTCAAGGAACACAACGCAGAAGGAATTCTTAAAGTCGCGCGATTTCCGACTTATTTACTGGAGTATATACTTTATTCTTCTTTTTAATGATTTCTTACCAGTTTACTAAATATAGAAATGTGCTTCTTAAGACTAACTTCTCGTCAGAATAATTTCTGCACGTATTTGAAAACGAGAAAATGTACGATTTTACGCGAAAAAGAAACATGTCTTGAGCTATGTAGTCTAGGAAATGGCATGCAAAATCGACGATGAAACGTTACCGTCTATCATTCAGTAATCGAAGAGAGCATATAACAATTACACTGGCAGACAAAAATTCCGCTCGGTGCGTGGTAAAGGGAATTTTAAAAATAAAAAATGTATATTTTTAAAATTCCCTAAAAATAAAAGACGTATTTTTTTTAAATTCCCTAAAAATAAAAACATGTATTTTTTTAAAATTCCCTCTACCGCGTACCAAGCGGAATTTTCATCTACTCTAATTGGGACTATGAAGTATATATACTAACTACCTATGCGGACAGATATCGATAAACATTCGTTAAAAAAAAATCACATTTCAAACTGTGTAGATTACGAAAATTAGGGGTACCATGTCCTAGAAAGAGACATCCGATAGGGAGATATTTATTATTTTTGGCCATAACTTTTTTTTCTTACCATGTCATGTATATTTAAAAAAAACTATAAGACTACCTAAGTAGAACCATGAGAAGCATTACTATGAATTTTCACTCAATAATTTCAGTGGTTTGCGAAATAGTTAGATTTGAATTTAAAAATTATGCTAATCTTCCTATTTCGTAGGTTTAAATCTATTTTGGGAACGAGTGGAATTATTGAGTAATAATTCATAGCAATAGTCTTGATATGGTTCTACTTAGGTAGTCTTATAGTTTTTTTTAAATATACGTACTAAGAAAAAAAAGTTATGGCCAAAAATAATAAATATTTCCTAATCGGCTGTCTCTCTCTAAGAAATGGTCACCTTAAGGTCTTTCAATTCCTTCAGTCAGTCATATCAGACTTTCTATCATATACTATTAGCGAGAAACATACAGAGTGGACAATACAAAATTCAGTTAATGAATATAATATGACGGAAGTCAATAAGATTTGGTATGTAATTAACACAATTATTGTCAAAAAAACTTGTTAGAATTCTAGTGACAAAATACAGGGAGGATAATTGACAAAAAAAATAGACAGAGGAAAGTAGTATTTGGCGTGTAGTTAACGCAACTACCAAAAAAGAATTCTGATATGTTTCCCTACTATACAGAGTGGTCACTATAAAGAATAATTCAGAAATTATGAAGGAAAAATACTTGGGTTGTAGTTGGCACTATTTCAGAAAGAACACATCATACTCTTAAAAATAGTGTATTATGCAACGAACATATAATGATAGTCATTATTCACGAGGGTGAAGTTTAAGACGTCGTAAATCAGCAGAGTGAATAGTAGCCATTATATGCGAGTAGAATACTATACTTTGTCCACGGCTATTAAATGTTTAATATTTGTTTAATTTGTTTTCATTTCATTTGTCCTATTTAAGAAAGATTCATACGCATCTCGATTTTTCGGGCAACAAGTTTAATGAGGCGATTTCTGCAGCTTCCCATATCTCAGGCGGTGTCAAAGAAATCTCGTTTTCACTGTCAGTATCCATTTATTTAATTATATTACTCTTTTTGAGTAATATGTAAAATTATTGTAGATAACGTTGATGTTTAAATCGCACAAAATATGAGGTTTCAAATCAATAACAAAATTACGCTTTGACACATTGTCATGGCTTACTAATAAAATGATACAGATTGTAGGCACGTAGGTAAATGGTTTCAAAAACAATGCTGGAGATTCCCGCGTGTTGCTAATTGATGATGCTTTCAAAAAAACTTAGTAGTGCAGTGTTTATTAAGGTACCTCTTCGGCGTATACCATTTGAGTGCTTCCTAAAAAACTTAGAGAGACCACTTGTCTTTTGTTCGCTGCAATTTTGACATTTTAAATTTTCAGTAGAAAGTCACTAACGCGATTTCTTATAAATAACTGACTGTCCTCATTATTCACTAATGAATAATGAATTCATTATTCATCCTAGGGAATAATGGATAGTATTACCCTTGAGGAAACACATACATAATGAGTACATTATTTAGTAGTCGTGGACAAAATACATTGTGGTCATCCAACAGAAAAAATAATTAATAAATTAGAGGTGCCAAACTGAGAGTGTCATTTTGTATAAATACATTTACAGATTTTTAAAATTATTTTAATTTAAATACTCATTTGTTATATTTATTATTTCATTATCTACTTTTCTCGGCCTCATCCTTCCACCATATATTATTCCATTTTAATGTCCAAACCCTGTCACTTTGTGTTCCTCTTTGATATTTCGAAATATGTAGTCTATATCATCTTTATCTTGAAATTATTGTATTTGATAAAATAATCAGTAATATGTTTAATTTAGACGAACAATATAATGCAAATTAAATTGAAAAAAGTCATATATTTTTCCTCGAAACATTTATTCTTGGTTTCTAATTTAGGAATCTAGTTGCCACTGTAATTACGATAGGTAAGTACTGTCCTGAATTTACTTAATAAGTAAACTTAACAAGTCGCAGTGAATACATCAGCCATGCCATGCAACAAAGAAAGGCCAACTAGAATAATGCCATTGATCACAGAACGTCTGCCATTACGTCGTGAATAACAAGGAAAAATATATGTAATATATTAATAATATAATAAATATGCATACACCAGGTCATCAAAATACTTTGTGTGTGGTTAAACTAATTTTCCGCTCGACTGGGTTAATATTTCGTGTACTCAAAAAGGAAAATGTTGCATTCAGTCTTTGGTACGATAACTTGATTTATTTGCTTTTATTATCGAGTGAAAAAATTTAAATAATTTTATAAATGGTGTGAAATATGAAATTTGCATATTCTTTCGGGGCGTGAACACAGAAAGATATATTAAACATTTTATTGTTGAAATTTTCATGTAAATTACAATTGAAATGCAGTTCTTTTTTATTACAAGGTTAATATGAATGAGATGTGCATATATTTATAAAATAATATTAGCTTTTTACTGGAATGTTTATTACTACAGTCTAATTACGTGTAAAGAATGTTGCATTTGTAATAAATGTACAATTTAATTCATTAATGACCAGAGTACTGTACCCTTATGTATTTTGAGCCACTGAATCCAAATCTGATATCAGAATTGTGCCTACACCCACCAGTTTTTTTATGGTTCAATAATACTCGAAAAATGGGTAAAAAATGCAAATTTCCAATTTGTCAGAGTACTTAAAAAGAAATGGCCAGCAATTTTGTAGATAACGTTGATGTTTAAATTGCACAAATTATGAGGTTTCAAATCAATAACAAAATTACGCTTTAACACATTATCATGGCTTACTAAAAAAATAATACAGTTTGTAGGCACGTAGGTAAATGGTTTCAAAAACAATGCTGGAGATTGCCGCGTGTTGCTAATTGATGATGCTTTTAAAAAAACTTACTAATGCAGTGTTCATTAAGGTACCTCTTCGGCGTATACCATTTGAGTGCTTCCTAGAAAACTTAGAGAGATCACTTGTCTTTTGTTAGCCACTGTAAGTGAGCTATTTTTTACACTCAATACCCATATTATAGTAAAACAACCCCTTATAGGTTATAAAACCCCCCTTAAATAATAGAATCCCATGTATCACGTTAAAATATCTGAAATAATTATTTTTTTTTAGTGGACTTTTTACTTTTACTTTGATCACAATCTACACACAATCTAGGGTGCTGTAAAACTACCCCCAGAAAAAAAAATAATCATGGAAATAAATAGAAATAAAGTCCTGCGATTCTCAGCATATTCTGTATATTACTTAAGTAAATTTTAAGACATTCGATTACAAAAAGTCATAAAAAGCACTCTTAAGGGGGGATATAACCACACCCAACTAAAGAAAATATATCCATTGTGTTTTAAAGGGTAAAGTATTTTTTTTATTAATTTTCTTGAATATTAAGTTTGCGTGCCGATGGTATGAACAAATTTACTTTTAATTTGTTCAAAAACAACCCTTGAATTTTGCAGAAAATCGAAAGTAAATTAGTTGTTTCTTTGAGAAAAAAAACATTTTTTTTTAGTTGCTTCTACTGTAAGAAATCTTTTGTTTTCGAGTAGTGGCAGTCTTCGTTTTTTTTTGCTGTTTCCGGTAAATCTCTTTAACATCCAAGCATGGCCAGCCAACATAGTGTTGCGTATTTCCACCCTTTAGGAAACACCCTGTATGAATCCGTGGGTTCTAAATAATTTTAACAATTGGTGAACCACTAACACTATATAATAATTTATTGATTATACAATACTTCTTAATTAACCAAAATAACCTTTACGCTTTGTTTACTTGATATTTAACCTCACTTTTTCACGTTTCAACTTCTTCACTTTTATAAAATTTCGCTTTAATAAAACTCCTCTTTCCAGCCATGGAATCTCGCCTTATATGCCCTGAAATTGCCTCTAGAGTTATCCAGAACATAATCGAGAATCTTCTTCCACCACACTCCAGAAAACTCTATCTCTTTCTACAACTTTCCAGGACATCACTATTAGCCATGGGCGTATCATAGCGGGTGTAATGCATAACACTGCCCCCTCCTTAAGCCTGGTCGTCCCGATCAGGCAATTCACAATCATCAGTGTATTTCGCCAGTCTATCCAAATGCACGATCTTCATCTTGGACTTTTTGCTTCGTCGAATCTGATAGACGACATCATTAATTCTGGTAATAACAGTGTAGGTCGATCTCAAGGTATATTCGGTGACTTTCCTTTCCTTCGCTGTGGGTTGTACAGCCAAACCAGCTGTCCCACCTTGATGAACCCTTTTGAACTACCATTCAAAAATGCTCTAATGAAACTAATTTACGCCGGCTATAGGTATAATTTACAATACATATGTTCGAACGTAAACGGGGCAAATAACGAAGTATATTATCAATTTAATTTGCATTTTTGGCAACGGAAAATTGACCTCGTTACATGGTGAGGAAATCAAACGAATATGCGCATTGTCTTTTATTTGGAAAAACTCCCACAGCGAATACTAAACCCGTTTCCTTATCAAATATTTATTATGGTCAGTACTTTTGTGGAACCCCGTATATATTGATACTTACGGAAAGAAATATAATGAGTACTGGTTTCTTAGGCTGTGTTTGTTACAAGGTATTAAATAATTTCATTTCGCATTTACCTGGTCTTAGGTGCTCAGTTGGTATTATTAGCTATTAGACAAGTCACCAGGGCCAAAAAGGTAAAAAGTGGAGAGGTTGAGGCCAGATCAGACGGAACACTCGTTTTATCGTCTGCTTAAAAACCTACGGAACAGATGGTCACTAATAGACATAAAGAAAGTTTACTTTTGTAGAACAAGATGCAAGAAACGCATTAACAGGTACGGCTTAAAATGAAGGAACGAATTCAGTTAGATTAGAAAATATTTTGGCGTATTTACTTTAGTTTTGATGCTGAAATAAGCTTGTATTAATACAATAACA
The DNA here is from genome assembly GCA_963583905.1 of Stenurella melanura. Classification (NCBI taxonomy): domain Eukaryota; kingdom Metazoa; phylum Arthropoda; class Insecta; order Coleoptera; family Cerambycidae; genus Stenurella; species Stenurella melanura. Next base: position 52,954,771 of record OY757316.1, on the reverse strand, counting down.
TATTCTGCAACAAATAAATTTTACTGAAATAAGTTAATAATGAATATAAAGAAATATGTAATTTATTATTTTCTACCTCTTACTATTCTAAGGTGGATGTGGTAGCAGCTGAAATATTCTGAGGTGTAAACAACAGTTCATAATCTTAAAGGTTCAAAAAATTTAGAAACTAGATTTAAGGAACATTTTTCAACATTTCAACATAACACAACAAACTCCAACTTTGTTAATAATTTTTCACAAACGAGACATGATTTCCCACGTAATAGCAATGGGGTCATGAACTAAATTCCCTAGAAGCAATAGTAATTTATTAACTTTATTATTATAGTCATAAAATTCATTAATAATAGTTATTTAACATTGGCACAAGTTACACCAATCATTTAAATATAATTATATTATAAGCCAAATAAACTATAAAATACCAAATTATGTATAGCAGTGTTCAAAATGTGTACCACCAATTTAAAATTTAAAATCGTTATTAGGTAATAAGGTTCAACTGTATAGTTCAGGAAACACTACCGATTATGAAAATTCATGTTGTCAGACGGTAACCTGGTCTAATATTGTTTAAAACAATTTTGTTTGTAACAAAAGGAAATATTACATTTTTTCGATCAAACAATTTTTTTAAATGTTTTTGATTTCCAACACGAAATGTTCGATTTCAAGTTCGTATAAGCTTTTATATTATGTAACCTAAAATAGTGTTTAAATGACCTGTCTTATATCATATACAATAAATAATATACATGATCAAAGGGAACCAATAAATATTTGATTTGATTTGATTTCCTAACTTTTTTTCGTAAAGTTGATATTTTCAATGTTATTAATTTTTGAAAATTGAAAAATTTCTCGTTTTTTGACGCTCTGAAAATATAATAAAAATGTTTTTTTTACAATAAATAATTTTACCACATCCGCTTAGTGGATTGGACGTATAGTATAGTAATCGCATAAAAAATTCATTTTTTTTAAATAGGTTTAAAATATCATGGAACGTCGAGATTTTAAATTTGAGAGAAGAAAAATGTCTGTTGGTCTGTCTCTAACTTTTTTTGTCCGCACGTTTTCTCCGGAACGGTTTAAGATATTGACTTGAAATTTTGTACACGTATATATTCTGGAACTGGATTATTTGTTGAACATATCCGGTGAAGGGTTGGGGGGTAAATATGGGGAAATAAGTAAAGCAAGCGGGTAAGAGTACAGAAACTTGAAATTTGGTGTATGTACTAGAAGTCAAGGCCTAAAAATTTTTTATAATATTTTCCATCCCCCCACCACCCCCCCACTCCATTATTAAAGGAGTTGATAAAATAAAATAGAGGTATTCATTTGAAATTTCGTATACGTATGTATTACAATGACATTAGGAACTAGATTATATTTTGGTATTATTCCGTTGAATGGTTGATGGTAAATAAGGGTAAATAAGGGAAAATAAGTAAAGCAAGTTGGCAAGAGTACAGAAACTTGAAATTGTATGTACTAGAAGATTTTTTTATAATATTTTTCACGCCCCCACGACCGCTACTTCATTATTAAAGGCGTTGATAAAATCAAATGTATATACTTGAAATTTGGTACACGTATGTATTATAACGACATCTGGAACTAGATTATATTTTGAGGCGATTTCGTTGAAGAGTTGGGGGTTAAATAGGGGTAAGTAAGGGAAAATAAGTAAAGTAAGCTGGTAAGAGTACAGAAACTTGAAATTTGATGTATGTACTAGAAGCCTAGGCCTCAAAATATTTTAAAATATTTTCCATCCCCCCACTCCATTATTAAAGGGGCTGATAAAATGAAATTGAGATATCCACTTGAAATTTGGTACACGTATATATTATAATAACATCAGGAACTATATTATATTTTGGGATTATTCCGTTGAAGGGTTGGGGGTTAAATAGGGGAAAAAAGCAAAGCAAGCTGGTAACAGTACAGAAACTTTGAAATTCGGCATATGTACTAGAAGACAAGGCCTCAGATTTTTTTAATGTTTTTCAACGCCCATCACCCCTAATGCATTACTAAACGGGGTTGATAAAATAAAATTGAGATATTCACTTGAAATTTGGTATACGTATATATTATAATGACATCAGGAACTATATTATATTTTGGGATTATTCCGTTGATAGGTATGGGGTTACATAGGGGAAGATAAGTAAAGCAAGCTGGTAATAGTACAGAAACTTGAAATTCGGTATATGTACTAGAAGGCAAGGCCTCACATTTTTATAATATTTTTTAACCCCCCACTCTATTATTAAACGGCGTTGATAAAACAAAATTAGATATTTACTTGAGATTTGGTATATGTTTGTATTATAACGACATCTGGAACTAGATTATATTTTGAGATGATTCCGTTGGCGGGTGGGGGTTAAATAGGGGTAAATAAATAAACCAAGTTGGAGACAGTACAGAAATTTGGGATTTGGTGTACATACGAGAAGCGAAGGCTTTAGGTTTTTTTATCAGATTCTCCATGCCCCCACCACCCACACTGCCTTATTAAAATGGTTGATAAATAAAGTTGAGATTTTCACTTGAAATTTGGTACACGTATGTATTATAACGACGTCTGAAGATTTATTTCCAATATTTTTCAACACCCACCCCCACCACCTGCACTGAATTATTGAAGGGGTTGATAACATAAAACTGAAATATTTCCTTGAAAGTAGTAAATGTATGTACTATAATGATATCTGATTGAGATGATTCCGATAATGGGGTGGGAGGTGGGAGTTTGTAAGTAGGGTAGAATAAGTAGAGCAACCTAATTGGAGTATAGAAAATTCATTTTTAACCTATGTGTTGTACCACCAACTTCTGCCCCCAGCAGGTTAGGAAGTTGAGGTTGCCCGGTTCTCGTTTAGATAGTGGAGACTGGGTCGTGGTTCGGAAATTATTCAAGAAAAACTTTTATTTTTTTGTTAGGCGCCAGTAGTCATATTAAAAAAAGCATCTATAACGTACTTGTCTAATTGTACGACTGTGACTACTCAGAGATAATTAATGTTTAGATACTCATGAAATTATCAACACTAAGTTAAAAATATCTGGTTTATTGACTCTATTATAAAACTTGAAATGGTTAATTTTGATTAGTTGAAATGTTACACCTTATGGTTGGATGTAGCTACTTCCTTACAGAAAGTTATATATTTAATTAATAAGTTTAACTAGGTTGAAGACCAAAGAATTTACAAAATATGACAAATTATTGCTAAGCGGTGATTAAGTAATTAAATGGAAGAAAATTAATAATTAGCTGAAGGCAATAATATAACATAAAACAATTTAGAAATGTATAAAAGTTTGTCGAAGGTTGAATAATGTCGTTGAAAGTTGAACGTTGAAAAGAAATGTTGAAAAGCAAATTCAGTTGATACAATTACCACCGGCTGGGTTCTGCAGTAACCAACCCTGGTCCTCGTCTTACTGAATCCTCGTGTTGCCACCACTCGATTATTGACTCCGTAGAGATCCCAAGAATTTAGACGCCGGAACTGTTACCAAACCAAACAACTTGGTGCTCTCATCCAGCGAGGACTATTTCATACCAGGCCACTCCAACCTTGGATTACAAAACTCCTTGGCAAATAGTCTGGTTCTCCTGGATTATAGCAGCTACCCAATTTTCCCTGGCACACGTTAAGCCAAATGTATGGTAAAAATCCCAATTTAAGGATTAACTTCAAAACTGAAGGGTCAACTTAACATCAATTTGAAGGGTCTACTTAACATCAATTTGAAAGGTCTACTTAACACCTCATTCCTACAAGAGTTATCATCTGTTACTACACTTGAAATTACTTGTTTATTAGTGGGCACTCTTAGTGCGTTTGATAAAATCCCCACGTTAATGCATTACTGGTATATCTCTAAATAAATTACATTAACATGCCCTTCTCACCCCTACTAATATCGAGTTAAATTCTTTTGAATTTTAATTATTCGACAAGGTTACGAAAACGTAATTTAATAAATTCGAACTGTCTTTAAACCCTTATTAAACCTCAATTACTCATTAATAAAATTTACTTCTAAATATATCTTAATACTGAGTTAAACACATGTCTCGAAATACCCCGTTCATACATTAGGTAAATTGTGATCAACAAACATCGCGTTTAATTATGATAAATTCAACAATTAAATTGCAAATACATGTACAACAAATGCTACAGAAGGTAATTATATTTATATTATTAACTATCTATTAACATACCACACTGGATGAGGTGTTAATCGGACAGCACGTCTGTATCGCTCGAAGTCAAAAGGAAAATGGCTATCACGAACTGTTCGGATACCGTGTTTGATCTCTAACAAACTAGTTACACTTCTATACGCGAGATGTCGCAGCTAGTGGGAACATAAATCATTCTTTAAATATAATACAAATCTACACAATTACTGTACTGTATCATTCTTATGCACTCATGAGTCTCAATTTAATCAGAATTATCGAATTATAATTTTGTTTATTGATTTTTGGGATTTATTCACTTATACAGATTTCTTCTTTTAAATATTTGTTGTACCAGATGACTTGTAGGTGTTTATCAAGAGAAGTAACAGATGGCGCTCGTATGCTAATTTATAATTTAAAGTTGGATTGACGAACACAATTCCAGATTCCAGATTCAGTAAGACTAGGGCTTTGGGATTGGACTGAAAAATTAAATAATAAGTTTACAGAATTGTGGTTTAAGACTACAAAAATTCATTGCTATTAGAATAAAAATTAACAAGTGGCATTCAGGTAATTTTGAATGTCACACTGTCTACCACCCTGTCAAAAAAATATGTGTACATAGTTACATGTATTTTTTTTTATTTATAAATTGAGACTTCAATTTCCAAAGTTAAACAGATATTACTAAAACCTATTGCTAAACTAAATTACAAACTAAATTAAGCAAAAAGAAGGTAATTCTGGTACCCACTCTCTATTTTTTTAATAACTATTCTATATGTAAATATCAGTATTTACTACTATACACTGCTAAAAGGAAAGATTTAATACTCAATAGTAGCTTCGCGTACTACACGCCTAATAATTAGGGACAAAATCGGTAAGAACACTATCGGGAAAGTCAAAATCGGTAAGTCATCGGAGTACTAATCCAACCCAAATAGCATATAAACTAAACATACTTAACCTAACTTAACCTACGGAAGAAGTAAGAGAAACTAAACTAACTGTTCATACAAGAACCCACATGAAAATCATTTTATCACTGGACAGCACTCGAAAACTCCTGGAAAACTCCACTCGGAAAGGATAATGCTTCCTCCAGTGTAAAATGGAAATAAAAGAGTGATAGAAAAGAAAAGATGAAATGTTTTAGGAGAGGACCCGAAGAATTAGTCTCCACGGACACTGTGGTGGAATGCCTGAGCAGCGCTGTAGTGGTTGCCAGTACTAAAATTGGTATTAGGCATAAGCACACCTAAACCATGATACAGAAGGATAACCAACTGCCTATCCTTAACAGTGGGAACAAGTATCCAGACTGTTAATAAATCAAAAAATTGTTTGGATATAGCTCCAAGGGCTGAAATTAGACGTACGTATCAACTAAAAATTCTTTGGATATAGCTCCAAGGGGCTGAACTAGAAGTACGTGACGACTAAACAACAAAAAGGACCATTGTTCTGGAAAGCTCTTGCTTCAGGTGCGATGAACAGTGTTTCGATCGAGCGATAGGCCAAGGGCTGAGGTGAAGCGGGGAGGAAGTTATGTCTCTCGAAGAACGTCAGACGACCTAGGTCACTCCTGACTGACAAGCTCCCTTACCTATGTTTACGCTCGACCCTCCCTGACCACCTGTCATTCAAGACAGCCGACCGAAACTAGTCCATCCCCATCCCGGAACAAGTTCCTTTAATGGCCGTTAAATATCCTACGAACTAGGATAATGATAAAATGTTTACTTCCATACAGTAACCATTAAGAAAAGATAATACGAAAAGTAACTAATTATACAATAACACAAGTACGAACGATATTCGGTACTGTGACTACTAAACGGTAACTAAAGTTTTCAAAAAGAACTACAACTAGCTCTGATAGCCTAGATCAGTTAGTTAGAACACTCAACAAAAATAAGATACTAGAGGATTACAAGTAGGATGTTATCCAGAAACGACAGAAATACAAAAGAATTATACAAGCAAAGCATAATGTTTCTGAGTCAGGTTTGGTAAAGACAAAACCTCCGAACAAACGAAAGGAAGACTAACTCACTGTTTATCAAAGGACAAATTGACCATCCAGAAAAAACATTCCCTCCAAACAATTTTCCCTTCCTCGCTTGGACTTTTAAGCCACAACTAAACAATTATATTCATTTACCAGACCACGAGAATGCCTTAGCAAGACTGGCAAACAGAATACAATAAATATAATAAAAAACTAACAGGTGGAAAGTTTCCATAACGAAAATTCAAAGTCTGCCCTAACCCTTCCTCAAACATAAACCTAAGTAGAGTAACACAAAAGAATTATTGAAGTGAAAAATAGAAAGTATAGATGAAAATAAGGACAACACAAAGAAGAATGACGTTGTTATGTCATTTACTGATATTTTCCAAGCGCATAAACCTCACCAAAATGTCGTATAATCACAAAAGGCTAAACCGTTACTACATCGGATTCCATATCCCTGAGACAAATCTTGCTGAGTTTCACTTGCTTGGTTCACATCAACTGCGTGGCGTGCAGACGCTGAAGACGCTACACCCACTAAACGTGGCCCACCCTTCAACCCTTGGGTAAAAGATATCCAGCCGGAACAATATTTCCGAAGTTTACTGTCAACATACCACACTACTAGAAAATTACTACAAATGCGAGACATGAACCCTCCAGGTATCTTAACTAAAATTTGTGCTCCCATCTAAACTTATGGAGTTATTAAAATTGTTTACCCGACTGAAACGTCGGAGTTTGATCCATAGTAAGTTTTTAAATCTGAAACGTGCCAATGGCCTGCGTCGGACCCATCTGCATAATCTAACGCGTAAACCAATTTTGAAATTTTCTGGCGAACTGTGCAAAGTACAAATTTGTGTGCTAACTTGGCTGAAAAATGTTTTGCAGCATCTGATAAAACCTTATTTTTCTTCCAAACTTTATCGCCTACAGCATACTCAACTTCTCGTCTACGCAAGTTGTAGGTTTTCTGGTTTTTCTTGTATGCATCATTTAACCGCTGAACTACATCTTTATATGTATCCGAAAGATTAGATATATCATCACAATATTTATTCCTATCACCAGGTGCTAGTTGAATTCCCGAAGGTGACTGTACTTGCCCGTAAAAGTCTCCTGAAATGGGAACTTTACGACCAAAATTTAAAAACGTAGGAGGAAAACCTGTTACCTCATGAGTAGCCGTTCTGATTGCATGAGCAACTCTGAAAATTTCTACATCCCAATCCTGATGATTATCCTGAATATAACTGCGTATAGCTCTACCTACAGTAGCGTTTGATCGTTCTACTGGGTTAACTTGTGGGTGATATAATGCATTAAACCAAATTTTTTGTACTTTGTACCGTTCGGCCAGTTTTTTAAAAGCTGTAGAAGCAAACTGCTTCCCATTGTCTACCATAATGAACTGTGGCACACCGTAAATCAAAAATACATCATTCTCCATAAATTTAGTGATAGTCTGTGCAGTGGCATTTCGCATGGGGTGTACGAGTACATACTTAGTGAACCAATCCAAAACTACCAATAGAAATGAAAAGCCCCTTTTGCTCCGTGTTACCGGACCAAAAATATCTACGCTCACTACCTGCCATGGAAATTCTACTTTCTTTTCCTTCCCCATTAAACCGTAACGTGAAAATGAAACTTTTTGAGAACCGCAAATCTCGCATGACTTGACATACTTCAATACATCTCTTCGCAACTTAGGCCAATAATAGTCCTCGCAAATTCTCTTTAGTGTTTTAAAATACCCAAAGTGAGCTGACGTACTCTCATCGTGACATTGTTTTAGAATTTCATTTCTTTGTGCAATTGGTACCAAAAGTTTCCATTCAGTTAAATTAGTTCTTACTGGTAATTTATTAGCAGCATGTTTAAAAATTAAATTATTCTCCACTCTAAATAATGGAAATAAATTTGGATTTGCTAAAATTTTTCTACGTAAGTTAATATACCATTCATCTAAACTTTCTTGATTAATTGACAACAAATCAACTGAGAAATTTTGCTCGTCATGATGCACTACTCTAGATAAAGCGTCAGGAACTACATTTAAATTACCCTTCCGGTGTACTAAGTTAAAGTCATATTGCTGTAACTTAACCATCCAGCGAGCCAATCTGCCCGTTGGTGATTTCAACTTATGCAACCAACTAACCGCTAAATTATCCGTAATAACTGTAAACTTTTGTCCTTCAACGAATGGACGAAATCTCTCCAAACTGAATAATAAAGCCATTATCTCTTGTTCGTAAACACTGTAATTTCTTTCTGCCTTATTTAGAGAGCGACTGGCAAAAGCAATCACCTTCTCTTCTCCTCCCTGAAGTTGTGTCAAACAACAACCTAGTCCTGTACTACTCGCATCACACTGTATAACAAAATTATTCAGTTTAAAATCAGGGCTAGTTAAGATTGGAGTAGAGACAAGTGCTTGTTTAAGTGCCAGAAATGCTTGCTCTGCCTTTTCGTTCCAATTAATCGGTTGTCTTTTACCACGTCTCCCTTTAAGCAAATCATTTAGCGGAGCAACTAAAGTAGAAAAATGAGGTAAAAATCTTCGGTACCAAGAACACATCCCAATAAATCTTTTAATTTGAGTTGTATTTGTTGGACGGGGATAATTGATCATCGCTTCTACCTTCTCTGGGTTTGTACGTAATCCCCCTTCAGTATCGATTACATAACCTAAATATTTTAGAGACTTCCTAAAAAATTGACATTTTTCGAAATTTACTGTAAGGTGAGCATCTTTCAACCTATCAAACACTTCTCTTAAAATGTTTACATGTTCCTCAAAACTAGAAGCGGTGACAATTATATCGTCTAGATAAACAAAAACTTTGTTTTCTAGCCTTGGGGTTATAACAATGTCCATTAAACGTTGCATAGCCTGTGCGGCGTTTGCAAGACCAAACGGTAATACTTTAAAACAAAATAAGCCTCTCCCCGGTACTGCGAATGCGGTTTTGGGTTTAGAAGTTTCCGAAAGTGGAATTTGCCAAAAAGCACTTTTTAAATCTATTGAACTGATATACTTTGCATCTCGTAACATACTCAAAATACCATCTACAAAAGGTAAAGGATAGGAATCCTTAACAGTTACTGAATTTAATGACCTACCATCAAAACAAAATCTATAAGCTCCATTATCCTTCTTAACCAGCAAGACCGGTGACCTCCATTCACTAAAAGTAGGCTCAACTACATCGTCTTCTAACATTTTGTCTAGCTCTTTATTTAATATAGTCATCATGTGTGATAATAAAAGATATTGGCGTTGCCTGATAGGCTGTGCACTACCAGTGTCTATATTATACGTCATCTTATCGGTAAGACCTAACCTCCCACTACTTAAACCTTTAAATAACTGCTTGACTCCTTCAACTTGCTGAAGTTGACCTTCAGTTAAGTCAGCCAAACCTCCATCATTGGTGTCAGTTGTGTTCACTTGATAGAGAGCAGAAACTTTAATGCTACCAACTTTATTTACCCACTTATTTGATTCAAAATCTAAATGAATGCCAAATAATCTGCAAAAATCTATTCCAAAAATAAAAGAAATAGGCAAAGATGGAACTATATAGACCTTAAGTATTTGAACAATGTTGTTGATCTTGAGCGGTAGGTGAGCTATACCTATTACAGTCTGAGGAGTACCGTCTGCTGTAGTTACATATCTTAACTCTGAAGTTACAATTTTACATTTAAATCGTTCTAAAATTTTCATACCATCCCTTCCAACTACTGAACGATTACAACCAGTATCTACTAAAGCTAATATTTTTTTATCGTATAAAAAGACTGAAATGTATGGTCTATCGTCACCATTTTTAGACACCTTATCACTAACTCTACGATAAGTTTTGTAAAAATTCTCTACTTTACTTAACCAAAGATTCCAATCTGATTTGTTAGTCTTAACATTTCTAAACTTACTAGAACTACAAGGGGTTGGACGACGACTAACATTACGTGTTCCCCTGGTTAGTTTTTTGAACATTTTTTACAATCGTTAAATGTGACATTCGATTCACCACATTTAAAACAAAACTTATTTCTTTTAGCCCTACATTGCCTAAAAACGTGATTTTCTCCCTTACAGTTGAAACAAATTACTGGTGCTTTGGTCGTTTTTATTTCATTAACATTAGACTGTGTTGGTTTATCTTTACGAGTAGGCTTAAAATATGATTTTGAAGTTACTGGTTTATCTGACTTTTCATGCGACTCATTTATATTAACTGAAGAAACTCCTACATACAAAAGATCTTTTTCTACCAAATTACTCCTCTTTGGAGGTGGAACATATTTTTTAGTACTCTCTTCGGCATATTCTACTTTTTTACAATAAGAAATTAATTCAGAAACTGAATTTATAGTAAGCAAAGCTAAAGGTTTAGCAAAATATGGCAACAAATTTTTCCTAATCTGCTTAATACGATCCTCTAAATTTGGTTTCGATTTAATTCTATTATATAAGGCTTCCATAATCCTAATATAAATGTGCACTGGTTCATCCATGTGCTGGGTTCGTTTTTCTATGTAATCCAACATACTCTTGTTGAAATCTTCATGCAAAAAATCATTTTTTAATTGTTCAATTAAAGTTTCCCAACTATTAACCTCATTACTACTTCGTACTGATCGGTACCATTGTAAAGCTGGACCAGAAAAAAGATCTAAACCTGATTGAAATAATTCTCCCCTTGTTACATTTCTAGCTACCGCTAACTCTTCGACTCTCTCTATAAATGAAATAACATTATTAGGTTGGCCATCAAATGTGACACCCCACTTATAAATAGGTACAATTTTAGCACTTGAACTTGGCATATTTACAGCTACTGGTAAATTAGGTTGGTCATCCGTTCCTAGTTTTTCAAAAAGGTCAGCCTCTAATAGATAAATTGTTGCCCTACTTTCATTTTGAAAAGTGCGTGACTCCTCAGGATCTCGTTCTGGGATAGGCATTCTATTTACTCTTACCATAATATGTACCAATTGTGACTTTAATTGTTTAACCGGTAAATCATTCTCAGATGGATGGTTCAAATTATTAATTATATTTCTAAGCGAGTCTAAAGTATTGTTAACTTGAAGTTTTTCAGTATTAAAATTAAAAAGTGGATCAGTAAGCGTTAGATCATTGCATGGTCTAATCTTTAAAGCCTAGCCAGTACTCTGCACCGTGACTCTACTTCTCTAACTGTAACACAACCTATTATACGTAGTTCGTAATCTACTTGGTCTGCCTGCAATAACTGTGGTATGAAAATTTCAGACATCTTGTATATCTTTTCTTAATACTATTATCCTAAACTGTTCAAAATGCAAGGTAACACAAAAAATTAACCAAATGGTTCAGCAAATACTCTACTCTTATGCACTCTGACTAAAATTTCCGTATTTTTCGAAGGTATTCTAAAATCCTACGATAAGTCGTTTTTTTTCTAACGATTACCCTAATCGAACAATACAGACTCAAAACTTTCCTTTCTGTCTACCGCTATGATTTAACCCTTCTTTTAACCCTTCTCTCACGACTAATTCTTATCAAAGCTTGAGGTCTCAATTATAAACACAATACATAGATATCAATAATGCACACAAAATTATAAAACAGCATAAAATTCAACAAAGAAAGAATATTATATGTTTCAAACTGCAACACAGCTCAAATATTTTCAAAAAATGATTATTACTCAACTCTCGTTTTCTATCTTGTACAAATTACAAGGATAGAGCCCCACGTTTTACAGCGACACTTGTGTACCACCAACTTCTGCCCCCAGCAGGTTAGGAAGTTGAGGTTGCCCGGTTCTCGTTTAGATAGTGGAGACTGGGTCGTGGTTCGGAAATTATTCAAGAAAAACTTTTATTTTTTTGTTAGGCGCCAGTAGTCATATTAAAAAAAGCATCTATAACGTACTTGTCTAATTGTACGACTGTGACTACTCAGAGATAATTAATGTTTAGATACTCATGAAATTATCAACACTAAGTTAAAAATATCTGGTTTATTGACTCTATTATAAAACTTGAAATGGTTAATTTTGATTAGTTGAAATGTTACACCTTATGGTTGGATGTAGCTACTTCCTTACAGAAAGTTATATATTTAATTAATAAGTTTAACTAGGTTGAAGACCAAAGAATTTACAAAATATGACAAATTATTGCTAAGCGGTGATTAAGTAATTAAATGGAAGAAAATTAATAATTAGCTGAAGGCAATATATAACATAAAACAATTTAGAAATGTATAAAAGTTTGTCGAAGGTTGAATAATGTCGTTGAAAGTTGAACGTTGAAAAGAAATGTTGAAAAGCAAATTCAGTTGATACAATTACCACCGGCTGGGTTCTGCAGTAACCAACCCTGGTCCTCGTCTTACTGAATCCTCGTGTTGCCACCACTCGATTATTGACTCCGTAGAGATCCCAAGAATTTAGACGCCGGAACTGTTACCAAACCAAACAACTTGGTGCTCTCATCCAGCGAGGACTATTTCATACCAGGCCACTCCAACCTTGGATTACAAAACTCCTTGGCAAATAGTCTGGTTCTCCTGGATTATAGCAGCTACCCAATTTTCCCTGGCACACGTTAAGCCAAATGTATGGTAAAATTCCCAATTTAAGGATTAACTTCAAAACTGAAGGGTCAACTTAACATCAATTTGAAGGGTCTACTTAACATCAATTTGAAGGGTCTACTTAACATCAATTTGAAGGGTCTACTTAACACCTCATTCCTACAAGAGTTATCATCTGTTACTACACTTGAAATTACTTGTTTATTAGTGGGCACTCTTAGTGCGTTTGATAAAATCCCCACGTTAATGCATTACTGGTATATCTCTAAATAAATTACATTAACATGCCCTTCTCACCCCTACTAATATCGAGTTAAATTCTTTTGAATTTTAATTATTCGACAAGGTTACGAAAACGTAATTTAATAAATTCGAACTGTCTTTAAACCCTTATTAAACCTCAATTACTCATTAATAAAATTTACTTCTAAATATATCTTAATACTGAGTTAAACACATGTCTCGAAATACCCCGTTCATACATTAACATGACCGCGTCTCTTTCAAGCCACGCGCCGCGAATGAAGGTAAATTGTGATCAACAAACATCGCGTTTAATTATGATAAATTCAACAATTAAATTGCAAATACATGTACAACAAATGCTACAGAAGGTAATTATATTTATATTATTAACTATCTATTAACATACCACACTGGATGAGGTGTTAATCGGACAGCACGTCTGTATCGCTCGAAGTCAAAAGGAAAATGGCTATCACGAACTGTTCGGATACCGTGTTTGATCTCTAACAAACTAGTTACACTTCTATACGCGAGATGTCGCAGGTAGTGGGAACATAAATCATTCTTTAAATATAATACAAATCTACACAATTACTGTACTGTATCATTCTTATGCACTCATGAGTCTCAATTTAATCAGAATTATCGAATTATAATTTTGTTTATTGATTTTTGGGATTTATTCACTTATACAGATTTCTTCTTTTAAATATTTGTTGTACCAGATGACTTGTAGGTGTTTATCAAGAGAAGTAACAGATGGCGCTCGTATGCTAATTTATAATTTAAAGTTGGATTGACGAACACAATTCCAGATTCCAGATTCAGTAAGACTAGGGCTTTGGGATTGGACTGAAAAATTAAATAATAAGTTTACAGAATTGTGGTTTAAGACTACAAAAATTCATTGCTATTAGAATAAAATTAACAAGTGGCATTCAGGTAATTTTGAATGTCACAGTGTTAGATACCAATGCCTCAAATTTTTTTATGAGAAATTATTAAAATTGTATTACCAATAATTTCCACATATTAGAGTGCAAATATAGTTAAGATGTTTCCTTTAAAGCGACTTGGATGAAAAATCTGGATGTGGAAGTAGGAATTCCTTAGGCAGCGGTTTTTTAAATTGTCATAACACTCAACTCATTTTTTTCAAATGAAACACCCCAGGGCATCTTTTAGTGATTTTTTACTGCGTATCCATGTGTTTCAAAAAGCCCTATTCTATATTTTTTTCTGACTAATCTGATACTCCCGATGAAGGCACCGGACATGATAATAAATTAAGATAACTTGTTGTTTACACCACAGGTAGTTTGCAAAAGTTATTATTCTCGTTGTTGCTAATAAGCCCCCATTCAATGACTATTGAGGGGATTATTTCTCATTACAACAAAATAAAAACTCCAGGGAGAATTTCACTTAATGAAGACACAATGAATGATTGTCACTTAGTGTCATTTAACGGACTAGGAACAGCTCATTTTCACCCAACAGTCGCGGAGTTTTTAAAGAAAAGGGAACGTCGTTTTAGACAACCAATCTTCGAAATTTATAAAACTAGGCATTTTATCACTAGGTACATTTTTTAAAAATGATCCTAAACTTTAATTATAGTTTTATTTAATATTTATATGTAGGTTACCTACAGTAGGTAGGTATTTATATTTTATTTTAAAATTTCACCTTTTGCTTGTCGACGTAAATATCAAAAAGTACTCTAGTCAGATTACCAGATCACCTTAGTCTTAGTATATTTTGTTTGTAAGAGTTTATTTTTGATGTCGATTGTGGTTTATCCCTCTGTACTTTCTGTCGAATTAAATATTTATAATTTACATTTCTTAACATAAACATAAGCACATCACATCACATAGTAGACAACCCCTGAATCCAAAGCTGGGCTGTGCTGAAGGGGGTTACAGATTTGAAGAAACGCAGCTAATATTCATTACCTACCAATGACGAAGCTGGGGATCGAACTCAGTACACGATAGTCAGTCTGACTAAGCGCGTTTGCCACTAAGACGCTTAGCCGGCTGAGCTACCGTGCCGGTGATTCCTTTTCGTTTGTATTATTGCATCATTAGGTATCACTGGTAACAGTTTTTAAATTACTAAATATTACAAAGGACCGAGGTCCAAATTTCTGTATCCATTTCATGTTTACAGGGTATCCAACTGGAAGGCCTGCGTATCCAAATGGATACACAAAACTAAGTTAAAAAATGCCTTGAAACACCCTACCCTGTGTGTTTTGATTTAAAATGCTTCAGGAATCAATTACCTAATCGCTGAAATCAAGATGACAACTTTTCTTCGACATGAAGACCATCAAAGAAAAGTTGTCACTATGAAGTATAAAGTTAAAAATTGTCAATTACATTTTTTGGAAGTTCATATGCAAGGTCTAAAGTTATTATAAAAAAAATATTTATTGAAGAAAAGCGTTTTTTTTACTAATCTTTTAAGCCATCAAGAAACGAAAAGTTTTTCAATCATTAAAAATTAATAACATCCAAAATATCAACTTTACGAAATGGAGTCACATGTGTCTCTTTTTATGCCCTCGTGACATTTATCTGCCATGCTCTAAGGAACGAATTAATTGTGTCTGTAGCTGATACAGATATGTCAGGTATTGCACGTTGGCTCCTATACTACAATGATGTAGATTTTACATTCCCAAATGTCTCTATAACGTATTCAACAATGATATTCTTTAGATTAAAATGTGTAGGGGATTTATTTATATACTTAAAGAACCTTTAAAAAAAGTAGTATAGTTAATACTATTTCGTGATTGTATTGCTTCTTATTTGTCGTCATACGTGTGAAGGAGAAAAAACCTGCAAGTATATAACCTTCCTAATGTTTTTGTACGTACCATTGACAAAGTGATGAGTGCAATCCTTAGATAGTACTCAACCTTGACTATTGTGTTAAATGTTAGTACATTATTAGTTAAATATGAAAGGTTTTATACCGGATAAATATTTTATACATATGCATTGTTCACACTATTTCCTGGATATGCTTGGGTATTTTATCATTTTTTTATACTAATGATTATAATTATATTATTAATAGTCATTAATAGTATTTTTGTTAAGATTCTACGCAAACTGTTAAGTTCACTATGTTATATAATATACTTATTTTGTTTCAGGACCACAATGACGACTAACTGGGATAAAAGTTACTTAATCAGGACACGATAGGTAAGTTAGTTCTATGTGAAAAATCACTAAATGAAAATTTCACTAGGCGCCAAAGCCACTGTGTAAAACCAACAAACGAAATGTCCTTGAGACAGTGTACATGGATATATTTTTCGAAGAATTAGGCAAATATGGCGTTAAGGAAACTGACTAATATCATTTAGGTAATAAATATCAATAGTAAAATTAAAGATAAGAATTCAAGCTATTAGCATAAGTGTACATCGTATGCCGCAAGGGTGAGTTTTAGGTCCACGACTCTTTCTGACTTATGTAGACGATATAGATATTTAAGAAAACGTTTGCTTAATGCTATTGATGATAGTCTACAATACTTTCTGCTTCTGAGTCCTTCGTTATATGAGTTCTAATATTGTCTATAATTGGTTTGAAGAAAATTGGAATTAACTTCTTAAAAAGTAAAATATAAAAGGCATTAATACCAAAAAGTACATACATATCACAAATTTCACAATTTAAATTTAACTATTGCTAGAGAAACTAATCAATTACTAAAAAAACGAAATGAAACGAAATATTTAAGAGTAGAAATAGGTTCTTAGTTTTCATTAAGTTCTTCTGTTGACTTCAACTGTCTGTGTGAAAAATGTTTTTTTAATCTATACTTTTGTAGAAAACCAGTGAATGTATCACAGTACTACAAAGAAGTCATTTTAAATACAATGGTTTTGTCACATTTTACGTACTTACTGCTGATATCGGCCAACAAGATAGAAATTATCAAATTACAAATATTACAAAACTGTGGGAATAATTCTATTCTGTGAGGCAAATATGATTTCAATTTTACAAATCATTGAAAATGACACTTTAAACGTTTAATAATAATAATAATAATAAGTTGTGTCTCTGAAATGTAGTAATTCTTGGTTCTAACCCGAATACTTCATCACAATACCCTAAAAAGGAGGAAGATAAAAAAAATATATAATAATAATAATAAAAGCTTATTACACCGATACCATTCCAATTACCAGAGGGATATTTCAGGGAGACAGCCTAAGCCCACTGCTGTTTTGCCTAGCAGTTAATCCTTTAAGCTTTATGCTTAAAAGGGAAGGGAGGGGGTATGTCATTAACAGGAACCCTGAAACAAAGCTGACACACCTATTCTATATGGACGACTTAAAGATATATGCTGCAAATGAACTATAACTGCAAAACCAACTGGAGATTGTCAGCGCATTTAGCAGAGATATTAGAATGGAATTTGGAATAGAAAAATGTACATTCATACACGCGAAAAGAGGAGTCACCCAAGAATCTGAGAATATTCAGCTGCTAGATGATACGGAATTCAACGCCCTTCCTCTAGCAGAACATTATAAATATCTAGGCACTAGGCAATGCCTGACTATAGATCAGACCGCATCGAAGAAACTAGCCGAGGATAATCTAATGAAACGCGTGAAGATACTATTGAAGACGCAGCTATACGCAGGAAATCTAATTGCGGCAATTAATACCTGGGCCATCCCTGTTATGTCGCACACATTTGGAGTACTAAAATGGACCCAAACGGACCTAGAGCGGATAGACAGGCAGCTACGAACAACGATGACAAAGACCAGAAACCACCACCCAATTTCGTCGACCAGCCGCCTCTATTTGCCTAGAAGAAGAGGAGGAAGAGGACTTTTGAACTTGGAAATTTTGTATGCAAATAAGATAAAAGAGTTATATACGTACTTCACGGACACCCATGGAGAACTACAATGTGCTGTTGCAATGGTGGATAGTAAATTCTCTGCTTTAAATCTAGCTGACTGAGCACCACCAGAGACACAGAAAACAATTAGAACATTAGAAGAAGATTGGAAGGGTAAAGCTCTGCACGGAAGATATGCGGCCGCGCTGTATAGCCACGATACGGACATTGAACTGTCAACTAGGTACCTCAGACAGGGATTCCTTATGCCAGAGACAGAAGGCTTTATTAATGCCATTAAAAACCAAGTTATAGCAACAAGAAATCACCGTAAGTACATATTGAGGCAAGACTTAACAGATGATAGATGCAGACTTTGTGGAACTACTTCGAAGACAATTCAACATCTAGTGTCCGCATGTACTTACCTTGCACCAAAGGATTATCTCGACAGATACAACAAAGTAGCCGGAATAATCCACCAGGAAATCTGCAAGAACAATAACTTTATTAATGAGATTGTGCCATACTACAATTATGTGCCAGAGGCCTTCCTAGTAAATGAAATAACAAAAATTTACTGGGACACTGGAATTGTAACGGACAATGAAATCAGGCACAATAAACCTGATATATTAATCATGAGCAAGAAAGAGAAATGTGCGCTCATTATAGACGTTACAGTTCCTATGGACAAGAATATAAGAAAGCAAGGAATGAAAAGATTTCTAAATACTAAGACTTAGCAAACGACTTAAAAGCTATTTATCTGCTGGAGAAGGTGTCCACCGTGCCCATAGTTATATCAGGAAATGGGCTTATAGACAAAGAGCTGCCTAGAGCACTAAACCAACTGGGTATAACTGATCACCACAGAGTGATAGGGCTTGCTCAAAAATCTGCAATTTTAGCCACCTGTAGCACTGTTCGTAGGGTGTTGGCCCATGAGCAAATCGTTGGTCGTCAAGACCCCGGTTAATCATGAATTAACTAGGAAATCCAACTATTGGTTGTGAAGAAAAAAATAATAATAATAATAATAATAAATAATAATAAATTGACTTTATTTTTTAAATTTACAAATTTAAAAAAACGGCGGGGTTCAGCTGCGCTGCACTCAACCACAAAACTAAAAATAAAAATAACTCGGCTACACTTCCCGATTTTAAAATTCCAATGCTATGTTATCAAAATATTTAAATAAAATTCTAAATCTGAAAAATATCTTGTAAGGATCACGCTACTCGACTTTTTTTAGCATCGGTGTTTCTGACTGCAGTTCCAGACGTCGCACGTCTTTTAGTAATCATATTTTATTAATTTTAAGCGTAAAAAGTTTACGTACAGAAATGAACCTTGATGATTTTTAAAGTTTTATTGCAACGTACTTGGCGGGATGTGCTCCTCCAGAAATCGATTTTATGAACCATTACACAGCCCCCCAAAAAAAGTTGTTGATCCGGATGACTCACCATGGTATTCCTATATAAGTATTATTAAGGAAAGAAATCTAAATTGGGACTTTTTATCTCTCGTACTCTTCTCTTTTAATGCGAAGAGGTAACAATTCTACCGATGGGATTGATACATCCTCTGCGCCACTTCTATTCCTTCTTTGCATAGAACTTCTTCATAAAAGTTTCTAGCTTACAAGCTCTTGAGAATGCAAAGGAACTATGGTAAAGGGCGAATGTTGCTCCGGAACCAGACCTCCAGAAGGGCATAAACTACGCCCTGCTGAATGAGGAACACAGGGGTCAGGGGTGGAGGGAGATCTGGAAGAGCAAGTGTTCCTTGTTTTTACTGCAGAATGGTCGCACTGCATTAACAAGAATCTCTTTTAATTGCCTTGACTGCCTCCTGCGAGGGGTGAAAACTACCCCCAAACCCCAAAAAAGGGTTCGACATACTTTAGAAAAGATGCACTTTGGGGTTTTTAATTCAGAGAGGGAAGAGAGAGAGGACGAACGGGAATCCATCTCTGTAGATATTTCTTTCACTCCAGCATTTATCTATCATTTACCCTCTACCATATTTCCTTTGCATTCTCAAGAGTTTGTAAGCTAGAAGGTTTTATGATGCAATTCTATGCCCAGAAGGGTATAGCAGGGGTGCAGAGCGTGTATCAACCCCTTCGGGAAAATTTGTGAAATTGTGAAAATTTCAGGGTGATAAAAAGTTGTTTCTATGAAGCCACATACACCACACAAAAAATTAACTCAATTGAAAAATATTAATTCTCCCTCAAGAGGCCTAAAGTTTATAATTTTCTTCAAAAAATTGATTTTTTTCATATTGTTATTTTTTTTTTATTTAGGATTAAGAATTTGTCCTTATGATGATAATGATGAAGAATAAAATATTTAACGGCCTAAAAAAACTTTGATCAACATTTTAAAAAACCTTTTAAATTAGGAAGAACACCTCATCTTTTTTTTAAGTTTAAATAAAATGCGGGAGACCTAAACGTTTCATTAAAGTAACATTTTTTTAAATAGTTTCATTTCACACACTATTAAAATATTTCGGCTTGAAAAATAAAATCACCTAAGTAATCCTTCATTCCAAAAAGAAAAAATGGAAAAATGCAGTTTTTTGAGGAAAATTATAAACTTTAGGTCTCTTGCGGCAGACCAATTTTTTTTTTAATTGGGCTAAATTTTTTTTGTGGTGTACATGGGTTCATAGTACATCTTTTTATCAACTTGGAATTTGGAATTTCCAAAATAGTTTTTTTCGATACACCCTAATGATCAGTCATCCGGATCAAAAACTTTTTTTTGTGGGGTTCTGTTATCATTTATAAAACGGTAAAAATAACTCACAGAGCATAAAGCAATGACGTGACGAAAAAGCCACATAACTCGTAGCCTATAAGCACATTTTGCAATATATTTCCATTTTTGCATTTCTACTACACCTCTGTGTACTATTCGAATAATTTATTGGAAAGGACGAATCTTTTATTACTCAGCAAAAAATGTATTTATTGTTATAATGAAGATCCATATATTCAAACTAGGGAACCCAATTTGCGAAATGAGAAGCGTCCATCATGGAAATGAAAACTCAGTGGCATGGCAACAGTGCTCGACCGTGTATACATTATGTGGGGAAACGCATAAATTAATCCAATGTAGGGGTTTGGTAGTAATTACATAGGACCCATTAAACGAGTGCATAGAAACCCTTTGATAACGTGCGTGCTTTAATATGGTTATTGGTCCTACATGTTGTTCTGATGTGATTGTAATGTTCATGTTCTTGTTTTTGATGAAAAATTATTCTCATGAGTCAAATCTGGTAGGGGTTCGAAGTCACTAATAATTTTTTATACAGGGTGTCTCCAGTATACTTACAAATTGCACGATAGTATGGTGGCCCAAAAAAAGTAAACAAATTTTATAATCTGTTTTTCTAAAACTATTAATTTTTATACAGGGTGTCTGCAGTATACAAAAGAAGTAATAAGTTTCCATAAATTAATTTTTTCCCGAACATATTTTTTTAATTAAAATTTTTCAAGGAAAAGCAATGTTTTTATTATGTTTTATGATTAATTTACGAACTTGACTCTTCTTTATATCTAAGTAATATGTTACTGATATATTTGTAGTAGGCAAATTAATGACAATTGCATGACAATTACGCAGGCTTGTGAAAAATGGGAAACTCAAGATACTACAA
Organism: Stenurella melanura; assembly: GCA_963583905.1. NCBI lineage: Eukaryota > Metazoa > Arthropoda > Insecta > Coleoptera > Cerambycidae > Stenurella > Stenurella melanura. Next base: position 52,933,096 of record OY757316.1, on the reverse strand, counting down.
CAATGTTCATTTTGACCTCCGCTTTGAATTATGCTCAAATAACGCTAGTTGAAAATTGTACAACCTCAATAGACATTTTTGTAACCTAATTTCAATTTACCAACAGAAAAGCGAAACAAATCAAATGTTGGTACATGAAAGATTTCATCAGTACAAAATGAACTCAAATGATTTTTTAGTTCACTATGTAGCTAAAGTGAACAATTTAGGTAGACAAATAAGGGAAAGTGGCACTGCTGCAATTATTACAAACGTAATTTGAAAGCTTTAGGCAGGCCTGTTTATCACTTGATGAAGCTAAAAAAGCGGTAGAAAATTCAACCTATTGTCTTTTGGATGAAGAGACCAATTTAGCAGAAAGTGAGGATGCTGAATCTGCCCTGATAGTTACGTCAAAACATAGAATTCATCAGAAGTTTAAAAATGAAAACTATAAGTCTAAGTTAAACTGCTACATTTGCTGTAAAAATGGTCTTTTCGCGAAAGAGTGCCCCAAAATGTCATCCAGCCACCAAAACAAGCAACAGGCTCCTCGACTGCCTTTAATGTAGATTCCGAAGCTGTTGCGGATTTGTTCTAGGGCTATTCGTGAACTACAGACAGTGGTGAATCCTTTCATATGACAAATCGTAGAGATAATTTTTCAATATTTGAAGATGCCGGGAGTGACAATTTCGTGACGTTAGTTTTTTCTTTTTTTTCTGAGAGGAAATCTTCAGTGTTTTCCATGTTGACTTAGAACCGCTTCAGCTTTCCATCAAGCTATGGGTCATTCTTTATTTTAGATGTTTCTTGTATTCCTGCGTCCTCCTTCCTCTTGTTCGATTAGGGGTTCAGACCTATTTCTTCGTTGTCTTCTTCTTTAGCCTTAATGATATATGTGATCATGCCCTCTCCAGTTAAGCTCTGATTGTAGTATCATTCCGACTAGGTGTCCTACATTTAGAGGTTGTTCTAACTCTGCTGCACCCCCTTCCCTCTCGTCCTTCCATAGATTGTACACGAATTCAGTGTGTTCGGGTGTATCGCTCTCTCCGCAGTAGAAACATTCATCGCTGTCAGCTTTATCTATTCTATGGAGGATCACCATGAAACACCCGTGTCCGGACAGACCTGCGTGAGGCTAACCTCCACGTGTTTTCTCTCTGCCCATTTTCTGACATCCGATATGAGTTGTCTTGTCAATTTACCTTTTGGGACTCCTCCTATTGCATTTGCCATACTCTCCAGAGGTTTTCTTTGGCGCCTGCCTTATCTGTTCCTTCATATAAGCCATGTCTCTCCCTTAGAGACAGTGTAGGGATGCCGGCTATCACTAGAACCACGTTGTATGAGACGGTTCTGTTGGTACTGCAAATTTGGAGCGCAGCACAGTGTTGCAGACCGTGGCATTGGGTAATAATGTCTCTGTAGCAATTAAAGGACAAGGAAAAATGCAAATCAAGAAATTGAGGTTTGACGGATCAATAACAAATATACTGTTAATTCCTGAATTACAAAATAAGCTTATTTTCTGAGGGACTCCTTGCCAGGTTATTATAGAAAATAATCGGGCAGAAATATTTCACAATGGGGAGAGCGTCGCTTGTGCAGTTCGTGAGCAACACAATTTGTACCAGTTGTTGTTTAAAACTATTATCCTGGTCCATTATCCACCCCATCTGTTCAAGGAGAAAAGTATACCTTTTAAAGACGATTATTCGAGCTACAGAACTGTCTAGTTCCTTGAAAATAAGTGTGATGTTCTTGAAACTTTCAAAAACTATTATAACATAGTTACAAATAAATTTGGTTATTCAATAAAGACATTACATACAGACGATCGTACTGAATACCGAAATAAATACTTTAAAGATTTTTTGTTACAGAAGGATATCGAGCTCAAAACTACTGCTCCTTAAACACCTCAACAAAATGCACAGTTCGAGCGTAAATTACAAACAATAGTGGAAAGTGCGCGATCTATGTTGTATGCCAAGAACATGCCAAAATATTTGTGGGCGGAAGCAGTAAATACAGCTGTATATTTACTTAATCGAACCCCAAATAGTCAACTACCAAAGTGTCGATTTTATGTTACATATAAACAATTTATTATATATAGGAAACATATTTTGCTAGAGAGTATTGCTCCCTCGATTAAAAATGCGTTTTAAAAAAATTTGTCTCGGTCAATTTTTATCGTAGAAAAACAAACACAAAAATAATTTAAAGATAATTTTATGAACTATTATGAAGTATTCGTTACATTTTTTGTAGACGTTTATATTTAAAGAGGTATTTACCAAAAAGCGCGTAAAGCCACACTGTAATTGTTATTTTTCCCATCACCTGCATTCCCGCAGATGAGTAATTCGTTTAAACATTTTTTCTCGTAAAATACACATTATTACCTATTATTACTGACCGAAAAATTTTTAGCCAGTCATGTATTAATATATTACTACACCAAATGTTTAACTTTACTGTACCATTTGTTGGAACCAAGCACCCAATGACGTGTGTTCTGATACAATACTCTCATTGCGCAATTGTCAGTTTATTTGCCTGTGCTTAAATTCTAGTGATCGCAGATTTAGAGTCTAAATTGTATATGTAGCGTTTCTTTCATTTTTTTATCTATTGAAAAGATAGAATGATAAAAAAGGGAGAAATGTTAACTATATTTCCTTCTTTGAAGTGACACCTTATCTTAGAAATTTGGTACCCGTGTGTTATAACGAGATCTGGAACTAGACTATAATTTGAACTTATTGCGTTAAAGGGTTGGGGGGCAACTAGGGGTAAGTAGCGGACAATAAGTAAAGCAACCTAGTAAGAATCCACTAGAAGTCCAGGCCTCAAATTTTTTTAATCACATGTGCCACCCACTTCATTATTAAATGGGTTAGCAATATATATAAAACCCAGGCCACAATTTTTTTTATAACAAATATGTCAGGGAATCTTAAAAATTTTGTGCATGACTTTTCTAAATCTTGATATAGAGTGTAAAAGTCGTCCTTGGTGTGTCGTCCTGAAGTGAAAACTAGGTATTTTGACCAAATTATTCGCAACGCTTATACCGTTCATCGACGTCGATTGAACATGAAAATGTAGTCTTAACCCCTAAAGATACTCCTATCTATTCACTTTATAGAAATTCGGATTTAGTTTCCCAGTAATCGTTCTGGAAGTTTTAGCTGATTCACTCTGTATATTTTTTTTCATTATCATAAAATTTATATAAGAAATTTTTAAGGAGACATTAATATTAACCCGCTAACTAATAATGCTTTGATATTAGTAATAATGTTGTTCCGCTAAATTTATTCAGTAGTGTATATGCAAATTATAGATATGAATTTAAATAAAAAACGTAATCTTGTTGGTTCTAAATTAACACCAATTTATCACTCGAACAATGTAGAACGGCACTTGCAAGGTTCAATGTCCGCTCTATATAATTTAACACTATCCCATAAATTTCATTGTGTAATATGCTACCCTAAAATACGGAATTTAATTTCATGGGGCTCTACTCTAGCAATAACGTATATTATTTTAATAATTACGACGCGGCCTGCATTTTTAGGCTTTTTAGGTAATGTTGCGATACTCGCTTAGGCGGTACGTATACTAAAAACCGCTGCCTAAGGAATCACTACTTCCACATCCAGATTTTTCATTCGTCACTTTAAAGGAAACATCTTGACTATATTTGCACTCTGGTATGTGGAAATTATTGATCATAGAAATTTAATAATATTTGTGGCATATATCATAGAAAAATTTGAGGCGTTGGTTTTTACCATATAGGTACGTTGAAAATGAATGAAATTAATATAATCTAGTTCCAGATGCTGCTATAGTACATACGTTTACCAAATTTCGTGAATATCTCAATTTTATTTTATCAACCCGTTTAATAATGGAGTAGGGGAGTGGTGGGGGGTTGAAAAATATTGTAAAAAATTCTGAGGTCTTGGCTTCTAGTACATAAACCGAATTTCAATTTTCTGTACTTGCTTTAATTATTTTCCCGTATTTACCTCTGTTTAACCCCCAACCCTTCAACGGAATAATCCCAAAATATAATCTAGTTCCAGATGTCATTATAATATATACGTATACCAAATTTCAAGTGAATAACTTTATTTTATTTTATCAACCCCTTTAATAATGGAGTGGAGGGTTGGTGGGTGGATGGAAAATATTATAAAAAAAAATTGAGGCCTTGGTTTCTTCAAATTTCAAGTTTTTGTACTCTTACCAGCCTGCTTTACTTATTTATTCCTATTTACCCCCCACCCTTCACCGGATATGTTCAAAAAACAATCCTGTTCCAGATCTCGTTATAATATATACGTGTACAAAATTTTAACTCAATATCTTATACAGTACCGGAGAGAAAGTGCGGACAAAAAAGTTACAGACAGACCGACAGACAGTTTTTTTTTTTCGCTCAAATTTCAAATCTCGACGTTTCATGACATTCTAAACCTATTTCAAGAAAAAAAGAAAAATCAGTTTTTTTTTTACGATTACCGTACTTCCAATCCACTACGTGGATGTGGAAGTAAAATGAGGCGAATAATTATTTAACAAAATGTTGTATTTTTAAAAATACTCTGTGATCGTGCTATCCGCCGCTATATTAGACATTACTGGGATTTGCAATGTTGGCTTTTTGACGACGTTTCTCAAAATATGTGTAATAGGTATGTTCACAAAAAAATTAAATCCTGTTTGAACATCATAAAATGGTTAAAAATAGTCTTACAATAATATCCACAAAGTTTTACAAAAATCAACAAATCCGTTCTATGGGAAAACCCCTAAAAAAATACGAATATTCATTTGAATGCGCGAAACGCTCCTTGATTGGTGTGACGTCATGTTGCTCATAGTTAAACGCACGCGAATATAGTGGCTAGACTTTCATGCAATTCTCATAAGTGAGAATTAGGATGGCAAAAAAATGTAATATATCGATATATGAATCATTTGATACATCACGAGCCTCAGATCAATATATTCGATATACCAACAAAAAATTATCGATATTTCTATGTATCGATATATTTTGTACTTCAATCAGCCTCAATCTAGTAGTGTAAAAGCGAAACAATAAGTACTATTTTATATAAATAAGTAATAAGTACTCTAGAGTACCAAACCTTTAGTACTACATTATACAATGTGTTCCATATTAAATGTTGCTATGTTGGAAACAAGGAAGCGAAAACATTGTATAATAGAAAACCGATTTTGATAAATGCGTTTAAGGTAACAAAATTTTTTTAAAAATATCATTGGTTTAAAAAAGGGCCAAAGCTTCTTTCTTTTTACATTTTGTGGCACAGACATAATACCATTTCTGGGTTATTTACTGATGTATTTGTACATCCAGGAACAAAACAACACTTGTTTCTATTAACTTTCACACTTTTTGTGTCTCCCATCATTACAAAAACAGAGATAAAACAATACTGAAACAAACAATCCATATCATGTTGGTATATGAGTTCTGCTATGAGCATTATGACATCACGCGCGCTACTCTCACTGCGGGGATCGTTTACTAGCCTCGTTAATTTCGGAGTTTTTATTTTTATTTTAGTTTCAAGAAAAAAAGTTTTTAGGCGTTTTAATGGTTACTGCGTGTTTCTGTAGCTTTAGAACTGTCTTTTTTCATTACAATTAAAAAATAGAAAGCATCCCTAAGAGACATTGCTATTTTGCTATTTTTGACATTTTATCTTAATTGAATTATTACTTTCTAGTGTTGCAAGGATTTATAAAGGTGACTAATTCCTAGGCAATGATATCTGTTTGGCCTTTTTAGTGCATGTTAAAATTTAATATTTTGTTATCTTAATTTATGAGAATTTTGAACTGTGACTTTATAATCTCTTTTTAACACGCTTTTATTATCTTGACCTGTAACTATGTAACGTTGTAACTTTGTAACTTTATAACTCTGTTTGTAAGAGAATCTTGCAACTCCCTTGCACCCATGTATATGTTCACATGACAATACAATTCGACATTTTTTATAGGAAAATCCAAGATGGCGTGTGCAAGATAGTTTATTGCCATTTAATCGCTGATTATAAACATGTGTTCGAAACTGAAAAATTCAAAATGGCAGTGTCAATATGGCGGATAAGTTTTATCATTTATTGTCTGATTCGACTGAAAATCGATATCTGAGAGTGATCGAGGTTGCAGATTTATAAATTTTGATGTAAATTTAAGAATTCAAAGTGGCGTCAATGCGGCTGATATCTATTTTAATGTATGGTCTGATTCGTCTGAAAATCGGTATTTGGGGATTTTCCAGGTCGCAGAGAAATTTGAGAACTTAAAATGACGAATAGGTTTTGTCACTTATGGGTTGGAAATTTTATCGAACAGACACTATTAAAACTATTAAATTTAAAGACCAAAGTGTAAATCGTATTTAATTTTGTGAAATTGTAGTTTCAGATTGGTCTGTAAATACAAAATGGCACCATGAGCAAGTATACAACTTCTCAGTTTCTTAATACTATGTAAAAATTAAAATTGAAAAAATTATTTAGGATTTAGATTAACGGATTTCTCTACATATTGCTAGAGAGGTAAAAACATTGTCATAATTTAATGAAACATTTTTGATAGCATAAAGTAGCATAGCATTACAAAGTGGCTCCTGTTATTATAGTCCTTCGGGTAAATACTGTTTAAGTTTCAAATGGTAATGAGGATTTATGCCTTTAATTTACAGGTTGTATAAGTGAGGAATTTATCTAGATATTTTTTGGAATTTTGATGTGACTAGGTATCCATTTACTATGAATAATTCTTGAGCTTTTACAAGATTTTGATTCCTTATGCAAAACATGAAAACGACGCTATATTATCAGAAAATGCTTGTACCATTTTATTTCCACAGTAAATATGCGATGATCTTTTCTGTGTTATAAGGATGCCTCCATGATTTTTAAATTACTGTTAAAAACATCAGTCTGGTGGACTTTGCAAGTTCTAAATCCTGCAACGGCGAGACGTTAAGTATAAGTTAGCATCCGCGGATCGGAGACATGTATCGCATAGCTCAGCGGTAACAAGCCAGGTTATAACCAAAGTAAGGAAGTTTCGAAACATTTAGGGGACATTCCAGCCGCTTCCACTAGCTGCTTTTGTAATATCAATAGTTTACGATGAAATTGGACGTGAACAATATGGGTAATCGGTTGATCGCAACTAAACACGTATTTGCTTGTATCTCGTGAATTATTATCATTGAACCTACAGTCAGTGTGTTCAAAAACGATATTAAGGAGCATACACTTACCTCATTTTTGTTATAATTTCAGTAGGTACTTCGGCTGATTGCCAATTATCTCGTGAAGTACCTACTGAAATTATAACAAAAATGAGGTAAGTGTATGCTCCTTAATATCGTTTTTGAACACACTGACTGTAGGTTCAATGATAATAAGACAAAGTAGAGTAGAGTAACGTTAATTATTATTATCATGATTTTCCAGATCATGCGGAAAAAGTTTCTTAGCGTAATACAAAAAATGAAATTATGCACAATACGGTGTATTCAGTTCTTGATTAATCAATGGACAACTGTGGCAATTGTGATAAATTTCAAAATGTTCGTGTTTATTGTTTTATTTGCCCAAATTGGAGCCTTCATTGACCGCATTATAATATAAATGCATATTACCTAGTAATAATGAATATGTATTATGTCAAAATAAATATTCAACATGTACTTAACATTTAATCTAAAACGCCATCCTTGACATTAAATCTAAAATTTTATGACTGACGTAATGGATGTGCAATTTTGGCGACACTGAAAATAAGCTTAGCTTAAGGGGTCTAAACACGATACAATTTCCAATCTGCAAAACTTCCTGTATAGATTGGGCTTTGTGTAGGCTAACCGGGACAAATTTTACTAGTTGGGCGATCATTCAGAACGATGACGTATTTTCACGACAAAACTCGTCAGCGTCTTGACAAACTTAATCCTGTGTAGTATATTATTTAGTACCAATTTTTAGATACTACAGCGCCAACATTCTTGACTAGAGATGACGGTCTCGGATGATTAGGGGTCGAGTTTGAGCTCCTTGCCCCAATCATCGCTGTAGACCTGGACCGGCCTCGTAAGGGGTGGGCCTGCTTTTTCGCCTATCCCCCCCGCAAATGCGGACAGTGTAAGCGATGTTAGCAGACCTCCCCTGGTCCTGGCTGTTGGACCCTGCTAGCTGGGTTGTTTCTTCTGGCGCTCTTCTGTCTTGGTCTTCTTTCTTCGCTGGCATGTCGGCTTCCGGGAGCGTCTTTAGTCTGTCGTGAGAGAGAACGGCTGGTGCCGAGCTCTCTCAGAGTTTGGAGGGAATTGGGGGGTGTTAACTAGTCGGAAGCCCAGGGTGCCAATTGGCATCATGTGCTCCGATTTGATCGGAAGGAAGTGTGAACTGTGTAGCTCAAGAATTGCATTCGGTCAAAGACGCTTATTTTAACGTCAGAGGGTGGCACGGGCTAGGGTAAGGGTACCGAGCTGGTTGTTTGCTTGGTACCCCTGGGATCGGGTGATTAGGATGTTTTTGGTCAGTCTCCTTGTGCGTTGCTTGAAGGTCGGGCTGAAACAGAAAAACGGTTAAGTTATACTTACCCGTTATCCAAGATCTGGAGCTTCGGCCTCTTGTGCCTCGGAGCCTGGTTAGGGTACGACCCTCAGTCGCCTATCTGACCAGCGGATTCCCATGCTCTGCCACACGGGCGTATAGATTCTTCGCTTTGTAGCGGATGACTTCAGTTACCGTGGTGTATTCCAGGTCTCTGAAGATGTCGGGGTTTCTGAGAAACCATGGTGCATCCACGGCGCACCTAAGTGCGACGTTTTCCACAGCTTGTATCCTCTTCAGGTGGGTGGCTGCTTGGTATCCTCAGGCAACGGAGGCGTAGGTCAGAACATGGTGCAATGAGGGTCCTGATAAGCGTGAGCTTGTTAGTTACTACGGAGGAATCCATTATCAGCAGATAATTTATGTGTTATTTTTATTTCCCTTTCCTACCTAAAAGAAACATTTTTGAGATTTTCTCGAAATGTTCACATTTCAGATTGTGTACGAAAATTAAGGTAACTCCGTCAGTTTGTATGTCCGCTGGTACTATATCTAGAAAACCGATTGACGAAGAAAAATAGTATTTCCAGATAATTAATGTTATCGACTGATAGTTTGAGTGAATAACATGCAGAGTGGTCATTGGGGTTCTCTCACTCACCAGACTTGTTCCAAACCTTTTAAAAAAAATAATCTTCAAATTTAAACAATATCGGGTAATATTAGTACGTAGTCTAAGACCATGAATTTTCTTAGGTATTTCTTATGGAGCAAAAGACAATTTTTCGTAAGCTTGCCATAGAATTATTAAAATATAGTGAAATAAAAATAGCATATAAATACCCCGAAATTAACCGAACAATAGGAATTCATAATTTGTTTTTAAGGTAGACCCTCATAATATCGGTTTATAGAAAGATAGATAGATAGGTGTTTATTGAAATTTCACTAAATTTTACTAAATATGACACATATCTATCTTAAACTGTAATAAATATTACAAATAAACAACAAAATACTCAGTGAAATATAAGAAATACTTGAACATGAGTGAAAACATAAGGAAAAAATATGCATGTAGGACCCCAAAATGACCCCATGATGGCAAAAGTAGAGTATCGGGTATTTTTATTTTTATTATTGTTTATTTGCCATTTCTTGCACAAAATATTAGTGACGTTCTAGTTTGTGTTAATGCTAATATTTTATATTTTAAAACAGCTTACACAATTATATTACAATACATTTGTAAAGTTTCCACCTTTTTTTAAGCTCCACAGGTTTTAATTTTGTAAAGAAGTTGCTAATGGAACCTGAAAATTGTTTAAACAATTTATTATTATTACCATAAAGCTAGAGAATTGCGGTTTTTTAAAACTTTTGAAAAACATTAAAATATCAAGACAGTAGAATTTGACCAATTAATAATAATTAATGCAAAGAAGATCTACACTAAACCTAAATAATAAAGGTTACAAATACGCGTACTCAATTTTTGCGCTTATAGACTCATAGAAAATTCTATTTAAATTTTTGGTACATTTTTTTTAAAAGCATTATTTTAAACATATTCTTTTTATATATATATAATTTTATTTTATATTTTGTGTATTTACAAAAAGACTGCGAATAGTATTCTATAGAATGTGCAACCGTTATAAAAAAAATGCAGTAAATCGGCAAGGAGTGTAATAATGGTTAGATTGTTTTATTTTACGCTGTAAATATATACAAAAGTCTCAAAAAAGTCAACTTCAGGCTTTTATTTAATTCATTTTATTTGTTTGTTTAGGTCAATTCTTGTAAATGATTTTTCACCCACTTACTGGGAGTGCCAGTTTTGTACAGTTTATTTTCCATAAAAATACATTATGATATTATATTTGCGAAATAAACTCGTGAGACACTCATCTCTAGTGTACACAATTTACATTCCAAATTTTAATGTGCAGCTTTTTTTAAAATTTATTTGTTTGCTCGCGGGGGGGTGGGGGAGCGGCCTAAAAGAGTTGGGTTAACTGAAAGCCACATTGCCGCAGCATTACTCTAAAGTACAATGTCTTAAGGGTATTTTCCATTTTTATTTCCACATCCACAAAGTGGAGTTTAAGTATAGTAATCGTGAAAAAAATCCATAATTTTTATTGTTGAAATAGGTTTAGAAGATCATGAAACGTCGAGATTTTCTGTCTATCTGTCTGTCTGTCACTTTTTTTTGTGCGCACATTTTTTCTGGAAGATATTGACTTGAAATTTTGTACACGTATGTATTATAACGAGATCTGGAACTGGATTGTTTTTTGAGCATATCCGGTGAATGGTTGGGGGGTAAATAAGGGAAAATAAGTGAAGTAAGCTGGTAGACATACAGAAACTTGGGAATTGTTGTATCTAGTAGAAGCGAAGGCCTCCAATTTTTTTATTACATTTTTCGCCCTTCCACCCCTATGTATTATAACGACATATAGTTTTAGATTATATTTTGAGATGATTACGTTGAAGGGGTGGGGGTAAGTAGGGGAAAATAGAGGAGAATGAGTAAAACAAGCTGGTACGAGTACAGGAACTAAGATTTGGTGTATATGGTAGAAGCCAAGTGTGGAGTTAGATCCCCGGCATCTCCACCAGATGGGGGAATGGTGTGGCGTGTGACGTTTCCCCGATCTTTCACCGCCACATCATTTGGCCCACTAAGTATATATACGAGCGGCCATGTTGAGTTCGTTGGCAAAGTGTATAAGGCAGTGGCTACTCCAGCCTTACTGATGAGTTCACGGAGTAGCCACGGAACGAAACGCTAATATTTTCTAACCCTACATCAGGGCATCAGATTTTTTATAAGATTTTTTGCCCGCCCCACTACTCCCACTCCATTATTAAAGGGATTGATGAAATATGATTACGTTGAACGGTTGGGAATTAAATAGGGGTAAATGGGGGAAAATAAGTAAAGCAAGCTGGTAAGAGTAAGAAACTTGGGATTTGGTGTATATACTAGGAGTCAAGGCCAAGATTTTTTATCATATTTTTTAAGTTCTCCCACCACCTCCATTATTAAAATGATTGATATAATAAAATTGAGATTTTTACTTGAGATTTGGTATGTATTATTCCGACATCTGTAATTAGATTATATTTTGAGATGATTGTGTTGAAGGCTTGGTGTGTAATTAGGGGTAAATAGGGAACATATAAGTAAAGCAAGCTGGTAAGAGTACAGAAACTTGGAATTTGTTGTATATACTGGAAGCGAAGGTCTCAGATTTCTTTATGATATTTTTCAACCTCCCTCCATTATTATAAGGGTTGATAAAACAAAATTGATAATCACTTGAAATTTGGTACACGTATGTATTGTAATGACATCTGATTGAAATGATTCCATTGAAGGATTATAAATTGGGGAAAATAAGTAGAATAAGCTAATAAGGGCCCAGAGACTTCATTTTTGGCGTGTATGCTAGAAATCAACTCAAATTTTCTTATCTGCCTCAAATATTATTAAAATTCTGTGACCAATTATTTCCACGTACTAGAGTGAAAATATGGTCAAGATGTTTTCCTTTAAAGAGACTTGGATGGAAAATTTAGATGTGGAAGTAGTGATTCCTTAGGCAGCGGTTTTTTAAATTTAAATTGATTGATTGATTCTACGGTCGGCAGATTTTTGTCCAAAAGAGAACATATTTTTCCCACTGTGTGGCGTACGTACGTAGTGAAGCAGGTTGAAACCCTGCTTACTGCGAAATAATTTGAATTATAAAATTATACCCTAGAAGTGGTTCGAGCTCTACTAGAAACTTGTTTCTCTTTGTCTAATGCAACATCATCCTAGGTTTTCAAATAGCTCTTGGTGACTTGAGAAGCGGATAAGAAACATTTGAAAATTTACCGAGATTAATAATTATTGTAATCGTGAATAAATCACTCTTCCATATTCCTTCAAATTTTCACGTTTCATACTATGTAAATTACGAAAATTAAGGTCTTTCAATTCCGTCCGTTTGTTTGTTTATCTGGAATTAAATGTACTTTTAGTAAGAAATCTACAGATCTAGCACCCGAAAATACAGTTAATGGAAAAAAATATGGCAGAAGACACTATTTGACATGTAGTTAACACACTTGTCAAAGAAGATACCTACTATATTTTTGGTGAAACATATACAGGGTAGACAGCCTAAAGATACTTTAGAAACCGATGGTATGAAATAATATTTGGAATATAGTTGACGCTTTCCTCGAGGAGGGAATCTATTATACTTGAAGAAGTAAAAATATACAGTGATTATTCTAAAAAAAGTAAACAATTAAGAGCCTGCGGAGGAAAACAGCTGGAATGTAGTTATCATTGTGGTCAGGTAAGAAAACCTAATAAATTGTTAATAATAATATGGTCATTCAACAGAAATAAATTATAAATGAAAGATGCTAAATAGAGAGGGAGGTTTTGTTCAAATGCCTCTGGAATTTTTCAAAGCGATTTAAGGGCGTCACGTTCAATTTTCAATTAGGAGGAGTTGACGGAGATGAGTGAATCATAGATTTTATTTCTACTGAACAAAATATTTACTTTAGATCCAGACATATTCAGGAAATGGCACTGTAGCCATATAAATAAATACTGCCAAGAATAATAAATATTTTCCCATATAATCTCTCTCTCCCTCTCTTGAATATGACAACTTTGTCAAACGCAAATTAATTGGTCACATTCTAACATGATTCTGTTTTGTACGTTCCTTATTGAACCTGAATTCCGTTAAGTCTATGTATTAATCACAGTATGTGAATTAAATAGAATGGGAATTCTGTGAGCTTCAAATGCATATTGTAATATACACGAACTAATCCACATTGTCAGTATTGTTGCATTGGTTAAATTTCACATGGTAATAAATGGCACGCTATGTTGCAACATGCCCAACAGTCTCCAACCCTAGGTGTACTTGGTGACAATTCACTTACTAAATATTTAACAAGGAATCTCTGCAAGGCCAGGATACACCTAGCTGAATCCTTGTAGCATTATGCAATAACTATGTTATATGTATATGGATTTGGAAATATGTTCAATTCTAATGGGTTGGTCTTGTAGTGGACTACATAATTTATCAGAGGACAATTGATGATCCTTCCTGATTTACAGTGTGGCTCGATTATTCATGTTATGGTTCACACTTCTCACAACTACATCGAGAATGATAAATCGTGTTACATTTTTAATATGAATGGGAATAGAATTTACGTATTTCATATTGAGATTAAAGCTTGAAAATAAGGCTGCCATAATTGCATAACCTCCAAGATTACAGAACTTTTGTAGATTTACTTGAAATTGACTCACTAAAAAGGGTGAAAAAATGAACCGTCTTTAAGGAAACTACTAAAAAAACCGCTGCCTAAGGAATCACTACTTCCACATCCAGATTATTCGTCCAAGTCACTTTAAAGGAAACATCTTGACTATATTTGCACTCTAGTATGTGGAAATTATTGATCATAGAATTTTAATAATATTTGGGGTAGCTGTCACAGAAAAGTTTGAGGACTTGGTTTCTACCATATACGTTAAAAATGAAGTTTCTAGTTTACCGTACTTATTTCCCACTATTTACAACCTACCACCTCAATGGAGTCATCTCAATCAGATGTCACTACAATACATACGTGTACTAACTTTCAAGTGAATATCTCAATTTGATGTTATCAATCCCATTAATAATAATGAAGCGGAGGTGGTAGAGTTTGAAAAATATTAGAAAGAAATCTGAGGCCTTGGTTTCTAGTATATACACCGAATCCCAAATTTCTGTAGTCTTACCAGCTTGCTTTACTTATTTTCCCCTATTTGCCCCTATTTAACCCCCAACCCTTCAACGGCATCATCTCAAATTATGATCTAGTTTCAGACGTCGTTATAATACATACGTGTACCAAATTTCAAATGAATATCTCAATTTTATTTTATCAACCCTTTTCATATTGGAGTAGGGGTGGTTGGGTTGAAAAATATTATAAGAAAATCTGACGCTGTGGCTTCTAGTACATACACCGAATTTCAAGTTCCTGTAGTCTTACCAACGTTTTACTTATATTCCTCTATTTACCCCAAATTAACCCCCAACCCTTCAACGGAATCATCTCAAAATATAAACTAATTCCAGACGTCGTTATAATACATACGTGTACGAAATTTCAAATGAATATCTCAACTTTATTTTGTCAACCCCATTAATGGGGTAGGGGTGGTGGGGGGGTTGAAAATATTATAAAAAATCTGAGGCCCTAACTTCTTGTACATACACCGAATTTCAAGTTTCTGCACTCATACCAGCTTGCTTTACTTTCCCCCTATTGACCCCTAAATAACCCCCAACCCTTCAACGGAATCATCTCAAAGTATAATCTAGTTCCAGATGTCGTTATAATTCATAGGTGTACCAAATTTCAAATGAATATCTCGATTTTATTTTATCAACCCTTTTAATAATGAAGTAGGGGTGGTGGGGGTTGAAAAATATTATAAATAATCTGAGACCTTGACTTCTAGTACATACACCGAATTTCAAGTTTCTGTAGTCTTACCAGCTTGCTTTACTTATTTTCCCCTATTTACCCCTATTTAACCCCCAACCCTTCAACGGAATTATCTCAAAATATAATCTAGTTCCAGATGTCGTTATAATACATACGTGTAGAAAATTTCAAATGAATATCTCAATTTTATTTTATCAACCCTTTTCAAATTGGAGTAGGGGTGGTGGGGGTAGAAAAATATTATTAAAAAATCTGACGCTTTGGCTTCTAGTACATACACCGAATTTCAAGTTTCTGTACTCTTACCAACTTGTTTTACTTATATTCCTCTATTTACCCCAAATTAACCCCCAACCCTTCAACGGAATCATCCCAAAATATAATCTAATTCTAGACATCGTTATAATACATACGTGTACGAAATTTCAAATGAATATCTCAACTTTATTTTATCAACCCCATTAATGGGGTAGGAGTGGTGGGGGGTTGAAAAATATTATAAAAAAATCTGAGGCCTTAACTTCTAGTACATACACCGAATTTCAAGTTTCTGTACTCTTACAAGCTTGCTTTACTTATTTCCCCCTATTTACCCCTATTTAACCCCCAACCCTTCACCGGATTTCCTCAAAAAACAATCCAGTTCCAGATCTCTTTATAATATATACGTGTACAAAATTTCAGGTCAATATCTTAAACCGTTCCGGAGACAGCGTGCGGACAAAAAAAGTTACAGACAGACAGACCGACAGACAGACCGACAGACAGAAAATTTTTTTTCGCTTAAATTTAAAATCTCGACGTTTCATGACATTCTAAACCCATTTCACGAATAAAAATTTTTGAAATTTTTTTTGCGATTACTATACTTCCAATCCACTACGTGGATGTGGAAGTAATTATGAAATGGAATTTCACCCTCGCGTCGTTCGATTAATTGAGCCTTATTACCTCTTATCGATTTTGAGGTCGGTGTGGCAGATGTCATAAACAAAATTGAGATCTTGGCTTCTGGTATATACAAGATGTCCTATGTTTCTGGACTCTTTCTAGCCTGCTTTACTTTTTACCCCTATTTTCCCTCAGATATCCCTATTTACACCCTAACTCTTCAACGGAATAAGATTGCAATATAATCTAGTTCCAGATCTCATAATATATACGTGTACTAAATTTCAAGTCAGTATAATAATAATAATAATAACAAACCACAGGAAGCACCACCCGCGCAGTAACATAGCGCGCCTGACGCTGCCTCGCGCAGAGGGAGGAAGGGAAATCAATGACATTCGCAGCCTGCACAACAGTCAGATCGAAGCTCTAAGAACATACTTCCATCAAAGAAAGCATGACTCCAGTCTTCTCGCAAGCATTTGTCTGGCCGACAATTCCTATACACCTCTTAACCTCAATAACACCGAACATCAGATAAACGAAATCTTCCAAACAAATTGGGAAAATATACAGGAGTCGAAATGTGTGGCTCTGCATGTAGACATCCGCATGATCTTGATTGCAATGAGGTCGACAAAAGTGCGTCGAACGCGTGGTTAAAATGCGGTAATCTATTTCCAGAGACAGAAGTATTTCTCCTCGCGATCCAGGACCAAGTAATTGATACTAGAAACTATCAAAAACGCATAATTAAAAACGCACACGTAACAGACGACAGATGTAGAAAATGCCACGAGAAGCCCGAGACCATTCAGCATATAGTGAGAGTATGCATAGACTTTCACAGATTGACTATCTTCATGGACACAACCAGGTAGCCAACATAATCCACCAAGAATATGTTTCATTCACCAAGACTTGGCTAACCATAGCAGTCTCGTAACTAAACAAGTACCATATTACAAATACACTCCAGAAACAGTATTGGAAAGTGCCAATTTCAAATTATACTACGATCGCACAATAACAACTGATAAGACCCGTACATTGCAATAGACCAGATATCACATTTTTGGATAAGAGACAAAAAACTGCATCTTCAATCGACATAGCTTGCCCTAATATGCACAATCTGCAAAGCACAATCGACGAGAAGATGCAGAAATATACGGAGCTAAAATGTGAAATAAAGCGGACCTGGAAGTTAGACAAGGTACAAATTTTGCCAGTAGTAATCTCTACCACAGGAATCATATCGTCAGGCCTACGAAATAACATCAATGCCCTAGGACTGGATTCAAATCTGTTCAATGTAATGCAGAAAGCCGTTATTCTGAACACCACACGCATCACCCGCAAATTCTTAGAGGATTGAAGATGTTTTGGCTCAGGCCCGCACTTACCAGCTTAAAAACGCTGAGAGAATTAAAATAATAATAATAACAATAATAATAATAAAATAACTGAGATGCTTGGATTGAACAATTTGGATCGTAAACTATACTATAATTTCGAACCGCCACCTGTAATTGAAGACGAGAATTATAAGATTTACTGGGACAAAACAGACCGAACAGTAAACCACAATAGACCCGACATTACTCTAGTCAATGAGAAAGATAAGCGAACACTGCGATCGACGTGTCAATTCCGAGTAACCACAACATGATAGAAAAATACCACGAGAAGATTCAGAAATACACAGAACTCAGAATGGAGGTCTAAAGGCATATGGAGCACGTTCAGATTGTTCCTTTGACTGTGTCGGCGATGGGGCCAATTTCTATTACTTTGAAAGACGAATTAACCAAATTACGTTTACCAAAAAATATGTATGAGACAATTCAATATTCTGTAGTTCTGGATGCTGTACACATTATGCGATCTCTCTGCAGCAGGTGATGACAACAGTAGTGGTCTTGATATAATTCTTGTCCGGCCAGTGCCAGGTACCTTTTCCTATTAAGGAGACAATGATCTTTATTAAAAAAAAGGAATAAAATTTCTTAACCTACAGTTGAAGTTTAGCTCAACAGCTGTTCCACCACTTATAGACTTAAAAACACGAGTATAAGATACTTGTTCTGGTAGATACTTATATAAAACTAATAGAATTCTTTCAAGCACAAAAGAAAAATAATAATTATAAAATGCGACTAAGAATAACACAGGTTTACAGAAAAAAAAAATGTCCGACCAGTGAGAATCCATTACCATACCCCGAAGGTCTTCGACGTGCTAAACACGATGTCGTAGTGCGTTTTGCGCCATCACGTCAGGATTTTGATAAAACTTAACCTAAATATACTAAAAATACAAAATTTCAGAACTTTGCGATTTTTTACTCGAAAAAGGAGTTTAGACAAAAATTTCAAAATACAAAAAGAGTTTGAAATCATCCTGGGAATATTCTCAATTTTTTTCGGAATTGCCCAATGCCCTTTTTGATGCACTTGAAAACTCCAAAATGCTCTTTTCTGCAAAGGACTTTGGATAATTCCGAAAAAATCTTATTTTTCGAGTAAAGAGTCTTCTTTTTCGAGTAAAAAAATTGCAAGATCTAAAATTTTGATTTTTCCTCACCGGATATCTGAAAAAATGGCTATTTCAGAAAAAATGTTTCGAACAAAAGTAGCTTATTTTTAGTCAGACAATCCGAATTTACAATAAAATTCAGGCCAAAATGTTGAGTAAATTAATTTGTGCATGAGTGAAGGCGAAAAAGGCATTTTTAGCACTTTTAGGTTAAGTTTTCTCGAAATGCTGACGTGATGGCGCAAAACGGACTGCGGGATTGTGTTCAGCACGTCAAAAACCTTCTGGGTACGGGAATGGAATTCCATTGGTCGGACATTTTTTTTTTTTGTAAACCTGTGTAATTTATTGACGTCGAATTATACATATACACAGAGCAAATTGTGTAAATAAGCAATTAATTGATTGATTTTTTATTTTTGGAGGTAGGTATCTATGTGCATATTGTGCATGTCAAATTTGGCTTTACCCGTGAAAGAAATATTTTCAATCTCTCTGTTTCACCATCGTCTGCTAAATTTTATAAGAAAACTAAATATTTTACCACTACATCCAATGGTTCTCGTTCAAGAAAATCACCATCGTTAGCATTGTTCACCTTTTAGAATAAACTAAGTGCAGTGCCCCCCCTGGAATCTGGAAAAGTACTTGTAAAATATCTATAGTGTATTTTGTTCACGAACAAGGAAGAAAATATAGGTTTTTAATTTTATCAAAAAAACTTCATTTTTTATAAAGTTACATCATTTTGAAATTTTATAAATTAAATATCAGTGTAAAATAAAATTTCAAAATAATGTAACTTTCTAAGAAATGAAGATTTTTTGATAAAATTAAAAATCTGTTCTTATATTTTTTCCTTGTTCGTGAAAAAAAAACCACTAGATATTTTACAAGTACTTTTCCAGATTCCAGGGGGGGAGGCGTCGGTCGGCGTTGAGAAGTAAAAATGCAGAAATATGGATCCAGGTATCAAAATTTATCAAATATACTTATTTTGCAAAAACGAGGCTAGGCGTCGGTCGGCGTCGAGACGTAAAAATGCAAGAACATAAATTTAGATATCAAAATTTATTAAATACACAAGTTTTCCAAAAACGAGACTAGACGTCGGTCAGCGTCGAGACGTAAAAATGCAAGAATATGAATCTAAGTATCAAAATTTATTAAGTACACAAGTTTTACAAAAACGGCCCTGGCATCAATCGGCGTTGAGACGCATTAAAAGAAATCTGAGGCCTTGGTTGGTTCGAATCCTGGCTAGATTATGGATGCTTATTGCCGTTTTTAATGTGTTGACGAATCGGTAGTAGTGTTGTGTTGATATCTATGTATATGTGTCCTGATTGAGTGGTGGAATAGTTATGGCTAAACTCCGCCAGAACGTTAACATAAACGTTAACGTAAAACCGTAGATCTACAGAAAAAACAGTAGGGTTCGTAACACTGATCTGCTGACTCATAGTTAGTGCACTTTAGCCCCGGTTTTTTGCTTCTCAGTTCAGGTAACACGTCATGTTAACGTCACGGGGGCAAAAATTCTTTATTGTGCAACATAATTCTGAACTAGTTTTTATGTTGAAATATGACCTGCTTATCACATTTTTTCGCGTAAACTTTTTACCTAGTAGAAAGATGTTTTGTACACTTTGCGCTCTCCACCCTTATATGATACAAATATGATATATTCCCATTGCTTTGTAAGAATTGCTGTAAGAAGACTACTAAAAGTCGGCCCTGGTTATTTCGTCCGTGATCGTCTTTGTCAGTCAATTTCAGCGCAACAAAGAAACACCGACAATCAATTCTTCGTAATAATCCAGAGGAATCACGATTACATGGGATCAAAGCCAGCTGAATATAAAATATAGGTTAGAGGTGCGGTCGTGAGGAATATTTTTGTAAAGTAAATTGGGATCAAATACAGTATCAAATAATACTCTATAATAATGCAACAGTGTATTGTCCAATTCATATATTTTTACTTGACGTTAGTCAAGACAAATTTCTGTAATTTGTAACTTTTGCAAAGTTTTAGAAATTCTACAACTTGATCGAGTATATTATTCAATTTACACCAAAATTCCCTTTCATTAACATGAATTTATTATTTATTTAGGGACTTTTAACTACAGCAAATTTTTCCTGTGTGACCCAGTATAGTTTTGAGTTCCTAGATGAACATGTTCTCAAATAGATGTTACGTTTCTCCAGAGTTTTGACATACTTAATCACCAGTTATTACTGGCAAAGTTTAAAGAAATTAGCCTCACATGTTCTTTACTTTTATATTATTCATGATATATGTTATTTTTGGCTCTTTACCTTTCATGCACCTAATATGCAGTATTTAATATGATGATGATAATTAGGTGTATAATGATGATGATGATGATGATTAGGTATACGGCAGTTATTTCCTGAATATCCAAAATAATATTTTACTAAAATAATAAAAGCAGTATTAAAAAAGATAAAATTATTTATAACTAATTTAATAAATAAAATTCAATGCATTCTTCTCAATGGATTCTAGTCAACTTAAATTAGTGCCAGCTTGTGAGTTCCACAAGGGTCCATTTTGGGAGCTTGTTTTTGGTCATATTTGTTAATGACTTGGCAGACTAATTTGAATTTAAAACTTCAAACTGGTCCTAATAAAATAAAAATTGATGCGTAGTAAATGTATTACTCTTGATGTAATATATTGTTTTCCTCTACAAACCTCACTAATTGTTTTTTACCGTTGATAAACTAGTCATATTTCAAACACTGATAACGTTTGATTAACTCGGCGAAGTGTTTTAAAAAGGTACCATTTTTACATTCTTATAATCACAACTACAGAGTTTTGTCTGCTAAACTTTATCGAAATAAATGAATATGCTATGGCTACTCATCAAAAATGTTGGCCTTGTCAGCCTACGACGATTACCAGTCAAGCAGACAAACTATAACATTTATTTTCGTGATCTAAAGTGAAATTATTTTGTTAAAGCGAAGTCGCCAATAAAATATTAGACAAAAAGAAATGCAAACCTCACCTTCTTCCATATCCATACGTATACAATCAAAGAAAATGTACTTAGGTTAGCCTTTAAAATCACAGAAGCGCACTCCAACATAAATTTTTTTAAACATGTCTTAATCAGACAAAGAAAGTAAATTTTGAGTATTTTGATAACTGTGCTATTCTTAAGTTTGCAGCTCAAAAACGAATAAAAAAATATTGTGAGCATAGATTGAAAACAAACGGAGTTATAACACTTTTATTAATAACATGTGCACAAGAAATCAAAATAATTAAAATTTTAACCAAAAATGCCCTGGTATTTAATGAACCAATAATAAAAATAATTATGGAAAATTACAAGCTAGAAATCTTAATCCCTGTGATTCATTAACTGTCCTTTCAGAAATTATCCTTGTTTAATTCGTATGCACGATGAGATAAATTATACACATTGAATCAGTACAAGTGACGCGTTAAGAAAAGTGACGCGTTAAGAAAATAGGCGGGCCTGAAGTCTTCGAGTGAAATACACATTTAAGGAAGTGAGATATGGATATTATTATTATTATTATATATCTTTCTGTGATATTCTGTTATTGTAGCGCGGATTTCGCCTATACAAAATAATTTTACTTTACACAACAAAAAAACGTGAAAATCCGAAGACATCTCGAAGAGTTATTGGTTCACGATACTTCTCTTAGTAGGGCGATGGGAATTAATAGGTAAATAAAATTTCTTTAAAGATATTCTTATTTGATTTGAAAAGTTGGATTTTGAAAACTATTATAAAAACATTGTGAAGGAACAATAGACTTGTATTATTGTTATTATTATTTATGATAATATATCAGTTGCTTGAAAAATAAAATTGGTTTCACAAAGTAGCACACGTCGTGCATCGTCGCTCGCGCGAAATTAATTAAATAATTGCTTATAGCAATAAACTACAAGGCTGAAAGTACCTACCACTTAATAATACTTACTGTTAGACACAGACGAGTCTTTTTTAAAAGCTTTTATTTAACTTGCATTGTCCGTATGTTAGTGTATTAGCGTATGTTTATGTCGAATCTCAAAATTTCGACTAGTTCTAATTAAGCTAGGGCTTTGAAATTTTGCACACGTGTATAAGTCAGGTGACAATGCAATATAGTATATGTAATATCGTTCTAAATCCAATATGGTGGACATCTAAAATGGCGGATCACCTTGTTCTTCACAACCCCCTTGATGTAGGTACCAAATGAAAGGATTTGGCGAGTAAAATACGATAAACTTGTTTAAAAGTGAATTATTTATTACTTTTTTGCTTATAGTAATGAAACATATTCTTTATAGGATTTTGCAAACAGCGGAAAGAAAAACTATCTATGAGAACTAAAAGAAAAACTATATGTAAAAATATTAATGAAACCTTTGCATTCTTTCGATAACCTGACTTGTGGTTATGCTAACAAGTAAATATTGTTATTTGCCATTCTCATTATAACACTAGCATCCAACATAGTCCCCTACTACTAGGCAGATTAAACTAGTATCTACATGATCCCCTACGATATGTAAATTCAGTTAAAAATGAGAACAAAGGCCTGCAATTAATTTATTTACCTATAAAGAATACGTTTCATTACTATAAGCAAACAAATAATAAATAATTCACTTTTAAACATGCATAGAGTATATAGGCTCCAATACTAGTTACCTAATGGATAGGTGAAGATCTGTTGTTTTTCATCAGTCAATGTCAAATATAAATATTTCATACTTATTCATGGATATGACCTTGGTTTTGCATGGAACATCGTTATAAGTGGCTTTGGGCTTTTCTGATGAGTCCAGAGTCAGGACGAAAAACGTTTCAAAGGCTAAGTATTTCCAAGAAACTGAAGGTTTTATGAAAATTTAATTCATTAGAATGAAAAAATTTTTAAAGACAAGGTAGGTAAATAAATTAATTTCAGGCCTTTGTTCTCATTTTTAACTGAATTTACATATCGTAGGGGATCATGTAGATACTAGTTTAATCTGCCTAGTCGTAGGGGACTATGTTGGATGCTAGTGTTATAATGAGAATGGCAAATAAGAATTTTTACTTGTTAGCATAACCAGAAGTTAAGTTATCGAAAGAATGCAAGGGTTTCATTAATGTTTTTACATATAGTTTTTCTTTTAGTTCTCAGAGATAGTTTTTCTTTCCACTGTTTGCAAAATCCTATAAAGAATATGTTTCATTATTATAAACTTAATCCAATATGATGGATGCACTAGGATGACGAATGACCTTTGCCTTCACAACTTCTTGAAATGGGTATCGAATAAAACGATTTTGTTTCTGTTTGTTTGTAAAACATGTAGGTGAAGACTAAAAAGTAGGAAATAAAATATATAAAAAGGATATTTAAAAAAAGCTTTATTTACAAAATGTACTAAAGAGTAATTTTTTTTTTAATTCATACATCTGGAAAGTAATAGTTTTGGGGACGGCCATATAACACTATTGCACAGTTACTTTACTCAATTGACTGCTCCCAAAGCGTTTGGTTTCCAGATCTATGTATTATAAAAAAATTCACACATTTCGCAATCTTTGCAACCGTCGCTACATTGGAAATGATAACACCATACATGAAACATAAACTTATTCCGGACTCGGCTTCGCCTCGTCCGGAAACAACTAGGATCCGTCCCAAAAAACATGATAGTAGGTACTTGTTAAACAAAAATAACTATTATTTCGCTATTTGTCAAACTTTGTGAATCCATGGCCACTACGATTGGCGCCGACCACAACCGCATTATAACTTCATGATTTCCGCGCATACTCACACTGTGCACACTTGCTCAGTATTACGTCATATGATCTCGACTCTCCCATGGCGGCGGCCTTGGTTAAAACTCGTAACTTTGACCCCATATACGAACATTAACATTTCCAATGTTCTTTGTCTTTGGCGCTAATACTGCCTGCGGCGCTGATAGTTATTAACAATTAGATAGCAAAATAAAAATCAACCTAACGAACCTAACCACCTACCCATCCCATGAAAAATTGAAATCATTATAAGAAAGAGAAGGAAAGCATTATTTCTGCCGTCAAATCAAACCTGAATTTGTAAAAAAATTAATTATTCGTTACAAAATAAAAATAAAAATTCGTGCCCAGGAGTTAACAAACAGCACTATAGCACGGAAGAAATAGTTGAACAGGCGGTACAATATCTATCGGTGCTGACGGACTACACCGCATCGCTTCCCACATAGTAACAGGCTCTCGCTCGGTATTACGTCATCTGACCTTGATACTTTCATGTCGACGGCTTTGGAAAAAACTCTTTGTTTTGTCCTATACTCGAACATTAACATTTCCAATGTTAAAATATTTTTTACTTTTTAGTAGGTACATTTTTTAAATAAAGGCTCTTTTAAATATTTTTCTATATGTTTTTTGGAGTTCTGCTTGAAATCGTCGCTATATATATTGTGTGCAATAGGGAAAATGTAGTTTTCAAAAATGTACGAAAGAATTTACAAGTTAACAAATGCTTAAAAAATATATATTAATTGACACAAATTGTGAGATAGCCCTACAAAATTACATTATTAGATGAAATGATAAGTTAACCGTCGCGTCGCGTAGCCGCAAGGTGAAGAGATCCTGGGTAATAGAATCTTTACCATTTGAGCGTATTTCCATCTGTATGGTAACATTCAGTTTCAACTGTTTGTACATATTTTATGGTTGACACATACTGCAACAAGAAAAGCACTTTAGGATTTGATTTCATTGGAAATGTTAGTCATTCAGGTTTTCGGGACCGTTGACATTTATTTCGCATAGGTTGCCGAAGTTGATTCATATCCATTGGCGTGCTAAATTAAAGTTTTTAGAGAAGCAGGGAACACACGTTTGTAGGTTCATTAATCATAGCAAAATGTTCCCCAGTTGTGATAATTTTAGATTTTGCAAAAATTTGAGAATTGATGCTTATTTTAACGTTTAATTTTTTACTATTAGGGATAAACTTTTAGTAATATCTTTTCTACTGCTCGACTTTTATTATTAAGTTACGATGATCTGTAGTGAGTTTTATTTCTCTTTCATCTGGATCATCGACAGCTTTTAAATGTGTAATAATTTCTAAATTTTTTAAGAAATTGTCACTTGTACTTCCCAGTTGGATGAACACTATGTAAAAAATCGGCATTTATACTAAATCCTAAATCTCATATTAGAAGAAACAAATTAACCTAGTGATTTATTTATTTAGTATTATTAATGGTATTTCTTTTGCCCCAAATATTATACAATTGATGTCCTCATTTGGTCCTTCGCTGTCCCAATCTTTGTCTAGGAGCGGGCTGGAACCTTTGATGTGACGCTGTATAAATTTAATATTTTTTATAATTTAAAATGATAAATTATCAAAAGCGGCCATTATGATGTTTTCTGCGTTTATGTCAGCGCTGTGACGCTACGCTTACGTGTTAGGCTTGCGACCACGGAGTTCTGGATTAAAATCCTGGACGGAGTATGGGTGTCTGTCTAGTAGCGTTTTTAATGCATTACCGAGACAATAACAGTGGGCTAAAGCACTGTTGAGTGACACAACATGTCTAGTCGCTGTTATCTCTCCTGAATTCGAGTCTCAGCTGCGGCAGATGACAATGACGCAAGGAATGGCTGTTGTGTTGACGTCTATGTGTACGTGTCCTAGTTGATTCGTGGAATAGCTATGGATGAACTCTGCCAGGACATTAATTTGAATAAGGCGTTGAAAAAATATACCGCATGTGATTTTTAACTGTAACATTTGATATAGTTGAATCATTGTTTCAGTACCTTACAAGATTTTTTTAAAATTCGTATTTTGGGGTCCTAAACTCAATAGATACTGTAAACTATTCTTTGATGGTACTGTAGAGAAATCACGATATCGCCCATCGCTATTTACATAAATTCAGTTACCCAAGAGATGATCATACATAATGATAATGTGATAATTAGTGGAAAAAGATGGCTGACACACATTGGCATACGCTAAACCAATGACGGCAGTTTCCAAATTTTCATGTCTTATTCTGAACAACTTTCAAAATGTACATCCTTCTGTCTGTCCGTTTGTCTGTCTGTCCATCCGTCCGTCCCTCGGTCACGTTTCTTGTAAGCACGATAACTTACGAACGAATAGTCTGATTGTATTGAAATTTGGACACTAAGTTAGTGTTAGCTAAGGGAAGGACCCTATTTTTAAAGAAAATCGATTATTAAATAAAAAAGTTGTTAATTATTTAAATTTATATAAATATTTTGTTTTGTACTTAAAAAGTGTCTAAAACTACTATTATTTACAAAAAACTGCGAAGAGTACCCTGTAGAATGTGCAACAATATATAAAAAGTGTAGTAAATCGACGAAGAGTATAATGTCTTAGCTCGATCTATAAATATTCGACATCCTACATATGTTATATTGTCTAGATTTTGCACTAGTCTAGTTCTGTAAATAATAAAGTTAATGGATCGTTTAATATGCGAAGGTGTTAAATCGATTCAGTTAATTCATAGTCGCAAAGGTGTTGAATTTTGACATTTTGTAGAAATGAGCTGTGCATTGACTAATATGGATTGTTTTATAAAATTTTTAATCCTCTGCAGACATGACTTAGTTAGTAGAGATGGGCGGTCCGGCTCCTTTAGTGGATTCGGTCCGTTTGGATCCGTTCCGCTTGTGGACCCGTTCAACTGGATTCGTTCGATTGGATCCACTTCAAAATTTCCTCATCGTGATATGTGACTGTAATGTGATTGTGACTCACTGAATAGTCTTATTATTAATTATTGTATATTATACTACCTCGACGATAAGTCATATTATAATAAAATAATTTTGCAGTAATACGAATGGGTTTGGACAAATAGTAAATAAAATCTTGAAATCACGGCACAGGCACCTAAGTATTAAGTGTGCAAGTGGGGTATTTACTATTTATGGAGCGACGACAGTCAACTCAAACTTCATAAAAACTATCCAAGCAGTCAGTCACAGTCCAGGGTCAGGAGTTCAGCTCAGAACAGTACCAGGACTTACATACCATAACAGATCAATGGACCGGACCGCGGACCCGGTTGGATCGACATCGTGGATTCGGTCCGACCCGTTCCACCTTCGGATTCGTTCACTTGGAACGGGTCTGCTCGGATCGCCCATCTCTAATAGTTAGCGAAATGCAGTTCAAGCCTGATGTCCACCGTTTTGGTGTTAGTAGAAAATCCATAATTCTATACAAACTGAATAAATAATAATTCAAAAGACTCAAATCTAAATGATTCATTAATATTGCAAAATACCAAAATGTGTTCGTCACAGGCATCTTCTTGTTTTCAAAGAAAATATAAGAATTGTAAGAAACAGTGACATGCCTTTAGTTCACGTCTAACAACTTACTTTTTTTAAACTAATATTTGCTTTATTCTTAGAATAAAAATAAACGGTTTAGTCTAATATAAATTTTTAACATTCCATAGTATATTGCCTAACTCGATTAATGTAATGAACATAAAATTATATAATTTGCCGCTTTCTGGAATTTACACCACACGATATTGGAATAAATAGGAAAGTAATGTATAAAGCAATATTTTCGATTTTTAAATTATTTTATTCCGGAAACTGTTTGAAGTATGAACTAGTTTCCACACACTTGTTCGCACACTTTTTTGAGGTCTACCTAAATTACTATGTTACTCGACGCTCCACCTAATTTAGTGAAATGAACCTTTAATGGTTCAAAGATTTGTCTTGGATAATAAATCAATTTAAGTAATTTTCCTTGTTGATCTAAAATTTTTATGTACCTGTCTGGTCGATTTTGCACAAATATGGCGGTATGTCTATTGTATGATCTTGTGCAACTGACTAATTCTAATTGTTGACCAATGACTATAAAGTGTATGTACTATTAAATTGAACTGTTTTGCAACTTTCATTTTCTGCACGTTTATTACTTTTTTGTCATTTACGCCTTTCAACATGAGGTTTGCTTTATATGCGTAGTATGCCAGAAAGGTAGAATTTAAAAAATGCCTAAAAATGTTGAAGAAAAACAAGGCAATACGCTATGGTAGCCGCTTCAGCGTTCATGTATTAATCTTTTCTGTACTTGATGCCTAAATATAGAATATCTTTTACCACGATGGTATCGAGAGCAAGAAGAAACATATACGTAGAAATTCGCGCTATCAAGCTTCTGTGATCTTCCTCCTTAATTATTAACATTTTTGGCCAGTCACTTCATTTTGATTTTTTAAATTTTTGGCATCAGATGTGGTATCAG
Organism: Stenurella melanura; assembly: GCA_963583905.1. Lineage (NCBI taxonomy): Eukaryota > Metazoa > Arthropoda > Insecta > Coleoptera > Cerambycidae > Stenurella > Stenurella melanura. The sequence continues at coordinate 52,904,162 of OY757316.1, read as the reverse complement.
CTACTCCTAAAATACCGAACTACCAATTTTAATACAATTCCACCGAAAATAATCACTAGTGAAATCGCCAAATTCCCTAATGGAAAAAACTTTGTCTCATCTTGTACTAGACATCGCTTGATAAAACTAATTTGGAACACCTTTCCTATCCAAGCCTCTTTAAACGAAAACATTTTGCATTCCAGTATATGAAAATAATTGCTCTTAGAATTTTAATCATACAATATTTGAAATCGTTTGCCCCAAAAACCCATAAGACGTTGAATGGGGGTGGGAGTGGTAATGGGGGTGGCTGATGCCAAACATTTGTATTAAGAAATTTCTCGTACACACTAAATTACAATTTTATTTTGTTAGCCCCTTTAATAATGGGATGCGGGTAGTGACGGGGGTGGTAATCATAAAAAATTTGAGACCTTCACTTCTAGTTCATACACCAACTCCCAAGTTTCTTGACTCTTACTAGCTTGCTATGGTTATTTACCTCTATTTACCTACCTCCCTACCCTTCAACGGAATAGACTCAAAATGTAATCTTGTTTCAGATCTCGTTATAATAAATCCGTGTACCAAAGTTCAAGTGAATATCTTAATTTTATTTTGGTATCCCATTTATTAATGGAGTGGGGGTGGCAGATGTCATAAAAATCATAAAATCTAGAAATTTGGTAGATATTGGAAGCCAAATCCTTGAGTTCTAGTGTATACACCAAATTCCAGGTTCCTTGCTGTACTTATTTACTTCTATTCAGTAATTACCTCCCAACCCTTAAACCGAACAAGCTCGAAATTTGACTTAATTCCAGATCTCATTATAATACATACGTGTACCAAATTTCAGGTCAGTATCTCAAGCCAGGAGACTGACAGACAGACTGACCGACCGATCGACAGACAGAATTTTATTCGCTCAAATTTATGATCTCGACGTTTCGTGACATAAACCGATTTATCAAACAAAATTCATTTCCTTACGATTATAGTACTTCCACTACTACTAAGTGGATGCACAGGTAGTAGGTATCCTCTATCTTTTCATTATGGACCAAATGGACCCAAATATATACTAATTGGAAAATGGCTTCTTATGACATTCTTTGTCAATTATAGATCATTTTACTGATTACGTGTAGTATCCACAAGCCACTCATTAGTTATAATATAAAAAAAAAACATTTAATTTACTTAATTTCTTTTATTCATACCTTCTTGCTTTGTTTTCTGCCTACAAAAAAACAATTTCCGAAATAATTAACAATCTGATGTACTTGAAAAACAAAATAAATTATTAAGTGGTCACGGTTTTCAAACACCAAGTTTTAACAAACGACAATCGGCAATTATGGTTTTAAGACTTTTAAAATGACCCTGCAGCGATAATGATTATATCTGCTTATGCAATTTTCTTTGTTTGATGATACATTGTTGTCTGTATATAGGGTGTATGCAAGATTTAGGATTATCGAAACGTCGGAATGTATTTAGATATCTATTTTCTTAGATATTTTTCCATAGAAAAGAATCTGTAAAGATATTTACACAGAACTTCCCTCTTTATTCATACAAGACGGTCACTCTAACTAGTTAGCTAATAGATAGGTGAAGATCTTTTGTTTTTATCAGTCAATGTCAAATATAATTATGTCACACTTATTCATAGAAATTGTCTTGGTTTTGTATGAACCATCTTTATGAGTGGCTTCATGTCTTTCTGATGAGCTCCAGAATAAGGGCGAAAAACGTTTCAAAGGCTAAGCATTTCCAAGAAACAGAATGATAGATTTCATGAAAATGTAATCCATTAGAATGAAATTTTTTTTAAGACAAGGTAGATAAATAAATTCATTTTAGGCCTTTGTTCTCATTTTTAACTGAATCTTCATGATCGTAGGGGGTTATGTAGATACTAGTTTAATCTGCATATACAATACAAATCTGCCAAGTTTCAAGAATTCCAAGATTTTTACAGGGTAAGCCCCTTTTAACGTGTCCATAGAGTGGGTTTATAATACGACTTGCAATAAATCTATGTTTTTATAGTTGAGGAAATACATATAGTAGAATGGAGGCGCAAGGAGGGCACCGGTGGTCTTTGTCGGTCGCCTTTATAGGTTTTAGCTGAAAATATTTAAATCTAAAGATTTCGTCTTCGGAGTCATAGCCTTCTATAATAAAAATGGTACAACCAAGCTTCTCGTTGAACCTGCAAATTAATAATGATACTTTTTTAGAATTAAATCAATATTATAGTTGTCTCCATTTGTTTAATGGATACAGAAACGGCAATAAAAACCAGCCATTCAAATATCAAAGGCAGTGCTGTTATAAGTCGACAAGGTACTATAGAGCCGTATTTCAATTTTTTTCGGATTACAGTGAACAAAATATTATACTTGAGGTTTTAAAATCCTATTTTTGGTAGAACCTCTATGACGCCTTTGATAAATTTAAAAATCTTACCCTGTTTTGCGTCAAAATTGGATATCTTACGCATTGGTGGACACATTGCCCGTCCTTCGCGATACTGATAGATACATTTATTCAAAGTACGGATCTGCTTATTTGTTCCCTGGGTATGGCGTTCTAGTTAGGGATGATTTGCTCAACTGAATTGCAGGAGTTAGGAATTTTAATTAAAAGAGGCTTTTTTCCGATTATTTCTTATTTTAATTATGCCAGAACGTACTATACATGAGAACTATGTTGTTCTGTGTATTAATTAATACATAGTAATTAAGTAATTGAGATAATGCATTAATTAAATTTATACATAAATCTTAAATAAGCCTCTAGTCGAAGCACTACCCTGTAGATATTTACAAAGTGACTAAGGTTAACACTTTTAAAACATTGCGAACGCGTCTATGAAAAGTATCTTGGATGTCGTTCAAAATTGTTTCATACTATTTTAGAATGTCGGGAGGATTGCAACTTTGCCTTTGTTTCGTAACTTTCTTACTCTCACTATAGATTGTATGTCTTCACGTTGCTCATTAGTTAATTCACTCTCACTTAATTGTAAAAGTGCGCGATTTGGTGAACGTTACTGTTACGTTATTTATATGTCTTGCTTTTTTTCTTTCTGCTTTTAAGTAATGTTTTCAAAAATTGTAAGAGTAGAAATATTATTGTGCTTGGTTAAATATTATCGATTAAAATAATTTCCACGCATCGCTTTTATTTTATAATTCCTCTTGCATTACGAACCAAAAGTTCTTCTACGACATAAGTCTAAAATAAATTTCGAGGCTCCGGAATTTTATTTTTATGGAAAATGTTCGGTTTATGTAGAATTTTCAAGGCACTTGGAATTTTTGTAATTCTGTGAAACTTTATACTCTGCAGATTTTTCGTACGAGGAATTCATTTTTGATATTTATTTTTACCTGAGGCGTCCGATGGGGGGGCGCTATCGAACTTTGTTTTCTTCAAAAACACACAAATTTTTCTTTATTTTCTTACTTCATTTATTCATTTATTTATATTCTCTTTGAGCTTTGAGCCGAAAGAAGTTCACTGGAATGGAGATCAAAAAAGATTTTCAAGGAAATCTTTGAATTTAAAAAACAAATTAACTTATATTTAAATATATTACATCGTTATTTTCGTAAGTATCGGCAAAAAATAATAAATTGTCATTGTCAAAGAAAATTTAAATAAATAAATGAGTGAATGACATAAGAAAATAAGTAAAACTTTGTTTGAATAAAATTAACACTGAAAACTGCAAAAGAAAAGAAAAAAATTGTTCGATATCGCCCTCTATCGGACACCTCAGGTAAAAATAAATATCAAAAATGAATTCTTCGTACGAAAAAAAATCCTAGTACCAGCTTTCACAGAAAAATAATTACAAAAATTCCCAAGTGCCTTGAAAATTCTAATAAACCGAATATTTTCCATTAAACTGAAATGTCGGAGCCTCAAAATTCATGTTAGACCTATGTCGTAGAAGAACTTTTTGTTCGTAATGACAAGAGGAATGATAATTTCGACGGCGCGGTATCGGTTGCCGAATTGCCCCAGCTTAATAAATCTGTCGAAAAAAGTGTGTTTAGCACATCGAAGCTTTTATACCTACTTATCTATCTCTACGGCTACCTTATTTTTGATGCTTGGAATGATAGTAATTCCTCTGACTTACATATACCATTGTGTTTGGTAAAGCGTTGACGACCCTGAACAGAGAAGTCAGTTGACATCTATATGACCAAACGTACCTATGAAAAGTTCTTTCGATTTTTTCTATAATGTCGATTTTGTACTATTTTTAATCGCCATTTCTCATCATTTATATAAGTATTACGCACTTAGCTTGACTTTTGATAATTTGATTTTTTTTTCTCATCCGAAATAAATAAACTTCAACAAAAAAAACTTTGTTAGCTGGATAAAAGTAAAATACATTTATAAGAAAAAAACTATAGTGGTAATTTATGGCACTGAATTTAAAGGTCGAATAAAAATGTTTTAAAAAGTTGTCGTACAATTATTTTTAAAACTTCACTATATTATCCTCTTTATCTGATAATATCATATCTACCATCAAGGTTTATCAGTTATTAAAAAAAGACAAAACAGTGTCAACTGGCAATAATTTTTCATTTAATTTAAACTTACATACGTATGTGAGGTTCTTCAACGAAAACAAGACTATCATCTCAATAGTTTATTTGAAAAGCCACATAATTATTATTTTTATGTTCGAAATGGGGTACATTACCTCTAATGCATTTCCTTGATCATGTTCATATATCCACCACACTCGTCTAGTCTTATTTCTGTTGGTATTTGTAGGGCAACCTGTCCTCTTTTTGCTGTCATTTGAGCACGGCTGTGACATCTCAGTTTAGACAAGTTCCTTCATCGTAACTCATACATAAAAGTTAATTGGTATCAGTTCTGGGGACACTGAGAGCCAAAGAAACGTGCGCAAGAAAATTGAATATGCATGATTTTTCAACTAAAACAAGGCTATCAGTTCAAAAACTAGCACACCGCAACAACGGTCGTCATTTTTCTAGCAAAGAGCCAGTCATAATAAAAGAACTTGTCTAGACTTTAAGAATTCACAGCCGTGAACAACTGGTAGCAAAAAATAGAGCTAGCTGCCCTACAATTACGAACAAAGCTAAGGCTACAGACCACTATGGTTGAAATAAGAAAACAAACACGTGAACTCATCAGAAATAGTAGATCTCATTTAAAACAAAAAATAATAATCTTGTTACCTTTTATATAAAGCTATGTAAATAGTAGCTTTGTTTTTGTTCAAAAACCGCTTAGATTAAATGAAAAACCATTGCCAATTAATATTCTTGTATTTCTTTAGCAACTGGTAAACCTTGATGGTATGTATCATAATACCATAAACAGATGATAAAATGGAAAAGGTTTCAAAAGAATTGTAACAATAAGACGACGTTTTATTAGACTCTCAAATTAGAGGCCGTTAATTACCATTATAAATATATTTTTATTCTTTTGTAGCTAATAGAAACTTAATTTTTTATTATGTTGAAAGTTTACATATTTGATTTATTTGATAACAAAAAAATATGTATTTCAGATCATCAAAAGTCAAATTAAGTACGTAATATTTACATAAATGATGAAAAAATGGAGATTTAAAAAGTACCAAATCAACATTATAGAAGAATCATAGCATTTGTCACATAGGTATGTTTGGTCATGTAGATGCCAAATGACCTGCTCTTTTTCCCTGTTTACGCTCGACATCGCTTTACCGAATACTTACCGGAAATAAATTCCATCCGCCTATTATTTTGATGAAACTAGTCCTTGAACCGATTTTTGGCCAATTTTAAATAAATTCTTAGAGATTATTAAAATTTTAAACAAATGTGTCACAGAAGAGAAAACATATGGCTTTTTTAAAATTATGTTAATAATACCCTATGGAATATTTAGGTAGTAGGGCAACTATTCTAACAAGCTTCATATTCAAGCCACATCTGCTTTCAGTATTCTCTTTTTGAAATCATCATAATATCAGTCTCTCGTAGGAGGTAGAAATTTTCAAATAGAATCCTGTCAATTTTACACTGTAAAATAAACTATCTAGGGCAGAAATATAACATATTTTTGCCCAGCATGTTCCAAGCGGAATTTAAGTCTGGGCTGAGCGCTGGCCAAATCAGTACTGTGAAATTGTCAGCGTTATATTCGAAAATGTGCGTCTCCTAAGGGAAGACAGGGGATGATGATTCAAAAAAGAGAATGCTGAGAATATAGCTTAAATATGAAGCATGTTGGAACATGACCATGCTCTATAAATACCCCACAGGATATTTTTAACTTAGTGAAGAAACAGCCTATGTCTTTACTGCTATAATGATCTTTATGAGTTTATATGCTTAAGAAATTGTTAAAATCGATGGACAGGATGAAAATATGTTCAAACTTCATCAATATTATGGGTGGATCAAATTACTTGTCGGTGAGTGTACTTGCCTCTTGCATAGGGTTTCTTCAACTTACCATTTGGTCTAGAAACCCATGTGCAAGAGGACAGTTTTATCCCTTACCAATTTTAGGAAGTATTTTTTTGGATTTGCCTATCCATTCCGGTTTCAGATTCCATGTTGTGTTGGGTCACTAAAAGTGATGAAATAAAATTTCTCCATCGTTCTTGAACCTCTTATTACCTAATATCAATTTTTAGGTCGGGTAAAAATTCGTTCGATTTTGTTATATTTTCATTTCTACAGGACCTCAAAATCGATATTAGGCAATAAGTTGAATTAGCCAAACGACGGTGCAATATTATTTCATCATTTTTAGTGGCCATGTTTTAAAAGTCATTCAATCTTTTTAAAAAAATCACCCTTTCTTTTGCCCCTCTTAGTGACCCAATTCCATGTAAAACTACAGAAATTACGCAATTCTCGCCATAGTGAATCATTAACTTTTGATGTCAGATTCAGTATCAGCTACAACAAAATTCTCTATTTAACTCTAACCGGCGATTACGTCGCAACACATATTCTCGAATAGATACTTTCTATTCCGACGTTTGCTCTTCTTATACATTATACAAGTCATAGCTCGATAAAAATGATACTGATCCACCGCCGAGTCATATTCCTACAATTTGCAAAAGATATCGTAGAAATTGCGTAAGCCATTCCAGAAAACTCAATGTACATACATACAAATAACATATCTATGGGAACTTCTTCCTTTTTATAATCTTTTAAAATCTGTTAAAAATTGCATATTCTCACTTTGGTGGAGGTATCTTTTGTATTTGTTCAAGGAAAGTCAAAGAAAAATAAACTTTTTGTCTTTTTAATGGGAGTATAAAACGAGTTGTCTGTAACAGTTTTTTCTGATTAAGTAAGACAAGGGAACGTGAACTAACCATTCGCAATTTTTCATTTCTTAAATCTTATGTAGGGTTCTATGATTTAAACGCCAAATTATAATTCATAGCTGCGAAAAAAACCTAATTAAATACATGTCTAAAGTTCAGTTGTTTTCTTTTTTCCGCTTATCTAGTCATTTCCTAACAAAAAAAAAATAGGATGTATTTTGTCCATTGTCTTAGTCTGTGGTATTCATATACTAGTGGAGTCAATAAGTCGGACGAGTAGGCAAATGAAGTCTAATGTTAGGAAACAGACATACTCCCCTTATTTTGGAGGGTGCTGAACAAGAATAAGGCATGGCCATTGTCCGTTTGAGGGGATAAATAGGGTTAAACAAATTGACAATATTTTTTTCATGTCTAGCATCCCCGAAAACGGGGGGTGTAAACGTTTAAACAAGGAATGTAGTTAGTACCAAATTTCCCAAAAACCGCAGAAGGTTGTCAGAGTCCTTCCACGTCTACGCTCTTTTATGTACTATCGAATTGCATGGAATTCCGAATCATTTTTCTCCAAGCACGCTTTGCCGACCACTAATGTGATTAGGTGTGGTTATTGTCCGCTTAGGGGGGTAAACAGCCTTAACAATATTTTTCATTCAGCATTTTTGAAAACGGGGAGGTACACGTTTAAACTAGGAATGTAGGTAAGCCCTTGCGCCCTGATAGGATATAATCAGGCCTGTTGAGAGGGGAGGGGGTCGGTGGTGTTTACTCCCGGGCCCGGCGATTTTGAGGAGGCCCGGGTTTCGCCCGAACTTGGAGATTTGGAGGTTAGTATTTGCATTAGATAAAACGAGAGAGGTATACTTGTAAATGATTGGTGTGATGCAAATAATAACGAGTTCTGAATGATTTGTATTGTTTATAATGAGATAGGGAATATCATCTCCCGCTCTTTAAAAATTTAGATTGAGATAAATATTCAATCCTATGGAATGTACCCCCGCTCTTCAAAATTTCGATCGAGAAAATTATTCAATCCGAAGGAATACTCCCTTCCGCTCTTCTAAAGTTCTATAGAGATAAATAGTTTAGTATTATGAATGTCGCCCTCCGCTCTTCGAAATTTATATTGAAGATTGGTGGGAGTCGTATGTTACAACCCCCTGGGCCCCGATTTTCTCTCGACGGCCCTGGGTAGAATCAGTCCCTAAGGGTTGTTAGGATGCTCTCTCTGTCATTGCCCGTCTCCCTTCAATCACTTCTAATGGAAACAAAACCACTTTCTCGGTTAAACCAATATTCCGAGCTATGCTATACGAAAACCGTGAAAGGAGGTGGATCTTTGGCCGTCTGAGTGGGTGTGAAAGGTCAAAAGCACCCTCGAAAACGGAGGATAAGTATGTTTCGTAACTTTAGACGACATTTGCATTTTTCCAGGTTTTTCCAACTTATTGACCCCACTATACTTGCAATAATAATATACAGCATGTCCCAGAATTGAGTTCCCGGACGGGAACTTCTTCCTGAGTTCATATTGGGCCCGTATTCTCGTAAAGTGAGAGAAGAAATGTATTCCAATAATTTCCGTTATATTAGAGATAATATTTTCAAGTTTTCATGGGACCTGTATCTCTTGAGGTACTCTATGTAAGCTTGATAACAACTAAATATATTTAGTTTCTCAATCACGACAGGTTTCCTATTTCACAAGCATCTATGACCAGAAAAAATGATAATTCTAGAATTTTCGTTGATATTACACAAAATTTTAAAAGTATTAGTTTGTGTATATCCAGTAACGGCCGTAATCCCAAACTCTTGCAGTATTACATGAAATTTACTTCATGTAGACATGCGAGAAAATCAGTTTGATGATAGAGCTTCCACACCTTTAAAAAAGCGGTTAGTGTATATTATCAAACAAAAATTCATCCTATTTATTAATTGTGGTCGGTGTAAAACACAAAGAACAAACAGAAAAATTGAATTGATCGTATTTTTAATGTACCTCAATTAATATCGATATTAGGTAATAAGGTTTAATTAATCGGTTGGAGGTGAACTTTTATGTCATAATTTTTGACCGTTTTTTTTAAGATCGTTCGATTCTTTCACAATTTTTTTATACCACAATGTCCTATAATCAAAATTTGGATGACAGAGCTCTATTTGATGATTTACGAGAGACGAACTCAGATGAGTTTCTAAGAATATTTTTATTTTGTAGGTATTTCATATGAGATAATGACACATCTTGTTAATGATGCTATCTATAACTTGATAACAAGTTTCAAGTGTATAATTTCCGCAGAAGAAATACCTATGAAATAAAAATATTGTTACAAACGCACCTGAGTCCGCCCCTCGTAAGTTGTGAAATAGTACTCTGTCATACGAATCCACCTTATAATAAGCCTGCGAATAATAAGCCAGGTAATAAGATGAATTTATTGTTCATGTACACAAAAAATGTCAGTCAGCTGTGATTGGAGGTTATACATATTAATAACCGGATAGATTTTTTGTGTAGTTTAGCTATAATAAAATTACATGCACAGTTTATTTATATAGCAAATTAATACTTCCATGGTCTGACAGCTCGTCATTAAAACTAATTAAAAACTATCAATCACATCTCTATCTCTATGTACGAATTCCAACCAAACCAAAACCCAATTTTAAAATGAAAAAAATTCGTACCGCATGCATTTTCATTCCAGTCATAAACCATGGAAATTCTGACAAATTTAGCCGAAAATGTCGAGTCACCGGAACTTCAGATCTAGACCAGCAAACATTTCAGTGCGACGAAATTTTCAGCTGAAACATCCAAACGTGAAAAATTCACCCACCGCTGAGCCAAAGCGGCAAAGCGAACTACGCCGCGTGAAAAACATTTGATGGAATACAGTAAGGTTTTCCACGGCTGTCCCGACACACTCCCGGGATGCTTTCATGAGGCCCGTACCGCTTAAGTGCCGTTGACACTGTGTGGGTGTGTCTATGATAACTTCAGTCGCTTTAGAGGGTAGAGTAGAGCTTTTGCTATTGGAGAGAGTTCCGTAATGACCAAAGCCAATAGTGTAGGGTATTGATCTTCTCAATTTCAAGCTCTTGTAATCCTTAAGCGGTGGTGCGTTGGGTTGCATTTCGCCTGAAAAATTCTGTAATCCTTTTCAGCAGTGTAGGAAACGGCGCGTGGAACGTACACGAAATGTCTGAACGATTGCATCGTGTACTAGCCTTTGTAAATATATGTTTCGTCTCAGTTGGTGTGCAAAAAATGAAAATGAAGGGTTTATTATATCTACATACGTACAGGCACCGCCAGCAAATCATTTCACTTACGAATTTGGTCGGAGGAGAAAGAAAAGAAAATAAAACCACTTTTCTTTAAATGATATACCTGGTTTTATTCTCACTGCGCTAGATTGCTATTTAGTTGGGGCCGCGTAATCAATTGCTCTTTGAAAGTATAAGGGGAAGGGAAATATGAGATATGATGCTTATGATGAGATTATAGCATCTAAAGTCTAAATAAAGATAAATTTATTTAAAATTTTATTTGAACTTTTAGTACAAATTAGTGTATGCAAATATTAGGTGATCTATTATGTGTCTGTATTCAGAGGCCTGAGAATAGAACATACCCCGTGGTGCAGAATATCGCTTCTTCTTTTTCAGCTACACTCCATTATGAGCATTAGCCTCATCTAGGACCTCATTCCAGCCTTCTCCATGCTCTTTTCCTATATTGGTCGAATCATTGTCCAAGTTGCCTATAAGCCTTATTCGGAGTCGTCCTCTGTTGTTGGTTGTCGGTTTCTGGCCGGTTCGATCTTTTCAGCATTCTCATGACATGACTCATCCATCTCAGACGTCCAAATTTTACACTGCTTTTGCGATGTCTGAATACTTAAGAGGGACCAATTCCTAAGGTCAGTGGGGAAGGGGGTACGAGCGCCAAATGAAGGGATATCTTCCTAATAATCAAATTTTAGCCAAAAATATTCTTCAGCAATCCTGTAGTATTTATTTATGTACAACTTACACTTATTTTCAGTTAAATAACATCACCCACTTTGCAAAGGACAGCTTAGTACAATTGTTCTAAGAGCATGATTAACAGTAGCATTGAGTTAGAAGGTAGGGAGACGACATCCCATACAAATTTCCTCTACAGAAACGGCATCAGTAGGCGTGGCTAAATGTAGTAACAATATGGTGGTTTTGCCAGACCCGGACTAATTAAAATAATAAGAACTTTCTACCCCAACGAGACGGTCTATCTGGAAAACGTAAATAAATGTTCAATTCAATAAATCCAAGAGTTTTAATAGTTTTTATTTACCTTGATATATAAAATGTGCAATGTTATCCTAATATAAACCATTTGTTTCTATTCTACGAAATATATAATCAGAGTATATTAAAAAAACATTGAATTAGCTGTTTTTTTTAAATACGGCTCTGTTTGTTGTTTACACTACCTATGAAATGTTATTCCCATCAATTTCTTCTTGTCAACACCATCTCTAGAAGAGCAACTTCTTTTAGCACACGACACCATAGTCCTTTTAATGTTTATTGTCTAAAATTTAACAAACTATCAGTAAAAATCACAATAAATCGCACGGAAAACAAACTGTCACTATTTGATGGAAAAGTAGTAACAAGATGGCGAAATGATGCCGTTTTTGATCACGTGAGAGCTTCTCCCTACCTTCTAACTCAATGAACAGTAGGCTGTATTTTGCAAATTGAGTGATGTTATTTAACTGAAAATAAGTGTAAGTTGTACATACATAAATACTACCGGATTGTTGAAGAATAGTTTTGGCTAAAATTTGACTATTAGGGAGATATCTCTTCTGTTGGCGCTTCTACCCCCTTCCCCACTGACCTTAGGAATTGCTCCCTCTTAAATAGTATATAGAGCTCAAAGATGCACGTTCTTCTCCATATTTTTAAATCTCTGTAGACTTTTCTTGGGATTTCCATTTCAAGGTAACCCAGGATAGCTTCGTCCTTCTTAGTATGAGACTATGTTTCCTTATGTTAACACACTGGTCTTATATGTGTTGTAACATTTACTCTTCAAGCTACGAGATATATCTTGTGAGGTAAGCTGTAGGGCAAATCCGAAAAAACATTTGTTTGCCATAAAGACCCTGTGTTTACTTCTGATGTATCATTTTGACTATTAACTATAATGATCCGATGTACTCTTTCACAAACTCTATCTTATTATTTTCTACATTTAAGGGGCACTATGTCTGTCTTTCACTGAGTGATTTTGTTAATTACCATTTCCTTGCTGCATATGTCAGAGCTGTGTAGTGTGTATGCTTCTGCTACTGCTGCGTTGGTAATACTAATGATAATATAAATTATTATCTGCGTAGGCCAGTGTTTGGATGTATTTATTAAATATTGTGTCCATCATGGTTACACCTGCTCGCTGATAGTACAGCTTTTTCAAAGGCATAGTTGAATAATGTCCAGGAGAGTACATCTCCTTGTCGTAACCCATTAGTGGGTTCGAACGGTTCAGATAAATCACCTCCAATACGTACCTATTATTCCACTTCTTCTAGCGTTAATTGTGAGATTCTTTTTATAATGGGTTACAAAATTTACCAATGTCGTGTTCATGACAAATATTCTTTAAAAGTTCCTATATTCTCGTTACGTCCTGGCATCGTAAAATATCTTTAGGATAGTATTTTTAAATTCTCTATCCCGTTGTATCCATAACATTCTTATTTATTTATTCCTATGCTTATTCCAAAATATTCCATTATCGGCAATTGCTAATGGACCGAATTTTTTAATATTAAGTAGTCATATATTTTTATCGAATGCTTCATCTAAATATAAGATAAATTGCGCTTGAAATATTTACAATGAATAAATCATTGCTTGTCTGTGTTCTGTATTAATTTTTCTATTATTGACTTTTTTATGTTAAAATTGCCATTTGCTCTCTTTCGATTTTGGACATTGTCTCTCCTTCACTAGATAAAATAATTATTATCTAAATTTTCTTAGCGATCTTTTTTCGTATTGAAGCCTATAACTTCCTCTACTTTTTCCATGACATCCTTCCTCGCATCTTAGAAATCTTCAATAGTGCTTTTCAACCTGGTGAAACTTTACTTTTCAACAAGTTTTATACTAGAAAAAGCTGTAAAATTCAGTTCGAAATCTTGTATAAAATAATGCACAATCCGAAGTAATAAAGTAGATCTTGTCTGCAACCATTTCCAGAAGCTAACTTTTTGATTATTATGTTAGTTGCCATATGATATATTTTTTACATTAGTAGGTCAATCAATTGAAGCTTTAACTATTTAATTAATTAAAAACTTGATAAAATCAATAGGCATTGTGGTCACAGAATGGAAGAAAAGAATGAGGCGCTAGTGTATCTGTCCTGTAGAATAAAAATAAACCATGTATATAATGACTCTTAGACACGGGTTTTCTACGTTATCCAGTTAAATATCCGGAGAATTGAAACGAAAAGTTATAAGTTCAATGTTATAATAAATATGAGTTCAAAAGTCCAGAGTCCGTAGACAAAATAGTTATGTGTACATGTGTGGAAAAGACCATTGCAAAACTTGTGCGATTGGAAAACTCGTTGACGTTTGCTACTAGTGCGTACATTTGTACAGACAACCAACATATTGTTTAAATATTAATAATTCCTTAAATTATTTATAAAACTCTTATTAGATATCTATTTGAAATATCTTTTTTATAAATTTTTAACGATTTAAAAAGTATTATGTGCAACACGTAAGAAAAGAGAGCAATTTATACGTAATTCTTCCGAGTAGGTTCTTGGGTACTGATCATCGTACTGAACCACCAAGGGACGCTGCAGAGCCAACATAATCTCATAAACAGAGAAAGATTTTAATGATGTTTCTTTTCTTGCCTTTAATGCAGTTTTCTGTAAGAAGCCTTGACTCTAGAGAGGGCAGAGGAGCATGATGGACTGCGAAGCATATGAATCGCAGCAAATGAAAAGATAACATTTAAAATTAAACACCATATGATGATACCAAAGACAAGTCCAATAAATAGTGGATAGCATCGATAAATAGAAACATGTAGTCAAATGCTATTTAATTGAATTCAGTTGAAATTGAGCAGGCCGTCCTTGCCCCTCCCTCAGATAATTGGAGAATTTAGAACTTCCAGATAAAAGGTACATATCTATAATTGTTTGAATAGGAGATTTAAATTTAAACTTCACTCGACAAGCTAATTGGGCATAGTTAAAATAATTGAACTAGTGTGCGCTGTCTTGGTGCTAAGGCTCTTGTACCATGCTGGAACGATCTGCTTAAACTCTTATACTCGACTTTTTTTCATACAGAGCCTCATATAGGTGGTGTTTGTGAAATAATTGTTACGTTTTGTCGTGATATGGAGTGATTATATTACCTAATATCGATTTTAAGGTCGGTACAAAAATTGGCAAATAACAAAATCGATGGAATTTTTACCCGGCTGCAAAATCGATATTAAGTAATAGCTCACCTTATAGAAGCACGTTCCCCCTTCTCACTTTTCAGAAATTTGCCGATTTCTATCCCCTGGGAAACACAGATTTGAACACGCGCCTGTAAGTAAACGTTAGTCAAGTTTTTAGACCAGGTTCTTAGATATTGATCATCATACTAAAATACCAAGTATGCTCCGTCAGAGCCTTGACAGATTCAGGTGTGAGAGGCACCACCCATGTTCTTCGGTATCGTCCGTTGTGAGAAAACCGAAGTCGTCACTTTGGTTTAGTTTCTAACCGTGTACAACCAGAAGTGTGCATAAACCACTTGCGTAGTGGGGAAGAACGAAAATTTTCCGTTTTGAATTGATTGTTAATAAGAAATATATTGAATAAAAATTCCGACATGTTTTCCTATAGCCCTTTTCAAATGTGGCCTGTATCGCCCCCGTGATTAAAGTTTTTAAATGTTTGAATTTACTACAAACTAGCAATGCAATAAGTGAATAAACGATAATTCCAAAGAACAAAACCAACTGTTTCCAAACCAAATAAATCATAACTCTCACTTCTAAATGAATTTGTCGTATAGTATATATGATCTCAATTGAGACAGCATAAAAATGAAAACTCGGAGTAAAGTCGGCATCTCCTTTATGGGACATAGGCGGCGGCGCGGCGGTAGAAATGTAAAAATGCTTTAAATACTAAATCATTATTTTTCAATTCTTAAAGAAAGGGATATCTATAATACCTTTATTCAATAGAAGTGGTTAATGAAAAAATATGTTTATCACATTTGATAAGTCACATAAATGATATAGGTATTAAGGCTACGTCTATTGTCTAGTGACCTACCTCTCGTTCTATCTTCTAGCGGCAAAGTTATGTAATGTTAGACGGGAGTTGCATAGATGGTATATAATCCTTCCGAAGGGGCGGTAAAGCAGCGACTGTCTAGTTTATTAAATATTAGGCTATGATGCTATGAACTTTGCAGTATCATAATGTTAGGCAACAAGAAAATTTCTACTATTCTATAAAGGAAAGACTTGGCAAAATTTTAAAGGGGGGGACTCGTTTCCTGGCATCGGTAAGTGGTCTCATTAGCGGAAATAGGTCGACGTTAAAACAAATTTTAAAAAAGCTTTGTCTATGAACTTTATATAAACAATATTTCATTCGTCACTATCCGAGTTTTCAGAACCTGAATCGGTATTTGCATGAATAATAATTGGATTAATAGGTGATAATACAGAATATTCATTTTCCTTTTTTATCACATGAGATACACACTTCCTCCATATATCGCTTTTGCCTATTTCGTCTCCTATTATCTTTATATTCTTTAAGACAGGCTCACTTAATTGTGGGGATTGATTATATTGGCGCAGTCTTGTTTTTACATCAGCCCACACTATCTCAATGGGGTTGAAAACGAAATAATATGTAGGCAGACGTAAAATAGTATGATCGTGTGCTTCAAAAATTTTTTCAACGGCATGTTTCTTTTTAAAATTTTGCTTTCTAATCAGTTCTAATAAAGTCTTCTTTGTGTTTTTTTCTGGTGTTTCCAAGCCTTTGCCTTTCATAAATTCAATGATATCGCCTTTTCTTCTGTTAGTTTCCGCATTTTTTGTTTGTTGCCGCGAATGGTATGAAGCATTGTCCATAACAATTACAGAATTTGATGGGATATTTGGTAACAGCTTTTCCTTTGCCCACTCCTTGAATAATTTGGCTGGCAGATCCTCGTGGTAGTCGGCAGAGGATTACTTGATATTTTTAGCAGACAACAACAACGCATTTGGAATAAAACCGTTTTTACTTTCAGCATGTAGAATTATAATTCTTTTTCCCCTAGAACATGGAGCACTTAAATTACACTTTTTGGTATTATCTATCCGTATTAAACTACATTATGGGTGTCAAACCATGTTTCGTCAAGATAAATTATGTCTCTATTTGCATCTCGGTATTCTTTTATTTTACGCAGGTACTCGTGTTGATGATCAACGATGCGTGCTGATTCATAACTAACCATTCGTTTGTCCATTCGAGCAAAGTATCTAATGGGTTATAGTTATAATCTGGATAGTCGCGTAACTTATCCTTAATCATTTCTAACGTGGTCACCTTCTGTTCGTTGTAAAAGTCATACACAAATCGACGAATGACATCTTTGGACGCGTTATCAAGTTTTTTAAGTTTTTGTCCAACTCTTTTCCGTTTAATAGAATGATCAACTACATCCCCGGCTCTAATAACCCTATAAATTGTGGTACAGCTAAATATGGTTAATCCACAAATCCTTTTCACAATTTGACTATATGAAGAATCAATATTTTCGCCTTTTAAATACGAGTAAATATTCAAAATAACCTTTTCAGTTTTAACGTGTAAGTCTTTATTTTCAAATTCCGCTTGTATAAGCTCTGTATCAGAATCGTCCGTTTCGTTGTTATTACTATCGAAAGGCCTCCAAAATGCTATTTTAAACAATTAATTGCAAAAAATCACTCAAACAGTAATAAAACTAATAATTTGTTCAAATATTCCTTAGAATTAATTAATTTATAACGCTGCCTGGCTGTACTGCACTGCCTCGTACAGATCATACGATACAAATAGTTCATACGTATTTTTTGTTTTATATATTATGGCATGCAAAAACTCTGAACAAGCATCTAATCCCACCTATATTTCTATGTGACAATCGGATCAAGTCCACGTGGACTGTAGACGAGGAGTGGTGAATATAAATCTGTAAAATTCTCATTCAATGTGAAGCGATATATTGACAATACCCCGTAAGATCCTCTAGTTCCGTCCAATTCAATTCGTAAATACTATAAAGCTTAATCCTTCTAGCAGTCCCTAAAAGTAATGTGATTTTACAATCTAAAAACAATCCAGAAAAATTCTCGAACATTTTTAATTTCGTTGTCTATCGTTACGAAACAATTTGTAGTAGGTAACATAGGTAACAATTTGAACTTGATTCAAAATTATCTTTAATGATGCAGAGAAGTAATTATTAGATATTAGTTCATTCGACCCCTTAAGACGACACCTTCCCAAGGTAATTTAATATGTTACCTAGCTAACGAAGTAAGAACAGGAAGGTAGGTAATCGAATCTTTATAGCTTTTTTGTAATGGAGACGATAATATTCTTTACTGTAACAAAAGAAACTGTCTTTAGCTAATCGGAATACTTTCTGCAACTGGCCGCATTGTAGGCCACTATGAGACTTTATATCACGAGGTTTTTGTTGATTTATCGCATAAATATTATCTTCTTCAATTACCAATTACCGCATGTTCAATAAATATTTACTGTTGGTGTCGGGGTTATTGTAGAAGTAATTTTGATTTAAGTACAACAAAGAATTTGATGATGTATGTGTTTGCCACGCAATCGAGTGTTCTAGTTAGGGCTATTTAAGATTCACAGAAGGGCCGTTGTTACGCCACTCGATTTCTCACGTCTACATAAGTACCTCTGAATTTTTTCAGATTTTTACTAGGTTTGGTTTGTCAGAAATGGCCCTCGAAGCTGGGCCGTATCCCTCGAGAAGCGAAATTCTCGAATCTCTCACTTTGGTGGCCGATATCTTACTTAAAAGGTGCCGAAAGAATATCGTGCCACACATCATCGGGTTGGAAATTTAATTTGAAATCGATCTAGTACAGAAAGGCCGTCATTTTTGTCCAGAAAAAGTTGCAGCGATTTATATGAAGAGATGCCGAAATCGCTTAAATTATGTTTTTTTTGAGGTTGTGGCAAAATCCTGATGTGATGGGGTTCAATCGAATTCGGATTGGACGGTCCCAAAAACATATAGTAAACATGGTCAGACCCCCAGATCAGAAACAAAAATTTTTTTTGTGTGGCTGTGTTATTGTTCACAGCGTTTTGGCAGGTGTTTTATTGTCTTACTTTTTATTGGGTATTTTGCTATTGAAAGATATTTAGAAATTTTAATGAAAAAGCCTCTGCGCCAAACGGATCAGAGAGAGGTTGGTTCTTGAATACTTGACTGTTTCAAAAAGTCTCACACTTAAAAATATATAAACTAGAACAATGTTATAAACTAAAAACTGAAAATGAAAGCTATAGGTAGTTAACGTTTCGGAAGAGAATCTACTTCCTTTCTCAAAACTTTGTTGGCCGTCAACCATGACAGTTCTTTGTTTATGTATTTCCATAGTCACGTGAGACATTAAATTATATTAATCTTATTTTTACTTACTTCGTCTCTAGGGATGGGCAACCAACTAGTACAAAAATCTATTGAATAATTCGAAACGCATCTATCTTCGTTTAATAAAATATTCGCTGATTCTTTAAGTTTTCTTTTAGTTCCGTTACTCTCTTTTTCCAAAATTTTCGCCGAGTCCCATTTAATCCTGTGATTATTATCCCATGCGTGTTCACCAATTTCGGATGTTTTAAATTCTCCCCTTCTAGCGTAATTTCTATGTTCACCAAGCCTTACGTTGAAAGGTCTAGATGATTCACCTACGTAATGTTTTCCGCACTCACGCGGTACACTATAAATACAATTTTTTGAATTTTGAACAGTATTTAGAGGTTTAATTTTTGATAAAACCGATCTTAGCGTGGAGCCCGTTTGAAAAACCTTTCGTACAGAAAACCTATTCTTTATCCGATAAACCATGTATATATGGAATTACTGCCATTGACGTAAATACCTCAGGTTGTGATAGTATATTCTCTCTACTACCAATGTTCAATAACTGACTATCAACAAAACTCTTAGGATATTGATTATTTAATAAGACAGTTTTTATAAACTGCTTTTCGTTCCTTAATATTACATCATTTGAAGAAATAATTTTGGCTCTGTCATACAAACACTTAACAACACCTTTCTTAACACTAATATGTTGATTTGAATTGAAATTTAAGTATCTGTTTGTGTGTGTTTGTTTTCTATACACACTGGTTTGGTATGTGTTATCTAATTTTTTAATTAAAATATCTAAGAACGGTAATTCATTATTATTCGCTATTTAATTGAAGGTTCTTTTTCGTTAATCTGATTCAAAAAATTACTTAAACATTCTTTACTGTAAGGCTGTATAGCAAAAATGTCATCTACATATCTCCACGATACAATAGGTTTATAAGCTAGATTATTATTAATATTACTTTCCTCAAAATTTTCCATGCAAATGTCACGCAGTGACATAAATTTTCTAAGATATATTCAATGTATCTTACAATGTTTGCTTTATTTTGCCCATGGAACTGTATTCTTTCCCGAACCATTGCAGCACTGGCTCTTGTTAAGATATTATTGCATCTATCGCTGGCATATGATGCTCTTAAACGCAACCTGTTTTGTGATCTATGCAATATCGTATTTTTCACAAATGCTAGAGACTAAATAGAGTAGGTACATATTTCGAGAATCATTATTCAACACAGCAACAGCTAATGCTGGATCTGCGCAATACTCCTGGATGATGGCTATTTTATGTAATCGAAGGAGTGGCTGAAAGTCAAGACAGTTTTATATTCGTTGTAATTATTGGTATGCTCTGAATATTGCGTAAAACAAATATCCAAATAATTGTAAAGATAAGGAGTTAAAGTAAAAATTATGGTTGATTAACAGAGTCCGTATACCAGAGCGTCATTTCATAATTTATGAGGGGTGTAGTCAGACGCAATCGTAAGAATGTTTTCACTTTGACAAACGTAACCGGAGCTTCCCTTTACAACGTGCTGCTGATCAGAGATAGGTCGTTATTTCCGTACCGTTGTTATTTAGGTAACGTACTTTCGAGTTACTTAATGCTAAAGTTACTGGTGACTCGTAACGAACGAGGCACGACAGGAGGTTGGTCGCGCCTGCACTCCTTTCGAGAATATTACATTGCGTTCGTCCCAAAGTACCATTTTTGTTTTTATGTTTTTTGAAGCGGCCGCGCTTTTAGCGCTAAGTAAGCGCTCTTTCCATATCTACTGCTGGCTGAACGCTATCGTAATGTGTGAGTACCTACAAAGTAATCGTGTGTGTTGTGAGGTAGGTAGTGGCAAGTGCAACCTTCATTCTCACGATGCAATTCAACAAAAGAAATGCGTTTACCAGAATTTTTGCTAAGATTAACATGTAACGTTGCGAAGATTCCGGGAAACAGAAAATGACACAATAGTTAATTTTAAAGTATATTTGTGATGCTCATCGATACTTAAATCAATTCGTGAATAAGGGACCCCGCACTAATCTTATGGAAATTGGGTATCGGCGGAATCGTCCGAATTTTTAGTATATTGTAGCTTTTTTTTAATCGTCTTATTTATATTAACGTCCTCGCGGAGTTTAGCTAATGCTATTCCACCACTCAACCAGGACACGTACACATAGACATCAACACAACAACCATTTCCTGCGATATTGTCATCTGCCGCAGCTGAGACTCGAACTCATGATAGATAACAGCGAATAGACATGTTGTGCCATCCAACAGCGGTCTAGCTCACTGCTACCATCTCGATAACACATTAAAAACGCCACTAAACATCCATACCCTGGCCAGGATTCGAACCCGGGACTCCGTGATCCAAGCTAAACGCCTTAGCATTGCGCCATCGAGTTGGGTTGTCATCCTGAACAAAATTCTCCATGGCCGCTATGCTCCATATCGAATATTTTGGTTAGTATTATAAAATTCGTATAACGTATATTTTGATATTGTCTAAATGTTATTTGTGGCATGATCTTAATTTTTCTTTCATTTCTTTGGGACTTCCTGCCACATGTATTTTTTCTTTTTAAGCGGTGCTCGGGGAATCTACAAAATATCACAATTAACCAGTATTTTACTGGTAAATAACGTCTACACCTGACTTTTACTTCACAAGATCAGTTAGAGGTTGCATCGAAGTATATTTTGATTATTGAAATGACTAACTTTATTATTTGAGGTTGCTGTATTCAAATCTAATGTCAAATAGACGATATTTACAGATGTCAGCTGTCAATTAGCAAGGAACTATGAAAATTGTAAAAATCAATTTACGTCTTTGTTTTTGAGGTTACTGAATTCAATATAACTTTATGTTTTTGAAATTGCTGAATTCAATCTCATGTCAAATAGACGACATTGGCAGTTGGCAGCTGTCAACTAGCTGTCAAATAGCAAGGGACTATTGGAAAAGTTGTATACATTGATTTTAACTTTTTCAATAGTTCCTTGCTGTTTGACAGCTGCCACTGTCAATATCGTCTATTTGATATCAGATTTGAATTCAATAACCTCAAAAACATAAAGTTATATATTGATTTTTACAATTTTTATAGTTCCTTGCTAATTGACAGCTGCGAAGTGTCAATATCATTTATTTGACATTATATTTGGATTCAGCAACCTCAAAAACATAAAGTTAGGTATTTCAATATCCAAAATATGCGTTGTAAGAATGTTATAAAACTACTCAAAGTGGTAGCCTTATGATGGAGCTATGGAGCTTTGGTGCTCCATAGGAGCCAAAATAATGAATAAAAACAAGTTGTCTCAGACGTACCTAAAGTGAACTAGAACCAACATTGATCTTCGATTTAGTGAAAATGATTGCCTTGTGTAATATTTCGTGGAAAACTGAACAGTCTGAAATATGAAACCAGTGACATTGCTGCGAAATCGACGAGAATGTTCAACTATATGTCGTTGTTGCATGCAATGGTATATTCGACATTTACAACAACTCTTACCGTATTTTTCACATGAAATACGGTACTATTAAGTAATAACATTCCCATTAACGCGTCTGAGTGCGCCCCTCATAAATTTTAAAATGGCGCATGGCGCTCTTACATACGATTTCTGTTGATTAATGGATTTATTTCTATCTTTATCAGTTTGTATTTCTTGTGTTTAAGTATGTTCCATGGCGCCACAGACACTGTTTAAATATTTATTTCGTATTATATTATTTTTCTACAAAGTGGGGTATAAATGCACCTACCCAATGCATCGCGTTCTCTGATGGTACCACGAAGACTAATTTAGAACTAAAACTAATTTCTCCTATAACTATGCACAATTCTTCAATATATTTTTCATTGTCACCCTTGAATTTAAGAAATATTTCTGGATCAAAGTCACTTCATTCATACTGAGTAAACAGTCCTTGACATATTCTCAGCATCTTTGTGTTTCCCAAGTCCTCATAATTATATCAATACATTTTTATGACCACATCCGACGACATCCATCGACAACATTCTTGTTTACAATATCAATTGTCAAACAACTGGGAAGGAAACTAATATTTGTAACTAATGGGCGAGTAAATAGCCATAATAGTTTTGAGACCTAATGAACGAAGCAAAGCAACTTAGGTCAAATATTGGTAGTAAATTACAAATGTTTTAAAATACCGAACGAGAATGCAGGGTTACTGCAATATAAGCCGTTCAGTCTGTAAGGTCGTCTTTATATCGAACTTTTTATAACATTACTTCTAAATAGTAACAATTGATTTGCCTACTAAGATGCTGCACAGAAATTAAATGCATAATATGATGGTTTCTGTCAATTATTTCAGCAGAAATTGACATATTTTATCCAAACTCTGTAGTGATTAAGCACCGTTAAACTGAACGATGCAAGGAAATTATTTATGGAAAACTATATGATCCTAAATGGGAAAGGGAACGATGTGATTTAGTGCACTTTTTATATAATAGTTGCACATTCTATTAGAAACTTTTCGCATTTTTTGTAAATAATATTAGTTTTATACATTTTTTTTTACAATTACAATTTTTTTTTATTTAAATAATTAATAACTTTTTTATTTATTGATCAATTTTGTTCAAGAGCAATGGGATTCTTCCTCTTCCTCTATTGTCCAAATTTCAGTACAATCCGACTCTTTATTTTTAAGTTATGTGCTCACGAGAACCGTGACGGGCGGACAGACAGGCAGACATACAGAGGGACTGACGGACATTTTGAAAGTTGTTCATAATTAGATCATCAACACAGTGAGGCGAAAATATTTTCTCTACCAGCCATATTACCGGTTTTAGAAATGAGCCGAAATGCAATATACTCTTCGCTTTCTATTTGCGAAGAGTATAATAATGTTGGCTAAATTCTCTCGTATTCTTCCTCAGTGAAAGCTAAAATAAAGTTTTCTTGTTACAGTAACCTTTACTCAAAAATAATATGGGCACGGAAGTACATAAATAATGGATATGACATCCCTCCCCAGTTTCAATATACTAAACTAGTGGCATCAAGACCCATCTATGATATCTTAAGGTTCGCAGGTAAAAGCTGTGCATATTACAGCCCACAAGAAAATATCCGAGCATTGTATAAACTCCCTTCGGATATCGATTTTTTCTGCAGAAGCATTTGCTATACTTCAGGGTCTAAAGTACATTATATCTAACAATATAACATTTTCCGTTGTACTCTCCGACTCACTCTTCGTGCTAACAGTTATTGAAAATAGCTACAGTCCCAATACAATCTTAGACCCGTTAATAAAAAATATTAAATCACTATCACCCAAATGGAAATCAAATGGTGGCAGTATAACATTTGTATGGATTAAGGGGCACAATGGTTTAAAATATAATGAACTGGTCGACACATTGGCAAAACAAAGTATAAACTGTGGAATCGAGGTAACAGATAACATATGTTTGAACGACTGTTTCAATGTTTTCAGAAACAAGATGAAGGAAAAATGGACACATCTGTGGCAACAGTTTTGCTGTAGATCTTCCACAAGATACTCATATATTCATCCTGAAATACCGACAAAGTTTTCGCATGATGATTTTCATATCCTGGAGTCAATATATTAGCATTATTAACCGATTAACATTCGGACATGGAAGTCACTCAGCCCACCTTGCCAGACTCAAACTTATTACATCAAGTTTATGCGAACATTTCAATGTAGAAGGCCACTTAGATCATATAATATATAATGTTTAGCTGTCAAAAGCACATGGACGAATGTAACAACCTCTACTCTAAGTTAATTAGAGGCGGGGTTTCAGCTCCATTGAATCTACTGCATGTCTTATGTCTGAATAAAATCGATTTATTAAAGTTCTTATGTAGTTGCCTTTTTGAGTAAAACTGGTGTAAAAATTTAGAATTTTTTTATTAAGACGTACAAGTCCTATTGTCTAACCTCATATTGTTTTCCCTATTTACCATGGCCTTACCCAGTATGTACAAGAAATTTTCAAAACGCCTCAACAGTTCTCTAGGGGATAAGCGAAGATTCCCCTACATTTTGATGTATTTTTCAAATATGACAAAGAATTTAAATGTATTCTTCCTTTTGGGGTATTTTTAATTACACCATATGGATGTTTGGTGGTCTATGGGTTCATTGATTCAGCAAATAAAAGTTAGATACTTAAAATGTTTAATCTTTAATCAAGTATTGGTCTTGCCATTTATACTGTGTTTCTGGCTGATTGGACTAGTTCCATAGTGCCACAAAAAACAGCTTAAGGTTCGTTACCTGATCTATGCACTTCTTACAATAAAAATAGGTAAAGCATATATAAATACCTTTTTTATTATCCCAGTTTCGTATGGGTCGAGCTTTTGCCCTTTTGCATAAATCACTACTACCAACCAAATTCTTATCAATATTTGGCGGAAATAATGGTTAGATTTGCTTAAGGGCCATATTCCACGTACCACTTTCTGAAATTGAAGCCAACCACAAAAATGTGGTTTTTTGTCGCCTACCCGACCGCGTAATTTCAAAACATACTTAAGCACAACGCTAGACCCGTCCATCCAAGCGCTCATTGGTTATTTCAAAATATACTTACGCACGACGGGTTTCTGCAAAATGTACTTCATTTCAACACATTTCATAACGCACAACATTATCTGCCAAAATATACGCCAGCACAACGAGACCTTTCGAAACATACACCGTTACAGCGCTTCCCAACTGATTGCGCTAATACGGGACTGTTATTCTACCGCAAAAACAATATAAAATTTAAAAAAAAACATTGCAATGTTATTGACAGCGTGGAGAAGTATCGCTTGTATTTGTTTTAGTGAATTTTACCAATAATTATGGAAACATTAAAACTTATTTTAACTAGTGTTGTCGGTAAACAAGGGAATGTGGAAATATTAAAATTTAATGGTGAGTAACGATTATAAAGCACGCTTGATATGAAACTGCAAGGATCTGAAGACAATTATATTAACCAGTATAATGTGTGGGTCCAGAAATTTTCTACTGTATCGAAAAGCTAATGGGTTGTACGAAATACACGGCCTCATTTACAAAGAATTGTATTTAGAAAAATGTATTACTGCCACCATACAGACATTAATAAAGTAAAACAAGAATCGCGTAAGAGACAATTTGTTAGACAAAAGGACGAAACTGTGGGTCCAAAGCACTCCCTTATTACCAATATTTTAAATAATAGGCCAAATGCTAAAATACATTAAGTATTTATCTATTTTTCATGGTCGCCTTTAAGTTTTGTTAAAATTTCAATGCCTTTCAGTTACTTGCTTTGTTTTCACTTTTACTCTTAAAAGTAAAAAAGTTACTTTTGTCTTGAACGAATTATTTCCAACTTGTTAGGAGAATTTTTAATTTTATAACAATATAAAGTTGCAATAAATTGATAAGATTTGGTTTTACAATCAGTTCCATAATCATTTAAAAATGAGCTTTTGCTAAAGTTGAGGTTACAATGTCACCATTTCACTTCCCACAAAGTATTTTCCATTCTAATTTAACTTTTATTAAAACCTCCTTTAAAGCCGATTATGGAATTGGTTGTCAATGTTTTACTTTATTATTTAAGGCATGCAAAGACGATTTTTTTGTGCTGTAACGGTGTATTTTTCGAAAGGTCCCGTTGTGCTGGCGTATATTTTGGCAGATAATGTTGTGCGTTATAAAATGTGTTGAAACGAAGTACATTTTGCAGAAACCCGTCGTGCGTAAGTATATTTTGAAATAACCAATGAGCGTTTGGATGGGCGGGTCTGGCGTTGTGCTTAAGTATGTTTTGAAATTAACTGCAGTGCTTCAACCCAGGCACTTTTTTGTGGTTATATCTGCATCAAAATGTGGTCCAGGTTGGCATGAGAAATCACGCTTTTTCAGGGCGAGATGAATTAGAGCCATGGATTCTGGACAATTTCATACGTTATACGACAAACTTCGCAGTAATCCGGATAAGTTGTTCCGGTTCTTTAGAAGAGCTTCTACAGGAAGTTGTACCAATTATTTCACAGACAGATACTGTTATGAGGAGGGCAATATCATCAGAAGAAAGACTTGCAATCAGCAACTGCGGTAGTGTACATGTGGTCTACCAGTACGTGGTTCGGGTAAATAGAGAAATGCTGCAGTCAGCCTGTGGTCGGACCCGGCCACTGCATGCAACAGAAGTTTGAATGTGGTCGACAAAGCGCCCATGTAAAAAGATAATGTACTCTTACATTGTTTTTAATGGACACTACAAGCTGGGGACAGTCGACCACACAGGGAACACCTTTTGTAATTGACTTCAACTTCAGAAAGTGGTACGTGGAATAAGACCCTTAATACTTAAACCGATTCAAAGAATTTTTACAGGGTTGTAGAAAACACGATTCTCTCTTTTCAGCTCTACAAATTCTCGGGCCATAACTACTGAAATTAAATCAGTTTACGTTAGACCATGAGCCTTTGTCAGGGATCTCGCTGTCAGAATAATTTAGAAACCACCAATGTATGCTATTGTGCGTAAGTATTAGATACACAACTTCATGAAACCTTTGGGCGCAGGTTGTAAGGGTTCACTTTTTTACTTGTGTATTAAAGTTTCGGTATTTTCTCAGTTTTGAATGAACTTAACTTATAGTCATTATGAAGATGCAGTGGAAGCAAATAAACTTGCCTGTCGCTTCTTTTGTTCTATTTGAACAAACCGGCCACGCCCAAATGCAAACTCTTGTTTTTCTCTCAGGTGCATGATATGACTAGACTAGCAAATAAATTATACAGAATATTTTTTTCTAAAAGTTTTACGTAAAATACTCATACATATTGACAATTCGTACGTATTGTTGAGAGTCATTCATATAGAATTTTCTCCGCGCTTAAAGCCTACTACCCGTGTCATGGCAAGTTTTAAATCGCGTGAATTAAGTTTTATTTATGCGGTATAGCGACGTGGCATGTAATTTTCCACTTATTTAAAAAGTAATTTCAGCAACATTATTGGTAAGTACAACTAACATTAGTGAAGACAGTGTACTCTAGTGCTGAATTTGAATTTAAAATAACATTTTACTTCACGGAAAAATAGAAAACGTCCGCAGGAAATTACAGATCAATAAATATTGTAATCCCAAGAACTCAATCAAGTGAGCCGTTTTTCTTCACTCCGCAGCTCTGTAAAGTGCCATCTGACCACCCGGTGATATATTATAATTCATATAAAGAGATTCAGTTGCTTTAATGGATATATCTTTTGAAATACTACAGTATTAACTATCAATTTGCTAAGTTTCTTACAGTGCTGATATATTTAGAGTTCTGCAAACCGTAATGGACTTCTAATTTTTCTTATCCATATCTACCTAATAACTAAATATAAATAGTATACTCATCGTCACTTTATTAAAATTTGTATATAATTATTAAATATTTTATAGAATCTTCTTCGCAGTTTGTTTAGGAAAAAATAATTTTTAGAGTATAATTTTCGAATATAATCTGAAGTTGCCAGTTTTGTTGGCGAAACGTTTGTCAGTATACTATGCAATATCTTTGTTTTGTAGCATCTCATCCAAGGTGCAATCGTTTTCAGCTACATTTTCTGTATTACAATTATTAATAACTTTTATACTACTGAGGATTTTTTTTCAAAAACATCATGTTCTCCTTCCAGCGACCTCTAATTTATTGTTTAAATTTCAATACGATTGACCATTTCCCTTTTATATGATTGTGTTTACAAGAAATGTGTTGTTCAGACAGATAGACAGACTGCGGACATTTTGCAAGGTATGCAGAATTCTAGTACTACCACAACGATACGTAATCTTTTTAATTTTTTGCCTTCTTCAGTTCTTTGGGACTTTCTGCCACATGTATTTTTTCTTTTTAAGCGGTGCTCGGGGAATCTATAAAATATCAGAATTAACCAGTATGTTACTGGTAAATAACCTCTACGCCTGTGACTTTTACGTCAAAGGATCAGTTAGAGGTTGCTTTTTTTAATAAATAACACAAATAAGTATAACAACTTGAAATTAAATATTTCGCCGACGTTTCGGAAATCTAATCTATTTCCAATTTCAAGGCTTTTTTGAAAAATCTTTTTTGCTGTGTATGATAAATATACACAGCTCTAAAAGTGTTTGTTATATTCAATCTCCATAGATACTTACTATTTACATAAAACTGTTGATATAGTTAACAGTTTTTTTTAGTTTTTATACAATGTTAAGCTTGTGAAGTTCTTCTTTTAACAGTGGCTACCAAGTTGTACAATGTACAGACATCTACGGAACAATTCGACACGCATCTATAGATATTGAATATAACAAACATTCTTAGAGCTGTCTGTATATTTGTCATACATGTCATACACAGCAAAAAAGCCTTGAAATAGGAAACAGATTATATTTCCGAAACGTCGGCGAAATATTTAATTTGAAGTTTTTATAGTTATTTGTGTTATTTATTTTAAAAAAGCAACCTCTAACTGATTCTTTGACGTAAAAGTCACAGGCCTAGAGGTTATTTACCAGCAACATACTGGTTAATTGTGATATTTTGTAGATTCCTTGTGCATCTCTTAAAAAAGAAAAAATACATGTGGCAGGAAGTCCCAAAGAATTGAGGAAGGAAAAAAAATAAGATAATACCACAAATAGCATTTAGACAAGCTTTTTAATATTTCCGATTTTAGAAAAACACCTCAATCACTCAAAATACTATAGTATTGTAATCAATTGATACTTAAAATTTTTACTAGTGACGACATTGTTTCCGGTTTGTTGCGGAGGGCAGTGCTTGACTTACAATTCTTTTAACCTACTTTTTAAATTTTTGATAGATGTGACACAATATTGTTTGGGTAATTTTAAATGTTGAACTCTCCATAAAAACGGGAAGTTTCTGTCGTGCAAGGTAGCCCTAAAGTTTTCTTCAATGTCTAGTTACAATTTTAGCATTTATAAACTTGATGAGCATCCATAAGACCAAGCTATTAAATGAGTTCAAGGAGTATAAGTTGCAACCAACAGAGAATTGGAGTTTAGGTCCCTCTCTACAACTTTGATATTTTCTGAAGTAATGCTCTAGCGCTTTGCTGAGAGACGCTGGAGCACCTCAGATTAAAACATTTTAATTAATTCAAAAGCATCTTTAGCCATGTCTGAAAATGAGTCCACAGCATGTGTAAGACCTCAAAGTCACGCAAAACCCGTTTTCAGACAAGTCACCCCATGCAAAAAAAATTCCCAGCATATCAAAAAAAGAAGGTGGAAAAATTATAAAGTGTTAAGTGACATGAGTCCAAGCCCACCTTGATCGATTCGTATTGACATGAAGATTACCCGAAAACAATTTTGCGATGCGGGAATAGTTGGTTCCTTTTTGTTTTTTCAATAAAAAATATGATTAATATGACCAATACCAACTGAGCTAGTTGTTTTGAATTCTTGTAAAATACGTTCAACTGTTGACTGAGAAACAAACTTTTGGGGATATATTCTGTTTAAAATATCAGTTGTGGTCCCTATTTGTTCTATTTAGCTAAAATAATTTTTTCTTCTTTGGTAAATATTTTTTAAACGATTAACAGCAACAGAATTAGATCTTATTATAGATATTAATAAGGCATCGATACGTCAAAAGCTCGTATTTGTTTTCAAAACTTGATTACCTAGCGAAAGTTATTAAATAAATCCATATTATTCACTTTTGAGGTTTTTGAGGTAAATTTAAATAGAAATTTTGAGTTTTGTTTATGTTAATTAAAATTGTTTAATCTAAGGCGCTCCAGCGCCAACTCTAGAACATTACTTCAGAGAACAAAGTTGTAGAGGGGGACCTAAACTCCACGAAAAAAAAAAAACAAAAAAATTCGTACATTGGTAATACTGCAGCCATTATGGTCCCCGTCTCTCTAACTATATCTGAAATCTTTTAAAAATGAACATTTGTGCCGATTTTCATTGATTCTCCAATTCTTTCGAATTACAAATTGAGACCATTTCTACTGCACTATAAGAAACCCCGATACGAATATAGAGTATGACAAAATTGGTACCAAATTATTTCACGAATTTCGATCAAAACCAATTATAATATAGGTAAACATTTTATAATATAACTATCTGTAGATGTGTAAAATTTGACACCTTAATACTTAGGCTAATGCGATGTGAAGCAACCTTTAGTTTTCGATAGAAACCTCATGGCTTTTATTAAAATTAATTAATACTCAAATATTGCATTTACACCCTAGTAGAGGGATCAATATATTTAATATAAATGATAATCAACATGTTATTAACCTATCATTCTTTGAAACTATACGGTCATTAAAATCGCCTGTAAATTAATTATTTACACACAAGAGTAAACAATGCTGAAAATAAACAAAGCGATTTACAGATGTTTCGAATTTTGCCGCTGGGAATCTAGCGGAGCGATTGGCTGATACGAATCAAGTCTCCTGCCTCGACCAATCGCGTAAGTGCGAAAACGCCGATGATGGAGTCATAGCCAACTCGATGTTCAGTGCTCGGCGGCTGCGGTCATGATAACTTCTCCACTGCTAGGATATTGTTGGCTGCCTAATAATAGTGTTTTCAATAGTGTACCAAACGGGCCGTTCAACAAGATTTTCGGACGATTTTTGTGGAATCAGCAGTGTTTTTTGACTATAGGACAAGCCGTTACTCCGTATGTCGGATTTTGGAATAGTGTCGCATTTTTTCAGCATTCCACACTCCCCCTGCAAACTATGGAAACAAGGTACTAATTTTTACACAACAAATTGTTTCAGCTGTATTTTCCACATATTAATCTAGTCCATATTATTATTAGACCGTACTGATCGATAAAGAAACGTTTCTTTGATACCTGATGACATATGTGTCTCACATGTCAAAAATTCAAATAACCCTTGCTAGACTCAAGTCTACATTTGCTTTAATTTAAGAAATACTAGTGCAATAGTAGACATTCAAGCGGCTCCTGTGACGATAACATAAAACAATTGTTTTACCCCAAACTACGTATCGACTATTACAGTGACGGCGAGATATTATAGGGTGTGTCGATTCGTTGTGTTATTTTTGAGGATGGTCTCCTGCCGGTAAATGTTCGTGATATGATGAAATTTGTGGAAGTAATTCTCGGCAAATTGGTTTTATCCTGCGTTTGTAAATGAAAGTGAAATTAGTTAGGTAACTTGGAAACATTACATTATTATTAGATTTTATGAATGAACGACTATTTACGAACTATTCTAGTAGAGAATCATTCATTAGTAATAGTTGTTTTAGTATTTTATTTTCAGTTCGGAGTAACTACATGTATGTACAATAACATAATATAAGTATCATACAATACAAATATATCATTTGTAGTTTCTGTCGCAATGACAGACAAATCAGAGGGTTTAACTCGCCCCTTTTCGTGCATGTTCGATGTTCGTGCGATTTATTTGCCTTTTGTAACGAAAGATCAGTACCTACGTATTTTTCTTTATTAACCAATACACTTGACTGAAATCTATAGTCACTAGCATACGATTCACAATAATTATATTAGCTATCATACAACATTCTAAGAATTATGATAGAAATCCTGAATATTTACATGAGTCTTAATAGGGTACCTACTTCGCTTTAGAGCTGTCATTTCGTTACAAAACAGTTTTCCTACCTATCTAAAACTGACTAAAACAAAAGTATATATGCATAGTAACTATAGGTGCTTCCTTAGGTATAATTCCATGGTATCTTTCTTACTTAGAAAATTTCAACAGACTGTTATTGTTTATTTACAAAAAAGTTATCGACACATGGGACACATCATCTCAATTTTTTAGACTCTTAGGAGGTCCTCTATACAAAATAGGTAGTTGACAATGTTGGCTTATAACTTGATGTAATATACCTCTCTCGTCAATCTATTTAAATCGAGGTTTAAATTTAAATAAAAAAAACCGCCGTCTAAGGAATCACTACTTCCACATCCAGAATTTCCACCAAGTCTCTTTAAGGGATAAGATCTTGACTAATTTTCTTACTTTTTGTTGGGTATTCTGCCACTGAAAAATATTTCAAAATTTTAATGAAAAAACCTCTGCGCACACGGATCATCAGACAGAGGTTGGTTCTTGAATTCTTGATTATTACAAGTTGTTTCGCACCTAAAAATATATAAACTAGAACAATGTTATATATAAACTAAACGTTTCGGAAGAATATCTACTTCCGCTCTCAAATCTTTTTGGACGTCAACCATGACAGTTCGTTGTTTATTCATGGTTAACGTTAACGTTAAACGTTAACTGTCTTCAGCTTTCATTTTCAATTTTTCAGTTTATAACATTCGAGATAACATTGTTCTAGAGTATCTATTTTTAAGTGTGAGATATTTTATAATAATCAAGAATTCAAGAACGAACCTCTGTCTGATCCGTTTGTCGCAATATTTTTCAGTGGCAAAATACCTAACAAAAAGTAAGAAAATCTGAATATGCAACAAATAAACAATTATAGACAATACCTTGACTATATTTGTACAGTAAGTGGAAATATTTGTGATAGAATTTCAATAGTATTTGAAGCAGATGTTATAAAAAAAATTGTGGTGTTCGTTTCTAGCATATACACCAAAAATGAAGTTTCTGGATTCTTATTAGCTTGCTCTACTTGTTTTCCCCAATACCCCCAACCCCCCGCCACCCCTTCAACTAAATTATCTCAATCAGACGTCGTTACAATAAATACGTGTACCAAATTTCAACTGAATACCTCAATTTTATTTTATGAACCCATTTGATAATGGAGTGGGGGTGGGGGGGATGGAAAATATTGTAAAAAAAAGTCTTGGCCTCAAATATATACACCAAATCCCAGTTTTCTTTATTTCTGTACTCTTACCAGCTTGTTTTACTTATTTTTCCACATTTACCCCTTTAACCCCCAACCCTTCAACCGAATCATCTCTGAATATAATCTAATTACAGATGTCGTTATAGTACATACACGTACCAAATTTCAAGCGATAATCTCAATTTTATTTTATCAACTCTTTTAATAATGGGAGGTGAAAAATGTAATAAAAAAATCTGTGGCCTAAGCTTCTAGTATATACACCAAATGTTTGTGTACTCTTACCAGCTTGCTTTACTTCCCCTATTTACCCCTATTTAACCCCCAACCCTTCAACGGAATCATCTCAAAATGTAATGTAGTTCCAGGAGTCCTTGTAATATATATACTTACGTGTATCAAATTTCATGTGAATATCTCAATTTTATTTTATCAACCCCTGTAATAATGGAGTGGGGTGGTAGGGGATGGAGAATATTATAAAAAAATATAATATACACCAAATCCCAAATTTTTGTACTCTTACCAGCTTGCTTTAACTATTTTCCCCTATTTACCCTCCAACCCTTCACAGGATAAGTTCAAAAAACAATCCAGTTCCAGATCTCGTTATAATACATACGTGTATAACATTGCAAGTCAATATCTCAAACCGTTCCAGAGAACACGTGCGCACAAAAAAAAGTTACAGCTCAAATTTAAAATCTCGACGTTTCATGACATTCTAAGCCTATTTCAACAAGAAACTTTTTTTACATTTTTTTTACAATAACTACTTCCAAACCACTACGTGGATGTGGATGTGGAAGTAATTATGTAGATACACACATATATCTATTTAAATTATATTTCTTCAGTGAGAAATTTTAGCTAGGTGGTAAATTATTTCTTGATTTTTTTCCTTTGTAATTTTCGAAATAGAATGTGTAGAAAGAGTAACAATAAGTTTCTTTCGTTTACGTGGTATATCGTTTGATCTTTTCTTAATCTATTGTGACCATTTTGTCTCGACCTCAGTTTAGAAGCGTGTCAGTCTGTGTTGAACATTCTAGAATACATACTCAATTTTTTTAAATATTTGCAATTTTAGTATTTTCCCGATGATACCGATTTGGTTGCCGAAATGCTTGTCAGTATTCCTACTATGCTGTATTTTTTTTTTTAGCAAAATCTTATCAAACTTTGCTACACTCTTCTTATACTATTTTTTCGCTTCATAACTTTTATATTTACCTACTATCAATTTTCTATAAAAACAAGTGTTCTTCTAGCTAACACTTACTTTCTTAACAAAAGAATGGTACATATAGTAAGGGGTCCAAAGCTTTAAAAATTGAAATGACCCATTCCAACGAGGTAAATGAATTTTGGAAACGAATTCAGGAAGAGGGTCCTTAGGGGCATCAGAAATGGCTTGTTGGACTTTTGTTGGCGCTTGCGCAACTTCTCCACAAGAAAAAAACATGGCGGAAGTTATTTCAAGAATTTGTGTTTTTATGCGTTTACCTCTTGCTAAAAGATTAACTACTTGCGATATCGATCTGATTTTTTATATCTATATACTACAGACACGAGCGCATCTATCTGTACTAATAGACCTTTAAAATCACTTACGGTTTTTTTCTAAATAAACCCATAATCACATGAACGAATTTTGTGTGTTTGAAATTTCGACATGCGGGCAACTGTATTAAATGTTCGAATTTTGTATATATTACAAGCGAATGAAATATGGTCTAAAGATCAAAAAAGTTTTTGCAAAAAAAATTAGCTCGATATCTTATACAGTTTTCGAGATACAGATTTTTAAATAATGTCTTGTTATGATAGCGCGCAACGTGACAGCTACGGCAGGGCTCGTTCTGTGCAATTGTGGGTAGATACATATATATTAGTCTAATACCTAATTAGATTTAGGTGTTATATTATTCTTGATGATTAGATCACTTATTGTCTGAAAATTATTAGACAATTATTTCTTTGCAATAAATACGTGGTTTTAAATTACGATGTAATTTTTACATGTAATATACTGTCCTCCTAAGCCAAAATGACGTACTTCAGTAACGCTCCTCTTGAGATATTTGACATTTTATGCCACTAATCTCGGCCCTTCTTGTTTCTTTAAATATTTTCATTCTATTTTTGGATTTAATTCTATGAGGCAGATGCAAAAATAATGCTTTATTATTGAAAAAAGTCGATCATTTAACAAGGAAACTTTGAAATACGTCCAATTTGCTTAGGGACAGTATATCTAAACTTGCAAATGCAGTACGAAATCGTTAATAAGTTTTAATAAATTGAGTTTAAAAAATAAAAATTGACCGAAACTTCAGATTCAGAAACGGTATTGTATGACAGAGAAGAAGAAAACATCAGAATCCTATGTATTCGCCATAACACACACAATTCCCATTCCAAACTGGAATAACGTTGTTATTTATAATATAAAAGTAAAGTCAATCGTCTGTATATTGTTGTAAATAAGGACAAATGTTGTCCAACAATATGAACTTGGATTCCTCCTGCCTAGCATAAAATATCTGAAGTGCAATCATGAACAGGCGAATACAATAATATTTACGTAAGGTATGTTTAATTTTTGCAAAATAGAAAAACTACAAAAGTTGTGTGGGTATACGACAACAAAGGGTATTTTAGAGTATTCACGAAATCAATAAATAATTAGGGGAAAAATATGAAGAAGAAAATATTGTAAAAACTTTATTGGCAGTCTATGTATTGTATGACCTGTCAGTTATCCTTTGCGAAGGGTTTAAAGTGAGCAGTAGCCTTAAAGCAAAAAGGCCACCTAAACAATTTGACTAATCTTGGTACTGTATTTAAAACGGGCATTAAGTCCAGTGGTTTGGTGTGCTTAGCATAGCTTGCAACTGAAGTATCTAGCGAAGCATGGTCAAACCCTGCTAACTGCGAAATAATGTTAGGTGTAAAAATTATTCACAAGAAGTAGTTTAGACTCTCCTATACTTTCCTCACCTAACACAAAATCCTGGATTTTAAACGAATTACCTCGGTCACTTGAAAAGCGGTTAAGAAAACGTCACACTCTCCAAGAAAATTTGGATATCTGATAGAGAATAACCAAATAAAACCACAAATGATGACAAAAAACCACAAGTGATTCTAAAAAAAAAACGAAAAGCGGAATTGTAAAGTAAAGTAAACAATTGTTTTAAGGGCAGAAGTAATACAGAGCAGTATTTAACAGACAGTGATTCTTACTAGCAATAGTATAGTGCTTTGTCGATGCTTACTGAGCTGTGTATAATTATGCATTATTATTATTATTATTACTTATAAATTACACGTTTTGTGTACGTGTTTAAATTTTATTTCTATATTGTATAATGATGGTATACTTAATAAATAATATCTCCACATACAATACCTTCATAACCTATAGATCTAATAAATCCTCTGCCAAATGAGTTTCATTTTATTAATATTTTTGTAAAATTATAAATAATAATAACACTATCAAAAATGGATTGGCTTACTATATTGATGCATTACAATTAACCAGATAGCAGTACGCCAGAAAATAGCCACATGCTAATAGGAGTATCACGGATCTAAATTATGGTTTAATTTAAAAAGTCTGTAGCTCAAAAACTGTAAAAGATATGGAGCTAATTTTTTTTGCAAAAACTTTTTTGATCTTTAGACCATATTTCATTCGCATATAATATATAAAAAAATTGAACATTTAATATCGTTGCTCGCACGTCGAAATTTCAAATACACAAATTTCGTTCCTGTGATTTAGGATTTATTTAGAAAAAAACCGTAAGTGATCTTGAAATTCTATCAGTACAGATAGATGCGCTCATGTTGGTAGTATATAAATATAAAAAATCAGATCAACATCGCACGCAGTTAATTTTCTAGCGAGAGGTAGAAGTTTAAAAACACAAATTCTTGAAATAACGTTCCGCCATCTTTCGAAGGCGTGGACCCTCTACTAATACCTATGCTTCCTTGTTTAAGTATCGTGATATGGACAGGCGGCCATTTAGAAAGATGTTTAGAATTCAATAAGTAACACATTTTTTTTAACGAGCAAAATTGGTCGTATTAGAAAAAAATGTCCACCAAATATGATATATTTACTGTTCTAAGGAGAGTAAACCCTGCTTTCAGCTATGAGTCACGACTCGACGCAGTCGGCTATAGTCGTTCCTTTATTATTATACTCTTCCTATATACAAAATGATTATACTCTGTGCAATTGTGCAAATACTGCAAATACACGACGAAGAGTATAATGCGTTTATCGGCATATTCCTAAAACCGGCAATATCGCTTTAAGAGAAAAAATGTTCATATCGCTGTGTTGGTTGGTGATCGAACAACTTTAAAAATGTCCGTCCGTCTGTCCATTTATCACGTTATTTGTAAGCAGGATACGGATACCTTAAGAACGAAAACTCCGATTGCATTGAAATTTAGACAGTGAGCTAGTGTTAGAGCCTTATCGTTTTTGGACAAAGTCGATAGGTAAATAAAAAAGTTATTGATGATTTAAATTAATAAAAATATGTATGATTTGTAATTACACAAAAATTTTTTTAAATCGTAAACAACCCCACTCCTCTGGAGAGGGTTGTTAAAATAATTTAGAGAAAAAATCATAAGAAATAACACAGCCCCACAAAAGAAAAAAGTTTAGACCCAGAAACTAAACCTACCAATAATTATGTATTTTAATCTTCTGAATTCAATGCCGCTATCAGAATTTCATTCATTTCTGGGTCCGAACATTTTTTTGTGGGGCTATGTAATTAGAGGACATTTTTAAGTTTAGATGTGAATATTGTTACATTGCAATACTGGCTACGTATAAATTTCAATAGTCCCTAATGTTTATGAACTTAAAAGTAATAAATTTGTCACAAATGCGATAAGACTAGGCTAATATAAAGTAACATTATTTATTTACGATAAAGCTGCGAAGAGTATCCTGTAGAATATGCAGTAATTACATAAAAAGTGCTGTAAATCTGCGAAGAGGGTAATGGTTCGCTTGTTATTTACTTAAAATTTATTCTTAAAGATTGGTTTGTAACTGGAATTTTTCATAAGTTGGTTAAGTACTTAATAATAAGATTTTTATAAACTAAACAAACTAACCATTATACTCTTCGCCGATCGACTACACTTGTTATATAATTGTTGCACATTCTATAGGATACTCTTCGCAGTTTTTTTTGTAAATGGTATTAGTTTTAGACATTTTTTGTTTAATTACAAAACAAAACAACATTGATTTTTCAAAAATTAATTACTTTTTCATTTATTGATTTTGTTAAAAAACAATTCTTCCTCTAGCTAACACTAACTTACTGTGGAAATTTCAATTCTATCGGACTTTTCGTTCTTAAGTTATTGTGCTTGCTTACAAGAAACGTGACGAACGGACGGACCGACAGACAGACGGAGGGACATTTTGAAAGTTGTTCAGAATTCGATCACCAACAGTGATATCAAATTTTTTTCTCTACAAACAATATTACTGGTTTTAGAAATGTGCCGATCGAATGCAATATACTCTTCGTTTTGTATTTCAAAGAGTATAATAATTTAGTTAACGTTGTATGCTCCAAATTATATTCTTTAACGCCTAATGTTAACGTCCTGGCGGTATTTAGTCATAGTTATTCCACCACGCAGCAACGGTTTGTACAGATAGACATCAGCACAACAACCATTTCCTGCGACATTCCCATCTATCGCAGTTGAGACTGGATCTCAAGAGAGATAACAGCGACTAGACATATTGTGCCATTCAACAATGATCTATCCCACTGCTACCGTCTTTGTAACCCATTAAAAACACCACTAAACATCCATACACTGGCGAGAATTCGAACCCGGGATGCCGTGGTCGCAAGCCTAACATGTAAGCACTGCGTCACTTTTTCCCCCTAATTTCTAGTCTTGGATACGCTCCATCAGCCAGCTACACAGCACTGCGTCACCGAGATGATCAAAGACATCATGTCAGTGGATTGTTTCTAAATCAACGTATAATTTTCAAAATTGTGCTTATCTACGTGTAGCATATATTTATAATTATTTTGTACAATTTTATCGGTTCCTAATTGTTTGAGTAATTCAACCGATTGTACATTGTATAGTGTTTACAATTGAACATAAATTGAGTGAATATATAAACGTACTACTGATACGAGTATTAAGTAGGTAGTTGCAGAAGTTGTTAAAACAGCTTCTATAAGTATGACCGTTGTTGCACTTTCGTCCTTGAATGATTCGAAATCGAGGTCGAAATATAATATGTAGGCACACAAAATTTTATATATATATAAAATTTATAATAATTTGAATTGCGGTTTGTGAGGTGTAGTCCACGACAAAAATATCTACAGCAAAACCCATCACGTGAGAATATAATTTTAAAATTTGTTAAAATGGAGATATTTCAAATTTTTGGACGCTTACATTTAAAGGAAACAGGTGTTGAAATGCCTCACATTCTTATTTTTAGTCACTCAGTTTTAGAGGAACTTTTTTTATTTTTAATTTATGTACAGGTCAAGTACAAATAAATAATATGCAATCTGCACATTGCCAAACCACAAGCATACGAAAAAATACACTTTCTTGTCCTATTAGTACAGAGTGAATTTTTCTTTAACCTTGTTACTAAAGTGTAACCATTATTAATTGCTTTTTTCTCAAGAACGCACATTAACAAAATAAAAAAGTGTTTTGTTCATTTTCTAATATACAAAATAGTCTGAACCAAGGACGAGGCTAGTTATATTCGTCGTGAAACTTACATTAAATAATTACCTGCCTACCTAGCTTTATTTAGGCATTCGTTTTTTCGAATTTTAAAAGTTTTGAAGAATCTGCAGTTATTAAAAACGGTGGTCAAACGTTTAATGGTTAGTAATAAAATTACCGAGAAATTAAAAAACATAAGTTAAAATTACCATATGAATTGTTCCTCGGTTTCCTCGGTTCCTGCTTTTACCTTTAACATATTGATCCTAAAGGGAATATCTGTTTATGTTCAGTGTCTACTAACTACACCATTTTAATTTGATGTATGCTTGGGATTTTTCGGTCAGCTTTGAATGAAAATTCTTATATTTTCTTACGTTTCGGTTTTCTTAACCATCATCAGAGGAAAAACTATAACATTAATAAGGAAGAAGTTAAAAAACAACTGAAAAAATAGCAAAGAACACACATGTGCACACATTCGGAAACCTCCATAACCAAGGATGTCCGGAAGAAGGTTACACTTTTTGAAAAAGAAAAAAGATCCAGACACACATGCATTACCCGCCGGCATTCCACTCTATGAGAAATAGAGATGGAACCCAGTACGCGACAGACAGTATGATCAAGTGACCAAGCTTGTTCGCCTATTTTCGCCTGTCGCAGTAACGTAATTTCAATATCGCGTGTTCCACATCTGAAACTAATGACGACTAACATCATTATAAGGGATCTGATTTCTTACTGATCAATTTCGTCCCGAATCTTGTAGGCTTTCTTGCAAGTCATTAAGTTTAAAAGGTGATTGTTGGCGAGCTGGAACTAGTTTCCCTATAATGTTCTATAGGATTTAAACTTGGTTTTTTTATTGGCCGCTTCTTTGTGTGTTCCGTAATAGCATATTATTGAAAATATTTGCACGAAAGTAGAATTTAGGAAACTACTGAAACTATTTGTGGAAACTACATCATCAGAGGCAACA
This sequence comes from Stenurella melanura, assembly GCA_963583905.1. Classification (NCBI taxonomy): domain Eukaryota; kingdom Metazoa; phylum Arthropoda; class Insecta; order Coleoptera; family Cerambycidae; genus Stenurella; species Stenurella melanura. The sequence continues at coordinate 52,862,418 of OY757316.1, read as the reverse complement.
ACGTTTTTTTAATTTCCGTGCTCACGCAATTACTTTTCTGATCAAGAACAACCTATAGCGGTCTTCTAAAAGTGAATATTGTTCGCTAAGCCTTTGCTTTATTACTATATACCGAATAACTGTTGTTGACGTTTCACTAATATAAGTACTTGAAGACGTATCCTGTGTAGCACTTGTCACTCTTTTATGGCTCTATACAGATCCACTGCTACTGTCAATCCCATTAAACTGTTTTAAATCTGAAAAATAAGTTTAATTATGTTTTTATTTAAATATAGAACAGTCTGGCTTTATGAAGAATAAATGGTGAAGGGTATACGAACAAAATCGGAAAAATAAGTTTTGTAATGTTCTTGTCGATTGTTGTAAATTATTCTTCTTCTTCTGTTTTTGAATCTAGCAGTATGCACCCTGCTGGCTTGCGTCCCGATATGGTTTGACGCTTTCCAGAAACTTGTGTTCTCGTTTCAATGTCCTGCATCATTGCTTCCATTCCGCCTGCCTGCCAAGACCTACATTAGCTCGCTGTAACATGCTTCCATTTACTGACCGTTTCACAGGTAAATAACCATTTACAGTGGAAGTGCAATAAGGAGCCCCGAGAGAACCTTTGAGACACCCTGTATACCAATCTGTCAAGGTAAAGCAAAATAAAAAGTAAAATCTACAAAAAGTAAAAAAGAGATTTAGAGGAACATTGGGAAACTCAGTATATCAAGCAGACCTCAACTACTTTGACCTGAGAGATATTTGTATTCGCAAACAAGGCCAATATATGAACCATGTGGCAGCTGCCAATCGAAACCTTCCCGTTGTGGGACCTACCTCATGTTCAATATATTTTCAATTTTAAGTAATTAAGTTAGTTTTAACAACCAATAAGGATTAATTAACTAATACTACCTACTAACATAACTTACTTACCACCGTTAGTTTCCGAATTAACAGTAGTAACTAGTAGTTGGCTTGCTTCTCACCGCCTGGTTCTTCGTTCTCCTAGTTTTTTTATGTAATTGAAATAACATGACATATCTTAAGTTTTTATTTTATTTACAACGAACTCCGTGATTTTGGTACCTGGCCGTTTCATTGCTGATGAAAATTTTATTATATTTAATAAACTTTGTTATTTACCGACTGTGCCTTTTACTGTTGAATGTTAGTGAAAATCTAATCTGACGTCCGGACCCTTGGACATAACCGTTTCTTCACTGTAGCTATCCAAATCATACTGCAATAGGCTGTGTTAAGAGGCTAGTGTGGGACCTTTACGCCACGTAAAAATTGTAAAGGTGGCGCTCGAGATAACCGAATATAACCGAAATATAGCTCAGCGCTAAAGTGACGCTTCCACTAGGCAACTGAAAGAAAGCACGTCACACTATTAACAAACACTTAACCAGTAATTTTAGATTACTAATTCGGTATGTACCTTGTTCTTCTATTATGACACTTCACATTACGCAGAATTTTTTATCTACCGATGACTTAAGTTTAACGGAGTTTTAACCGATTCTTTTTGCGTTTTCTTCGGGAGCATCTCATCGTACGTCCACCCACTGCGCTAGTCATTCTCTAGCCTCCCTATTGCTTTTGAATAGCATTGATCGGTAAATAAAAAAGTTATTAATTATTAATATTTAAAAAAATATTTGTATAAAGAAAATGTATAAAATTAATATTAATGACAAAAAAACTGCGAAGATTATTCTATAGAACGTGCAACAATTATATAAAAAATGCAGTAAATCGGCGAAGAGTATAATGGTTAACTTGTTATTACTCATATTGTACGTTATTTACCGCCTTCAAAACAATATTAATTATATGTTGATTGTTTTTATCATTCTTTTCATATATTAGTATGTGTTATAAGTTACAATGAATGCAGCACAAAATAAAAAGGTATTTTTTATTAAGTAAGCATAATTAATATTTTAATTAATTCTTTGTTGTCTGCTCATATGTAAATTACTTTATAATTGTTTTTGTTCAATATTGAATGAAAAATTCTTTTGGTGTTTAAAAATGTACACATTTTCCAATTTTTGTGATCTTGACTGACAAAATTATTACCTTTGTCTAAAAATTTTAACTGATACATATTTTGAATAAAGTTATAAAATTGTTTAATTTGGTATATACATAAATAAGTCTTTTAAAGTCCTGTAGGAGGGGCGACTTACGGTGTGACGCTACCTTTGAAGATGCAGTTTCCACATACACAAGAACTTTTGAACACGACACTCAAATACCAATACTTGGCGTGCATTTCGCTAACCATGCTATTACCATCGGGGGATTATTAAAACTTAAGTTTTAAGATAATAAATCTGCATGCTGGTGCATACTCATATGTATATTCGTCGCCATAATATGTTAAACCCAAGTTTTTTTAAATTGGACGTACCTACCTCGGTACCTACAGAATGTTAGATAATCCGTCATGAGATGATTTAATAATTTGTTCGAATATAGACACCTTGAGGACCATAAGTATGTAATGATAAAAATAAAATGTGAAAATAAAAATTGTAACTAAAAGTATTTTAGCCGACTTCAAAATCATAAGGTAACAAAATAGTAAGGCCCAAGTAACTGGATGACTGAATGGAATTCTGGCGATTGTCAAGGTGATATTTCTAAGACCTTTGACAGACTATACCATAGTATTTTATTACAAAAATTACACATTTCGAATGATTTTATTAATTATTTTTTATCCTACCATGACAGAACCTAATATGTTTTATACTCTGGCCGTAGGTCTGTCAAAGCTTTACCAACTTCAGGTATTCCGCAGGGATCTGATCTGGACCCACCTTTGTTCATTACGTTCACTAGAACGACATTATTACTGATTATCTCCCTGAACTTCTATATGCTGATCTGAAAATATTCAGTAGAATACCAATCATGGATAACATTTTGCAACACAATGTGAATATAATTAATGACTAATGTATAAGTAAGAAATTATTTCTTAATCCCTGGACATGCCTTACCAATGAGAACTAAACAAAATACTGTAGCTGTATTCTTTAAATGCCATTATAATTATTTTAAGCATTTTTAGTTAATTTGCCTTATGCTTAATCCACCTGTCATCTGAAAAAAAAAATCGTTTGCTTCTGCCGTCTGTAAAGTATTTACTTTACACACAGAAGGTAGTGTATATAATTTTAAAAAGTAAACTTTTTCGCACTCGTGTGTAATGTAATTAAAAAGTGATTTTTTTTGCATAATAGGTATATCTAGGCGGCTGTGCAATAACTGTCTGACTATCTTATTATTACACATTATGCACAAGTACAAAATAGTAAATGCTCTACGCACTATTGCAAAAAATTAAATGTTTTATGCACTAGTGCACTAGTTTAATTTATGAGTAGATACATATGTATGTTTTGTAACCATTTCGATAGGAGAAAAAATAATATATGCAACTCGTGTATAATATGCGCTTTGTCAGACGAAATTCCCATTCATAAAAAGGTGTCATTTTACACACTTGCTGCATAAATACCAAACTCTTTTGTATCAAGAAGTTGTAACAATATGTATACTTAATTATGCTTTTTTTTAATCGTCTTTTGTTAATTAACGTTCTGGCAGTGTTTAACCAAAACTATTTCACCACTCAACCAGGATACAAGCGCAAAAGACAATTATTACACAACAATCATTCCATTCGACATTGTCGTCTGCTTCAGTTGAGATGAAGTCGGGAATGATAACAGCGTATTAGCTGTGTTGTCGCACTGATAGCATGATCGATCTCACTGCTACCATCTCGCTATACATTAGAAACGGCACAAAATATCCATACCATTTTCGAATCCGGGACCTCTTGGTCTCATATCTGACGAATAAGTACCGAGTTGATAATTTTTTCCATGATTCTGAATTTACAATCCGGACGTGAGAATATAAGATTTCATAATTTTTACCTTGATGAATCCTGTATGCAGAGAGGTATATTTTTTATTTTACAAAATTTTAAAATATGATGTTTTGTTATTAGGAAGGTAACCTCAAAATACACATGTGTGTTCCATGTCATGAATTACTTACTGGTAGCTAATAATAGATTTGGTATAAATACGTTTCGAAATAAATATTAAATTCTAATAATAATTTATGTGTATATTATTTTACATATAACCTTTAAAAGTTAAAATATTTGATTCATTTGCAATTAGATAGGTGCTAATTGTATCTCTTGTTACATCGTTTTTTGAAGCTAACCGTTTAAAGGTCAGGTTGACCTTTACCCAAAATTCCTAGAATAAAATACATGGGTGGCATCTTAATTTGGAGATAAATTATACGTTTGGTAAATAAAAAAATATGGGTATTTTGACACAAGTAATACGAAGTTATTATTAACTTTACTACAAGATTGATAAAACCGGCTAAAGAATAATCCAAAAAAAAGGAATGCGATATCAGAATGGCAGGAACCAATTTTTATTAATTTTTCGGTAAACGATTTGTTTCTCCCACTTAGATTTTGAACATAATTATTATACATAATAAATTGGTCAAATTAACCTGATCATTACGTAATATTAAATAATTGTATATACTAGCGTAACCGCGAAATTTTCGAAAAAGAACGATTTATTGAAGTCTGACATTGATATAGTTCACGCAATATTTATACGGCACATAAAAATCTCAAAGCTGTCTACCGAGCTATAAGGGGAGACCGCGGCGTGCTTTATTTCTTTGTGTTTTATTAAATAATAAATATAATGCATTACTTAGGAGATAAAACATCATTACGAATGTTCTAGCATGATTAAGATAAGAAATAAACGAAAACACGCCTCTTGTAATTAAGATTTCTAACTCTTGTGATATAGTTGCGCAAATCATCCGTAGCTGCTCATACCCAGAATTTATGTGTCATTGTCGCGAAGGACGGGCAATGCGTCCACCAACGCATAAGGTCTTCCCTATCTTGACGCAAAATGGAGTAAGATTTTTTAATTTCCCAGGAACGTTATTAAGTTTCTGCCGAGAACACGATTTTTAAATCTCTAGTATTATTCTGTTCGTTCTCATACGCAAAAATTTGAAGTACGGCTCTGTAGTAATTACTCTTGTCAGCAGTAATTGTGCCGACTTTCATTTTGATGGCCGGTGAAGCTTTTTGCCTTAAAATTCTCAAGCAGTGAATGTATTTTCATGATTCCGTCTTAATGTTTGTGAATTATGTGAATTAATGCTAGAAAACTCCCAATATCGGCTTCTTATTTTTTTTATGGTTCCCACCTCTAGGGAAGTGGACAAAAAAACTGAAAAATAACTAACGGATCTGATAGATAATTAAATTGTAAGAAAAAAAATTGTATACAGTTTTTCATGAAAATGGACATTTAAGTTACGCCGACTCGATAATTGTGATTTTACCACTGAAAATTCGTACTTCGAGACTATTTTTTTTTTAATATCCCAAAAAGTGTTAAATATAATGAAAAATTGAAATAGGACAAAAAAATAAGACTATGGATTAACAAATACTTCGATTTTTTTCTTATTTCTGAACGGTGAATTGTTCTAAAGATAAGGGAAGTTTAAAGATGTCATTCGAGAGCTGATAACTTGAAATATATTGTTTAATTCTCAAATATGTCAAAAATAATCAGTCTAGCGTTAAGAATACATATGATAGAAATTAAAGCTTTTGAAGTTATCTCCAGAGCGCGCTTTCTTATATCCCTGCAGCTTTAAAAATAACCAAATAATATGTGTTGTCGCTGGCTGAGCGCTATTCTAATTTTATGTATACCTACCTACAAGTAATCATTTGAGTTGTGAAGCAATCCGTGGTAAACGCCACCTTCACTCGTGCGATGAAATTCAACAAAGGAAATGCGTTTATCAAAACGCTCGCTGAGATGCGAACGTGTAGCGTTGCGAAGATTCCGGGAATCGGCGAGAATATCGACAAATTAGTATGTTTTGAAGTATATTTGTGATGATCATCCATACCTAAATTAGAAACTCATTTTGTTACAAAAATCACATAACAAAACCAGTTATCTTAGACGTACTTAAAGTACGTACGAGTGCCAACATTTAACTTATTAGATTTAGGAAAAATTGTGACGGGGTGTAATATTCCGTGGAATAAACTGAACAATGAATTTATGGAACTCGTATAAGATTACGTGTGTCGGAAATATGGAAACGTTAGCGTTCCTGCGGAATCGACGTGAAGGATAAACAGTATGTCGTGGTTGCATGCAACCATTACATGGTGTATTCGGCATTTAAAACTTATTTTGTTTATTTATTTATTTTTAATTTAATGGTCTTGTATATATTAACGTCCTGGGGGGGGGGGGGTTTAGCTGTTGCTTTTCCACCGCTCAACTAAGACACGTACACATAGACATCAAGACAACAACCATTCCCTGCGATATCTATCGCAGCTGAGACTCGAAAACAGTGACTAGATGTTGTGCCACTCGATAGCGGTCTAACCTACTGCTGCCGTCTCGGTAACATATTAAAATGCCATTAAATATCCATACCTTGGCCAGGATGTGAACCAGGGGCTCTGTGGTCGCAAGCCAAACACAACACTGCACCACTAATTTTTATTATTGTGCCACCACGAATGGATAGTTTTGATGTCCTAAGTGTTGTATTGTGTATATTTCACCAATTCATCACACCAGGCATCATCACATTGACAAGGTACGATTGTATCCTTTTTGCACACGAGATACATAAATACAAAATGAGAACATTTGTATAAATCTGGCTGAGTCCGCCCCTTATAAATTGTAAAACGGCGCTTTGATCTATGAACCCTGATTGATGTCAATAGGGCTTAGAATTCTTGAATTACTTATACTTGCACAGTACCACAAAAATATTTATACTTGTATGTATATAAGGAAATAAATGATGTATATTTACTTTATAGTCTAGTATCATAGGAGTATGCTCGCGTTGATGTCCTGCTAAGTTTGAAAACCCTTTATTTTATGATTACTTAGGTCTACAGGATCACCAAGTGGCATTGGAATTGACATTTCTGAAAATGGATTTTTCTCCAGTAATATACAAATCAAGATGACGGATAGGGCGATTTGAAAAAAAATTCGTATCTCTCGTAGTAGTTGTCCGATCTTTTATTTTTTAAATAAAAAATGTGTAGAATTAAATGCTGAAGGCAAAGATATATATTTGATTGAGTATTGGTTGAACAATAATGCTCTAAAATTTAAAAGTCATGGCGCGCTTTTGGTATTGTGGAAGAATATGGCGGTGAGCAAGGTGAATTTGGTTGGACACACAGATAATTAATTAGATACGATAATATAGCTTGTCTAAGTTAATAATTGCATTCAAGCCATGTCAGAAATTTTTTAGTGGCAAGGCATTACAGCTTTTTAAAACGGCGGATTAAATAAATGTGCTTTTATTATTAATATCATAAAATCATAAAGTAATAGGTAGTTTGTCCATAATCTCATATATATAACGACCTTAATTGCATTTTTAATTGTCTTCTTCGACTTAAAATAATTCTTAGGTTATCTGCATGTCTCATCTTCTAAAAAATATTTTTGGTTGTTCGCAATATGTTAAAGTAAAAATAGCAGAATTTACCTGATTTATCTTCATATTCTGCCATGATCGATGGAGTTACTAGATCTGGGGTATTTGCACAAAAGAAGATTCCTGCAGAACACTGAGAGGCTTCTGTGCAAATTGTTCAATTTTTTTTTCAGGAGTATATCGTTCGCCTTCTTGCAGCTAGATTTGACGAGGTTAGTTTTACAGCTCTTGAGGCGTGTGGGTTAAGCATGGAGACTGGTTCGTATTTAATTCGTGACTTTTCCTCCATTCACAGAGACTAACAAATTTTGGATATTTCCACTTGCACTTCGCCATACAGTTGCAATATAATGTACCTTAAAATAAAATAACGATCAACCCCAAACCCATCAACTGTGGGTTGTTGTAGGTTATCTCCTTGATTCTTGGTGGAAAACACCAGTCAGTTACCTTCTTTATTAATTCATTTTTACAGAGCAAACATACAAACTAATTAATAGAAATTGTCTTCAACTTATATGGTAGTTGTGTTCAGAGTTCTCAGCAATGCAAACAATTTCAGTATTGCTGATGAATCCTACAGATTAGAAAATACTTTAGTGCAATATTCTTTGCTTATTGTTGAGAATCTGCCGAACAAAGGCATGGACAAATTTAATTATGCATGTGTCCGATACTTAAAGATTTTACGAATTTTCCTATATCTACTTCTTTTTCAGTTTTTCCTCGACTGGTTACCATTACGACTTTCTTTGGTAATTTCTCATAAAAAGTAACTAGAAGCACAAACACATCTGTATACGGACTGTGAAGAGAAATTTGTATCTCTTTTCCATATTGTTGAGGTACACGAACTATTAGAATAGTATTAGCTTCTTCATGATTATTGTTTTCTATGTTTGTCAGCGAGATATATGAAGTTACAACATGCTTAAATCTTTCTCAATTCCGAACTTTCTTGGCGAGGTATTCAGTGAGCTTCTTTCTGATTATTATGTTGGATAGAAAATCTTTAAGGGAAGTATTTTTTATTAATGATCCATTTGAGACACGATAAGATGCGCCAGAGTATTGTTGACATCTTTTTGACTTTGTGCTGTTTTTAGCGAATCTTCCTTTCCTGTCCCACATATTAGCAACAAAAGACTCGTTGTCTAAGATTAAATTTTAGACAACCAGTCTTTAGTTGCTAGCATGTCCTTGCATGACTTTACAACGGTTTTTTGACACATAAAACATGTACTAAAATTAAGTTCCGTTATTATACTCATCGCAAATGCAAGACGAAGAGTATATTGCATTTGATCGGCACATTTCAAAAACTGATAATATCGGTCGTGGAGGAAAAAAAATCATAATCACTGTGTTGGTGATCGAATTCTGAACAACTTTCAAAATGTCCGTCCGTGCGTCCGTCCGTCAGTTTCTTGTAAGCACAATAACGAAAAGTCGGATTGTATTAAAATTTGAACAGTAAGTTAAGTGTTTTTGAACAAAATCAATCAATAAATAAAAAAGGTATCAAATATTTTGAACTCTAGTATTTTTTTTTGTGAATTATATTTATTTGTAAGCATTTAATTTTTTGAAATTGAAAATTGGTCAATTATTACCGAAGACATGATTTTTTGAAAAATCGGCCTAGTCGACATCTTGAATTGTGGATTACTGGGGAAAAATCCATTTTCAGAAATGCCAACAAGGCATTTGGTGACCCCGTTGGCTTATATTTTCATAAAATAATGCCTTTTAAAATTTAGCAAGACATCGATGTGAGCGGTCGTTTTTGAGCCCTATGATGTAGACTATTACCTGAAATTGTATGTTCTTTAACCTTATTTATTTGAATTAATTTTCTCCATTTTGCTAATTTAAATGGCATAGTCATTTGGCGAAGTGTATTTATTTGGTTCAACATGTAATCAACATATTTTGTAATAATGTGGAGTCAGTTCAAGGGCAGTACTGATATTGTCGGTCATTGTTTATCCAATTTGTATTTCTAAGTTTACCTGCAAATAGAACTACGCGTGAACAATGCATATAAATAATAAATAAATATTTATGAAGGACAAACTATTTACCTAGACAGAATTATTTGCAAATTTCGCTACACAGGGTGATTCACAACGAGGGAGACCTACCATTATTTTAGAGAGAACTATAGGGAGATTTATGCCTAGACAAGGGTGGAAACTACACGTACAAAGATAAGAATGATTTCTGAGTATCTACTGCCTGCGCATAGCTGCCCTATAAAGAAATTAAAAAATACTGGATACTAGATAATGAAAAATAAATAAATACTACATAGTGTACGTAATGCCAATAAGGAATAATATAACGTAAATTATACAGAACAGTTAAATTAAACATTATTGTTGAAGATCTAATATTTTCTAAATACTACTGAAAAGTTAAATATTTGTTAAATATTTATTAATAATGTAGTAATGTAATGGTCCCGATGTACTGAGTTAAGTTGTTATTAAACGTATGGCTAATACTGTTATATGATTCTATCATAGTATAAATGGGGGTCTTTTTGAGAATATTAAATAGTACGGCTAGTGGGAGAATAAAATAGAACATTTTAACGTTATTCTCCGGATTTTTTAATTAATTTTTCATAGCAACATTGGACAGTTAAATAAATTAATAATAATTATTTATCAATTCTGAAGACCAAATACTTCACAAACTTTCGTTGAATGTTTTCTACTGCTTGTAAATGAACGCTATAAATTGGGTTCGATATTATCACACCATACTCAAATTTTGATCCCACCATTGAGAAATACGTTTTAGGTGCATCTACATTCGCTCGCTTGCAATGTCTTATTATGCAGATTAGTAACTTTAATAATGAATTTGAGGATGAATTAACTTGCTGTATAAAATCAATTTTAGTCGAATAGTATACCAAAGTCTTTAGTTGTCTGGGCTCCATGTCATCTATATGTTACTACCTTCAATTTTTGTTGCAATCTAATATGTCACACAAATTATTTATAAATATAATAGACAGAAGTGGCCCCAATTTTGAACCTTGCGACACTTCTGAGGTAGGTATTTGACTTAAAACCTTTACGTTGAATATGTAGCCGATTTTCCAAATATGACACAAAGAATATTACTAGTAAACTTCTAAATCATATCTAGTAAAGTATACTAATATACGATTCAAATGTATTGACCCCTCACTTTAACCGCGAATATCTCAGAAAAAAATGTGTGTTTCTGAGATAATCGCGGTTAAAGTGAGGGGTCAATACATTTGAATCGTATTTAGTAGCCTAGTGACACCAATATTATTTAATTTGTCAAAATAATGACAAGCAAGCAAGGAAACTTCTGGTTTACTTATCATTTTAGGTTTGTTTTTCCTCGTGTCCCAAAGTTCTTTTGTTTTCGTTTGAAACATACACAGAAACGTTATTTTTTAGAAACAAATTCTTGAGAGAGAAATGAATCAGTTTTGCAATTTCAATGGGTAATTAATAAACGGTCTTTATACATGTCCAACTTCCATAAGCAAAAAATCTAACAATTTATTTATACATATTATATTATTTATATATTAATACGTAATAATAATAGTTAATAATATGTTATTCATTAACAGTACCATGACGTACGTCTTGTTTTTATATAAAAATTAATGTATTTATTTCTTGAATTTATTAATAAGTGAGTCATATGGGGAATTATTTATTTGTTTTTTGTGTGTTTGTTGATAAACTAATGTGAACCAATCGGAATTTACTCCAGTGCACTATATAAATGCATATATTAATCTTGCAATCACAAAATTGTAATTTATGTAAAGTATACCGCAAAGTTAAAGCTCGTTGTTATTATGTGGTAAGAAGTATGAAGCAAAATTAATAATAACAGCCGTTATGGAAGGCTGGATCCCGGATTCGGGATTAAGTGCATCCAATTTTGTGTAAATCCAAATTTTATTTTTCTGTAGAATCCATTATTGCATACTTCTGTTGTCAGCAGGATTAGTAAATCTGTTTAGTTACACTTCGTGAGTCAAGAGCATGGGGACCAGTAATTTTCTAAATTAGCGGTCTAGTAATTCTGGTATAGATTAGAAGTTAGTAATACACTCAGGAAATTCCAGATATGATTCTGTAGCAATTCTTTTTATGTTATGACTTCATCCCCATGATAGGTAGCATTCTGATCTAATACTCTTCCCTCTTGGTATAACATAAGAAAATAATAAATGTGTCTGATGTTCATATAGGTAATGTGAAAGTTCAAAAGTACCTAGGATTTGATGTAGTTCCTTTGATATATAAGGATGAACTTTGTAAATTCATCATTTTCTGTAAAATTGTATGCTTGTCGCACAATAAACATTTTCCAGTTTGAATTAATATTAATGCGTGAACTTGGATAACCAAAATGTTAAAAAAGACAGAAATTGTGATTGTTCAATTTTTACTTTACGAACCAACGGTTCATTTCACACAGGCGCCGTACGGTCTTTTGTACAGCATTTTATACTTTCTCTTTAAAAAATCTGCCAAAATGTGGGTCCTGACATATAACCAGATTTCCGCCATTTTTCCAACATGGCATACACAAAATTAAATGAGAACTTGAAAATCTGGTAGATGGCGAAAGGAGCTTTCTATCGTTGTACAGAAATCTGAGTTAGCACAGACTGTGACCACTTTTTCTCATTTTCCTAAAGTATTGCAGTTTGTTCCGAATGTATTCTCTTGTCAAGTTCTAACTACGAATTATTTACAAACATAGCATACTCGTTTACCGCCGTTTTCCTATTCTGTGAAAATTAAGGAACAATCTGCCCCTTTAGAATTTTGCTCCGAGTCTGTCTCTAATTTTATCTGTAATTTGTCTAAGGGCCGGTTTTTCAATGTCCAGTTAAATAGCTCTCAGATAAAATGTATCTGTCAGATAAACTGTTTTTCAATGTGCAGGTAAAATTTACCGGAGGGTTAAACTCACTATCTGAAAGTAAATTTTGCAGAGAGTTGAAAATGCCAGTTAAGGATTTATTCTACTGTTAGTGGATTTGCGCGCGCGCATTTGGTTCAATTTCTGACAATTCTAAAACATTCTAACCTAAAAACCAATGTGATTGATATGTTCGTTTTTAATTTGTGATTTATATTAAATACATTATTGCCAATAATGAATAATAATAAAATTCTGGATATGAGTGATTATGACGATGATATTATACAATTTATAAAGTATGAAAGGAGACCCTATACTATAAGGAAACGAGAAAATAATTTTGAGAATTATGATGACAAAGATTTTTTAATAGATTTCGACTGCGTAAAGAAACTGTTTTACATATCCTTGAGATGATAGAGGAAGTTGCAGGAATAATTCTGTTACTCCAATCACTTAAAGTATAGTTAGCACCTTTTTTCGTTTTTACGCTCTCTATTGCAATTATTGCTGATACAAAAACGCACAAAATTAAAAACAGAACATCAATCAACACGCTACACAGCGCAATGAATTATTAATTTTGAGGTTAAATTAGATAAACTGTCACTAAAATACGCGCGCAATTTGAATTAAACCAATTGAAAGAAACTTCAGGTAGAATCAGTAGTACCAACATAGCTAAGAAATAATTCAACTCATGAATACGTAGCTGGCAGTTAAATTACTATTGATAAACAGTACCATAGATATAACTGCCAGCTAAGCGTAATTAGCAGCTACCTATCAGGCACTTTTAACTGGACATTGAAAAACTGGCCCTAAGGAGTGTTAATTAGTGTACCATGACGTAAATAATTGTATTTACAACAAGAAATAGTTTCGTATATTTCTACTAGGTAGTCTCTTGTTTAATTCGAATTAAATGCAATATTCGTTTAATTACCAGTTTAATTATGGTTTTCGCCACAGGATAAAACTTCGAAGTTAATTGAATTTACGAATACAGTCAGCCTTCATGTTTGAACAGACTTGGTGCGAAACATCTCTCTCTGAGGAAATTACACTTTCTTATGGAACATGCCGAACGATTGTAATGAAGGATTTGGTCATGCCTCCATATAAGATTAAATTATAATTTAATAGATAATTCACAAATCAGCGAAACCGAAAAAACAGAGTTAAAAAATCTTTCGAGAGTTTGCATTGAACAAAACTATTTTCAGTTTAATGGTGAATTCTTTAGACAAAAAGACGGGCTACCAATGGGTTCACCAATTTCTCCTTTGTTAGCTGAAATATTTATGTCAAACTTAGAAAATTAAATTTTTAATAGCAATAACAGTTTAAATACACATGTGTTTTATTGGACTCGATATGTAGACGATATTTTTTGTATATGGACCGGTACAGAAAGGAACCTAAGTAATTACCTTAATTTCTTAAATTCTTTTAATAGTAAAATTCAGTTCACAATGGAATCGGAGCAAAATAGTCAATTAAATTTTCTAGATATTAATATAAAAAAAACATAACAATCAGTTGAAATTTAGCATCTACCGCAAACCTACTACTACAGATACAGTAATACATTATAATTCGCAGCAATCATGGCAAATTAAGATTTCACCCTTTCATAGTCTAATACATAGACTGACGAATTTTCCTTTAGATCAAAATGATTTTGATAGAGAATTAAATATAATTAAACAAATTGCAAGAAATAACGGATACAACGAGTCACTAATAGATAACATGGTCAAAAACAAACAACGCAAAATGCTTCAAAAAAAATGTTTCACTGTGCCTAACAAACCTACAAAATATAGTTTTATTAATTATATTCCGAAACATAGTAACAAATTTTCTAAAAAGTTAAACAATTTGGGTATCTCTACAATAAGTGTGAACAAAACAAATATAGGAAACATTTTTGTTAATAACAAAGAAAAACTAAATAAAATTGATAAATCTGGTGTATATAAAATTAATCGTAAAGATTGCAATGCTGTGTCTATATCGGTCAGAGTGGTAGAAGCGTTGTGAACAGGGTAAAAGAACACAAAAAATCAATCTTAAATAACAATAAAAATACAGGAATGTTAACACACTGTATCGAAAACAACCATTTCATAGATACTGGTAACACAAATTTACTTCATTCAGAAAGAAAAGGTAAACGTTTAGATCTGCTAGAACAACTAGAAATCAAAAAATCTCTCAAGTACCACCCTTGTACCACAAATGACCAAAATTTCTTGAATGCCCCTATACTAAACAAATTGTTAAGAACTAGCCTTTGATTTATATAATCAGTTTAGGACCACTCCAAACATTCAAGTATAATTAAGAATGTTAAATTAAGTCTTAAATAGATTAGGTCATAAATAGATTAAGGTGGCCATTCCATAGAAAGAGACATCCGATAGGGAAATATTTATTATTTTTGCCCATAACTATTTTTTCTTAGTACGTATATTTAAAAAATATATAAGAGTACCTTAGTAGAACTATAACAAGACCATTACTATGGATTTTCACTCAATAATTTCAGTGGTTTGCAAAATAGCTCGATTTAAAACTACGAAATAGGAAGATTAACACAATTTTTAAATTTAAATCGAGCTATTTTGCAAACCACTAAAATTATTGAGTGAAAATGCATAGTAATAGTCTTGTTGTGGTACTCTTATAGTTTTTTTTAAATACACGTACTAAGAAAAAAAGTTATACCTAAAAATAATAAATATTTCCCTATCGGATGTCTCTTTCTAGGGAATGGCCACCTTAAGACATAAATACATTTAGGTATAAATGAGAATAAGCACGTCGGAAACTTTAGTATTCACTATGTAATACTCTTGATAAAGGCCTAATAAGCCGAAACATATGTAGAGTATTTATAATATATTGATTGATTCATCTAAAAGCAGTGTTTAATTTATAATTAACAATTATTTTCAATATGTTTCACAAGTTTAGTTCAGTGTATTAATAAAGCATATTTGGTTATATCCTCATATTTTGGCCCAAAGAATCTACTCCTGCACTGTGGCCTATTATTAATGGTCCACCCTGTATAATAATTTAAACTTTCAACAACTTATCAAAACACGTTCTCGTCCTTTTGTATTCTGAAATTCAATTTTTCTCCAAGACATATGTACGATTTGTAGAAGTACATGGAAATATATAAAAAGAGAATAATATAGGAAAATACATATCAACAGTAACGCCCTGCTTATACACATAACGAGTCGTATAGAGATTTTTGAATAAGGACCATTTGGCATTTCCCCAGAGCGTCGTACATAGGGGAGGGGCTCTATCGTTGGATAGACTGCACTTTCGGGAGGGTACAACAAAAGCAAAACAAGTGCGGGTTGTGGGTATTATCGAACATTTTTCTAGTGCCAAATTGGTTCGAGCGGGGTCAATAACCTACGACTAAAATAATAATGCGCTGGATATTATACAAGGTTATCACACTAATAGCGTTTTGGAGTTATTCGAGCGAGGGGTGGTAATATCCTCAATCGAATACTGCTGTGCATTGTTGTGTTATGACGTTTTTAATTCTTTAATTCGGCTTATTTTTATTTGTATTTCATTAAATGATCGGCTTTATTCCACTATTGCGTTAGTAACGTAATGCTTTTTTTTAATGAAAATAAATAATTTGCTAAAGTTGTTTTCTACGTCAACTGCACAATTTTGAATAAGTGATTTTTAATGAATTCGTTTTTAAATACTCAATAATATGTATTGTATGTTTCTTTATATAAATCTACATCGAATTTACTCGTTTATAAAGTATATTCACGGAAGGCTGAGAGTAATAGATATGCGTGATTGCCTCGTGATCGCGACGTGTTCCATCCTCATTGGTTGAATTTTTCAGGAGATTGCCAACGGTTTTCTCGACTTCAGTTGTATGTAATTTGCGTAAGAGTGTATTTACATTTGTTCGAAAATTTGGATTATTATAACTCATAAACAATTTAGTGAATCCATTTGAAGTTTATGGTGGTGTATTATTAAGTTTAAAAGAACAGTATCCTACATTTTCATTAATATTCAATCGTTCTAAAATCGATCAGGAAACTTCTTGTATTTTTAATAGTTTTACGCATGAATGGCTCTGGTGAACTAAGCCCACGTGAACAGCGCGTGGCAGCTCTCAGAGCTCGGTGAATATACTATAGTAATAAGATTTTGAGTAACACGAAATTGTGATTTTTTTAAATGAAAGCAAGCTATAATGTGATTCATAGCTGAGAAACAATCCTTCAAGGTCAATCGTAGTAGATAATATACAGCGTGTCCCAGCTAAGACTTGGGGGCATTTTCTTGACAACTCAAATGCTTTCTTAACCGCTTCTCAAGTCACCGAGGTAACTCCTTGAACATCCAGAATGATTTTGTGTTAGGTAAAGAGAAACGAGGCCCTACAATTTATAGTGGAGTCCGAACCACATCTTGGGGATCATTTTAAAACCGTCCCCTAATAGAGATATTTGCATTCTCTAAAAGATTTTCACTAGAATACATAAATGACTTCTGTTTTGAGTAAAAACCATCTTCGTGCAAACTGCGCTATAGACGGCGCTATAATACACAGAAATGTAACTTTTTGAGCTCTATATTTGTTTCTCTCACCACAGTTTCTTCATTTGAGCAGTTATTGTTGCAAAGGTTTTGTGAATTTTCATTTCCAACTTCTGATGGTTTCCTTATGAAACTAAATATAACCGTTTTTTAAATGTTTGTAAATTGTTATACGTACATCGGCGTCGCTTTCATTAAATAACCGAAGAAAATGGCATTGTAAAATTTGATACGTACATCGGCGTCGCTTTCATTAAAAGAACGAAGAAAATGGCATCTACATAAAGAAATTAGAGGTAGTTATAAATTAAAAGATATAAATGAGCATCGGTAGTAGGGATAGGGTACACATGCGCCTGGGACATTTGCACCTGACTCAAAAAGTCGGGATATTTGCGCCTCATGAAGTGTACTTTGGCGTGGGGTTGATCATTTGCGCCTATATATCTAATGACAAGAATCTTATCTCCAAAACTTCTTAAAAACTCTGGTATATGTACAAAAATTAAAATAAATTATAAATTGTTACAAATAACTTAAGTAATAGTATTGAAACATATTCTTTATAGGATTTTGCAAATAGCAGAAAAAAATGACTATGTATGAGAACTAAAAGAAAAACTATGTGTAAAAATAGTAATGGAATCTTTGCATTCTTTCGATAACCTGAGTTCTGGTTATGCTAGCAAATTGAAATCCTATAATAAAGTATAATTTCTTTTTTGAAAATTCTCATTCAACAACCAGCATCCACACATTCCCCTACGGCCATGCAGATTAAACTAGTATCTACATAACCCGCTACGGTCATGGATATTCAGTTAGAAATGATAAAAAAAGCCTAAAATGAATTTCATTCTAATTGATTACATTTTCATACAATCTATCATTCTGTTTTTGGAAATGCTTAGCCTTTGTAACGTTTTTCACCCTTATTCCGGAGCTCATCAGAAAGGCACAAAGCCACCCATAAAGATGTTGAGTGCGAATTTTCAATTAAGAAATTATACAAATTCATTTTAGGATTTCAATTTGCTAGCATAACCAGAATTCAGGTTATCGAAAGAATGCAAAGATTTCATTAATATTTTTACACATAGTTTTTCTTTTAATTCTCATAGATAGTTATTTTTTCTGCTGTTTGCAAAATCCTATAAATAATATGTTCCAGTACAATTATAAGAAAACAAATAATAATTCACTTTTAAACTTAAGTAATATTTTACTTTATGCACTTCTTGGTTTTTAACTTTTTTATAGTACACACATTATAAACATATGTTTATTAAGTGGTCTTGAGTAATAGAATGTTACTCAAATGTATACATGAATAGAAATCAAACAAAAAAAATAGTATACTTTTGAAATAATTTTGAAAAAACATTATTTTTTTGAGAATTCAATTTGTGTTAAAGTAGGAATTTTATTTTTACGCCGCAGATATCGTACTCTGTCCATAATAACATTAGCATTACTTATTTATTTACTTGCTCGGCTTAATACAGAAAAAATAATTCACTGAGGGCACTAACTTGAAGATTAATATTGGGAAAGAAAATGTTTGTATAAATACCTATGTTAGTATTGCACTTTCGTTTAGATTTTTTCCAATAAAGTTTTTGACACCTAAATAAAGACAAATTGGCAGAAATAATGGAAACTAATGTGGAACTGCATTTTAGGCACTTCTGATGATAAATAATATTATTACGATGCTTCTTATAACCAGGCGCAAATGACCCACCCCACGTCAAAGTATACTTCGTGAGACGCAAATGGCTCAAATGTCCCAGGCGCAAGTACCCGACGCCGGAAGTAGATGTATTATTGAACATTAAATAAATGGTTAATATTTTAGACTTTGATTACTATCTCCGATTTGATCGGAAGGTATCATTTTAACCTCCCCACAATAAAATTGTGGGAGGTTACTAAAATTGGTCCAAAATCGAAAATTGAGATAACATCAAATCTTTACGTTTTGAGGTCCCAGGAATCCAAAAAAGTGGTTTTTGAAAAATGTCTGTGTGTGTGTATGTGTGTTCGCACGATAGCGGCGAAACTACTGGACGGATTTGGATGAAACTGCATGAGGGTTTCTTTAGTGCTCTAGAAAGAAGATCTGAAAAGGTTTTGGTTGAGATCGGATTACGTTTAGTGCCATTTTGGCACAACAACTTGTTTATTTTATTATTACTTACAATTTGTAATCTATCCGTTGGAAAGCAGTTAAAATTCCGATTTCAACGATATATCACACTTGCACCTTTTTTTTATATACCTACATTTTTTTATACAAATTATTGTATAGAGAACAAACGAAATTCAATGTCTCTATAATATCAACATATGTAAAACTACGTCGTAAGTTGTCAGGGATCCAGTGGGCTAAAGCGTCGTCTTACAAATCAAGAGTTCGACGGTTCGATCCCAACACAGTGCTGTTTTTTTTCTTTCTTTTTTCATTATAAACTTTATTAATAATTGCGGAAACTGTTACATGATTAAATATCATCATATATTAGGTGTTTATAATTATTCAGAGTTCGAGGATTGGTCACTAGTTTTAAATGAAATATAAATAATTCTATTGCTTTTTTTGCGGTGAACACATACGACGTCGTAAATTAGATAAATATAGGTGGGTCATATTACAATAATATATTTGATTTAAAGGCATGTCATTACGGCTGATTTGAATTGACTATCAGAGCTCGTAGTGCTACTGCTACGAATCAAATTACAGGTAAAAAGTAGCAGACTACTGTTTAGCAGCCCATCACTAATTTCAACCGGTTGGGGAGGTTCCAGCCGCTTCCAGTAGCTGCCGATTTTTTTTCATCTATAAAGTGCAAAATATGGCTTTCCCTTGAAGCAATCAAGAAATTGAGACGAGACACTAATCTCATCACTCAGTATGCTTAACTAGCGAACTATTTAAATTTTTCTGCGAATTTTGAAATAGAATTTTTAAATAAATTGCAAGATAGATTGAAGAGATAACTTGTAATTGCTTTTGACTCGCATATGTTAAAATATCACTTACGGTTTAACATCATTCATTCTTTAAAATTTCAAAATGTTGTCTCGAAGCTGAAACGAAATGTAGGGGAACCCTTGGTGTGTAGAATCAATACACTAAAATAAATCATGTTTCATCTTATTCTTCATCTTATTTATAAGTTCCTCAAAGAAACGTATGGGACCAATTTCTTATAATTAACACTTCAGTCAAATGGATCCAAATTCCATGTGTTTGCTGATAACGTGATGATTCAATAATATATTGATTTGGACCAGATGTCAAATAAGTTGTTCTGAGAAAACGATGCAGACTTGTAGTTGCAATGGTGCAACAGATGTCCACCTCAAATTAGATGAATGAGATTTGTTTTTAAATGTATCACCAACATGCAGCATTAAACTGGCTTTCTATAAAAGATCTTGTCCCTTAAGATCCTGATCTTGAAAACGAATCCTTCAGCAGGGTTGGGATGATTTAAATCAGTCCATTTAAATTAAATTTATTTTAAATGGAGCACCCTATATATTTTCCACTTCTCGAAATAACCATCAAATTCTGAGTCGAAACATATAGCACTCCCTATACCCAGCAGCTTCGGAGATATTTGACATTTTATAAAGAATTTGACAGGTGCAACGGTGTGCAATAACCGTTATAACTTTCTTCGTGTACGAGATCCTTATTTGCTCTTTGGCACGTAGAAAGAACACAAGATGAGATAGTCTTTGCAATAAAAGTTAATTCCATAATATACCAAGTGTTCTATTTTCACGTTACATTTTGTCAAATTCAAACATCAAAAACTTTTTTATTTTAAATCGAACTCCAAATCAATTTACATCAGATTATGTAAAATTAAATTCCCTTTTTTCTAATATGTGCATTGTAGGGGTTAAAGTTACAACTTTTTGAAATATTGGCAATTTTCTGATATGTGCTTCGCCTGCCACTTTCCCTGCTGTATCTCGAGAATGGTTGACGATACGAAAAAATGCTTGTAACCAAAATTTTATATCCACAAGTTTTATAATAGCCTTGAATAACGTATTTCGCATAGGAAACGAGATAGATAATTGCGAAAAATCGATTTTCATGACCTTTGACCTTGAATATCTCGCGACGCCGAGATTACATGAGACTTTTCTGCCAGTCTTCAGAATGCCAAAACAAAGGTTTATACAATTTTACAGCTTATTCCCTCCCATTCAGAGGTTTGCCCCTTATGTTGCGTTATTTCCCTGGAGTATAAATAAGATTTTGCCAGAAATTTAATAATCAGTGGTAGTAAACCACTTTCATAATTTCATGTACTCTAGCTTATTTTACAGTTATAGGTACAATGTACACAATTTATTCCATTTGTAAATTTAAATAGAAACTATATTTGTTAATATAAGAACTTAATACATTGCTAATATCAATTGTTGTAAGGTTTACGTACAAAGATTTATTAAAATCAAAAAACCGTGATTTTTGTTTAATTATAGTAATTTTTCATTTTTTTTAATCATGATTTTATCCCTGTCCTTCAGCACCTCCAAAAGATAATATTAGGTATATTTCACTAACATTTTAATTTAAGCTTGCTAATCATTTACCGTATGCCAGCATATGTATCCACAAATATACCTAATCGATGTGTAACAGTATAATACAAAACAAAAGAAATCGCAATGCTCTAATCTAATGAGACCAAATACTTTAACATAAGGATAAGAAAATAAAACTGATTACCAGAATCTACCAACTAACCAAAAATGTCTTTGTGTACAAAACAGATGATTTTGTGTACGTTCTCAAATGACTTATTTCACAAGTATTATTAAATTATAGATGTTTTAAATATTTTATATTTCGAATATTATACTAGTAGGTACTTCTTTGCAGATAACTTTTGTAATAAATAAAGAGTTGGTGTAATCAATATTCATTCATATATTATTTTTAAAACACCGGTAAATGGCACCTTCTAATTTGAAATTAATTCAATTTTTTTTTATTCCAGGTATGTACACCACAACGACTTTTGGGAGCATTTCTTTGACGCTCAGTAAGTATTGAGAATATAATCTATCTGGTCATAAATTGCAAGAAAGTCAGAGAAGAAAATTATTCTCACCAGTTAAATGAGTCTGACAGAGTAACCATGGGACAGCGGCCCCATAATGAATTCATTTTCATTTTTTTTCTTTGATTGTTATCCATATTATCAACAACTTTGACAAATAATAGCCCTTAATATCTAATCGTGTCACAATAAAGAAATAACTTTAAAATTTCAAAAACAATGTGTATCTTTTCAATCGTGTTTTGGATAGCGACATCGATCTTAGGGAAATTAAGTTTTTATAAGTAAGAGATACTATTGTAATGCATTGTGGAAAAGGTATCCGATGAAAGGAACATTGAAGAAAAAATTGCCATTTTAAAAAAATCCCTTTACAGTTTCAACACCCCAATTTTTTTGTGAAATATTGTGACGATTTTGACTGACGTTTATTTATTAGGGACGATATTTTTCTTCAGCTATTTATTTCATAATTAAAAGTTCTCTAGGAGATACACAAAAATTTTCGTTTTATTTTTTTCATCTTTGACCTGCTTAGGTAAGACTTTATAGAGGGATAAATGTCCCCTGTATAATACGCCTATCGTACAGTGTTATAAATCATTATCATAACTTGGTGATAATTCCAATACTAGAATGCTTTCCAGTAGTTATGAATGTTGCGTGTTTAATAAATTTCATTTGTATATTTTCAACTGCTTTAATAAATTAAACATTAAATGAGTTCCAAACCATTGAACAGTATTCCAATTTCGACCTAACAAAGCAGTTATATAATGAAAGTAGGATTTTAATAGATACGTACTTTTGTAAATTTCTGATAAAAAATTCTAAATTTTTATGGCTGTTTTACGATATTGAAACATAATTATTGATAATAATTACCGTCAGATGTATTGCGTCAGTCCTTGACTCTTTCCACAATCTTCAATAGAACATTGTTGATGCTGAACCTAAATTTAATGGGATTTTTACAGGGGGCAAAGGTGATTTGTCTACATTTTTCATGTTAAAAGGCAGTTTGTTATTTATTGGGCAGAAATTAATTCTATCTTGAGGTCCACTCAAAAAACAACGTTTTAATCAAGAATTTTTAGTTTCATATATTTTTCATATAAAAAAAAATATTTTAGTTTCAAGAGATACAGTTATTTACGCCATGCTTTTTGTTTCTTGTCACAAAAGCATTTGTTTCATGTGTTCAAGATTTTCTTAATTGCTTATAAATGAAACAACATATTCTTGATTCGAAACATTTTTATTTGTGCAGTACAACTCATTACACTTTAGTATTCGACTAAATTTATTTCAAATATATGTTAACTTTATACACTGCTGGCCATGCTATCATCTCGAAAATGATTGTAATGCACAAGACAAGAACAAAACCATTTTTAATAATGTAAAACAAAGAAGTAGCATCTCCACGGATGTCATATTAACAGATTTACACAAATGAGTAACAAATTTGCATCCCATTCGACGGCCTCGCTGCACCTTTTTATACAGAGTGTAATTAGTTTCATGTCATTAAAAAAACTGCTGGTAGGGAACGACGAGACAAACAAAGAGACCTGATATAACATGGGGTCTAAAGCTCAAAGTTTTGGAGAAAAAAATAAACAAAAATTTCCAAATTTGAGAACTGCTGGCATATTGGGGTAGGTTTTATTGCCTCACGTCTTGTTGCACATGATACTCTGACATTCCTGCAAATAAGTATGCCGACAAAGCAGTTAAAAGCGACCGACAGAGGACACCGCCATGTTTTTTGCTTCTTCGCAGCCAAATTATCTTATTACGCGTGCTATACTCTCCCTTGTAATATTCTCACGTAATAATTTCGGTTTGTGTCCTTACTTCGTAAACAACGTACACACGACCCGACCTACCCGTTCCTTGGTTTTGTCTGTTGCTTTTGTTCTTTTTGAATTTTGTGTCACTTATGTTAAGATTTATTTTATTGACTTATCATTCAAGTCGTTAGTACTTGGTTACGTAAAACACTGCTTCTCGTTCGTGCTTTTTGTGTTACTTTTTGGATTCTGGACCAAGTTTTTCTTTTGGTTTTCTTTATTGATAACTTTAATTCACAGTTTAGTGTGGTGTTTTAAAACGCAGATTTTGGACATTGTGGGAGATTACACTTATCCAGAGCTCGCGGATATGCACTTGGTGTATGGAGAAAGTGGTGGAAATGCAGCTGGTGCGGAA
Organism: Stenurella melanura; assembly: GCA_963583905.1. Lineage (NCBI taxonomy): Eukaryota > Metazoa > Arthropoda > Insecta > Coleoptera > Cerambycidae > Stenurella > Stenurella melanura. The sequence continues at coordinate 52,837,981 of OY757316.1, read as the reverse complement.
GAGCTTTAGAACAATTGCAACAACGTATTTTAATGTGCATAGAAACCATAAAAAATGATCTTAATTTACCAAATGTGTTGAACGGAGTGCGTATGCCCTTAATTCGACGTGCCGAAATGTATATACGTGGACATGGAAGTCATTTCGAACAATTTTTGTGAAAAATTCAAAATAATTGTTTAGTTATTGGGTGTTACCTATTGGGCATTAAAGGTATCCTTATTATTATTAGTATTCGCTGTCTTGTTTTGATCCGTTTATTATGTTTACATTGATTATCATAGAGACCAAAGACTCGATTTTTAGTTTTCGATTTGGAATTTATTATTATTATTATTATTATTACTTAAAATGCACAACTATTTTTTGTTATCGTATCTCGGACGTCTAACTATTCATTTTCCAATTTCATACAATAATTATTTAACACAATGTTACAAGTGTTAATAAACCACTTTTAAATTTTATGAATTCTTATAAACGACAATAAGAGCTACAATAACTTCGTTCTATATTAAAAAAACACATGTAAACAAATCCTATTTAAACCCCTGCGGCCATGTTATGCTTGCGTTTTGCCGAAAGAGAAGGAATTATTTAGTTTAATAATTAGTGGTATAAAAAGTTCGGTACATGTAATCCCATCAAAGTGCCGCACTTCTTCCGGCGGGAACACAAGTCGGGTATTACAGTTTTTTATTATTTCTAATATTCGGAACTATAACATCCTGCACCCTGAAAAATAGTGGTTCTCAAATGTTTCCTGCCTTGACATTATTAAAATGTTAAACCTAGGTCAGTTTTTTCAAAGTACCCCTAGAGAAAATCATATAGGTTTTTTGTTTGTCTAGTCGGTCCCTATTACCAATTTTTTTAATGACGTGAAACTAATTACACCCTGTATATTTAGTATTATGATATCGTCCTATAAAGGTTTCCCGCTTGTTATATGTACTTCTGCAAATTGGTTTTCCAGTTCATTATCTACTGAAGGATGTCAGAAGAAAATGAACGTCCACCTTCCAAAATAGGTTTGCCTTGTCATTTGACGGCTGTACTACACCATAGTTCGGCAGTACATGCGAATAGTTACAAGACATAACAGTATTAAGAGAAATGAAGAAAAAATGTATGTTAATGAATTTTTTATTAGCATGGTTTACTTCTGTTAATTATTTTTTGTAAGTCTGTGTCGTTCTGTATTAAAGTTATCAATTTTTCTGACATTTTTGTGTATCGAGGAATTAAATTAAATTATGAAGTATAGTCAATTTAACAAAATATCAATCCTTGCTTTCGCTCATCCCCCTTCACTTTATCTGTATTAAAGGAAAATGTTAAAGAAGATTATTAATGTTATGTTATGTTACAATAGCCATGTTTTATCAGCCTAAACAGTAAAGTTTTAGGAGCTACCAGTTCACTCGATAAACAAAGGAACACTTTTATTATTAATTAATTATCCATTTCTCAACTGTCTAGATAGCGAAACCAATGTTAGATAATTATTAATTTAGAAAATTACCATATTAAACTTGATGCTAATATAAAAAGCCGAATAAAAAATTTCATTTCGTTGACAGTTATGTTTGTCTTTTTTTAAATGAATCTCTAACTAATTATGTTTTGACAGGCGATTTTTGTCACGTCCTGAAAAGAAGTAAACAGGTGTTTCACAATGAAAATTGTTGTTAGGTACTCACCGTACAGGGTGAGTCTGGAGGAAAGTACCAAACTCCGGAGGTGCATACTGATACTACACAAGTGTATGACAAAAATTGTAATATAATTCTTACCTATATGTGTTCGAACTAAACGGCGTATTAAATGTTTATTAACACAAAATAAAATTGTTTAATCAAGTAGGCTAATACTTTTGAATTATCAAGCATCAACTTGGCATTTTTTATTGATTGCTTACGATTTTATAAAGGTGATGGACAGTGAGTTTTCTTTATGTTTTTTGCAATGGGAATATTCGTGCTGCGGTTGACAAATTTCGACCACGATTTCCATACCAAACTTTTTTCTCACGCTCTTCAATACATTGAGTAATAGTGGTTAATTTTCCAGTGTTCATATAACATCTGAACGTACCTCTAGATAAGATTTGGGCGAAGTGGAAAACATTTTTGATTTAGTGGAACAGAGCCCTGGTACTAGCTCATGAAGAATTGTCGCCCAACTTGACTTTCTTCAGTCAAGAGTGATCCACACACTACATGAGCAGTGCTTATACTTATATCACTTGCCACGCTAGTCGCAGGTGGATAAATGTTAACTGTTCCTTGTATACTTTTACCGATGAAGCTACACATTTATTCGTGATAGCATTGACGATACCCGTAACTCTCATGAATAGTCTGACCCATACAAACAAATTTTCAACATCACTTTTTAGTTAATGTGTGGTGTTCTTTCATTGATAATTACTTTATTGCTTCTTTCATTTTTGAGAATCGCTTATTAGGAGAAAAATACCTGTTAATTTTGCAAAATGGGTTTGAAACATTATTAGGTGATGTTCCATTAAACATAAGAAATGTTATGCATTACCAGCATGATGGAGCTTCTCTACATTCTGCTCATCTCGTCACGCAGCATTTAAATACAACTTTTCCAGGACAATGGATTGGTCACGTTCTAGTAGTTGGCCGGCAAAGTCTCCAGACCTCACACCGTTGCACTTCTATTTGTGGGGATGAAGGAGAAGTGAAGAGTAAAAATCAAGTTGAACAATCGCGATGTATTAGTTTTTCGTATTTTGGATGCTGCAGCTCAGTTAAGGAACATCAAGCTGAATTCGGGAGAGAAACACGCCATCTTCGTAAACAAGCCATAAAATATGTGGAGATCTATGGAGACATATTTCCTGACTTACCCTATATATTATAAGAAACTTGGCAATATTCGAATAATTAATTAATGTTTAGATACTGAAGCCAAAATAAACAGTTAGTCATTTCTTGTGGAAAATAAACAAACCGTTCAAACAATAACGTATAAACATGTTATTGATTTTGTGTTCTGGAAACGAATACAGATTATGGGAATTCAAAGGAAAGTTGATGGCCAATTCTTTTATTTCTTTTATTGTTATAACTCAAACTCTATATATAAAGTGTACTTCTCAAAGAAAGCATGTCTTTGATGAGTTTTTTCTCTAGTCAGGGAAGAGAACGCGTGGGTCTTATAATGAGAAAATATGAAAGACTACAAAATATTGTCCCCCATTTCTTACAAGAATATTGTCACATATATTATATTGTTCCCCGGGGGAAGACATTATATAAAGGCATTGAGAGCTTTCGTAAGTTTCAAAAATCATTTGTAGGTGAATGTCTCCTCCAATTAGTTCATATAGGGTGTCCAAAAAAACTACAGATTTTAGAGGAGTTATTGTGGACGCCAAAACAAGCAATTTTTGTTAACATGCTGCTAGCCTAAAATGAGCCTTATTGACAGTAGAGTAAATTATTCGAATTCTCAGCAATTGCTCAAAATGTTGATTATTTACTTTCATACATAGATTACATCGTCGGCTCATTAAGGCACGGATCCTATTTAATACCTCTCACATTTAGGAAATCGGCCATAGCTCTTGTTAGAAGATCTTCCTCTCCAGGTACAGGAGTTTTGGATATCAGAGATTTCACAAAACTCCAAAGGAAAAAGTCGAGGGGATTCAGATCAATATTGCGGGACAAGTTACAGGATCTTCTCTTCCGATCCCACTATTCGGAAAACGCCGGTCCAAACAGTGGCGCACGTTCTAAAAGTCGAGACAAAACATTTTGCAACAACTCGAGATAAATGTATTCACTCAAACGAGGTAGTAGCAACTTCACGATCAATTTTCCTCCTACAATGCCAATACAATTTTATATAAAAAATGGCTGCCACAAAATGTGGCTGTTTCGACTGCTAAAATAACTATCCCGAGTAAAGCAACCCTCATCCGAGAGCAGCACAATTCTTCTGAAGTTATTTTGAATCAAATTGCGATCCATATATCATTGGCAGAAAGCGATCTGATGAGTGCAGTCTTCAGGAGGCATAGTTTATACTTTTCGTAAATCTTAAGCACGAAGGAGTTGGTCATGCCACAACATGCCATACCGTCGATCTGGAAGCCACTATCAGGTTTTTAATTGCGCGAACGCTTGTGGAAGATTCTTGTATTGCACGGTTTAAAAGATACGTGCTCTTCTTAGACGACGATTTCATGCTTTAAGGGGTCCCTTTCCCGAAGGTGGCGATGAATAGTACCCTGCGCTTGAAAAGAAAAATTTATGTCCATTTTGAAGACTACTTTCAAGTAAGTCAATAATGAAACGCGTGGGTACTGAACACGCCAGTGGATATTAAACGTGCTACCTATTTGAAATTGTGCGTTGTGAGAATGCACTTTTTATTTGTGTTTCTTATTAGAAGATAAAAATAAACGCAAATAACTCTAATAATAGAGTTTAGCATTAAAAAGGATAAATTGAATAAACGTGATTTAATAATTTTATTTGCTCTCGAGCCGTCACGACTCCTTTACGGGCTTAGGTTTATGAGCAAGAATTGCTTATTTTGGTGCCCCCCATAGAGGATTGTATATCATTTGTTGATAGCAACTGATTGTGGAAAGGTACCTACTACAAGAATAATATTTCTCTAACACCATTTCAGAAATTACAAATTCCACAACTAAAATTTGTGTCGGAACAAGTATCATTCCAACACACTGTTATGGTATAATACCGCACGGCTTTCGACGAATCAGAAGCTGTTAGTGGTTCGGTTGCTTTGGTTACGTCGAACAAAAGATAGCTTCGCATTTGACGTTTTGAACTGTTTTAAAGTTTTTTTGTATGATTTCTAAAATCTTGTTAGAGAAAGTATAGTCTACAACACGTTTGGAATGGCATATTCCACACTCGCGAACCGTAGTCTTCGCCTTCGGCTTGGCCTACAAACTTTTCGCTCGTGTGGAATATGGACCATTCCATAACTTGTTATAGAATATACTATTAAATGGTAGTGTTGGTATACATTTCTGCCCGTTAATTTAATACCGCTTTAGTTTGGTGTTAATGTTTAATTATAATACCTACATATAATGATAGTTTCTGTTGCTTATATTAGTGCTGTAATTTTTCCAAATCAGAGTTTTAAAATGAATGTTATTTTATAAGTCATAGAGAGTAAGGTCTATCTGAATACTACCTTTGTAAAATTAAAAATGTGTTTTTAGTCGACTTCAGGTCAATATAGTGTCCAATTATTTGTGTGACCCCACAATACTTTATTCTAAATTTTGTTGTGATTTTTTTTTAATTTACGTTTGGATATCTGCAATATGCAGTAATTTTTTACATTTAAATGCAATACGTTGTCGTGTAGGTTACAACGCTAGAAGGACATGCAACCCTTGTAAAAGCCCTAAATTAAAATTAAAATGGCGGGGTCTCGCGCTCTCGCACAAGGACACAGCTTTTATTGTCTGAACCTGAATACAAACAAAAATGTGAAGTTAACAAAGAGTAATGAGGTCGGGTTATTTAAACTAGATGTCATTAAAATACATATATGTACCTCTCAAGTGAATATCTAAATTTTATCTTATCAACGCTTTTAATAATGGAGTGGTGGTAGTGGGGGGGTTGAAAAATATTGTAATGAAATCTGAGCATCTTGGTGTCTAGTATATACTTACACCAAATCTCGAAGTTTTTGTACTCTTTTATCAGCTTGCTTTACTCATTTTCACACATTTACCTCTACTTACCCCCCCCCACCCCTTAAACGGAATCATCTCAATCAGATGTCAAAATACATACGTGTACCAAGTTTCAAGTGAATATCTCAATGTAATTGTATCATCCGCTTTAGTAATGGAGGGGTTGAAAAATGTTATTAGGAAATCTAAGGGCTTGACTTCTAGTGTATACACCAAATGCCTTGTACTAGCTTTCTCTACTCATTTTTACATATTTACCCCTAATTAACCCACAGCCCTTCAACGGAATCATCTCAAATTATAATTTAGTTCCAGGTGTCGTTATAATATATACGTGTACCAAATTTCAAGTGAATATACCAATTTTATTTTATCAACCCTTTTAATAATAGATTGGATGGTGGTGGTGGGGGATGGAAAATATTGTTAAAAAATCTGAACCCTTGACTTTTAATATATACACCAAATTTCAAATGTTTGTACTCTTAACAGCTTTGCTTTACTTATTTTCCCCTATTTACCCTCAACCCTTCACTGGACAATTTGAAAAAATAATCCGTTTCCAGATCTCGTTATAATACACACGTGTATAAAATTTCAAGTCAATATCTCGAACGGTCCCGGAAAGAGCGTGCAAGCAAAAAAAAGTTACTGACAGACGAACAGACAGACCGACAGACTGAATTTTTTTTTTCGCTCAAATTTAAAACCTCAACGTTCGATGACATTCTAAACCTATTTCAACAAGAAAAATTTTTGAAATTTTTTCACAATTATACTTAAAGACTTCTCATAAAGAATTAAGAGAATGCCTAAATGTTAGTTGTATATTTAGACGGTACTCAAAATATATACGTATAATTTTTTAATTTAGAGCTAACATACGTTTTCGGTCAAATTTAAATTTAACAGACCATAATAACATTAATGACAGTAACAGTGTTTGTGTTTTTGATATTGTAACGAAAACTGAAAATTATTTAGACAGTAGAGATTAACAACTTTGCTGTCAGCATTGATTGAAAGGATTTAGGAAATAGAGTCGATTGTCTTATCAATAACTGATATTTTCCGGCTGCAATGAACAGGAAATTTTGAATTCAGGTTAATCCTAATTGGTAGTTGAAAATTTTCATAAATAAATAAAAATGCTCGAACGAAATTGTACCTGAATAATTCCTGCGATTTTGTGTTTTCCGTCCGGAATTAATTACTGCCTTTTAAAATAACGAATTCAACCAATTAAATTGGAAACAATAAGCTGGTTTACTATATAATTAATTAAACAATTTTACACATGAATGTATAGAATACGTTAACAATATTTAACAAATATAGACGACTCAAAAAAAACGTGTTCAAAACTTGGAACGAAACAAAAAAAAGGCTCTTACTCGAATTAAATAACATTAGTCATGTGGTTGTTAACAAAATGGCGAATATCCAAATGCTTTGTGAACTTCTCGGAAACAGAACATCACACGAGCAGAGATACGTAGCAAATTAAAATAACCTTAGATAACTGTTGAAATTCTAACTGAAGTACAAGCAGGTAGAATCCAAGAAAAACCTAAAGGCTCAGAGTGTCAACATTGGTTTGGAGGCGGAGGAGATTGATGTGGAGAATTAAGCCTCTGTCGAAAAGATAAAAAGTATTACAAGCAAGAAGTTTCCTATCAGAAATAGCGATTAAAGGTAAATTTAAACTCAAAATGTGGTCAATCAAGGACTTCGTAGGTATTCTAAGAACTGACAAGGATATTGGGTTTTAGCGAACGGCTTTTTGAAAGTGATCATTCCGAGAGAGAACGTAAACCCTTCAATACCGAAATCAGAGTTGGAGACAACTAAATATTGGCATAGAAGCTGAAGTTATCAGTATTACGGGAGAGGCGTTCAAGTTAGTTGGTAAACAGAGTTTTCGCAGATGTGTCAAAAATATGGGAGACCGGAAACTCTCTCGGATGCTGAATATCTCCAAAATATAATTCTGTATCAAATTGGAAGTTCAAATTTACAAAAATAATACGAAGACTGTCTAAACTCGTTATATGGCGCAATTGTTTTAATTCAAAGCCCTTACTTGCATAATTATTACATATAAAGGTAACATGCATTTTTCAATCCAGGGATAGGTCTATACTCTGAGGCAAATCAAATGCTAAAGAGGAGGTTACCCTCCAAAACGTTGCTGATGTCACTAAGAGCTGGAAAAAGGCTTTAGTGAGGCCTTACATTTCAATGCGTCTCACATGGTGAATAAGTAAACGAAAGGTGATAAATATTATAAGTGAAAATATCACTATGTGGGATCTTATCATAAATAATAAACATCCTAAAGAAATGTAATACAGATATTTTGAGATACGCTTCTTTATCTTTTCAATGACGACTTCTCATAGCGTAGACACGGCGACCACTGAACCACCGATCCCCTTGTATATGTTAAGTTCAAGTTCATTTTGGAAAGGAAATCACTGATTTAGATTTGTGTATATTATTAATATATCACCAGAATTAATATCAATGGTTAAAAAAAACTAGTATAAAACCAATTTGCAATTCATTAAATGAGATTATTTATTTATTTTTTTTTATATATTGAAATTACCCGGCAAGAAAATGTATTAAACGAAATTTTAATTCCGGATATAAGTTTAATTTTTAATCAAATGAAATTTCTAGTTTTATTATAATCATTTTCATTCTCAAATGTTTTTTGCACAAATTTAATGGCATTTACATGAAATTTGTATAACTAATAGTATGCGACAAAGAATTGCAAACTATTAAATTATTCCAAAAAAAAAAAGATGGTCCAAATAGTTATTAAATATTGAGGCTGCTTTTTTGTGTCAGATTGAGTAGGAATATTGACAAGTAAACCAATAATTACAATTTATAAGCATAATATCCTACTATTATTTTACTAAAATTTTGTTATTTTTCATTCTTTTACTCAGGAATTAAATTTATAACCGTTTAAAGAAACCGCTGCCTAATTAATCACTACTTCCACATCCAGATTTTCCTTCCAAGTCTCTTTAAAGGTAAACTTCTTGACTATATTTACACTTTGGTATGCGGAAATAATTGGTCATAGAATTTTAATAATATTTGGGGCAGATGTCATAAAAAATTGACAGAAGAAGCTTCGTTAAGACATTGAAAGTGAACTTGGCCAACTTTCAAGCCTGACATGATATTTACAAAATCTGCAGAATGTACAGAGGATAGAAATAAAGAACTTTTAGAAATTTTCAAACTTTCATGAAGCTGCGGATAAATTTTTTTAAAAGCTACACAACTCGGAGTAATTTTAATAGGGTTTACATTAATATTCCACAAAAAAATGGGTCTCGTAAAACTACGAGAACATGAATCTAGGTATCAAAATTTATCAAATACACCAGTTTCACAAAAACGACGCTAGGCGTCGGTCGGCGTGAAGTCGTAATAAATATGCAAGAACATAAGTTTAGATATCAAAATTTATCAAAGACACAAGTTTTATAAAAACAGTCGGCGTCGAGACGTCAAAATGCAAGAACATGAATTTAGGTGTCGGAATTAATCAAATTCTAGATTTACAGAGGCGACGTAAGGCGTCGACCGGCGTCGAGACGTAAAAATACAAGATTAATTTAGGTATCAAAATTGGTCAAATATACAAGTTTCACAAAATCGAGGCTAGGCATCGGTCGGCAGCGAGATGAAAAAATGAAGAATATGAATCTAGGTATTAAAATTTAACAACTTGGGAAGTGTTACAGAAACGACGCTAAGCGCCGAGACGTAAAAATGGAAGAATATGAATCTAGGTATCATTTATCAAATACGCCAGTTTTACAAAAACGACGCTAGGCGTCGGTTGGCGTCGAAACGTAAAAATGCAAGAATATGAATCTAGAAATCAAAATGTATCAATTACACGAGTTTTACAAAAACGACGCTAGGCGTCGGTCTGCGATGAGACGTAAAAATGCAAGAACATAAATTTAGATATCAACATTTATTAAATACACAAGTTTTACAAAAACGACGCTAGGCGTCGGTCAGCTTCGAGACGGAAAAATTCAAGAATATGAATCAAAATTTATTAAATACACAAGTTTTACAAAAACGACCCTAGGTGTTGATCGGTGTTGAGACATAGAGAAGAAATCTGAGGCCTTAGTTTCTAGTATATACACCAAATCCCAAGCTTCTGTACTCTTACAGCTTGCTCTGCTTATTTATCCATATTTACCTCTACCTACCATCTCTCCACTCCTTCAACGGAACCATGTTAAAATATAATGTAGTTTCAGATGTCGTTATAATACATACGTCTACCAAATTTCAAGTGAAAATCTCAATTTAATTTTATCAACTCTTTTAATAAGATAGTGGGGGTGGTGGAGGGATGGAAAATATTGTAAAAAAAACATGAAGCCTTCGCTTCTAGTATAACCCTTCAGCGGAATAATCCCAAAATATGATCTATTTCCCGATATCATTATAATACATACGTATACCAAATTTCAAGTGAATATCTCAATTTCATTTAATCAACCCCTTTAATAATGGAATGGGGGCGGTGATGGGGAGATGGAAAATATAAGAAATTTTGAGGCGTTGGCTTCTAGTGCATACACCTAATTTCAAGTTGCTGTTCTCTTACCAGCTTGCTTTACTTGTTTTCCCCTATTTACTCCTATTTGACCCCCAATCCTTCAACGGAATCATTTGAAAATATAATCTAGTTTCAAATACATATGTGTAACAAATTTCAAGTGAAATCTCAATTTTATTTTATCAACCTCTTTAATAATGGAGCGGGAGGTTGTAGGGGGATGTAAAATATTATAAAAAAAATTGAGGCCTTGGCTTCTAGTACATACACCAACTTTCAAGTTTCTGTACTCTTACCAGCCTGCTTTACGCATTTCCCCTATTTACCCCCCAACCCTTCATCGGATAAGTTCCCGATCTCGTTATAATATATACGTGTACAAAATTTCAAATCAATGTCTTAAACCGTTCCGGAGAAAACGTGCGGACAGAAAAGTTACAGACCGGCAGACATAATTTTTTTCCCCTCAAATTTAAAATTTCATGACGTTCTAAACCTATTTCAAGAAAAAAAAAAAGATTTTTTTTTTATAATTACTACACTTCCAATCCACTACGTGAATGTGAAAGTAATTACCAACTGCTTTAATGTACTACTATCTACCGTACTAGAGATTTCAGTTCTACGTTTTTTTCTATTTCCGTTTTTTTCTGTCATTATCTAATTGATGATTTTCGTGCCGTGGAAACCTATTATATGGACATTATGAGCTTAGAATTTTATTTTTGGAGGATAATGCTCGATTACATTAGGATCTACCCTAAATACGCTTGAAGATGCTGGCATTTACCATTTATTATTTCCTCCTTTAATTTCAATCCAACTGAGTATGTATTGGACATGCTCGAGAGGTAACTAGATTAAGTATTTATTACCTCTGTAGCCTCAAATCTCCAAAAATATATTTTATAATTTGTTAGACTCACCTATTACTAAACATTTGACATAAATGTAGAGTATGGTTCGTCTGAATCTGATTTCAACATCAAATTTTCCGAGAATATCTAATTACTAACTGTTATACGTTTATTCCTGACGACCGCCAAAATATCGATTTTTTTCAGATAGAAAAATTTATTTTCCGCTTTAGCTCAATACTAGACAGTTTCATAGAACTAACATGGGACCACTACTGAACCATACTCCGTGAACTTCATTTCACAGAAATGTTTTAACAGACGTAGAAAGATATACATACGGGTCGAATTGAGTACCTCCTCATTTTAAAAGTTTCTTGTAGTTGGTTAAAAATAATTTTAAAATTTTTCCAATTTTTATCTGACACATTTTTTCAAATTTCAAACGGGTGAGGACATATTTCACCGCCCACCCACTACTTAACTTATCCCGTAAATAAATATTTCACAGTTAAATTAAAATGTTGATTTTTGTACGAATCGTCTACTAATTTGACGGGATTGCTCAGTATATATTAATTACGTCCTAAATAACATTATCTGTTTACTAATTTGAATTTAAGTGTATATATTAAAATTTAATGTTTTCATAAACGTGTATGTGCTTAAAAATTGTTTTTCAATTTAACCGAAAAAATCTGGAAAACTTGTTTACAAAAATGTGTGTATTCTAAACATTTTTGCCGCATATTGATCACCATCGATAAATTAATTTGACATTTTTTTTTCAATTAAATTTCGTAAGTAGCATGATGTAATTTTTGCTCGATATTAAATCAGGAAATACCTATCGAGAAATCAGCCGAACGCTATCGTTAACTACTTTTTAATCCTCTATTTTTTCCTCTAATTTATTCATCGGTAACGCTAATAGATTAACGGTATTGGATATACGCCCACAATAAAATTTTCGTATTTCCCTAAAATAATTGCTTCCTGTTTATGTAACTAGATAGGGTCGCTCGGGATCACTGATTGTTGATCTAATGTTGATTGATTGTTTATACGTGTCTAATTTTACGTTTGAGGGAGCTAAAAGCACTACAATCTACAAATGTTTGCAAAAGAGGTCGTGCTATTGTTTAATTGAAACAACAACCCCAACATTTCGAACTGAATTATTTATAGCTTGAATCAAAAACACTACTACCACCTAAATGAAATGTTAGTAATAATAAAATGATACAAAATTCTAAACGTCAAGAGAGTAGAGATATCAAAAATAAACTGAAATCAAGTGAAACTACATCATGAAAAGTGGTGTAAGGTTTATCCAAATAATTTCACATAACTTACTTTTTTGACAGTTAGACATTTTTGAAGCTACATGCTGCCTAATTAGTCATATTCGATACAAACTAATAAATCTACGTAAAAATATTGATCAACTTGAAGCTAATAGCAAAAAATGTCTTTTATTTTCAGATATTTAAAATGAATACAAATGTAAGTAAGGAACACTTTCAAAATGACGTATTCGATATTTTGGCCTTCACCGAGTGTATTCTAGTAAGTTTTGTTTCACACAAAATTTGCAATAACCTCGTTTGTTTGTATTAATTTCATTTTTTAATGTAGAGAAATCTCAAATCGGTTAAGCCAGCATCGAAGCAGTATATCTTTAGTAGTTGATGTATGTAGATTTCTGAAAATAATTTTCATTTTGTAGACTTTTATTGACATACAAACTTCAAATTTCATGTTGCTATTTTAAACGTTAACTAAAAACCATATGCTTGTCGGGCAGAAGAGCATTTACAATATGACACTAAAGCAATCATGCGGATGGGTGTTCACTCCTGTTCACTTACCATGGATGAGAGGGGAATAATATAATCATATTACCAGCAAATATTTGAAGAGGAATGTAACTCTTTGTGATTGATGGATATGACAACCAAAATGATCAAAGAAAGATGAAGGGCGCTTCAAAGAATCTAGAAGAAATACCTTTCTTTTCTAAGGAAGATAATTTTTTGAGAAACAAATCAAGCAAACTACATTTGACATGTTTAATATATGGCTGATAGCTGTGGTTGCGAAGTAAACAGCACAAAACGGAGCACAAATGGAGTACAATTTTTCGATGTTGAAAAAAACATTTAATGTCAAGGAACTTGGGAAATTTGTCTTGGTTTTTGCATGATACATCGTGTGAGTGGCTTTATGCCTTTCTGATGAGCTCCAAAATAAGGGCGAAAAACGTTTCAAATGCTAAGCATTTCCAAGAAACAGAATGATAGATTTCATGAAAATGTAATCCATTAGAAGGAAAATTTCGCAAAGACAAGGTATGTAAATAAATTCATTTTAGGCCTTTATTCTAATTTGTAACTGAATCTTCATAATCGTAAGGGGTTATGTAGATACTACTTTACTCTGCATAACCGTAGGGGACTATGTGGAAACTAGTGTTACAATGAGATTTGTCAAATATGAAAAAGACAAATTCATTTTAGGATTTTTATTGCTATCATAACAAGAATTCAGGATTGGAAATCAATAATTTTACAAATAGTTTTTCTTTTTAGTTCTCAGATAGTTTTTTCTGCTGTTTGCAAATTCCTGTAAAAAATATGTTTCATTATAAGACAAGTACAATTTTCAATAATTTAAAATAGCCTAAAATTGTTTAATTGAGTACTCAATAACTTATTACCTGATTGAAAAATATGTGTTTTACCCAAAAAATTATAATAATAGAAATTTTAACTCTCTTGCCTAAAGTAGGACTCGAATTTATTTCAACGATGTTTTAATACTTATGTATACAGTATACCCCACTTTTCGTGGCTGCATCTTAATAATTTTTCAAATTAGAGTTCCATATAAATTAATGGCGCAAGAAGAAAAGTAAAGAGATGGTTGAAAATAATCTGGACCACATCACATAGAGTAAAAAAAAATACACTTGTTCCTTCAAGTGGGGGGGTCGTTGGAATGCAACAAAAAATGTTTTGGGATTTTCTAATTTTAACCCTTCTGTCACGAGATAATCGCTTTGAAAGTCGTTAAGAATACCCCCCCCCCTCAATTTCTTAAACTATTGATGCAAAAATTCTGAAGAAATTCCCGAAAGTAGCTTTAGTACTTTCAATTAAAATTATAACGTACGTTGTAGTAAAAGTATTCTCGTAATTATGTAGCATAAAGTTGAAGAGAATGTTAGTGAGTATGGCTGCGGACGCCTAGCATATGTGTGCCCAACACGCCCTCGGTTGATTTTTGTTATTGTACCTTTGGCATACTTGTACTTTAGTATAGCAAGTTTTATTTAATTTTCTCATTCTATTTCGTATATTGTATGTATTAATAAAATGAAAAAATACAAATTATGTATCTATCTTATACCATATCTAACTGAGGTGAACTACTCTCATTGTTTAATTTGTATACATTTCAAACTTTCCTTCCTAACATCCTTCTAAAGATAAGAACTTTGAGAAATGTTTTTTTTTTGTTATTTTTCAACCCAATCCGACTTAGTCACGATAAGGGCGATAACAGTTTTCTGCTAGATAAACATCCCTTCCATGAAATGAAAGTTTACCTAAGCACTTTTCTTTCTATTGTTATGAGGAAACTTGCTAGATTATTGTAGCTCTGTGCGAGAAACGATCAATATTACGCCCAGTTGTAGTATTGTCGTCCTTCTAAGTTTCTAAACGATTTTCTAAAAGGGTTCATAAGGGATAGTGACTACAGAGTGTTTGACATATCGTATCATAACGAAATTTTAAGATTGTGGGATATACTAATAGTGGAGTAAAAGTAAACTTTTGATCAAATCTGTGTCATGGAAAGCTTTTATTTAAACAAAAAATTGGTCAAAATTGTATTGTTTTGCAATAACCCGTTTCGCAATAAAGCCAGAGAAACAAATTGAAATTGCACAGAACACTAGATTTGCCCAAACCTTTTTAGTCAATTTGTTAAGTTGTAAAACCTAAGAACATTTGAGAGATGCCAGTTTTAAACAGTTGGCGGTAACTTGTACAATAAAGTACATATGTTAAAGAAACTTTAGAAAAATATATAATTTAAGAAGCTAAACCATCAAGTCAACTTTCCAGTTACAATGTTTATAATAACGCCTAAAAGCAATTGCAGAAGTCGAGAGTTGTATCGTCGATTGTTAGGGGCATCAAGTCGTACAACTATTTTTTTTTCAGATTATAGGTTTTATATAATATGTACTTTTTTGTGACATTAACCGAAAGAAATTTTTCAAGATCAATTTTGTTTTAATTTTTCTTATTTGGAAAACTATTGCATTTTTGCCCAAAAATAAAAGTTGTTGGCATATATCAAAATTACATTAACAAACGAACAATTTTAAAAAAAAATCAGTTTCATCTACTCCCTTTGGAAACCGAAATTTGAGATTTTTGCGATATGTCTATTTATCAACAGTGACAGAATAACTTGAAATTTACATGATGCCTTTGGGTCTTTGCCAGTAATTCCATATATACATGGTTTACCGGATAAATTACGAAAAATCGGGAATAGGTTTTCTGTACGAACATTTTTCAAACGGGCCCCACGCTAAGATCGATTTTATCGAAAACCAAACCTTTACATTTTGTTGAGAAATCTAAAAATTTTATTTATAGTGTTTCGGGTGAGTGTAGAAACATTACGTAGGTGAGTCATCAAGAATTACATTTTCACATTTTCAATGTCTTGGTGGAACATAGAAATTACGCTAGAAGGGGAGAATTCGAAAAATTCAAAATTTGTGAAAACGCGTGGGATAATAATCACAGGATCCAATGAGACTCGGCGAATATTTTGGAAAAAGAAAGCAACGGAGCTAAAAGAGAACTTAAGGATTCCGCGATTATTTTATTAAATGAGGATAGATTTAGAGCGTTTCAAATTATACAATAGATTTCTGTTTGCCTATCCTTAGAGACGAAGTAAGTGAAAACTAGATATATCATTGTTGCCCATTCTATAGGATACTCCTCGTAGTTTTTTTTGTAAGTAATAGTTTTAAACATTTTTTGTTTAATTAAAACATAGCAAAAAAAATTCAAAGGACCCCGAACACCATACATGGTATTTCTGCCTCCCATCAAATTTAATCTAACCCACGTAAAAGTGTTCTTCTTAACCCCCTGAACAAATGTTCAAATGCAGCCGAGGCCCGAAAAGTCGTAATTTTGAGATATGGAACCCTAGAGACCGATTATAAGAGAAGATTTTTTATTTGGAAAAAGAGTATCACAACCCTATTCTTGAATTGAAAAAACTGCAGCGAAGCCCTTGAAGACTCACGGTGTCATTAACACGAGTAAGAAATATGGTGTTATTTAAAAACGTATTTGTTAGTACCTATTTCAAAATATAATTTCTGCGTTCAGTTAAGTTTACTCTTGAGTGTTTTTGCTACAGTGTGAGCTTCTCAAAATGTAACCAGCGATATATTATACAGACTGTCTATTTTACGAGGGCCACACCAAATATCTCGCTTAATATCGTAGAAGAATAAAGTTTTAGAAACAGTTATCCCATTTTTTGTGAGCTATATTTCAGTAAAAAGAAATTTGAAATCCATAGCCTACTTTATGAGATATATTACAAAAACTTGAAAAATAGGAAAACCACAAACGGTTATGGCTTCCTTATTTGAGGAGATACGAAAAAAATTAAAGGAATGAAAGTTGACGGCAAAGACAATAAGAATAATAACGTATAACAAAAAAATCGAAAAATGTAGTTGGCTTTGACATACGCTATTGTGCAAAAATGAAAAATACATATCTCAAAGTAGGCCATGACGCCATTAATTCCGTTATTTTTTTCTCATTCCAACGATATAAAACATGTCACAGAAATTTTAACCGATAGTGTCAATATTTAATATTTTACGAATACCACAATTCATATAATTGAAATGCGTTTCGAATTCTGGTTTTGATGTCCTCAATATTTTCAGGGGCAGTTTGAAATACCTTGTCTTTAATGTAACCCCAGACGAAAAAATCCAAGGGAGTAATATCTGGTGATCGAGCTGGTCATAGAATGGGTCCATAGGTGCCTATCCAGCTATCTGGCATAACTTGATTTAAATAATTTAGTACATATTACAGCAGTGTGAGGTGGAGCCCCATCTTGTTGAAAATATGAATAATTTAATCTTTCTGCCACTGTTAATTCATAAAGAAAATCTTAAAATTCGTTTTGCAGGAAATTAAGGTATCTACGAGCGGTTAATTTGCCATCATAAACATAAGGTCCAATTACTTTAGTCCCTAAAAGACCCAACCAAACATTCGTAGAAAATCTTTCTTGGAAAGCAGTCTCTCTGCACCAATGTGTATTTTCTCGTGTCCACTTATAATGCATATTTCTATTGAAAAATCCATTATTAGAAAAATTTGATTCGTCCGACCAAAGAATTTTGCTACATATCAGCGCGTCATTCCTTTTCTTATTTAATAACCATCTACAAAATCTTACTCTCCTTGGCTTATCTCCCTCATTTAAATGTTGAACTTTCCTCATTTTGTAGCATCGAAATCCGTTTTTTTTTCACTATTTTTCTTGCACTGTCTTTTTTTTATGCAGTTTCTCTGAATTTGTCTCAAAGAGGTTTCCTCATTTTGGTTAACATAATTCATTACTCTATTCACTTTTCTTACATTATCCGCAACATGCGCTCGACATAGTTCGATTTGGCTGCGGAGCATCTGGAAATCTATCTCCGTAAACCGTGACTGCCATCTCAGCGTCAAAATTGCACTGACAATAAATGCTAATCATATCGAATTTGTTATTATTGATGTACACCATAATTACTGATATAAAATTTGTCTTAAAACTCGACAACGCAACATACAACATACAACAGTGACAATCTGTCAAATTTATTAATAACTGTATACATTGTTTTTCACTAATTATGGCACAGCTGATTGTTACGATTCAATTATATGAATTGTGGTATTCGTAAAATATTAAATATTGACACTATCGGTTAAAATTTCTGTGACATGTTTTATATCGTTGGAATGAGAAAAAAATAACGGAATTAATGGCGTCATGGCCTACTTTGAGATATGTATTTTTCATTTTTGCACAATAGCGTATGTCAAAGCCAACTGCATTTTTCGATTTTTTTGTTACACGTTATTATTCTTATTGTCTTTGCCGTCAACTCTCATTCCTTTAACTTTTTTCGTATCTCCTCAAATAAGGAAGCTATAACCGTTTGTGGTTTTCCTATTTTTCAGGTTTTTGTAATATATCTCATAAAGTAGGCTATGGATTTCAAATTTCTTTTTACTGAAATATAGCTCACAAAAAATGGGATAACTGTTTCTAAAACTTTATTCTTCTACAATAGATATTAAGCGAGATATTTGGTGTGGCCCTCGTAAAATAGGCAGTCTGTATATCATGTAAATCACTTATCAGACAATCAATTTCTTGCTGCAAGGGGTTTCTTCTTGCTGAAATAAGTTTTCTTCTCACTATAAGAAGCTTCTTTTGCCACAAGAAGATGAAGTCAAGCAGATTTTGATTATATCTTAGAAGTAAAAAAAAAAACTTTAAATGTTCATCCATATGTTGAAAATTGTAGACTTTCTTTCTCCTGCTCGCATCGAAAACAGCATGTTAAGTATTTAATGGCAAAATATTTTTCACACGGAAAAAACTATCTTCTAGAATTCTTCTTGCAGTAAGAAGATTACCTTCTTGCTGCAGGATGAAAACTTGTTTCAACAAGAAGAAGAAAGTCCTTGTAGCAAGAAGCTGATTGTCTGATAAGTCATTTAAGTACATAATATATGTATATCAACGGTTGCATTTTGAGAAGCTCAAACTTTAACAGAAACACTCAAGAGAAAAGTTAATTGAACGCAGAAATTATATTTTGAAATGAATACTAACAAATACATTTTTAAATTGAAAAAAAAAACTTTAAGTTGGCTTTGATTTTATGGAAATTCAGAACTGCATAATTAATTCTTAAATAACACCATATTTCTTACCCGTATTAATGATACCCTGGGTCTTAAAGGGCTTCGCTGCAGTTTTTTCAATTCAATAGGGTTGTGATACCTTTTCCAAATAAAAAACTGCTCTTAAAATCGATCTTTATTGCTCCGTATCTCAAAACGACGAACTTTTAGGACCTTGGCTGCATTTGAACATTTGTTCAGGGAGTTGAGGAGAACATTTTTACGTTGGTTAGATTAAATTTGACGGGAGACAGAAATCTCATGTATGGTGTGCGGGATCCTTTAGAATTAATAACTGTTTTATTTATTAATCGATTTTGTTCAAAGAATTCTCTAGCTAACACTAACTTGCTGTCCAAGTTTCAATACAATCGAACTTTTCGTTCTTAAGTTATAGTGCTTATAAGAAACATGACGGACGGACAGACGGACGGACATTTTGAAAGTTGTTCAGAATTCGATCACCGACACAGTAATATAATTTTTTTTTCTACGATCAATATTACCGGTTTTAGAAATGTGCCGATCGAATGCAATATACTCTTCGTTTTGTATTTACGACGAGAAGAATAAGATAAATATAATTGAATGTCTCACGTGACTATAGAAATACATAAACAACGAACTTTCATGGTCGACGGCCAAAAAGTTTTGAGAACGGATGTAGAGAATTTTCCGAAACGTTAACAGTCCTTAGTTCTCATTTCCAGTTTTTATTTTATAAACTTGTTCCAGTTAATATATTTTTAGGTGTGAGACATTTTGTAACAATCAAGTTTACAAGAACCAATCTCTATATGATCCATTTGGCGCACAGGCTTTCTCAATAAAATTTTTTAATATTTTTCAGTGGCAAAATACCCAAAAAGAAGTTAGAAAATTTGAATATGCCACAAATAAACAAATGCAGACAATATCTCAAAAATGTTTGGTCAGATCTAGTGCTCTTCGCAATTTCGTGGCAAATAATTGTTTCTTCTTCCTTATTGAGATGCGGGATGTACAGCCAGAGATATTTAACAAAAACTGCAAGAAAACCCAATTTTGAACATTGAACAATACATATATTTAGGTATCTACAGTATATCCACGGATCCAGTTGCAAAGAGAGAAAAACTTTTTTATTTTTCATTTTACAAGAAAAATGTATTCTTGATAAAAGTTTTTACATGTCCCAGAACGGGCCAATTCAGTTTTAACTTTTTCAAGTTTTCTTTTAATTTCAGAGAAAAATCGGGAATAGGTAGGTTTAGTTGAAAAGTAGCAAACAATAAGTTCGCTATTTATTTACTTCCATCGACTGTAAGTTAGGAAAATCTGCCCTAATCGTTTAAAATATTGTCAGAAGACCAACGAATTTACCTAATACAATGCTGTGGCAAAGGTAATAAAGCGATCCGTCAAGTTCTCGAAGAATTTAATCAAAAGTTTCCTTATATACATCTCAAATCTAGGTGCACGAAATTTGGTAAAAAAAAACTGGCCCCATACTGGATGTAAAAAAAACAAGATCGGACGCGATGAAGATGACGCCACCACTCTTCTTGGAATGGACTCAGTAGTGAACTATCCAAAACTTTCTTTGCGGCGAATATCGCTCCACTTGGAAATTAGTGAATTGCTCATTCAACAGATTTTGAAACAATGGAACTTCCATTCCTACAAGCCCATTTTTAATCACGCATTAGAACCCAGAGATCCTGCGAAACATTTGGATTTTTGTCTGTGGATGGGTGCTTAAATCATGGATAATCAATACCTTTACCGAAACATTATTTTCTCTGGTGAGGCCAGAATTGGATCGGCTGAAATGGTTCAGTGTTATGGCCACCAAGGAGCCCTGATTTGACTATGGCTGATTTTTATCTTTGGGACCGTTTGAAACAAATAGTTTATGCAAATAATCTTCCTCCGAACATAAAAAATTTAAAAGAGAGGATTAGAGACGTTGTGACGTCTTTAACTCTCGAAAAAGTTATGCGGAATTGCGTTGAAGACTAGAATTGTGCATTGAAAAAGGCGGATTGAATAGAATAATTATTGGTTGTTATTTTTGTTGTTAAGTTTATGAAATTAAAATTTAGTAAATAAAAGTCATGTTAACAATTATTACTGTGATAACGCGAATTTATTTTTTGGGACTAAATCTACCTCTTTTCGATATTCCTCTGAAACTAAAAGAAATTTTGAAAAGGTTAAAACTGAATTAGCCGTTTTGCGATATGCAAATTTTTTTATCAAGAATACATTTTTCTTGTAAAATGAAAAATAAAAAAGTTTTCCCTCTTTGCAACTCGATCCGTGGACATACTGTATATTCAAAGAGGGTGGCGAGAGTAGCGTGACCATTCGCACAGTGCCATGTTTAAATATAATTATTTTGACAATAGACATATAATCGTAACTCTCCTGTTATGATAAATGGAGACGTCTACTGAACATTCTATTGTTTATACAAAAGCCTTCCATCATACAGATTTAATCCCAAACGTTTTACTACACTTTTTGTAATGTTTACAAGTTCCAGCAATATGTTGCTGTAGTAAGAAAATTTCATTTTAGGTAAGTTTTATTTCACTACAATGTATCTCGTAAGTCACGCATAGCAGCAAAATATACTTTTCTTGTTGTTGTGAACGTATTTTAGAAGTAATTGTTATTATTTTTGAAAGCCCGGGGCCAACCAAGCACGTAAAATAAGTGAACGTAATTCCCTGTTCGACGTTGGTCAACCACCGACAACCATGATTATTTTAATGTTGTCCAATCATAGCGTTTTCTGTATGATATACCTTGCAATTGTAATAAGGTGTACCAAACATGATAATAATATTTAGAATGATTCTGGAATTTAAGAAAATTTTCCCAACACCCCCAAGTGTGTCTCTAGGCTAGCCAAGGCAACTGCTATTACTTGAATATATTATTATATCTGCTTTTAGCAAAAATTTGTATATTAGATGCTTGTACATTCTATGAATTATTTATCAATACTGGTTTGCAATAACAAAAGAATTCCTTATAAATGTTGCGGTGACGTTCACAAACTATTAGGGTCAGTTCTTCTTATTCACATTGTCTTGTTAGACGTTTTGTGACTCATGTAATATTCTAGTTGGCCTCTCTTTGCTGTATAGCGTGCCCAGCAACCTCGCACCATCTATCGCGGCTGCCTGTTAGGAGTATGGCCTCACCAAAGAAAGCTCTTTCCCATTAGCTCTTTGGTGGCATCAGCCCAATTTTTTTTGGTGGTATTCCTCTTCGCCTCTTGCCATCAAATTTTCCCTGAACAATCAAATGGTCTATACTGTCCTCTCTCCGGTTAATGTAGCCAAAAAATGAGAGGATTCAAGAAAATACGATATTGGAACGTCGCTTTGTGGGACTCATTTCTTGGAAAGTTGAGCTGTTGCTATGGTTGGGCTGTCCAGAGAACTCGCAGCAAACATGTCCAAACCCACATTTCAGCAGCGTAAAGAAAGATAGAACAAACTAGAACGTTAGTAAGTCTTAGCTTTGTACACCTCGTGATATTCCTATCACGCCAGATTGTGCCCAACTGGAAGTTTTCGATCTTTCCATCTGTATTCTTCGTCGAATCTCATACTCGCAGTTGCCGGTGTCGTCCATAAGGACTCCAAGATAAACCATCTTGTTAACTACCTTGCAATCGCCTATCCTTAACGTTCCTGGATGGTTTCATTTGCTCGGTCTACAGTTAGTGGGAGGAAAGCAAATCATAACTTTAAATACAATGACTTTTATTTACAAAATATTACATTTATCACAATATTGTACTTTCGTAAAGAACAGCCATGAACACGACAAGATCAAGAGAAAATTTACATATTCCAGAATATAGCCAGGCTAACCTATTCCACAATGGATTTAAACAGTATAAGGAACTACCAATATCTGTAAGAAACTGTGAAACTTCATGTTAATCAAAAATGCTTGGTACAAATATGTTTTATCAAATGCCAGTGCTTAATATTTAAGTTTATACACATGACTAAATTCAAATTTTTCTTCGCAACTTGTAGACAATGGCGCATCTTACTGAACAACAAATTCTTAACAGTCAGCGCTATCCCTAATTTTAGCTTCTCACTTCACTGACGATGCATTACTCAAAAGAGTTATTAAGGATTTCTTCAATATCAGATCTTTAAAAATCGGCGTATACTCTTACTTGAGACTCGCAAGAGGCCCTCGATTATCTGCAAAAACTTTTTTCCGTTACAACCCTAATATTGGAAGATTTATTATAAAAAAAAGTCAAAACTTGTATATTTAACGGTTTTACAGGCACCACCAAGATCAAGCAATACTAAAAATGTCGCCAAAAAACCAATCAGATCTTAACAGACTGCGACCAAACTGAGTAATTCACTATTACCTATTTCTTGTGTAACAACGACATTAAGATATTACGTTATCAAAACTTTAGCAATAAGTAGTCAAACGAGAACATAATCCATACTACCATTTCATACAATCATGTGCAAAACATTCAGTAGATGTAGATTCAATAGTCATGCCAACGTATGGCACGCTACAATATCAGCAGCCGTCAGAGGAAAATTAAATCTTGCATTGATTCATAAAACTACTGGCTAAAATGGGGAAAAATTTTGCAAAATTATATGATAAATCGTTAGTCGCAAACTTGGGTGAATCTACAAACAAAACAGTCTGATATAATAATAATAATAATAAAACTATGACAGCCTCGATTGCAGAGGTTAGTTCGCAGTACTCTAAACAGCTACATTATGTAATAAGGGAGACGAAGTTGCGAAGAAAAATTAATAGATTAATCGACTTACCTGAAGGAAGTTCGATCTTAATTTTTCGAGCAACTTCGTCGAACCTTATTACAAGTCCGCCCGAAGTAGCGTCATACTCACCCAACCCCGCGAGCTAACCATACCAAGCTATCGAAGTTATAATGAAGACCCAGCGTTGGATTGCATAAGCAGCAGTTTTCAACGGCCATCTTTAAATCGTGCCAGACCCGGAAGGGAGTTGTACACTACATTATGTAATAAGGTTCGACGAAGTTGCTCGAAAAATTAAGATCGAACTTCCTTCTGGTAAGTCGATTGATCTATCAATTTTATTGATATACTTCATTCATTTCGTTGGTATATAATAATGTAGAAAATATATGAAATCTAGCTTATGCTATTAATAAAGTATTATTATTATTATCATTATTATTCAAAAATGTCACAACTCTCTTTTCAGTTGGTTGCATTCACACTAGGGAAAGAATTCACTTTATCCTATGGTGAAAAATTTTCGGACCAGATGGCAGGTCTGTAATATAGTTGCTTTCTGCATAATATTACTGATGTGTTGGGGTAACTGTAATTTTTCCAAGTAACTTGGGAGCCTAGTCGAAACTACTCCTTCCACTGAGATGACTATTGGGATTATACTGATATTTTTTAGCTTCCAATTACATTTAATTTCGACGGCCAGGTTTTGGTATTTATCAATCTTTCGATATTCCGTTGTTATTAAATTAGTAGTGAGGGGTGTAGCAATGTCGATGATGTAACCTTTCTTCTGCTCTTTATCTATAAGGACTATATCAGGTCTATTAAAATCTACGCTCTTGTCGGTTGTTATAGGTCTGTCCCAGTATAATACCGCTGATTCATTTTCAAGCACAGGGTTGGGTGTGTATTTGTAGTAAGGGGCTGCTCTTTTAATTAAATTTTGTTTTATTGTTATTATTATTATTATTATTTTTTTTTTTTCACAACTAATAGTTGGATTTCCTAGTTAATTCATGATTAACCGGGGTCTTGACGACCAACGATTTGATCATGGGCCAACACCCTACGAACAGTGCTACAGGTAGCTAAAATTGTAGCTTTTTGAGCAAGCCCTATCACTCTGTGGTGGTCAGTTATACCCAGTTGGTTTAGTGCTCTAGGCAGCTCTTTGTCTATAAGCCCATTTCCTGATATTACTATGGGCACGATGGACACCTTCTCCAGCAGGTAAATAGCTTTCAATTCGTTTGCTAAGTCTTGGTATTTAGAGATCTTTTCATTTCTTGCTTTTCTTATATTTTCGTCCAGTGGAACTGTAACGTCTATAATGTGCGCACATTTCTCTTTCTTGCTCATGATTAATATATCAGGTTTATTGTGCCTGATTTCCTTGTCCGTTACAATTCCAGTGTCCCAGTAAATTTTTGTTGTTTCATTTTCTAGGAAGGCTTCTGGCACATAATTGTAGTATGGCACAATCTCATTAATAAAGTTATTGTTCTTGCAGATTTCCTGGTGGACTATTCCGGCTACTTTGTTGTGTCGGTCGAGATAATCCTTTGGTGCAATTGTCTCCGAAGTAGTTCCGCAAAGTCTGCATCTATCATCTGTTAAGTCTTGCCTCAATATGTACTTACGGTGATTTCTTGTTGCTATAACTTGGTCTTGAATGGCATTAATAAAGCCTTCTGTCTCTGGCATAAGGAATCCCTGTCTGAGGTAACTAGTTGACAGTTCAATATCGGTATCGTGGCTATACAGTGCGGCCGCATATCTTCCGTGCAGAGCTTTTCCCTTCCAATCTTCTTCTAATGTTCTAATTGTTTTCTGTGTTTCGGGTAGTGCTCGGTCAGCTAGATTTAAAGCAGAGAAGTTACTATCTACCATTGCAACAGCACATTGTAGTTCTTCATGTGTGTCCGTGAAGTACTTATATAACTTTTTTATCTTATGTGCATGCAAAATTTCTAAGTTCAAAAGTCCTCTTCCTCCTCTTCTTCTAGGCAAATAGAGTCGGCTGGTTGACGAAATTGGGTGGTGGCTTCTGTACTTTGTCATCGTTGTTCGTAGCTGCCTGTCTATCCGCTCTAGGTCCGTTTGGGTCCATTTTAGTACTCCAAATGTGTGCGACATAACAGGGATGGCCCAGGTATTAATTGCCGAAATGAGATTTCCTGCGTATAGCTGTGTCTTCAATAGTGTTTTCACGCGTTTCATTAGATTATCCTCGGCTAGTTTCTTTGATGCGGTCTGTTCTATAGTCAGGCATTGCCTAGCGCCTAGATATTTATAATGTTCTACTAGAGGAAGGGCGTTGAATTCCGTATCATCTAGCAGCTGAATATTCTCAGATTCTTGGGTGACTCCTCTTTTCGCGTGTATGAATGTACATTTTTCTATTCCAAATTCCATCCTGATATCTCTGCTAAATGCGTTGACAATCTCCAGTTGGTTTTGCAGTTGTAGTTCATTTGCGGCGTATATCTTTAAGTCGTCCATATAGAACAGGTGTGTCAGCTTTGTTTCAGGGTTCCTGTTAATGACGTACCCCTCCCTTCCTTTTTAAGCATAAAGCTTAAAGGATTAACTGCTAGGCAAAATAGCAGTGGGCTTAAGCTGTCTCCCTGAAATATCCCTCTGGTAATTGGAATGGTATCGGTGTAATAAGCTTGGTGGTTCACATTCACACTCAAAGATGTTCTCCAGGCTTTCATAGTTACTTTCAAGAAGTAAAGTACTTTTGGATCGATCTTGTATATAGTGAGCACTTTTTGTATCCAGGAATGCGGTATGGAGTCAAATGCTTTGCGATAGTCTATCCAAGCTATTGAAATATTTCTTTTCCGCTTTACAGCCTGCTTTGTGACAACTGTATCTATAATTAGCCACTCATTGCTTCCCTTGCTCCCTCTTCGGCATCCGTTTTGTTCTTTAGCTAGTATATCTTTATTTTCTAGATGTTTTGTAATTTTATTTTCTATTATACTAGTTATAATTTTGTAAATAACTGGCAGACAGGTGATTGGTCGGTAATTTTTCGGTTCATGGGTTTCGTTATTTTTTGGAATCATAGTTGTGATTCCTTCGGTGAAGAACGCAGGAAGTCTGTTAGGGTTCAGTATAGCTTCATTAATTTGTGCTGCTAATGCTTTGTGTATGCAGTTAAAGTTTTTCCACCAGTAAGCCTGGATCTTATCAATGCCGGGTGCTTTCCAGTTTTTAAGTTTAGATATGGCTTGTTTAACGTCAGCTTCCAGTATTAATACTGGTTCCATAGCAGGTAAATTAGCTACTCTCTCTTCTTCAG
Source organism: Stenurella melanura (assembly GCA_963583905.1). Taxonomy (NCBI): domain Eukaryota; kingdom Metazoa; phylum Arthropoda; class Insecta; order Coleoptera; family Cerambycidae; genus Stenurella; species Stenurella melanura. The sequence goes on along the minus strand of OY757316.1, from coordinate 52,810,654 downwards.
ATTCAATCCAGTACGCATTTTCTCGGTGGTGCTGTGGTATAGACCAAATGTTCTTCCAGAATTCTTCCATCTCATTTTTTGGTGGTAAATTGCCGTTAGCTACTAGGTTTAAAGCAGAAAGGTCTCTGTAAAATTTTTGAGAGTTTTGCTTAAATATTTTATTTTGTTTGTATCTCTTGACTCTTTCGTTATATCGCCGTATTCTGCACCCTAATGCTGCGGCTTTTTGTTTTATAGAATCCAGGAATCTTCTAAGTTTTGAATGAAACTCCGGCTCAGATGGCTTTATTTTTGCTCGGACTGCGATATTACGAACTTCTTTTTTCAGTTTATCAGATGGAATGAGATGGTTAAGAAAAGTGTGTATTTTTCCAATATCTTTCCTAATTTTATTGATTTTTCCCTCTAGGCGTTTTTCCAGGGAGCCACTGCATCATTCTCCCTTCGTATGGCTTTATTGGACTGATTTTCTTTCAGAGGAATATTCAGTGCTTCCGTAACTGCCACAGCAGCGCAATAAACTTTGTGACAGGTGACTTCAAGGGTGTCGTTTTCATCTATTTCTTGTGCTAAAGTTAAGTTCATATCTGCTACTGCTGCTTTAGATGTTACACTGTAAGGGACTTTGGGTATGGTTGGGCGACATTTTAATGGCATGCCATTAAATTTTGCATCTGCAGCCTGATACGCATCATTAAGAGAACTGTTTGGTGGTCTCACTGGGACATGGAATATAGTAGACCTTCTCGATGATCTTCTTGGTCTGGGTGGAGGGCTAGCGGTTTGATTTACGTTCATTGGTGCCCTTATTTGGTCTCTAATATGATTTAGATCTGCTTCGGAGATAGCTTTTCTCCTCAAGACTGACCTTACTTGGTCGGAGAGCTGCTGAGGGTCTTTTGGTATTTCGGGTTTTGTCTCCATCCATATTGTGTGTAGTCTTGTTCGGTAGTTAACAAAATCTTGTTCAAGGTTGGTGGCCAGGAAGTATGCGCGTTATTATTATTATTATTATTATTATTATTATTATTCAAAAATGTCACAGTTCTCTTTTCAGTTGGTTGCATTCACACTAGGGAAAGAATTCACTTTATCCTATGGTGAAGAATTTTCGGACCAGATGGCAGGTCTGTAATATAGTTGCTTTCTGCATAATCTTACTGATGTGTTGGGGTAACTGTAATTTTTCCAAGTAACTTGGGAGCCTAGTCGAAACTACTCCTTCCACTGAGATGACTAATGGGATTATGTTGATATTTTTTAGCTTCCAATTACACTTAATTTCGACGGCCAGGTTTTGGTATTTATCAATCTTTCGATATTCCGTTGTTATTAAATTAGTAGTGAGAGGTGTAGCAATGTCGATGATGTAACCTTTCTTCTGCTCTTTATCTATATATTATTATTATTATTTTTTTTTTTTTTTTTTTTTGTTATTATTATTATTATTATTGTTATTATTATTATTATTATTAATGTGTATTTACCACTAGAGATAGAAAACAAACTAAAGCATACTTTCTCGTATCATCAGTTTTATTACACCTTAATTTACATGACTAATTGTAGAAAGTATAACATACATTGTTAATTTATCATCTCATAATAGATTTTTTGCAAGATTTTGTCTACTAACCAGTAGCTGGTTCCTTTTTCATTCTTGACATCTAAATATTCTTTATGTTCGTATTAAGAAGACGAACATTTTAGTAACGTAAAATAAATGACTGTTGTAAAGCTGGAAAATAAACAGCATCACTGTCATATATTGCACTTAGCAGTAACATTAAATTTATATATTACTATCATTACTATTTGAATGTACCCATTCAAACTTTTTAATGGCCGGTAACGCCTTTTAGAATAGCGTATCGTCTGTAAATTGTGTCTTATAATTATTGTGTTATTGCCAGTGCCATGGCGGGTACCAAACTATTATCTAATGAATCAGAACTTCTATTTCACAATTGATACTGACATACATTATTATTACACACGAAAACAAAACCGAGTTTTACACAGGTGGTTCATGATTTTTTCAGTATAAATTATTCCAAATATTTCAACAAATATTGGAAGAGTTGTAGTAAATATCTTAGTTGAGGTGAAGGGGAGCGACGTAGAACTTAAGAAGCTAGCAACTTAATCTAAAGTTATATAAAGGATTCTATGAGAATTTACACTACTTCAATTACCAAAAACCGCTGCCTAAGGAATCACTACTTCCACATCGAGATTTTTCATCCAACTCACTTTAAAGGAAACATCTTGACTATATTTGTACTCTAGTATGTGAAAACTATTAGTCATAGAATTTTAATATTTGGGGCAGATGTCATAGAAAAATTTGAGGCGTTGGTTTCTACCATGTACGTTAAAAATGTAGTTCCTAGCTTGTTCTATTTATTTTCTCCTATTCATAACCTACCGCCTCCCACCCCTTCAACAAAATCATCTCAATCAGATGTCATTACAATACATACGTGTACTAAATTTCAAACGAATACCTTAATTTCATGTTATCAATCCCGTGCAGGGGGTGTTGAAAAATATTACAAAGAAATCTGAGACCTTGGTTTCTAGTATATACACCAAATCCCAAATTTCTGTACATTTACCAGCTTGCTTTACTTATTTTTCCCTATTTACCCCTATTTAATCCCAAACCCTTCAATGTAATCATCTCAAAATATAATCTAGTTCCAGATGTCGTTATAATACATACTTGTACCAAGTTTCAAGCGAATATCTCAATCTTATTTTACAAACCTTTTAATAATAGAGTAGGGGTGGTGGGGGGGTTGAAAAATATTATAGAATAATCTGAGGCCTTGGCTTCTACTACATCCACCGAATTTCAAGTTTCTGTACTCTTATCAGCTTGCTTTACTTATTTTCCCATATATACCCTTGTTTAACCCTCAACCCTTCAACGGAATAATCCCGAAATATAACCTAGTTCCTGATGTCGTTATAATATGTACAGTGTGTCCACGGATGGACTTAGCTATACTTATAAAAATGGTTATTTTCAATTTTTTCAAGATAACTTATTCTTCATAATTTCTTTTGCTTGTTACGTAAATACGATCCACGTTGAGAAAATTTAATTTTGTTGTACAGGGCGTTCAAAAATAATAAAAATGTGGATTTTCAAAATAAAAAATTTAAAAATCAAACTTTTTGAGGCATTGGAATTAAGGAGCTTAAAAGCAGTAATCGCAAAGCCAAATTAATTTTTTCATGGGAGTTATTGTTACTAAGTTACTTGATATTAAAAATAGACATTTTTTTTAATTAAATGTGAGAAAATAATTAATAAAGTATTTATTTAACTTAAGTATTTAGATAAATAACAAACAGTAACGTCCTTACTCAACATGAAACCCTCCTACGTCAACGCATTTCTCCATCCTTTTTCGAAATTCGTTATAAACATTGTGAAGTATATCTGGTGCCTCTGTAGCAGTGGCATCAGTGATTCTGTTTTTTTTTAATCTCAATATTATCTCGCATGTCAGTTGCATACACTTTTGGCTTAAGATACCCCCACAGAAAATAATCCATTGCTTTGAGATCCGGAGACCGCGCTGGCCAGTTTATCGGTCCATGGCACCAAATCTGTTTTTCAGGGAAATATTCATTTAGCCAATCGGTGACATTCACTGCGCTTGGCAGCCGTCCTGTTGGAATATCATATTTCTTCTAAATTCCAAATTTACTTCATCCATTACTTTATTGAACGTTAACGCACACCATACGTTGACTTTCTTAAATCTTTGACTGTTTGTATTAATCCTGAATTGTGGATTTTCGTTTGCCCAAAAGCGACAATTTTGACTGTAGATTATCTCATTTGTTGTAAATGTAGATTCGTCACTGAATATTATATGGTGGTGAAAATTACGGCTTTTCATTATGCGTCCACCCATTAGTAAAGATAATTCAAGTCGATATGAATCATCACCTTCTTGAAGTTGGATGGATAAAGGTTGGTTTGAATGCGTGAAATTTATTCGCGGACAGAATATTGTGTACGTGACTCTTAGATGTGGGTGGATGAAAAATATTTTACAAAATGATACCTTGACCTTCTAGTACATACACCAAATTTCAAGTTTCTGTAGTCTTACCTGCTTACTTGGATATGTTCAAAATACAATCCAGTTCCAGATCTCGTTATAATATATACGTGTACAAAATTTCAAGTCAATATCATAAACCGTTCGGGAGAAAACGTGAGGACAAAGAAAAGTTACAGACAGACAGAAATTTTTTTCATCGCTCAAATTTAAAATCTCGACGATTCATGACATTCTAAACCTATTCCAAGAAAAAAAAGAATTTGATTTTTTTTTACAATTACTATACTTCCAATTCACTACGTGGATGTGGAAGGACTATACTTCCAATCCACCACGTAGGTTTAGAAGTAACATAACTGGATAATCTATAATTACCTAGTTTTAGTTTTGTACAAATGCCTTTACATTTATTTTTCTTTTGAACGTGTAGGATAAAATAATTCTAATTTTTTCTAAAATTAAATATATCATCAATTTTCGTCACGACCAGGAAATGGCCATGAACCCGTAATACAATATATATTTGTTTCCAAGATTTAAATAATAATTAGTATTGCTTTGTGTTGCTTATTCAATGTCTGTATTTGTGTGATGGTGTCGTAAAGTTCAACTTAATTCGGAATTCCCAGTTCAGTGCAATTTCACTCTTACAATAAATCATTTGTCTTTGCATGAGGCCTTAATAATTTTAATCGTTATTGAACTTACGTGGCCTCATAAACAGGAAGCCAACCTTCATGCCTAAGTTGATAATTGCATGCCACATATGTCATCAATAATGTGCAAACGACATTCGAACTTTCCGATGAAACTTTGTCAACTGTCATTGCCCGTGCATTTGTCATTGTTAAGGCTTAATTCAGAATTATCATCAGTCCAGCTCCAAATGGGATAATTTAACATATATATGACACGCATGCTGCGCTCGAATGAGTCCATCTATTAGTGGATATTAGGAAGTATGACTTTTGTATACTGGATGTTGTATTTAACTAAACTGAGGTCAGAAGTAAACAATCAAGATGTTAAGTGGTTTTAAAATTTTTTGAAGAATGACTATTCCTTTAAACAAAGTATTCCACTTCTCCAGGACCGGCGTTAAAATTCGCGAGGGGCCTTTGGCATCAAAAATATTTTATTATTCACTGTAGTAAGGGCAACGAACTGATCGTCATCTGAATCGAAAGTGGAGCAGTTGGAATTTCAGTGAGAATGGAAGCTATTGTCCATCCTCCATACTTCATCCATATCTAATGGTCCAATGGGAGATGGAATAATTGGCTAGAGCTCATTGTAGATTGTTTAGTTTGTCCAGTGATAGTGAAGTAACTACGACCTTCGCATTGTTCTTGCTGCTATTCCATAATCATTATTTTGTACATATTATGTTTATTTATTTATTTGATACACTATTCAACAGGTTAAAAAAACCCAGAATAGGAGATAAAAACCAAAATTAAAAATAGTAACTTGTGAAAAATACATATACACACATAAATACATGAATACATGTGAATTAATCCAAGAGACAACTAACTAAACTAAACTTATATAATACATTTTAGTATAAATATACATATATAGTATACATACATTAAAAATATACAGCTGATGCAAGAAGTATAGTACACGGTGAGGCTACTTGTGTCAACAAAAAGGAACAAAATACAAAATTTAAGTTAGGTTAAGATGTTAACACAGGTGTTTTAATTGAAAATAAAATGTTGCAAAATAATAAGTATATGCTTATTTTTAATATTACTAAGAAATAGCTACTTTATTCAGCATGCCGTTTGTTAAACTTCTAGTCAATTGTATTCGTTATATTATATTTTCAGTTTATTTGTGAAATGGAAATGACCTAGATAGAGACGCCACACACTTGAAAACTAATTTTTTTAAAAACATTGTAATATAAAATAAGATACAATATTTTACAATTACGGTATCTAACTGCCCAACACCTAACATTAACGAAGTTAAAATTTCAAAATATATATTTCTATATACTATAGACACGTGACTACGTACAGTGATTTTATTGGCTACACGAGGTATGAGGTCCATAATTATTCAGTCTTATGGATATTTTTGTGAGAAAGAGACATGGCGTTCTTTATAGCGCCTGTGGTTGACTGAAATTGTTAGAAAATGTGCCTCGATGCTATGCATTATGCTGAGGTGTGAGTGATAGCGTTAATACATTGTACTCAGTAGCATCGCAATACTTTTGCAACTTTCGTTTGTTTTAGCCATATTTATTGTTTTCGGTGTTTTTCGTGTAGAAGTATCCCTGTAACCCTTGTTTCTTTTTAAAAACTTTTATTATACTCTTCGCAAATACAAAACGAAGAGTATATTGCATTGGATTGGCACATTTCTAAAACTGGTAATATTGCTCGTAGAGAAAAAAAATTTCATATCACTGTGTTGGTGACCGAATTCTGAACAACTTTCAAAATGTCCGTCTGTCTGTCCGTCCGTCACGTTTCTTGTAAGCACGGTAACTTAAGAACGAAAAGTTCGATTGTATTGAAATTTGAACAGTAAGTTATTGTTAGCTAGAGGAGGAACCCTATTGTTTTTGAACAAAATCGATCAATAAATAAAAAAGTTATAAATTTTTTTAAATAAAAAAATATTATTTTTCATTTTTTTTTGTTTTGTAATGAAACTAAAAATGTCTAAAACTAATGTTATTTACAAAAAACTGCGAATAGTATCCTATAGAAAGTGCAACAATTATATAAAAAGTGCAGTAAATCGGCGAAGTGTATAACGATTAGCTTGTTTAACTTGCAATGTTAGTTAGTGTGTTTGTTTAGGTCAAATCATGCAAGCTGAATTTCGACTAATTCTAATTAAGCTATAGCTTTGAAATTTTGCACACGTTAATAAGTCCGGTGACAATGCAACAAAGTATAGCCAATGTCGGTCTGAATCCAATATGGTGGACATCCCAAGATGGTGGATTGCCTTTTTCTTCACAACCCCCTTGATATGGGTATCAATTGACAGGGTTCGGCGAATAAAGTACGATAAACTATGTGACGTCATTCTAAATTCAATATGATGGACGCCCCAAGATGGCGGAGTATCTTTTTATTCACAACCCCCTTAATATGGGTATCAAATGAAAGGATTTGACGAGTAAAATACGATAAACTAATATCAATATGGCGGACGCCCCAAGATGGCGGAGTATCTTTTTCTCCACAACCCCCTTGTTATGGGTATCAAGTGAAATGGCTTGACGAGTAAAATACGATATACTATGCAGCGTCATTCTAAATCCTGTATAGCGGACGCCGTAAGATGGAGCCATTACATTTTTCTTCATAGCCCCCGTTGATATGGGTATCACTTGAATTCACCAGCAAGAGTTCTGTCTCTGATTTAATTCAATATTCTATGACTGACAAAACAATGGAGAAAATGCAATTCCTGTAAATACCATTTAGAAGGTAAATTACGATATTAATCATCATAGGCACCTGCTCATTGTAAATATTCAATGTTTTTGCGTGTTGCCAGATGCTTTGCAAATGCGCGCTTGCTGTTTTTAGTATCAAAGAACAATTGGAAAGAAACGAAGCATTAAATAGTCCCGGAAAATAGAACTTGACCAAAGCTGAAAACGGATTTATTTATATTTATTTAATGTTTTCGTGTACGCCAGTGCTAAATATCAACTCTACAATCAACTGAATTTAGCTGTTGAAAATAATTGGAACACCAACCCCCTTTTATCTAATCCAACTGAATAATTGAAATTTAATCTTGTGGAACAAATACGTTAACGACAATTTCCACTCTTACATTAAAAGAGCCAATATAAAAATACATTTTTGTGTTGAGCACGAGTTAATAAAAATCTCCCACATCACATCAGCTGTGTTTTCCGCGCAAAGCCTTTCACATTGGTGGGACGAGGAATTCCAAAACAAAGGATAAAATTGCGACGTAGGCCATAGACATCTGCACTTGCAAAACTTGGAAGAAGTTGTTTCGCTACAGGATGGATCACTCGAAGTACATCCGCAAACATTCTGTTTGGTTTAATAACTAAAGTATTACTTTCTTACTGAACACGTGGGAATTTTGCTATATTCTGTTCATAACGTTTTCATTTCTTGTTACTTTCTTATTGTACCACAAGAGCTCTCTATTATTCGTCGACCGTATGAAGAAAACACTGCTTTGATGACAACACTAACACCAACCAATGTAAAATTGGCATAGGGCTGCGTTTTGTTCTGCTTAACATATATAGTGAGCACGTGATGTAACGTGTATTGGAAGACTGGCAGGGTCGACCCATGGATGGAACTAAGTTTTCCAACTTTAGGTTTGTGGATGATATCACCTCGGGTGCAGCGAGCGAGGATGCGCTCATTCACCTGCTCATCAACCTCCAAACAATAAACTTTTACTGCGGTTTGAGCGTAAATTACAACAAAACAAAGAGTACGATTGTAGACCGAGCAAATGATAACCCTCCAAGTACGTTAAGGACAGGTGACTGTGAGGTAGATGGTTTACCTTAAGGCCCTTGTGGACAACACCGGATGCTGCGAATATGAGATTCGACGAAGAATACAGATGCCAGGATCGGCAACGTCTCAGTTGAGTAAAAGTTGGCATGAAAGGAATATTAAGAGGTTCAGATCAGACTTGCCACCGCTCTGGTTTCCTCTGAAGCATGGATTGTTAGGAAGGCAGACAGCCGGACGTATTGACGCCTTCGAAACGTGGATCTGCAGACCTTTGCTACGAATTCCTTGGTAAGCTCATCGCACCAACATCGAACAAAAAACGCCCCCGAAAGCAATTCTCCAACATCGTATTCTCTCGAGTCTTCTCATCTCTTGACAATATCAACTGGAGATAGGACAATATAGTTTGAATGCCCAGATGATAAGAGAAAGGATGCTACCAAAGAGCTAATGGGAAAGAGCTTTGCTGAGGCCGTTCACCTAACGGCCAGCCGCGATAGATGACGTGAGGCGGGTTTGTTGTACAGCAAAGGAAGAGCAACTAAAACGTTACATTAATCACAAGAGTGTTTCCAGATGTTGTAAATAAAAAGAAGAAAAAGAACCCTATTACAAAATTTTACACCTGTATGAAAATATCCCTATTCCGACAATCAGTTAAAGTACTGTAAGTATTTTGAATTACAAAATTATGTCAGTCTTGTGCTGTCAATTTTGAATTATAGCAATTTAATATAGTTCCCATGCCTAGATAAGCTTACACAATATCGGCTTGCAAGAGATGCAAAATAGCTGTTGCAATTTTGTATTAAAACATTAAATATACAGCCTTGTTCCTACGAAACTAAATGATCTGAGCCAATTCTTAAAATAAATTCAAATACAATGTATCTGTTTTTGTTCACAACTTGCGCTCAACCTGTTCACCTTATCTTTACGAAAAATTTGCCTTCAGGCGAGATATTCAAAACGGCAATTTCAGATACGCCAATAAATTTATAATACCGAAGTAAATATTCTAGAATTTTATTTCTACGTTCAATTTGAATACAAAGTCATTTCAATCAACTGGTTTGATGATTAGCTTAAAAGAGCTTTCTGTAAATTTTCACAAGATGTTAAAAACTTCTTCTCAGTCTCCAATTTGTATAACAACAGTTGGTTTTGTTTTGTCCCTACTTTATAAAAACTACTATTGTAAATTATTTCATGTGGGTGTACATATATATATGAACATATCTACTTTAACACGCTTTTATTAGTTTCACCTGTATCTATCAATCTATCAATGTAACGAAATCTTTCGCCCACTTCTAATTGTTGTATCATCATGAAACTTGGCAATTGTGTGTAGCTTCGATGACAATTAGTACTGGCAATGATGGCAAAATTTTGTAAAAACCTCGCAAAAATTAATAAAAGGATCATCTCCAGAATTTAGGTAGGTAATAACTTGTAGAATGGAATGATGCATTCTTTGCACTTCCAAATTCTGGGGAAAAAAAAATTGGAAAACATTTTTTATTTTTGGTTTTTTTGCTCTAGCGGCTAAAATAATGAAAATGGAGAAAAAGATTTTCAACAAAAGTTGTAGCTTGCCTCTTTCTCTACCAATAAAGTCTGTACAAATGTTTGTCTTACTTAAGCCGTTTAGGAGATAAATCCCATTTTCCACTTACAGTTTTGAGCCGCTCCGAAATGCTCGGAAAATGAGAATTCTCCGGGAGTTTCGTACGACCGTACACATCGATCCATAATTCTTACTATTCAGAGCCGCTATAAAAATAAAAAACACATGAAATGTAGAGAAAAGTCTCAGCTTCAATGTGGAACTAATTACAACATTCGTACAAATTTTTATCATAGAGAAAAAAGTGTGGCTTAGTAGAATTTATACAATTGATTTGAGTTTTATGCATCCTACCTATTTCTTCCGTAACAATGGGTGCTTTTTCACTGCATGGATTCGATTCCACGTACTTTAATCTATACTTCGTGAAAATCTCATTGAAGAATGTTAAGAAACAAATAAGTTGTATATGTTTTACTGTATAATTGTGCATTTTCTGAACGTGTATGAATAAATGTAGACAAATGCTGCACGCATTTAAAAAACTCTACTCTCTAAATGTCATTCGAAAAAATATGTTTTATTGTACCTAGGTATAATCCAAAAATTAAGACTGTGCTATTATTATTAATTAAGATATAGCGAATTGTAATCCAAAATTTGGAGAAGATGAGAAATATACCCTCTACTTTAATCGCAATGCATTTTTTTCTAACAAAAGTAATTGCAATAAAATGTTAATTGGATTGTATCATTATATAAGAATATACTAGCAAAATGAATTATCATTCTAATGACTCCCGGCAATGATATGAATAAATCTGTGGATCAACTGTACAAAGTTTACTAAGCCACCTTCTAACACTTTCTCTATGATAAAATTTTTTATGAATTTTGTGAGTAGTTCCACATTAAAAGTGTGACTTTTCTCTACATTTTATGTTATTTTTATTTTTTTAGGGGCTCTGAATAGTAAGAATTATCGATCGATGAGCCCGGTCGTACGAATGTCCCGGAGAATTCTCATTTTGCGCACATTTCTAGGCGGCTCAAAACTGTAAGTGGAAAACTCTATCTCCTAAACGGCTTAAGTAAGACAAAAATTTGTAAAGATCTTTTTTTGTAGAGAAAGAGACGAGCTACAACTTTTGTTGAAAACTTTTTTCGCCATTTTCATTATTTTGGCTGCTAGAGCAAGGAAACCGAAAATCAAAAAGTTTTTCCAAATTTTTTTGAGTTTTCCCGGAACTTGAAAGTGCAAAGAGCATCATCTCATTCTCCATGTTATCACGTAGGAGATGATCCTTTTATTAAATTTTGTTACCCTAAATGGTTAATTTGCGTGTACTAATACAATATAGTACCATTCAGTTTTACAATATGTTCAAAATGGCCGCCACCCCAAGATGGCGGATTATCATTTTCTACAACCCCCTTGATTGAGAGGACTTGTAAAGTAGAAAACAAATATGTTATCAAAACTTAAAAATTCAAAATAGCTGCGTCAACATGGCGGATAGGTTTTATCAGTTATCGTCGGATTCGACTGAAAATCGGTTATCTTGAGTGTACTAATTTCCACCCCCGAGAAGGGGTGGCATCCATCCCCAGGGTAAAAGCGCACAACGGCACTATATAACTTTTGTTCCTTGAGTCATTCCCTACTTACTGTCCAAAGTTCACGTGAGTCGGTCTTGTCCAAAATAATTCTGATGTAATAACCTACTTTTACCGTCAAACACTGGATTAAATATCTTCCAAAACACGAAATTGACGATTTTTAATTTTATACCTCAAAGCGGCCACTTCGTCGGTTTTTGAAAGACTCATGTCGAAGAAAGTTGTGTAGGTATGGATTTCAGCGTATGGGTAATTGCTTAAAACATACAGGGGTACAAAGTTGAACCTAATTTCAATTAAGTATAAAGAATTCACGATTATGGATTTTCTCAATTATTGGGAACAAGAAAAGTTAGATTAAATTTAAAAGCACCATTTAAATGCCCAACGAATTCTCTAAAATCTTCTCTCTTTGGCCAACATTATATCTTATTGAATAAAATTACAATATATTGAGCTTCAATTTGGGACACACTTTATTATAATTTTTCTTACCAATCTCATTTATTACTGTAAATGTTGAGTTACTCGAGGTTGATTAAATTAGGTATAAATTATTTTAATGTAAAAAGTTTAGTTGAGTAGCCATTAAGCTACTTTGCCATAATTTAGGAAAGAATTGTATTTGTATTCCTAAATAAAGCCATTTTGTTATCATTAATACATATTTTTATTAAGTTGAATAATCTTTAGATCAGTAGGCCATTCAAGAATAAATCAAAATAACCTGTTTACCAACTGACATTAAACCTGATCCACCCTGTACCACGACAAGGCAAACGAGAAAGAATAAAAAGTAAAGCTAGCTAGTCCCGACGGTATTATTTTTTTTGCTGTTGTTGTATGGACCCAACCAGACGCGCAGACGAACTTGAAGTGCAGTTATGCAGCTAGTTGATGCACTTGGGCGAGGTCTTGAAAGAGATGGGGCCAAAGTATTCTCAGGGCAACTGAAGGAGCAATGTGGGTACTGGGTATAGTTGAAACCAGGTTAAGACCGAGCGGAAAGCATTTGTCTTGTGCTATTTTGTATTTTGTAAACATTCAGTGAATGCATTGGCGTACCAGGGGCGCGGTGAGGAGGGTATCCAGTGGTTATCCATCACCGCTAGGCTTGTATTGTTCGTGGAACAAAAATCAGACGACAAAGACTTATAAATTACAATGTTGTGGTAAAGAGTATAGAATGGCTACGGGACGATTGCTTTTCTGGGGAACTATTAATGTGCATCTAAGAAAAAGATATTTGAGCCTGTCTCAATTAGAAATATTTCGTGGCCTCCTATCATTAAGAAAAGCTAAATTTTGATGTTTTTATTTATTAAACAATGGATTTTTGGTGGACAAAAACTGAGTAATAATTCGAATAATTATTCGATTAATAATATTAAAATTATAATGATTTATGTGTTTATTAGTTTTGTATCTTATAGATTTTGTCCTTCTTTTGAAATATTATGACTACAATAGTTATCATATATTTTTTTAATAAGTAGCAGTCAGTTTAAAAGTACCTATGTTTCAAAAAGTCTGCAAAACTATGAGGCTCTTACCTAATGATTAAGGTTATTAAATGCATAAAGAATAAACTACTGTAAACTATTCTAATGATTTCTGTATTTATTACTCTTGTATGCTAAAGATTTATCCTTCTTTTGAATCATATTACTACAATAGTTATCATATTGTTTTAAATTAATACCAGTTAATTTAAATGTATATGCTTTAAGAAATCTCACAAGACTTTAATATGGTCCATAACTAAAGAGTGAGCTTGTTAACTGTGGAGTGGACAAACTACAATTCCTATTTTTATAATCACTTTTGTATGTATTATTAGTTTTATATGTTATAAATTTCTCCGTTTAAAATATGATGACAGCAAAATGTATCATATATTTTTATAAAATAACTAGTAGTTAATGCAAAAGTACATGCTTCAGAAAATTGACAAAACTCTAATAAGGCCGATAACTGAAGAGAGAGGTTATTAACAAACTGCAATTCCTTTTTCCTATTCATAACGTCTTGATAGATAAATTTATGATCCATGCGTTATTCTAGTTGGCCCCCTTTTACTCTATGGCACGTCTGACAGCATCATGCCACCTCTCACGGTTTTCTGTTAGCGGTGTGGACTCACTAAAGCTTTTTCCATCAGTTTCTTGATGATATCAGCCCAACGTTTTGGAGGGCGCGCTCTTAACCGCTTGCCACCTGGTTGTCTCTGAACTGTGCACCATTTTATATTGTCCTCTCCCATGTTGATGTAGACACAAAATTACATGATGCGAAACACAATGCTGGAGAGTCGTTTGAAAGGCGCATTTGAAAATCGAGCTGTTGGTCCGATGGGATGGCTCAGTAATTGTTTCCTTTTATTTTTGTAAATTATCATGTATTATATACAGGGTGTTGCTTACGTACGTGAAAATATTTCAGGATATTCTTCCTTAACTAAGCATAAGAAACAATTTTCACGTAAATAGGCACCCAAGAAATCTTCGACAGGTATCATAACATCTATTAAAAAAATAGACTATTTGCATAAAAGGGTAAAACATAATCCAACTAACTACAACTTAAAACAAGAATACAATGCATATAAAAATAAATTAACACAGCTAATAAAAAAAACCAAGTATAATTTCTACAAAACTCAAATACAAAGAAGTAAAGATAACATGAGAACATTGTGGGACACAGTAAATTATAAAATAAAAAATTCCAACAAACAAGATAAAAATATAACACAAATTAAAGATAAACAAAATAAAATTATAACAAATAAACTTGAAATGTGTAACACATTTAATAATAATTTCATAAATGTAGGAACATTGCTCGCCAATAAAATAATAAAAAAGGAAAATTATATAGAAAAAAAGAATATAAATTTGCATTCCATATTTCTCTATCCCTGTACCTGTCCCGAAATAAGAGATTATATATCTAAACTGAAAAATAAAAAGGCGCCAGGATTTGACAAAATTAAATCTGAAACTCTTAAAGAAATATCAGAATATATTGCTAAGCCACTAACATATCTAATAAATAAATCGATTAGTTCGGGTACTTGTCCGGAAATTTTTAAAATGTCTATTGTAAAACCTATTTATAAGGCAGGAGACAAGCTGATGCCTTTAAATTACAGACCTATATCGCTAATAACAGCTATAGCAAAAATATTTGAAATGACATTGAAAACAAGAATTATAAAATTTTTAAATAAACACAATATTTTCAGCACAACGGTTTGGTTTTAGAGAAGGTAAGTCGACTGAACATGCAATCACCCTACTTACAAAAAAAATTTACGAAGCTATTGATAAGTCTAAAACTTCGCTATGTTTATTCTTAGACTTAGCGAAGGCATTCGATACAATTAGCCACACGCTATTACTGCAAAACTTAGATGACATCGGTATTAGAGGTACAGCACTCAAATTAATGCATAGTTACCTATCAAATAGGAAACAATGTGTAGAAATCGGTAACTATAGAAGTAATTTCACAACAATTGAATTTGGTGTACCACAAGGAACCATATTGGGCCCCATTTTGTTCATCATTTACCTTAACAATTTGTTTGAAATTAACTCGGAGGGTACCATCATTAGCTTTGCTGATGATACAGCAATTTTCTATGAAAGTGATACCTGGAACAACTTGCGGGAAAAGGTGCAGAATGAGTTTGAAAATATAAAAGCATGGTTCGATAATAATCTTCTCTATTTCCGCTACTAAGGCCAATCACCGACGCCATTAGACGACCTACTCCCATTCAGGAAATTTCGCCGAACCTCTTCTCTATCGAAAAGTAGGGATTTTTTACTTGCCTAGCATTTAATAGACACGGTACTGACTACATCCCCTCCGAAATACGAGTATAGTCAGACTCATTTAGGCTCGCTACCAATTGTAAATAGTAAAAATAAATTTTTACCAACTTTTTTTACCACTTTTTAAGTGTTGTCTGGAAATTTCAAACACCTCGGGGCCCCTTCCGGCTCTTGACAACCCTGCTGTTTCTATGACCATCCACATATTGGATGCGTAAAGAGGGATGAAGAAAACTAGGGCGTTAACAATTCTAATATCTCAGTCACGGCAAACGTTGCTCCGCTGGTAAGCTGCCGAGCATGCTGTCTGCCAAGATGGCATTCTTTGTCTAATCCACAGTTTCTGGTACTGTTCACAAACCCCATCTGGTTTACTAGCTTACACTCGCCTATGCTGAACATGATTGGATTAGTTTGACTTGCTCCATCGATAATCATAATTTTCCTATTGTAATTTGTACTCAGAGCTTATTGTTTGAAACACACTACCGAGCACGCCACAACACTCTTTTACTTATAGGTTCTTAAAGAGGTATTGGCATAAGATAGACCTGTCTGACGGTTTGCCAAGTTTACATTTGTCTCAGCTACTGTTGTCGACTTTGACCAAAGCAGAGATTTTCCATCTTCAATAGTAATGTTAGATCTGCGTTAAAACGCTTAAGTTTAGCACAGTCAGCCAAGGAAATGTGACGTTCACACAGTTGTGTCAGTGTCGATGGGAGACGCAAAGAACAGATCGGTCTGATTTTGTCTTAAATTCAAGAAAGTAACGCAGCGACTGTCGAATCTAACAATACAATCGTCAGATTTTTCCATTTCATATTATCAAAAGTCTTCGATACAAATGTACACAGACACATAAATAATATTCTCTTGCCTTTTCGATAAGTTGCTTCAACTTTAGTAATTATTTTCTGGTATCGCGTTCTTTAGCAACGCCTGCTTACTTTGGAAGTATATGCCGAGACAGGTGACACTGAAGCTGAGATTGAGGAATATTACAACATTAAGTTACTGTAATTAGGTGTTTTCACAAATTTTGAATTCACTTTCACTGTGAAGAGAATGCTTTATTATAGTAAAAAACACTTGAATTTTGAGAAATAGTCGAATAATGAAATAAGCCATTTTAATTTTATATAGAAATTTTTTCGCCAAAAACACTGCATCAATTCACTACGCACTCATAACGCCATCAGTTATATTGTCAGTGTCATTTTGTGTTATAAACACGTTATTTTTCAGATAGATTTCCTAAAGTAGCTTTTACAAATTCCGTATTAGGTAGGCGTTACTTATTTAATCACATGTAAAACGTAAATAAAGTGAATAAAATGTTGTGTTTTACAAGTTTTAAACGCGATTTAAGAAACTAGTATAACCGATGACGTCACCGCGTGTTTTGCGTACTTTATGTTATTTATTTGTTGAAATTTTAATTTGATGGACGATAGAATGCTGTTTAAATATCAATAAGTGCTTTAGTATAACAAGTACTTCATTTTAATAATATCAAAAAAGCAAATTTGCATATAGTGAAAACTCCAAATTGACACACACATCTGTCACTACCTTTTATATACTGGCACGAAGATGGAGGTTCTCCAATCTCCAGTCGTCATTAACTTGAACGCCTTTCTTACGATAACGTCATCCTTAGCTGCTTTGTCAGTTTTTATATTGTCTATATTTCTAATTTTAGTGTTGTATTAGTCTAGGAGATAGCTACATATATGGGATAACATGTGACTTTGCTGTTATGTTTTAGCAAATATTTTTCTGAGTATTTTATCTTATGTAAGTCAGACCTCTCCCCCCCACCCGTTTTGGCGCTAGTCGCCCCAGAAAATATTCAATTTTGGAACAGAGTATAACACTTTGAGGAGTTGGTGCGATGAACATTCGATATATGCCAACATTTTCTTCCTTTGCAATTGGCAGCACTGGCACATCAATTATGGCCAAAATTGGAACGTAGTAGGTATAACACTTTCTGACCATGTGCAAAATTTTCGTTGTTAAAGCTCATTGCTGGAAAACCATAGGCCAACATTTTCTGCTTGCCCATTTTCCAGATTTTTGGCCAAAAACGGGCCAAGACTGGTGCTTAAAAAAATGTTGGCACCTTCTCAAACGTATAGTCTTTGTACCAAAGAGTGCCAATATTTTTTTCTCAATGTAACCCCCCCCAAGCCACCCCCAGACCCCCTAACATTCAGATACTAAATAGATAAATAATAAATAATTTCTCGATCATTACTCGCTAATTGTATCATTTTTGTATCCTTTTTGGCATAACAATCGATATTTAAATTTTTATAGGTTTTGGGGGGGGGGGTACATTCAGAAAGAGATGTTGGCACTCACAGAGACTATTCTTTGGTACAAAGACGACAAGTTTGAGAAGATGCCAACATTCTTTTTGAAAAGCACCAGTTTTTGCTCGTTCTTCGCCAAAATGCCAAAAGATGGCCAAAAATCTGGAAGATGGGCAAGCAGAAAATGTTAACATATGGTTTTCCAACAATGAACATTAAAAACGAAAATTTTCCGCCTGGTAAGAAAGTTACTACGTTCCAATTTTGACCATAATTAATGTCGCCAGTGCTGTCAATTGCATGGAGATAAAATGTTGGCATATATCGAATGTTGAACGCCAAGATATCCGCTTCAACTAGCACGAAGCTCCAAAGTGTTGTACCCTGTTCCAAAATTGAATACTTTCTGAAGCGGCTAGCGCCGAAACGAGCAGGGGTGACGTTTGACTCACATGATATAAAATACTCAGAAACATATTTGGCAAAACTTAACAGTGATGCCAACATGCTGTATCCCAGGCCCCATATATGTAGCTATCTCCTAGACCATATTGAAGGTTCTCGTTCATAGTCCTGCAGGCCATTTCCTGACTGGTCACTTTTTAAAACTTTTTCAGGTTTTATCATCAAAACTCAATAATCATATCTCTGTCAGTTCTTAGAGTACCGATGGAGTCCTTAATTATCTCTTCGGCAAATAATCAGAATTTTTCGTATCAGTCTGTAATCGTTTCAATGTTATGGCTAGTTTCCGCTCATTAATGGTTTCGTAAAAGTAACAGAGTGTCGCACATATACTGGTACTGTTTTGACTCCATCTACAATACCGTGAGTTGATGACGTGAACACCCTGTATATAGATGCAGATAATGCTATTTCTACACACAACAGCACATATTGTTGAATATTTAAGAACACAAGTTTTAATATTTAAATAACATGTTTTAACAACAATGGACAGACAATTTTATTAGTCGTGTCATTTATTTGTTTCAGATTTTTGTTGTTTATTTTTTGGTTAGCGTTTATTCTTTATAATAACGTAAATATTTTCCTATATTGTAATATTCGGCATTACTTTCCAAAAATATAATTATTGTGGAATGTGCGAAATGAATAACAAAACATCAGCCTAAGTAGATTTTAATGAGGAAGAACGGAATTAATTAATTCATATAAATAAGTCGTTATCATCTTTGCTGTGCATACTTATTTTCCGGTGCATTGTGGGGTCACTATAACTCCAGAATTTAATGCAAATAAAATAATATTTTTTGTTTAATAGCACAATATTGCAAATGTTACATGTAATTACATGTGGTTTATTCAAATATTAGACGTAAAAGATTCGAAACAAGACAAGCACATGATAACAGAGTGGTCTCTACAGGCATGCTTTTTACAGAAGTTTTGAACACACTGATCAGATGAAGACGAGGTCTTTTTGATGTTGAAGGCTCAACTTCACAACGTTTCATGCAGAGCCCCACGGCTGATGCCATTTGAGGCTTCTTCGTGCGCCTTGACTTGTGAGCTTTGACTAAATCTTCGACTATTTCGCGAATAAATATCTTCGACCATGCTTTTTATCTTTCAGATAGTTCTGATTCACTTAATTGAAAATTACCATGCCATTGATAATTATGCTCGTCATGAGATAGAAAACTACCATCGGCCATCTACGAGTCCCACTTTGAACGCTGTATATAGCGGAAAGCTTGTCCAAGGTGTCGATACCGCCTTTCGTCATATTGTAAAATAAAATCTCTTCAGATTTGTTCTTGTTTTCTGGATCAAGGGTTGATCAACGCCATATTGTTTTATTTTTATGCCATACAAATGTTGCATTCTGGGGTCAGAACGCTGTACTCTTTTTTTTCAGAAAGACCTAGAAAACCGTAATTTGGACTACTTATTACTCATGTCTAGTTAGAAGAATACACAGGAGACTTTCAAGAAATATTCTTTATTGTAGATTTATTCCCAAAAATACAAGGCGCGGTGTCAACTTGACCCCAACAATGCACTCCGAAGGTTAAATCCTAAAGCTTTTTAAGTATGTTCCTTCGAGGTTATACAAAGTAAAATGTTGTTTAACTTTTGGAATATATTAAAATCTCGTTGAATCGTTTGATGCCAACAATAAGAGTCAAGTAAGTACCTATGCGTTCTTTGTTGCAATCAAAATTTTTGTGGGTATAACTTTCAACGTTTTGGATATTTTAACACTTCCTCTTTCCGTAGATCTTAGTAACGACGAATATAAGATTCGATGGCGAATACAGATAGGAGGAATAAAACGTATATCAAAACGTAGTGAATAGGAAAAAAGTGGTAACATAATTTCATAGATTTCAATAAAACGTTGTACAAAAACATCAACTTTAGAAATCACATAGTAATTTGACTGTTTAGATCAAATAGTTATGATAAATATAGAATGAAATGAACCAGTTCTTGTGGACAACTTCGAAATTAATGAGTTCGGTATGTAAATTTTATTGGGGTGTATTTAGAATTGGTTTAGTTCGCAAAAATGAAAGACATATGCCAATCCACCCATTAGTACAGGAGCAATTTATAATAGCTAGAGATATTATTAATCAATCCTATTCCTTGGAGCATGACAGACAAAGAAAGTGAAGAAGACATTTTCTTAGTGGTGGAAATTTTACCAAATGTCTCAAAATGTCTCTTACAATTGTTACAAGCGAATATTTTCAGTATTACTTGCCACTTAGTGATTACAAAAGTACAACTGGCATACGTCTCGGTTAGTAGAGGTTCACCGACAAACATGATGAACGTTATATCATTGGGCGTGTCAAAGAAGTATCGAGCCGATTTTTTGTTGTCAATTATTTATCACTTAGTTTGTATAAAAATACGGTCGTGATACATCTCAGTTAGTGGAGGCCCAGAGGCAGGCATACATCCGGGTTATTGGAGATAAAGTGGCTGACATTTTAAACCTGCAAGGTGTCTGCTGTTAAGCCATGATAAGCCAAGCTCATTTTTGTTTAAATAATTTATTTATTGTATAAATTAAATTTCGACCACTAAGAAAAAAATTCGTATACTTTTCTTGTCTGCCATGATGCTCTAAACAAAGAATTAATCATGTCTGTAGCCATTGTAAATGTGTCATTTCATTGCACGCTGGCCCGTGTACTATAGTACGATCTTCGATTTTAATAATTATAAAGTATATGAATGAAACTTCGTAAACTTTGAAACTTTTTTAATGGACGTTTATTTCCCACAAACTTTTAACTCATGTAAAAGTAATTTTCGTTTAATAATGGAAGTCTGTTTTAGATGGTTAAATTATTATTTCGGCACTGTGCTCCTGTGCCAATGATCAAAATGTGATAATTCAGACATTCAAACCTCCCAGAATTAAAAAAAATACCTAAACATAGTAATAAGTAATACGAAGCTATGCAATTTTGTATAAAAAAATTATTTTAAAGATTCGTGTCAAAATATTGGTAGCTATATATAAATAATAATAATAATAATACTTCATTTCAGGTCTAGTCTATCCTTAGCTCAGGGCGATCTTAATGTGATCACCCTGCTTAGCTACCTGTGAATAATATATTATACCTGTATGTGTACATTGTACGTGTACAGAGTGAGTCAGTGTGTGAACGGTCAGTATCTTCTCAATCGTTTGAAATTTTGAAAATGTCTCAGATAGATCAGGATTTTTTGAAATTATTTTTAACCTACAGGGTGTTTCACATAGCAATGGCAAGCTAATACTTCGATTTTTTAAATCAAACATACAACATTTTTTATACATTTATATTTGACTAATTTTCTATCCAGCCATATAGGTATTATTCTTGGACTTACACTGCGGCGCGCGGCGTTGCGACGTTATTACACTTTTTCCTATAAAAATACATATGCAGTGGCCAAGAGGAAAAACGTATTTTCATATTTTTGATTGTCGCTTCCCTTTGAATGTTAGTCAAGACCACGTACTAGTTTATAGACCTATCTTATTCTACAGTATGTTCTCCACAATTTACATTTTTTTCAAATGAAACATCCTGTATGTTTTTACTTAAAATATTTCAGTAATCAATTACCGATACACTGATATCCAATAGTGTCTACTTTTTTTACTCGAATGTTTCAAAAAGTAGTCACTTTGAGGTGTTAGCGTGTCCATAATCGTTTGCTGAAACAAGTATAAACATACAGGATGCTCCATTTGCAAAAATTAAGTTTTGATTATTTAACTCTTGGCAGTACCACCTCATTAACGTAACATCAGTACATATGGGGGGAGGGGGTACATACGTACCCTGCTACAAAAAGAAGACGCTCTACAACGCGAGTATTTATTTTTTAACATTACTTTATAAAATGTATCGATTTGTTAGGCTTTATTTTAAAAAATGTTTGTAAATATTGATAATAATACAGCTAAAGAAACATAAAAATCGCGTTTTTCTCTAAATTCATAACTTTTAAAATTTTCAATTTTATAACCTAATTTGGGATTAATGAAAAAATAACACGTTGCAGGTGTTAGTTTGAAAAAACTACTACAGGTCAAACATTGAGAATTGTATCACTAATACTTTGTAATCTTATATTCTGCTCGAAGGGAAGGTACATCCTTCAAGTAACTTTTAAGGCCTTAAAATCAAGGATTTTTAGGTTCGGAGTACACATGTATCCCCAAGTGCAGCGAGGGGTTAAAAATATAAACGTTTTTATTATCATAGGGGAACATTCTCTAGTGTTAGGTTCAACTTCGAGAAGCCTAGAAATTTGTACATATTTATGTGTATTACGCATTAATACTTACGTGTATTATGTATTAATTTGTACTTTTGCATTATTTGCTTAAAATGGTCAAATAAAAATACATAAACCAATTTTGCATGATGTTATCCAAAGGAAAACAATAGTCTTGTTCAAAAAGCCAGACACAACAAACATAAAGATGTTCATTTTTTACTACCTAATAAAGTTTATAGGTTCAGAACCCTTTCAGTTAAATATGACTCTGAAGCTACATATTAAATGAAGCCTAACTTCAATATACGAATATTTTCAGGAGGGTTTTCGGTATATATTTTTTTTCATTAAGGACATTGTGTACGTACATCAAAATGCAATATATTTTACATGTTTACAGAATTTAAATATTTAATCAATCTGTTTATTTTCATTATAAATATATTTTATTCATTATTCAAAATAATATTTAATTTATTTATTATTAAACGAAAATTTGGCTAGTTTTTTTCACTGAAACACACAATATTATTCAAATAAAAGAGAAAACAAGACCGGTAATCACTTCTTCGAAAGGTGGTCAACATACTTCATTGCACCGTATTGCAATATACTACACCATAATATATACCTAGATGCTTCGTCGTACTACACGGGTACTTCATGTATAGTAGGTTCCATATCAAATCCAGCGATACAAAGCTCGCAAAAAAGCCTAAAAGAGACCGACCTCTTCTGATTAGTATACCACCGCAGTCGTGCAATACACACTTTTATGACAAAGAAACAGTTACTCCACGGAAATCCGCGTTGACTGGATCGCTTATTTCAAGGAATCATCTATTTGGTACCACAAATTTCAACGAATTATATTCAGTGAGATTGGTCCAGATTCTTAACTCGTTAGGAAATATTTATGACAATTTTTTGTGATTGATTTGTCAGCGTAAGGTGGGCATTGCTGCCGCTTCCGGGAATCCGTGGAGGTTCGTTCCAACGCGCAGCTTGATCGTCCGTCGAACATGCCCAACGGACGGCCAAACCGCGTGCCGGATCCAAATCGCGGATGTTTTATATACCACCGGACCGGCTGCATACGCCGGGTTGGACATTGGACATGCTTGTTGTCAGCAGCGAGAGCCGCATGACGCATGAGGTGGGAATACAGGATGGGAAGTGTAGGTGTTTGTGAGATGCTTCTTTTAAGTTTTCATGCTTCTATTTAGTTTCCGTCTATCATCATCCGCTGGGGTGTGCAGGTGTTTGCGAGATGCTTCTTTTCAGTTTCCATGCTTCTTTTAAGTTTCCATCCATCGTCAGCTCTTTATTTTTCTTCTAAGTTTTCTGTTTCTTCTGGCAGCTTTTATTTTTTATTTAATTTTTGTTTTGTTTGTATTTATTAACCGCTCCATAGGTAGATATCCATATCCATAGTGGAGTTGCTAGGTAGGGCCTTATCTCGCGGTAATATTTTTGCGCGTTATGAGAATGAAGGTCCGGAGGGATAGTTTGCTCACCCTGTAGGTATGCAGTTTCTTTTAAACAGTCGGTTTCAATTTACAGTAATTATTCTCAGTGCCGCCCCTCAACCCCGGGCATCCTCCATTTCACCACCTATATGTTTTCTCTTTTGTGTACCAAACTGTCCTGTGACAAGGATCAACAAACCAATAAACAAATATCTCTTCAATTCCAATTTCCGACTTTTCAATTTAAACAAGGAAACAGACTTCATTAATGAGCGCAGCTAAAGTAGAATAAAGTAAACAAAACATATCTGTCTCCTTCACATCTAGCTGGCTGGCTGTTGCCCACTCTATATTATCCACTTGAAGAAGGGATAAAAAACAATATTCTGAATCAAGAATCCGCTGCCTCAATCGGTAAGCAAATAAACAAATTCCACATATAAAACTAATAACTCTGCAGCAAGAAGCAAAAAGTATATAGTAAATAAATTATTTTTTAAACAAAAGTACCCGTTCCACATGAAGAATTCATTCATTCGCGTATATATGAAACAATGGATTTCCGAATCACAACATTGTTCCCATCTGTGAAGGATTAGTAAACCAATATTTTATTAAGTAATAAAATAAAAATAACACTTATCTTTTTTATCTTTTTCTTATGTTACTACTTCCACTCGTTAGAAGTCAGTCCGTTGCGTTTCTCTTCGCACTAGTCTCGGTCGTCTTAGGTACGTGCGTTTGCCTGTACCTTTGTTAAGCTGCCCATATACGCCTTTAGTGATGCCATAATCAAATATCAGCTTTATGAAATAGCCAAATTTTTGTGATGATAATAAAAGAAACCGAACACCTTATTTATGACCTTTTTTGTACATAAATTAAAAGCTAATTACGGCCGGTCTCCTTTAAACTTTTTTGCAAGGTTTTCATATGGCTGAATTATATACAGAACCTACTATACTACATATTCCTTTAGTTAGGTCTATTTAAGACTCAGAGGCACTGTCGTAAAGGACAGGTCTCTCAGTGTTGTTTTTCAGATAAAAATGTATTCTTATAAGTTCAGAATGATGTACGATGCTTCATCATACTACACGGATACTTCATGCACTAGGAATCACACGAGGCTTCATACATAATTGATGAAACTTCGTTCTACGGTTTTAATTTTTTTTTTTTAATATTATACGTAACTCTATAATAGGGTTATTTTCCAGCTTCGAACTATCTTTACCACCTTAGGTTAGGTTCATATGTGAGTGGGCTCCTGTCAGACCCTCCACTGCGACCATCAGGTCCATTGTGGCTCACTCCTAGTTATAGTTCACCCAACAGATTCAGCTTTTTAATAAAGCTTGATAATCTTGTTGGGTGAGAAACCGCCCTTTGCCAAACAGTGAGAACCTGGTTCTTTCTGCAGTAGGACAGGTACATAAAATGTGCTCTGCCGTTTCATCATCCTCCAGACACAGACGTCATTCGGTGTTTTCCACCAGTCCAATTCTGTGTAAATGATGATCTAATCTGCAGTGCCCAGTGTATAGGCCAATTAGAGTTCTTGGGTGTAGCCTATTCAACTCTAATAGTTTTTTAGTTCTTGATTTCAAGGGGTATGTAATAAACTCCTTTGAATGAATTAATCCTGGTAGTTCCTGCCAGTGCTGGCTTGTTTTCAATTCAGCCCAGGCTAGGATAGCAGCCAGGCTAGGATAGCAGTTTGCGGATATGCCAAGTGTCGGTTCTGGACCTATAAATTTGGTTGCCGCACCTTCTCTGGCCAAGGAATCGGCAACTTCGTTGCCCTCCATGCCAGAGTGGCCAGGTATCCAGATCGGTGTCAGGTTTTTGTTTTTGCCCAGTCGGGCAAGAGCTTCCTCGCAATTCGTAACCGTTTTAGAGTTACAACGGTAGGATACAAGGGCTTTAAGAGTCGCTTGGCTGTCTGAACTTATTTTTATTGATCTGTGTCTAGGTTGCGTCTGTTCGAGCCTCCGTACACACAGTTCAATGGCATGAATTTCTGCCTGAAATACAGTCCCATTGTCACCAAGGCTCGAGATTATCCTTACCTTTGGTTTGCTACTATATACACCAGGGCCAGTTCCCTCAGGAGTTTTGGAGCTGTCTGTGAACCAACTGCCCTTTCGGTCGGTTTTGTTCCGATACCACTCATCTCTTCCAGGAAACAGGACTTTAAAGGGCAGTTCATGATTGATCAAGGTAGGCATCACATCTGATGGCATTCCCAGGATGTTGTGACAGTTTAAGTCGTCCAACAGCCTGTAATGCTCCATGATGCTAGCCTGCGGTATATTAGTTACCGTTACCATCTTACTTAAATAATTGATCATTTTATCAGTTTTAAAATCGACGCGTATTTACCTCAGTCGGGTGTTACCGACTCCAAATTTCACTTTAAAGCAACGTTAATATACCACCTGCACCTGATTTAATTAAGTTTGTTCGAACCTGAGAGACGACCGTTTCTCTTCGCCTATCTTGTGTATCTCCATATATTTGTATGCTTAATCGCAAGTCTTAGCATTTTGCTATAAAATTATAATAAGACATTGTATAGATAAAATATGTCAGTTTTCATACCTCTTGCGATCACCCTGAAGGATATGTCCCGAATTTCAATAGGAATTAGTTAACCATATTATTTTACATATTTAGTCATTTTGGAATAAATATTGCGAGTTTAATAGAAGGTATCACGTATACAAGAAACGATGTGCACACACATGCATACATACATACACGCTCACATTTTTTTTTATTAGTCGATATTTAATTCGAACTTTAGAAAATATATTTACCCATATCTAATATTATATAGAAATTATCTTCAGTACAACCTTATAAACGATTCTCTATGTACACCACGTGTCTACATAGCAAAAATGCTTAAAGTGAGTAATGGAAAAATTTAGGCTATTTTTGTTGTGATCATTGCATGCGCATGGATATAATTACTAAAATAAATATAGGGTGAAAATTACATTTGCTTCATTTATGCGGAACGTTTCTCTTGTCATTTTTTTTTTTTTCGCTGAATACGCTACTGTTACGCACAAAATATAAACTGCACTCGATCACTTTACAATTTCTTGCATTTCGCTTTGGTATTGACTGTTTGTTTGCCACCAAATTAATGACTTCCACACCGAGTCTCTAATCTTTCTTGATCTAAGGAACAGAATTATAAATAGATTTCTTCTGCAACGCCTGATTGCAATTTCTACTTGTTGCAAACTAACAGCAGATCCAAAGTCACCAAGTTTAAATACGATAAAATTAAAAATGTTAAGGGTACATACTACACAAGGGTACGCAATCTGTATAGAACAATTGATTTTTAAGGAACCTTGAAATATACTACTAGATTCCCTAAACGTTGGCCCGCACACAGATTGTTGGACAGATATCTCAATATCTACAAGTTTAGGTGATATGATATGAATATGTATTTGTAGGAAGGTAAGAAATTATATTGTGCAAAGGGATACGTTTTTGAAAAATTAATGTATGTATAAAAGTTCTTTTCCGCATGTCACGTACACCGTCTAGAGGAGAGGTGAGGATAAAATACCAAGCTGCAATATGTACTTCCTTGGCCTCTCTCTTTTCAAGCGGACAATACTTGAACTTGAAAGCACTTTTAATGGGTGAAAGGAGAGTTGTAAATATCTTAGGTATGTTTTTTACTTTTACAATTTTGCATAAGGATGATATTTAAGATAATTTATTAACTGCTTTTTTATCTTTGTGCAAATAATTAATAATATTGCATTTGCCATGTACTTTTAATGAAGCATATTCTTTATAGGATTTTGCAAACAGCCGAAGAAAAAACTATCTATGTGAACTAAAATAAAAACTATTTGAAAAATTATTGATTTATAATCTTTGCATTCGTTCGATAACCTGAATTCTGGTTATGCTAGCAATTAAAATCGTAAAATCAATTTGTCCCTTTGATTGGAGAATTCTCATTCTAACACTAGTCTCTATACAGTCCCTTACGGCTATTTAGAATAAACCAGTATCCACATAACCCCCTACGGCTATGAAGATTCAGTTAAAATGAGAACACAAGCTTAAAAGAAGTTTATTTACATACCTCATCTTTTGGAAAATTTTTCATTCAAATTGATTACATCTTCATGAAATCTATCATTCTGTTTTTTGGAAATGCTTAGCCTTTGAAACGTATTTCTCATTTTAACTGTATCTTCATAGCCGTAGGGGTTATGTGGATACTGGTTTATTCTGCATAGCTGTAGGGGACTGTGTAGAGACTAGTGTTAGAATGAGGATTGCCCAATAAGAGGGACAAATTGATATTAGGATTTCATTTGCTAGCATAACCAAAATTCAGGTTATCGAAAGAATGCAAAGATTGTAAATCAGTAATTTTACAAACAGTTTTTCTGTTGTTTGCAAAATCCTATAAAGAATATGTTTCATTACAAGTATAAGCAAACAAATAATAATTCTTTAGCCATGTACTTTAGTTTACTCTTGTTTTAATTTCCGTAAAAGCTGTGTTACAAACAACGAAGTTCTCTAATTCTTTAAGCACTCTAAAGAAATTGAAGTTTAACATTTAATAAATTCACTTGCTTTGTACAAGTAGTTTATTTATTTGTAGTTTTCTTATCATCGTTTAATCCTCTGGGCGTAATTAAATACAGGGTTTACTGGTAATTCGACGTATTCATTTAAACACGTGATACTCGACGCAATTTATTAAATTATGAACACAAATACATTATCCAAACGTCATTAGTTTCATAGATATTGCTATAGTATTTACGAAGTTAATTGGAACAGCGCGAAACTAGAGGATCGTACGGGGTATTGTCAATATATCACGGCACATTGAATGAGAGAGCACGGAATTTTACAGATTTATATTCACAACTCCTCGTCTACAGTCCATGTGGACTTGATCTGCCTGTCACATAGAAATATAGGTGGGATTAGATGCTTAACGAATTTGATTTGTCACCACCAACCTTGTTCGGAGTTTTTGCATGCCATAATATATAAAACAAAAAATATGTATGAACTATTATTATGCCCTGTACGAGGCAGTGCAGTACATCCAGGCAGCGTTATAAATTACTTAATTCTAGTGAATATTTGAACAAATTCCTAGTTTTATTACTGCGTTTGAGTGATTTTTTTTTTGCAATTAATTTTTTAAAATGGCATTTTGGAGGCCTTTCGATAGTAATGACAACGAAACGGACGATTTTGATACAGAGCCTATGCAAGCGGAATTTGAAAATAAAGACTTACACGTTCAAACTCGAAGAATTATTTTGAATATTTACTCGTGTTTAAAAAACGAAAATATTGGTTCTTCATATAATCAAATTGTGAAGAGGATTTGCGAATTAACCAAATTTGGCTGTACTGCAATTTATAGATAGATAGATAGATAGATTCTTTATTAATTCCAAAGCCAATTACAGAAACTGGATAGAATAAGTCAAAAATTGTAATTTACACAAACATACAAAGTAATGTATAACAAATATAAACAGCACAGTATAAACCAGTTGGTCGAAATAAATAAATGATAATATGATATTACAATGTATATGATGTATACAACTAAACGAGTTAAAATTACATACAAAAGTATTCATCCAGTCTATAAAAACATTTATCAGCCAAATATGTTTTTAACCGTTTCTTAAATTCAAAAAAGATACTACTTTCTTTGATGTCAAGAGGTAAATTATTGTAAGGCTTAAGCCCAAGACTATTGGGGGAATTAGATGTTACATTTAATCTTCGAAATGGTATATGAAAAGAATTTTTTTGCCTAGTATTAATAGCGTGCACATTTTTGTTATACAAAAATCTATCCTTATTTTTGAATATATACAAACAAAGCTCATATATAAAAAGAGACGACACTGATAAAATTTGATATTCCTTAAATATACTCTTACACGAGTGAGTATTTAATATACAGGTCATGCATCTTATAACCCTCTTTTGAGCTATAAAAACATTATGTGATGAAGTAGAGGCGCCCCAGAAGCATATTCCATAACGAAGTCATGAATCGACTTGAGCGTAATATAATTTTAGCAACTGATCAATATTTAATACATTTCTTATACTTCTGAACTGAAAGACTATGGAATTTAATTTGGATATAACACCTTCACAATGAATCTTCCAATTTAGACATTCATCCACGTGTATTCCTAAAAATTTTACATGCTCATCTTTACATGACAATATCTGAGTGTCTATTTGCAATTCCAGATTGTCACATGTTTTTTGTCTGTTGTGAAATCTCAGTACCTGAGTTTTAGTACTAAAATGAAGACTGTTGTGGCTAAACCATTCATTTAATTTATGTAATATTGTGTTACATTTGATTTTTAACGATTCTTCATTTTTGTCAGATATAATAATAGATGTATCGTCAGCGTAAATGGTGAAGTTAGCGGAAGTTGTCAAGGCATCAAGATCGTTCATATAAAGCAGGAATAACACCGGGCCCAAGATTGAGCCCTGTGGTACTCCTGTCCTAATATCGACATACTCTGAATTAACATATTCAACAGTGCTGGCTTCGTTATCAATAAGTGACACATATTGTTTACGATTAAGAAGATAACTCTTAATCCATTTCAATGATATGCCTCTTACACCATACATAGACAGCTTGGTGAGTAGTATTTCGTGATCGATGCAGTCGAATGCCCTGCTAAGGTCACAAAAGATCCCAACGGGGCACTCGGGTTATTAGAGCCGGGGGTGTAGTTGATCATTCTATTAAACGGAAAAGAGTTGGACAAAAACTTAAAAACTTGATAACGCGTCCAAAGATGTCATTCGTCGATGTGTGTATGACTTTTACAATGAACAGAAGGTGCCCACATTAGAAATGATTAGGGATAAGTTACGCGACTATCCAGATTATAACTATAAATCATTAGATACTTTGCTCTATTGCGGTTTTAGGTACAAAAAATTCGACAAACGAATGGTAGTTATGGAATCAGCACGCATCGTTGATCATCGACACGAGTACCTGCGTAAAATAAAAGAATACCGAGATGCAAATAGAGACATAATTTATCTTGACGAAACATTGTTTGACACCCATGATGTAGTTCAATACGGTTGGATAGATAACACCAAAAAGTGTAATTTAAGTGCTCCATGTTCTAGGGGAAAAAGAATTATAATTCTACATGCTGGAAGTGAAAACGGTTTTACTCCAAATGCATTGTTGTCTGCTAAAAATATCAAGCAATCCTTTGCCGACTACCACGAGGATATGACAGCCGAAGTATTTGAGAAGTAGGCAAAGGAACAGCTGTTACCAAAAATCCCACCAAATTCTGTAATTGTTGTGGACAATGCGTCATACCATTCGCGGCAACACACAAAAATTCCGAACACTGACACAAGAAAAGGCGATATCATTGAATTTATGAAAGGTAAAGGCTTAAAAATGCCAGAAAAGAAACACAAAAAAGACTTGATTGGAAAGCATGTTTTAAAATCATACTATTTTACGTCTGCCTTCATATTATTGCATGCAACATTAAAGAAACTGAAATTCCTTAAAAAGCATGCTTGAGCTTAAATGAAGTCGATTTTTCGTATATGTAAAATTTGTCATTTGTGAAGTAAAATAACACAGTAAACTTTAACTATTTTTTAATTTTTATTAATCAACATTTACAGTTGATGCTCACAGTATTCACCCCTATTTCGAATAAAAACATGAGCTCTCTTTCGCATTTCCTTCCTTGTAAACCTTATGTTTCGTCGCAATTGTTGTGCGGCCGTTTAAATTCGTTCAACCCATTGCTTCCTGGAATTAATTTATAAGGCATAAACTATTTCCTTCATGTACTCCCAGACATATAAATCTAGGGGTGTGAGATCTGAACACCTAGCGGGCCAAGGTATCGATCCTCCTCTTCCAATTCAGCGATTGGAAAATGAAGGTCATGCAATTCCCTGATATCACAACAATAATATGATGGACAACAACAACAACAACAATGTGCAGGTCTGCTAAACCGATTTCATTGAATAAATTAATGAGGTGCTGATTTAGAAAGTCTCCATATGCAGCATCATTTAAGGAGGTTGAGGCGTTAGAAGAAAATAATGAAAAAAATCAAAAAGTTTTTTTCATATGACACAACTTTCTGTAAAAAAATCCAAAGCCATTAGGAAACTCAAAGTTAAAAATTTTTAAAAACTTTTACATGTAGTCTTATGGAAAATATGTCAACCCAGGATGCAAACGGCACATTTTAATTTATAGCAAATAACCAAATAATGTCAGCAGTTCCGAAAACTAACTATCTAAAGCATTGATGTCTTACACATGCTTTAATATTGTTTCTAATTTAATTAGGAGACTTTTGATAAATAAAAAAAATATATTAAACGCTTGTAAACTGTCAAATTTCTCTTTTCGTTAATGATTTTTATCTGATTTTTCAATTATTTAATGATTTAATTTTTATTTTTATTGCTTGTCATTTTTTTATTTATTTAATATTTACTGAAACAAATTTGTAATGTATACAGATATTTACATAAATTATTTTTTTTAATAAGTTTGGACAAAACATCCAAAAATTAGTTCATTAAGTAAAGTAATTAAATCTACTTAAATAATTAATTAATAATAAAAAATGATTTATTTATGCCTTTAAGACAGTAATTATTGGTATCATAGACTTTTTTTGTAATAATTTATTATGGAAAAGTTTTAGATTTAGAATTTGACCTACTTTTGGTTGGGACTGTAACGCCTCAACCTCCTTAAAATATCTGGTAATACGCATTTGGAAATTTGCTGGTCTCTTAACTGAAATTTAATACTTTTAGCGGATTGGTACAGAATTATATATCAAACACGATGGTTGGAGTGAGCGTAGGGACGTCTGCATATACATCTATTTCGATACGCAAATGCAGCAATGTCGGGCGCAGTTAGTACTTGGACGGGTAAGCCTCTCCAGGGAAACCCAGCGTTCTTGCTCCATCTTCTAACGGCTTGTATATCAGCGCATACGTAGAAGGTATGTTACTTTAGGCGAGGGTTACATAGCGGATATACCATCCTTCGGAGGGGATGTAAAGCAGTCTGTCCCGTTTGTCTATTAAATGTTATGCAAGTAAAAGATCCCTACTCTTCGATAAACAAGAGGTTCGGTAAAATTTCCAGGTTGGGGTAGCTCGTCTCCTAGCGTAGGTGATTGGTCTAAGTAGCGGATAGGCTGACGTTATATAAGCGATTAAAAAAATTAAAATAAAAAAAAACACGATGAATGTGAATGAATGACTTGATCAATATTTTTCCAATCCATAGATTGGAAGAAGAATACTGATAGGTTGGCCTATTAAATGTTCAGATCTTACACCCCTAGATTTCTAGGTCTGAGGTACATGAAGGAAATACTTTATGTCGTACAACTAAAATCCAGAGAGCAATTAATTAAACGAATTCGAATCGCCGCACAATTGCCACAAAACACATCCGCGAGGGTTACAAGGACACAAATGGGAAAGAGGGCTCATGCTTGTACTCGAAATAGAGGTGAACAGTTTTAACATAAACGTTGGTAGTGACAATTAAAAAAAATAAGTAAAGTTTACTGTGTTGTTTTACTTCATAAATCATAATTTTTATGTATTTATAAAATCTACATCCTTTAAGCTCAAACATGCTTCTTAAGAAATTGTACAGTTTTTTAAATTTTGCAGACCTTAATGAAAAGCTAATAAATTCGAGAAGATCTTAAAATAATTTGGTCACACAATGTATCATCAAATTTTGGAAATTGCTCCTGCTCAGTGCTTAGGTGTTAGGCTGGCGACCACGGAGTCCTGGGTTCGAATCCTGGCCTGAGTATATATGTTTTTAATGTGTTACCGAGACGGTAACAGTGGGCTGGACCGATATTAAGTGGCACAAGGTGTCCAGTCGCTGTTTTCTCTCCCGGTTTGAGTCTCAGCTGCGGTAAATAGCAATATTGTAGGGAATGGTTGTTGTGTTAATGTCTATGTATACGTGTGGTTGAGTGGTGCTATAGCTATCTACATAGCTATACCAATCATAGCTTCTAATATGTCGACGAGCAACAACATTAATTCTCCGAGCTCTGCTTTGATTAATTATAAATGTTGCAAAAATAGACCATTTTTACATTACTTGTGTGTGAAATGTCATAATGTTTATCACAAGTGTTGTGTACCAAAATTTAAGAATCAAATTCGTTTTATAAAACAAAATAAGATAATTTGCTGTGAAGAAGACGTTCTCAGTGAACAAGAAGATGAAAAAAGTGTATTAGAAAGGACAATTGGAGATCTCAGTGAGGACAATCATTTGAAAGATAAGTACATTATTAAATTAAAAGCTGATCATAAATTGTTTGTAAGTGAGGCAATGAAACGAGAGGATGATATGAATGACGTGTTACAAAAACAGCAAATACTTATTAAGGAATTAAAGGAATCTATTGAAAAATTGCAAAACACTGCTCTACTAATTCCGGGAAAGCGTAAAAAGACGGCTAGTACACAAACGGAAAAAAGTAACAAGGACATATCTATCTCTACTGATATATCAATGAACAGTTTAGAACTGATAGTCCAGTCAAATGAGAATAAAAGGGTGAACACTAAGAATAAGCAATTAATTAATCTGACAAGTGAATCCACAAATTCTCTAATAACACAATCCAAGAAA
The DNA here is from genome assembly GCA_963583905.1 of Stenurella melanura. NCBI lineage: Eukaryota > Metazoa > Arthropoda > Insecta > Coleoptera > Cerambycidae > Stenurella > Stenurella melanura. Next base: position 52,775,728 of record OY757316.1, on the reverse strand, counting down.
CCTGATGCTTGCATTCTTTCAAGACCACTCATTAATAGTAAAAATAAAAAGCATGTAACGCCCAATAGTACAGTATCTGTAGATGGTAGGGCACAAGCAAGAAATAAAATTGTAGTTTTGTCAGATGAAGTTGGTAAAGGTATAAATTTTTTGTTACGTAGTAATCTATGTAACCATGATGTACAGTCAACGATAAAACCAAATGCACCACTGTCGGCAGTCATTGAGGACATTGACAAAGTGGCTGTGACTCTGTCAAAAAGAGACTATATTGTTATTCAAGCTGGAAAACATGACTTTGATCAAAAAGTTTTTCCATCTTTTAGAAATATATGCTATAAGCTTAAGAATTGTGATGCTAATATTATATTCTCGTCGGTGCCGTATACACATAATCAAAACATCAATAAACGCATATTTAAGTTTAATAATAGGCTAAATGAGTTTTTAATAAAATTAAATAGATTCACTGAAGGAAATGTTCAATACTTCGAAGTTAATGATTATAAGATTAAAAATAATAAAATTAATAAGCAAGTAATGGCAGCAACAATAGCAAAGATGATTATGAATAAAAGCAGTGATGTTCATAAAGCACTAATATTTGTGCCCATAACAAGAAATGATAGTGATGAAATCCAAAATTTTGCACTACACTCTGACAATGCAGTAAATCTGAGTGTAAATAATACTAGGTCAGGAAATGACTATAGTGCTACAGAGAGAGAAATGGGACTATCAACTGGAGAGTCAATTAATATAATTTCAAACATAGTGCTGAATACTACTGAAGCCTCCAATAATGCACAAATAAATGAGAATGAACATTTTTTATATCCAAGGTTATCTCAACTGGAACTCCTCACTCAAGAAGATTAAACAGTAACGAGGCAAGCGATAAACCTAGTACTAAACAAAAAACGAGTATCTATAAGTTAAATTGTTTCTATATAAATATCCAAAGTATAACAAACAAAGTGAATGATATTGAGTACTTTCTAAGTACGAACAAAATTGATGTTGTATGTTTGACTGAAATATGGGTGTCTGAGTTGGAAATACAAAATATTATTTTTTCTAATTACAAACTTGCTTCATATTATTGTAGAAAAAAAGCTAGGCATGGTGGTGTATGCTTTTTTGTTAGGGACGAGCTATCCATAAAAAGCAGGGACATTGATAAATTTTGCGTAGAGGTTCATGCTGAGTTTGCCCTAATAGAGTTAATTAAAGAAAATATTTACTTAGTATGTACATATAGGTCACCCACAGGAGATACAGATGTCTATTTTAGAGCTCTTGATAATGTAATTGCGACTATACCTACAAATAAACAAATAGTTGTTGTTGGAGACTTCAACTTAAATTTTAACTTCCTTGACAACGTTGATGTGAATGAATGTAAAAACATATTTTTGTCTCATAACTTAGAAGAAAACATTTTTGAGAATACTAGAATAACTAATACGAGTGCTTCAAAAATAGATAATTTGTTTACAAATTTGAGCTGTGATAGTATAGCTACGAGAGTAGTCGAACCTCATATGTCAGATCACAAAGGAATATGTTTTGATATTAATATATCTACTAAAATAAAAAATAACTATATTCTGTGCAGACCAATGACAGAAAATAGAAAAAAAAAGTTTGCTGAATGTATAAGAGACATAAATTGGAACTGCTTCTATGAGAAAGAAAATCCCAATGACTGTGCGAACTTTCTTATTCAAATAATATCTTCTTCTTATAATCAATGTTTTGAAGAGAGGTTAATAAAAAAATCCAGCTTTGAAAAAAATAATTTTGTCTTTGATATCAACATACAGAAATTAAAAAATACATTAGAAGCTGTTCACATAATTGCTTGCTCAACTAAAAATAAAAATGATATGCAAGTGTATAATATACTAAAAAAGGATTATAAAAATGAAATTAAACAGGCTAAACTAAAGGCAAATAATGAAAAAATTCTAATGTCCTGTAATAAACAAAAAGCTGCATGGGAAATAATTAACAAAAACAGAGAAAATAAAAAAAAAATTGAAGCATCTAATTTGACAGCAAATGAATTTTCGGAATATTTCTTAGAGGTCATAAATAATTTAATGGGTAAATTTGATAAAGTTAATGAAAAAAAGTTTACAGACTTTTTAAATAAAGTGCCGAAAGTAAATAAATCTTTCTACCTGTCTCCAGTGTGTGACTTAGAAATTAAAAAAGTCATATCTGAACTGAAAAATAGCAAAGCTAAAGATGTCTTTAATCTTAATAGTGAAGTTCTGAAATTAGTGAGTGATGTTCTTGCTAAGCCTATTGCTCACTTAATAAACTTATGTATTGAATGGGGAATTTATCCGGATATTCTTAAAAAATCACAAGTCACTCCTGTGCATAAAAAAGGTAGCTTTGATAATACTGATAGCTATAGGCCTATATCAATAATCCCAATTATTTCTAAGATATTTGAAATTATTCTAAAAAACAGATTATTAGAATTTTTTGAGAAGAACAATTTACTAACTGAGGCCCAATTTGGGTACAGACCGAAAAGGTCTACTATTGCTGCGATCTGTGAAATGTATGAACTTGTTATAGACGCTTTTGAAGACCGCAAACTTTGTACTGCTAAATTTTATGATATGTCTAAGGCTTTTGATACCGTTAACCATGAGGTGCTTGTGCAAAAATTAGAATACTATGGTATTAGAGGAAACGCCTTAAATTTATTCGCATCGTATCTCAGTAACCGCCAACAATGTGTCAAGTTTAATGGTACCGTATCACAATTCTCTAAAGTCGAATATGGGGTGCCACAGGGATCTGTCCTTGGTCCGGTGTTATTTATTATTTATATAAACGATATGTCTTCTAATTTAGCTTCCGAAGTGGTTCCAATATTGTATGCTGATGATGCCACATTTATATTTAGTAACGAATTATCCCAAAATCTACACCAAAACATCACAGAGTCGAATAACTTAATAGTAGACTGGTCGGAAAGCAATTATCTTACCATAAATAAAGATAAGACTAATACTTTAAAATTTTCGACAAAAAAAAGTATTACCAACAACAAACCAGTAAAACTTCTTGGAGTGTACTTAGACACCGTTTTGAATTTTCAATCACACATTGAACAGCTATCCAAACGACTATCGACTAGCATATACATAATAAGACAACTTAGTTCCAAAACTACTTTGGACTGTTTAAGAATTGCTTACTTTGCTATTTTTCACAGCATAATGACGTATGGAATAATTCTATGGGGGGGGATCAAGTCATTCAATAAAAATTTTTAAGCTACAAAAAAAAGCTGTTAGAATTATGGCACAAGCTAAATATGATGACCATTGCAAACCAATTTATAAGAATCTGAATATACTACCCCTACCATCTTGTTTTATTTATGAATGCCTTTGCTATATAAAAAAGCTAAATGACGAGAACAAAGTGACCAAGCAGAAGGACATACATTGCCATGACACTAGGATAAAAGCAAATTTAAGACTACCCAGATTTAGGTTATCAACATCACAACATACCTACTTATACTTGGCTTATAGATTTTTTAACGTATTACCTGATGCCTTAAAAAACCCTGAAATGAGCATAAGTAAATTTAAATATAAGATTAAGAATATTCTCTTACAAAACTGCTTTTACACACATGATGAATACTTTGATTATTTTGATTCTCTATGAAATGTTTTAACTGTCTAGGGAGATATACACGATACCTTTAAATTGCCTATTTTTTATATATGTTTCCTATCTCTTAAATGTTTACTTGACATACACCTATAATGATAGGTGAAATCATGTGTTCTAGTTGCTCTGTACTTCTGTTATAGACCCAATGTGATCTTTGTCATATACAATATTCTTACATCGCTTTCGAGTACATAAATTACCTACTTGTATGACGAATGTAAACATAAATTTCTTTGTAAAATTTTATTGTATACATGAATAAGGTTCTGTTCTGTTCTTGTATGATCATGATTATTTGTTCGTTATTCTATGTGCTGTATTGTTATTGTTATTTACTCTATGTGTTATTTATTTGTTTTGTTTATTGTATAATTTTTTTATCTAAGACAACCACTATTTTTTGTTGGTTTCTTGCTATATTTTTATTTTTATTTGACGTGTCAAAGCATAATTTGTGTTTATATGACCAATAAAGATCTATCTATCTATCTATCTTCCGCCAGGACGTAAATATGGACAAGTCGTTTAAAAAGTAGATAGATCGCTATAAAATTGTCTTGTCCTGGTAATCTTTTAAAACTATGGTTATTGTTATTATAATGATTTAATTTTGATAAATGCTCTTTAATGTACAGGACTGGAACAAAATAGTTCGGAAATAAAAATGGGCATTTCTTTTTATTCACGATGTCAGCGCGGGGAGCATTTTTCTGAAAACACACAACAATAGTAATATCTGTGAAATTAATAACTGGATAATGCATAGTTGAGTTCATAATATGGTAAATAGCCTCTAGCGTCACGTGTTTATAGGAATACCTTGAATTGTCAGTAACCCTGTATACTAATTTAATCGTGAAAATGTGCAATAATTTTTGCATTCTAAATAATAATAAACACTAATTTCACAATACATGTTGTCCTAATAGTATGTATATGGAATAAATTAAATTTAGGAAAAGAACACAGAATTTGTATTTATTTTATTAATTTCATTTACTTTGCGTTTGCTTATTCATTTATTTCAGATTATTCGCTTTGTTCACTATACCGGGTGAGTCACGAATTGCGCTCGCCCCGATATTTCCTAAAATATTTGGAATAGAAAAATGAAATTAGGAGGCCTTATTACACGACTAAAATGCCATCTTTTCAATAAAAAATCAAGTTTGGCGCACATCCGGTTTGACCGGAAATGCCCACAACTTTCGATTTTTAAATGGAACACCCTATATATTTTTACATTTTTGGAATCTAGAGGAAATTCTGAATACAATACATCTATTTTGGTTACTTTTTGATAAACATTAAAAATTTTATTAAAAAAATCTATTTCTGAATCCAGAGTGCTGTGGTGCCCAAAATATATTTTAGTTTGTGTGCTACGTTACTATAAAAATAAAAAGAGCAATATGATTGCATTACTTAATTCTCTAGAGGCGTTTAAAATTTTTAAGTGTGATTTTTACCCACTAACTCGGTTTTTTAAATGGGAATTTAATCGTTCAGCAACATTTTTAAATGCCTCATTTTCATACGAATCTAATGATACCAAAATTTTGAAAATCAGCTCAGAAATATTTGAGATTTCAGCCAAAATACAATGCAACCAAGCTTTTAGAAACATGCGGCTAATAGATAATAGATTAGTGGGCTTTGGAAACTAAAATGGCACATTTCTGTGTAAATCTGGTAACCTAATAACATTGGAAATATCATAGTAGCCATTGAATGTAATAAAACAATATCAGCTGTCAGACAGACTCGCGTAGTTATAGGCAATCTTGAGCTATCAAACATTTAATAATTGTGAGCGCAAAGAACGTTACAATTAAGTTTAGCATAGGTATGTGGTGGTAAACACAATTACATCCACAAGGACATTTGCAATAGAATGCGACATCAGTTCGGTTTTCAGAGTTTTATTTAAATGAACATAAATATCGGGCCTACAAATATATAAAAATCAATTCCGTTTGAACAATTAAACTTAAACTAGGTAACAGTATGTATCTTTAAAATAATTAATATAATTAAACTATAAATTGACATTTATAGATATTGTTCAAAATGTCCACCATTTTTTTCTATACACAATTCGGCTCTGCGTACAGTTGCTTGAATGGCTCTACGCAATTCAGCCGGCGTTATTTCATTAAGAGCCCGTACAACTTTATTTTGCAGCTCTTCACGGGTATTTGAAGAAGTTTTATAAACTTTATTTTTGAGAGTGCCCCATACATAATAGTCGAGGGGTGTTAAGTCAGGTGACCTAGGAGGCCACCTGATATGACCTTAATTTGCGATAAGGCGTTCACTATGCAAGTTGTTTAAATATTCCATCACTCTTCTGGAATTATGTGGGGGAGCACCATCTTGTTGGAAAAACAGATCTTGTAAATAGGCAAGAGGAAGTAAGTCAAGAAATTCTGCTGTCTGGTTTTGTAAAAAGAATAAATATCGTTCGCCAGTAAGTGTTCCATAAAAAAATATGGGTCCAATTATTCGATCTCCAAGTACTCCAAGCCAACAGTTAAACCCAAATCTTTCCTGAATATTCCCGCGCCCTACCAACCTCGGATTTTCTTGAGCCCAGTACCTAGTATTATTTCTGTTAAACATACCTTGGTTCGTAAATCTGAATCATCTGAATATAAAATATGAAAAGGAAAACCTGGGTTTTGTTGTACTGCATTTAAGAACCAGTTTTTTTTTTTTTTAATTTTAGATGGAGGAGTTGGCGATTGGCCTTGCCTACTGCGACCAGTATAGGTCTATTGTAGTACTCCATTTTATACCTTAGGGCTCCTTATCCAGACGTGGTCCTCACAAGACTTCGAGTCTGTTGATAAGGAGCTCCTTGGTAAAGTTATTAGTCCTTGTTTTTATTGTCTCGCCAAGTCGTCTCAGTCCAGCCAAGGCTATTCAGCTCATGACATAGACTGACGTACCTGAATGAAAACTCACCCATCCATGCGCTGGACCCGACCGACGTAGCTTAACTTCGTCGATCGAGTGCCCGCACCTAAACCGGTGACAGTACAAGGAACTGTTTAAGAACCAGTTGCAATATACTAGCCTCCTGTCGTTATCATCTCCATAAAGATGTTGGTGTATTTGGTATTTATAAGACCGAAACTTATGTTTCTTTAAAATTCTGCAAACCGAAGACTGACTAATGTCGCATTCCATTGACAATTAACTTGTTGATGTTGTTGGGTGTACCATCACAAATCCTAATACATCAATTTCTTTGTCCTCACTTACAATAAATGTTTGATGGTCATCTTGTTGATTGGGTTCGTTTCTTAATTCTTGTTCCACTCTGGCAAACAAGTGTCTGCTTGGATGACGTCTGTTGGGATATCGTTGCTGATACAGTTCTGCAGCTGCAGTTGAATTTTTGAGACGCTCTCAATATATCAGTAACATATCGACCTTTTCATTTCTACTAAAATTATTAATTTTCTTTAATTTTTACTCAAAGAGATTTCCACAACGCTTTATTTTGTATCTGTCTGACAGCTGATATTTTTTTATTACATTCAATGGCTACTATGATTTTTCCAATGTTATTAGGTTACCAGATTTACACAGAAATGTGCCATTTTAGTTTCCAAAGCCCACTAATCTATTATCTATTAGCCGCATGTTTCTAAAAGCTTGGTTGCATTGTATTTTGGCTGAAATCTCAAATATTTCTGAGCGGATTTTCATTAGATTCGTATGAAAATGAGGTATTTAAAAATGTTGGTGAACGATTAAATTCCCATTTAAAAAAACCGAGTTAGTGGGTAAAAATCACATTTAAAAATTTTAAACGCCTCTAGAGAATTAAGTAATGCAATCATATTGCTCTTTTTATTTTTATAGTAACGTAGCACACAAACTAAAATATATTTTGGGCACCACAGCACTCTGGATTCAGAAATAGATTTTTTAATAAAATTTTTAATGTTTATCAAAAAGTGATCAAAATGGATGTTTTGTATTCAAAATTTCCTCTAGATTCCAAAAATATAAAAATATATAGGGTGTTCCATTTAAAAATCGAAAATTGTGGGTATTTCCGGTCAAACCGGATGTGCACCAAACTTGATTTTTTATTGAAAAGATGGCATTTTAGATGTGTAATAAGGCCTCCAAATTTCGATTTTCTATTCCAAATATTTTAGGAAATATCGGGGCGAGCGCAATTCGTGACTCACCCGGTATTCATTTTATTCATTTTACATCCTCTACTCGCCAGACGCGTTATTTAAAGATCGTACAAAATGTACAATATAGTACAAAAATAAGAAACAAAAATTATTGTATTTTAGACAATAGTAGTATTCCAGCTAATCCACAATTTTTGTTACATTTAGTATGTGCGATGAAGAGAAAAGAGCACATTGGTACATGGCATGACAATCAATTTTGGTAGAATGATTTTATACAGGGTTTATTTGAAATACAAGTTATCTTGCGAGCTGCGAGTTGAGGTTTATAATTCTTAAATGGTATTTAACAAACTAAAAAAACTACATTTTGATATGCTTTTTATCCCTGTTGGGATCATTCAGTACATTTTCAGCAGAGGGTCGCAAGATGACTCAGTACATTTTGACATGTTTTTTTTTCTTTTTGCATTGACTAAAGTAAAGGCTAACTACATTTTGAAACACAGAAAGGGCATCGGTTCTGTTTTTATTTAGTAAATGAAAATAAGGAAATGAACGATGATATTTTAAATATAACGTTACATTATTTATTTGCACCTATATCGTACGGAGAATTTATCAATTTGTAATCTTTTTTTAAATAATTCTATGTAATGCATTTTCGTAAATAACTCGTTTATTTTAAATTCTTCGAAAAAACTCTATTTCAGATTTTTTGCCCAAATAGGTCCGTGCTTTATACTGATTATAGAGATTGATCGAGGTAATAGTTAATTTTCGATTTTTTTTTGGAAACTGTACGAAATTTGTAGAATTTATCAACAAAATCAAGTTTTCCAGGATTTGTAGATTCGCTTTTGTTTTGTCAAATTTCTCACAAGCATCAACTAATAGACCTAATCGAGCCCTACTATTGCCATTTTTGAGAATAAAAACCGAACCTTTTGGTTCGGGAGTTATTAATTTCTTTGAAAAATCATACTCTGCCCTGGAAAAAATACTTGCGGTCACCGGATGCGGACCGCCAGCAATAGGCTTCATTTGTAGCCGTGTACCTTTGATCCCACCAAGTCTCATCGAAATCGATCAATATTCTGGACATTTATCGTGCTTCCTAGCCCGATTTCGAGAAAACCAGTTTTTTGCCAAAAAATTCAATTTTCATTTGTTTTTCGGCATAGTTTCTGGTGTACTTATTTGTAGAGCTTTGCCACCATTTCTTTTTTGAAATATCTCGATCCTACTACCCGTTACCGAGTTATTCAATTTCTTCCGAAAAACTCGAAACGTCTATATCGGGTACTTCCTGTTTCCGAACGGAGCCGAGCTTCCGGCGTTAAGGTTTTCTAAAGACCTCCTATTAACCACCCAAGTTTCATCGATATTCGAAAACGAATTAGGGGGGGCTCAGCGTGACAGAGACAGACCGACGGACGGAATTTTCTAAATTCGCTCTCGAGTCGATAGATATGACTTTCATTTCGATCAGACGTTTTTTTTTCGGGTTTCGATGGTCCACCGGAAAAATGCAAAACCTATACATTTTTTTTCAAAATGTGGTAACAAGGGTTATTTGTATAATGCAAAGAGACGTTTGTTATACGAATTCTCTGAACAACCCATCGCAACAACAGCTTGATTATACAAGAAGTGCGTCCGCCAAAGACACCACCCAACTAGCAATTTGATGTTTTATAAGAGTTGTAGGAATGTTTCTGAGGCAAATTTTATAAAACAACGTTACTCTCAGAAACAAACATTTTCGTAACGTTTTCACAGCAGCTATAAATGTAAAATTGGCACCATCCTATAAAATATTTCAGTCGCTGTTGATATTTTGTAACGCCTATTGGAACCATGGCGAAATAATTGTAAAAACATTTCCAGAAGCCATATGAAAATTTAGTACCATCACCATATAGCAGTTTTATTAAAGCTCCATTTAATTGTACTATAAGACACACTTCACTGTTTGTTAAATTACTGCTATAAAACAACTAAACAACTGTTTTATAAGAGGTTTTAAATGGTCATTATTTTTTAAAAATGCAGCTCTATACACACTAATAAAGTAAAATGATTTCTAAAATGTATCCTAAAAGTTTAAGTAGTATTTTTGACACTAAAAGCATATGGCATTGTGATTTAATACTAGGTACCTAATAACCTATAATAATTAATTTAAGAGACTTGTTCTGGCTTACGACGACTCCAATTTTTGATGCGGAGAAAATTTTACTGTGAACTGTGGCCATGTTTTTAATATATTTTAACAGGCCTCACATTTATTGATGATTTCTAATAATTTTTGAAATTCTATAAATATCAATTTTATGAATTTGATGTTTTTTTACAATGTAACGTACACTAATTTGTTTTAGTAGTTATAACTGTATAGTTAGCACGTTTCTGACTCCGTAAATTCTAATAAACATTTGATATTTTAAATTTTCATATCTTGTCATATTTACCGTCACGAACGCTGGCCTTTCAAGATGGCCTCCCTCTATAAAATACTTTGTGTTAGTAGGAAGCATTTCACGATATTTAAATTATTAGACGATTCCTATAAAACATCTATAAAGTAATGTGCCTTAATGCAACTTTGTCGTGAATCTTATAAAATAGATCACTCACTTTCGCGATACTTTTGTACATCTTACGATAAATCTGTTGGGACTGAGTTGTAAATGCAACCATGGAAACAGTATTGGTTCAATTTGCATAAATATAACCTGGAAATTAGCAAAATCACCTTATTTACAGAGATGTTTATTTATGGTTTATTTATTGCCAAAAACACGTAGTTACTTTTACTAGTGGGAGCAACACTATTTTGGCATATGACCTGATACGTTAACAGTGCAGTGAGTGAAATGCGTCGTTTCATTTTACAGCAGTATAAACTGTGTCTTATTGCCAAAATCAATATGCTGTTAATACATGTACCTAATATTTTTACTACCACTTTTTAAGTTTCTCCATTGTCCTAAATCTGATGTTTTTAATTTGGCCGTTATATGATCTGTTAAGATCTGCACCGCTCTTGTCAATATTGGTAACCAAAATTTTGGGAGAATGGTTTTTTTATAAGCTTGTGTAACTATAATAATGACAAATTTTCTTTAAAAGACAGACTTTAATTATGACTAAATATAAATACACAGCTATCGCAGGAAATAGATTGTCTCAAATATGTTTTATTGTATTGTTAGCCACCACATTTTTTTGCTCAAGTAAACAATTTTGTTTTGGAATGACTTTGTTGCCGTTTCCATAATACAGCGAATACAATGGTATATATTAATTATATAACATGCTCTGGAACAACATTTATTCTTAAAAGCAAAATGGTCACAAATATATCTTTAATATAACTGTTTTGTAAGATGATAAGAAATAACTATAAAATAATTCGAATGTATATTTATAACGGTGCTATAAATGCTGCTGAACGATACTAAAAAATCGTTATAAAACAATTTACTTTTATAAGCTCTAATATTTTATAACTTAGTCACGAGAACATTTATAAAATAGTTTCTTAACTCCATTATAAGATCTTTTATAATTGTGCTGTAGAAACGTTTTAACGATAAATTTATAAAATATTTCAGTTACAGACAACAAAATGGTATTTTCTGAAATTCCAGTATAATCAATCGGCATTTAGAGGCATTAATGAAATAACAATAAAACAAAATAATCGAAAAACACTTAAATTATAAAACAAATTTGCTGGTTGGGCATTCATCGGAATAAGCCTAAGTAATCTAGTTCCAGATCTCGTTATAATACATACGTGTACCAAATTCAATATCTCAAACCGTTCCAGACCAACAGACATAATTTTTATTTATTCAAATGTATAATCTTGACGTTTCAAGACATTGTCTGTAATTGTTTATTTGTGGCATATTCAGATTTTCTTACTTTTTATTGGGTATTTTGCCACTGAAAAAATTTAAAAATTTTGATGAAAAAACCTCTGCGCCAAACGGATCAGACAGAGGTTGGTTCTTGAGTACTTGACTATTTCAAAAAGTTTCACACCTAAAAATATATAAACTAGAACAATGTTATAAACTAAAAACTCAAAATCAAAGCTATAGGAAGTTAACGTTTCGGAAGAGAATCTACTTCCGTTCTCAAAACTTTTTTAGCCGTCAGCCATGACAGTTCTTTGTTTATGTATTTCCATAGTCACGTGAGATATTAAATTATATTTATCTTATTTTTACTTACTTCGTCTCTAAGGATGGGCAACCAACTAGTACAAAAATGTATTGAATAATTAGAAACGCATCTATCCTCGTTTAATAAAATAATCGCGGATTCTTTAAGTTTTCTTTTAGTTCCGTTGCTCTCTTTTTCCAAAATCTTCGTTTCAAGACATTCTAAACCTATTTCAATAAAAAAAGATATTTGATTTTTTTTACGATTACTATACTTCCACTCCACATAGATGTGGAAGTAATAATTGATGTCTATACCGAAAATTCGTTCCTAACTCTGATTGTTATAACATACTCTTCGTTTATTTATCCTTTCAACTTGGCTTCTTCGATTGCGGTATAGATGAAATAAACAGAAAATACGAACATGTACGTTCATTCTTTGGGTTTCAATGCTCTCTTGAATAACGTAAAAATAATCGTCGTTGACTATTTATAACGCCGCTTCCGGCTTCCCAGAAATATTGATTTCCCAAAAATGTGTCGCTGTAAATAAGGTCAGTTAATTTTAAAATGTTATGGTATTTATCCTGGGATACTTTCGTACGTAGGACCAATCAGAATGTTTGTTTTATCCTCTCATTTAATTTGCAGGTGTAGGGTAAAATTAGATATGAATTAATTGTGTTTTTCTCTTATCCTCTGGAACGCCGTTGGAAATTCCTACACACCCTATCCTGTATTGATTTTCTCGTCATAAATTTTTACTTGTTGGTGGAAATGAATCTGTCCTCCCTCTAATTTTCCCCATTATCATGTTAAATCGTTCATAGTTCAACGATGACGACGCCATGCCACGTGACAGCACAGAAAATCCCCATCTAGTAGGCTTATGTGATTAAAATTGTTTTCCATACCCGTTCAACAAACAATGGACAATGATGATGGCTGAATATTATATTGTTCGGAGCCGTTCTCTGTGTCGCACTCACACCAGTAGGACTTCGCCGGAAGCACGTGAAAACGAAAACCGACTTACAAGTTCTGCGGTTTAAAGTTTAAGGGGATCAACTGCACCCATAGAGTAGTTTTATAATACTATAACAACAACCTCAAAGTTTCAAGATGACCTCTTTCATGATATACTTTGTATTATTAAGATATAAACTTACTTTCTAGCCCCAAATAATACAACGTTGAATTAGTATTTTGTACACAGTTTGAAATGAAATGAACAAACGAATCCTATGGAATCGATTTGTGGTTAAATGTAATTTTTTACCCTTAATGCGCCAGGCTTATATTCCAGCGCTCGGCGAGACACACAGTCCAGAGGATAGCTGTTGATTTGCAATCCGGTTACTATCCTTATGAAGATAAGGATTCATAGGGGGGCTTGACAGCAATAATTCGTTTAGCCTGTAGAAATAGTTTGATCTCTGTGGGAGGAAATCAATACATTTTGAAATTAAGTATCCGTCATGGTTTTCAACCTTTACCAAGGAAAGATTAAGCCTAATTAAAATTGTTTAAGGATTTATTAAAAATAATTCTATTCTAGCCATATTCTATTGATTGAGTGTGTCTGTTAGGTAAATTGATTGATATCTATGGGTATCCTATAGAAAGTACTTCTTCTGAATAATATTCTCAATCATTTGTTTCGAGATCTAACCATAAAACGCGTATTCACACAAAATATGAAGTCGGTAACAATAAAGTCGTTCGCAATCCATTCTCACGGTACGCCAGAAATTAGCCAACCGCCAAACAAAATCAAAGTTGTCTGAATGAGAAGGGAACAAATGTGAACCAGCACTGTTTCTGGCATATAAGGTGCATTTTCGGTGAAAACTGATTAATAAGTGCAGGTGTTAATTAACAAAAATGTATGGGCAAACCTGTTTTAATGGATAGATGAGTTCTTAAGCTTTATTTTAAGGAAACGGTATTATGAACTGTATTTTCATCATAAAAACTAATAAGTAAACGTAAGTCTGACAGATGTAAATTAGCAAAAATTGTCTGGTAGACCAATCCTAACAGATAGAGGAGGTCCTAAGCTTTATTTTTCTTAAAAAAAAAAGATGTTATTACATATGTTTCTCGTGGTAAAGTTGATATATAAAAATAGACCTGTCAGGTGTTAATTAAGAAAATTAGTCAGGCAGACACATTTTTTTCAAAAACTGTATAATCTTTTTTAATAAATGGTGTAAATTTCAGTTTGGTGTTTTCAATTGTAAAAGTATTTTATTTTCGTCAATTTCAAAAATTCAGAAAAAGAAATAGAACATAACAAATTGAACATAATCTGCTAGGGTTAGAAAACATTTTAATAGGTTTTCCTATCATTCTCTCATGTTTAATTTTTGGTGTTTAATGATGTACAAATTTGTGTTATGGGAGCTTCTAGTATTATTCTCATTGAGCATTAATTTACTTGCCATGAACCAATATTGAACAGTGAATTGAGCTTCGTATACGCTGCCTAACAATGTATTAATATCCCTCTTCTTTTACAGTAGGATGTATCGAAAAAAACTTTTTTTGGAAATTCCAAATTCCAAGTTGATAAAAAGTTGTCTCTATGAACCCATATACATACACCACAAAAAAAATTTAGCCAATTGAAAAAAGTTTGGTCTCTCGCAAGAGGCCTAATATGTTTATAATTTTCTTCAAAAATCTGAATTCTTCCATATTTTTTTTTTTTTAGTGAAGGAGTAAGTGATTTTATTTTTCAAATTGAAAAATGTTAACAATAGGGTGTGAAATGAAAGTATAAACAAATTTACTCTAATGAAACGTTTAGGTCTCCTGCATATATTTAAACTTAAGAAAAGGGTGTTTTTCCTAATTAAAAAAAAAAAAATTAAAATGCCGATCAAAGTTTTTTTTTAGACCGTTAAATATTATATTCTTCTATATTATCATCATAAGTAGGTATTCTGTCCTAAGACAGGTCTTTAATCCTTAATCAAAAAAAATAATAATAATATGAAAAAGTTCAGTTTTTTGAAGAAAATTATAAACTTTAGGCCTGTTGTGGGAGACCCAATTTTTTTCAATTTTACTGATTTTTTGTGTGGTGTATGTGAGTTCGTAGAGACAACTTTTTATCAGCTTGAAATTTTGAATTTCCAAAACAACTTTTTTTCGGTACACCCTATACAGTAGGCCTAAAGTTTATAGTTTTCTTCAAAAAACTGCATTTTTCCATATTTCTTTTTTTTTTTTTAATGAAGGATTAAGTGATTTTATGTTTCAAGTTGAAAAATTTAGGGTGTGAAATGAAAATATTAAAAAAAAGTTACTCTAATGAAACGAGTAGGCCTCCCGCATGTTATTTAAACTTAAGGTGGCCATTCCCTAGAATGAGACATCCCATAGGGAAATATTTGTTATTTTTGCCCATAACTTGTTTTTCTTAGTACGTATTTAAAAAAAGAACTACAAGAGTACCTAAGTAGAACCATAACAAGACTATTACTAGGAATTTTCTCTCAATAATTTCAGTGGTTTACAAAATAGCTCGATTTAAAACTACGAAATACGAAGATTAACATAATTTTAACCTCCCTACAATAAAATTGTGGGAGGTTACTAAAATTGGTCCAAAATCGAAAATTGAGATAACATCAAATCTTTACGTTTTGAGGTCCCAGGAATCCAAAAAAGTGGTTTTTGAAAAATGTCTGTGTGTGTGTGTGTATGTGTGTTAGCACGATAGCGGCGAAACTACTGGACGGATTTGGATGAAACTTTGCACGAGGGCTTCTTTAGTGCTCTAGAAGATCTGAAAAGGTTTTGGTTGAGATCGGATTACGTTTAGTGCCATTTTGGCACAACAATTTGTTTATTTTATTATTACTTACAATTTGTAATCTCACCACTGGAAAGCAGTTAAAATTACGATTTCAACGATATATCACACTTGCACCTTTTTTTTATATACCTACATTTTTTATACAAATTATTGTATAGAGAACAAACAAAATTCACTGTCTCTATACTACTAACATATGTAAAATTACGTCACAAGTTGTCGGTGGTCCAGTGAGCTAAAGCGTCGACTTACAAATCAAGAGATCGACGGTTCGATCCCAACACAGCGCTGTTTTTTTTCTTTCTTTTTTCATTATAAACTTATTAATAATTGCGGAAAATGTTACATGATTGAATATCATCATATATTAGGTGTTTATAATTATTCAGAGTTTGAGGATTGGTCACTAGTTTTAAATGAAATATAAATAATTCTATTGTTGTTTTGGCGGTGAACACATACGACGTCGTAAATTAAATAAATATAGGTGGGTCATATTACAATAATATATTTGATTTAAAGGCATGTCATGACGGCTGATTTGAATTGACTATCAGAGCTCGTACCATTTGCTACTGCTACGAATCAAATTACAGTTAAAAAGTAGCAGACTGCTGTTTGGCAGCCCATCACCGGGTAGGGAGGTTCCAACCGCTTCCAGTAGCTGCCGATTTTAAATTTAAATCTAGTTATTTTGCAACCCGCTGAAATTATTGAACGAAAATTCATAGTAATAGTCTTGTTATGGTTCTACTTAGGTACTCTTATAATTTTTTAAAACATGCGTACTAAGAAAAACAAGTTTTGGCCAAAAATAATAAATATTTCCCTATCGGATGTCTCTTTCTAGGGAATTGCCGCCTTAAAGAAAAGATGAGGTGGTCTTTCTAATTTAAAAGATTTTTTAAAATGTCGATCAATGTTTTTTTAGGCTGTTAAATATTTTATTCTTCATAATTATAATCATAAGTATTCTGTCCTAGGACAGGTCCTTAATAAAAAAAAAAAAAAATGAAAAAATGAGTTTTTTGAAGAAAGTCATAAACTTTAGGCCTCTTGCAGGAGACATATTTTTTTTTCAATTGGGCTATTTTCTGTGTGGTGTACGTGAGTTCCTAGAGACAACTTTTTATCAACTTGAAATTTTGAATTACCAAAAGAAGTTTTTTTCGATACACCCTATTATACAGCAATGCTGTGTCGTCCGCATATACTATTGCTTGGGCGGTGTTATTGGGCAAGCATTAATGAAATAAGAAGCAATTAGAACCAGATCGAACCCTTGGGGTACTTCAAATTTAACGTCTATAAATCCATGACTGATACTTTGATAAATGAGATCTCTCCTCAAGATAAGATGAGAGTAGCTTTCGAATATCAGGAGAAAATGTGTAAAAATCTAAGTTTATTAGTAAAATACGCAATTATGATACGCAATCAAAGACTTTGCAGAAGTTTAAAAATTGACAGCACAAAATTTCACCTTCTTCAAAGCCCTAGTATTGATGATGCTCAATATAGACTGTTATCTAAAATTTTAACACAAATTATTCCTTAGTTATAACCTAAACTTAAGAATTCTAGGAATAATAGATAATTATAAATAATATCCAATTCTATTTTAATTAATTTTTCACATATTATCTATCGCCAATATTCTTGACTAAAGATGACGGTCTCGGATGATTAGGGGTCGAGCTTGAGTTCTTTGCCCCAATCTTCGCTGTAGACCTGGACTCGTAAGGGGACCTGCTTCCCCCCCCCCCCGCAAATGCGGACGGTATTGGCGATGTTAGCAAACCTCCCCTGGTACTGGCTGTTGGACCCTGCCAGCTGGGTCGTTCCTTCTGGCGCTCTTCTGTCTTGGTCTTCTTTCTTCGCTGGCATGTATAGGCTCCCGGAGCGTATTTCGTCTGTCGTGAGAGGGAACGGCTGTTACCGAGTTTGAAAGGGATTTGGGGGGTGTTGACTAGTCGGAAGCCCAGGGTGCCAATTGGCGTAATGTGCTCCGAGTTCGTCGGAAAGAAGTGTGAACTGTGTAGTTCAGGATTGTATTCGGCCAGAGACGCTTTCTTAGCGTCAGAGGCCGGCATGGGCTAGGGTAAGGGTACCGAGCTGGTTGTTTGCTTGGTAACCCCGGGATCGGGTATTGGATGTTTTTGGTCATTGTCTCCTTGCGGTGTGGCTTGTAGATCGGGCTGAAACACATAAAGGGTTAGTTATACTTACTCATTATCCAGGATCTGGAGCTTCGGCCTCTTGTGCCTTGGAGCGTCGTTGGAGTTATAGTCAGTCGCCTGTCTGACCATATTATCTATCTTGGTTGTACTATTCCGAAGTAGCCATTAGTGTGGTTTCAAAGATGTATTTTGATTTCAACAATGTATCACTACATTATTTTCCCTCCATTTTCTGTCAAAAAAAATTGTGACGGTGGATCATTAAATATATAAGTTCTAGCACCTGCTAAACGGAGGTTTGCATTGCATAGTTCAACGGTAAAGGGGCAGGTTATTAATTAAATTATGGGGTTTTCATGAAGAAGTTCCAGTAGCTACCCATTTTTGTTTGTATCAGAATCAATTTTACTATAACCTAAACCTAAATCGATATGCGTTCTTACCTGGGCTGCATAGACTTGGGCAGAAAACATTTTCATACAACAAAGATATTACTATAATTTGCAAAGTAAGTCTTTGTTTCAGTATTTTATATTTTAAATGTCTTCCATTAGTCTAATTTCAATGTTTGGAAACGTGACGTGTTTGTCCCAATCATTGACCCTTTCTCGTAAGAGTATGTTGAACAAAGAAGCAATAAAAATATAAATTTGTGAATGCACCAAAATTAAAATTATTATACATGTAGGTATATATAATTGATTTTGTAAAACAGAAACACCCTGTGTGCCATAGTTAACGTTTCATACTTCTATGAATCCTGGTGATACGGTTTTCACATGTCACGTTTAAAATGACGAGATGAAGTGATCTGCACTGCTTTTAGTGCAATTGAGAAACGCCATTTGACTACTCTAGTCACCTTTTACATTATAACTATTGTAGAGGTAATAGTGCAAACATAAGCGTTCTGGCGCCGTTACTTGGAATATTTAACAACCTGAAGAAATGTCTAGTTCAAGCCCTCGTGAACAACCTACTGGAAATTGCAGTTGACTAAACAGGCGGTGACGAAAATAAACCAATACATTTTTTCCCCAATTTTAACTTGCTATCGTAGGGCAATAACTTAATTTTTAACTGACTTTTTACATTTTTTAAGAGGCTATTATCAATTGAAGTCATATGTTTTTCATGCTCATTAAATCAGGTCTGTGAATTGAATTAAGTGATTTCTATAAAGTCATTTGCAAACTGTAGAGATGGCTCCTCAGTGGTCCCATATTAGGTCCATCAATCTATGTCTAGTTTAAAGTAAGCAAAAATTGTTTTTTCTGTATTTGAAAATTTGATGAAAATTGGTAGTTAGATATTTTCGGGGTAACTGACATTAAATCTGATTTCAAAAGTTAATAATTGAAAATGGCGACTCTATAATTTGGCCATAATTGCAAAACTTTTGCAGATTTGAGTGAAATTTGTACATACACTCATCATCATCAAACAGTTTATTAAAATTCAACAATGCAACATTGCCTCCCCGGATCGCGATTGGAGCCAACCAGAAAACCACGTCGCGTAACGCCGTGGTGTACGGTTGCGCGGATCGCGACCGGTTCGGCTTAATAAAATGGACAAACAAGTTAAAACTCCTGCCGCCAATGTTGGCTTAAAATTAACATTAAAATTTCACTATGTCTGCGCAGCAGGCATTACTTAACATTGCCACAATGAAAACCAGAGCACAAAACTCTAATTAAATTTTGGTTGCTTGTAGCGGAAAAACTTCAACCAAAGAACCCGTTCATTACATACACTAAAATCCTAAATGTATTAGACATAAGACACTAGCAATAATAGCAATATATTTTTTAGTAGTAAGTTTTATTTGTATTAATAAATTTCATTTTTTTTGCAGGTGGGTTCCTATTCCATTATTTATGAAGATTGAGAAAATATCTTCAAAAGCAGTAAGGTTAGATTCATTTCATGCTATTTGTATATGTTTTGGCATTACACTATTCATTAGCCAGTTTCATGTATTAAGTTCAAATGAGTATTTCAGTTATTTTGTAATCAATTATTAATGATAATTGTTATTATTTTAAGAAAATTTTGCTACTGCTATAGTAGTAGTTGAAAACGTTTTTTGTTATTGGAATGAATTTTGTAATCTGCAAAGTCAAACATGTATGTATATACAGATGTACGCACATAGATAAACAACTAGCAAACATCTGGCACCCCAAATCTGAATTTTACGTTTATGTGAGAGTGAGAATGCAATTATGTATGCTATTATTCAGGTGTCATTATAAAATGAGCGGTATATAGAAGTGTCTCTAGACTTTGATTAAATATCAAGAAATAATTAATAAACACTTCTGTCCTAAGCGAGAAAGACCACCTGATCAAAATTTTATTTCTTAGTTTATTGTGAGGAGTAATTTTAAATTGAATACATTTTCACCTATGTCTTTGCTTATGGTGTTTCTTGTCAAAAAATTTGCCAGAGATTTTTTTTTTGTAAATTTGCGTATAATCTACCGTTTTCGGATTATTCGATTTTAACTATTGTCGCAAACGCACGTTACAACTCAAAGACTACCAATCCAAGAAACAACGGCTTTATCTTTTATCATGGACGTTGTTTCCATGTAAACCAATATGTAGAAAGTCAGATGCATGTAAAAAAGAGTTGTGCGTCCATCCTGTTCGGTTATTTGTAATTCCCAATATTTTATTTAAAGAATCTACTGAACGATTACAAAGCAGACAGCGTAATGTTCTACAAATATAAAATTCACACCTATTAAAATTGCTTTTTTGGTCTTGTGAAACGCTCTGCTAGACACAATTTTTATTTATTCTGTACATCTATTTTCAGTTTTGAAAAACTCCAAACAGATATCTGTATCTACATAGGTTTAAATTGCTACTAAATCTTCGAAAGGGTCAAAAAGGTGTGGTAACTTAAGAGAATATAAGATTTTTACAGACTACAAAGTACAAAATTTTCAAATCTAAGAAATTGGAGAGAAAAATTAAATCTTTTTGGGGCCTCGAGATAGTGAAATTGACGGATGTCAAGGCAGTATAAGTAGTTGTATACTTGAATTTTATATATTATGTAAAAAATTCTTAA
This sequence comes from Stenurella melanura, assembly GCA_963583905.1. Lineage (NCBI taxonomy): Eukaryota > Metazoa > Arthropoda > Insecta > Coleoptera > Cerambycidae > Stenurella > Stenurella melanura. Next base: position 52,754,582 of record OY757316.1, on the reverse strand, counting down.
TTTTTGGTAAAACATCTCTAGAACCATTGAGGATAAGAAATTATCGACTAGAATCGTATTGAGCTATTTTCTTTGGGTCGTAGCCACAGGTGTAAATAATACAGGAAGCATTTAAATACTAAAGAAAATGACACAGCCGTTAGATAGTAACGTAATGTATTTCGTTGTCTATGTTTTATTGAACCACCCCAGTAGTACTAACGGAAATGACAAAAATTCGAAAACTGCTAATTCTACGCAAAAAAAAAGTTTTGAAAAAGTTGTCTCCATCTCTTATCTTTATTTTTCCCAATATACTTGGCATCTATTTTGTAAGAATCTTACGCTTGCTATATTTACCCCTGCAAAATCTCACATTTCGTCGACATGGTCTTAGAAATAAAACATATTTTCAGCATTCATTCAATTAGACCATGCGTTTTAATCATCTTCCGATGATGCTAAGTTGGCAAAATGTGCGTTTGTGATCAATTACTCTTATAGTGATAGAAACTCACCTCCTATTTATAAATTAAATCCAAGCTGGGCAGTTCAACTATGATTATCCGGTAATAACTTTCACGAAACAATTTCGAACATATCTGGGGGTGAGACAATAAAAAATCAAAATTATTTTTTCACTGTTATTTTGAGCCACCCTATTGTACACCTGCGGTTTACCCCGTGTTAAAATTAAACTCTCAAATAATCAGAAATGAAATTAAAAAAAATATTATGTTAATATGATAAATTGGACTTCGAGAAGACATATTCCCATCATGTCAGCATCCAAGGCTATTATTCATCATTCTACTTAAAATTGTTTTACATTCGCGTGTCGTAAGCAAATTTCTTTGTAAAAAATTGGAAATATTTTCTCAATGATAACTGTGAAAGTATAATTAAGCGCTAAAAGTCGTTTTTCGAAAGCAACTTGAAATTAATTATCTGTCATCAATGACAAATATTTAAGTATTTGGTAAGAACATTGCTTATTACCTTAAAACAACCTTTTACCCTGCTTTTATATCGACAACTTTTATTTATATCTCATAAATAAAACACGTGTATTTTTATTTATTCAAAATTTATTTTCAAGGTAGCCCGACTATTTGTGATGTATTTCGATATACCTTTGTACATTTATTTATTACATCAATTTTTTTATGTATGTTTACAAACATATGATCATTCAACAAAATCAGCTGATTGATGTTAGTTTGTCGTGTAATTATAGCGTTGTTCGCAAGGACAAATCGATTGAATCAGTTTAATATTGGCAAATAGATTGTATTTGTTAATGACTAATAAACACACTTGTTTATAATTTATTAATATACCATTAATTATGGCATTCACGGCCGTAAAAACGAGGATTCCTTTGTGTGGTATATTCATTTGCCTTAATGGCAAAACAACCAACCTGTTCGATGAAAGTACCGGGACGTTTGAGAGACAAAAATTAAAGTTATGTTGCTTAGGTATATTGTTATTTAATTTTCCTATTATCCATAGCCCAAGGTGCACAGCACGTGTGTGGGTAGGTAACTTATTTAGATGCAAAAAGATTACCTTGATAATAATTGTCAGTTCCTACTTTGAAACTTTCAAATAAAATTCATTTTTAATTGACTTCAATGCGTAACATCTGCTTTTAACCAATTGCAGATTTACTCTGCTACAGTTTATTGTTATTTTGACCTTGCGATTATGAATTAAGATGCGCATTGCTTACCTTTTATTTGACAAAATGTTTCCTTATTTTTGTTATTAGGCAGTAGGTACACTTGGTAATGGTTAGAAGAAACTAATAGTACGAATCTGTTGATAATGCAGATTTAGCAGAATTGCAGAGGGGAACAACGAGACGATTGCAAATTATCTAGAAACACTAAATATTTTTGGAGGCTTCTTGTTCTCTACACAAATAGTGTCTTGAAGAATGGTGAATGAAAAGCGTCCTCAAATTGACAAATTAGGAAAAAAATTGAACGTGCAGTTTATTATTCGTTTGTCATACCTTTCTGAGGCTTATTAAAGAGTTCATTTGTTAGGAAACATTATAAAACTATTCTAGGTCGACAAATTATGCTTAAAGCTATACCATATACCAAAGAGGAAGTATATATAAGCATAAGACACTAGAAAGCAATGATAAATTAAAGCCTCGTACAGACTATAGCTGCAACCTGTAATACAGCGTACAGTGCAACATATAATGCAACATGGACGCGTGTGCCGCTCAGCCAATTCAAACTGTTTTGGCAGTTGTTAAACGAGCGTTGCAGAAAGTACAAGTAAACCATTGTAGGATGGCCAACAGCCGCGCAGAGAGAGAAGAAATATCGTAGCTGTTGAATAGAGACAAGTTTCTTAACTATGAACGTAGTACAGTCGGGGGAAGAAGTTTAAGTAAAAGGTGCTCTCTTATTCACCAACAATACGGGTATGTCATAGGCCAATTGATGTTTTCGATTGAACTATAGTTCTTTGTACACGTAACATTAATGTTTATAAGCAGATACTTCTAATAGGTACCTATGTGTTAAATATAAGTTATACACTACAAGCACTTTTCTCCAGACTGTACCGATGTTTACACGAGGAAGGAACATAAACAAGTGAGCTCCGTAAAGGTGAGGTGGTTTCAACTACTGCGCATCCTAATCTCGTTGGCCATTCTAGGATGGTCGACCTGTACGTCATTTCATCATATATCTGTGGTGCGTGCAGGTTTCATGTTAATACATGAAATAATATATAAACACTTTTGGGTATATTGACACTAATATGTTGTTTCTTAGGTTTTTACGGATATTGCATGAAGTGTTTGTGTGCTTCCGTAGTTGATAGGTCCTGTGGGAGGCATGGTTGTCTATCCGACGTTTCGGCATAATCCCATCTGCCATCATCAGGTTCTCGCTGAAAGCTGCCTACTGCTGCTCCTCGTTGCTCGAACAGAACTGACTGCTGCTCCTCGTTGCTCGAACTGAACTGTTTCAGTTCAGTTCGAGCAACGAGGAGCAGCAGTAGGCAACTTTCGGCGAGCACCTGATGATAGCAGATGAGATTCTGCCGAAACGTCATTTAGACAACCATGGCTCCCACAGCCTATCAATTAGGCGGGAAAACACTCGAAAGCACACCAGCACTACTTGATACTAATATCTATCTATAATAATGACGAAAATGGTGGAGGACCAATTTATGCAAAGGGCGACCTATGTACAAGTTGCTTTTAGATTTAAATTCATATAAATTGGATGAAGCGCATCTACACATCATGAATGGCGAGTGGAATCGCAAAGCAAGTGGCTCAGCGAATATAGTTGGTTTACTCGTTGGTTTTTTGGGGACAAGCCATACGCTCGTAGTGATGAGTCGAACTCAGTGTGTACACTGTGTACAGAGGCGCTGTTTAGTTCGCAACGAAAGCATTTATCAACACGCGCCAATATTCTTGACTAAAGATGATGGTCTCGGATGATTAAGGGTCGACCTTGAGCTCTTTGCCCCAATCATCGATGTAGACCTTGTAAAGAGTGGGCCTGCTTTTTCGCCTGCTTTTCGCCTTCCCCACCCGCAAATGCAGACGGTGTAGGTGTTGTAAACAGACCTCCCCTGGTCCTGGCTGTGGGACTCTGCCAGCTGGGTCGTTTCTTCTGGCGTTCTTCTGTCTTGGTCTTCTTTCTTCGCTGGCATGTCGACTCCCGGGAGCGTATATCGTCTGTAGTGGTTTATCAACACGTGGCTTTTGTCATTTTAAATTCGCCTTGGCTTAATGAATTGAATATTCGGCGAATGTGCAAACGGTTATTCGCGTTGGAAGGACGAATGTCCGAATTACACTCGCTAATGTCAGCGAGTGACGAGGCGAAACACAAGCACGAATGTGTAAATGCGTCTTATAACTTTTATTAGAATATCTAGTGCAGACTTTGACAATTTGATTCAATTCATTGGTCCATTTATCCAAATCTGAACAAGTAGAATTTTTAACATTTCCATGTCCCTAATGATATTTACAGAAAGTATTTATAACATATTTTTTTTATTAGTGCTCCACGAGCATAGAATTCTATGCGAATCGGAGTCAGTTGATATTTCAACCCCCGTCGCATCATTAGAGATATGTTCACAAAATTGTCACAACTTAAGTTTAGTTTTATTAATGGTTCATGAGCAATAATAATTGCATCAATTTTTATCAAAATTGGAGCTGGTTGAATTTTGATCCCAATTTTCATACCCCTACAAAAAATATTGTAGATTTTATTAGTATTTACTCCAGATGAAATTGTACCAAATCGGAGCAAGCCGATTTTTCATTTCCTTCATTTCCTTTCTCATATTTAAGAATAATTTCAGAAAATGTTTACGAACCTACAATATCTTCCAATGTCGTGTCCATGTATCTTTGTTGCTATTATTCATTGTATTAATTATTATCTACTTGTATTTTTTAGCACAGTAATGAGTTTAGAGTTTCCATAGCTGCACTGCCTCCAGTATGGCTATCATAATGATCTTTAGCTAGAAATCTTCCCGTGAAAATTCTTTGTCTTTCAAGAAAAGTAGCATCAAAATTAGTCTACGCGTTTTTTGAGTTACAAAGGCACCGACACACAAACAAATATACACATTAAACGCTTAATACCCTTCCTGTTATTAGAGGATTTAAAACCATATTTCGCAATATTGGTAACAAACCGAATATCCAGCGCTCTGAAATCGAAGGCAAAGAAGTGGACGGACTAGCAAGAAAGGAATCATCAAAAACCACTAGGCGGTATCAAATAAACGAATAGATAAAAACACAAAGAATGCTAGAAAAAAGTACCCTGGCATTGATATGGAAAACCCTTTAATGAAGAACCATCTCGAAGAAAAAAAAACGAAAGAACTAAGCAGGAATCAGTTTCGCAAAGTTCCAGGTCACGCATCAGAACACTCTGCCCTGAAAGGATGCCTGGTTTCTATTGTATATTGCATTCCTAGGAATATACAATAGAAACCTAAAATGCAGACAATGAAATGGAGCAATAGAGACCCTACCATATTAGCCTTTGGATCACAGAATATGGACTCTATATGGACAACGAAAATTACAACCAGAATAAAATTGTTTTGTACAAGTTAATGCAAGAAATACGGAATACATAATGGGTTTTATAAGGAAAATGGACGATTAGCACAATGAGCTTAGGAGACAGCAGATTTGAATGTCTTCTGCTCAGCTCAACGAGGTAATTCGTTGAAAATCCAGGACGATTTTGTGTTAGGTAAAGAGAAACCGCAGTGCTTCCGAAAACATATTTAGGCAACTCTCATAAATAAGAGATCCAGATGCAAACTGGCAAACGGATCAATTCATACTTCATCTGAACAGGTTTCTAATAGAATCTTATAGGCAGTATAATATAGTGAACTTTGAAAAAGTGACTGCTCGTTCTGGCGATTTACCGAAAAATCATACAGTAGCCAATCAGAATTTCGATTCTTGAACGCAATAATGTGTCATATTGCAGCAACTTTTAAAAATGCGACCTTATTGCTAACCGTCTGCACTTTCTCACTCACCCAAAAGTAAGAGAATCTAACGCTCAAGATGGTCATCGAAACTCCTGTTGAAAGTTGCTCAAAATGCACTCCTCACTATCCCAGCAAAAGTAGAAAAACTAATTAAGCACCTATCGAAGAAGAGATAACCTGACTGCGATCTAATGCCTAATATGCTATTAAAAAGACAATGCCAAAGTGCAATGCCCTATAACAACAACTTTTGACATCTGTCCAACGTACTACTTCTCCAATGCATCGAAGCACACAGAAGAAATATATACCAAGCCTGGAAACGATTCTAAAATAACTTTAAACTTCAGGTTAATCAGCCTACTATGCAGTCTCTCAGAGGTACTGATCAACATAACCAAACAACGATTTTGAAGTTACTTAAATCAAAGAAACATACCACCACAGTTCCAATTCGGAATCCAACAATATTTCTACAAGGTATCTCAGCTACTGTGACTCGGAAATGGTAAAAAAATCTGAAGCCAAGCAACATCCTCCGACCACATTCTTAGACGTTTTGAGGGAATGTGACAAGTAATGATTGAAAGAGCTGCTCTACAAAGCGATTGGTTTCGATCTACCAGGATACTTCATCAATGTGATCTCATGCTTTGTCAAAAACAGAACATTGTTAAGTATCAAAATGTGAAATCCAGACAGAGATTACCCAGGCTCGGTCCTTCTCCCCCTTTCTTGAAATCCATAATTTTGTTTTGGCCACATCAACAGAAACGAATACTAAAAGTACAAGAAGGGTGGTGATTTGGGGAAAACCAGATACTAAGCAACAAGTAGGACGCATCTCAAGAGTTTTGGCGGATGGCACCAAGTGATGAGGGGGAACTTTTGGTGCGAATCGATTTTTTTGAGACACTTTTGATTTCCTCTCTTTTTAGCGAAACGTGCATTGAGACTCATATCTGAACAAATATCCATATCACTTTTGTTTAGAAATTTTAGGTTTTTTTGATTCATATTCATTCTCCTTTTTTATTTTTTCCAGGAATAATATATTTACAAACTAATTCAGATGTCGATAATAAGCTCAGTAACAGCATCGAGCTGTTTCAAAAGCAAGATGATGTTTCCAACTGGTTCAATAATTGTTAAAGCAAATGTTAACATTCATGGTGTAGTTATCCCTCACGGTTTTTATAATGAATAATTAAAACTTAGAGCACGTATGACTATTGATTTAAGACTCAGCTAGTTGTTGAAAATAAGCGTTTAAATATTTGTGTTTTCCAAAAAAATGTAGACTGAGTAAAGGTTATAATAATTAAACTATCTAATTTATTTAAGCTTGACTAATAGAACAACTGTAATGTAAAATTAGTGATAGGTAACAGTTTTGTAAACCTTCGTTTCTAAATTAATATAATCTATACTCTTTTTTTTTGCGGATTTGAACTATTCAATTTAAATAAGCCAAGCATAAAAATCAAAAATAGCTTTCAAAAATCAGTCGTTGTTGAAATTACTCAAGTTTGTTATTAAAAATTTGCACCATACTATTTCATGATCCTTATTGTTAGACTTAATATCTTTACTTAATCGTTACTATAGAAAAATCTCTATTTCGATATCCATATTGGAACGTAGAACATATGTGTATTAGGTAAACTATATTTTGTAACTAATGCAATGAATTGTTATTAAGGTTTTTGTTAACATAAGTGCAGCTAATATACAATCTTATTATTACATTATATAATTATTTTTAGTTTCTATAATTGCTACAAAACTTTATTTGTCTAAAGCAGGTTATTAAATTTGCATTAGTTTTATAATTTTCTCAGATGGGGGAGTCAAATTATATAGCAAAGCCGGACTTCATACAATATTCTCAACAATACGTTTTGCACAATGTGTTTGAGTTATTCCTGATTGTACGTTTTATACTTAAATAACTAACTTATAATTCGTTGGAAAATCAACGGTGCAAAGCTGATAATATGTGCTTGCATCAATTTTTTGGACATGTTTTTTACCGTCCTCTCAGTCAAACCCACAGCAGCCTGTGAGTTTAAGGGGCGGTTAAAAATAACAAAAAGGAATCAAAAAAATATATCGCCTAGATGCAAAAATAACTCCTGTTGACGCTCCAATGTTAATACAATTTTTCGGTCTAAACCATATGTTTGATAATAGTTTTTAACGAATGGCTCTGTTGCTAGCCATATTCTAGAAACATGTCGGGTCGTCCTGCGCATTTTTTTTATTGTAAATTATGAAATATCGTAAAAAATATGACACCCATATTTCTTATTTTTTCAAACTCCATTAACTTAAAAGAATACTAATAACGTTTTCTCGAACAAATCGTGACGTAATAACCTGCAGCGTCCTTATTAGTTGTCGTTGCGGCGATAAAGTACGGACTGTTCATGAATTATACTGAAATCACATTTCTCGGCTTATCCTCAAAGGATTGTTTTCTAAAAGTTGAAATAAAACATTTTGAAAGAAATGTGGCCGCTCAAACAAGGTGGCAGTATGTACAATATAAAGTTCTCTTTCACACTACCAGCCCAAAAATTGATAGAAAATTATTGCTGGTGTCTACTGAAAGCGATAGCGTAAGAATTTTTATCGGTCCAGATGTGACTGATTGTTGAAATATTCGTTCCGAGAAAAACCTTGTCCGAGGACAATACTATCCTGAAGGCTTGATCAAATCACCCAAAAACCATTGGCAGAAAGCAATCTGATGGGGGTAATTATAAGGAGTCATATTTTGTACTTTGGTCATGCACAACACGCCATGCTGTCAATCTAGAAGCCAGCATCATCATCTCGATTTGAATATCTTCCAATGATAACCGTACGTGCTCTTCTCATACGAGCACTACCACACTTCAGGGTGCTACTTTCTTGAAGGTGGCGATAAATGTAAGGAAACGTGGGGTTTGATCAGGCTGACAGCGATTCTAATATTCTTCTCTTCTGTAACATTTTGCTTCGTCGCAAACAAGATGCATGCCAGGAATGTTCTTGAAGAGAAAAATTATTGTTCACTTTGAAGACGACTTTCGAGTAAGTCAATAAAGACACGCTTAAGTACTGAGCTCCACAGTCGAGATTAAACACTACTACATGTTTGAATTTTACAGTCCATTGTGAGAGTGCACGTTTGATTAATGTTTTTTATCACGAAATAAAGGTAGATGACAAAAAAACAAAAATAATAAAATATTACTTGTGCATATCCGTATAGTTGAAACAAATCTTTGAAAATTTAATTTGCTCTGAGTGTCTATAACCCCTCCTTTGTCCGATACCTTTTGGGACACCCTGTACATGTAGCTATTTTAAAAACATAAAAACATTTTACGATTACTATACTTCCAATCCACTACGTGGATGTGGAAGTAAAATGAATACAATTTATACTAAGCTTAAGTTTCTTATATTAAAACAGTTATTTTACTAAACGAACGTATGCTCTATATTTAAATGTATATAGACGAAAATTTCAGGTCTTTCAACTCTTTTTGCCATCTGTTCGATGGGCACAAGGTAAATGTGTCCGTTGAGAAATACCCGTCAGTAAATTTTTGTTTAAATCTTCACTCTGTTCATATTTTGAGGCCAAGGGCACACAAGTAGGGCGAATGTCACAACCAATATTTACTCTATAGGGTTCAGTTATATTATTTTTTCATGCTGTTAATAAAATACCGAGATTTTCAAAGATGTTCTGATATCCGCAAGTGCTTTGGAAAAACATCCCATGTGCTGATGTTTTATAAACTGCTGAATAGGTGAATGGATTAGTTGATATTTTTACTATCTCGGTCCAGGTACAAAATAATGATTTTTGACTGTAAGTTCCAAGCAAATTAGTATTTGATGTTTATTAATTGTTTGTAGACCTAGACTGTAAGATAAGGGTGCATAGAATCACCCAACTTTAAAAATTGACGTTACAAATACGTCAAATTGACGAAATAAACTGACGTTAACATTTTGTCAAAAATGTAATATTACAATGATGTCATTTATTCATCATACGACGTCGTCGACCAACAATCACTCAGAAGGACGTCGATCAGGGCCGGCGGAAGGGCCGGGCGACTTGGGTGGTCGCCCGGGGCGCTTAGTGCAAGGGGCGTCATACGACAAAAATAAAAATATTTAAAAATGCCACTCTGGACCGAACTCTTATTTACAAATAATAATAACCAATAACCACATCAATAATTACCATTAATTCGCTTATCAAAATATTAGCAATTAACAGACCACATCAGAATAAAATGCTCTAAAATCTGCATAAACATTATTATCCTTCCTACTAATATCAAGCTGATAACCCTAAGACCGTTAAGACAAACCCATTATTGGAAAGTCGTATTAACTCCATTTCGTTATCAAATTGGACAAACATATGATGCTTTACATGAGGCTTCCAATGATAATAAGGTTGATGCTTTTGGTAAAAAATACTCCTACAAATTTGACCAAGAAAATTAAAAGTTACAAATTTATTTGCTCTATTACCATTTAAAATTAGATATTGTACAGAATCAACCTCACAGGAAGAGGCGGATTGTGGATACATACAAACAACAACAGACTTGATTTCAAAAGTGGAAAAATATTCTGAGGAATTATGATCAGATCAAGGATTTGAAGAAATTTTAGTGGACTCTAGAGGTGTAGCGAAAATATTAGAAATACATCCACAATTTGAGAAATCCACAAGAATTCGCCCAAGAAAAATGAAACGTCAATTCAACTATGAAAGTGGAGATGATCATGTAGTTGACCAAAACAGGAGTTTAAGATAAATTATTTTTTTCCATCTTAGACGTGTAGCTATAAATTCATTAGAAGAAAGATTTGAGCGGCTTCAAAAATGCAATGATATGCTTATCTTTTTGTACGATATTAATAGTGAAATGAACAGCAGAGTTATTGAAAAAATTACGAAAATTTCCAACCATCGGTAACAGATGATAGCACAAGCCTGCAAAAAAAATTGTGTTTTTGAGACGTGACCATACCTATCTTTAGTTAAATTTTCCGCTGAATCTGAAAATTATAAAAAAAATTCTGACGTGTGGATTCCCCCCCATACACCCTCAATTCCCCCAAAAATTAAAAAAATCCGAACTGGCCATCCAACGGACCCTACTACAATTAGTAAAATTTTCCCCCGAATCCGAAAATGATAAAAAAAGAATTCTGACGTATGAATTCCCCCCCATACACCCTCTATTCCCCCAAAAATTCAAAAAATACAAACTGACCATCCAACTCACCTATCTTTAGTAGAATTTTTCGCTGAATCCGATAATGATAAAAAAGCAATTCTGACGTATGAATTCCCTCCATACACCCTCAATTCCCCCCAAAAATTCCATAAATTCAAGCTGCCCATCCAACTCATCTATCTTTAGTAAAATTGTCCGCTGAATCCAAAAATTATAAAATAAACATTTTCTGACGTATGAATTCCCCTCCCCCATACACCCTCAATTCCTCCCAAAAATTCAAAAAATTTTGCTAAAGATGGGTGGGTTGGATGACCAGTTTCGATTTTTGTGATTTTTTGGGGAAATTGAGGATGCATGGGGGGAATCTATACGTCAGAATTCTTTTTTTATCATATTCGGATTCAACGGAAAATTTTACTAAATATAGGTGGGTTGGATGACCAGTTTGGATTATTTGAATTTTTGGGGGGAATTGAGGATGTATGGGGGGGAATTCATATGTCAAAAAATTTTTATTTTATCATTTTTGGATTCAGCGGAAAATTTTACTAATGATGGGTGGATTGGATGGCCAATTTGCATTTTTTGAATTTTTGGGGGGAATTGAGGATGTATGGGGGGGAATTCATACGTCATAATTCTAGTTTTATCATTTTCAGATTCGACGGAAAATTTTACTAAATATAGGTGGATTGGATGACCAGTTTGGATTATTTGAAGTTTTGGGGGGAATTGAGGATGTATGGGGGGAATTCATACGTCAGAAAATTTTTGTTTTATCATTTTCGGATTCAGCGGAAAGTTTACTAATGATGGGTGCGCTGGATAGCCAGTTTGAATTTTTGGGGGGAATTGAGGGTGTATGGGGGATAATCCATACGTCAGAATTTTTTTTTTATCATTTTTGGATTCAGCGAAAAATTTTACTAAAGGCAGGTGGGTTGGATGGCCAGTTTGGAATTTTTGTTTTTTGGGGGAATTGAAAGTGTATGGGGGGGAATCGACACGTCGGAAAAATTTGTTTTTATCATTTTTGGATTCGGGAAGTCTTTACTAAAGATAGGTAGGGTCTCACCTCAGAAACACAAGATTTTTTTGTAGGCCTGTGTAATCATCTATGTATCTGTTGATGATCTACACAGCTTTACCAGGCGCTTACGGTATTATCTTCACTAGTCGCCCCTGGCCTTGAAAGTTCACCAACTAACGTATTTTTTATATGTGAAAACTATTTAATTGAGAATTTTCCTAACACATTTGTGGCGTTGTGTATTTTATTAACATTGCCTACCGTCGCGTTAGGGAAAAGAAGTTTCTCTAAATTAAAATTCGTAAATATCTATTTGCTGTTTTTAATGCCACAAGATCTCTTAGTTGCACTGGCGATGATATCGATCGAATCGATCCATCATTAAAGACTTTTCCGTGGCGAACGCTCGAAAAGCAGTTTTTGTTTTATATGTATTATATAAGTATGAAAATATGTATTTAAATAATTTATTTTATAAAATTAACGTACGGCTTATAATATACGTATATATTTTTATCTAATAAGTAGTTAGGGGCGCCAATAAAGGTACTTGCCCGGTCTAAATATTCCCCTTCCGCCGGCCCTGATTCTGAACTTTAGTTTGGAAAAAGGATTAACTATGTCCTATGTAACTTAAGACGATCCAAGCATTCAACTTATACGAAGGGTATATGTTCTAACGTGAGTAAACTGACATAGTAAGAGCTTAGTTTATGGCTAATGATACGTAGTGCGTGTATTGACAAGAAACTTAATATTTCAACTGTATAGGTATAGTTAATCACGTTTTCATAATCTGCGCGCTCTAACAGCTAGACAATGTAAGGTATCAGAAGTATTTTTAGCTTCTGATATTAGCCGAGAGAGGTCCCTGGATTTTCATTTCAATTTCTATCAGAAGTCTGTTTTGAGTATCCTATTCTCGCCTACGTCATTCGAACCAATACCCCTTGAATAAAACGAACTCTGCGGTTTCCCTTAAAGTTGGTTTTTTCTAAAACTGTAGACCATAATCTACATGACTTTTTACATATTAATCGGAGAGAAGCAATAACTGATGTTTCAGATTGAATACTAGATAGTATGAGGCGAAGAAGAAGTTAGTTGAGCTGGTGAAGTCGTACGCTTAACAAGCAACCGAGACAAAAATTTTGATGCAGAAAAAGGCCCATTAGAATAATACTTTGTGTATTATTAATACACAAAACTTCTATCAGGACGATATATTAGAAGATGTTACTCACTAGTAAGATGAAATATCTCGATCAACTTAAGTCCAAAACGTTAGCTATATAATAAAATGTATACTAAACTGTGATCGTAAATATCAAATTATCAGTAAAATAATGGCATAAAAATTATGGCAGCAATTCTAAAATGCTATAACAATTAAAGGATACACGTTAAAACGAAATGTGCCATAATTTTCAAATAAAATCGGTAAATTGATATTTAATTATGGTCCTACGTGTAGTCTTCATTTATAATAAATTCACAATTCAAGTACTTATAATTTTTAGAGTGCGTACTCAAAATAAAAATAGAACCTCTATAGGACCAGATCAGTGGGGAGTAATGTGCCAAACCATATGAAGAGCAAATTTTATATTTATTACAAGAAAACGTTGTTTTTTTTCAGTTTAATAACATCTGCCAATTTATCAAAAACCTGCCAAAGCAGCTTATTACTAATCACCATTTTAGTATAATTCTTTGTCAGTAGAGGAGCTACCGTCGCTATAGACTCCAATGTACCGCAAATAAAGAATATGATATAAATCTTTAGAAATTGTGGCATAAGCTCTTCACAATGACATTCGCAGAACATGCACATGTAACTTAAATCAATGGGACTGCTCTCATATCGCCCATTGAGGCATGAGACGGCTCGTATCCAGATGTGATAAAGTATTTTAACCTTTCGGACGTGTCCCGCAGTACAGGTAATATACCGACAACAAACTGCAAAACAAGCACCTTGCTCACTCTTAAATTATGTATATATAGGTTCAATCAGCGAACGCAATAGTGCTGTGGACTAGAACTATTATGTGGGGAGACATGTCGAATCCACTGTGTAGTGGTCCGAAAACGACAAAAGGTGCCTAAACTCAAATTTCCAACTATGCCGTTATTCGAATGGAGCTTTTAATATAGTAGTATACACTTGAGTTTCTGTGCATTAATCGCTATTATTATAATACAAATCTGTGGACACTAAGAACATCTACTTTGTCATTACTCCAGCCACTCAACTCAACTACCTTAATTTCTTTTTTTTTTTTAGAAATTTCGTGTTTTGTCGATCTGTTTAATGTTGTTTAGAATGCCTACAAGAAGGCAGCTCCGCACTAAAAGAGTGCTTTGGTAGATTACGTTGTCAGTTTTCATGGGATCCAAGATGAGCATGATATGTCAAATAAAAATATCGGCAAGTCGCCTTTGAAGTAAACTTATTTCAATGCTCAAGTAAAACCGTACTAATCGAGAAGGACAGCAATTCGCTCGACCAGGACTTCCAAAAAAGACAAAAGCTATAAGGGTGTTTTAAGGCTACCTAAGGGTGGCCTTGGCTTTAGCGAATTGTACTGGAAAAGTCAAATTACACTCTAATGACCTTGGCACGACCTCGTCAAGGTAAAGTCAAGGTCAACATTATGTTGTCATCAAACACCCCTACAACTTTTGCCTGAAACATTTTCTCTATTAGCCATAACCTCGGAATGATTCGCGTGGAAAGTATGCAATGGCCTACTAGTAGAGTGCCACGGAGCGTTAAATATGCTTAAAAATCAATTCTGTGGGCGTCGCGGGGTTACAAGCTGAATTGTGCATAAAACTGAAGTTTGTACATTCGCGAATCAGAATCCGGAAGTAATAAAAAAATAAGGCGGGCAGAAGGGCAGCAAAATCGAAAAACGAGTTATTACCACGGGCGGATAGCGCAGCATATAGGCTACAAATCCACATAAAAATCAATTGATATTTTGTACAGAATGTATTTTTTATCAATTTTTGAAAGTTGGCCACAGCGTTGGGTCTTACGGGAGAATAAATTTTAAAACTCAAATATCTCGGTTCCAACACGTCGAAAATCTGACTGAAATTCTACAATTTTTATGTTTAAACGCCATTTACTCGAAAACGCAGACCTTAATGAAAAAAACTTACTCTTACAATCAGTTAACATTATCAATTTAGAAGACAACAGCGTTTAATTGAAAATTTTTACTTGAATCGTAAACATGATATGAATAAAAATACAAAATAAGCCATTTTTCACGCTCTGGCTGTTTAGCGTCTCTACTCCGGCACAGTCGCATCTGTCTCACAAATCCCCATAGCTCCATCTCGTACTGTTTCAATACGTACATGGGTGGTGGTATCGCTACTAAATGCAAGTGTAGCATTATGTAGAACACAAAGTTATTAAATTAGTTAAATAAAAATAATGTATTACTTCTACATACTAAAAGACGTATTTTTTAATAATAATAATTTATTGGATATTTAAAAATACGCCGTAGTGATTTGACATGTGAACATAAATATGTAAAAAGTAAATAAAAACAAAAGATATAAATGCAAACATAAATATAAATACTACAAAAATATAACTCTATAAAACACTAGGACATAATACCAGTATGGTCAAAGCAAATATAAATAACAAACAAACAAACAATCATACAGAATATGATTAGCTCATAAAAGACAAAATTATTCGTCCAATTCACTTTTCGCATCTAACGGTGGCAAATCCGTGGTCTTGGTCAATTTATTTTTGCAGGTTTTCTAAGCCATGCATTTACAGGACCAAATGCAACCCATTTTATTTTACTTGCAAGTGCACACCTTGCTTCCACAATCTGCAGAAAATTTTAATTTTGTTACTAAAAAAAGTGTTGCCACCTCCGCCTTACCTTTTTTGCATCCATATGAAGCTAGAACGTCCAAATTCGGAGGAAAAAACGGCAAGGAAGTCAGAATCGGATTTACATCACCCGTTTCATCAATTTTCCTTCCATTTTCGGCAACGCTAAGTAATTTTGGACAGGGTTCTAAGGAATTGAGCCACACTTTCGTCTGATAATAGGCTCTCAAACTATGAAATTGCAAAGAATCTTCAGTCGGGGGTAGTATTGCAATTAGTTTTGCAATCTCTTCCCAGCAGACCGCTTCTGACAAAACACACATTTGTTTATGTCAAATCCACCATTACGAAGCGATCTACCAGGAAGTGATGGAGGTTCAATATCATCAGCTGCCCTGTACTCTTTCAGTCTTTCCACTCTTTTTCTTAAACTTTCAATGTTTTGTTTGCCCCTATAGGCAATATATCACATTTTATGCCAAACAACATTGACAAGATTTCCAGTTTTGCCATCAGCAATCACTTTTTGTATATCCTCATCTGACTCTTTGTTTGTAATCCCTAATCTTAGTGGAATTCATAAAAGTAAAGAAAGTTTCATCAGTTGATTGCATTATAATACCTTCAGTCTTTTTACATATTATACATTGTTGTTGTTTTTGCGTTTTAAATTTTACAAGTGAGTCGTTTTCGCTCTCAGAACTAGTACTATCACTTGTAGAACTTTCCATTTCGTGCAGTCCTAACTTTTGAAAAAAAATCATCGAATGTAGAATTCCCTACATTTAACTAAAGCAAAAGTTCTCAACTAGTTAACCCTGTTAACACTGTACACTAACCACTATTTAAGTTTTTTTAAAAATGGAAAAATTAAGTTTAATAAGTATTAGGAATGTAGTACTGAATTCGTATGCACTCACCACCCACAAGGGTATATTTACGATATACTAATTAATATACTTATTAAGATGCACACACACTTAAAATTCCAGATATCAGATAATATAGACAACGTATCAGTACGAGATGGAGCTACGGGGATTTATGAGACAGATGCAACTGTGACGGACTGGAGACGCGAATCAGCCAGAGCTTGAAAAATGACTTATTTTGTATTTTAATTCATATCTTGTTTACAATTCAAGTAAAAATTTTCAATTAAACGCTGTTGTCTTCTAAATTGATGATAGTAAATGTTTGTAAGGGTAAATTTTTTTCATTACGGTCTTCGTTTTCGAGTAAATAGCGTGGAAACATAAAAATTGTAGAATTTCAGTCAGATTTTCGATGTGTTGGAACCGAGATATTCGAGTTTTAAAATTTATTCTCCCGTAAGACCCAACGCGGTGGCCAACTTTCAAAAATTGATAAAAAATACATTCTGTACAAAATACCAATTGATTTTTATGTGGACTTGTAGCCTATGTGCTGCACTATCCGCCAGTGGTAATAACTCGTTTTTCGATTTTACTGCCCTTCTGCCCGCCTTATTTTTTTATTACTTCCGGATTCTGATTCGCTAATGTACAAACTTCAGTTTCATGCACAATTCAGCTTGTAACCCCGCGACGCCCACAGAAGTAAAAATAAATTAAAGGTAGCACTCTACTATACCTTTAGTTGGTGCACAATGCCAACTTCAACCTCTCATATCTCGGCAATGCAAGGATGCTCAATTTGAAACTTTCAGAGGATCTGTGTCTCATGACAGACTATCATCTGTTACCAAATTCGATTCCATATTTGCGGACCTCGAAACGGGCTATATTTGACCAATTTTTGTTTATGCCAGACGATTTCAAATATTGTGTTATTAAAATTCTATGGGCCATTATTTCAACATACTCGGCAAATATGTTTTCGGTAAAGAGACGAATGAGAAATCTGGATGTGGAAGTAGTGATTCTTTAGGCAGCTACACGCTTTCATTTTCTACAATTAATAAATTAACATATTATTACTATTCTTATTTTATAATGATATATAATTAAGAATATATCAAATTCCATGTATGAGTTGGCTTTTTTATAATTATAAGGTAAAAAAAGTGTATACAGTATACATATGACTAATGGAAGTATATAATAATAGATTTTGATTTATTGAATTCATTGTTACATATTATATGTTTAAAAATGCCTCGGGTTGCTGTTCTAAATAGTAATAACAAATAATTGTAGCTTGAACCAATCCAAAGCTAGAGAGGGACAGATAGAGAAAGGAATGGCAGATTCTCACGGATACCATTTTTTGTTACCGGAAAGTCTTTGCGGTGTTGGTTTTCAAGGTGTAATGGAGGTGGAAGCTACTTTTGAGTCATGTCTTGATTATTTTAAGCACGTCACCGTTCGATGAAAACCATATGCATATGCATTGTATTAAATTGTTTAATTATTATATAATCCATTAGTAAACAACTGTCGGTGGAAATCGTTATAAGTACACATGGCTATTTATGGTACTGTTACTAAGAATGTTATACGTATTGTTTTGTTACCAACGCACTGTTTAACAGTACATACGTGGAATACTCCTGTGTGTGAAACCGAACAGTGTGAAGTATGAAATATAATAGACACACAACATAGTTATACAGGGTGTTGCATCATGAGAGGGACATAGCTTAATAGGAGGTAGAGAACATCAGTGGTAACCGGAACCTCCCATAGAAATGTCTCATTGGGCCTTCATTACGAAATTACAGGGTGTTAAATAATTTTTGGCCAAACCTGTTTTTTGTCATAACTTTGACAGGAAATGAAATAACGGATTCATATTTGGTACGGCTAATGTACAAACGAGCCCCAAGAGGTAGTACATGTATAAAAAAAAATATATCCAGGTCCGGACTCACTATAATTTATGTTTCTTCTTTGCATCAATAAAACATCACCCTGTATATATTTTTTTGAAATTTCGATACGATATTCGAAAAGAGCAAGAAAAAACAAACAAAATGGCCTATTTCATTTTTTTGTTACACCTTCGTGGTTATTTAAATACGTTGTTAAATGTGCAAGAAAATGGATTACAGAACCCTATTAAATGAGAGGCACGTGAAATAAATAGTTTTATAACTAAAATTTGCAAAAATTCTATTGAGTCTAGGTGGTCTGGGTGAATCCTAATTCCGGCACGTTTTAAAGGTCCATTTTGGTAAAAAACTGTGGTCCTAATAAGTAATCGGGTATGAAATAACAAAATTTTTAATCAATCACAGTAGGCTTGTTCAAAGTGACAGATAATAAAAAGAAATCTCCTAAACAGTTGAATAATTGTTTGTTAGTAATTTAATGTGTCAATAATCCGCATTTAGTTAGTGAAAACTTGTGAAAATATTTTAACTATGCCAGTAAAATTTACAAACGGGGAATATGCTGACATAATATTCATCTATGGTTTCTGTAATGGAAATGGTAGGTCAGCGGAAAGAGAATATCGGCTGCGTTTTCCTGGTCGTCGATGCCCTAATCATAAAACCTTTAGTACGGTGTTCCAGTATGCAAGACAACACGGAAAGTTTCCTACTTCTGCAGTTCCGGAGCGTGTTTTACAACAAGGTGTGCAGGAACAAAACAATATTATAAACGTAGTTCAAGAAAACCCAAATATGAGCACTAGACGAATCAGTTTGGCAACTGGTATTCCTCATTGGCGAGTATGGAGAACCCTAAAAAGAGAACGTTACCATCCATATCATATCCAGCAGGTACAGCGTCTTCAACAAGGCGACGATATCCCCCGCCTGGCATTTTGTCGTTGGTTGTCTAATCATCGCCCAGTCATTTACAGAACCTTATTTACGGATGAGGCACAATTTACAAGGGATGGAGTAAACAATTCACGAAATAATCATAAATGGGCACAGGAAAACCCACATGCGGTACGCCAACGCCGTTCGCAACACAGGTTTTCTGTAAATGTTTGGGTCGGACTTGTGAATAGACATTTGATAGGGCCACATTTTTTTGAAGAAAGATTGAATGGTGAAATTTACTTTGATTTTCTTCAAAACATTTTACCGAATATGTTAGAAAATATCGGTATAAGAGGCATGTTGTTTCAGCATGATGGGGCCCCACCACATTTTAACCTTCAAGTAAGAGAACACTTAAACAATGTGTATCCTAATAGATGGATTGGACGCGGGGTTCCACATGAATGGCCACCAAGATCTCCTGATTGTAACCCTTGTGATTACTTTTTATGGGGCCACTTAAAAAACGAGGTTTATAGCATTGAAATTGAAAGTAGACAACATTTAATCCAGCGCATCGTTACAACCTGCGACGAAATACGGAATAATCCAGAAATGATACGTCGAGCAATTGGTGACCTTTCTAAACGCGCAAGAAAATGCACAGAATTTGGGGGAGGACATTTTGAAAATTTACTTTAGTGTCAATTACGTTTTATTTTTAAACACATTTAGTTATTGTTTTGTTATTTATTGTTAATTGAATGGAAAATATTTTATTTATTTAGATTTTAGTTTGTTCTCTTCCAATTTTTATTAAGTATAAAATGTTGATGATTTTCTTGATCAAAGTAACTGGTTGCTTAGGCCTAAATGGTTTAAATTATCTGTCACTTTTATATTCTTTGAACAAGCCTACTGTGATTGATTAAAAATTTTGTTATTTCATACCCGATTACTTATTAGGACCACAGTTTTTTACCAAAATGGACCTTTAAAACGTGCCGGAATTAGGATTCACCCAGACCACCTCGGCTCAATAGAATTTTTGCAAATTTTAGTTATAAAACTATTTATTTCACGTGCCTCTCATTTAATAGGGTTCTGTAATCCATTTTCTTGCACATTTAACAACGTATTTAAATAACAACGAAGGTGTAATAAAAAAATGAAATAGGCCATTTTGTTTGTTTTTTCTTGCTCTTTTCGAATATCGTATCGAAATTTCAAAAAAATATATACAGGGTGATGTTTTATTGATGCAAAGAAGAAACATAAATTATAGTGAGTCCGGACCTGGATATATTTTTTTTATACATGTACCTCTTGGGGCTCGTTTGTACATTAGCCGTACCAAATATGAATCCGTTATTTCATTTCCTGTCAAAGTTATGACAAAAAACAGGTTTGGCCAAAAATTATTTAACACCCTGTAATTTCGTAGTGAAGGCCCAATGAGACATTTCTATGGGAGGTTCCGGTTACCACTGATGTTCTCTACCTCCTATTAAGCTATGTCCCTCTCATGATGCAACACCCTGTATTACATTGTAATCATTGTATTCATATCCGTAAAATTCGGACTGAATTCAAGATTTTTATGATTCATATAACTAACTGATTAATGCAGAAACTGAGGACAGTATTATGTTCCTTGTTTGGTTTTAATCTCGGAAATAAATAAGTTAGAATAAAAATGTGTGTTCTTTGAGAACTGAACAAGAATTGTGTTAGAGAACATTAATCAGAGAAAAAATTAAGATTAATAATGCAGAGAACAGAACCAAGAACGAAATGCATCGAGAAAGAAAAGGCAAAACCTTTGAATTTTCAAAGAGTTTTAACTTCCAGTCACGGTAATTATACAGGGAAGGCATTAAATCAATTTTTTCATATGACATCTTTTGTTTGGAAGCCACTGTAATTCAGAGGGAAGGCATTAAGTCAATTTTTTCACATGGCATTTTTTGTTCGGAAGCCCTTGAATTACATATTCCCCAAGTTTGAAGGAAATTCAACCAGAATGATTTTACCGATGCTAATGGTGCCTTCCAATGTGGTTGAATTATTTCTTAGGATGACCACCCTGTATATTTTTTATTGAAACTATAATAGGTGTCTTCGTTGCCAATTGTGTTAATTATATGCCAAATATTATTGCCACATGTCACATTTTTAGTTGCACATCCATGCGGAGTAGTGGTTGAAAAATTATCATTTTTTTTAAATATGTTTAGAATGCCATGAATGGTGTAAATTTTAAATTTGAGCAAAAACAAATTTTTAAACATGACCTCTCGCATGACCTAGTCTATAGTAGGTAATGGTTAAAAAAATCAAAAAAATTGTACCTACAGTTTTGTGAAGAGTGGCAACTCGAAGATAGAGATTCCTGCGCCAACCTCGTCGTAGATTCAACACCATTGATATGAATATTCTCAGTCGTAACAGAATCTTACGTTGGGTCAATGTTCTTCGTTTAGGAGGTTCAATAATGAAGGTAAAACCACCAGATGCCCAATGAACAGTACATACTCCAGGAAACGTTGAAAGAGTCAGAGAAGTGACGTTAAGAAGTCCAAACCGCTCTTCTCGGAGATACTCTGCTAAACTGCAAAATCAGCAATCGCCAGTAAGGCGTATTTTATAAGGAGACTTCATCCAGACGTTAGTGGTTGTGCAGAAACTTTGCACATTGTGGTTTCAGCAAGATGGGGCAGCTCCTCATGCAGCCAGAGCGTCAATGATTGTTCTTCAACCTCTGTTCCCCAACTGGGTCATTTGCAACTTTGCTGACGTTGCATGCCTCCCTCGGTCCCCTGACTTGTCTATGTGTGATTATTTCTATGGGGTATCTCAAGTCACGCATCTACGAGAACAATCCCCACACACTGGATGAGTTGAAGGGCGCTATTCGTGAGAAAATCGCCCAAATCAACAGGTAACTGCTGAATGAAGTGGAAGCCAAGTTCCATGAACGTCTTCAAACTTGTGCAACGAAAATGGGCATCATTGTTCCGATATAATATTTCATACATGAATATCATATTCTTGCCCATATTTCTCTGTGAATTCAAGGAAAAATTAGCTATGTAGTGATTATTTCAAAATCGTTTGGTTCTCGTGCCCCACCCTTTAGAAACAAGCATTAAATAATTCGAAAATTTAACTACAAGAAACATTGTTAAAATTATCAAATAAACATTTTTATTTATTTAATGTTTGTTTCTTTCCCTGATTTCTGAATAACATGTGACAAATGTAGTGTATTTATAATTGCATTAATTAAAGTGGTTACTGCATACCACTATTATTTATTGTAATTATTGTGATGACGTAAATTAAAATAACACATTGAATAAAAAACAATTAGAGTAAATATTATACTCTTCGCTGATGTATGAACCTTTTCATGATTGTTGCAAATTCTACAGGATACTCTTCGCAGTTTTGTTTAAATATATGTTTGTTTTAGACATTTTAATTTTATGATTTCTACTTAGATGCTGAAACACTCGTCAGTATAAAATAGAAGGTAGTAAGGAAAGTAAAAAAGATGTACATCCAGCCTATTGGGGTTCCGAACCTGCGACAATTGAGTTTCGAGACGGTAGTATCCATTAGACCATCATTAAAAATTTTAAAATACATTAATAACCATAATATAATATGTAGTTAATGAATATTATTATGAAATGTATATTAGTAAAATATAGATAAATAATGATAGGAAGTAACACTTCACATGATTTCTATTTAATTAAACAAACAAATTAAGAAAACGATTTTTGAAATTTTAAATGATTAGTAACGCTTTTATTTAGCAATCGATTTTGTTCAAAAACCGTATAGTTCTTCCTTTGGATGACATTGACTTACTGTCGTAATTTCAATAAACTTGGACTTTTATTTCGTAAGTTCTCGTGCTTGCGAGAAACGTGAGGGTCGAACAGACGGACATGTTGAAAGTTGTTCACATTTTTCTCCTAGAGCGATTTTTACGGTTCTATAAATGTGCGGATCAAATTACAGTGTCACATTCGCGAAAAGTATAATAATTGTGTCTTCATGCCATCACTTGGTTAAAGCTCCAGCTTGTTATATCCATATCGTATCGAGCATATTTTCTCTTATTAGTTATAATATCATGATAACACATCACTACCAAATAATGTATACTTATAAACATTTTTATTTCATCCGACATCAACAGAATCGACAATATTGTTGGTAAAATCGCTGCCCAAGGAATGACTACTTCCACATCCAGATTTCCCAATCAAGTCTCCTCAACATCTTGACTATATTTATTTTGCACTCTAGTATGTGGAAAGAATAATTGCTCATAAAACTTTGTATTTGAGGCAGGTGTCATAGAAAAAAATTTCTAGCACATACGCCAAAAATAAAGTTTCTGGACTCTCATCAGCTCATTTTTCTTATTTTCCCCTCTTTACCACCACCCCCTCACCCCTTCAACGGAACTTTTTCAATCAGGTGTCATTACAATACGTAAGCGAACCAAATTTCAAGTGAATATCTCAATTATATTTTATTAACCCCTTTAATAATGGAGTGGGGTTGGTGGAAGAGTTGGAAAATGTTATAAAAAATATGAGGCCTTGGCTTCTTGTATATACACTAAATTCCAAGTTTCTGTACTCTCATCAACTTCAACTTGCCTCAATTATTTTTCCTTATTTACCCTATGTAACCCCCAACTCTACATTGGGATTAGCTCAAAATGTAATCTAGTTCCAGATCTCGTCTTGATACATATGTGTACCAAATTTCAAGACTTTATCTTAAATCGTTCCTGAGAAAATGTGCGCACAAAAAAAGTTACAGACCGACAGACATTTTTTTTTTTCGCCCAAATTTAAAATCTCGACGTTTTATGATATTCTAAACAAATTTCAACAAAAAAAAATTAAATTTCTATTACGATTACTACTCCACTACGTGAATGTGGAAGTAAAAGTAAAAACGCCAAAGACTCTAGGTTGGAACCCTGAGTTACACCCGTATTGGTGCTATGTAATATTGACCTAAACCTTCTACTTATTTCTACGTCTTGCAGGATGTCGTAACAAAGCAATAAACAATGTAATAAAGTTAACACGTAATAAAAATTATTATTTATTACTTCGTGATATACTTATTGAAGTTTTTATAAAGCCATTATATAATTGCAATACATCAAGTGGCTACATCAAAAGTGTGTAATTACTTATTTGCAATCTGTACTGAAATGTTTAGCTTTTTAGCTGTTACTAATTATGTCAAAATCACATATTTTTTTCACATTTTTCAGATGATCTGAATAAGACATTTTTCAGGGAAACAATATTTTACTTATTCGAAACGGTTACGTTTCAACCCAACTGAACGTGGCAAAGGAATATTTATTATACCAAAATATTTACCTACTACTATTAGTAATTATTTAGGTATTTTTCAGTTTTATTGAAATCAATGGAACGTACTGTATTTTATATACTAATAACGCACTTGTTATCAAACAATATAACATATAAATAAAACTAACCGTTTCCGAATGTGATAATTTAATTATTTAAGTTTCTGATGTTATTACAGAATTGTAAGTATTGTCGACAGGGTTTGGCATGAAGGTCCCCTCGCGAAGATGTTGTCGATTGGTTACCCTGTCGGCATAGTCAAGCTTGTGAGATCCTACCTTCATCGGAGGCAACTCCGTGTGAAGATTGCCGACAAGCTGTCAAACTACAGGTCCATGGAAGCAGGTGTACCGCAGGGATCGGTACTCTCTACCCACCTGTTCACCATCTACACCTCCGACATGCCAAGAACCGCTCTACGCAGACGACACGGCCATAATCACAAGACCATGGAGTGCAAGACTTGCCACCCGCACCCTCCAGGAAGCAGCATCCCTTCTGGAAGAGTGGTGCAACAAGTGGAAAGTCAAAATCAACGCGGAGAAGAGCAAAGCCATCCTCTTCAAGAGAGTCAAGAAGCAAACTCCCACAGGACACGTCTCCTTGAACGCCGAGAACATTCAATGGCACGATACCGTCAAGTACCTTGACGTTATCATGGATCGAAGCCTGACGTGGAGACAGAACACGGAAGCGATAATAGAGAAAGCGAGGAGGAGGAGGACTCTACTTTACCCTATGATAGGTAGACAGAGCCAACTCAACCTGAGGAACAAGCTCACGCTTATCAGGGCCCTCATTCCACCTATTCTGACCTACGCCTCCGTTGCCTGGGGATACCAAGCAGCCACCCATCTGAAGGGGATACACGCCGTGGAAAACGTCGCACTTCGGTGCGACGTGCATGCACCATGGTTTGTCAGAATCGCCGACATCTTCAAAGACCTGGAATACACCCCAGTAACTAAAGTAATCCGGGACAGAATGAAGAACCTATACGACCGTGCAGCAGAGCATGGGAATCCGTTGGTCAGACAGGCGACTGACTATGACCCCAACGACGCTCCGAGGCACAAGAGACTTTATCTGTTTCAGCTCGATCTGCAAGCCACACCGCAAGGAGACAATGACCAAAAATATCCAATACCCGATCCCGGGGGTACCAAACAAACAACCAGCTCGGCACCCTTACCCTAGCCCGTGCCGGCCTCTGACGCTAAGAAAGCGTCTCTGGCCGAACACAATCCTGAACTATACAGTTCACACTTACTTCCGACGAAATCGGAGCACATGATGCCAATTGGCACCCTGGGCTTCCGAGTAGTCAACACCCCCCAAATCCCTTTCAAACTCCGAGAGGGCTCGGTAACAGCCGTTCCCTCTCACGACAGACGAAAGACGCTCCCGGGAGCCTATACATGCCAGCGAAGAAAGAAGATCAAGACAGAAGAGCGCCAGAAGAAACGACCCAGCTGGCAGGATCCAACAGCCAGGACCAGGGGAGGTTTGCCTAACGTCGCCAATATCGTCGGCATTTGAGGGGGGATGGGCGAAAAAGCAGGCCCGCCCCTTACGAGGCAGGTCCAGGTCTGCAGCGATGATTGGGACAAAGAGCTCAAGCTCGACCCCTAGTCATCCGAGACCGTCATATTTAGTAAAAAATATTGGCGCGCAAGTGTTGTATGGGTATGGAGTACATTGCAAAAATTAGTGTTTTTTTCACTCGTCGTAATTGTTCAGTTACGCTCGCTGGACAACATTTACGCCTCGTGAAAAAACACCTGGTTTTCACCGTGATCAGCTTACTCAATCAATATCAATATTGACGTGGGATGTACAGTAAGTGCCGATTTTTTTATTCTAAAACCTAAATTTTTAATTGTTTGATGGTTTTAACCGGGCTCTCTTTCATTTGTTTATAAATCGGAAACGGTCAACTTTTTTGCTTAAAGTGACCATGAAAGTCTAAAAAAAAATTCGGGTCAAAAGAGCGATTTTTTTTTAATGTGCATAAACTAATTATTTTTTTTTAAACAAATTACAAAATCGCTTTTTTCCCCGAATGATTTTTTTAGGTTTTCTTGACATTTTTAACAAAAAAGAGTTCGCCGTTTCCGACTTATAAACAATTGAAAGAGCGTGCGCTGAAAACGTCTATATAGCAATTAAATTGTTTAAGTTTTAGAATGAGAAAATCTGCATTTACTCTTCAGGATTTTGTTAATTGATGTTCATAGATTGTACAAGAATTTTGGTGAACCTAAAAAAATAATTTTTTAATATTATATTTCAACCTTGAAAATGGCTGCTTTTGAGTTTTTTCAAACTTTAAATTGTTTATAAGTCGGAAACGGTCAACTTTACGAAAACATGGCAAGATACCTTTTTTGTTTATAGTGACCAAAATAAACCTAAAAAAATTCATTGGGGTGTAAAAAAACGATTTTTGCAATTTGTTTAAAAAAACTAGTTTAAACAAATTGGGACTATATTTTCGTCTGGCACACTCTTGATCCTTGTTCATGGGCCCGGACGTAAATATGCAAAAATATCGTATGGGACATTTTTTTCATGCGAAGGTGAGGTGGTTTGGGCATGTCTAACTAAGTTTGTCGTTCAATTGAAACTGCGCGACACGAAGTCGTGGATATCTGACAGGCGTCGGGCACGAGGGCAAAAATTTTGATGTAGGCTAAATGATTAATAAAATTGTTTGGATTGATTGATGGGATATTTGACGGTGAATGAGTGAGTGAGTGTATATTGACTTTTATGCATGCATTAAAATTTTGAATCGTATTTTTCTGATAAAAAAAAAATGAATTTGTTTTGTTAATTTCTTTATTGATACTTTGAAATAAGTTGCAGTGCCTGCACAGAGGTAAGGGGAGAGCTCAAATTAACCTTGGACCTGCATGAATTAAGTTCCATTAATTCCGTTTTCATAGATAAATTTGAAACAACTTTTTTCCTACACTTATTCGGTTTCGTAATATAATTTTTGCGGTGAATAAATTTAAATAAAAATAGATTTCTCAGTGCACTTTTCTAAATTTAAATTAGCATTTGGCGTTTAACAGTTAAAAGTTTGACGAATTGTAAAATCATAGATAATTTGGTATACATATATATGTAGAAAAAATGTGGTATCCACAAAATTTTAAGTGTAAACTTGTCGAGAGCAAATTGTTATGCCCCGTTGAACAAACAAATAATCGATTTGTCTTTTATTTATTTACCTATTGCGGTTTTTCTGTACATTTGCGGACCAAAAAAACTGCATGAATGAATGAGTGAGAAAAAATTATTTGTGAACGTAAAGTACAAGAAATGGCAGCCTTCGGTTTATTAAATTTTATGTCGTAGCCCAAATTATATAATTATTATAGAAAGTTATGTCTTTGGAAAAATATTACAACATTAAGTTATTGCTGCGCAAAATAATAAGGATAATGTGCAACACTGCCTTTTTTGTAAGGTGTGTAAAATTTAAATGAAATTAATTAACTGGCAGTCATTTTCTCTTGTGTATTTATCATAATTTTTGTTATAATTATATTTGTAGATACTTGTGTTTTTTATTGATTAATTGGTTTTTGTATTGAAATATTTTATACAAGCACAAATTGTTTTGAATGCATTTCATGAGATTGTTGAATGCTGCTCTTATAATTCTATCGTCACAAGACTCACAGATGCATGTGTAGAACAAAAGATAATTAAACTGACAAAGAATTACACAAACATGTTAGTAGTCTTATGGTAGGAATTTTAATTTTTTGTCTATAGTGATAGTAGTACATTAATAACAAAAAAATGCTGATAGTAGAGCTGATGAAAATGTTTGTGGTTAAATTGGCAGGTATGTTATAGTTTACAACTTACTGATCAAAAGCTCTTATAGCCACCAACCCGAAAATTGGTAGTTTCATCTACAGCCCTTTAAAGCGATTGTATTTCACTGTTATAAGATGCGAGAAGAAATACTCGTCCTATTTTCTACAAACAGTAGTATTATTTTATTCCTGAACATTTGTGCCCCCGAGTTGTGCCCCGTTAAAAAAATGCTTCACCACTTACCATTTTTGACGAGATTTTTGAGATATTGGGGCTAAGATGTTTTATCCGAATGCGTTACAATGCTATTATTATATCTCAAATAAGAATTATTCATTGTAGAAAATGGTGGTGTTGTAATATTTTAAATTATATATTTTTTACGATCTGTAGATCCTGATGAAATCGTATGAGTACGTTAATATATTCACAAAATTCAAATGCAGGCGCATTCATCAAATGAAGGATTTTACAATACTATATATAGTTATTTATAGTATATATTATATCAATGTGTGAGATATATTTAACTTCTTTCATTTTCTCACCTCTTTTTTTTTTCTTTTATACAGTAGATCAGTTTTGTATTACGGACACACCTGATACGTGGTTTAATGGTTTAAAAGGTGGGAGGAGAAGGGAATGGGGGTTAAATATTTTTCGCAAATCGATACAATACAATAAACGATCATTACATTATAAAATCTTTAATTGAGGAATGCCTGAGGTTGAATTTTATCACAATAGATTTTTGTCACACATACGACTTCATCACGATTTACAAATCGTAAAAAAATTTCGCTCAAAAGAGGTAATACCATCATGTTCTACAGTCTGAAAATATTCTTATAGTTACTGTAGTCGCAATATAGGATGACCGAAAGACGAGTTCTAGTCGTAAAGTTGCCTTCATATTTCCTAGTCACATAAAAAATTCCCTTCAAAAGAGTTCGCGCGGCGGTATCATTGAATAGGTAAAGATGCCGCCTGCCCGCTTTGTACCTACCGCATTTTTTACATGCCTTTAAATTATTATGAAGACGACTATCCCCCTCCTAAGCGTACAGAGATACTAATTGTAGCAAGCATGGGCGGTTACATAGTAACCAAATGCATGCGCATATAGGTTTTGCATATCTGTTTTGGTCAGTAGCGCACGTAGAGTCTTAGAAGGAATAAGTGTAGCGTACAGCGTTGCCAGGTTTATAATTGTCAAATACTCCTACCAACTTGACATAATACCCGCTTTTACCCGCATCTCATAATGAAACTCCCCGTAATTTTATACTTGATATTAGAGAGTTATTGTAAAACGAAAAGGGGCTGACTTTATTAAAAGAAACTTTAAATAAAGTATCCTGTATTCCAATTTATCATCGATTTTTAAAGTGAGTTATTGCAACGGTGTCCTCCTCATACATTATGTTGATACTTTATTTTGACAATTTTCCCTAACCTAAAAAATCCAAATTGGGCATTGCCGGTATTATTATCATTTGTTCCGAGTTTAAAATGAATATGGAAGAACAATTAGAAGTCGCTATCCTAGCTGGTGTTAATGATGAAGAAATTGAAATGTTACTTCTACATAACATAATTGATATTTATATCGGTAATGAACAAATTAACGCTGTAGACCCCGTGAACTTCGATTTAAATAATATGAATATGACTGACAATGAAATAGAAGTTAATTTTCGTTTTCAAAGATGGGATATATAATACGATTGCGAAAGTACGTCTTCCTCATATTTGAATCTCACACGTTTTTTATCTTTTTCTTGTACCATTATCGCCAACAAAAGTAACAATTTCCTTAGGGAATTTTCGTCTGATGCAAGTTTCGACAAAAAGTTCCTAAATGTGTCAAAATTAAGGTGCTTTTAATAAAGGAAAGCCTTGCCCGTATTTAAGTCAAATACGGGATGCCTGTATTTTATTAAAAGAAAATGCTTAACGATATTTTCAATGCGCATGCGTACATGTCAAATTAAAGGAAACTTTTATTAAAGGATCTGTAAACCGAAGTTGCAATATCTCTCTATTTATGACTTAAAAGGGTTAAGTTACTGAGAAGTAAAAACATTAATTTGGTCCCTTCCTTGCAAATTTTGGAGAGCGTGGGGAGATTTCTCTGATCCACATATTTTTACCCTCGGATCGAAATTTTTAAAGGCCGGGGCGACGACGCTTTCTCTACGCATTTGTTTCCCTCCCTCAAAATTTTGAAGAGCGGGGGGGGGGGGGGGATTTTCAACAATTATTCACTATTGCACAAACCATATCCAGTTGGCCGCGATGCGATGCTCCACTTAACATTATCCATTTTTTATCCAATTTTTGACAGGATGAGAAAAATATCCTCCGCCTTCATAGATTATCCACAAATCGAAAAATCGAATAATTATCTGCCAAATCGGCAACACTAGATTGTCATATTGGCAACGTCATCAAAATAAATTTGGAAATTTGGCGTAGGCATTTCCAAAATCCCCGATTTTACCCTCTCAGTCATTTTACCCGCCAGATGGTCTAAAATACCCGGGTGAAATACCCGACATTGGCAACGCTGGTAGCGTAGCAGTTTCTTCCTATATTGCAACTACAGTAAGTACCTCGACGTATTTAGCTTTAATTTACCAAAAATATAAATAAATTTCAACAAAAATGTTAAACGTTTGAACTGTTCATATTTAACAGTTTGGTAATGACGCGCACCATCATCTAAAACTATAGATTCTGCACTGCTATAATCTCCATCTCGACCAATTGAGTTTCGACAACTTAAAGTAGCCAATGTGTGCAAAAGCATAAAGAATTTCTTGCAACCTGCAACTGTTATTCCCCGCAGGAAAAAGGAAGTATAGTTTCTAAGTTCCCCCATTAGTAATTACAAACCTATAACTGTAATTTTATCACCTGTCATCCCTTTGTGCTGTTACCATCGTCTAGAATTCACGCATGGGGTCGTGTACACTTCACTTGTGGTTATTGACCTTAAAAGTTTCGTCTGAATTAAAAATACAAAATTATACATAGTGTCTTTTTCACCATTAATTTTAACATGTTTAATGTTTTTTATTCCTAATGTGGTGTTTTTATTATAGTGAAAGTGTCTGGTCTGTATTTCTGAATAAATCTTGACGCGAGTCAAGGAAATATTTAAATACTTACCGCCTAATAAATGAGCTCAACATAATGCATCTGCTGTACCGGAAATATTTAAAAGTATCGTTTATTTTTCATAGGTCGCAATCCGGTAGATTTTATTGCATTACTTTTACGTGCTTAGTGGTCGAAAAATAATATCCAGCTAACCTTTAAAATCAAATTCAAATTTTTTGTTTCTCTTTTAAGTGTGAATGAAAAATCAGACACGTTAGTTTAATATATGCTAAACAAAAAACATTAAATAGATTAAGGAACATAACAAGACACGCACAGTGTATTATAATACAGTATTTTTTACTAGTTTATATTCACATTTACTATCGCCTAAATCGTCTTTTTTTCCCTTCCGTCTTTCCCACTATCTCATCACCTCCTCTCCTCTCCCCCCCCACTCGTCTCTCCTCTTCCCACCCCGCCTCCTCACGCAACTTTCGTATTGCTTCCCATCACCTTCCAAACATCTTTCCACCGTCTTCTACACTTTCTCCCATTTCCCCACCGCATTTCTCCCTTTCCCTCACTTTTTTCCACCTTTTCGCTACCTTCAAACTGCCTTTCCCCGTTGTCTTCTTTCATTTTCCCCACATTTCCACCATTTATTCCACTTTCCACATTCCTGTTTTCTTCTCCTACCTTCCCACCACCTCCTATATAATGTAACATATTTTCTACGCTGGAGAGATATCTTCAAATGTATAAAATTTTATAAAAAAAAAAATAAAAAAAGATTGAGCCGTTTTATGGTAAAACAAACATTCAGAGAGACAGAAATAGACAAACACAAATTCTAAAAGTCCATTTTCTGATGTCATTAAACAAACCCAAATTTAATTATAATTCCTGAGAAGCAGCAAAATTACGCACAACAAATATTTTTGTATCTATGGATACATTGTACCTATGTACTTCGTCAGTAGGTTTAACTTTTCGTTCTAACCATTAAACTCTTCACCGATTTACTTCACTTTTTGTATAATTGTTGCACATTCTGTAGGATACTCTTCACAGTTTTTTTGCAAATAATATTTTAGACATTTTTAGTTTAATTACAAAACATTAAAAAAGTATTTTTTTTTAAGTGAATTATTTATTATTTGTTTGCTTATAGTAATGAAACATATTCTTTATAGGATTTTGCAAACAGCGGAAAGAAAAACTATCTATGAGAACTAAAGGAAAAACTGTATGTAAAAATATTAATGAAGTCTTTGCATTCTTTCGATAACCTAACTTCTGGTTATGCTAACAAGTAAAAATTCTTATTTTCTCATTTTAACACTACCATCCAACATAGTCCCCTACGGCTAGGCAGGTTAAACTAGTATCTACATGATCCCCTACGATATGTAACTTCAGTTAAAAATGAGAACAAAGGCCTGAAATTAATTTATTTACCTACCTTGCCTTTAAAAATTTCTTTATTCTAATGAATTACATTTTCATAAAATCTCATTCAGTTTCTTGGAAATGCTTAGCCTTTGAAACGTTTTTCGTCCTTATTGTGGACTCATCAGAAAAGCCCAAAGCCACTCATAACGATGTTCCATGCAAAACCAAGACAATATCCATGAATAAGTATGAAGCAAACAAATAATAAATAATTCACTTTTAAACATGCATAGAGCATATAGGCTCCAATACTAGTTAGCTAAATCGATAGGTGAAGATCTGTTGTTTTTTATCAGTCAATGTCAAATATAAATATTTCATACTTATTCATGGATATTGTCTTGGTTTTGCATGGAACATCGTTATGAGTGACTTTGGGCTTTTCTGATGAGTCCGCAATAAGAACGAAAAACGTTTCAAAGGCTAAGCATTTCCGAGAAACTGAATGAGATTTTATGAAAATGTAACTCATTAAAATGAAAAAAAAATTAAAGACAAGGTAGGTAAATAAATTAATTTCAGGCCTTTGTTCTCATTTTTAACTGAATTTACATATCGTAGAGGATTATGTAGATACTAGTTTAACCTGCTTAGCCGTAGGGGACTATGTTGGATGCTAGTGTTAAAATGAGAATGGCAAATAAGAAATTTTACTTGTTAGCATAACCAGAAGTCAGGTTATCGAAAGAATGCAAAGATTTCATTAATATTTTTACATATAGTTTTTCCTTTAGTTCTCATAGATAGTTTTTCTTTCCGCTGTTTGCAAAATCCTATAAAGAATATGTTTAAAAAAATAGTAACCTTTTTATTTATTGATCGATTTTGTTAAAAAATAATAGGGTTCTTCCTCTGTCCGACACTAACTTACTTTCCAAATTTTAATATAATCGGATTTTTCGTTCTTATGTTATCATGCTTACAAGAAACGTGACGGACGGACAGACAGACGGACGGACGGACATTTTGAAAGTTGTTGAGAATTCGATCACCAACACACTGATATGAGCATTTTCTCTACGAGCAATATGATCTGTTTTAGAAATGTGCCGATCGAATGCAATATACTCTTCGTTTTGTATTTGCGAAGAGTATAAGAATGATTTCTCGTATTTTCATTAATACAAACATTTAAAAGCGCGCCAATATTTTTAACAGTACTAATACAGCGCGGAGATCACCAGATTATAGCATTAAGGTTAAGAAAGGAAAACATTGGCTGATTCACCGTGACCACCTGTGAATCTATTGTGGGGCCCCTATTCTAGTTTTACTAAAGCTCCTTATCCAGCTTTATCCCTCATATCAGACTCTACAGCCGTAATATGGCGTCTTGTTGTAGCTGTAGATCCATCGTTACCCTAATAGCCTTTCTGTTCTGACTTAGTAAGTTTTCCGTAAAGGTCGATCATTCTTTGATGAGCTCTGACCCATCTTTTTGCCACGGGAAACTCATCACTCGAGAGATCTGCTTTGTACCCGTTTCTTAATGGATGCAGAGAAGGTTTTTCATTGTTTTAATTTCCTTTGTATTTATTGTGTTCTGCTACCCATGCCATGGCCACTTTATTCTGCCTAGGTCCATACGGACATTTACACAGTTCCATACTAGTGTCGTATCGACCTGTAAGGAACCTGCCTTTAGCCCTGCTAAATTGCAATCGACTAGTTGATAGTTCCTTGCTTTATTATTTCCTTCACACGTCACTGTATTGCGGCCACTTCGACCTAAAATACTCTATTTTCTTAGACATGCCGGAATTTTTGTTTTGACTTTATCTCATAAATCCCAGCTTCGACTCGCTGTTCTCTCTTATTGGAGCCGTTTGTATAACAGATAGCTTGTGCTTATATTGGGGAACAGTATCTGCAGGCTTCCCTGTCTGATATTTTAATTTTTACGATTACATGTCCGAATAGAGAAGAAAATATCTTATTTTATAGCTTGGTATCATGGGAGTATGGTGTATCTAGAGCGGAGTTCGCACGCGTATTACACACTATGGTTACAACGCCGTAGTATTGATTTAAGAGAGGGCGTTGTGGTCGCAGTCGATTGGGTGAAGTTTAAAATACCCAATACTCAACTAGGTTGAATTTGTAAAAAGCTGATTGAGGTGGAAACCTTATTGTGGCCACGACTGTACCTCAATAAATGGAATTAATGGACTCATGATCAATAAATGCGCAAATTTGTTTTTTATTTGTACAAGTTTATGACAGCTTAATAACAAATATATGCATAATAACTGTAATAAATGTAATAAACAATTACATAAACAGTAGGACGCAAACGTTAAATTCAATGAACAAGATTAATTATAAAAACACGTGATTTTCTTAAACAAACATAGATATTGGTAATAATTAATCCGTTGATTTGCGTGACAATAATAAAGCCCCTAGGCCTGCACGTTGCGGACATTGTGAGTAAGATGGCAATAACTGTAACCGAATTCTGTGGAAAAAAAAATTGGAAACTCTTAGCCAAATGACCCTACATTTAGCAATATAACAATTTAAAATACCTACAAAATAGAAACATTCTTAAAACATCTCTGAGTTCGCCCATCGTAACTCGCGAAGTAAAACTTTTGTCGTCCGAACCCTGGTTATAACATACCTGTAGCCTCAGAAAAAAAATCAGTTCAATTAAATCAATAACAGATTTTAGATAACGTGGTATGGGCGCATGTATTTTGAAAGCATTTCAAACGTAGTTTTTGCTGCAATCAGTTCAGTAGACAGTAACGATTATGAAAATGCATGTTACCAGATAGTAACCTGAAATTGTTTAAAACAATGTTTATAACAAAAGGAAATATTACACCCTGTAGAACTAAGTTCAACTTTGTACTCCTGTATGTTTTGACTTAAAATTACCTACAAGCTGAAACCCATAGTGATAAGTTTTCTTAGACATGAATTTTTCAAAAACCGTCGAAGAGAAGTGGTCGCTATGAAGTATAAAATATTCCATTTTTTTTATTTTCATATGCAAGTTCTAGATATATTATCAAAACCTCCCAAATAGAACATCCTTTTAACTTTTATTTATGTTGTTTGATCATCGTGAATTTTATTTCCAATCAGAAATCACTAATAAATAATTCCCGTGGCTCCTCAGTGTTGTGATATAGATGCCATGATGCGCCCCTTGGCAACTTGTGGTCCTCGTTAATATCCTTAAAAAAAAAGAACAAAAAAAACAAAAAAGTGAAACAAAACATACAAAAGAAATATTTAAAAAAGTACATGAAACAACTGACGAATTAGGAGAAAAAGAAAAAAGAGACAAAAACGAAAGGTTGGGAAAAAAAGAAAACGGGTAAAAATAATAATTTATAAATTTATTTGAGGTACTTATGCATATATAGTTATACAAGGTTGGGCAAATGTGTGGAAACTCCTGATTTCTGGCTAAACTATAAGTGCGATTAAAAAATACCCTTAACAAAAGTTTTTGTAGTATTTTTATTCTATTCAGTGATGTACTTTGATTTTCAACAGCTATCCTATTTTTCGAGATATGACGTCATCGACAGTTTTTTTAAATGGATAACCCTGTATATTTTTACATTTTCAGATAGACAATTTTTCATCAATTATAGTGATATAGGGTTTGGTGGGTGTGCGGCTTGTGGTTTTTTAAATATTAAATAAAATAGTAAAGCAAAGACATGGCTGTTTACATTTTAATTATTGTCAGCAGAACTATCTGATAAAAAAATATTAGTTTTTTTCTTGCCATGCTTTTTGCAAACTTTCTTTAACCGAACTCAAATCATTCGTATTACTGTCAATTGCAGTCAATACTGTTAGAGAGTTTCGGTGTGAAATATTAACATTGTTTTTTAATTATGGCTGAACTAACTGAACGTGAAAAAATTACGTTGTTAATGATGGTTGGTTTTGGAGACAAGCAGAGATCTCTACAAGATGCATGCGATATTTTTAATGTAACATTCCCTGATAGAAATTCTCATATTTCAAAATCAACAGTTTCAAAGGTTGTGCAAAAGTTTCACGAAACGGAAAGTGTTAAAAATCGGCCAAAATCCGGTCGAAGTAAATCGGCTACAAATGAAGATATTTCACTTGATGTTCTTCTTAGCCTACAAGAAGAACCAAAAACTTCAGTAGGTACCAAAACTAGTCTTACATCACAATATTAGCGAGAGATCAGTAAGAAGGATATTGTCCAAAAATAAATTTCATCCGTATAAAGTACATTTGCTACAAGAATCAAATGAAGATGATCCTGATAGAAGGATGCAGTTTTGTCAGGAAATGATGGATACAATTGAAATTAATGGTAACTTTTTCAATAATATAGTCTTTTCCGATGAAGCGACATTTTGCCTGAGTGGTTTTGTAAATCGACATAACTGTCGCTACTGGGCTGATCAGAATCCTCATTGGATGGAAGAAAGTCACACCCAATACCCTCAAAAATTAAATGTATGAGCGGGGATAATCAGAGGACACATCATCGGACCATTCTTTCTTAGAGAAAATTTAAACTCCAATCTTTATTTACAACTTTTACGCGAGCAAATTATTCCAGTATTAAATCGATTATTTCCAAACCAGGCAAATCCTGAACGACTCTCAGATGAAATTTGGTATCAGCAAGATGGAGCTCCGCCTCATTATGGAGTTGACGTGCGTCAATACCTTAATGAAATATTTCCACAGAGATGGGTAGGTCGAAGAGGACATATTGAATGGCCACCGCGATCGCCAGATTTAAGTCCTTTAGACTATTTTCTTTGGGGTCATTTAAAATCCGTTGTCTATAGGACCAAGCCTCAGTCGTTAGAAGAGTTGGAAGATCGAATTAGGATGGCTGTTCAAGAAATATCACAGCATGCTATTCAAAACTCTTTAAGAGCTTTCGTTGATCGAATAGGATATTGTCAGGCTGCTGAAGGTTTCCAATTTGAACATTTGATATGAATATTTTCTTCGTTTCTCAATATTAAAGTGCTTAATATTTTGTAATAAGAAATTTAATTATCATTAACTAATAAATATTTATTACACTTTATTTTATTATTTTATTTAATATTTAAAAAACCACAAGCCGCACACCCACCAAACCCTATATCACTATAATTGATGAAAAATTGTCTATCTGAAAATGTAAAAATATACAGGGTTATCCATTTAAAAAAACTGTCGATGACGTCACATCTCGAAAAATAGGATAGCTGTTGAAAATCAAAGTACATCACTGAATAGAATAAAAATACTACAAAAACTTTTGTTAAGGGTATTTTTCAATCGCACTTATAGTTTAGCCAGAAATCAAGTGTTTCCACACATTTTCCCAACCCTGTATATTAGAAATTATTTATTTTATCCATCATTTTAGTAACTATAGGTTTATAGTTAATATTTTTTAGTATTAGGCACTTACCGACTGATAGACATCCTTTCTTAAACATCGGTGTTTTGCGAATGGCGTTGCAGCCACAGCCATATGTTGCCAGTATAAATAGATAGACTAATAAATAAAATAGTATTAAAATAAGAAGTCTGCATGAAAATATATATTCTACGGTAGTCGTAATGACTGGTTTTATTTGCTAAAAACGCAAAGCCATTTTCATTGACCCTACGTTTCTACCATTACCAACTTCTTGTCGAACAATAAAGAACCCACGCCGCACCGTTCCAACTGCAGCCTTGACACGGCCTGGAAAGTCATAAAGTAATGATTATATTTAGGACGCACAAAGTAATGTTTGTTTTATACACAAAAAAATAAACGAGATTATAAGGCAGATAAGGCTGCCATATCTGAACCGCACTCTGCCATATGCCCGTAAAGAATCGAAATTGTAAAGGGTGAAATTTTGTATCTAACGAGTAGCGAGCGAGACGACAGCTGTTGAGCGTTTTAACCTCAGTATGTGCTGCAATAAAAATGAAACAACACAATGAAATGTCCAAGGAGAGATCTTTGATCGAGACAGGAGACAGACAATACGGTTGGGTTAAGACAATGAAGAGGATTTGTCTAATTAGATTGTGTTCTGACTTTACGCAACTTGTATCAGCTGAAACAAAGAACACAGAACAGTAGTTCTGACAAGTTTTCTGATTATTCATACGTAGTTGATGTAGATTCGGTGAAGTAATATGATTTGTTAAGATGTAATTGAATTTAAAACCTATACATGTTAAAGGAGAAAACTTGCTTTCTGGGGGTTTCTTCGCTGTATGTGTGCATTAATTTTACGGTCATTGATATTATTTATATACAAGGTGCTTCGTAATAAATCAAATGAAGTTTCATTGCCGAAAACTAACATGGAGTTTTCATTTGAGAAATTACGAATTAACCTTTCCTGTCCCACCACACTGTCTTAAAAGTGTGTACCTAATCACAAAATTCATACAAATTTTTATCATAGAGAAAAAGTGTTAGAAGATGGCTTAGCAAACTTTATACAGTTGATTTATTCACATCTTTGAGTTTTATGCATTCTGCCTATTTCTCTCGTAACAGTGGGTGCTTTTTCACTGCATGGATTCGATTCCACGCACTTTAATCTATATTTCGTGAAAATTTCATTGAAGAATGTTAAGAAACAAATAAGTTGTATATGTTTTACTGTATAATTGTGCATTTTCTGAACATGTATGAATAATGTAAACAAATTCAAAAAGTACTGTGCGCATTTAAAAAACTCTAAAGTCATTCGAAAGAATATGTTTTATTTTACTTATAATCCAAAAATTAAGACTGTGCTATTATTATTACTTAAGATATAGCGAATTGAACTCCAAAATTTGGAGGTGATTGATCGATGGGAAATATACCCTCTGTTTTGATCGCAAGGCATATTTTGCCAACAAAAATAATTGCAATAAAATATTAGTTGGATTAATATATCATTATATAAGAATATATAAGCAAACTGAATTATATCATTCTAACGACTCCCGGCAAAGATATGAATAAATCTGTGGATCAACTGTAGTTCACTAAGCCATCTTCTGACACTTTCTCTCCTTGATAAAAATTTTTATGAATTTTGTGATTAGTTCCACATTAAAGCTGAGACTGTTCTCTACATTTTATGTCATTTTAATTTTTTTAGGGGCTCTGAATAGTAAGAATTATCGATCGATGAGCCCGGTGTACGAAACTCCTGGAGAATTCTTATTTTTCGCGCATTTCGAAGCGGCTTAAAACTATAAGTGGAAAACTCGATTTATCTTCTAAACGGCTTAAGTAAGACAAAAAATTGTAAAGATCTTTTTTGTAGAAAAAAGGACGAGCTACGAGCTTTGTTGGGAAGTTCTTTCTCTATTTTAATTATTTTAGCCGCTCGACTCCTCATTCCTAAAAATAAAAGGCGAGAGAGATAGGTGATTTTCGTCCGTTAATAAAGGGAAAACCCGGAAAAATACCGGAACCGAGTATAGCCATTTAACTACAGAATTCCGTCCCGATGCATTAGTGGCGGGCGGGGACCGACGAAATTAAGCGCGTCTTAACATCTCGATGTCATAAGGTCACAAAGAGGAAGGGGCTCGCACCAACTGGGTTTTATTATTATGATTTATTATATAATTTGAATCACATAACACTCTTCATTTATCATGAAGTAGAGAGGGTATTTTTTTCCAATAAAACTTATTGCAAAAATTTCAAATAATGATTCCTAACAAGAGGAACAAAATTATTAAAATAATTTTAATCAATTCTAATTAACATCATCTGGGTATGGTAGTTGTCCATCTATAACAGTGGTTCTCAAACTTCTTAGAGAGCCTTCTGCTGCAGTATCGTGCAATAACTCTGCTATCGCCCTAGTTATTGATGAGTGAATCATCGTTTACCCTTAGGTAATATTGATAGATAGAATACTATAGAGCGACGGCTGGCTGAAAAAAACCTGGCCGATCGAACAACAGGATGAAATGTTTTTTTAATTATCAGTACTCACAGCGACCATAAGAAGAATCACCTTGGTAGAATTTGTGCACAGGTTCGGTATATGTCCTCTTCGGAACATTTTTCGAACTGTAACTGTACCAATGGATTGATAGCTGGAAATTACTCTTAAAATTTAGTACTTACAGAGTAAAGAAAATATAGTTAAATCGTGTGCTAATACCTTGGCACCCAACTTTTTTAATTTAATTAATTTTTTATGCATTGCTGTAGCTACCTATCGAGTAACAGCTTCAAACTGCAATCAAATTAAAGTTTTAACATTCTATTAGAAAAATTGTGGGTGCCAGTTGTATGCCTGTGCCAAATACCTGGCATACAACTTTCTATTGTCTACCAAAACAAGAATAAATTTACATTTAATTCAGATAAGCACACATACAATACCCGTGTAGCTAATCAGATTTCCTTCAATAATTATAACCTGTCACTTTTTAGAAAAAGTCCATATGTCTGTTGTGCCAACATTTTCAATGCACTTCCTGTTGAGATAAAAAACCAACAGAGTTTTTCAGTTTTTAAAAATAAACTAAAAAAATACCTAATTAATAAATGTTGTTATTCCATTCAAGAGGTTTTTAGTAATGTAAGCAACTAATGGATATATTAAAAATATAGCATCATATTCTGTGCCGTCCAGTGTTCAATGTTTTGTAGTGTATAAGTATTGTGTTTTATTAATTTTGATGTATATTATATAAGTAGGTATTCTCTTATTATTTTGCTGTGAATTTTTAATAACATTTACTATGTAACAATTTTTAAATATTATTTTATGTCATTAACGTGTGTTCAAAACTGACCTGTCACATCTATACAAATGTATAGCCAAGTGAATAAAGAATTTTATTATTATTATTATTATTATTTCTAAAAGTCTTACGCTATTACTAATGCAACCTGTTACCGAAGTATTATGCGATAAACAAATTGA
Organism: Stenurella melanura; assembly: GCA_963583905.1. Lineage (NCBI taxonomy): Eukaryota > Metazoa > Arthropoda > Insecta > Coleoptera > Cerambycidae > Stenurella > Stenurella melanura. Next base: position 52,712,483 of record OY757316.1, on the reverse strand, counting down.
AACGTTATAATTTCTTAAGGAAAAATAAAACGAATCATTGAATTTAACTTACTTTAATGATTTACAAAAAATACACAAACAAAGCAGAGCAATCGACATCAGGGTTGTGAGTAAACTTTACAAAAACTTTCGTCAGAATAAGCATGTAAACAAATCATTAAAAATCCAGCTGACATGTAGCAAAATACAAAGCAAAACTATACACAATAAGAATCCGTATACGGTAAATAATTTAACTAAACTAAACACGATCTGGCCAGAGCGGTAAAACAAAGAATTCTTACTTTAACATAAACAAGCTCAATTAAATTACATGAAAATACAAAAGGAAATACTATAGACTATACATAAAATTAGTAACAAAAAAAGTCCCGACAATTAATAATTTCGACATTTCGGCAGTTGAACACTATGTTTTTATGCCCAAAACACACGGGAGATGTCAAAATACGATGTAGTTACGCAAACATAACCTTCACATGAAATTATTCACGCACTATAGTCTTCTCATGGGTAAGAGAAGTCTTTACCGTAGGGTAACACTGGATACAATAAAGAATATTACTGGCTAATCGTGGAATGAGGTATTGAAGCCATCAATAATTCTGCATTGTCGCAATTGACTTCAAACAGCAACGTTTGCATCACGAGAGGCATACATAATATAAAAGACTGTACTTAGAGCTAATTCGACGAAAACATTGCCTTGCTGTAGCTATGGGCAATGGAATACAATAACACAGAACATATAAACTATAATAACTACTTTACTGATTCTATTCGCAGTTACTAATCACTATATGCAAATGTTTACAAATATGTGGCGGCTTTTAATTCTTACTGCCCTACACGGCCACCCGCCTCTACGCCATCTTTTCAGTTTCTCCTTTTTGCCAAGTCGGCGCGCATATCGTCTACTATTCTCTAAACTTGGTCGTGCGTCTACGTCATGATTAGCCGATAAGATTTAAACGCGTATAATGCTCAGACCAGTATCTTAAAATAATGAATACAACAGTCTCGCGCTTTATCTAATTTAAGGTACTGAGTGTTCTTACAAAACGTGACCGTTACAAAATAATCATCCAATAAACAATCATGATGATTTCAGATAAGTAATTTTCATTTATTTGGATATACGAAGTATAAATACATAATGCAATAAAAATTTTCTGATACATACTACAATGAAATTAATAAAAACTACTTACATTACTTACTATCTGGATGGTGTTCTTCAGGTCTGCTGCGCATAGGTAACTTTTGGAAACGACCGCTTAGGCATTATAGATAACGTCCTATACTTTCCTTAGCGTCACTATGCTTGATCTATGCTAGTCAAAGAGATCTAACATTAGAAAAAGATACACATGGAGACGCTGATCATGATGATGATGTTTGATAACAAAGATTTGTATGTTTTAGTGCATGTTTCTAAATATGTAAGTTTTTGTTCATTTCATTGTAGTATGTATGAGAAAACTTTTATTTTATTATGTATTATTACTTTGTAAAATATCCAAATAAATGAAAATTATTTATTTAAAATCGTTATGTTTGTTTATTGGATGATTATTTGTTTATCCCTAAATACTTCTGTAATAGGTTGCATTACTAATAGCATAAGACTTTGAGAAATAGAAAGTTGTATGATGCTAGGTATTTGGCACAGGCATAGACGTGGCACCCATATTTTTTCAAATGAAACAATGTTAAAACTTTAATTTGATTGTAGTTTGAAGCTGTTGCTTGATAGGTACAGCAATGCATCAAAAAAGATTTAAGAAAGTTTGGTGCCAAGGCATTAATTAGCATAAGATTTAACTAGGCACCCAAATATTTTTTTTACTGTGTAAATACTAAATTTTAAGAGTAATTTCAAGCTGTTACTCCATTGGTGCAGTTACAGTTCGAAAAACGTTCCGAAGAGGACACATAACAAATTCTGCCCGGGTACTAAATTATTTTTCTTATGGTCGTTGTGAGTACTAACATTTGAAAAACATTTCATCCTGTTACTCGATCGGCCGGGATTTTTGCAGCCAGCTCTTTGTCTACTACCTTACTAAAAGAATTTTTACGTGTTTTTATGAATATATTTATAATTAGACACCGGGCTTTTTTGATAATTTTTATTATGGATGTATCAATTTACCTCATCGATTCAAATTAAAAGTCGAATAAAATAAGAAAATATTAAGTAACAGTACAATATTTACTTGTTACGATTTATATGTTACTAATAATAAAACAGTAACATATTTTTTGCTAAAATGTAAGAAAGATGGCCAAAGCTTATGAACGCACTTACATCTTAGAGTCGTATTATTATGAGAAGATGCTCGGGGCGGATCTAACTTGCGCGAATATTTTTACCAGTGACAGCATCATCTGGGGTAGAAGGATATATACTAATTGTAATCAAATATTCGAGGTCTAGGAGCTGTGTAATGTAGAATATTAAAACTCGTCACACTCTGGTGTTTTCTGGTGTTTTCGATGAAATCATTCTTCACTGAAAGTAAGGTTATATCACTTAATTCGATCAAAAACGGCGAACACAACAAGTATACTGCAGCACTAATCCTGTGACTGCAGATTGACGGTGCCACTGGCTTCGACGTCAAATATGACGGAATTCGTTCTCATTGGTCTAAAACAATGGAGGCACACAAACTCGTTTCTGCGCATTATTTTTTGCAAGCATCTTCTCGTAATAATACTACTCTACATCTTACCAGTATGATAAATGAGTTTGTTTTCTATTTTTACATGGTTCATTATTATTATTCGGCTCTATTGATGAAAGTTGACGGCTGATATCCGGTTCTCCATCCAGTCTATTTCTATACTTATTTTGTGTTAAAATATAAATGAAAAATGCACTTACATATACATAAGGAATCGCAAATAGTAGGAGTATTGTCCGGCTTGGTAATAACTGGCCATTTTCAACCCACCAGATTATACAAGAAGAGTTTAGAGTTTATAGACTATTAATATATATTGACGAATTCGAGGTAATTTCAATAATCAGTGTCACCATTCAACTAAGTGCATGGTCACGTCGATGCACCGCACATTACACGTCGCACAGTACCAGCAACAGCGCTCATCGGTCTTTCGTATCAGGGAATATCCACAGTAAAACTAACATACACTAACACTTTGCTCTAATACATCACTTTTACTTTATACAGTTAAGTTCATAAACAATATAAAACTGCATGCTTTTGAAAGCAAATGAAAAAGTAATAATATAAGTGCCAAATGACGTGTCCAATAACACTGTCGTTTCTGTCGATTGATAGGTTACGATTCATCAAAGAATCAAAAGGATAATGAGCTGAGTTCTTAGTTTTGTTTAGATGGATCTGTGGATGTTGCCAACTTTGTTAACGAAACACTTCATTTCATGGTTTTGGTGGCTTAAGTCCCAATTCTCTGTTCAGTTAGCTCTCAGCTAGGATGAAAGATTGACATTTATCAAAATAAACCGGCCCTAATTCAATTATATGAAAATAGAGTTTTAATTGTTTGCATTACTAAATCTGTTTGCATTTAAAAATTTGCATTTTTTGTTGAAATGTTATTTTAACTCACATTGTGATATACAGTTTATTTATATTATTTTGTATCAAATTGTTTGCTATACTTGTTCCTAATTTAATGCATGGTATTTTTGTTACAGGTACGTTGAAACGGTTGAAAGGGCAATGGAGACGTAAGTAATAGTTTTTCAACCAGGTGATCAATTAGTTTCTTGTAATAGAATTTGTTATCTCTATTTTCAAAACTGTAACCGAGAACGGAATTGTCATTCTGAAAACTGAAAATCTAAAATGGTGCGATTCAGGTAATCGTAGTTAATTGTTGAATTGCATGTATAAACTTCGAGTCTCTTCCATACCACCACGAAATAAACCACATACAGCGTCCAATATTTCTAACGTTAAATTAAGAATGAAGAAATTAAGAAATCTAATAGACATAATACTTAATTATATTATGAAGTAACAAGTTACCAACTCAAAAGTTAGAAACCACCCATCATATGATGATGATGATGCACTTGAGAACGTAAGTTTATACCATACTGGCCATGCTACCTTTAAATGTGTTTATAATACAATGTTTATAAGAGAAGAACAAAACTATGTTTACTTATGTTAGACAAAGGAAGTGACATCTCCGCGGATGCCACATCAGATTTACACTAGCTTAAAAAGACAATCTGTCGATGTGACATATTTCTAAAATCATTAAACATAGTTTTGTTCCCATCTTATGCATTGTAAATACGTTTAAATAAGGCCAGCGGGGTATAAATTATATTTTGTTCATTAAATAGTAAAAAAATGTGTACGGGAAAACAAAAATAAGCAAAATATGACTGCGTCCTCGCAGTTTATCTCAAAAGTGTAAAGTATTGATATATCATTTTTGTTGAAGAATCAATCCAAAATATGAAGATCCGAATTCTCGTCGAACATGGTCCATCTTGTTCTGTATCGATTGTATGTCATATCTTCCTGGGATACATCATATATTATACTTCACCCGGGCCAGTAGGAACACTTTCCTCGTATTTACCAGCTTATGATACTCCTTCGTGCCTTCGTGTATCTTTTATAGTTTGCACAATACAGGCCAATTTATGTACTATTGAACGCATTTTTTGGCCACTATCAAAAAGTCAAAGAACTCATCTGTGAAGTTTTCATTAAAATCGATGCGCTAGTATCAGATATTAGTGTCTAAGTACAAACGCTTCAGAATTATTAACCATATACATATTATACATGCATCCATATCGACAGTTAGTGAGTTAGTATGTAAATCAAAACTAGTTCTTATACCTTTTAAAAGAAAACAGTTTGTAGGATGTCCAGTTCAGTAAGCAAGTTAAACTCAAAGAGCCGAGGGTATTATACCTCTGTATGCACGTTTTTGTTATACTGCAATTACAAATAATTGATGTTGCCATTGTATTTGAAATGTCGTTTGTGACTCATACGCGACTATTTTTTATTAAATTTATTTATGTATTTACTACAAAAACTCCCGACGTGCTGCTATGCTGGTGCGCTATTATATTTTTATTGAGTCATAATAACCAGACGAAACATATAACGCCGCCTTACAGCTAGGTTTATTGTTGTTTTTGTTAAATCAATGGAAAATATCACGAATACTAGTGCCATCCTGTGATACGGGTATGTGAGTATATTCATCCGGTGGAAACCTTTTTATTTTTTTAAATTCCAAGACGTTTAGTGGAGTAAAACTAAAATTTCTAAGAAGCTGTCTTCCATAGCAATTTTATTGCTGGAACTTCCATTCCATTCCAAAAAGTATAGTAAAAAGTTTTGGATTAAGTTCGCGTGATGGAAAGCTTTTGTTTGTACAAGAGAATGTTCCAAATCGTGTTTTTTCGCAGTTCTTTTTAAGTACATCTGGTTGTATAGCCCGTATCACAATGAAGAAAGGGAAACCAATTTTTAACAACGAAATTGCAAAGAAAACTAGATTTGATTTACCCTAACATTTTTGGTCAATTTGCCAAGTCGCAAAATATAAAAACATTTGAGGGTGGCCATAATTAAACAGTTGATGATAACTTGAACAGTAATGCACATATTTTAACGAAACCGTAATAATAATAACCCTTGTGGAGCTAAACCGTCAAGTTAAGTTTCATATTAAAATGTTTATAATAACGTCTAAAAAACAATTGTAAAGTCGAAAATTGAATCGTCGATTGTTTAGGGGCATCAAGTCGTACAATAAAAATTTTATTCCGGTTTATAGATTTTCCTATCTTCTTTTCTGTGATATGAACAAAAATCAATTTTAATTTTTTTAAAGCCAATTTTATTCAATTTCTCTATTTTTTTAAAAAACAAGTAGGTACATTTTTCTTATCAATAATCTTGGCCAAAAATAAATATTATTGATATATTTCATAAGTACACAAAAAGGAAACAATTAAAAGACATTGGTTATGACTTGAAATTTGCACTGAACACTTCCTAATATTTGAACACTTCGTTGAACACGTTACAATTCTTTTGGTCACATAAATTGTTGGAAAATTACCCGCAGTTCTAAATAAGAGTGGTTTTTGAAAAATATAAACATATATATGAATTTTAGCGCTTTTTCGCCTTCTCCATTTTGAGGAAAAACTAAGCATTTTGGTGAAAAATGTCAGGAAAGTAAAGTTGCAGAGCATAAAATTATCTACAAATTTGTCTCTACTTTTTGTCCAAATTCCGCATAGTTTCGCCGCCAGAGGGCGCGAAAGATATATGTAAAGATACTTTTGCGCCTCTTTTAGATTTTCAGCCAAAATTATGCACTTTGGTGAAAAATATCAGGAGAGCAAAGTTGTAAACATTAAATTTCCTACAAATTTTGTCTATTCGTTTTTGTGCGAATTCCGCATAGTTTCGCCGTTAGAGGGCGCGAAAGTCTATTTATGTATATTTCTTTCGCGCCCTCTAGCGGCGAAACTTCAAAATTCGAAAAGACATGAAAACGTAGAAACAAGATTTGTAGGAAATTTTATGCTCTACAACTTTGCTCTCATGATTTTTGGCTGTAAATCTAAAAAAGGCGACAAACTATATATTTATATATCTCCTTCGCGACCTCTAGCGGCGAAACTATGAGGAATTCGGACAAAAACGTAAAAACAATATTTGTAGGAAATTTTATGGTTTATAACTTTACTCTCCTGACATTCTTCACCAAAATGCATAGGTTTACCTTAAAATAGAGAAAGAGGCGAAAAAGCGCTAAAATTCATATATACTTATATATTTCTCCAAAACCACCATTTTTTGGAAGGGGGGGGGAGGGGGGGCGAAAATCATGTTTAGACAACCCACATGCTTCACTTTTTACAAGTTTCATGGCTGTGGAAAAATGTCTTTAATTTTTCCTAATTCGAAGGGACTAATAATTATGAGCCAGGCGCCAGCATCAGCAGTCAACGTATTAAAGAAAAAATCGTTGTAGCTAGCATATCGGTGACGTCACAGACAAGAGAAGTTTACACACTTTAGAAATATTTGCACATCATAAGCAGACACTTAATAATAGCGTTTAACAAATGCGTAAAATAGTCCAGTCAACAAAACCTAAAAAAGGCCGAATAGGGGAAATAATTCGCGTAGAGGCCAATTTTTGTATAGTTGTAGAAGGGAATGCCCCGAACAACATACTAAAAATACTGACCAGTGGATGGTGAGCGGGGGGTGGGGAGTAGTTTAATTAATGGTCCCCTTTTCGTGTACTTGAATAACTTGAAAACCACGCTCTGTAGAGAAAAAGTGTCTATATACAATATTAACCTACATAACATTTCCTAGAAATAAGTCCCTATTCATTTTTTTTAGGTTAAGTATCTATTCCATTTTTTTTCTATCATCTCTTCTATTGTAGTGGTCAAAAATGTTTCAATTTTTTTTTTTTTTTTGAAGTAGGTTTAGAATGTCTCGACACATGGAAATTTTAAATTGAGTGAAAAACATTTTCACTATCTATTCCTTTTAGGCTGTATATTTTCCTGTGAAAACCTAACCATTTCTTCGGTGGCAGTAGCGTCAGCTACCTGCCAAATTTGACTGTTCTCCGTCAAGTAGTTTTTTAGTGAATGCACCTATGTTTTTGTAATCTACATGATCTGAAACGTGAAAATCTGAAAAAATCTCGGAGGGCGATTTTTTCTCAGTATCCCGTAAAGTATTGATCGTACAAAAAAAACTGAATAGGAACTTATTTGTAGGAAATTTCATCTAGTCTAATATTGTATATAGATAATTTTTCACTAGAGAACGTAGTTTTTGAGTTATTAAAAAATATAGGACTTTTAGTATGTCGTTTGGGACACTTCCCCCGGCAACATTAGAAAAATTGTCCTCTACACGAATTATTTTCCCCATTTTTCCTTCGTTGATTGGACTAAAAACAAAATACCTAATTTTATCTCAATAATATTATTCTACAACTTAATAGATTTGTCAATTTATAATTTTTTACGGGTTCATTTTACTTCTAGCAGTTTTTTGACCATTTATTATTACATGCAATTTATGTAATTAATGTAGCAAAACAACGTTTAACATTTCTTTTACTCAATATTCAAGTGTACTGGTTATTTCTGTTACTAATGCTGTTATAGATAATTATTTAATAAGGCGTTCAATGTAAATGAGACACCAAATTTCACTTTCTTTTTGTAGTATTACTGTCAGTATTCAACACATTTCATAATTCGATTTCGTTTTCACTTGGAATTTAGAATGGATCTGATCGAGATTACGAATGTTTATACATTATACTCGTAAAGTATACAGGGTGACTCGTGTCTTATCCGAAAAACTTTAAGAAGGCATGCATCCTTAAAACTGAAGTTGATACCACGAAGAAAATATAATAAAATGCTAATGGAACGTGCATGGAAAGGTATTAGCTATCATATTACGCTACTTAGTTGTACGATTGTAGTTTGGTCAGGTTCTTGTCGTTAACCTTACCGTTTTACTTCAATATAGTCCACTATATACCAGTGCCTTGCAAATGAATATTTTTAGATGATATTGAAAGTTTGTTTAATTATTTTTAGTCCTATTGCTGTAGGTTCGTTCCCAAAAAATGTCTAATTATAAATCACCCTATCACCTCTAAGGTGACCATTTCCTAGAACTTTTTCTCTTTATGTCTTTATTTCTCTATGTATTTACATCCGATAGGGAAATATTTATTATTTTTGGCCATAACTTTATTTCTGAGTACAAGTTTTTTTAAATATACGTAGGTACTAAGAAAAAAAATTTACGGCCATAAATAATAAATATTTCCCTAGCGGATGTCTCTTTCTAGAGAATGACCACCTTAGCAAATTCGAAACCCTTTTTTTTTAAATTCACGGGCACTAAGTTTGATTAATGCTATCGGTAAATTGATGACTACATCCGTGGCTAATGGATGACTTCATCCATTCTTTTTAATGGCACTTTTTAATCTCCCCACCTATAAAATTGTTTTATAGGTGAGTTTTGTACAGCCTGTATGGCCATATAATTTTTTTAATGATACAGGTGCCAGTTCATGAAAGACATCGTTTTAAATAAGAATTATTTCACTTATATGAACGTAATACATAGTTGGAGCGAGCATAAATGCGTCTTGACTATAATCGGATCTCGATACATAAAGTTAAACAACGCCAATTCCTGTAAGTACTTGGACGGATAACCTTCCAGGTAAATACAGCGATCTCACCTCACCTTCTAACAGCTTGTAATCATTTAATAGACTAGAGACCGACTGCTTTTAATCTTCGCCTAAAATTGCATAGCTTTTACGCATGCGTTGGTATACGTAGAAGCTATGCAATTTTAGACGAAGATTAAAAGCAGTCGGTCTCTTATTTATTAGGCAAGTAATGAGTCTGTACTCTTCTTTAGATTAAATTAGGAAGGAGGAGCTGGCCAATTGGCCTTGACCACCGCGATCTCCATGGATCTATTGTGGTGCTCCTGTTTGTTTTCCTTAGAGCTCCTTATCCAGCTTTGTCCTTTGTATCAGACTTCATAGCCTTGAAGGGCTCCTTAGTGTAGCTATCAGCTCTTGGTTTTTCCTCACCAAGTAGTTGGAGTCTCAGTCTAGCAAGGCCTTCACAATGGCACAATACATGGACTGAGGTTTCCTCTGCCTCTTGGCAGAATCTGCATGTTGCGCCCTCTGCCAAACCCATTAGACTGAAATGTCTATTAAGTCGACAGTGACCGGTTAGAAGACCTACTACTCTAATGGCCTTTTTGTTTTTCCCTAATAGATCCTCCGTAAATTTGGCTGATCGTTGTTTAATGAACTCTTTAGCCTGTCTCTGTCGTGGGAAATTTTTCCACCATTCCAGAGATCTAGTTTGCACCCATTTATTAATGGAGGCTCGTATGCATGGCTTGGCCACATCGCAAAAGGGTTCGGGTTCTATAAGGGCATTACCTGCGCCTTCTCTGGCCAGTTCATCAGCCTTTCCATTTCCCGTGTGTCCCTTGTGTCCTGGTACCCAAGCCACGGTCACTTTATTCTGACTTGTATGGAACCCTGTACTCTTCTTACGAGAAGAGGTTCAGTAAAATATCCAGTTTGGAGGTAGCTCGTCTGCTTATGTGGTGATTGCCCTTAGTAGCGAAATCAGTGGAAAAAAGGAAACTTGGTGCACTATATTATTAAAACTTATTTTTGTACGGTACTAACTAAAAGTAATGTTGTCCATAGGCGTTAACCAACGTTGTTTCTACATTTTTTATCATGTCTGTTGCCTAACGAAACATCAGTAAGTCGTTTAAACTGCTTTTGCTTGAACACAGTTTGTCGTATTCCTAATTATCAAGTGGCTGCGTTTTAAGTAATATTAAGCGGGGGGCTAAGCCTTAAACTACTAAAAATATAAACTAGAAAAAAATGTAGAAACTTAGGGTAACTATCCCTTGTTTCTCCACCTATGAATAATTTTTTTTTTAGTTAGTGCCCTACAAAAGTAATAATACAAAATAGCGTACCAGGCTTCAACAAGTGGTGTCAAACTATTTCCGAGATAATCAAGTAAATCCTCTATTTAGGTGCCATTTTCAGAGGACTGTAGCTCCCCCTAGAAAGCATCTCCGGGCATATGTTTGATAGAAATATTCTTACTATTTTTGCACATAGAATCAGCACCTAAAGGGGAATGGAGCAATTTTGGGGCATCCTGTATATTGCTTTAAATAATCGAATGATTTGGTCTATCTCTGTATGCCTTATTCTTTTTGGAACCGCATGGGAAAGATTATGTTGCCAATTCAGACAGCAGCTCCTGTCAATTCACGTTTTATATTGAATCTACAATTCAAAGAATTCATGACCCACAGATGGCGCTAGTATGTAAATACAAGAAATGACCAAGTGAGGAAAACATTGCGACAATATTACGTCGCTTCTATTGTGTTTTAAATTGTCTACCATATTTTCTCAACCAATTAAAAAAGTTAATGAGTTTTGATGCCGTAAACTTAAGCTAATAACCCAACAAATATCCTCAATTGACTAACTGTCTTAGAGATGTCGCTACCGACGCGAGTATCAAGCTACATAAAAGATGTCTTTCTATATAAGTCCTTGGTTATATTGCATATACTTTTGTAACGAATATTTGTGTAGTCTCTCACATACGTACCGTATATCAAAAATTATCTTGATCAAAGATCGTCATGAAATTAAAGACTGATATCTTATCTTATGTCATTTTTTCCTTCACTCCTGTTGTGTGGAATTTACGATCTCGCCCTTGCAATTTACGATACCGTCAAAATGTCAATTTCGATCTTTCAGCATCGATATCATATAACTTTCCCGGTCGCGTACTCAAAGCGATCCCGTTGTTTAATAATTTCATCTTTTATCATTTTCGTCGTTATTCATCACGAGAGTAAATATTATTTCAACTAAGCACTAAACAGAAACGCTAGTGGATAGCGGCAAAAGGATTTCACATGTAGCACAGTGGATATAATATAGATCTATAGTCATACATAATGGATTTTTAGTAAATAAATTTACCTCAAAATCATTGCCTGTGACTTTACTCGTGGGATGAGTACTTTTCCCGATATTTGGAAAGATACATGATCGAAACGGTTCACTTTTTGGAGACAATCGCCAATTTTTGGAAGAGCTATACTCGGCAAGTTCTGGACATACGGAACTCGGTTTGGGCTCAAATTATAGCAAATTTAATCTACTTTAAGAGCTTTTTCTGTGGGACGCTTACTTTAGGAGATATTACAAAAGGATTATATAAGTTAAAAAAGCAGCTTTTAATTCTATCTATTCTAATTTTTATATCACGGTATCTTGTAAATATCATTAGGAGGGATCGTATTTAAGTTTAGTTTCAATTTCAATAATTTTAATTTCAGGTGTTCTCTGACGACGTGATTTATTATTTAACTAAAATGGAAAAGAGTTTTCGTCGCAAAAACAGCACAAATTTATAAATAAAGTATTACGTTTGAAACGAGGGGCCTTTAGAAACTTTTAAAGCGTCATAACCTTGTAAATGCTTTTGATGTTTTGAATTTATATATTATTTCCACTTTTGCAAAGAAAAACCTAACAATATACAGTTCTTCAGCTTTGACGTAAAAGTTATAATGACTGTGTTAGTTTCCTATTTGGTTCTATTCAGGCTGCTAGAGGCGAGCTCTTAGAATACTACACTCAGAGAAATAAATTTATCAGTAAAGCTTCAACAGACAATTTTGCTTGAACAGAAATTTTTCTTGGTCACTTTTATACAGGGTGCCCCAAAATCATTGGAGAAGCTTGTAATGACAAACATTCTAGGACAAAAAACAATATACAATTATGCCGAGACTCCAGTCGATTTCGACCTGGAAGCTATTAAAATTTTGGAAAAAAGTTGCTCTGCTAGGCTGACGATTTTGTACTATTTTCTTTGGTGTCATTTAAAACAATATGTTTACAGTAGAGGCGTTCTTCATACTATAGATGAGCTAAATGACAAAGTAACCAAAGCATTAGCGACAGTTACGCCGGAAATGGTGCAAAGAGTTTTGCTGGATTTAAGCTCACGAGCACGTCTTTGTATATGGATGGGTCTCCATCAATTTTGAACATTTAACTCAATAGTTAAAATTATTTGACTTCTGACCAAAATGTCATTTTGTTTGCAGCGCCTATCTAAAGATTTAATAAATCGTTAACCAAGGAACTTTCTTTGCGAAACTTTAATAGCGCCCCGCGTGAAAACATATGGAGCCTCATCATAATTGTATTAATATAAGGTTTTTGTCTCAGAATGTCTTAAATAACCTGTCGTTACAAGCGCCTCCTGCGGTTTTGGGACGTTCTGTATATATGCTAAAAAAAACTATTTTGAAGCATGCGTTTCACAAGTTTAATTTCATTGTTTTTTCTATGTATGTATAAATGGAATGTAGAGCTATCATTCTGGCAGAGAGATACCCATCTTCACCTAAATCTTTTCTGAACATCTTCGGATGTGTACCAATCCAGTTTTTCTCGTAGACTCTGAGAAAGCCAGACCATCATTACCGAGCATTAAATCTTTTTATTAACAACGTTTTGGTAGTCGTTTTGTGATCTCTGAATTATTCTAGTAGGTGTCTATTTGCTATATAATTTGTCTGACAACAACACGCGAGCTGTCGTCGTTGTCTCTCACCGAATCTTTTACATCCAGAGCTTGTGACTGTGTAAAGTTTCTTTAAGTACTTAGTACTGATTTTTATGGTTTTATCTTCGGAATTACAGTACTGATATTGTAAAAATCACTCTTGTTCTATTTATCTTACATACCTATATTTAGCAATCTTGTCAACGTAGTGCATCGCCTTCTCAGCGCAATAGCTCGCAGTTTTCGGTGAGTTAGTTGTACTTCCTTACCTGTAACGAATGCAACACTACTTACCTTATATACAACAGTCATGCAAATAGCAACATTTAAGATTTTTTAAATCTGTATGCCTTGTAATCAGCGTTCGGATGTCAAAATGTCATTTCAGAGAGGGCGTACTCAGATACGTTTGTAAGAATGTTTTTATTGGTATTTACGTATCGTATTTCATGTGCAAGAATGATACGGACATACCTTGTTAATGTGTTGATGCTAAAACTTTGTGGAATATTATACATCGTACAACACTTAGGACACTAAAATTATTCATTCGTGGTGGCACAATAATACAAGGTTAATAGGTTAGAGTTGTTGTAAATGTAGAATATACCATTGCATGCAACCACGACATATATTTAGCCTTCTCATCGATTCCGCAGGAACGTCAACGTTTTCGTATTTCACACGCACGGAATTCTGCATGATTTTCCTAAAAAGTGAATTGTTCACTTTATTCCACGGAACATTACATGCGGCCATCATTCTCACTAAATCTGAGTTAAATGTTGCCTCAAGTTCACTTTAAGTACGTCTAAGGTAATTTGTTTGGTTATGCCATTTTCGAACAAAATCAGTTACAAATTTATTTAGGTATAGATGAACATCACATATGTACCCTAAAATGTACTAATTTGTCCATTTTTTCTGTTTCCCCAATATTCGCAACATTGTATGTAGAAATTCTTATCTCGGCGCTTTCATAAACGTATTTCCTTTGTCGAATTATATCTTGCAAGTGAAGATTGCGAGTGCCTTGCCACTGGTCACTGTCTGTTTCACAACACAAACGATTACTTGTATTTCTCATCGAATTAGAATAGCGTTCAATCAACGACAGAGATGAGAAAAGCGGTTCCACTCATTTAGCGTTACAAGTTCGGTCGTTTAAAGACAGTATCACGACAAAATAACGTTACTTTAGAACGATGACCATGTAATGTTTCAAAAGACGTGCAAGCGCAGCCAACCTACTGTCGTCCATCGTTGGCTACGAGTAACCAGTTATTTTAGAACACGGCGGTACGTTACTTAAAAATACATCGATAAAATAACGGTACGGAAATAACAACCCAAGCACATTGTGAAATTGGTGATTATTTACAATTGTGATGTTTATCGAAGTGAGAACTTACAAACTCATCTGAGTACGCCTCTCGTAAATTGTGAAATGGCGCTCTGACATCAAAATCCTGGTGTTGTATATTTCGTTATACAGTAATAAATAACAACATTGAGCTACCAAATAAATACAACAGTGGTGCCATTGGCAGAGATTAAGCTCTTCAGTAGCCATATGTCTTATAATAAAAAGAATAGATATTTACTTCGTATTCAAATTAGTTCCATTAAATTTTGTTTTGAAAAGAAAAGAACTCATTACGAATCAAGTGTCTTGCCGAGTTAAATAATTGATTATGAGCGTCAAATATATAATAAAGTAAATTCTTCTAAGCCTACTTACTATACGTCCACATAACTTGTGGATTGGAATTACCTAACACTTGCAAATAATACGATTACGATACCATACGAACGTCTGTTTGTAAGTTAGTAATAAACAAATGAGTATTAAGATAATAATTACATATTTTAGATATAAATAATTTTTCAATGTTAACTGTCCCACATTTATGCATATTTTCCTATTTCTTAATGTTTTTAAGATTCACTACTAAAATATAGTATTACGTATGAGAGTTGCCTTATAAATTCGCACTTGACCTAAATGATCACGTTTGCATACAGATTTATTCTTGAATAATGTTGTAAATATTTTCCGAGTGTTTTCCTACAGTTTTGTTTGTGTTTAATTTTAATACTACCATGGTCACTTTTTTACATTACGGCAATTTTCAAGTTGTACTTTAATACAACAATAATTTTTGTTGGGTTATACAGGGTAAGTTGGGAGGAATGTGACAAACTACGGGAGTGTATACTACAGATAACTGTTTTACTAAAAAACCCAAAATTTTAATACGATTTTTAATCGCTTCCGAATATTAGCGTCTTAAGGTAGTTATATCGGGAGAGGTGGGACATCTGTTGGCGAATCTATAAACTCTCAAGTTTATCGATTCGCTAACAGATGTCGCACCTCGCTAAATAGACAGTAGGGAAAGATTTGGCAACGCCGCATATACTTGCTGACGCCAGCTGATCGGACTAGTGTCTACGCCCCAAGCGGAAACAAATAATCCCGCATGCGCATTTGGTTATTGTACCGCCTTTCAACCTATTTATTCCGTGCTATAGCGCTGATTATCAGGTGCATGATTGGCATATGGGTAATGTTCTCGCTTAGGGTGCGGGATGTCCTGGGTTCAATGTTTGCACACACCGTACTTTTTTTTTAATATTCTGTAACGATTAATGTATTTTTTCCCAAATTCAGGTTTGATTTGACGGTAGAAATAATATTTTCCTTCTTTTTCCTATAATGATATCAATCTTGCATGTGATATCTTTAGGTAAGGTTAGTTAGGTTGATTTTTATATTGCTATCCAATTGCTAATAACTGTCAGCGCCGCAGGCAGTATAGCATCGGCGGTGTCCTCCCGCTTTTTTCCACAAAATAACAAAATATTTCGGCGCGTCTTTGTACATTGTACTTTTACCAATGTTTATTACGTGGATTTTATTATTTAAATGAGTTGAAGATCGGTTATTTAACAATTTAAGAATGTCAAGTTGCGACGATCAAGTGCATTATAAAGGGTTGGCACAAAAAAACCAAATGCCAAAGTGTGTTAAGAATTGTAGCTGAAAATAAAAAACGGATTGCTCTCAGTACCTATTTACTATTGAATGTGGAGTTTGCTTGAGTTTGAATCGGGCCGAGAAGGAGCTTCCCGTAACGTAAATAAAGATGCAAAATCATTCCAGGCAGATAATATTTAATTAGTAGTAATTGCATATGCTGACGATATCAACCTAATGGGAAGAACGGAAAGGGCAGTGAGAGAAAACTATAAGACATTGAAAGAGAAAGGAAATAATGTAGGGTTTGACATAAATATAACAAAAACAAAGGCGATGGAAAACAAGACAGGAAGAAGAAATAGACAAAACTGGACTATTGGAGACGACAACATAGAGGTAGTTAAAGATTTCACATACCTCGGAAGTATAATTAACAATAAAAATCACATGGCCCAAGAAATACGGCACAGACTAATAAAAGGGAATAAAGCACTGTATGCATTGAACAACATATTCAAATCTAAACTAGTGAATAAGAACACCAAAACACTAACATATAGATCACTAATAAGACCGGTGGTGACATATGGCTGTGAAACGTGGACGTTAACAAATAAAACTGAAGAAATGTTAGCCATATTCGAAAGGAAAGTACTGAGGAAAATCTACGGACCAGTAAATGAAAACGGTCTATGGCGTATCAGATTCAACTTTGAACTAAAACAGCTCTATAAAGAGGTAAACATAGTGGAATATGTTAAAATCCAACGGCTGAGATGGGCAGGCCATGTAGAGAGGATGGACGAACAGCGTATACCGAAGAAAATTTTAAAAGGGCATTTTGCAGGCAACAGAAAACGGGGGCGACCGAGGACCCGTTGGCAAGACAACGTTCGCAAGGACGCCCAGGCATTAATGAGGGTGAGGAATTGGCAAGTAGCCGCTAGAGATAGGGCGGTTTGGAGACAAAATTTAGGGGAGGTCAAGGCTCAATAGGGCTGTCGTACCACAGGAAGAAGAAGAAGAGCTTCTCGTGGTAAACTAGTAAATATTGTATTTGGTATTGTCGCATTTGCACTCATGCATCCAGAAATTACACAATATCCATATTAACCCGTTAACGCCCAAGCGTCCATATACGGACACTGAAAAAAAACTATGTTCTACTGATCAACATGGGATAAAAACCTAACCTAGTAGGTACATTTCACTGCTCTTTCAGATTGTGCTATTAGTTTTTTGCAGCAATCCAAGGGGATGGAGAAAGGGTGTAAAATGATGCAATTTCAAAAAGTTATCAAAGTTAAACAACGCCAATTCCTGTAAGTACTTGGACGGATAACCTTCCAGGTAAATACAGCGATCTCACCTCACCTTCTAACAGCTTGTAATCATTTAATAGACTAGAGACCGACTGCTTTTAATCTTCGCCTAAAATTGCATAGCTTTTACGCATGCGTTGGTATACGTAGAAGCTATGCAATTTTAGACGAAGATTAAAAGCAGTCGGTCTCTTATTTATTAGGCAAGTAATGAGTCTGTACTCTTCTTTAGATTAAATTAGGAAGGAGGAGCTGGCCAATTGGCCTTGACCACCGCGATCTCCATGGATCTATTGTGGTGCTCCTGTTTGTTTTCCTTAGAGCTCCTTATCCAGCTTTGTCCTTTGTATCAGACTTCATAGCCTTGAAGGGCTCCTTAGTGTAGCTATCAGCTCTTGGTTTTTCCTCACCAAGTAGTTGGAGTCTCAGTCTAGCAAGGCCTTCACAATGGCACAATACATGGACTGAGGTTTCCTCTGCCTCTTGGCAGAATCTGCATGTTGCGCCCTCTGCCAAACCCATTAGACTGAAATGTCTATTAAGTCGACAGTGACCGGTTAGAAGACCTACTACTCTAATGGCCTTTTTGTTTTTCCCTAATAGATCCTCCGTAAATTTGGCTGATCGTTGTTTAATGAACTCTTTAGCCTGTCTCTGTCGTGGGAAATTTTTCCACCATTCCAGAGATCTAGTTTGCACCCATTTATTAATGGAGGCTCGTATGCATGGCTTGGCCACATCGCAAAAGGGTTCGGGTTCTATAAGGGCATTACCTGCGCCTTCTCTGGCCAGTTCATCAGCCTTTCCATTTCCCGTGTGTCCCTTGTGTCCTGGTACCCAAGCCACGGTCACTTTATTCTGACTTGTATGGAACCCTGTACTCTTCTTACGAGAAGAGGTTCAGTAAAATATCCAGTTTGGAGGTAGCTCGTCTGCTTATGTGGTGATTGCCCTTAGTAGCGAAATCAGTGGAAAAAAGGAAACTTGGTGCACTATATTATTAAAACTTATTTTTGTACGGTACTAACTAAAAGTAATGTTGTCCATAGGCGTTAACCAACGTTGTTTCTACATTTTTTATCATGTCTGTTGCCTAACGAAACATCAGTAAGTCGTTTAAACTGCTTTTGCTTGAACACAGTTTGTCGTATTCCTAATTATCAAGTGGCTGCGTTTTAAGTAATATTAAGCGGGGGGCTAAGCCTTAAACTACTAAAAATATAAACTAGAAAAAAATGTAGAAACTTAGGGTAACTATCCCTTGTTTCTCCACCTATGAATAATTTTTTTTTTAGTTAGTGCCCTACAAAAGTAATAATACAAAATAGCGTACCAGGCTTCAACAAGTGGTGTCAAACTATTTCCGAGATAATCAAGTAAATCCTCTATTTAGGTGCCATTTTCAGAGGACTGTAGCTCCCCCTAGAAAGCATCTCCGGGCATATGTTTGATAGAAATATTCTTACTATTTTTGCACATAGAATCAGCACCTAAAGGGGAATGGAGCAATTTTGGGGCATCCTGTATATTGCTTTAAATAATCGAATGATTTGGTCTATCTCTGTATGCCTTATTCTTTTTGGAACCGCATGGGAAAGATTATGTTGCCAATTCAGACAGCAGCTCCTGTCAATTCACGTTTTATATTGAATCTACAATTCAAAGAATTCATGACCCACAGATGGCGCTAGTATGTAAATACAAGAAATGACCAAGTGAGGAAAACATTGCGACAATATTACGTCGCTTCTATTGTGTTTTAAATTGTCTACCATATTTTCTCAACCAATTAAAAAAGTTAATGAGTTTTGATGCCGTAAACTTAAGCTAATAACCCAACAAATATCCTCAATTGACTAACTGTCTTAGAGATGTCGCTACCGACGCGAGTATCAAGCTACATAAAAGATGTCTTTCTATATAAGTCCTTGGTTATATTGCATATACTTTTGTAACGAATATTTGTGTAGTCTCTCACATACGTACCGTATATCAAAAATTATCTTGATCAAAGATCGTCATGAAATTAAAGACTGATATCTTATCTTATGTCATTTTTTCCTTCACTCCTGTTGTGTGGAATTTACGATCTCGCCCTTGCAATTTACGATACCGTCAAAATGTCAATTTCGATCTTTCAGCATCGATATCATATAACTTTCCCGGTCGCGTACTCAAAGCGATCCCGTTGTTTAATAATTTCATCTTTTATCATTTTCGTCGTTATTCATCACGAGAGTAAATATTATTTCAACTAAGCACTAAACAGAAACGCTAGTGGATAGCGGCAAAAGGATTTCACATGTAGCACAGTGGATATAATATAGATCTATAGTCATACATAATGGATTTTTAGTAAATAAATTTACCTCAAAATCATTGCCTGTGACTTTACTCGTGGGATGAGTACTTTTCCCGATATTTGGAAAGATACATGATCGAAACGGTTCACTTTTTGGAGACAATCGCCAATTTTTGGAAGAGCTATACTCGGCAAGTTCTGGACATACGGAACTCGGTTTGGGCTCAAATTATAGCAAATTTAATCTACTTTAAGAGCTTTTTCTGTGGGACGCTTACTTTAGGAGATATTACAAAAGGATTATATAAGTTAAAAAAGCAGCTTTTAATTCTATCTATTCTAATTTTTATATCACGGTATCTTGTAAATATCATTAGGAGGGATCGTATTTAAGTTTAGTTTCAATTTCAATAATTTTAATTTCAGGTGTTCTCTGACGACGTGATTTATTATTTAACTAAAATGGAAAAGAGTTTTCGTCGCAAAAACAGCACAAATTTATAAATAAAGTATTACGTTTGAAACGAGGGGCCTTTAGAAACTTTTAAAGCGTCATAACCTTGTAAATGCTTTTGATGTTTTGAATTTATATATTATTTCCACTTTTGCAAAGAAAAACCTAACAATATACAGTTCTTCAGCTTTGACGTAAAAGTTATAATGACTGTGTTAGTTTCCTATTTGGTTCTATTCAGGCTGCTAGAGGCGAGCTCTTAGAATACTACACTCAGAGAAATAAATTTATCAGTAAAGCTTCAACAGACAATTTTGCTTGAACAGAAATTTTTCTTGGTCACTTTTATACAGGGTGCCCCAAAATCATTGGAGAAGCTTGTAATGACAAACATTCTAGGACAAAAAACAATATACAATTATGCCGAGACTCCAGTCGATTTCGACCTGGAAGCTATTAAAATTTTGGAAAAAAGTTGCTCTGCTAGGCTGACGATTTTGTACTATTTTCTTTGGTGTCATTTAAAACAATATGTTTACAGTAGAGGCGTTCTTCATACTATAGATGAGCTAAATGACAAAGTAACCAAAGCATTAGCGACAGTTACGCCGGAAATGGTGCAAAGAGTTTTGCTGGATTTAAGCTCACGAGCACGTCTTTGTATATGGATGGGTCTCCATCAATTTTGAACATTTAACTCAATAGTTAAAATTATTTGACTTCTGACCAAAATGTCATTTTGTTTGCAGCGCCTATCTAAAGATTTAATAAATCGTTAACCAAGGAACTTTCTTTGCGAAACTTTAATAGCGCCCCGCGTGAAAACATATGGAGCCTCATCATAATTGTATTAATATAAGGTTTTTGTCTCAGAATGTCTTAAATAACCTGTCGTTACAAGCGCCTCCTGCGGTTTTGGGACGTTCTGTATATATGCTAAAAAAAACTATTTTGAAGCATGCGTTTCACAAGTTTAATTTCATTGTTTTTTCTATGTATGTATAAATGGAATGTAGAGCTATCATTCTGGCAGAGAGATACCCATCTTCACCTAAATCTTTTCTGAACATCTTCGGATGTGTACCAATCCAGTTTTTCTCGTAGACTCTGAGAAAGCCAGACCATCATTACCGAGCATTAAATCTTTTTATTAACAACGTTTTGGTAGTCGTTTTGTGATCTCTGAATTATTCTAGTAGGTGTCTATTTGCTATATAATTTGTCTGACAACAACACGCGAGCTGTCGTCGTTGTCTCTCACCGAATCTTTTACATCCAGAGCTTGTGACTGTGTAAAGTTTCTTTAAGTACTTAGTACTGATTTTTATGGTTTTATCTTCGGAATTACAGTACTGATATTGTAAAAATCACTCTTGTTCTATTTATCTTACATACCTATATTTAGCAATCTTGTCAACGTAGTGCATCGCCTTCTCAGCGCAATAGCTCGCAGTTTTCGGTGAGTTAGTTGTACTTCCTTACCTGTAACGAATGCAACACTACTTACCTTATATACAACAGTCATGCAAATAGCAACATTTAAGATTTTTTAAATCTGTATGCCTTGTAATCAGCGTTCGGATGTCAAAATGTCATTTCAGAGAGGGCGTACTCAGATACGTTTGTAAGAATGTTTTTATTGGTATTTACGTATCGTATTTCATGTGCAAGAATGATACGGACATACCTTGTTAATGTGTTGATGCTAAAACTTTGTGGAATATTATACATCGTACAACACTTAGGACACTAAAATTATTCATTCGTGGTGGCACAATAATACAAGGTTAATAGGTTAGAGTTGTTGTAAATGTAGAATATACCATTGCATGCAACCACGACATATATTTAGCCTTCTCATCGATTCCGCAGGAACGTCAACGTTTTCGTATTTCACACGCACGGAATTCTGCATGATTTTCCTAAAAAGTGAATTGTTCACTTTATTCCACGGAACATTACATGCGGCCATCATTCTCACTAAATCTGAGTTAAATGTTGCCTCAAGTTCACTTTAAGTACGTCTAAGGTAATTTGTTTGGTTATGCCATTTTCGAACAAAATCAGTTACAAATTTATTTAGGTATAGATGAACATCACATATGTACCCTAAAATGTACTAATTTGTCCATTTTTTCTGTTTCCCCAATATTCGCAACATTGTATGTAGAAATTCTTATCTCGGCGCTTTCATAAACGTATTTCCTTTGTCGAATTATATCTTGCAAGTGAAGATTGCGAGTGCCTTGCCACTGGTCACTGTCTGTTTCACAACACAAACGATTACTTGTATTTCTCATCGAATTAGAATAGCGTTCAATCAACGACAGAGATGAGAAAAGCGGTTCCACTCATTTAGCGTTACAAGTTCGGTCGTTTAAAGACAGTATCACGACAAAATAACGTTACTTTAGAACGATGACCATGTAATGTTTCAAAAGACGTGCAAGCGCAGCCAACCTACTGTCGTCCATCGTTGGCTACGAGTAACCAGTTATTTTAGAACACGGCGGTACGTTACTTAAAAATACATCGATAAAATAACGGTACGGAAATAACAACCCAAGCACATTGTGAAATTGGTGATTATTTACAATTGTGATGTTTATCGAAGTGAGAACTTACAAACTCATCTGAGTACGCCTCTCGTAAATTGTGAAATGGCGCTCTGACATCAAAATCCTGGTGTTGTATATTTCGTTATACAGTAATAAATAACAACATTGAGCTACCAAATAAATACAACAGTGGTGCCATTGGCAGAGATTAAGCTCTTCAGTAGCCATATGTCTTATAATAAAAAGAATAGATATTTACTTCGTATTCAAATTAGTTCCATTAAATTTTGTTTTGAAAAGAAAAGAACTCATTACGAATCAAGTGTCTTGCCGAGTTAAATAATTGATTATGAGCGTCAAATATATAATAAAGTAAATTCTTCTAAGCCTACTTACTATACGTCCACATAACTTGTGGATTGGAATTACCTAACACTTGCAAATAATACGATTACGATACCATACGAACGTCTGTTTGTAAGTTAGTAATAAACAAATGAGTATTAAGATAATAATTACATATTTTAGATATAAATAATTTTTCAATGTTAACTGTCCCACATTTATGCATATTTTCCTATTTCTTAATGTTTTTAAGATTCACTACTAAAATATAGTATTACGTATGAGAGTTGCCTTATAAATTCGCACTTGACCTAAATGATCACGTTTGCATACAGATTTATTCTTGAATAATGTTGTAAATATTTTCCGAGTGTTTTCCTACAGTTTTGTTTGTGTTTAATTTTAATACTACCATGGTCACTTTTTTACATTACGGCAATTTTCAAGTTGTACTTTAATACAACAATAATTTTTGTTGGGTTATACAGGGTAAGTTGGGAGGAATGTGACAAACTACGGGAGTGTATACTACAGATAACTGTTTTACTAAAAAACCCAAAATTTTAATACGATTTTTAATCGCTTCCGAATATTAGCGTCTTAAGGTAGTTATATCGGGAGAGGTGGGACATCTGTTGGCGAATCTATAAACTCTCAAGTTTATCGATTCGCTAACAGATGTCGCACCTCGCTAAATAGACAGTAGGGAAAGATTTGGCAACGCCGCATATACTTGCTGACGCCAGCTGATCGGACTAGTGTCTACGCCCCAAGCGGAAACAAATAATCCCGCATGCGCATTTGGTTATTGTACCGCCTTTCAACCTATTTATTCCGTGCTATAGCGCTGATTATCAGGTGCATGATTGGCATATGGGTAATGTTCTCGCTTAGGGTGCGGGATGTCCTGGGTTCAATGTTTGCACACACCGTACTTTTTTTTTAATATTCTGTAACGATTAATGTATTTTTTCCCAAATTCAGGTTTGATTTGACGGTAGAAATAATATTTTCCTTCTTTTTCCTATAATGATATCAATCTTGCATGTGATATCTTTAGGTAAGGTTAGTTAGGTTGATTTTTATATTGCTATCCAATTGCTAATAACTGTCAGCGCCGCAGGCAGTATAGCATCGGCGGTGTCCTCCCGCTTTTTTCCACAAAATAACAAAATATTTCGGCGCGTCTTTGTACATTGTACTTTTACCAATGTTTATTACGTGGATTTTATTATTTAAATGAGTTGAAGATCGGTTATTTAACAATTTAAGAATGTCAAGTTGCGACGATCAAGTGCATTATAAAGGGTTGGCACAAAAAAACCAAATGCCAAAGTGTGTTAAGAATTGTAGCTGAAAATAAAAAACGGATTGCTCTCAGTACCTATTTACTATTGAATGTGGAGTTTGCTTGAGTTTGAATCGGGCCGAGAAGGAGCTTCCCGTAACGTAAATAAAGATGCAAAATCATTCCAGGCAGATAATATTTAATTAGTAGTAATTGCATATGCTGACGATATCAACCTAATGGGAAGAACGGAAAGGGCAGTGAGAGAAAACTATAAGACATTGAAAGAGAAAGGAAATAATGTAGGGTTTGACATAAATATAACAAAAACAAAGGCGATGGAAAACAAGACAGGAAGAAGAAATAGACAAAACTGGACTATTGGAGACGACAACATAGAGGTAGTTAAAGATTTCACATACCTCGGAAGTATAATTAACAATAAAAATCACATGGCCCAAGAAATACGGCACAGACTAATAAAAGGGAATAAAGCACTGTATGCATTGAACAACATATTCAAATCTAAACTAGTGAATAAGAACACCAAAACACTAACATATAGATCACTAATAAGACCGGTGGTGACATATGGCTGTGAAACGTGGACGTTAACAAATAAAACTGAAGAAATGTTAGCCATATTCGAAAGGAAAGTACTGAGGAAAATCTACGGACCAGTAAATGAAAACGGTCTATGGCGTATCAGATTCAACTTTGAACTAAAACAGCTCTATAAAGAGGTAAACATAGTGGAATATGTTAAAATCCAACGGCTGAGATGGGCAGGCCATGTAGAGAGGATGGACGAACAGCGTATACCGAAGAAAATTTTAAAAGGGCATTTTGCAGGCAACAGAAAACGGGGGCGACCGAGGACCCGTTGGCAAGACAACGTTCGCAAGGACGCCCAGGCATTAATGAGGGTGAGGAATTGGCAAGTAGCCGCTAGAGATAGGGCGGTTTGGAGACAAAATTTAGGGGAGGTCAAGGCTCAATAGGGCTGTCGTACCACAGGAAGAAGAAGAAGAGCTTCTCGTGGTAAACTAGTAAATATTGTATTTGGTATTGTCGCATTTGCACTCATGCATCCAGAAATTACACAATATCCATATTAACCCGTTAACGCCCAAGCGTCCATATACGGACACTGAAAAAAAACTATGTTCTACTGATCAACATGGGATAAAAACCTAACCTAGTAGGTACATTTCACTGCTCTTTCAGATTGTGCTATTAGTTTTTTGCAGCAATCCAAGGGGATGGAGAAAGGGTGTAAAATGATGCAATTTCAAAAAGTTATCAAAGAGAAAATTTCAAGCAATTTTAACTCCCAAATCCAATAAAGGTTTCAGGTATGCTGAGTTCGAATTTTTATGCATTGCAACCTGTTCACCCCTTCAAAGGGGGTAATAAGGGTTATGGGCATAAAATGATACAATTTCAAAATAAGCGACTTTCATTATTCAGACCAGTGACAGTGGGGTTTTCGGATACGCTTAGCTGGAGTTTTTAGGTATTACAACCTTTTCACCCCTGCAAAAAATATAATTAGAAATAAAAAAAGAATAAGTACCGAATACCTTTTTAAAGATATCATGCAAAATAGTCCATCAAAATATTCAACAATTAAGCGACTCGCTTATTTAAAATTATATAATGTAACCCCTTACAACCCTTATTTCATCCCTTATAAGGAGTGAAAAGCTGTAATGTCCAAAAATTCTAATTCTATTATCCGAATACCGCACGTTTGTACTTTTAATCCTGAAACTTATTATGTACAATTTTCTCTTTTGCCCTTATTTCACCCCTTGTATCAACTCTCCAAAGGGTTAAATGTACCAATTTACAGTACTTACGTTTATTGTAAGTAACTTATTTATTGGAAGCAAAGACATTTTTATTGGATTTTAAGTTAAAATCGCTTGGAATTTTTTCTTTATAACTTTATGAAATGGCATTATTTTACAGCCTTTTTCCATCCCCTCGAGGGGCTGAAGCAAAAAACTGATAGCGCAATCTGAAATAGCAGCTGAATATCTTGAAAGTAATTGTAAAAAGTCATTGTCTCTAAAGTAAATCTGAATAATTACTTAACCAGTAAGTTTATTGATCTAATAACAGATTAATGTAAGACGACTTTAACAGTACTGAAGTATTATTATTTAAGAAAATAGACGAAAATCATCAATAAATATAGGAGATGGTCAGAGAGGAGCAATTGCCAAATCTAACATTATTAAATATAGAATGTTATTCTTAGTCATTATACCCATTATACAGCTGTCACAATCCCAGCTTGAATCTTTACATTTTTGTTAAAATAGCTTGGGATTAGGAAATAATTTATAACTAGAATGGGACACCGGTAGGCATAGCTTACTTACCTGTACAGAAGCAGGACCATCTGTTAGCGCTTAGTTATTTTCTATTTAAAAAATTGAACATTTAATAATTTAACTAAAACATGAATCTCTGGATTTTTTTTAATCTAACCCAATTCTTCACAATGGTATCATCCTTAATGACCAGTCAAATCTATATTATGAATATCTTTGATATATTGTCTAAATGTTATTTGTGGCATTGTCTTCATTTTTTCTAATTCTTTCGCTTTGGCAAAAAAGATTTTACAAAAAAGCCTTGAAAACAGATTAGATTTCCGAAACGTCGGCGAAATATTGCGTTTCAAGTTTTTATACTTGTTGGTGTTATTTGTTAAAAAAGAAGCAACCTCTAACTGATCCTTTGACGTAAAAGTCACAGGCGTAGAGGTTATTTTCCAGTAACATACTGGTTAATTGTGATATTCTGCAGATTCCCCAAGCACCGGTTAAAAAGAAAAAAATACTTGTTTTAGGAAGTCCCAAAGATATGGAAAAAAAATCTTTGATATATTTAAACCATATCCGCCTAATTTTTATAATTTTCTTATCGGTGAATTCTATTATTGGTTTATGTTAGTAATTGTAGGTAGATCTTTTATAATTTACTTTTATGCTATATTAGGGAATAATGTTCTTAGGTAAATTGCTCTAAATACTGTATCACAACCTTGTAACGCTCTCATTTACTTGTGAACTTTTGAAAATGTTAAGTGTCGAAACTGCAGTAACATTCTAGCTAAAATGATGAAAAAAAACGAAGCAAACTTTTAACAGATATCATTTTCTATTTTATCATTTTTACGATAAAATTGCAGCGTCTACTATCCGCAAAAGCTGTAAATTGTATTATTGCGACACTGTACAATGCCGTTTTAAGATATGTGTTTCATAATATGAGTAACGCGTATAGATTTAAATTGATAATAATTATAGTGGGTCATACACACTTAACATAAATTTGCAATGTGGCGAGTAAATAATTAGTCAGACGCCTAGACAACAGAGGATTATGAATTGACCTATATAAAGAATAATGAAACATAACCTTGCTAAAAAATGTGTTTGCTACATAAAAGATAAAGAAATGCGATGGTAGGTGCTGCTTTCACGATTATAATACTTTCATGTTAGTTCAATTTTCCTCTAAAACTGTAATAAAATATAGTATATATTACAAAATCTAATTGTTTCCCCTAGTAGTAATTACATTCGACTTTTAATGAAAAATCGTGTTGCTACAATTATCAAAACTTTCACAGTTATTGTACTATTTTCTAAACCCCTCATGGTGGTCTGCAAATTATAGAAAATGAAATAATATTGTTGTTCTCAGCTCTTGAATCAATTCCGAATAAACCATTTTAACTATTTGAAAATTGAATTAAGCCAATAGCAATAGTCCGACAAAACTGATTATGAATCCGTATGTTAAACAAACGTTAAAATTAATAGCAGCAATAAATTATACCACATTTATCTGCTCGGCGAGCGATTAAAAACAGTTATTAATCAAGAAAATTGAAAAAAATACCCAATTTATTGTTTTAGATTGCCTTTTGGGCGTTCTGTGCCATTAACTTTGACAAATGCCCAGCCATACGATATCAATTTTTGTATATGTTTATTACTCGGTGTACCTCATACCTGCCGCCGGTGATGTATTTAGGTCTCCGAAAAATATTTCAACCCTTTAATGCCTTTAAAACGTTTCCCATGAAATTCTATACCAAAACCGGTTTTAAAACGATTTGATCGTTAGGATGAGCCCTCTCGGTACATTGTTGATGATTTCTAAGGAACGTTCAAGAATATTTCAATTTCGAATCAAGTACCTAACGGAAAACTTGCAAATACCCGTAGTGGTTGACAAAAAAAAATCAAATGGACTTCTCTCTTCTCATATCAAATTAACTGTTGTATCATCCTCGTTTGTTGTCATAGTAGCCAGCGTAAATTCTTCATTTTTTGGTGTGCTTTGGATTACTATTAGTAGATTAGTCAGTTGTGACATGCCTCTGATTTATTTGTAGTGCCCATATATTTATAAGTAGATACATCTTACGAATAATATATCAATGATTGAGAAGGAAGTTATTTCTATATTTACTGTAATCTATTTCTAGTTTGAATAGAAAACGAACGGTGAATTTTACAAGCTACAATTAAATGCGAGATTAAATGTTATATTAAAATAAAAAATCTTCAGGAAAAGCATATTATTGTTCACAGAACAGAAGAACGAATTTCTTCTTCTATCTTGTACTGGTGAAATGCGAACGCTTCAAACGGCGGTAGAAAGAAATATCAAGTTTCGAACCTGATGGTCATGAGCACATTTGATCAAGAAGTAATAGATATAGGTAACATACAAAACTTTTTGCAAAAATCGAGGGCCACTTTTCATAAGAAATGTCCTCTAGATTATTACTTAAATCGGTACTCAGAATCAGTCTTGAGTTGATTTTTCATAGCATTTGTTGATTTATTACGCAAGGGAAGATTATTGTAAACATAGCTAGATAAATAAGTAACGGAAGAGTGATATAGATAAGTCTCATAATTTGTGCGTATTGTATAGAACTAATCATTTATATATCTCAAATTTTGGATATGTACAGTATTTCTCATAAGAATTGTGTCAACTGCAGGTCATATGTTTAAAGAAAAATTTTGCATTGTTTAATAATTGAGAAAAATGTATGAATCACCTCTCCTCTAGTTCTAGCAGTTTCAGCTCTCTATAAGGTTTAAAGTAAGCATAAATATATCGGTTCGTAACAAATCTAATACAGATATTTTGCATCTTTTGTAATTTATTGTTTTTCGATAGATTCAAACATGATCCATAAACGTAATCATAATAATTGACGTGTGACAAAACTAAAGACACACATAACAATAGTTTAGTATCATTTAGAGTATTTTTAAAACCTGAAATATATTTAAAAGGACAGAAACACCTAGATATATGTGAAATGAAATTTAGGCTCAATTAAATCAGAGATTACTCTAAATTTTTAACTTCCGCTTATTCGATAGTTATATTATGATGGATTGAAAGTTGTTGAAAATTACCGAGATTTTTTAGGTTATTTGAAGTACGCCTGGCAACATTTTTTCTTTTATTTGGATTTAGTAGTAATCAGTCTCAATGGTCTAATTCTTTATTTCATTTAAGTAGCATATCAAAAAACAATATAAAGCTGCACATTATCAGCATACATTTGTGTAGAACAATACTTTACATCACGAGCTAGGACTGCAGTATAAATATTAAACAGTAGAGGTCCCAAAATGGAGCCCTGATGCATTCCAGAAACTAGCGCGTGTTTAGATTGTTTTGCCCTTTGGGCTATCCAGACGTGTAAATGTCTCCATTTTAAGACATTACCGTTTATTGTTTATACAGTAATATTTTAGCTTCTTTATTAATAGTTCGGAAATTAAATAGTCATAAACTTTTGGCATATATATAGCAAAGTCAGATACATTACTTTGGTAATACTGTTCGAAGTCAAGATACCATCAAAAATAATTGTAGAAGTATTAGATGTTCCATGATTTCTTTGGAAGCTTAATTGAATTTGAGGTTAACAATATTGTCACTAGCAATGTCAGTGGATAATGAATGTTTGCGTTTTTGAAATGTGTAGTTCCCTGAGTCATGAGATGACAAGTAGAGCAAATCAAAAAACAATACAAATCATTACGTCAAATTTATGCTAGTAAATTATGGTGTGCCTCGAGGATTAATATTGCGACCTGTGTTATTTATAATTTGTGTTATTGATTTACTCGGAATATCAAATGGAAAACATAAGCAATATTTTCGACTCCATTTACTATTGTGGCTGCGGTTTCAAAAAAATTGGCCATAAATAAATAGGTACGTAGGTCCTTCCTACTGAATCCGATTGATCTCAATTTATGCTTGTAACCTGACAATTCTCGCATTCGACTATTGTTTCAGTCGTCTGACGTCTAGACCACGTTCGTGCGCCTTCCTATCTCTGTAACGAAATTATGGACATCGATTTAGATATTATAATTTGCACAATAATTGAGATATGTGTTTCTAATGATAATTATATTAATATAGTTACGCGATAGTTATACTGAATAGTTCAAGGTTATCATGGATATAATATGTAATAGCAGATAACGTGTTTCAATTTATTACTGAATAATGAAATTAATAGGGTCACACATATTGAACAGCTGTATAGTTGATGTACTTAGAAAATTAATATAATTTGTGAACGGAAACCTTGAAAAATACATAAAAATAAATACGTTTGCTAATTTTGTTTTATATTCGCATATTCATGTTGATGTCGTTTAAAGTGTGATCAGAAGTAAAAAAAAAACAAGGTGCGTCGCGACTCTTCACCAGAAGATAAAATTATCTTAAAAAAATGTCGACAATGGCATATATGTATCTTTCATAACGTGAGCCGTGAACAAAATCCATACGTAAGCTGTCATATTGACGTTCTTAATTGCCATTAAGGTGGCCATTCCCTAGAAAGAGACATCCGATAGGGAAATATTTATTAGCTTTGCCCATAACTTCTTTTTCTTAGTACGTATATTTAAAAAAAACTATAACATTATCTAAGTAGAACCATAACACGACTATTACTATGAATTATCACTCAATAATTTCAGTGGTTTGAAAAATAGCTCGATTTAAATTTAAAAATTGTGTTAATCTTCCTATTTCGTAGTTTTAAATCGAGCTATTTTGCAAACCACTGAAATTATTGAGTAAACATTCATAATAATAGTCTTGTTATAGTTCTACTTAGGTACTCTTATATATTTTTTTAAACATACGTACTAAGAAAAAAAGTTATGGGCAAAAATAATAAATGTTTCCCTACCGGATGTCTCTATCTAGGGAATGGCCACCTTAAGGCTAAAAAATGATGGTCCTCTCAAGACATCATTCATAAATAATGTTTTATAAAGAAATAATATTTTCGACCTCAAAATCAAATTTTCGTAACTTTGCAATGAAAAAATCTCAATATCATTTGATATGAATCGTAGTAGATGCATAAAAGTAAAGCAAATTTTATATAACATTTTTTTAAATTAATTTAAATGGTAAAAAGTATTTTTGAGAAAAATTGAACCGCTTTAGAAAAACCGCCTAAAAGCTATAAAGTAAAATTTTATTGTCACGCAGTTTATTGAACGTTATTATCTAATATTGATATTGAGGTAGGATTTTTTTATAGGCGGTTCCATTTATTTCAAAAAGATGTTCACCCTTTTTAGTAGCTTCTTATGTAATTTGTACAAAGTAAAAGAAAATATGCGCCGTTTTCAATTTTTAAGCTTTAACATCAGAATCTGTTAAGAATGAATTCCCATATCCCCTTGTACCAGAACCCATGTAAATCTGCAACGGTTTGCAAGTATGGCAGCGTTGGACTCGTCATTTTCAATTTTTTATTTTCAACATCAGATTCAGTATCAGCTACTACAAAAATACCTAGATACCAATTCCGACGAAATTGACAAATTTTCCATTAAAAGGTTTTTTCAATGTTTGCTCATTTTATACTAGACTTATCTTGATGAAACTATAACAGTACCACTCTCGAACCACACTTTATAGTTTACAGATTTCAGGAAAAATCGCTTATGCCATTCCAGAGTAATGATTGAACATACAGAGAAAGAATAGGTCAAATTGTGAACCTCTCTCTTTCTTTTTAACAATTTTTAAAGTCTGTTAATAATTATAAATATAATACAGCTCTAAGGATTGGGAATGGCATTAATCAAAATCATCGCCAAGGTTAGTTTAATGAATAAATAGTTTAAAAAAATTTAAATCCAGGCTTTTAAAAACTGACTGAAGCTGTTACAAAAGGCACTAAAAGGAAGAATCTAATGTTAATAATAATAATAATAATAATAATATAAACATGAAAACGTGGGGCCCTGGATGAGTAAATTTTATATACACCACACATAGCAGACAACTCCGGAAGGGGTTACAAATTTGAAAAAACACAGACAACATCCATTACCAACCGATATTGCCAGTATCGGAGCTGGGGATCGAACTCAGTACACGATAGACCGTGCGACTAAGCGCGCTCGCCACTAAGGCGCTTTAGACCGCGGCGAAAATTCTGTTTTAGTATTTTGAGCCCACCATGCTTTTACGTTTTTAACATCATTGTTATTTTAACATTATTTTCCGCTTTTAGTACATTTTTTGTAACATTTTTAAAAACGTGATTGTTAATTTTTTTAAATCATTTATTTATTTTCTTCTTTTTGGTCTTGTCCCAATTAAACTAGTGTGTTTGTTCGATACGTTCGTCTCCTAATAACGTTATCCATTTTTTGTAGTTCTCTTACTAGAATTAATTTGAAAATAATATCTCGTTTAAAACTTTTAATATTGCTACAGTTCTTAAGCATTGTCACATATAGCCCAATCAGTAAGTAGAATTCATGCCCGGAAACAAATATGGTTGTATAAAAAAGAAAATTCTAAGTCAGATTTGTGTTTCGTTGGACGCGATCCGACGTGGCAAACTTGACCTGAAAACTTAGAAAAGTTGGAAAAAACAGTTTTTCGTAAATAAAAAAAACTGACACTAATCGAAAAAAGTTGAATGAAAAAGTTGTAGGTGCTAAAAAGTTCTGTCGATTGCTATTTTTGAAAGTATAAATTCCGATCACACTTTTCGAGATATACCGAGAAAACCGTCAAAAATCGGCTTTTCTTGTTTTCGCTTTATCTTTTTCAAATTTACCCTTAAATACTTACTATTAACCGTAAGTATAGCTCACGGAAAGCGGAAAAAGTGTTTTTTTGAAAAATTTTAAAATATCTTTTATTTTTCGAGATATATCGATTTTTCTAAAAAAGGACGTTCTCGAAAATCGGCTAGACTTGCTCAACTGAGGGTTCTACAGTAGCAATCTTGGGCTTATTTTCTTTATAAAGAGTTGTACTATCATGCTGTAAAAAAATTGTAACAGTTTTATTATGTAATTTTAAGGGTAAATAGATGGCTTTAAAATAATTGCATTTTTAGGTGTTTCTTTTTTTAATAATTTTGTCAATTTCAATTACAATTTTACGGAAATCGATTACTGACATTTTCTACGAATTTACAACAAAAATTGTTCTGGGGCCCAGATATTTTTTTTTTATTGTAGGGAGCGCAATTTACAACGTACAGTGAGAGCCTTTATGGAGGTTAATAAAGAACACCTATATGTATAAGAAAAATATGCTAGGGTCAATTTTATTGACTTAGCATTAGTAATTAAATATTATAATGCAGCGGAGTAGAGGCAAGCCTGCTCGGCCACTCTGAAGACCGAATTCGTGCATTATAATAAATGACTGAAGAAAATTCCACCGAAATGATTTTTTCAATGCGAGGTCCTTTGAAGAAGGTACAGCGAAAACAAGAGAAGCTGATTTTTGAAGGTTTTTTCGGTATATCTCGAAACTGGTTTTTTCACTTTTCAAACTTTTTAGGTTAAGTTCGCAACTTCAGATCGCGTTCGTCGAAACAAATCTTTCTTAGAATTGTTTTTTCTATACAACCTTATTCTTTGTTTCCGGGTATAAATTTTGGAAAATTTAACATTAGGCCGTGACAGGTTGGTTGGGCTAATAACAAACATCAACAGTTTTTGAGCATTTGTCAAAACTCAAAAGATTTTTTCATAAAATGATTAAAGTAGTTGACTCGATAAACAAACTTATTTTCTAAAACAATCTCACAATCTATTATGTACTACATTACCATAATTAGAATTGCAATTACTTCGGATGTATTTCAAATTTGCTTTATTAGGACATAGTAAGTAATAAATGAAAATAGAATCGTGAACCATTTTTCATGGGCCCACTTAAATTTATCAAATTTGTTACATTGATATTATATAATAAGTATTGTATAAGAATAAGAGAAAACATTATTTGTGGACTAACAAATCTCTTTGCAAAATTAAAATTTATTATTTCAATTTCTTGCATAGACACTGCAGCTTTCTCTTGGTTAAAGAAAGAATCTGTACTTGCGTCAAGAAAACAATGAGAAACTACTCACAGTAAGAGAATTCAAATACGAACGTTTAAAGGGACCGAGAAACGATATTTTTATTTGCATTCGGCGACCGTTTGATACCATTACTTGATTTTACAATAATGTGTCGAAGTTGTTTTCTCTGTTAACCATTCGGTATAACATAAGAATGATATAACAATAATTCAAAATAAAATACTGTATAAATTATTAATTTATTAAAAAGACAATATAAATCTTATGTACATTTTTACTTCCCTCGCATACCGAAGGGAAGTATTGTATTCGAGAAAAAATCACCCTCCGAGATTTTTTCGGATTCTGACGTTTCAAATCACGTAGATTTCGAAAATATAGGTTTTTCAATTCCGTCAGTCTGTCTTTTTGAGAAAAAAAATTTGAACATTTTTTTCACCAACATTTTTGAAAAAATGTTTGCCAATAAAAAATTTTTTTGTTTTTGTTCAAATTTAAAATTTCCACATTTCTTGGCATTCTAAACCTATTTCGAAAAAAAAAAATTTGAAATTTTTTTTACCATTTTTGAAAAAAATTTTACCACTAAAATAGATGGATTTTTTTTTTCTTTCTTCAAATTTTTAATTTCCACGTTTCATAGCAATCTAAACCTATTTAAAAAATAAATTTTTAGAATTTTTTTTTTACTATTTTTGAAAAAAATTTACCTACCACTAATAAAGACTGAATTTAATTTTTTTTTTTTTAATTTTCACGTTTTCATGGCATTCTAAACCTATTCAAACAAATTTAAAAATTATTTTGATTAAACATTTTTTTGAAAAAAATTTTTTTTTGCATTTTAATTTATTTATCAATGAGTATAGAATAGATGAATGTTTTTTGCTCAAATTTAAAATTTCCACGTTTCATGACATTTCAAACCTATTTCGGAAAAGAAAATTTGCAACATTTTTTTCACTATTTTGGTAAATAATTTACCACTAGAATAGATGGAACTTTTTTTTCTCTCAAATTTAAAATTTTCACATTTCATGGCATTCTAAACCAATTTCAAAAAAAAAAAATAACACTGTAGAATAGAAGGAAACTTTCCTTTTTGTTCAAATTTAAAATTTTCACGTGTCATGGCATTCTAAACCTATTTCAGAAGAAACAAATTTTGAACATTTTTTTAAAAACATTTTTGAAGAATTAAAAAAAAAATGAAATTTTTTAACTACCGCTATACTTCCACTCCACTACGTATATGTGGAATTGAAAATGTGACAGATGGCAATAATATTAGGCATATGCACCTATTATACTATTATTGAAAAGTGTACAGGGTGGTCATCCCAAGAAATAATTCAGTCATGGTGGACATTTATAAAGGTATTTGCCCAAGCCTTCCATATCTGGCACCTGTTATTTAGTATTGAACTTTTGCTCTTGGATGAGCACTCTGTATATTTTTTTGACCAAAACTTATCAGGTGCTCTTTGTAATAATAGTGATAACTATATTCCGATTATTATTTTCAATGTCACTTCGTAGTTATTAATTTTTTAGAGTGACCGCCATGCACAAATAAAGAGGGAAGTTCTGTGTAAATACCTTTACCGATTTTTCAAATAGAAAATTGGCACCTTGACCTAATTGAAATATTATGCATTTTCTGTCATATAATCATATATATTTGATTGGTTTATTGATTGATTGACTGATTTGCCAGAGTAAGGTGGGCATTGCTGACGATTCCAGGCATCCATGGAGGTTCGTTCGCAGCTTGGTCGTCGGTCGATCACGCCCAATTTAATATGTGATGGTTAAGATCGTACCATTAATCTCCATGTTAATAATTTCCGTTTTCTTGTGTTATAATTGTTTAACAATAAACCCTATCCTTTGGACAAGGCTATACAGAAGACCAATTCTGCATTGTTTGTATTCACTGGAAATCGTAACGAATAGTGCAGAATAAAAAAGATTTATCTGTATCAACAGCAGTCAAAGCAGTAAGCTCTTCTAGGACGAGGTTGTCACCTTTGGTGTTGTGATGCTGAAGAATTATTTGCCAAATATAGAGGATCATCTTGTATAGATTTCGAGAAACACGAATGCATATGAACTTGCTAGTGCCGGGGCCAAGTAGACAGGTCATGACTCTCTTTAATAAATTGGGTTACTGAAGAAGCAGTAGCGCTTAAATAGTGACTCCAGGAAAGCTAGGAGCCTTCTGATACGGCCGCATATGTCGACTCAATAGTAATAATTTCAACAGGTCAGTCCAAAGCCAGAAATACCTATTTATTATTGATAGAAGTTGAAGAACTCCCATCTTACCCAAGATGTAAAAGTAAGAATTTTCTCTTCTGACCGTGTGAGGCGTTTGTGCGCCTGAGGTATGATATATTCGGTGCCGGGATGCTTTTATAGGAGAAGAACCTCCCTAAATGGGAGGAGGTCTTAGCGAGATAGGTCTTGGAAAATATAGAGTTTTGAAGAGTGAGAAACCTGACCAACTACCACTAGTATAATTGAGGCTTGACATTTACTTCTACTATTGTAAAAATATTATTTTTGAGTGTCAAGAGCTCATTATTTTTACATGTATGTAAAAGATTTGTGTCATTAAAGAAATAATGAAACTTTTACAAATAGTAACGATTTTTATTTAGAATGTTATATAGATATTAACACACAATACCAAATTACGGTATTTTTGGTAATTATATTGCAAGGTGAATTTCATAAACAGTCACGTTACCGATCCATAGCGGTTGCAGCCTTGTGATGTTGGTCAAAATGTATTCATGTTTAAATTTTTTTATATGTAATTTACTGAAAGGTTTACATATATTTGAGAACTACAGTATTAACGGCAATCCTTTCGTCCCTTAAACGTGTCTATCATTCTCTAGCAATTAATGTTTATCCCAAAGCCAATAATTGACTGATAATTTGGGTTGCAGTTATACTCATCATAAGATTTCTTCGGAAAAAGAAATAAGCTAAAATAATTACTCATTTCCTAAGAATTTTCTCATATTTTTTATACAGGTAAATTGAGATTTAAGTGCGAAATGTTATACTCTTCGCAAATACGTAAACACATCATGGCACCCCCGAATCCAAAGCCTAGGCTATACGAAAGGGTGTTACACATTTGAAAAACCGCAGACAACACCCATTACTCACCAACATTGACAGTGTCGGGGCTGAGGATCGAACGCAGTACACGACAGTCAGCCTGACCAAGCTCAATTGCTACTTAGACGCTTAGCCGGCTGAGCTATCGTGCCGGTACAAAACGAAGAGTATATTGCATTTGTTTGGCAAGAAATGTGACTGCACTGAATATGAACACAAGCTGGTATTCACCACGCTTCGGAAATCGTCGTATCTCATATCGGCCCCTGTCAGTGCGGACGAAAGCTAACAGGGCATATTCGACCGGCACATTTCTAAAACTGATAGTATTGCTCTTACAGAAAAAAAAATTCAAATCTCTGTGTTGGTGAACGAATTCTGAACAAGTTTCAAAATGTCCGTCTGTCCGTTTCTTCAAAGCACGATAACTTAAGAACGAAAAGTCTGATTGTATTGAAATTTGGACAATAAGTTAGTGTTAGCTATTGTTTTTGACCAAAATCGATCAATAAATGAAAAAGGTATAAATTTTTTTCCACATTTTTTTATGTTTGTAATTAATTTAAAAATGTCTAAAACTGATATTATTTACAAAAAAACTGTGAAGATTATCCTATAGAATGTGCGACAATTATATAAAAAGTGTAGTAAATCGGCGAAGAGTATAACGATTAGCATGTTTTA
This sequence comes from Stenurella melanura, assembly GCA_963583905.1. Taxonomy (NCBI): domain Eukaryota; kingdom Metazoa; phylum Arthropoda; class Insecta; order Coleoptera; family Cerambycidae; genus Stenurella; species Stenurella melanura. Next base: position 52,673,761 of record OY757316.1, on the reverse strand, counting down.
TAGTAATTTTAATTTTTGATATGATGGAATAATTTAAAAGCATTTTCTTTTAATTTAAGACACATACCACTCGTTTAGTTGTTCTAAAACACTAACAGTTATAGGTAACATATCATTTTATTTTTTTTGATCCTAGTTGATATAAATTATTGCTAAAATATTCAAATATTTCTACATCATTTTGTTTACTGTCACTTTTTCAATGCTAAAATTGAATACCTCTAAATAAAATAACAAATTTCCACGTTCAGTATAATATTGCCAATACTATTCACATAAAGTCTTGCATATACATTTCATATTGTTCGTACGTAGTTGTTTCGATAACGCGTTTATGAAAATGTATGTTTTCTCTTCGCCATTTTGCGGTTGAATTATTTAAACAAAGACAACAAATATTTATATTGTTTGCTCTTTGTAACAATTAAATTATAGGCCAAGGTGCAGTGTAAGGTTGTCGGTCGTTTACATTTCATAATTCCTGAGTATTGTGAAAATTGATGTTTTAAATCGCGAAATGTGAATTTATTTATTACCGACAAGTGGAAGAAAAACGGTTTTAATAGTTTTGCAATTAAACTTGACATTTTATAAGTGCGCGGGTAGTTATTTTGACTAATTGTGTGTATTTAGAAATGGTTTCGTTATTTGGAAATTGCTTTGGATTTTGACGATGATATTAGAATTTATTTTTTTCTACAGAAAATAGATGTATGAATTAACACTGAAAGTATTACAAGGTTTGTAAAACGTTTTCCACGCTTTATCATTATTGTTTACTGTTGTTGATTAAATAATGTGAATCTAAAAATACTTTTGTGTGTCACTTTTATTATAGAATTGCTGCAGTTATTTTTTTTTAGTTTGTCACAAAATCTTTTGACGCAATTATTGCAACGAGACAACAATCAATTCGTCCTGATCTAGTACAAGATATCGTCATTTTTTAAGATACTTTAGGGACAATTCGATATCCTTGGATATTTATTAGTTTCGATATGAATACATTTAGTGATAAGGTATATCGATACTTTTTATTAGGGTTCCGTAGAACCTTTATAGTTTCGTTATTTCCGTCTGTCCGTCCGTCTGTATGTCAGTATGTCACAGGCATTTGTCTCAGAAAGTGTTGGACTTACATGACCGACATTTTGCACGGTTATGGTTTGTTGTAACCGTTACACAGGCATAAAATACAATCTTGAAATAATTTCTTTCGGATACCCCTACTATATGTAAATCGAGAGTAATTTTTATTCGCGCACCCCATCAAGAGGGGTGTCATTAAACAGGTCTTTTATAATAACGTTGAGGTTTCTTAGACAGATTTTCATGTCAAATTTTCGTTTTCAAAATATTTATTTTGGTTTCAAAGTCATGTATTTTGTGTCTCCTTTAATGTTCCAACCGTGTGTTCTAAAAATTTTATTTTTTTGCGTGCGTGGTCGATTTATTACTTTCAATTTCATAAAGTAGATCATCCCTTATTCTAGTTCCAGATATGCCATGTGATTCAGGGCTATGATTATGATGTTCCGATTTTTTTTATTTTTTGCTCTGCATATTTTCTATAGAAAAACCTAATGTGTCAGGTATACGATATTTGTATATATTATTTCGTCTCTTGCTTGATGTGATGATGGTACTGTTGTCAGCTATTCAGAGGAAGTACAAAAAATTCAGGGGTCCTGGCGACCTAGAAAATAAAGTTGTTATTTAACAACTAGGAATGATGCATTCTATAATAGCACTTCATTAAACAGTAGACAGTCTCTTTATTGGTCCTGGAAAAAAAGGAATCATCTGGAGTAGGCAGAAAATTCAATTTTAAAGAATTGCTGTGAACCCTGGAATTAAGGAATGTTCTCCCTTTTCATTTATACTGTTTCCAGTTTTTAACCTATATTGTATGTCAAATTATCTTATTAGGGTATTTGGTTTTTAGACAAATAGACAAGGCGAAACCCTCGCCTCCGTATGAAAACATTTTCCCATTCGACTTTTTTGCATATTCACGTTCGAGACATACCCTTGAATAAGGATCAAGAGTTTGTCGGACGACAATCTGGTCCCAATTTATTTAAACTAATTTTTTTTAAACAAATTGCAAAAAACCTCTTTTTTGACCCGAATGTAGGTTTTTTTCTGGTAATTTTAAACAAAAAGGTTTCTTGGCATATTTTTGTAAAGTTGACTGTTTCCAACTTATAAACAATTTAATGTTTGAAAATACCGACTGGACTTATACATATCTTATGTATATTAATATCTTATGTGTTCTCGATGCTTTGCTTTTACATACGCTTTAGTTTCTATTGCTGTGTGTTTTATAAGTCAATATAATTTGTCATAAACTATTGTAAATTAAGCAAAAAAAAGTTGAAATTTATTTGAGCACATTCTTGCATTCATCTATACTACAACCACATAAAGACACACAAGTAATATTATTTTTATTACAATGGCAAACTTTGGTTTTGCAAGTCTCTAAACATTTGCACTGAGAAATAAGATTATCCGTTACTGAATTTTTTAACTTAAAGTGGCCATTCCCTAGAAAGAGATATCCGATAGGAAAATATTTACTATTTTTGGCCATAACTTTTTTTTCTTAGTACGTATATTTAAAAAAAACTATAAGACTCCCTAAGTAGAACCTTAAAGAGAGCATTACTATGAATTTTCACTCAATAATTTCAGTGGTTTGCAAAATAGTTTAATATAAAACTACGAAATAGAAAGATTAATATAATTTTTAAATTTAAATCTATTTTGCAAACCACTGAAATTATTGAGTGAAAATTCATAGTAATAGTCTTGATAAAGTTCTACTTAGGTAGTCTTATAGTTTTTTAAATATACGTACTAAGAAAAAAAAGTTATGACCAAAAATAGTAAATATTTCCCTATCGGATGTCTCTTTCTAGGAAATGGTCACCTTAAATCTAGGTAACAAATACAACTGTTTCATCCAGGATGTATCCAAAATCCTCAAAATTTAAAGTTTCCTGTCTAGGGTTTAGGGAATTTTTCCAGATATATGTTTGCGATGACGCTCTTAACGAATACAGATTAAAAGCATCAGACGTACATAGAATATTGCCTAAGTTTATACGGCTGACGCCGGCTCACACATCCGTCCACGAATATTCGGGTACTTTTACGAATATTTGTGTAGACATATTCGTTTATGAATATTTGGCGAACACACCCTCCCCACATAACATCGTTGTTTGTATACGGCCAAATTTCAACACAGTGAATATTTGTTCCCTTTCATGGTCGTCTGTTTACCAACTCGAAACGGAAACGTGTTCGTGTTCGGACCAAATATCGAATATTTGTGCACGAACTCGAACATTCCATCCACACTTGCGTACATTCCTACAAATAGCAAACATTTGTATACGAATAACGCATGTGTGAAGCAGGCGTGAAAAAGGGCGCGTGTCCGGCTAAAAATATCTATTTAACAATTAAAAATTTAAACTTTAGAATAAAATTATCTGTACTTACTCTTCAGGATTTTATTAATGGATGTTCAAAGATTGTATAAGAAATTTGGTGAACTCAAAGAATTCATTTTTTAATATTGTTTCAACCTTGATAATTGCCGTTTCTGCGTTTTTTCAAACATTAAATTGTTTATAAGATGGAAACGGTGAACTTCACGAAAAAATGGCGAGACCTTTTTTGTTTAAAGTGACCAAAAAAACCTAAAATTCATTCGGGTCCAGAAAGGCGATTTTTGCAATTTGTTTAAATAAAATTAGTTTAGAAATTATGAGGGGCGTACTCGGACGCAGTTGTAAGAATGTTTTTACTTTGTATGTACGTATTTCAAGTGCAAAAATTATACAATCATACCTTGTTAATGTGATGTAGCTAAGACTTAGCGGAATATATACAATACAATACTTAGGGCACTAAAACTTTTAATTCGTGGTGGCACAGTAGAAAAGTTAATAAATTAGAGGTGTTGTAAATGTTGAATACACCATTGCAGGCGACAACGACAATAGTTAATCCTTCTCGTCAATTTCGCAGGATCGCTAACGTTTTCATATTTCTCATGAACGCATTTTTGCATAAATTCCGCGAAATAATACGCTCGACCATCACTTTCATTAAATCTAAGTTAAATGTTGCCTCCACTTCACTTTAAGTATGCCTAAGATAACTTGTTCTATGCCATACTAACAACCTTAAAAAAGTGACGTAACACTTTCATTTTGAGTACTAAAAATCGATATAAATGTAACAAACACTACCTAATGAGATTCATTGTTTTTAAAGAGGGTATCCCCTTTCAAGGAAAACAGATTCAGCTGACAATTTCCCACGACTACCAGCAGTGGAGGAAACCCTGTACAAGCTATTGTACATTACAGATATAGGCAGGAGAGACATGCATGCCACTTTGTCCTCGCAACATTAATTTCCTGTCTGTTTCGATTAAACATCATAAATTCTTGTTCTCCAACAAAGAAATGTAGTTCGTAAAATAGCTATCATATAGTAGGTGTACCTATAGTATGTAGCAATTATGTAATTTACAAGTAATAGGTATGTAGTGAAATTTTTGTAATTTATTTTATTTGAATTTTGTTTGAATATACGTGAAATTACATTTTACACTTAATATATCCGTAAAGCTGATATTTTCAATGTTTTTAATTTTTAAGAAAAATCGCCAATCTCTCGTATAGCCTTTTGACGCTTTATACTCTAATAGAGAATTTTAAGAGTAGCAAAAATTTGTAATTAATAGACCAGTTGTAATATTTTTTGTTTTATTCAAAATTATCTTCCAAAAATAGTAGTTCTGGCATAGTTTTGTAATGTAATGTTTATCTTTTGAAAAATTAATGAAAGTAAAAATAAGAAATACTATAAAAGTGTATGCAGAAATAAAATCAGATGTAATAGTGGAGTCAATAGAAGTTGAAAATTAGATTATTTTGGGAATAATTACGGGAAGCTTCGATTTTCCTAAAAACCTTTTGATATCACTTCTTTCCTGCAACCCCACTGATTGCCACAACCAGTTTTGCATCCGCACAAAATTATCTGTAGCAACTTAGTTGGTGCTGGATCTTGAGTCATTGCAGTGGGGCGGTTTTTCAGATAAACAATTTTTTTAATTCTGAAAGCGGTGGAGAATATTCCGAGTCCGAACCACAACAACGTTCAATAAAATTAGTCTCAAAATTCAAAGTCGATGAACCGATTCCGATGGACCCAAAGTACCTCATAAAAAAGCCTAGGCGGGCATCACCATAGGGATCGCTCGAATACCACTCGACGTCAAGTATCAATGCCGTTAGTGCGTTTTTTTCAAGCTGGAGAACCATATAGGTTCGTTCGGTGGTCTAGTCCTAGAACCAGTAGCACCAGATGTCCCAGACTTCTAATGATTAGTAGAACCAGCCGAACATTCCGGACTGAAATTTCATTGCCAAACGCGCTAAGATTTTTCGGAATGCTCGCGCGGGTGCATTGCAGACGGTTGGTTAACCTACAGCATGAAAGTCCCAATATTTAAAAAACATATGTGTTCCGTTTCAAAATGTTTAAAAATCAGGGTCGAAAATGATGGACAAGTATACGAATTGTGTGGTACTAGGGAATGCGAAAATGTGTCTTAAATTCTTTTTTGCTGTATGTTGGAACCGTACTCTCAAAAATAATTTTTTATCCAGTGTTTTTCTCCAAGTACAAAATAACCGGCTTCTTCGCCACTTGAATCATATTCTGTTGAGGATATATCACTTTCCTCGTCGTCTCTTATTAATTCTACTGTTATTTCCATATCATTGCCTTAAAAAACTCCGCTTCTTGAAATTGATCAACACAAATATGATAGAGGTTAGGTTGTTTTGTTTACGTGATGGTCGAAAAACAATAAAAACTCGCTGGTGGGGTTAAACAGTCCTTAATGCACCACCTCGAGAGGTAAAGTAATGCGGACTAGTACAAATGGTCCAAGATCACATTTGCCAAACACACAGTTTCTTGAATTCTGCCTACTCCGAAGTATAACAAACGCCTCAGAACAAATTAGTTTCGATTCGGAACGTCCTGGACTGGACAACCAAACAAACCTTATATGTAGCTTCTCGAATCATCGTGAATCGGATAACTGCTTACCACGGATCGACTCCAATCAACATCGAGTCCATTTACTTAAAAAACTTGATTTTTTCAATATTTAGTGAAAAGTATAGGTTTATATATATTTCAAAAATTATTTTTACATCAAATTTACTTATTTTGAGGTCCTGGTATAGAAATATGCTGGATAGGTATTCTAAATCATTTTTTTATTAAAGTTACTAACATTTATTTTAAAAGTTCTCTTCATATACTTAAGGCACATAAAAAGTGTCGGTGCCTTTGACTTTGCGGTAAAGATCAAATACCCCGACATTTTTTATTTTCTTTGAATATATGAAGAGAACTAACTATACCCCCAATTTTTTTTTACTTTCGTAAAATAAAGAGGGTTAATTTAATTTTAAGGTATCTGTCTAATAACGCGATTTAAAACAGAGTAATATAGGTTGTTAAAGTTAGTTAAAGATATCAAATTTTCTCATTTTCTCAAAATTTTGAAATTTTGGAGGTGTACACATTAAAAAATAATTTTTTTCAATTTTTTCACTCGTCGGGTTTTTTATACATTGCTTTAAGAGTCATATGTGAAAATTCCAGGTTTCTGTCTTAAAAATTGTATAAATAGTAGAGCTTTTGCCGATTTCACCGGAAATCTCTTTATGTAAGTAAGTAAGTATTTATTGATGTATTATACAAATGTATTTACACAAGTCAAAATATACTCAGTCACAAACAATAAATATAAATGTAGTAAATAAAATATAGATAACAAACAAACATAATTTAAAGGACAAACAAACATATACTTACTTATGTTACTTACATAAAGAAGAAAAACTTTACTATCCATTTCCCTGATATTATGTGGTAATACATAAAGTATTTTATTCCATAGTACGCTGTACCATTGCGTGTTTTTGATAAGCGTAAAAAATCAAAATGTGGATTTCCATTATTTCGAGTGGGATGAGAATGTAGCTGAATGCGTGATAAATATTTTGATTTATGCTCTTTATTGTATATAGGAGGCATTGTAAAATATAGATACTGTAGAGGGTAGGGATCTTCAATTTTTTAAAAGATTCCTTTCACTCCGCTCTGTGACTCGACCCCGCGATCACCCATACTGCTTTTCTTTGTACAGCAAAAGCAGTTGCAGAATGTGAACAGTGACCCCAGGCCAGAATTGCATAGATAAGTACAGAGTGAATTAGACCAAAATATGCTGCTAATAATGTTTTCTGAGATACACAACTCGCAAGATTACGTAATAAGTATATATTTTTGGACATTTTACCACAAATGGCATCCACGTGTTTTGCCCAGGTTAATGTACTATCTAGATGGACGCCTAGAAACTTAACACAGTCCGTGGTTATAATTGTATATAAAGTGTGTTGTTTTAAACTAAAAATCATCGATTCAGTTTTATTTTCATTTAGCATTAATCTATTTGCTAGGAACCAGTCTTGAATAGTAGACTGAGCATCGTGCACACTAGAAATCAATGAGTTGACATTTGTATTGCTATATTATTATATTAATGTTGTGTCATCTGCAAAAATATGTTCCGACATCTATGTACTATTTCTATATACATTCATTTTTATTTCAATATATAATCCAATAGTTACATGTTTCTTTTTTCATTAACGCTTTGTTGAGCTGAATTTCATTAATTAGTTCAAAAGTTACAACAAATTTGGTGCAGCGCATCCGAAGCCGCGCTCGCTTCGCGCACCGTGCTTACGTGTCGCCGCGTTCCATCTTCGTCTGTTAAACAAAAAAGTCTGGAGCCTACATTTTTGATCGTACAAAAGAACTTTGTATACATTTTTTATGTGACATTTCCCGTACTTTCGAACGGTGCAATTAGTATTTTGAAGAAAAAATTATTTTAATTGTTGGTAACTTTTGGTATATTGCTCCTGACATGTTCAGATATGTATTCTCAATAGTTACCGCTTCCCGGAATTTTTGCGATGTGAGAATCTATTGACTCCAATATAAGTATATATTGCATTTTTCCTTATAATTTGCAAATGACGTCAAATTTTGTTTATTGTTATATTTGAAATTTTATACTGTTATATTTTGAAATATGGACATTAATTTCGACTAAATTCATCGCACTGTCTGTACAATAAAACTCGAACGTTGTAAATAGGGGAAAATATTTAAAATGTTTTATGAGGTCAATTGTGAGGAGTCAAATAGCCAATGTAGTCAATGACCTTATTTTAGCAGCAATTACCACCATTAGCTTAACTAAACCTAAAAATATTTTGCACAGGATGGAAATATTTAATGAAAAAAATTCTCCATGAGACATCTATGGTACCATACGTCTTTCTACACGTAAATTACTAAATATTTTCATTTTATATATAGTGTGTGGAAGTGCATAATTTTAATTATAAGTATACAAAGAGAAGCTCTGTCGATGGAAATGTCTGTTTCACTTGAAGCTTTAATTTTACTTCCACGTCCACGTAGTGGATTGGAAGTATAGTAATCGTAATAAATTTTCATTTTTTTTTTTTCTTGAAATAGATAGAATGTCATGAAACGTCGAGACTTTAAATTTGAGGGGGGAAAAATTCCTGTCTGTCTGTCGATCTGTCTGTAACTTTTTTTTGTACGCACGTTTTCTCCGGAACGGTTTAAGATATTGAGTTGAAATCTTGTACACGTACCTATATATTACAACAAGATCTGGAACTGGATTGTTTTTTGAAGATATTCGGTGACGAGTTGGGGGGTAAATAGGGGGAAATATGTAAAGCCAGCTGGGCTGGTAAGAGTACAGAAACTTGAAATTTGATGTATGTCCTAGAAGCCAAGGCCTCAAATTTTTTAATAATATTTTTCAACCCCCCATCACCCTTACTCCATTATTAAAGTGGTTGATAAAATAAAATTGAGATATTCACTTGAAATTTGGTAGACGTAAGTATTATAACGACATCTGGAACTAGATTACATTTTGAAATGATTCCGTTGAAGGGTTGGGGGTTAAATAGGAGTAAATAGAGGAAAATAAATAAATCAAGCTGGTAAGAGTACAGAAATTTGGGATTTGATGTATAATAATAATACTAATAATAACTTTATTTCATATATGCCGTACACAAGGGTATGAGACGTCACAGCAGTTACAAAAATTCTTAACTATTTTGTATAGAAATACCTATAACTATTTAAAATTGTATATAAACGAAAAAAAACACATAATTGTATATTTGTATAAAAGAGACAATTACATATAGAGGACTACGAATATTTAAAAACAACAAAAGTGAATTCTTCTACAGATCTTAAGTGATATTATGTTCATAAAATTCTTTTAGGGAGTAAAAACATTGTGTGCTCAAGAAAGAATGTAATTTCTTTTTGAATTTCATTACATTATTGGTAACTTTTAGGGATTCTGGCAGTTTGTTGTATATTGTACTGCAAGTGTATAGCGCACTCTTCTATATTGGGATAATCGAAAATTATTTATATATATATTGTTGGCGAATCTTGTGTCGTGATTATGAATACTATTGTGCTGGTGAAATAATTCCAAATTGTTTTTCACAAATAAGCTTGCTTCATAAATAAGGATGGAAGTGACTGTTAGAATATTATTTGTTTTGAATATCGTTTTGCAGGATTCTAGCGGAGCATATGAGTATATAAGTCTTAATATTCTTTTTTGTTGAACAAAAACCCTGTTTGAGTCTGTTGCTTGACCCCAATACAAAATAAGATATTTAATATGTGAGTATGCTAGTGAGTAATAAATATTTAAGAGATATACAACATCCATTATAGACTTAAGATTGCGAAATACGTAATACGCAGAATTTAATTTAGCTATTACATGGTCAATGTGTATTCTCCAAGACAGGTTTTCATCTATGTGGAGCCCTAAAAATTTAGTATTAGTGACCTTTTCTATGGTAGAGTTATTAAGCTGAAGAGTAATGTTTTGTAGTTCTACAGTTCTATTATGAAATATTATATATTTAGTTTTTGAAGTATTGATAACTAATTTGTTTGAAGAGCACCAGTGATAAAAGCGAGCCAGTAAATTGTTAGTGATGTTTTCAAGCATCTCAACGGATTCTGCGGTGATACAAATAGTGGTATCGTCAGCGAACATTGTTAAATATAGATTTGATTTATTTAAAATATAAGATTCCAGGTCATTGATAAATAATATAAAAAGCAAAGGAGAGAGTACACTCCCTTGAGGAACTCCAAGATTAAGGTTGCAGGTATTAGATATGGTGTCACCTAATTTTACAGAAATTTTTCGGTTCGACAAGAATGAGATAATCCACTTATTTAATGATCCTCTAATACCTAATGCATGTATTTTTTTTGACATAAATTTGGCTAGAACACAGTCGAAGGCACGGGTTTGATCGAAGAATAAAGCAAGGACTAACTTTTTTTGTCAATTGCATTATATATAAAGTTTGTAAACTCAAAAGTAGCTGTATTCGTAGAATGTTCGGGTCTAAAACCATGTTGTCGTTCTGATAGTAGCCTATAACTGTTTACAAAATTCATAATTCTATTATGGACAATTTTCTCGAATAATTTGGAAAAGCAGCATAACAATGTTATTGGCCTGTAATTTTCTAACAGTGCAGTATCACCTTTTTTATGAATTGGTACTATTAAAGCATATTTCAGTTTATCAGGGAATATTCCTAGTTTAATAGATAAATTAAAAATGAAGCATAGAGGGTATATAATGAATCTGGATATATATATTTAAGTACTTTTATGGAAATATTATCAAAACCTGTGCTTTTTTTATTTTGCATATTGTTTAAAACATTTGATATTTCTTCCGGCGTAATATCATAAAAAAACAAAGAAGAGTTGCACGTTACACCAACAGTACAATCTCCAGATAGGTTACCATAAGTATCAGTTAATAATTTTTCAATATTTTCGGTGTAGTATTTACAAAAGGAATTGGAAATTTCGAGTTTATCCGAGATAATTTTTTTGTTGTGATTTATACAACCAATCTCAACTAGTTTCTTTATTCTACCAGTATTGGTATTAACAATATCACAAATTTCTTTCGAAACATTTGAGCAGTCATTTATTTTGCCTTGATAATAATCTTTTTTTTTTGCTTTGATTTTTTCAGCATAAGCTACTTTGCTGTGTTTATATAATTCTTTGATAATTTAAACATACAGGAAAAATTATGCTTTTTAATGTTTCAAAAAGTTTTATTAAAACTCTACACGTGTTTCGGCTTATTAGGCCTTTATCAAGAGTACAAGATAATATATTATCTTGTACTCTTGATAAAGTTTGATAAAGCTGATAAGTATCCAGAAACTTAGGATTTGGTGCATATACTAGAAACCAAGGCCTCAAATCTGCTTATAATATTTGCCACCCAAAATTAAAAAAATATTTGTTTGAAATTTGGTACACGTATGTATTATAACATCTGAAAGTAGATTATATTTTGAGATGATTCCATTGAAGTGTTGGAGGGCAAATAGAAGAAAATAAGTAAAGTAAACTAGTAAGTATGTTTTTATTTTTATATCATTGTTTGCTTACCATTTTTGTTTTCTCTCTGACGAGTCCTGTACCATTGTAGTTGTGCGGTCCAAATGCTAGTTTTCTAAAAAAATATACTCGTGTTTGACATCGATAAAGCGAGCAGTGTTCAATTAAAAATTATTCTACTGATAAGGAATCAACGATACTAATATACGATTCAAATGTATTACCCCCTCACTTTAACAGCGATCAATACATTTGAATCGTATATTAGTAATGAATGCCACGAAATACAACCATATGAAACTTTTGAAAAACGAATGAATGTGCACGTGAAATTTTACAAATAATAGATAAATATATGATAAATCAATATTATTTCTTAAGGACATATTCAAACTTACTCATTTAAGAGAATACAGTGTAGAATTGAGTTATAAGTAGTCAGACCTGTGACTAGAAATAAATTGTAGAGGGTGCTCATCGGATTCCAAGGGAGGCCAAGTGCAATCTTTATAATTAGGAAAATATACAAAATCAAATGCAATGTATTGTTCGTTTTGTATTTACGAATAAGTATAATAATTTCACTTAGGTTACCGGTGCGGTAGCTCATTCGGTTAAAGCGTGTTAGTGGCAAGCACGGCTTGGTGAGACTTTCTGAAGACCAGCCACGTAGAATCTGATAAATCCACTTTTATGAATTGTTGGGAAATCGCGAAAAACTTCCTGTGAAAAATCCCAACAAAAAACTTTGAAATTTTCTTTTACAGATTGCTGTCTTAGAGGTCACACATGCATTTGGGAAACTATGAAAAGAAATTAGTCACGTCTAATTTTTTTAAATTTTTTGTTTTAATTTATCGGTTTTTGTATGAAAATTGTTTTTGTAGGATTTATTTGAAAATATAACATTTTCCAGTTCATCATCAAGATTTTGCGAAAATAGGTTTAATAAACACAAAAACATGGTAACAGTAAAAAATATAATTCTAAAAATAATAAATGAACAAAAAATTAACATAAGAGAAATCCTTGAGATTTTTTAACAAAGAAAATATTTTTATACTTGTAACCAAAAGTTGAATTCGTTCATTATCAAAACGACGCCAGCAAACGTAATTTAATTCTTCTTGTTGTTTGTCTAGGTGTCTAACGAGAATACAGGTACCAGATCCCCAGACAAATACCTGCATTTGTCGATACGCAGGTAATTCTTCCTCAAATTAAACACTTCCTATGGTCCCCTAACGGCACAACTATGAAAGGTTAAAAAACAAGTAGAGGGATGAGTCTAGTCCACAATAAGTCCTTTATTGTAAAATTTTTATTTTTTGTTTATAATGTAGGTACGTACCCTTAACCATTTGCCCATGTCCTTCTTTTGTCAACATATAAACATATGGTGTGGTAATAGTGCGTAAAACTTGGAAATTTCTGATATTTTGATAACTGGTAATTTGAAAAACATAAATGTGGAGCAAAACAAACAAATTGTTCAAGGTCTATTGACTTCCTTAATAAAATGCCGTATATTTTACTATAATTTTATTGACCCTCAATCAACCACTTGGATGTAAGAGTTTTCTACCTTGAACTAATGGCATGTTACACTTGCATGTTGAAGAAATCACTACACAGTCATTGAATTGTAAGAATATATTTTAATACATACCACTTGACGCAAATTTTTGCAAAATGGCTGAAAATTACTATTCAAGTCAAAAAAATTTTAAATTACATTTTTATTTTCGCATTCACATAGAGGAGTGAAAATATAGTCATTTTGAAAAAATTCAAATTTAAAAAATATACGTTTAGAATGTCATGGAGTGAACTCCAGCGGAGTACACGCTTTAGAACAAGACCACGACATGATGGTTGACACGTTAGGCATTCGTGGAAACAAAACGAAAGTCGGCACACAAGGAGCCAAAGCCGCTAATAGAGTTCAGTTCGGTAGTAACACCATCGTTATGTAACAAAAGACATTTATCAGAAGCGACAGTCTTGACAACGATTGGTGTTTCATTGATAAATTTAAGTGACTATATTTTTGGTGGTAAGAGGGAAATTTAAATATTCCATAGTTACATTATGAAGCGATTAATCAAACCTTTTATGTCTCACTGGTAAACAAGATCCCTTTTATGTACAGGGCAAAATAATTTATTAAATAAATAGCAAACTTGAGAGATGCGATTGTGGGTTGACAACAATTCCACCAATAAGATTTCTGCCTCAGACACGAAAACAGAAATTCAGTTTTGGCGAGCAGCCAGAGAGTCTTTTCTCGTATAGATGTTCTATGGTTGTCGGTGGTGGCACAATTGTCCTCTATTTGTACACATCGTCAAAAGACACCGCCGTATGTTCTGGTTCGTGGCAGAACATTAATTTCCATGCTATTGGTGGCTGTAATCCTGTTGTACTGTTGAAGTTATACAGTTGTTTGAATATTTTGGTGACTTCTCTGCATCTTATTGAACAATAGTTTTTTCTGCTAGGTGTTTTCGCATCGAACTTTGTAAAATGAGCGGTTTTCTCTAAATGTACCAATTATTTTGTCGAGTTACCCTTTTCCATGTGGATATTATGTTCTTTGAGCCAGGTGTTCGCAGTATATAATTCTAGTATCTAGTTTTTCTGGTACTTTTTATTAAGGAAAATGTTCAACCTTCCGTTTCGAGTCGTAGATAAGTTTGATATTGTTTCCTGTAAAACCCTACTCCCTTAATTGTACAGCATATGGTAAATAAACAGTTGCCCTAGGTGTCTTTCCTCATTTGTGTTTATTTTTTAATAGCGTTTTCAGTGTCTCTGGGTATGTGTCCCCTTTTCTGTGGTGACTTCGTCAGAGCCCGATATACTTCTTGATGGTGTTCCTCTTCACATATTTACTTTCGTCTGTGTACTATGTTTACGACTGTCTGTTTTTGCGATGGGTGGAGATGAGAGTGGGCATATAGGTATCCGTCGGTTTTCTGTAAACTTGTGTCCCAATACTCCATAGTTCTTCTTAAATTCGAGAGCGTCCAGGTAAAGTGTTACCGTTAAAGTATATTAGAAGCAAAAATATTAAAACAATAAGTATTTACATGTTATTCATAATGTAACTAATAAATAAGAGCTAAACTTTTACTTATCTTCATTAAAAATTTTATGTCAGTAATATAAATAATGTTAATGCCATTGACTAGTTACTAATTATGACTATCTGTATAATTATCGGTTCAACTTCACTGAAATTACTACAAGCACTTCATTTTCCAACTATTTGTCTTTTATTTTGATCACATGGTAACAACGTTTCATTCGATATTCTATCGTTATTTGACTAAATTCGTATTCGCATTTTTAACTATCCCGTTAAATTCAAATCCGTGTGACACGGTGGTAGACTGAAAAGGTATGTTCATTAATTTTCTGTATCAAATATGTATTTATTGTATATATTTTTTTAGTATTTATTAATTTCGGAAAGTTGTTGCTTCAAAAATTTTCCTGTGAACTAGTCATTTTACTAAAAAGCATTTAGTAATTGTAACAACGTTGCCTGTGTAACCAACAACTTACTTGTTCATGGGTTTTACTGATTATGTTCCTAACTTTTTACACGCGACTGTATCGATTACACAAATGGACATTGAACATGCACGACGGGGTAGGGCTGAAAGAGATTTTCTACTTTCTTTGTACAATACGCCCACTGATAATAACGGTGCAGTCGTATATTTATAGCAGCTTTTGTTTAGGTTTATACATTATCCAAGTTGTGGTTTAAATACATATCTTATACAAATAACTAAATAAAACACACTACTATGTTTTCTACCACTATGTATTTATAAAAATTGCGACTGCAGTTTCGACTTACAAAGCCATTGTCAAGCAGTGAATCAAAAATGACAGTCATTTTTGATTCACTGCTTGACAATGGCTTTGTAAGTCGAAACTGCAGTCGCAATTTTTATAAATACATAGTGGTAGAAAACATAGTAGTGTGTTTTATTTAGTTATTTGTGCAAAATGATTAACTACCACAGAGTAACGGCTCCTTCAATCAATTTTTTGAAACATATCTTATAACTTTTTGACACTATTTTAGGTACGCAAAATTGCAAAATTCAGAAATTTCCAATTTACGTTAAGGTGGCCATTCCCTAAAAAGAGACTTCCGATAGGGAAATATTTATTATTTTTGATCATAACTTTTTTTTCTTAGTAAGTATATTTAAAAAACTACAAGAGCAACTAAGTAGAACCATAACAAGACTATTACTTTTAATTTCCACCCAATAATTTCAGTGGTTTGCAAAATAGCTAGATTTAAAACTATGAAATGCGAAGATTAACATAATTTTTAACTTTAAATCTAGCTATTTTGCAAACCACTGAAATTATTGAGTGAAAATTCATAGTAATAGTCTTATTATGGTTCTACTTAGGTACTCTTATGGTTTTTTTAAACATAGATACTAAGAAAAAAAAGTTATGGCCAAAAATAATAAATATTTCCTTATCGGATGTCTCTTTCTAGAGAATGGCCACCTTAAGGTTAATATAAATGTCAAGGTTTATAATCAAATACTACGGTAAATTTTGAATATATACTTTTGGTACTAAGCACAGAGTGTAGAAAATGCTTTTGAATGCAAAATTGTACAAGATATCCCGTGTAAATATATTTTGTTGGAAGTGAAAGTGGAAGAATATTTTTGTCGGTGTTATAAATTTCTAAGACCAGAACTGACAAAGTAATATTGTAAATTATTAATAGTACAAAAATATGATTAGCATATATCTCGGCTAGTGGAGGTCCAGAGGCAAAGATTCTTAACATGCAAGCTATTTTTAACTCAGTGGCGCAATGTTTTGGGCTTGCGACCACGGAGTCCTGGGTTCAAATCCTAACTAGAGCATGGATGGTTAATGGCGTTTTTAACCCTTTCACCACTAAAGGTACTTTTAAATACCCCGAATTACCAGACCCGGAATTGTTTAATTTAAATGCCTTATTACCTGTCACCAAATTGGAACTACTTTCAAAAGGACTTAAAAGTACCATTGGGCGCTATACAGGATGATCCTAGAATTCTTTAATGTGTTACCGAGACGGTAGCAGTGGTGTAGACCGCTGTTGAGTAGCACATGTCTAATCGCTGTTATCTCCTTACTAGCAATGTCGCAGGGAGTGGTTGTTGTGTTTGTTTATTATTTTTAATTTAAAAGAATATTCTAGTTTGTCAGATTTTTTTCTTCTACAACTTCAACTTTTGCCATTCAAAATAGTTTAGTCTGAATTATAGGTATAATATACAGGGTGTTTGGTGCATCGTGTGCAAAATTGAAATGGCCGACAGAAAGGGTTATCTGCTATCCTTTCAGGCCCCTTAACACTTCCCATGCCCTGCGGTATTTTTCATATCGACTTTTTATCTTTTTTATGAGAAAAATTCCAAATTCTGCATTTAAATTCAAATTATAAAAAAAGCATTAGGCGTAGACTGCGAATTTCATTTTTATTTTGATGTGTATTGTTGAAGGGTTCTTTTAAATCCAAAATTACTGGCATCAGTCATCTAGTTGTTTTTTTATTCACTCGCAAAGTTTCGGAATAAGTAAAATTGAAATTTAACCTTAGACTTTACATGGCTATAAAAAAAAACTCAAAGCGGGATCTTCCAACTCCCTCAAAAATTCTCTAGTCTATCCTCTTGCTAATGATGTGCCACATGTCATAAAAATCTTTTAATAACTTCGTGAATTCGCTGAATTAGTTAATCGGGTCACATACGGCTAATATTCAAAATTCTGAATAAAAAATTATTTTTGCTTAAATTATGCATGGGAAACAGGTAAAATCTATTTTCTCACTCTTGCGAAGTAAAATCTATCTTCAGTCTTTTTCTGTTTATGGGTTTTACTTGAAATAAAGAAACAATTACATTTTTATCATTTATTAAAAAAAATTGAAAATCTTGCTCAAAGTGTTGGCCTCTGTTGCGAATGTAGGCCCGACACCTGCTTCGTATTTCGACAGTCATTGTATGAAGTCGTATTTCCTCCCTAATTGTACCGAAAGCTGTTTCTATGCGTTGGACAAGTTCCTCCCTAGTCGCAACCTCCGTCGCGTACACAAGCTCTTTGGCACGTCCTCAGACATAAAAGTCCAACGGAGTTAGGTCTGTGGAATGTGGAGGCCATTGAATAGGGCCATCCCGCCCAATCCACGCATTTGGGAACACCTTGTCTAGATATTCTCTTACAATCAATCGCCAGTGCGCGGGACAGGCGTCCTTTTTAAAACTATAGGCGTATGCGTTGATTGGGCAGGATGGCCCTATTCAATGGCCTCCACGTTCCTTAGACCTAACTCCGTTGGATTTGTATGTCTGGGAACCTGCCAAAGAGCTCGTCTACGCGACGGAGTTTGCGACTAGGGAGGAACTTGTCCAACGCATAAAAACTGCTTTCGGTGCAATTAGGGAGGAAATACGACTTCATACAACAACTGCCGAAATACGAAGCAGGTGTCGAACATTCGCAACAGAGGCCAGCACTTTGAGCAAGATTTTCACAATTTTTTAATAAATGATAAAAATGTAATTATTTCTTCATTTCAAGTAAAACCCATGAACAGAAAGAGACTAAAGACAGATTTTACTTCGCAAGAGTGAGATAACTGATTTTACCTGTTTCCCATGCATAATTTAAGCAAAAATATTTTTTTATTCAGAATTTCGAATATTAGCCTCATGTGACCCGATTCACTAATTTAGCAAATTCACGAAGTTATTAAAAAATTTTTATGTCATGTGGCACATCATTAGCAAGAGGATAGACTGGAGAATTTTTGAGGCAGTTGAAAGATCCCGGTCGCCCTGAGTTTTTTTTTATAGCCATGTAAAGTCTAAGGTTAAATTTCAATTTTACCTATTCCGAAAATTTGCGAGTGAATAAAAAACAACTAGATGACTGATGCCAATAATTTTGGATTTAAAAGAACCCTTCAACAATACACATCAAAATAAAAATAAAATTCGCAGTCTACGCCTAATACTTTTTTTATAATTTGAATTTAAATGTAGAATTTGGGATTTTTCTCATAAAAAAGATGAAAAGTCGATATGAAAAACCCCGCAGGGCATGGGAAGTGTTAAGGGGCCTGAAAGGATAGCAGATAACCCTTTCTGTCGGCCATTTCAATTTGGCACACGATGCACCAAACACCCTGTATAATATAAATAAAGCCATTAAAAAAAATACATTGTGTTCCCGTTTTTACTGTGAATATTCAGTAGACTTTACTTTAATTCATAGTAAGTGTCCACTACTGACGAGAAAAATTCTCATCACTGTAGTTGTCTGCCATGGTCTAAGCAAAAATTAGTAATAGACCGAGATCCATGACAAAATAGGTAACCCATCGAGCACCTCAAATTTGAAAGGTGAAAATGGTTGCAAAACATGTAAATATCATGTTACCCCCGCCAAACCATTAAAAATGTGTTAATTATTATTAGACTCTTCGTAAATACAAAACGAAGAGTATATTGCATTCGATCGGCACATTTCTAAAACCGGTAATATTGCTCGTAGAGAAAAAATGTTCATATCACTGTGTTGGTGATCGAATTCTGAACAACTTTCAAAATGCCGTCAGTCCGTCTGTCTGTCTGTCCGTCCGTCACGTTTCTTGTAAGCACGACAACTTAAGAACAAAAAGTCCGATTATATTGAAATTTGGACAGTAGGTTAGTGTTAGCTAGAGGAAGAAATCAATTGTATTTGAGCATAATCGATTGATGAATAAAAAAGTTACATATTAAAAAAAAAGTTTTTTACATAATTTTTTTTATGTTTCGTAATTAAACTAAAAATGTCTAAAACTAATATTATTTACAAACAAACTGCGAAGAGTATCCTATAGAATGTTCAACAATTATATAAAAAGTGCAATAAATCGGCGAAGAGTATAACGGTTAGCTTGTTTTATATGAATTTTTGAATTTAGCTAAAAGAAATGATTTTACATTTCGAAACACCTGTTTGAAATTTTCTCAATTTGTGGTAAGTAATGAATCATTTAAAATAAAATTGGTCTGTCTGACGATTTTTGTTAACTAATATGACAGACTGAAATTTTTATAAAGCATTTTTTTTTATGAAAGTGCATTTCATAACACTCAAGATTTTTGTTTTAAAATTAAGTTTAAGATCTCTCCTATCGATTACAACTGGTCTGTGAGACAATTTTCGTTAATTAATTTGACAGACTTTATGTCTTATAAATTCTTTTTTTTTTCTTTAGGTACATTTCATAACACCTCCTTGATTTTTGTTTTAAAATGAAGTTTAAGATCTCTCCTATCTATTACAACTGGTCTCTCCTTCTTGAAATTTTCTCAATTTGTGGTAAATAATGAATCATTTTAAAAAGATTGGTCTGTCTGGCAATTTTTGTTCACTAATGTGACAGACTTAATTTTTTATAGAGCATTTTGTTGTATGAAAGTACACCTTGATTTATTTGTGTTTTAAAATGAAGTTTAAGATCACTCCTACTATTACAACTGATCTACCTGACAATTTTTGTTAATTAATGTGACAGACAAAATTTTTTATGAAGCATTTTTTTTATGAAACTACACTTCATGACACTTCCTTGATTTTTGTTTTAAAATTAAGTTCCTACCTATTACAACTTGTCTGTCTGGAAGTTTTTATTAAAAAAAAAAAACGTTATCGCGGCGCTTAACTCTGACCTAGTAAAAAACATTTTTTCGATAAGAAACGTATCTGAATATATAAATGGAATCTACAATATGTTAATTTGGAATTTAAAAAAATCCTTTTTTTTAGTTAGCAATCAATGGTCATATAACATTTTTTTTTAAATCAAATAATGTAGTCGCCCCACTTTAGAAATTAAGTCTGTCGTAGTGACGAACGCTTTTTCGCTAACATATCAATTCTTATGCCTAAAAGAGACCTCAAACTTAATTACAGAAAAAAATTAAGTTGGTGTTATGCCATTGTAAAAGCTTGTTTAAAAAAAACGTCGTCACGGCGCTTTAAACATAAGTTTGACATGGTGAAACATACTTTTTCAATGACACACAAATTTTTATACATAGAGGAGATCTTAAAATTCAGTTGTTTTTTTTTATGCAGGTGTTATGAGATGCCAGTGATTAATCCTGATGCTGCACATTCAAAATTAAGTCTATCACATTAATTAACAAAAATTGTCAGGCAGACCACTTGTAATAGATATTACAGATGTTAAACTTCATTTTAAAACAAAAATCAAGGAGGTGTTATGAAGTGTACTTTCATCAAAAAAATGCTCTATAAAGAATAAAATCTGTCACATTAGTTAAAAAAATTGCAAGACAGACCGTTTTTTTTTTAATGATTCATTATTTGCCACAAATTGAGAAAATTTCAAGCAGGAGTTTTGAAATGTAAAATCATTTTTTCTAGGTAAATTAAAAAATTCATAAAAATATAACAATTTCAAATTTTTTAATGGCGGGCGTAAAATTTACATGTTTTGCAACCATTTTAACCTTTTAAATTTGAGGTGTTCGATGGGGTACCTTTTTTGTCATGGGAGCTCGGTCTATAACGCCTCTAGCTAATATGAATGAGTCAGGTAATGCATGCTAGATGCTAGACTAGAGATTCTAGGGAAATAAAAAATAAAAATGACAGAAATATAATATAACCATTTAACGAAAAATTAAAATATCTTATAAATCTGATAATGCTAAATTGACCTACTAAGTTTCCATTACAAGAGATATATTTGGGGCTAATGGGTAACTTGCATGATAACTGGACATGAAGCTTCTGGAACACACAATTCTTTATTTTTGCGTCTTATTTTAATACTTTGAATTTTATATTTAGTTTGTGTTTTATACGCATTTTAATGAAAGTCTAAGATTATTGACAGGGTTCCATGTCTTTCTACCCCAGAAAATTTTTGTTGCACATTTTAATGCTCTTCCGGCTACACTATAGTGTAAAGTTGTATTATTATAAGATGCTCGGGGCGGAGCTAACGTGCGCGAATATTTTTACCAGTGACAGCATCATCTGGGGTTGAAGGATATAGAATAATTGTGATCACATTCTCGAGGACGAGGAGCTGTGTAATGCAGAATATTAAAACTCATCACACTGTGTTGTTTACGATGAAGACATTCTTCACTGAAAGTAATATTATGTCACTTAATTCAATCAGAAACGGTAAACACAACAAGTATACTGCAGCACAGATCCTGTGACTGCAGATTGACGGTGCCACTGGCTTCGACGTCAAATGTGACGCAAGTCGCTCTCATTGGCCTAAAACAATGAAGGCACACAAACTCGTTTCTGCGCATTATTTTTTGCAAGCATCTTCTCATAATAATACTACTCTACCTATGTACTAATTAAATTACAAACCAAAGATGCGTACAAAAATTACATAGAAAATATTGAGAGCACATTAACTATTGACCCTAAACAATTCTGGTCCTACATCAATAATAAAAAAGGCACTACTGGAATACCCGGTAAAGTGTATTACAATGAAAAAGAAGTTGATAATCCGCAAGACATTGTAGATAATTTTCGCCAGTTTTTTAATAGCGTTTACTTACCACCGTCTGACACAATGCCAACTTCTAATATTATAAGTAACCAACCAACCATAAATATCGATCAGTTGTCAGAAACAGACATCAGACAAGGTATCAAAAAGCTAAAAAACAAATTGACATCGGGACATGATCAAGTCCCCAGTTTTTTAGTTAAAGACTGCGCAAATGTGTTTATCACCCCACTCCGAACTTTATTTAATATTGCATTGAGAACGTCTACCTTTCCCGAATGTTGGAAGCTGGCAAAAGTATGCCCTATTTATAAAAGCGGAAATGTGGCAGATGTAAAAAACTATAGAGAGATCTCAATTCTACCTAATTTTGCAAAGGTCTTTGAGGCCTCAGTGTATACTATAATCTATTCCGGGGTAAAGAACATAATTTCCACTCACCAACACGGTTTTATGGAGAAACGTTCTACAGTAACAAACTTAGCTTGTTTAACTCAGCTCGTATCCGAGTCACTGGACAACAGAGGTCAAGTAGATGTGGTGTACACTGATTTTTCAAAAGCCTTTGACCGTATAGACCACAATTTATTAATTGAAAAATTAAATTATATAGGTTTTAGTAATTTAATGTTACAGTTTTTTATATCATATTTAGATAACCGGTTACAATATGTTCAGTATAATGGTTTTAAGTCAAATACTTACCTAGCAACATCGGGGGTACCCCAAGGTTCAAACTTGGGGCCACTTTTGTTTATTATGTTTATAAATGATTTATGTGATATGTTAGATTGCGAAAAACTTTTATTTGCGGATGATTTAAAAATATTTAGTGAAATTGACAACATCGAGGACTGCCTAACTTTACAACAGTAAATACGCAAAATTGAATTATGGTGTACTTCCAACAAATTAGATATGAACGTATCAAAATGCAAGGTAGTAACGTACACGCGTAAAATCAGTTTTATAGAGTTCTTGTATACCTTCAATGACACGGAATTATCAAGAGCTCAATCAACTAAGGACTTGGGTGTACTATTCGACTCTAAACTGGACTTTACACAACATATAAACTCATCTACAAATTCGGCACTAAAATTACTAGTCTTTATAATAAGAAATTGTAAACAATTCTCTAATGTAGATGCACTTAAAACGTTGTATTTCTCAATGGTACGATCAAAACTTGAGTATGGTGTGATAATTTGGAACCCAATGTATAACGTTCACTCACAAACAGTAGAGAATATTCAACGAAAATTTATGAAGTACTTAGTGTTTAGAATTGATACAAACTATCCAGAGCAAGGATATCCAAATACCCTATTACTGTCAAGATTAAACATGAAATCATTAGAGAATAGAACAATACTAATTACATTAGTATTTTTATATAAACTACTTAACCATTTAATCGACTGTCCAACACTATTATCAAAAATTAATTTCAGAATTCCGAGATTAGGAGCACGTCAAGACATTCTATTTTACTGTCCCAATAGCCGTACAAACATGCTCAAAAAGTCTCCCATTTACTCTATGATGGAACTATATAACAAGCTTAGCAGTCAATGTGATATATTTAGCACAAGTTTAAGTCAGTACATCAAGACCATTACAACAGTTTATTGAAATCATCAGCATTAGTTTGAATATATTGTTATGTCTTTAATAATAATTTAATTGTTCTTTATAAGTTAAGCTATAATGATGTTATTGTTATTCTTTAGTATGTATTAGTTACTGCATAGGCAGTATCAGCTCCTAGTATAGTTCTCAATATTATCATGTGTGACGGACATTGTCCTGTAATTGGATTATTCTGTTGGGCAATAAATCTATTATTATTATTATTATTATTATTTGATCGCGTCGATACAAATACATTTTGGATATTATTAACATAAATATGAAATAATTCGTATTTCTCATACTTGACATACAAGGGTATACTCGTGAAACGTGGATCACAGTGTACACGTGTACTTTTTCCTTCAACATGTTTCGTGTGTATTAACTAATATACGATTCAAATGTATTGACCCCTCACTTTAACCGCGAATAGCTCAGAAACGGAGGAGCGGAAAAAATTGAAAAAATTATGTGTTCATTATATGTCTATTCTAAATCATTCACTGACATTTGAATAGTGTACATTGAACAGATTTGAAGTTCTGCTAAGTTATATTGTAAAATGTCCTACTTTTTAAGGAAATTTTTACCATACCAGTTTTAAATCCATTATTTCTTGGACAATATTTCTATTATGTAAACAATATTTTAGATAACGATAAAGCACGGCATTTTTTGTAGGAAGAAATGTTTTCATAATTTTTTATTCTAAAATTTTGTGGGTTTTCTCAAAAACGTGACCTCATGTTTATTCGTTATCAATGATTTAAAAAAATTTTGATAAAATAGTTAATTATTTAAAATTTTCAGAAAAAATAATTGGTGTATATCAAATATTTAATTATTAAGCGTAATAGATCATTTTATTGCAAGCTTGCAATGATATTTTCTATTGAGCTTGATAACTAAATTAATATTTGATATATAGGTACCAATTCCTTTTTCTGAAAATGATTCAATTTTAGACAATTAAAGATTTTATCAAATTTTTTTAAAATACATTGATAAATAACCGAATAAACATGAATCACGTTTTTGAGAATAACTGCAAAATTTTAGAATAAAAAATTATGAAAAAATTTCCTCCTACAAAAAATGCCGTGCTTTATCGGTATCTGAAATATTATTTACATGGTAGGAATATTTTCCAAGATATAATGGACTTAAAACTGATATGGTCAAAATTTCCTTAAAAAGTAGGACATTTTTCAACATAACTTAGCAGAACTTCAAAACTGTCCAATATACATTATTCAAATTAAGTGAATGATTTAGAATAGACACATAATGAACACTTATTTTTTTTCAATTTTCTCTGCTCCTCCGTTTCTGATATATTCGCGGTTAAAGTGAGGGGTCAATACTTTTGAATCGTATATCATGTCCCCTACATCTATAGAATATTGGCAATCCAATACAAGCGACGATTATCTGCCAAGCAGTAGTTAAAGCACTACCATCCCATATATGCACATCCATACTCATACAAATCTTATATATAAATAAACTATCTCAAGATATCAAGAAAGAATATTTTCTCGTGTTCTAAATTAACGACTTCATGGTGCTTGACTTTATTTTCCTCCACCTTATACAAAACATACTTTTATTTTCTCCGATGTACATTATTTGTTTAGAATAGGCTAATATGTTTTTTTAAGGTGGCGACTTCCAAGAGAGAGATATCCGATAGGGAAATATTTATTATTTTTGGCCATAACTTATGCTAATCTTCCTATTTCATAGTTATAATCTAACTATTTTGGAAACGGCTGGAATTATTGAGTGAAAATTCGCAGTAAGTGTCTTATTATGGTTCTACTTAGGTAGTCTTATAGTTTTTTAAATATACGCACTAAGAAAAAAGTCATGGCCAAAAATAATAAATATGTCCCTTTTTGGAAATCGCCACCTTAACCGTAGTACCTCTGCGATGAGTTGTTTTAATGTATTAAATTAATGCATTCATTCATTAGTGTTGTGGACCAACCACATGATCTTAATATTTAGTATGATATTGTGCGCGAAAAGATGCTGTAGTAGTTGCTTCATATTATATTACTCAACTATTACTCTTAACCCTTTTAGTTTTAAAAATCTACATACATTATTTAAAAAATTTTATAAGATCAGAAAAAAAATATTTTTTGTACATCTAGAAAAGCATTTTTTTAAATGAGATAAAATCTTTATATCCGCCATATTGGATTTAGAACGATATTGGATACACCATATTAGATTTCAAGATTTGCAAGACAAAGAAAGTATGTTAATAAATTTTTACCAACTTTATTACAGGAACATCAAGTAATGCAAACGTTTTCATTGTTTATGTAATGTGATGTCACAAAAGTCTGACTCTCCCCCCTGTCACACTTTGTGAACCTTCCTCCACTCATCTCAAAGTGTGGTGTAATTAATGAATGGCCCCTAACGAGAAACGAGGCACCTACCCTAGCCTTGCACTCCGAACCACTTGGCAATAATTTTGTAGTTAAAATAATTTCGAAGTAAGCAAAATTTGAACTTATTTTTGGTGGGATCATTATTATATAGATTTCTCCGCTGTGTGCATTAACCTGCTAGCTACGCAATAAATTTTGACACATACCTGTATATTGAAACATATTCTTTATAGGATTTTACAAACAGCAGAAAAATAACTATCTATAACTAAAAGAAAAACTATGTATAAAAATATTAATGAAATCTTTGCATTCTTTCGATAACCTGAATTCTGGTTATGTTAGCAAATTAAAATCCTAGAATGAATTTGTCTAATTTCTTATTTGACAATTCTCATTCTAACACTAGCATCCACACAATCTCCTACGCCATGCAGATTAAACTAGTATCTACATAACCCCCTACGACTATAAAGATTAAGTTAAAAATGAGAACAAAGGCCTAAAATGAATTTATTTATCTACCCTGTCTTAAAAAATTTTCATTCGAATGGATTACATTCTCATGAAATATATCATTCTGTTTCTTGGAAATGCTTAGCCTTTGAAACGTTTTTCGCCCTTATTCTGGAGCTCATCAGAAAGACATAAAGCCACTCATAAAGATGTTTCATGCAAAACCAAGACAATTTCTATGAATAAGTGTGAAATAATTATATTTGACATTGGCTGATAAAAAGAACTGATCTTCACCTATCTATTAGCTAACTAGTATTGGAGCCCATATACTCTACGCATGTTTAATAATGAATTATTATTTGTTTGCTTATAATTGTATTGAAACATATTCTTTATAGCATTTTGCAGACAGCAGAGAAATAACTATCTATAACTAAAAGAAAAACTGTGTGTTAAAATATTAATGAAATCTTAGTATATAGGCTCCAATTCTAGTTAGCTAATAGATAGGTGAAGATCTGTTGTTTTTATCAGTCAATGTCAAATATAATTATTTTACACTTATTCATAGAAATTGTCTTGGTTTTGCATGAAACATCTTTATGAGTGGCTTTATGTTTTTCTGATGATCTCCAAAATAAGGGCGAAAAGCGTTTCAAAGTCTTAATCATTTCCAAGAAACGAATGATAGATTTTATGAAAATGTAATCCATTAGAATGAAAAATTTTTAAGACAAGGTAGATAAATAAATTCTGTTCAGACCTTTGTTCTCGTTTATAACTGAATCTGCATGATCGTAGGGGGTTATGTAGATACTAGTTTAATCTGCATGGCCGTAGGGGACTGTGTGGATGCTAATGTTAGAATGAGAATTGTCAAATAAGAAATCAGACAAATTCATTTTAGAATTTTAATTTGCTACCATAACCAGAATTCATGTCATTGAAAGAATGCAAAGATTTCATTAATATTTTTACACATAGTTTTTCTTTTAGTTATAGACAGTTATTTTTCTGCTGTTTGCAAAATCCTATAAAGAATATGTTTCAATACAATTATAAGCAAAGAAATAATAATTCATTTTTAAACATACCTGTATATTCATGAGAAATTGATCTCACCCAGTATAATTAAAAACTAGCTATTTTCGCTCATGGGCTTGTTATTGACTGCGAGAGTACTAGGCTCAAAGTTTAGTGCAACTCAAACCGGCGAGTTCACCCCTGGTAAAACGTCAGTATCAAAACTGTCTTCCCAAGTTTGCCCCAAGAATACTAATGGTCTGAACGCAAAGTTTCGGTCGGCGTTACTAAGGGCTCCAGAGGCACAAGGGAATCTATCTCGTTGTTATATCGCCTAGCTGGCAAACCGAAGGGCCCTCCGCACGCCGCTCCTAAAAGAGAAAAGAAATAACAAATCGTTCTCGTTTTCTCTCTACTAGACAAACTCGAACATCTGAAGGTTTCTTCGTTATAGAAGCCCGTCAATTTTGTTGTGAAGGTATTTGAACTGGCGGGGTACGGGTGCTAGTTTCTCCGGCCCATTATGAAGGGAACATTAGGAAGTAAAAAAAATCAAGGTTACGCTTTCATGTAATTATACTCACAGACTGGGTTTTCAATGCTTTATACCAAGACAGCTTTTACTTACTAGTTATGGAGTTCATTAATTGAAAAATACTTCAAGTCGAGACACAGGGTGAACAAGTTGACAACTTTTTTAACTTTCCTAATGTTATTCAAATAATAGTGATGTAGGTGGCAGATATACAGGGCAAGTCAGTAGTGCGTAAACGGCAAATATGCGAGGATTTATGAGGTTGAAAACCATCGGAAATTTGAAAAAAATGTTGGAGATAAAAATTGTTGACCAAGAATGGCACATTTTAAAATCGTTTTTAAATGGGTATTTCACATAGTGGTGGCAAGCTAATACTAGAATTTTTTAAATGACACACCCAACATTTTTTTATATAGTTATGTTTGACTCTTAATTTTCTAACCATGAATAGGGGTAAGGGGATACTTGATCAGGAGGGATACTTGATCATATCAGCATTGTTCAGTTAAAACGACAAATGTTTCAAAATCGACAATTTTATGGTAAAATTTACACAATCTAGCAATATATAACCTCATCCTAGTTTGTGTTCATTTTAGTGTTTGGCGCCTGACAGTGTTTATTTACATTACTGTAAAAAAGTAAATATTACTAAAATTATTCGGTGCTTAACATTGACTTAACATTTCTTATTTGTCCAGATTAATCAATATAGGTAGATAGCCGGCTGTATAGATTTCCTATGAATAAGATACATGAAAAACTTTGTATGAGTGAGTAAGTACTACCACAGACCTATCTACTTTTCATATAAACAAATTTTGCCTGCGTCATAGAATTTTACCGGAAGTGACGTCAAAATGGGAGGATGCGGGCAAGTAAGAAGAGGCAGCCATTTTTTTTTAATGACTAGAAGGCTTGTGCTTTAACTTAAAAAAAAAACATGTATTCGATAACTTAAGAAAACAGAAAAGAAATACTTTAATCGAGGGTGTCTTAGGGTTGCAGGCAAATTAAGCCTAGCAGCCCACTACAATCTCATTGTATACTTCAAAACCTACATTTTGACGTAAGTTTTATTCATGTATTCGATGACACAAAAAATCGTGACCGGAAGTGACATCAGAATTCCATGACGCGGGCAAAATTTGCAAAAATGAAAAGTGGCTCCCTATAGATCTAGTAGTACTTACTCACCCACATAAAGATTTTTATGTATCTTCATAGGATATCTATACAGCCGGTTCTCCAATTAGTGTAAATTTGTGAATTTGGGCACTAAATGACAACGTATTACAAGTTGGGGTTAAGTGTGTATTTGCTTTCTTTTGTCTAACTCCTTAGGTGGATACTTCTCAGCACATGTTTGGTTTTAGGTAGGTATTTTTGCATATAACTTCAATTTTTATTGAAGATGACTTCTAGCCATCATTTGTCACTGATCGCGAGGAACCAAAAGAGTTTTCCGTGGCAGAGAATAATCTCATGGCAAGTTGAGCATACCTTATTAGTAGTTGCGGGGCCTAGCAAAATATCTACACCTACAGTTCAAACATAAACGTCTTTTCTATTTAGTCTTGATTCAGTCTTGCCATTTCCTAAAGCAGGTGCAAAGAAAAATACAAAAATGGAAAAGAAAAAATGAAATATGCAGTTCTAACTGATACGCCAGTGAAAATAATAATTGAAAATGACATAAAACTAAGAAAAGAGAAAAAGCAAGGAAAGCAGAAAATGCGAATAAAAGATTTCTTACCAAACTTACTAAGAAAGAAACTGTGATAAAGAAAGTTCTTGCGTCATCTTCTGAAAATGAAGAACAGTGTGTATTTGATGAAACAGACGATTTATTGGAAGATGAAGAAGAATTTGAAGAGGTCTGTTACTCCTAAATATAATCACCTCAAAAAAGGAAAATTTGCCATAGTGACTTTTAGAGCCGGAAAACGAAACACCACGGCATTTAGATACTTGTGTGTTATAAATGATGTAGACCTTGAGGAGAGAAAATGCAGGGTAACATCTCCCAAATATGTAAATAATACAATACTATAATTGCAGTAAATATCAGATATATCATTTTGTTCTAGTTTAGATGTAAATTGTCAATTAAATAATATTATTGATCATTTGAACGAAAAGTTTAGTAATGGTATCCAAATTATCTGTTTACATAAAAAAACAGGTATTTATACTCATTATTTGAACCGAAAAACTTTCCAATAAGGTTCATAAAATACGAATGAATATAAAAAGTGCAAGTTTAATTAACACCGGTCAAGTAATAATAGAAATTTAAGTAGTTTGGTGATCGAGCTGTCGCCATCTTTGATGACGTCATAGCGGGAACATATACCAGGTGACAAATTTCCACCCAGGTAAAAAATTATTGCTAAGGCAACTACTAAGCATTTCTGAAAAAATCTTCCCACTCAATTTTTTCTACAGTACGGAAATAATGAAATGATCAATCAACTAAAAAGGAGGGAAACAGTAAGGGAAAGAATCAAAACAGCCTACAGAGTCACAAGAGCTCTACTACCCTTCATTGAGGACAACAAACCACCATGGTGCCTAACCAAAAAGATGTACACGACCATCATAATGCCTACGATGATATATGGAGTCAAAAACGCAGCAACGACAAAGGCCAACAGAAGAAGCCTGAGAAGAGCTGAAAGGGACATTCAACTGCTAGCAAAAAAAGGAAAACCACGAAAACGACAGAAAACGTCAACATTACTAGAGGGAAGAACAATAATCAAAAGAATAGAATCATACGCAATGAAATACTGGGGACACGTCCAGAGACGGGACTCGACACACCTACTAAAGAAAGCGCTGCGAATGAACAGCAACAAACTGAAAATAGGGAGGCCATGCTACACATGGATAACAACAATCGAGAGGATTATGAATAAGCTAGGAAAGGATTATACACACTGGGAAAAGCTGGCACAACAAAAATTGGAATACAATAAAGAAATATCAAGGATATACACACTGCCAGACTTAGAAACAGAAGAAACAGAAAACTCAGAAGTAGAATAGGAGAAAGGATGATCGCAGACAGAAACTAAAAAGAAGCATATTACAAAAACCTGAAATTAAAAAGAAGCACGAAAACCTAAAAGAAGCATCTCACAAACGCCTACACTATCCATCCGATGAAGAGAGTAGGAAAACAAGAAGAAACATCTCACAAACACCTACACGCTCCATCCTATACTCCTACCCCATGCGTCATGCGGCTCTCGCTGCTGACAATAAGCATGTCCAATGTCCAATCCAGCGTATGCAGCTGGTCCGGCGATATAAAAAAGCACCGGGGGTTTGTTCCGGCACACGGTGGGATGATCGATGGGCGATCGGGCTGCGTGGTGGAACAAATCTCCATGCACCGGAATTGGCAGCAATGCCCACCTTACAGTACGGAAATAATGAAATGATGAAAATGCTTTAATTTCAAGTAATTTGTCATTTATCAACTATAAAAATAGATTTGGTTTTTAAAATAACATAATTATGTGACATTTTAGTTGCATCAGCCCTGAATCTTACTATAATATGCACCACATTGTTCTATTTTTGAATTCTTTATACTTACCTATTTTTCTTCTGTTCTAGGTTCGTAATACTATATGGCTCTAACAAGATTTCCCTAACGGTCAGTATGTTTAAAATATTTGAAAATAATAATAAAGTTTAACATGCCTTTGAAAATCATAATTAAGATTAAGCTTTTCGTAGACATAACTAATTTAAATTTCCCATATAATCATTTCCTCTGGGTCGGTTTTAGAAATATTGTTAATAGTAAAGCCAGATGTCTTCATCTAAACCTGTAGTAGTTGTCACCATCACAACTAATGTTTTCTGTTTGAATTGACTTTTATGTGCCTTTAATCCTGGCTCTAAAATAAATCCGGATGCCTGGATGATGGAAAAGGAAAATATATTTTGCAGATAAGACAACTTGTCTCTAAGGGAGCGTTAAGTTTTATATACTTATATATTTATAACTTCAAACAGACAGGCATGTTTTTTACGTTTTAGACTGTAACTCTGTTTTTAATCTCTACTAGTGCCGTGATAAATATTCTGGGTATATGTATACAAGATAATATTATCTCCTATACAACGTATCAATTAATATATTCGAGGAAAATTGACTTGGTTGTCTAGTTCTTGCTAGATTTGGCATAGTTCAGCGGTTCCCAAAAGTTGGGTTGCGTTGCAATATTTGTAATTCAAGCGATACTATGCTTTTATACGACCACAATTTAAGGAAGTGTTTATATTTTGCAAACCAATGATTTAACCTAATATTCAACTAAATTCTTTGTGTCACTGGTTGTCAAAAGTTGGGACTTATTTGTAGTGTCTATAATTCATACAACACTGGATTTGGGCGCTTACAAGAACAGTTTTTGTACAAGCTAGTCATTTAGCTATGTCTCTGGACTTATTTACGCCAGTGATTCCCAAATGTTTTTTCAGTTATCTACAGCGTCGGTATTCAGACGGTACTTTTATGCGCTTACTGTTTTACGAATGGTTTTCGAACAAATTGACCCGAATGGGTGATGTGTGCCCAACTTAAGTTAAATACCTCAAGTGTACATATTGTAAAGCGATATTTAGATTTTATTTCGACGCGGTAGTAGGAGCTAAGGAGAGCCCGTACTTACATTGTATTGTTTGGCGTTGACAAGAATCATTTCTGGAGGGGGTTGGAACCTTCGATGTACCACTGGAGGCGTAGTTTCCATCAACACCAAAGTTTTTGAACACACAGCACTTAAATACTAACAAACTACGCGCGTTTCGCTAACTACGCTGGTATAATCGGGAGATGATTAATACTACAAATTTTAACATCATCTGATAATGTGGTTAGCGAAGCGCGCATCAAGTGTTGGTATTCGAGTGTTGTGTTCAAATCACTTTAAATTGTGATGTGGTAAAGTTTTGTCAACTATATGTGCCATTACTGAACTTCCTACCATTTTATACAAAAATTTGGATAAGAAAAAAGCAGTAGGCGTCGACTTAAGTAAAACAGTTGACCGATTGGATCATAATATCATTTTACATAAATTTCACATATATTATTCGAGGAGTATATTAAATTTGATCTTTAAAATAGGATGCAAATGCGTTGGAATCAGAAGTCCTAAATCTAAGTTTTTACTGCATTTTATTAGAGTACCACAGGGAACCCTCTTAGGTCCTCCTTGACATATCATTTACGTAAATGATTTTTATATACGAATTTCTAGCACGTATGCCCATGATATCACCATTCTTGTCAGAGATAGTAATGTGAATTCTCTTGTTAAAAAAAGTCAACTTACAATTTGAGCAGCTAATGTCTGATTTACACAAAATGGGTTAACTTTGAATAAGAATAAAATATTAGTTTTTAAGATTTAATTTGTCCCGAAAGCCATTTGACCATAGCTTGTTATAGGCAATTTTAGATAAGAGAATACCACGATGTTTGGTATCTATCATCTCTTGTATAAATTTGCGGCATTTTGAACACAATTAACAAGAATTTTAAACCATTTTTAAAGACACAATAAAAACGCCGTTAAACCAACAAATGTTTGATAAGCTAAATATTTCATTGTTTTCAAAACCACCTTAGTTACTTCTTAACATTTAATTAGAACAAAATTGTATTTTCTTATTTTCTTTTAGCTGTAATTTTGTTTGTATTTATCGCACATTTCAATACGACATATGAATAAATTCCTTATTAATAGTACTAGTGAATGGTACCACGCTACCGATATGATTCCATTTGAAAAAATTGAGTTTTGCCCCAAAAACAATTTTGGTGAATTTCATTTTCTCATAAATCACGTAATTTAGTGTTTTTAACGGGATTTCGATTTTTGTAGCATTACACGGGGTCATTTAAAATAAATCGGAATCGTCATGGCACATTTAAATGGAAAACTAAAAATTATATTATAAAAAAAACTGATAATTGAAATGTCACTTATTTGGCATCGTTGGATTCAGAAAATTATGCAGAATTCAAAAATGCAATAATATATAGGGTGTTCCATTTAAAAATCGAAAGTTGGTGTGACTTCCGGCGAAACCGGAAGGAAAAAAAATCAAATTTATGACAAAAAGTGCCGCTTATTATGTATGTAGTATGTCCTAAATTTCAATCAATAATCTTCAAAACTAAAGGAGAAAAGGGGGTATACCATGATCCTGTTACACCCGGTATATCAAGTAATTGTACTTGGAGTTCTCAAAGCGAGACAACATGTAAGGAAATTGCACCAGTGTATTATGTATGAATTATTGAATCAGCTGCAAAAAGTGATTCACAAAATCACAAATATTGTTAATGTATTATTTTGCAAATTCTTATTCAGTAATATCTTGTGATCATAGCTTGGGATATTTTACAAGAAAGTGTTAAAGGGTCATCCGACTACACAAAAATGCAGTTATGTATATGGGCATAAGTAAAAGAGCTAGCTATAGATAAATGTTTAAAGAACTACCTACCTCTACAGTGTATTCAACATTAGAAGTAGAATATATAAAAATAGTCCAAAATATTATAACTTTGTGTATGTGTGTGTATTCGTACATATGCATGAGTATAAATGTCATACATACTATACTCGTTTAATATTTTATTATTACAATTTACCTAAGGTATATGTAGGTACATTGTACACACTGTACCTTTTTACTTAATTACTGACTTACCACTTATATAAATTATGTACCACAAAATGGTCAATACAATTATTATTTAATAAGACATATGTAGACAAAAAGGCACTTGCCATGTTAGACTAGATATACAGGGTCCTGCAGCTCACCTCCCGTCTTCTACTACACCTAAACGATTTATTTTAGAAAAATGATTCAAACGGGACAATAGACTGTTTGTTAGAGAGCACATTTTAAAAATATTTTTGAATATACAGGGTGTTCCAGAAATTGGTGGTGCATCAAAGTTGTATCTTTTTAAATGGAACACCCTGTAGTTTTATTGATTTTTGGGACCCCTTCGAGCTACTTTACATATCCCTAGAATATTATCAAATTTGATTTGATAGTTCCAGAGGAATAAATTAAAATCGAAAAAAAAAATTTTTTTCGTCATATTTTAAAAAATTTATAAAAAATAGAAAAAACATCTTCAAACCAAAACTAAGGAACAGGTTGCTTATAATAAAAGGTTAGTTTATCCTACTATGAATATCGTAAAAATAACTTATACAGGATGTTCAAAATTCAATGCCAAACTTTTCAAAATGTAATGCTATTTTTCTCCATTTTTTCAAATGGGACACCCTGTATATTTTTATCTCATCGGATGCAGAATTAAAAAATGAGCATATTTTTTAATTACAATTATCTCGACTATCTTAAAGGTTTCACAGATATTCGTCAAAAACTACTACAAATCGCAAAATTATTATCTAATAGTTTTACTTAACATTTTTCAAATCAATAACTAGAACTTATGTTCAATATGTCTTCCGTTCTCTTGGAGGCACAAACGAAGGCGGGTATGAAATGATCTTGCTACTCTTCCTAATAGGTCGGGTGTAATGTTTTGAAATGCGTTCCTGATTCT
This sequence comes from Stenurella melanura, assembly GCA_963583905.1. Lineage (NCBI taxonomy): Eukaryota > Metazoa > Arthropoda > Insecta > Coleoptera > Cerambycidae > Stenurella > Stenurella melanura. The sequence continues at coordinate 52,637,822 of OY757316.1, read as the reverse complement.
TTGCTGCATGTTTTCTGGTGTGGTTGGAGGTTCCTGAGCCCCACAAAAAGAAATCCAATTTAGTGAGGTCGGGTGATCGGGGCGGCCAATTACATGGCCCTCCTCTTCCAATCCACCGGTTTGGAAAGGTTGTATTGAGATGGTCCCTGACTTGTAATGAATAATGTGCTGGGGCTCCGTCGTGTTGCAGCCACATTGCATATCTCAAAGGTATTGGTAAATTTTGACATAAATTTGGCAATTGATTTTGCAAAAAATCAAGATACATGGCACCATTCAAATGTCCGTTAAAAAAGTGAGGACCAATAACATGTTCACCAATAATTCCCCCCCACACATTTATTGACCATCTGTGTTGTTGGTCAACCTGCCTAAAAATCCTTGGGTTGTGGTCGGAATAGTAATGAAAGTTATGGCGATTCACAAATCCGTTTTTATGAAATGTGGCCTCATCAGAAAACAAAACCTTATCAAAAAACTCACAATTTATCCTAATTTTAGCTTGCGCCCAATTGCAAAATTCGACACGTTGCTCAAAATCTGCATCGAAGAGTTGTTGATGAAACTGGATATGGTAGGGATGAAAACGGTTGTCCTTTAAAATTCGTTGAACGGTTCTCTCACTTACACCTACGGCATCACCGACTGCTTTTTGACTAACGAAAGGGTTTTCCGTAACAGATAATAGCACAGACAATTCATTTTCTTCATTTCGAGCAGGTCTATTTCTAACTGGTTTTGTATAGTCTACATGTCCCGTTTGAACAAATCTCTCTAATAAGTTGTTCAGGCTTCTTTTGTCTGGATGTCTCCGTTCCGGATAACGCTGTGCGTAAACTCGACTTGCCAAAAAACAGTTTCTTTCTGATTCTCCTAATATGAAAATCATATCTACTAGCTCTTCTCTGCTGTACTCCATCACAAAAAATGCTTAAAACTTGTAAATTACTAATACGTAATCTAAAATATTGACATATGTCTATTTGTATGACAGTTTGTAAGCAAATTTGTTTCCATGGCTATCTACTAAATTACCTTATTATGGTTAAGAAACAACAGGAATATGATTTCTGTTTACTCCCCTTCATTTACGCCTTCAAGAGGAGAACTGCATAGACAGTTATATGAGAAACTGTCTAATTTAGGTATTTGCTTATTTAATAACATTAGAGGAGCTAAATGATAAAACGGAACACATATTGAACATAAGTTCTAGTTATTGATTTGAAAAATGTTAAGTAAAACTATTAGATAATAATTTTACGATTTGTAGTAGTTTTTGACGAATATCTGTGAAACCTTTAAGATAGTCGAGATAATTGTAATTAAAAAATATGCTCATTTTTTAATTCTGCATCCGATGAGATAAAAATATACAGGGTGTCCCATTTGAAAAAATGGAGAAAAATAGCATTACATTTTGAAAAGTTTGGCATTGAATTTTGAACATCCTGTATAAGTTATTTTTACGATATTCATAGTAGGATAAACTAACCTTTTATTATAAGCAACCTGTTCCTTAGTTTTGGTTTGAAGATGTTTCTTCTATTTTTTATAAATTTTTTAAAATATGACGAAAAAAATTTTTTTTTTCGATTTTAATTTATTCCCCTGGAACTATCAAATCCAATTTGATAATATTCTAGGGATATGTACAGTAGCTCGAAAGGGTCCCAAAAATCAATAAAACTACAGGGTGTTCCATTTAAAAAGATAAAACTTTGATGCACCACCAATTTCTGGAACACCCTGTATATTCAAAAATATTTTAAAAATGTGCTCTCTAACAAACAGTCTATTGTCCCGTTTGAATCATTTTTCTAAAATAAATCGTTTAGGTGTAGTAGAAGACGGGAGGTGAGCTGCAGGACCCTGTATATAGGTGGAGATTAAAACTGTTTTAATTATGTCACAATGACTTCAAGTTAGTTGACGAAAGGTACGTCAGGAGTTAATGTGTTTAGTCTTTCAGATTTTTGCGGATTTATTTCAGCACACTTGTTATATATAAACAATATTAAATTATGTATCTGTATAATGTACTATTCCAATCACAGTGGAAGAAAAATATAGTGATAGTCATATAATATATTTTTGATTTGTCTCTTAAGATATTGAATACTAACAATGGACTGGTTTCTTTCGATGATTGCTTCAGAATTTAACATGAAAACTGCAAGATGTTAGAGAAATACTTTTCATCCATTTATGAATAAAAATGGTGAAAAAGCATCTGAGGGTCGTAACAGCCTTAGGAAGAATTTCCGTACACATATTTATGCGAACTTTTCTTACTATTTTCGCATATTGAATTAGAGCCTAAACGGACAAGATTTTCCTAAAAAATAGGCGGATAAATATAAATATGTTCTTGATATTAGATAAATTGTACAACTTCAGCAAAGATTTCTTTATAAGGGCAATTATATACAGATGTCTCTTACCCTATTCTACCTATTTATTAGATCAAAACTAGAATATGCGTCAGTTGTTTGGTATCCCGGATATAATAGGCATATCGATTGTCTAAAATCAGTACAAAGAGAATTTTTAAAATTTCTGTGGGTCTAAACTGAAGATTTGTGTGTTCTAATAATAGACTTTATGAACTATTACAAAATTTGTTTTTCGCTTTTTGACAGGCGTGTATATTTGTAAAAAATCCCACTTTACTAATAATGTGGTTGATTGTCTCACTATTTTAACGGAAATTAATTTTCACTTAAGGAGGTTGAGGCGGTACAGTCCCAACCAAAAGTAAGTCGAAATCTAAATCAGAACTTTTCCATAATAAATTATTACAAAAAGTTATAAGTCGATGTTACCAATAATTATTGTCATAAAGGCATAAATAAATAATGTTTTATGATTAATTAATTATTTAAGTAGATTTAATTATTTTACTTAATGAACTAACTTTTGGATGTTTTGTCCAAACTTATAAAAAAATAAATAAATGTATGTAAATATCTGTGTATTTTGCAAACTTGTTTCAGTAAATAATTTTAAGAGAATGAGAAGCAGTAAAAATTAAAATTAAATCATTAAATAATTGAAAAATCGGTTAAAAATTTGACAGTTTACAAATGTTTAATATTTTTTTTATTTATTAAGAGTCTCCTAATTAAATTGGAGACAATATTAAAATATGCCTAAGACATCAATGCTTTACATAGTAGTTTTCGGAACTGCTGACTTTATTTGGTTATTTGCTATAAAGTAAAATGTACCAAAAAATTGATTGAAGGAGCCGTTACTCTGTGGTAGTTGATCATCTTGCACAAATAACTAAATAAAACACACTACTATGTTTTCTACCACTATGTGGTGCTTTTGATTTATTACAGAAAATTGTGCCATAAAAATCTATTAAAAAAAAATTATTTCAGATTTTTTCTATTATTTTCTTCTAAACGCTTCAACCTCCTTAACAAAAGATATCTAAGCACAGTTACGACAACGTTTGTCATAACTTTGATATTCATTCGTTCATTTGCAACCTAAATACACCCAAAGCTAGTATATACCCACTATATACTTAATACAGCGATCTTTTATTTTTGTGCAAACCTGTTTTAATTTTAATCTCCATATTCTGTGTATTTTATGTTAAAATTTTGTTATCTGTGTTGATTATATTATACTTTAATTCTCCTGTTGTGTAGTTGGGTTCTTGTTAACCGGTAGGCAGAGTATTTAAATAACTAAATACATCATTCAACTGTGAGAAATTATCTCTTAGCCATTGAATTTAAATAAAATTTTTAAGTAATTTGAAATTATCTCAAGAAAAATTTTATTGCTCAATAAGTTGCATATGGTTTTTGCAAACCAAAGATATATGTACTTCCTTTGTTAAGCCGTAGATAGACAAAACAGTAAAAATAGGTTCCATAAATTAATACGTTTCCTCAAAAGATCCATCAGACTGTTATTTAAATGTATCCATATGATGATATCGATCCAAAGCAGCATGGCAGAATTGTTTATCCTCCTTACCCCACATAGGGTTGGAGGCCAGTCCGCCCCTGGCCGGTAAACCGAGGGTTGGTTTGGTGGAGCATTAGTTGCCTTTGGGTCGCTGTACTGCAACCATATACTAACTTGGAACGGTCTCGGTCCCTTTTAAAACCCCATGCTTTGCCTGGCTGCCACATCGCTGTGTGTGCCCCGGTCGAAATTTCAGTACCTATTCATTTACAACATAGTAGGCCTAGCCTTAAGTTAACGTTTTGTGATAGATGCGGTCGGTTGAAGCTCTCTAAGAGTATAAATAATTATTTTAAAAATTTTGTGCAATCCCTAGTGATCAGTTGGTAGTTGTTTTAATTTTGAAATTTTATACGTGTTGAAATTAAGTGCATTATGGAAGTTTATGTGAATGATGTGGCCTAAATGGATTTTAAGTAAAGCCACCAATAAACAGTTGTTCTCTATATTACAAGTAGTGTTCTTTAACAGGAGGCTGAGGAAAAGTTCTTATTTCGGGAAACTGTGGAGTAAAATGAAAATTTGTCCTTATATTGATTCGTAAGTTAGATTTTTAATATTAAGACAAACCGGCATCATAAAACCTAACAAAGAAACTGTACATGTCTAGATATATTTATGCAACGAAAATTACAAACGATCAAATATTTAGTTTTTGAAAAATTGTTGCGATAAAAATAGTGCATATAAATTATTACATCAAATCAAACAACAGAACAAAGAGAGAAGTATTCTCCGATTATTCATTTATAAGAATTCTCTTAACTTTTCCCTTTCCATAATTAAAGGTTCAAATTAATGTACAAAGACTACAATTATTACGAGGATTAGTGTTAATAATGCCCAATTATTAGTTCCAAAGAACAAATAATTATGAACTGAAACAATAGAAAATAATTATTCAATTATAGGTTTTTTAATATATCTAAATGAACATTATCAACCCACTGTTTATCTTTTTATTTATTTCGAATGGAATAAAGTTGATGTAATTTTTCGGTCACATAGGTATAACAGTCAATTTTATTCACAAATTTTCGGAATTGTCAGCATTGCAGATTTAGTTATGGAAGAATTAAAATACCTACGATGTATTAAATAAAATAAAATAAAATTATAAAGCTAAATTTTACAAAAGATAGGTATGCAGGTAGATGATTGTATTATTTGCGTATCAAGAAATAAAATATAATACACTGTTAACAGTTTTAATAATTTTCATTCACGGCTGCAATTTGCCATCGAAATTGGAAAAGAAACTAGTATAAACATTTTAGATATAACCATTAAGTGCAATGAATCTGGGATTATTGATACTAAATGGTACACGAAAGAAGTTGGGTCTCAAAGATATTTAAATTTTAATTCACGCACCTAAGTACCATCTATAAAAAAAGTCTTATCGTGCCATTCAACTTCCACATCCAAGATACAATATAACTTGAAAACGATTAAAACAGTCCTCGAAACAAACTCCTACCCTAAACATTTTTATGAACCGATAATAAAAAAAGAGAATACATAAATCTGTAATAAAAATGGGAATCAAACAAATCAAAATAATAATAAATATGTGTCCATGCCCTACATACCAAAATTGTCTGAAATTCTTCCAAACGTATTAAGAAACTTAATATAACCAATGTACATAAACCTTACATCACAATAAAAAAAATTATTTACAAATCTCAAACCTAAACCAGACACTGCAATAATTAATTATAACAGCACATACATTGACCAAACAAAACATTACCGATATAAACTAATATACACACGAATATAATACAAAAACTTTAAATAACAATTCGGAAGCATTTACCAAACATGGTTTACAACATAATCACAGCCTTAACTTTGACAATGCTAAAGTTTTACAGAAGGAACCAAATTATCATTGAAGAGAACATTAAATATAAAAAGGAAATATTATTATATAACTTATAGGATTATTTTATTATATTATTATTTTTACATCTTTACGTCAAGTCCACGAGATAGTGTTTAAACTATAATATTATGCACCACCAGTTATTAACAAAAACTTTAGATCAAACATACATACATTGAACTTTATAATTAGTAATAAAAACAAACCAAACCATAATGCTAAGTACAACACAGGCAAGAGAGCAGGCAATATGTTTCTTCAGCCTTTAGATACCTTAAAACATTTCAACGGAAATAGAGGTACATGTTACTATAGTGTAGAAATATTTATTCAGGATATAAAGTCACATCAGAAAACCTTGTTTTTTTTTGTAAATATTGTAGTTCTTCTCAGACTATGGTTAATAAACCGAAACGTAAGGAAATATAATATTTTTCATTTATACTAAGGAGAAGATCTCAAGATATACATCAACTTAATTTGATATCAACAGACAAGAAGCTAAAAACATATAAAATGATTTCAAAATGTATGCTATTTAAATACTAACAATTCCACTAAATATAGAAGAACAAAGTAGCAACACAATTCTGAGATAACTAAAACAATGGTAGAACTTAAATTTTATCGTTTACATCGTGAAATAAAATGTCGTGTAACAAATGTGACATAATAATTAAAAATATTCTTTCATATTTTTCTGTAAAGCTTTCACTTAATTCACGAAACTAAGTTTTTGACATATCGGAAAACATGACATGAGGAAAAGTGACACAACTCAAAAAACATTATTTTTTAGAAGTAACTCAAGATTTTGAATTTATTTATTCTAAAATTTTCTATGAAGCCGCAAATATTAAAGACGGTTTTTGCAAGACGCACGCATACACTCTTCGACTATTATGGTCGTACTGATGTGTCGCTTTTCCAGATCTATAAGTAGTGAAATTAACTGAGTGAAAAAGTGACACTTTAAAAAATACAAGATTTGGATACATTTTTCTTGAGTATAGAAATATATAAGAGGAATTCATGCATGAAACTCAAAATCGCGAATTTTAGAATTGTGTCACTTTTCCTCTGGACGAGCGATATAAGGTTTCGTAGTGCTTGGACTATTTTCAAAAATGTATTCGAGCTTATGAATGCATTTGTTGTTAAAATAAGGCCGAGTCGGGAATCACTGAATCCGAAAAAATGTGCAAGCAATGATTGAGGCACGTGGAGGATTTGGTAATTCGGAAAATTCTACGTTACCATTCTTGCATAAATGGTACAAATGTCGTCTTGACAAAACCCTCGCAAAGGCAATGAATTAATCAGAAATTGTTTGCCACGGTTTTGAATTGTTGCTTTGGTGATCAAGACAAATAACATCTGAGCGTGGAAGCCAAACAAGCATTTTCGAATTTTAAGAATGGCTCGAGAAGAAACAGACGAAAGCATGAGGAATTTAAGAAAGTAATCCGCATAATACAAAAGAATGAAAACTTCCACGTGGAATTAATTTTGTAAAAAAAAATCCGACGAAAGATGTTACAAGCTGAATGATTCAGTTTTTATTGAAAGTGGTTATTGATATTAAAAAGGAAACGTGAGGACTACAAAGAAGTGGAGTCAAAATTACGGACAATTTTGTAAAAGTTACGAAACTCCTGCAAAAAATTGTCGTAAACATTATACTCGGAATGGTTGTTGTGCTGATGTCTATGGATACGTGTCCTGATTGATTGATGCTATAGCTATAGTTATACTCCGCTAGGACCTAAATATAAATAGAGGGATAAATAAATAAATAAAATAAGAATGTGTAACAATTATATGAAATGTTCAGTAAATCGGCAAAGATTATTCTATTTACTCTAGTTTAATCTAATCACGAATAACTAGCATGATATTCTTAATATTTGAAATTCACTCTCTTGTAGGAATTGCAACTAAAATGCACTTGTCTTATTATTGAATTTATTAACTCTGCAAATAAATTGTTTATGTATGAAACGTAGGGCATGTCTTCTATCGGTTGTGTCGAGTAATATTGATTATTTAATTAATAAATAAAATAACTACCATGTGGAATTACTAAGCGTGTGGTATGAGATGTCAGTGCCCTCTGAAGTGAGGCTATTTTTAAATTTTCTAAACTTGTACGCCATCCTCGGAAAAGTGTTTTCTGAATTAAGTATAATCTTTCAGTTGGCCTGTTTATGAGTTCGTGGTTTACTTGCTATGGTTAAAAACGTGTCTAAACTTTGTTTATATTTAAAAACGTTGTTAGATGGGTTCACAAATTTTAAATTGTTTATATCGAGACTGCTTTGTACGTCATGTGTTACGTAGACGTAAACATTAACAGCTAAGTAGAGAACTCTAAATAGATTCAGAAATTTCTTGTCTCATGTTATTAAAAATTTAATATTAACTATGAAATAATAGTGTTTATGTATTAATGCCTAGCAAGATGTTTGAATATTGCATATTGAAAGTGTATCTACAGTGTGTCTCTTTTGTTTTTTGTCCAATTTGAATCAAACTGATCTTAAAAGAAGTGGTCACAAGGTCTACTTAAAACCACAAAATCACTTTCCATCTCTAAATACAAGGCAATCTACGATACTAAATTGTATGAAGATAATCAAAAAATCATAGTAGGCATTTAAAAAAAATATATTGTTAACAATGCTTGTTTAAAATCATTCAAAAACCTTGAATCTGAAGTTTAGTTAAATTCCGAAATGTTAGGAACAGTAACAGAAAGCGAATTGAGGCACGCATTAGGGCTGATGGAGGTTTGATAGGACATAATATTTAAATCTTTTTTTTGTATTTGTTATTCATTTGTGTAAATTGTTAAAAAAAATTATTTAGAAATACATAATTTTTATTTAAATGCCTCAAAGGTTTTGTTAACAAATTTTTTTGATTAGAAATTGCCTATGATTTTTTTACTTTTTCATACAATTTAATATCGTAGATGGCCTTGTATTTAAAGATGGAAAGTGATTTTGTGTTCTTAAATAGACCTCTATCTTTTAAGATCAGTTTGATTCGAATCGGACAAAAAACAAAAGAATTATTAAGCTGTTACACTCTTAATTGAGACACACTGTATATAAACATAGTCTGTCCCGAATATAATTCTAAATTATAAGTTAGCAAACACGCTTAAAGCGCATACTGTATATCTTCTTTCAGTCACTAATTACGATTTTGATATAATTTCAAAATTCAAAATGGCTGACCTAAACTCTTGAATTTCTTTAATCGCTTTCCCTACTATCGAAAACGGTACAGTAATTGAAAGGTTGGCATTGAAACTGAAAGACTGATATTAAGTAAATTGTTATTTTTATTAAGAATCCTAAATGTTATACCCATGTCAACATCTCAAAGTACCTTCTTTAAGCTTTAATATCCACCTTGTAAAATATGAACATCTTGCTTAATAATGACGATAACTCCATTTAAAGTTTAACGTATGAGAGCATAAATTAATTTTTCAAAAATTGATACCTCTTAAAAAGTTAAAAAGGATATATTATACCAAATTGCACGGGAATTAAGCAGGTTCACTTTTTAGGTTATCGTTTGTACCGTTTTTAACAATATCCACTCAAATTGTTGGAGTCCAGAGAATTTCCAAAACCAAAGTCTAAACGCATTGGATTATATAATAGGATCTTCAGTAGTTATACTGGGTTTTTTAAACGTAATCGTAAACCTCTTTCTTTGTTTCTTTGGAGAAATTTATTTCCTTTGTAGTGTCATTGTTGTGTTTGGCATTTTTTTCCGACATTATTTGTTTATCTTGGGTGGTCTTGTTTTGTGTGAGTTTTGCTAACGTTTATGCCTTTCTTTGTCGTCGCTGTTGCTTATATCAGTTTTCTACTTACTTTGATCGATTGCTTATGCGGGTGGTGTGTTTATCTTTGTAATGCAAAATTGTGAGGTCCTATTGTTTTAAGTGTGACACCAATGTCCATCATTATGCTCCCATTTTATTCCATTATTGCGTCAATGTTCTGCATAATTTTCACTTTCTCCCATATCTGGAGTATCGTGATCGTGCAAAAATCGGTTTTGAGTTTTTGGTGAATTTACACGTTTTAAATCCCCTGAATTCATAAAAGGAAGTTTTAAATATGTCTATCTGTCTATCTGTCTGATGGTGGTCACACCTAGAGCGCAATCAACTAAGAAATCGTGTCAAATATGTAATATGTAATTTTTTGCAACGGCTCTAACGCTAATTTTGTTTATTGGCATGGAGACACCAGGATAATACCAGTGTGAGACAATATGGTTAGGTCCTCCTAGAAAATACAGGGATGGTAGCTATTAGTAAGAAAAAAAATTACAAAAATAAATGTAAATTCGAAGTTTTGTGTTTGTTCGTGAAAAGATATATTTTTATACATGAAAAAGGTATCAATCACCTTACTGAGCAACTCCGACCAGCAGTGCACCCATATATTTTTTCTTAATTGAGAATACTGGAATTCATGGTTCGATTATCGTTAAACGATAATCTCATATTTCGTCGATTTCTCCTAAATCCCCAAATCGATTCAAACGATTTTTTCAGTGTTTTAACAAATGAAAACTATACATAAATGCTTTCTATCTGCCTGTGGGTCTTGAACTTCTTTAGAAATTTCGTTGTTATTTATTACGTGATGATTTCATTTACGTTGCTTAATTCCAAGTTGACTTTTCGTTGACCTTTAAATAAATCAGCCCGAATTCGACATTTTCAAAGAGCGGTCTTGAATTCAATTAACTTCAAGTGAGTAAACGGTTTTTCTTCTACAGCACGCATGCATATTATTTAGAACCAGTCTATTATGTTAAATAATATGGGTAAATAGTAGGGTGCATTACCCAAAAAAATGCTTTCTACTTTGTTCGAACGCATAACATCTGGATTTTTGTGAATTTAAATTAAGCGTGAACATCAAGGGGAACAGAAATATTTTATTAATAAGTAAGTTGCTCACCGGAAATTACCTATATGATATTATTTATTTTTGTAAATGAACAGGCGCAAGTTTTATGTTATTGCCATGCGAGACACGGTGACAGAATACTAAAGCTAAAAAAAGAGTGATCTGCTTCTTCTAGAGCTCAATTCTTGAAATCGTAGGAATTAATTCTCATTCGAATCAACAAATAAACATTGTCATTCTTTAAATTTCAGTGTGAACGGCAGTGTTAACGTATGTCAATTATTACAATCGTACTAGTCTTTACAAAGAGCCATTGAGCAGAATATTCCATTTTTGCAAACGTATTTGTAGAATAGCACCATATATCTTATCCCAGTCTCCCTCTCATTAAGAATATTTTTCACTCTCACATCCTCTTGATCTATTGCCTTGAAATTTTACGTACACGGTGATTCTTTGGGCCTTAATTTCGGCTTTATATAAAAACATATTTTAATAACTATTTAATCATTTCGAAATGATGTTTTCTCAGGAATCCAAGAATTTTATAGAAAAAAAAAATTGAACGTGAAATAAAAAAGTTATAGATTAAATTTATATTTTCTTAAGTGGGACACCCTATATATTTTTAAATATTCTGAGAGTATTTTTTTTCAAAAATAGATCACTTATATACGTCATTTTTAACCGTTTTTGAGTTGTTAATATTTAAAAATCACATTATCAAATTAAAATTATTGTTTTGAGTCATGACCTACCCACAAAAATTAATTTTTTAACAATGTGATTCTTAAATATTAATAACTCAAAAACGGTGAAAAATAACATATATAAGTGATATATTTTTGAAATCAGAAAAAATACTCCCATCAGAATATTTAAAAATATATGGGGTGTCCCATTTAATAAAATATGAATTTAATCTATAACTTTTTTATTTTACTTTCAATTTTTTCTTTCTATAAAATTTTTGGATTCCTGAGAAAAAATCATTTCGAAATGATTAAATAGTTATTGAAATATTTTTTTTATATAAGGCCGAAATTAAGGCCCAAAGAATCCTTAAAGAATCACCTTGTACGTACAGGGTGTAATTAGTTTCATGTCATTAAAAAAACTGGTGGTAGGGGACGACAAGACAAACAAAAAAACCTTATATAACTTGGGGTCTAAAGCTCATAGTTTTGGAGAAAAAAAAATAAACAAAAATTTCGTAAATTTTCAATAAAATCTTTTGAGAACTGCTGGAATATAGAGGTAGGTTTAGATCGTCGCGCGTGTCTTTGCCTATGGTACTCAATATTTGTATAGATAGCTATAAAATGTCGGCGGTCTTTAGCGGTGCGGTAAATAAGATGACGTCGACGTTTTCTGAGTGTTTAGTAGATCTGATCTGAAGAAAACTATACTCTGACTCTCCCTTGTGCAATATTTTAGTTTCTGTGGGTGTTTCATTATGAACACATCCAACCCGCCCGCCGTTCGTTGTTTTTGTTATTTTTGAATTTCGGGTCGCTGTGTATTTATAGTGAAGATTTATTTTATTGACTTTACCGTTCAAGTCGTTAAATTCTTGATTACGTACAGACACAACTTACTTGTTCGTTCTTTTTGTATTCCGTTTTGGATTTTGGACTAAGTTTTTCTTTTATGTTTCTTTATTGACAACGTTAGTTTATTGTTTAGTGTTGAACGGAGTACGTATGTCCTTAATTCGACGTAGAGAACTGTGTATTGATGCAGATGCAGAATTCGAATAATTTACTTAGGTGGTAAGCTTTTAACCCAGGACACTCATTTGTGTTACAAACGTTAATAAATCACATTTAAATATTCTAAATTATAAACATTAATCCAATATTTTGTTCCAAATTAAAAGACACACATGTACAGAAATACTCTGTTTAAACTTCTACGGCCATTATTTGCTTGCAGTTGTGCAGGAAAAGATAACGAATTATTTACCTCTTTATAATTGTCTCAATTCGGTTGAGACGGTCCATCAAAGTCGGTCGATAATCCAAGGCCTTTGCACTTTTTTATGACAATTTAAAAGTTGTATAATTGGGAACTACAAGTTCATTGACCAAGAAAAACAGTGGTTCTCAAATATTTTCTACATTAACATTAAAAAAAAAATATTAAAGAAGTTGACCTAGGTCAGTTTTCTTCAAAGTGACCCCCAGAGGGAAAAGTCATAAAGGTTTTTTGTTTGTCTAGTCGGTCCCCATTACCAGTTTTTTTTAATGACATGAAACTGATTACACCCTGTATACGGTACCCATGTTGTCATGAGTACCGTGTACAATGATCTGATGACCATCACCTGACGCTGCAGCGACGAAAATCAACTCACTATGCAAACTCCTCCACGGTGAATGGTATTCATACCGTTACTAAGACGGAACCGATAAAGTATTAGTAAAGAAACCTTTTTAGAAATTAGCTTTTATTAGTGTACTAAAACGAAGAAAATAAATATTACATAATTTCATTGGGGCAGGGCCGTAATTCCAATAAGTGGACACAGTTATCGAATTCTGAACAGCTTTCAAAATGTCGGCCTGCCCGTCAAGTTTTTTGTGAGTACGATAACTTGAGATCTAAAACTCCAATTGTATTTAAATTTGGACAGAAGTCCAAGTTTACTACAGATATCATCATTATTCGAAGAAAAATCATAAATACTTCGGGGACCGCTGAAAAGAACAACTCTCAAGCATAAAGTATAATATGTACCTATATTATGTAAAAGAATGTAAGTTTCTATCTGTAAAAATTGTTGTAACAGCCCTCAGGAGTGGAAATCAGCCCCCTGGAGGGGTTGTATCCACCCCTGGTTATAACCCTGGTCGCCTTTTATCTTCCTTCCATCAAGCCCCCTCTCTGAAAATGTTGAATATTTGTTACAAAAAAATATCCAGCCCCTGGAGGGGTTGTAAGCACCACTGGTTATAACCCTGGCCATCTTCATCTTCTCTCCAACAAACCTACTTTTTAAAAATTGTAAATATTTTCCGAATTTAAATATTCATGGTATAAGTACCTACAAGAAAAAAGTTTTATATTAAATGTATGTACTCGAATCTATTAAATTTTTTAAATTATATAGTTTTGAATGTCCGTACTTAATGGCCAGTGAGACTTATCAAACTACATTACTAGATCGATTTAAATAACTTCCTCATCTATTAACTTAGAATATTCATCAAACTGGTTTATCCTGAATTAGCATATCAAGAATGTACCTTTATACCATTATTAACGTTACCTACAGTACGTTTGTTAGTATTTTTAATTCTATTTTCATTCGCAATATTCAATTTTCCATCTTATTCAAGATAATTGATTAGTATTTTCCTGTGATTACTTTTCTGTTTATTTACTTTTTGAATTATTTGAAAATGGCACGTTGAGTGGCCCGTAAGTGGCTATTTATACTAGTTTACTTTGCATGGCAGTAGGAGATAGTAGTGTTAGCAATGAGAATTATCAAATAAGAAATATTAGACAAATTCATTTTAGAGTTTTAGTTGCTATCATAACCAGAATGCAGGTTATAGAAAGAATGCAAAGATTGGATATGAGTGTTTTTACAGATAGTTTTCTTTAGTTCTCTTAGGTAGTTTTTTCTACGTTTACCAAATCCTATAAAGAATATGTTTCAATTGCAGCGATGTAAAATCTTTTTTATGTGAAGCTCACAATGTTACTACAAACATATTGCAAATATTGCATGTTGTTTTAATTTAAAGCTATAGTTGCCTTCATATTTCTAAGGCACATAAAAAATTCCCGTCAAAGTAGTCCGCGCGGCGGTATCATTGAATAGGTAAAGATGCCGCCTGTCTGCATTGTAGTTACCGCATTTTTATATGCCTTAAAATTATGAAGACGACCTATAACTATACATTCGTCTTTATTATAATTCAGGGTGTCTACTAATCTGGAAAACCTGGGATTGTCAGGGAATTTATTTTAGTCAGGGAAAACCTGGAAATATCAGGGAATTTGCTAAAATAAGCAGTATAACCTGGAATTTGTACTTTCAGATAATTATTAATACAAACTATTGAATCAGTTAGAAATGTTTCGCAGAGGCAGATTATGAACACTTCTTGATACAAATTTTACATAGCTATACTATATGAATGCGTGAGCGCACTTCTCCAGTTATTATTTATTGCTAGTAGTTCCTTAGTTGATTGTCTATGGTAGTTCTGATAGTTCAGATATAGTTTACGTTGAAAATATAATATTCTTTCTTTGTACTATTTCTCTATTTCTATATTTTTTTTAATTGTTAATTCTGATTAATTTAAAAAAGAGAGACATATTTAAAGACTAAAAAACCATGATTATCTTTTTAGAAATAATATAGCTCGTAATTGGGTTCTCGAAAATAAATGTTTTAGTAATAAAATGAAAGAATTTTTTCTCATTGTTTCATAGAATTTATTTGTAATATTTTTGAGGCGAATACATACTTTCATATTTGTTCGAATGTAGGTTAAAAACCTGGAATGTAGATAAAATAATATCTGGAAAACCTGGAAAAGTCGGGAAATTTTAAGATTAAGATTTAGTAGACACCCTGTAATTATTTTAATGTGGGAATTGTATATTACCTAGTACCTAGAAAGATATTCATTGTGTCCACCTGCACACTATTTTTATGTATTGAACCCCTGATAGTTACAGAAAGAAAATACGTTTTTGTTGGATTGGTATTTGACACAGGATGAGTTTCAAAGAAATGTAACACATGGTGTTTTTATGTCGTTTTATATATAGAATTAGCTTTCAGGGGGGGAAATGTGTACTTGTTAATAAATCTTCATCAACTTGTGAACACAAAAAGAACGGATAGTAGATATTTATGTGTATATCGAGGTGTATATGTAGTCAAATTAGTCCAGCCACCTATGATGCCCTTATATGTGGCTCATTTTAAATCAATTAAGGTCATTTGCATTTCTGATATTTTAGTTTCAGTTTTAAACTACATTTGGATCCATACTGTTTGAGGAGAAACTGTGCTTTTAGCCAAGAACAAGCCAAATAACAGTATTCGATTTTGTTATTGTTGGAAATACGAAGGTATAAATTTGGTCTAATGAATAGTGTAAACATTTACGGTCATGTGCATAGTAGTTGCGTCAAAGGTATATTTTAAATTATTCTAATCAATGACTTAATAGCTTTGTTACAATAACAATCTACCTTTTGGCGTCACAGAAATCTATCCGGTAATACGTTTAATTGAATTTAGGATACACTACCCTCTGTATCTACTCTAAGTTCAATTCTCAGCTTTAGTAGATGGCAATATCGCAGGGACTGGTTATTTGTATGTATGTGTGTTCTGCTGCGTGATGGACTAGCTGTGGCTGTACTTTGTTAATATACATAAGACGCGAGACGAACAGATAATACTAGAAATATTATTTTTAGCACCTACCAAGATAATGTTTTTAATGTTCCCAAAATATTTTTTGTTAAACAGGTAAATTATAATAACAGTGAATTTTGACGAAATGCTTTCAGCAGCCTAAAACCAAATAGTATTTTGCAATTTAATACCTTAAAACTAGAAGGCTCAACTCTGAAGTCATTCTTTTTATTACTTTATTATTTGGAGTGAAGAAAAGAAAACAAAAGTATATATTATATATTTATGCTTTTAGACATTTTTAATTTTAGCATTCCGTAGTAATTAATAAAATATTCGTGAGTATAAAATCAAGTAAAAAAAGTATCTACATCCAATCAATTGGGGTATCGAAAGTCAAAAGTTTAATCGCCATATCATTCATCAAAAACACATAGAGATCAACACAACAACCATTCTGTGCGTCATCGCCATCTGCCGTAACTGAGACTTGAACTCAGGAGAGATAACATCGATCAGACATGTTGTTCCAGTCTACAGCGGTCTAGTCCACCGCTATCATCTCGGTAACATTAAAAATGCAACTAAAAATTTATTCCCTGTTTATGATTCGCACCCGGGTCGCTAACCTAGCACATGAGCACTGAGCCTGTGGTTTCTATATCTCTCTCTTGGATATATCTACTTTAACAAAATAATGAGTCAATAACCAATTCCTGGCTATTTGTTTTGGCGCAGCAATTTATTTAATGGCTTTCTTAATTTTTCTTAAATCTGTATGGTTAATAACTTTTTTATTTATTAATTGGTTTCGTCCAAACAATGTAGCGTTTCACCGGATTGTTAAAATTTCAATATAAACAGACAGACATTTTGAAAAATGCTCAGAATTCAATCATGAACACTATGATATTAAATTTTTTATTTTTTTTTTGGAGTGCGTTATATACGTTTTTAAATGTGCCGATCGATTCCAATATACCGACTCTTTGTTTTTGTGTTTAATATTGATCGACCCTACACTATACTATATTAGTGCTACGATAAAATACTGAGAACATCAGTAATATTACAAAACAAGAAGAAACCCTTTTTAAGGTAAAGGAAAATGACACTCAGAAACATCAGTACAACAAATTATACCTCGTGCAATTATTAACACCAGGAAAGGTAGAGGGAAAAAGAGAACCTCATTCCTTGCCTGGAGAACTTGTGGCAAATGACCAGAATGTTTTCTACCTGACCATTTCGAGCAGCTGCAAAAAATAATAAGCTAACTACTATATTCTTCGCCGATTTACTGCAGTTTTTATATAATTGTGGCAGATTCTATAGGATCCTCTTCAAAGTTTTATTTGTAAATAATATTAGTTTTAGACATTTTTTGTTTAATTACAAAACGATGCAAAATATATATTTTAATTTAAAAAATTAATAACTTTTTTATTTATTGATAGATTTTGTTCAATAGGGTTTTTCTTCTAGCTAATAGTAACTTACTGTCCAAATTTCAATACAATCGGACTTTTCGTTCTTAAGTTATCGTACTTACAAGAAACGTGACGGATGGACAGACAGACGGACATTTTGAAAGTTGTTCAGAATTCGATCACCAACACAGTGATATGAAAATGTTTTCTCTACGAGTAATATTATCGATTTTGGAAATGTGCCGATCAAAAGACTTGTGGTCCTTCTCTTAATCAAACAAAAGTTGTTTTTTTTTTCGACAATTTTATTTTAAAAGCGGACTTTATTTCAACCTGTGTATCTCCAATCATTACTCTAAAAGGGCTTACGCGAAGACTATAAAATCTACAAACTGCTGTCGGAGGTTATATCAGTTTCGTCAAGCCGTGTCTAGTATATGGTGATCAAACATCAGAATTTGGCGAATGCACTTGTGATAATATCGTCAAGTATTGGCAGTTAGGAAATTTCGAAGTAGCTGACTGAATCTGCTGTCAATAGCCAGAAAGTAAATCCACAAGGATTTGCTATATTTACAAAACACATGAGGATGTTAAAGCTTAAAAGTTCAAAACGATGGACACCTTTTTTCACTTTGCAAACACTACATAAGAGGCCACTAACAAAATTAAGGCGCATGTGTTATAAATCAAAAAGGAAATTTTGTTTCATAATTTTTAGTGACCGTTTTTTAATGGTGGTTCAATTTTTTCAAACATTTTTCGCAAGTTCACATGGTATAGTTCTTTTCATATATGTAAGGCACATAAGAAGTGCCGGCGCCTTTGACTTTGCGGTAAAGATCAAATACCCGACATTTTTTATTTGCTTTAAATACATGAAGAGAACTATAACTGTTGTTCAAATTCATGATTTCAAATTAAATACTATAAATCTTATAATAATTTTTATAAGAACGTCTCTTCTTCAACATCGTGAGCCTGCGTTTTACTCTTTGTTAACGAAATACCACGCTACTAACGGGCATATCCTTGATTCCCAGACTCTGATTTTGAATACTTTCCCGTTTCTACCTGAGTCTGGGTAAAATTAAACAAAGAATAACCTTGGCACCTCATACTTTTCTCTCAAGGGCATTCTTATTTTAAGTTTGTATCTGCCTTCATGGTGGAGAAGCTAGGCAATGGATGTTAAGGTGAATGCTCATATACTTAAGTTATTGCATTATAAATGTAAAAACCAGTTATAGTCCGGGAGCTAGGTGACTTTTTGGAAGGTTGTAGTTTCATGAATCTTGTAAGGTACAAATAAGAATGGAATAAGTATTAAAAACAGTTGATAGGTATTACTGTTTCATAATTTTTATTCGGATTTCTCTGGCATATGTTTCGGCCTTTCGGCCATTATCAAAGAGTTATAACAACTAACCTAACTGTGACCATTACAAAGTATTTATAGGATCTGAGAGGTATAGGTAACCTAATTAACATTTTATTACTTATTTCTAATATAGTACTAAGAACTTAATTTAAATTTTCAATTACTATTTCTGGGTATGTTTAATTTTAATATAGTGTCTATTATGGGGGTACCTTGAAATTTAATTTGTGTGTTAGTAAGGTTGTCTGTTTATTTAAGGCCTTCTTGGTTTCCAGAATGTCAAGCGTGTCTAACCCTATTTCCTTTATTGTCATTGTGCAAAAGTTTAATACTGCTACCGTTGAAAAAAATCACTTTTATCTATAGAATGTTCTGCGAAACCAGTTGATTTTTTGTTGTCTAAAATATACTTTTTGTGTTCATTTACCCTTTCATCTAAGCTTCGACCACTCAGTTTTTTTCGTTGTTGTTAATCAACAAGCGACCTAAGTTATTTGTATTTGAGGTAGTGGTATTAGGGCCAAGTTTACTTAACCTATTACAAGTTATGTTGCTAGTGTGTTTTACAAAATTTGTAATAGGTTAAGTAAACTTGGCATTAATACCATTTCCTCGGCATTAATACTATTTCCTCAAATACAAACAGCTTAGGTCGCTTGTTGATTAACAACAAAGAAAAAAACTGAAGACTCACACAAAGCGGGAGTATATGAAATAAATTGTGAGGATTGCAATGCTCTATATATGGGTCAGAGTGGTCGAAGCTTAGATGTAAGGGTAAATCAACACAAAAAGAGAACAAAAAATCAACTGGTTTCGCAGAACATTCTATAGATAAAAACCATTTTTTCGACGGTAGTAGTATTAAACTTTTGCACAATGCCAAAAAGGAAATAGGTTAGACATGCTTGAAATTCTGGAAATCAAGAAGGCCTTAAATACACAGAAAAACGTTATTAATGAACAAATTAAATTTCAAAATACCCCCATAATAGACACCGTATTAAAATTAAACATACCCAGAAATAGTAATTAAAAATTTCAATTCTAAGTTCCTAGTAGTAGCTATATTAGAAATAAGTAATAAAATGTTAATTAGGTTACCTATTCCTCTCAAATCCTATAAATAATTTGTAATGATCACTTTTAAGATTAGTGGTTATAACTCTTTGATAATGGTCGAAGGCCAAAAAATATGTCGGAGAAATCTGAATAAAAATTGTGAAACAGTAATACCAAGTGTTTTTAATACTTATTCTATTTAATATGTTTCATCAAGTACCTACAGCAATTAATTTTGAAATAAGAATGACCTTTTAGAAGGGAACAATTCTTAAGGTCAGTAGTATTTATTTATGTACAACTTAGACTTATTGTCAGTTACTTAACATCACCCAATTTGCAAGAAACAGCTCATTGTTAATTATGATTTTAGTACTATTGTACTAAACTGCAAATTGGGTGATGTTATTTAACTAAAAATAAGTGTAAATTGAAGATATCTCTTCATTTGGCGCTTTTACCCCCTTCCCCACTGACTAGGAATTGCTCCCTCTTAATAATGATACAATACATCTGAGACGCGGTAGAAATTGAACTATACCTAAAATTTTTCAATTCTTCTACAGTTAACGATATGTAGTACATTACAACCATTACTTTCTGGGGAGGTTATTTGGTTGTTAAGGGAGCCATATATTTACTTTTTAGACAAAAGAAAGAACTTGTAATGATAAGGTTGGAGTACCGAGGTAAAATATACAACCAAAATCAGAATTTCTCCTAAAGGGTGTAGCAGAATAAGTAAAAAAATAGGTATCAGTTGCTTTTGAACCTAATTCGATATCAGTAGATCGGTACTAGGAATATAAATGTCTTCCTTGAGTTTTAGCCCCTTGTCTCCACTAGCAATCCTGGTACCTTATTATAATTTTTCGTGTTCATTTTTACCTCTTCAAGTTGGGCGTTAATTATTATGAAAGAAAAAAAAGAGGATGTAGATGTGATTTGAGTACATCTTAGGGAAAAAATTGTGCGGATTTTGCTCCCGTTTCGAATAAAAAAATACTAATAAAAAATAAAATAGTTACTTGTTTATGAAAATTAATGGATTCACGTACACAAAATATTTACCAAAAATACACTATGAATAGTTTATTGCCGATTTTTTCAAATTTTTAGAAACGGTGCACCATGAAATAATAAATACTGTTACGACGCAATGTTTAGAAACTTAAAACTGTCGTTTTACTCGTTCAGGTACTGCTGAGGAAAAGGTGACCATCTTCAATAAGTTTATCAAGTAATCTTAATATAAACATCCCTATCCAATTATGGTTGTTTATTTTATTATTCATTGTAACCCAATCTGTTGACACAAGACATCGTGCAAGAAAATTTGAAAAATTATTCACTTTTGTTATTTATGTTGATACAAAATTATTTAAGTATAGTGATAAAAATGTAGCTTTAGGTAAATACGGTGTCACACTTGAAACACTCGGGGCCATTTTTTTAGTAACTAAAAGAAATATTTCAATTCTGTTAAAAGTATCCACTAGAATATATAAATGGTTTCAGTTTTTAGTAAAGACGATCTTTACAAATTAAGGTATAGATGGCGCTGCAATGCAATGAAATTTTTAGATCGCAGGAACCTTGAAATGAGATGTATGCGAGGAACAATACGTTTTATGCAAGTTTAGCAGATCATTTTGTATTGTGAAAGCGAATATTTTTTAAAATTTTCTTCTACGGTGTTTGTGTCAACAATTTACGTTTTAATGAATACTAAGATAAACAACCATAATGGGGTAGTAGTAGTGATGTTTATGTTACGATTGCTTCACCAACTTTTTGGAGATGGTCAATGATCATTCACTTCCTCAGTGACAGTATCTGAACGAATAAAATGTAAGAAATATGAATACCTAAAGTTGATGGTTAAGCACCGCTAAACATGGTAAGTTTTTTTTAATTATGGCGCACCGCTTCTAATAATTTTAAAAAATCGCGATAATAGACGTCTCATAGCTGTGTATGTTTAGTAAAAATTTTGCCCACGCAAATCGTTGTTTTCAAGAATAAATAATTATTTTACTTTTTAATGTATTTTTATACTAAAGGGGCCGCAAAATCAGCACGAAGGGTGGAAAATCGGAACCAACAGTCAAAAAAAGGTTGGTTGGTTCCGATTTTACACCCTTGGCAAAAAACATCTCACTTTTGACCATGTTGCAAAGCCCTTTTTGCATATTAACTATTTCAGCGACACAAAAAAGTGCTGACAATAGCACCTTGGCTTTAGAAATTCAAAATCTCGCTGAACAGTCTCACCATTGCACCATTTCCACCGTCCGGACATAGTAAACCTTTTTCACCCCCCTAACCTGCACCTCTACTGATAAAGAGCAAGCAAAAAGTCCAGATCGGGCATTTTTTGCAACGAACACTCTTTTAAAACACTTTTTTCTCTAGCTAAATAGGATATGATAGGCGATAGGAGTTTTTTTTGGGAATATTTTTCTATATTCAAAATGTTTTAATAAATAATCTCGATCTAAGAAAATATTGTAACGATCACGCCCAAGTAAGAATTTAAATTTTATCGTGATCTTCAGAACCTCTTGAAGTCCATTTAATAAAACTTCTGATAAAACTATATATCTTTGACAAACACTATTAAACCTTTATAAAGCTTGTATAAAGGTAAGAGGGACCATTCTTAAAAGAGTTCTGAGGGACTTTTTTAAAAGTCGTTTTAAAACCAATTGGTTTTATTTTAAGCAGCCTTTATAACGTTCTGAAGACCTTGATAAAACTATCCATAAAACCAACAATATATCCTAAAAGCATACTTTTGGCCTTAAGCGACTATCTACAAACCGTTGTTTAAACTATTATAAAACCAATTCGTAAAGTCATCATAAAACTAAAATGCTTTAGAAGTACACTTAAAAATGCTATTTGCTCTACATATTAATATGGTTATTTTTAATAAAATGGTTTTATTTATTGCCATCATATTAACACTAAGTTGGCAATGTTGGCAAATTAGTCGCATGAAACATATTCTTTATAGGATTTTGCAAACAGTGGAAAGAAACGCTATCTATGAGAACTAAACTATTAACATGTCTCCGAGCCTAATGCGCAAAATGGATATTACACCCATTGTACTCAAACATGATATTACCGACCACTATCCCATAATTATAAGATTTGTAGAAAAAAACCAAAATATAATCTCCCATGAAAATAGAAATAAAGATCAAACAAAAACAAATAATAAAATAACACAAGTAAATTACAAATTACTAAAAGAAAAGATACAAGCTGAGAATTGGCAACAAGTATACCAAATAAATGACGTAAATCTTGCTTACGAAAATTTTACAAATACACTAAATAATAATATCAAAAATTGTACAAAAACTTTCATTATTAATTCTAAAGAAAGGAAAATCAAACCTTGGATAACAAGAGGTTTAGTTTTAGCAATCAGGAAAAGGGATCAGATGAAGGAAGACTTGAGAAAAAATCAAAATAATATCATTTTATTGAACAAGTATAAAGAATATAGAAATTTAACAAACAACTTAATAAAAAAGGTAAAAAGAGATTATTATCATGATAAAATTCTAGAAAATAAAAACGACATAAAAAAATTTGGGAAACGGTGAATGAAAGTCTGAATGAGAAAAAGCCATATAAAAAAATTATAATAAAAAATAATAATACAGACGTAGTAAATGATAGTGAAATTAGTGAAATTTTTAACGATTTTTTCATAAATGTAGGTGAAAATATGGCAAATAAAATAAACGTTAACAAAACATTAAAACGCAGAAACCTAAATTGTAAAAACATATTTCTCAAACCTACCTCCGAAGACGAAATAATAAAGAATCTAAATGCTTTGAAAAATAAATCCTCGTCTGGAGAAGATAAGATATCCTCATATATATTAAAGTTGCTGGGTCCATTTATAGCTAAACCACTATGTTATATATTTAATTTATGTTTTGAAAAGGGTTGCTTTCCAAATTTGTTAAAAGTTTCTGTTGTAACACCCATATACAAAACAGGTGATAGGACGGTAATAAGTAATTACAGACCTATTTCGGTAATAAATAACATCGCGAAAATATTAGAAAAATGTATCAAATCTAGGTTATTAGAACACTTAAACAAAATACTTTCCCCTAATCAATATGGCTTTAAAGAAGGTATGTGTACGGAGGACGGAATGTATGAGGTAGTAAAAACTATATATAACTCGGTGGATGGTAAGAAAAAACAAATTGCAATATTTTTAGATTTGGCTAAGGCCTTTGATACGGTGTCCCACGATTTACTAATTGCTCAACTTAATGAATATGGTGTAAAAGGTATTGTTAATACATTGTTCAGTAGTTATCTTCAAAATAGAGAACAGTGTGTAAAAATTGGTGAAAGTAAAAGTAATTTAAAAAAGATGAAATATGGAATACCACAAGGAACTGTTCTAGGACCAGTTCTGTTTAATATTTACATAAACGAAATACTTCATATCCCAATGGACGGAAAAGTTATAGCTTACGCCGATGACACTGTTCTCCTGGTTGAAGATGACTCCTGTGAAGATGTAAAGAACAAAGCGGTTCTAGAATTTTCGAAACTACAACAGTGGCTAGCCGAACACCTTCTAACAGTTAATCTAGAAAAAACTAAATTTATGTGCTTCGGTATTTATGATAAGAACATACCAAATATACATACACTGCAATTACATTCGTATACGTGCTTAAATAAACAAAAATACAACTGTGAATGTGATATGAAGTTATTCCAAACAAAAACCACTAAATATCTTGGAGTTGTAATTGATCAAAACTTAAAGTGGACTGAGCAATGAGCATATCCAACAATTAAATAATAAAATGCATAAGTTAGTTTGGAAATTCTACCATTTAAAAAATACAATGCCTTTCAATATCTTAAAAACACTGTATCACGCCTTAGTCGAATCAATTCTTAGATATGGAATATTGATATGGGGAAGTGCCTATCCAACAAATGTAGAACCTTTAAATATATCACAAAAATATATAATCAAAATTATCTTAGGAAAAAATAAACAATACTCCTCGGAACTATTATTTAAACAATTCAATGTATTTAATTTGCAACTTTTATATATCAAATCGGTTCTCATATTTACTTTTAAACACAAAAACATATTAAACACAATACAACATGAACATAATACAAGGCAAAAACATAATCTAAATGTGATAATACCTAAAAACAGGTATACAACAACCCAAAGATTTATAACTTATTATGGCCCTAAATTTTATAATATTTTACCAACACATTATAAACAATTCAACAATATAGGTTTATTTTCTCATAAAGTGTCGCAATTCTTAAGGACTAACAAAGTTAGATTTATGAAACTATTGGCAGGTGGATAAGCAAACTTACAAAGCATACGGCCCCTTAATTCTTCATGTATATATGTACACGATGTTATTAAACAAGTATTGTCATGGGTACACACACAGGCTACATATGTAGTCTAGGTGTACACTAAATGGAGGAATAATAGCATATGCATATACATATAAGATTAGGTAAAACTTATTTTTATATTGAAATCATTTTTATAATTTAGCGATTAATGATAAGAAGCATATTATATTACTAATTTTGTATTTTACATTGTATGTGTATTCTATATTGTATTATTAATTATAAATAAATTACTTACTTACTTACTTACTTACTGACTTACTTACTAAAGGAAAAAACTATATATAAAAATATTAATGAAATCTTTGCATTCTTTCGATAACCTGACTTCTGGTTATGCTTATAATTATTTTATTCATGGATATTGTCTTAGTTTTGCATTGGAACATCGTTATGAGTGGCTTTAGGCTTTTCTGATGAGTCCACAATAAGGACGAAAAACGTTTCAAAGGCTAAGCATTTCCAAGAAACTGAATGAGATTTTATGAAAATGTAATTCATTAGAATGAAAAAATGTTTAAAGACAAGGTACGTAAATAAATTAATTTCAGGCCTTTGCTCTCATTATTAACTGAATTTACATATCGTAGGGGATCATGTAGATACTAGTTTAGCCTACTTAGCCGTAGGGGACTAGGTTGGATGCTAGTGTTAAAATGAGAATGGCAAATAAAAAAATGTTTACTTGTTAGCATAACCAGAAGTCAGGTTATCGAAAGAATGCAAAGATTTCATTAATATTTTTATATATAGTTTCTTCCTTTAGTTCTCATAGATAGCTTTTCTTTCCACTATAATTCTATAAAGAATATGTTTCATTACTATAAGCAAACAAATAATAAATAATTCATTTTTAAATTAGTCGCATGTTGGTAATGGATATTATAATAAGCATTTGCTCTTGCTCAGCTTTCAGCTGGTCTCTATACTTGTTAAAAATATCAAGTTCAGTATAGGTACTCACCACAGTGAAAATTTAGCTGCGTATTAAATTGTACCGATGATATCACAACTAGTAGGCTGAAAAATACGGAAGCTCTTCAAAAATATGAAAATTTTGGAAATTTTTAAAAATATTTTAAAAATCATTTTTTTTTTTAAAAGGGTTTATTTTTAGTTGATATCCAATGTAAATCACACGTTAGTAATAATAATCATGATTTTAGTCCTTATTACTCATAAATTGTTGCAAAAATTGCAACTAAGTAATTGTTTACTTGAATAGTTCCAACATGGCAGTTTCTGTTTACAAAGATATCTTTGAAGAAAAATGGCGATTTTTTATTAAAACCTGTTGGCTGCCAGCAATACCTCAATAAGAGTATTTAATCCTAAGATTGTCACAATCCTCTCGTACAAGAGCATTTGCTACTAATTGCAACCAATTTAAGACCTCTTACATTTATGTGACTCCATTTGGTATTGTCTAATACCAGTTGATCTTGTCTAACACCATTTGACCTATATTAAGATATCTTGGATTTATTCACAACCACCATAAAACCTATTACCCAAAAATATATAAATAAGAAGAAGATAACCTTTCACATTTATTTGAATATTTTGAATAGTCAAATGTGTCAATGTGTGGTATGGCTCTAATTGTTTACAATAAGTCCTATGTTTGTCTTATAATTGATAAATGGCAGGTGGACTCAATTATCAATTGTTGATTGAGTGTTTGCTGGTGACGAATCATCATATTCTGTTTTACTAATCGAAACTGATGGTGTATTATTTACTATTTCCAAGTAGTTACGTCTGGCTTTTCTTTTAAAGTAACCACTCCTTTTTATTTTCATCCACGTTTGTAAAAAATATGTCTCCATTTCTTGAGGTACTTCGCATATGCACACTTAAGTAATTTAACCTAAAATAAGTAAAATCTATTTGCCACCTATCAAATTGTAACTCTTGCGGTTTTATGAAGTAATTTGTCCAGACTAAATGGTTCTTATGTTACATTTGGCATTATACAAGCCAATACAGCTTCATAGCAGTTTTATGATAAGTATATTCAGGTGCCCCTTTAAAACTCTTAGGCATACTGGTTTTATGAATGTTCACTCTGAGGTAAATTGGTTTCCTACACCAAATGATTTTACCATGCTAGTGCTGACCACCACCGTAAAACCTTTACAAATGCCAATAGACTCGAATTAAAACCATTGCTAAATGGTATCGAAACTCAGCTTCCAGGAGGTTGTTACAACTCTTAATAAAACTACTTAGGCTGAAAGAGTTGTTGGCCTGCTATACTACCGCTATAAAGCCATTTAACAAACTTACATACTCAGTAAGGCTTTTACAAAACTTATTCAAGTCCACATAGCATTTAAATTGTTACTTGGGCGTGCTATTACTCATTTTTTTTACAACTTTTGCAACTCGTGACGTATCTTAGACGTGTTTGTGAATCGTTGTCATTCATAAGACGATAAAAATATCTACTGGAGCAAACAACGGTGACGTGCCCAGCTCCGGTGCTATTAATTATTGCATTATAAATTTAAAATCCAGTAACACCTTGAGGTTGTGGATTTTTAGTCGACTTTAATATTGTATGTATTCCGTTTTCGTTGCGTCGCGTCCGGAAGCAGGGCAAATACAGCGTAAATAATAGCTATTGTTCTTTTAATAGTTGATAGCGTACTTTGTAGTGAAGGATATTATAAATGTATTAGTTTAATTTATATATCAGTCACTGCAATGCTTGGTTTATATCAGCAGAATTTGTTTAGTATCTGGAAACTATATAAAGCTCTGGGACGTTTTATAAAATGTATTTATATTCTTCTTTTTTTTTGTAATAATAAAGCAAGCTGTGGTCTTAATAGACCAGTCATTGGGATAGTTGAAACAAAAAAAATAGTCACAAATATTTCATTTGATTATTTCACTCATTAACAATAAGCCAACAAAAGACCGTTTTAGTCAATCTAAAATATAAAATTGAATCAAACCACAGATGATTTACGAAATCAATTTGAAGTACGCTGAAGACACGAAACGTCCATCTATAACGAGATTCAAGGAACATATCGCCCATCTCGAAAATGGAAGAACTGAAAAGTCTAGCATTGCCCAAAAGGCCTTTGATAACAATCGTATAATAGATATATCAGTAACTTAAGGTTCATTAGAAATGTAACAAATAAGTGCGCTTTATTGGTTATTAAGTGATTGTTAATCCGTGACAAAGTATTACGTAGGGATGACACGATTGGTTGAACCCGTATTTTATATAAATATGGGTGCATTTTCGGTTGTATTTCAATTTCCATCATTTCCTCCATGATGTCAATGTAGTTAGTGAAAGGCACATCGAATGCCGTTACAGCCAAACATACCAAGACAGCGTCCGAAGGCAGAAACTTAAACTATATTAAAGATATGTTTTGTATATTCAATTTATTTATTTTTACTTTATCAGTTTTTCCTCGAGTTAAGTTTCCAAAAAGTAAGAAATACATGAATTTTCAGTTTACTATCAAAGATTAAATCAGTTTATTTCGAAAACATTTTACCAATATAAGTTTAAGCATTGGTGAAATTACATACGATAAAATAATAAAAAATTACCAATAATGAAATGTACATTTTAGCGGTTTTTGGTCGGAAATTAAGTTTTTAGAGCTCATCTGCTCTATTTCTCAGAGCAAAATGAACAATAGCCATTCAGCGCAGTTACAGCGTGACCACCTTTTTTAGCATCTACTCTGATTGGCTAAAATCTACTGAAACCTACTAGCTCGATTTGAAAATTTTACTAATAATGTACATTGCACCAATTTAACTAGATTTATATTTGTTAAGACAATAGACGACCCCATATAGATTCGAATTGTGCATTTATTAGAAATTTTTAAACTTGTACATGAACTCAAGATGGTGTTCGTCACGCGTCGGAAATCGTCATTTCTTAAATCGGCTCCTGCCAGTGCGGATGAAAGTCAGTTGGACATATTTGGCTGATCTACTCTATACATATTTTGCAGCCAAAAAAGTGCCGCAGGTAGCTACACGAGGGTACTCGTAAAGGCAAAGTTAACCTCCTTTCACGTGACGTTAACAACCCTCTGAAATATATATCTAGTTTTATCTGAGATAGGAGGGAGAGCCCTACAGTTTATATTGGAATCTGAACCATTTCTTGGGGATAATTTGTAATGAAAATTTATTTAGCAGTAGGTGAGACTCGCAACCACTTCGCTAAAGACCTTAAGTGCTCGGCTAACGTTCCCTATTTTTGTTTAATTTGATTTAGCCCATCCATTTATAATAACCTGTATAATTACACGATATAAACGAATCGTATATCCGGTAAATGTATAGTATTTATATATACAGAAACAGTTCACCATCTTGGGTTCTTCTATCAAGAATGTCAAAATATATCGTCATTTGAATCATATACGCATACAATATTGGATGTGGACGAAAATTAAGTTGCAACATTTTTTAGACACAAAATTACAGGTCAAGCTAATAAAACGTGTTAATCATTGTTTGATAATAGTATCATGGCGGAAAATCTTATAACAATGTTGGTAATTCTTTGATGGATCGTTGTTAATCGTGGCATGATCATTTTACCTTATAATCCAGAATGAAAATATGAAAGAAAGAGTTCTTTTGTCACCAAATACAAGGCGACATTATAATCTTGTATACAAATTCGGCAATTGCAGTTCTTGGTATGTAAACGTGTATCTGCGCAGGTAAACCACGCCTTCTCGTAGGTCAACGCAGGGCATTGGTATTCGTTCATACCACCACCGCTTGACTAGGTCAACGACCCCACGCATTCTGCTTTCAATAGGAAGTTTATTCCCTATATCACGAGCTATATTTGCCGAATCTGTATATTTATCTAGTTTGTGTTTGACTGAAAAGGAACTGAAGAACAAGAGCCAAATTCAAAATTGATTCATTATAATAAAAACAATAAATGTTACTTGTTTTGTCACATAAAGTGTGGCCTTTTCGAGATATTCTATATAATCTGAAATTGAGCATGGTTCACCTTTAAGGAACCTTGTGCATAGAAAAGTGAAGAGGCGAATTCTGCCATAGCCTTGTGTAATACGCATCACTTTTTTCGATAACTTAATTGCTTTTTAACTTCATGGAAACGTAATAGTCTGAAAGTAATTATCTATCTTTTACATGACGATGAAAGTGTACAATAGGTTCTACATGAGTCAGTTGTGCAGATCGATGGATCGAAACCGGGTCGTGTCAAATCTAACATACATTTTTGATATTTGTCGTCTGCTAGGACAAGATTATCTTCATCTTGTCAATGCACATTACGTAGCTCGTATCCCACAGTGCCACTGGTTTTCTTTGTGGCAAATGTTGGCATGCACTTTGGTGACTTGACATCCGGTTTACAAATATTTGCAGAGGCTAATCAAAGTTCCAATTTTTATGATGTTATATTCGAATGCCTGGATCTTTGTGGGTGAGATAATTACCAATATAAATAATGTTAGGAGCTTCTCTAAATCCATTGTGACAATTTTGCTGATAAAAACTCACTACCCTACAAAATTTTGAAATTTTGTGCCCCTGGATAATGAATAGTTGTTTCCTAGGTAATTTTTCTCGCTGAAACCGAATCCGGGCTCAGAATTGCTCTATCACGTCAGGTTTTTGAGATATTCTAACCTAAAAGTGCAAAAACACTGTTATTTACATTTTTGGATTTATGTAGCATCGTCACTTTTTTTTAAATCAAAGTATCTTGAAGTACTGGTCTTACTCTTACAAATGCTGTTGAGTTTGTGCAAATATCTTTGTTTTCGCCGAGATATCGCATTTTTGAATTTGTATGTTCATGAATTTCTCGGTATACGAAAATTTTATGGTCAGTTTTTAACGCACTAAGAGAATTTAAGTAAAGACGCCATTCTTTCATTAAAAAAAAAATCATGAAATTTCCATATACGCTATTGTAACTTTAATCAACTCAGGTCGGCCATATTGTATTTTCTTCGAAAAATTTTGAAAATCTGACCTTAGATTTTGAACGAGCAGATCTTTTGACATAAGAAAATATTGACTTGTTATTGACATTTTTTACGTTTCTTAATAAAAAAAAAAACAACAATTTTTTGATATACACGTGTCCTAATGAGTTTTCAGGTATAGGGAAAATCACAAACATGAAAATTTCAAAATGCGATGACTCGGCGAAAAAAAAAAAGAAGATATTTGAGCAAACTCGACGGCACTTGAAAGGCACTTGTACTTTAAGATCTCACACATAGTTTTTTGAGAAAAAAAAATTCGCGGTGCTACATAACCTCAAATATGTCCAAAAACAATGTTTTTTGCACTTTAAGGTTAGAATATCTCAAAAACCTGACGTGATAGAGCAATGCTGATGCTGAACCCGCATTTGGTTTCAGCGGGAAGTGGAAACAGTTGGAAACAACTATTCATTGTCCAGGGGCAAAATCTTGCAGGGTAGTACTACCCATCCACATATACGTTCGCAGTGTGTGTAGGCAGCCACGATGATTCAAAAAAAATTTGTAGGATTTTAATATGGCATTTGTAAAATAATCAATAAACAGTTATTATAAATATATTTACTCCATTATTTCGTAACATAAGTACGTATTTTTCTGTAAACAAGAGCATAAATGGTTTAACTCGAAATTACTAAAAATTGCCTTTCATACTATCGTTGTAGAATTGAAAATATACTTTGGCAGTTTACCGTTCTATGTTACTATTTAGAAATTGGAAGGACGTTTTTTTAGAAATGTGTTTCACGTACATTAACACTATGCAATATTAAAATTAATAAATCATTTATTTTGCTAATTGGGACGGTCTATTTGGATTGCTATTATACTCTTCGCAAATACAGAACGAAGAGTATATTGCATTCGATCGGCACATTTCTAATACCGATAACATCGCTCGTAGAGAAAAAAATTTCGTATCACTGTGTTGGTGAACAACTTTCAAAATGCCCGTCCGTCTGTATGACCATCCGTCACGTCTCTTGTAAGCACGATAACTTAAGAACTAAAAGTCCGATTATATTAATATTTGGACAGTAACTTATTTTTTTTTTAAAGTCGATCAATAATAAAAAAGTTGTTAATTATTCAAATTTAAAAAATATATTTTTTTATGTTTTGTAATTAACCAAAAAATGTCTAAAACTAATATTATTCACAAAAAAATCTGCGAAGAGTACCCTGTAGAATGTGCAACAATTAAGTGCAGTAAACCGGCGTAGAGTATAATGGTTAGCTTGTTCCCTTCTCCCGTTACGATATCCGTCATGCCATACATTTTTTTGGATAATCGGTAGTATGATATAGAATATATTAGTATTATACACACAGTTGTGCTATAAGTGCACTATTATATTATCGATACTTTTTACAATATCTTATTGCACAAAAATGATGCGAAATATCGTTTATTTATTTATTTCAAACACCAGCTACCCAAAATAATAATAAATATCAATAACAGGACAGCAACGCTTTGCAATATAACTCATGCATAATTGTAACATACTAATATTTATAAACATACATACTTGCACAAATTAAAAAAACAAACACAATGATGCAAAAGAAAACAAAACAATGTTCCTACACAGGCCCGGCCCAACGAAATTTCTCGCCCCAGGCGAGTTATTACTTTTGCGCCCCCCTTTTCCAATTTTCAATTCTTTCTTAGTTAAATTATACAGATTTTTAGTAACGCGCCTTTAAACTTAATATTGTCATAGAAATAAGAATAAATAACTAAGAAAAAGTACCTATTCATAAGAACTGCTCTCGGTTAGCATTCTGTAATGCAAACTGGTTAATGAGTTTACTAAAATCTATAGAATATTAAAGTTCGTTTTCTGTGGAAATCATAGCTAGTGAGATTAACCGATCTTGAGTCATGTAGACAAGGCGAAAACCTCGCCTTCGTATGAAAAAATTTTCTCGAACGATTTTTTTACATATTCATGTCCGGGACATGCCCCTGAATAAGGATCAAAGGTTTGCCGGCAAAAATCTATTTAAACAATTTTTTTAAAACAAATTGCAAAAATCGATTTTTTTACCCTAATGATCCGATTTTTTTTGTCATTTTAAACAACAAAATTCTCTTGTATTTTTTTTGTAAAATTGACCGTTTCCGATTTATAAACAATTTAATGTTTGAAAAAACGCAAAAACGGACATTTTCAAGGTTGAAACACAATATTAAAGAATTTGTACAATCAGCATGCTTACTGATATTCGGAAAAGGGCGAACTTGTTTGAAGTACGTGCTTTTGTTTAAAATTTTAAGTTTAATTATTGGGAAACTACAACCAGGCGACGGCCTGGCTCCCCTGTCTCTCAGGCCGGCCCTGTTCCTACAAAACATTACGTTATTAAATCGATTAATTGAATTGATTCTTGATTTAACTAACGCTACAAAAAAAGGACAACTACTAAAAGCAGGTGGGAGGTTCCATCAGCTTTTAGTCTCACCCAATGTTTACGAAAATTCATCAATTCAGTTAATAACCGGGCTCGCAGTCCTTTATTACATAATGAACAAGAAAAAGTGACATATCGTTGAAATCATAATGTTACTTTCGAATAGTGTAATAAGAAATTGTTATTTTAAAAAATAACTCTCTGGGCCAAAGGGGCATTAAGCGCCATTCGATCAGCACTTGTACGGCACCAATATTAATTACCCTTGTGCCAAATTTGATCAAAATTGGTTGGTTACTTTCAGCGGTATCGTGTCCAGAACATACAGATATTTCTTAAAAAACACTTATCCGTGTTCCTG
This sequence comes from Stenurella melanura, assembly GCA_963583905.1. Lineage (NCBI taxonomy): Eukaryota > Metazoa > Arthropoda > Insecta > Coleoptera > Cerambycidae > Stenurella > Stenurella melanura. The sequence continues at coordinate 52,603,459 of OY757316.1, read as the reverse complement.
GCACCTCAAAACATACAAATCTGGTCTTACCATAATTTTATAGACTTCGGATCAATTGCAAGGAACTTATTTTCATGGATATGGATATTAAAATGCTTAGGTTATCTTGTATTCGAAAGTAATTCACATACATTTGAAACAAGGGAGAGGTTTGAAGTAAACGAGTGTGTAGAAGAATGTATTTGAAAACTGTGATGCAGTTCTTGATATTTATGTGCTCTATTATATTTTAGGACCACCAGAATATGGGAGTTCGTTATTTTTATAAAGAAATATACATAGTTTTACGTGTCTCTAGAGTTACAATATTAAACATATCTTACATCATACAACTGAGATAAGAGATTTAAACTAATAGAAATGTTGATACAAAGATAAAATATCTGTACGGTGACACTGCTACCTTAACCAATTTGGTTGTACCTTATCTCATATTATTGTTCATAGTTTTAATGTATATTTATTTTTGCTTGCCACATTCTGTAAAATACAAGTTTTCCTTAAAGTTTGCTGGATATCGTATGCCTTACACTTTAATAGGAAATTAAACTTAGTTCACTTAGTTGAATCAATCGTGGAGAAACTGGTAAAGAAATGGCCATGTTTTAGACTTCAGTAACGCAATAAACTATTGACATGGGAAAACTGTAGTTGTTAAATGTGTTCAATTAATTGTCTAAACGTGTTTTGAGAAGTCTAACACGATTCAGTTTCAACCTAAATCAGCTGGATCGAGAACGAAAAAAAAAAACATATCCAAGTTTACGATTATTGTAACAATCGATTTTGATCTTTGATCAATCCATCCTAACCGATTTTATGTAATTTCTATTTCAGAAAATAAATATCTTCTTGTGAATCTCCGATATATTCACGTGTCAACCAACCATTTTAAATTGACTGACGCGTGACGAATCAAGCATATTTTTTTAACTACGTAAGAAACACGCAACTGAAAAGAATATTCGGTCACCGCCACATTTCCACTCCTTCACCATTGACTTTTTGTTTTAAATATCCCCATAAGAAATACCTAATAATAATCTAATCAGACAAATCATGTGTTCGTGCAGGCCAAACTATTGGTTCTTTGACTTGATTTGTTAAATGCGTAGGGCATGCGTTTTGTTGGTACATGAATTTTCTTCTAAACTCTTAATTTTTGTTGTCTAATAATTCTTCCAAAACAAAATTATTTATAATTTTTACGTACGAATTTTGATTAAGACTCTGTTCCAAAAAGTAACACCATACATTCACTTTTTAAAATTTGTGACTCTTAGTTATTAACGGAAAGTTGTATAAAAGTGGATTAGCCAGAGTTCAGCTGAACTTTGTTTGAAATCCAAAGATACCATTATTGTAATAATTGTAACCTTAGATTTTGAACCAAGATCAGCTGAACTTTCATTGATCCACTTTCATATAACTGACCCTTAATGGTATACAAAATATAATCCACAATTTTATCAGCTTAGCCCCATTGTCTATAGCAAGTTTTTATTGTTTTTCCCCGCATTTCTGTAAATATAACTCACTATCCCGCAATGAAAATTGCTTAGCTCCATTATTTTAATCTTTCATTTAAGAATACTTAACGAAAAATGCATACTAATTTTTAAGAAATATGTTTGAGACAATAGATTTAACAAACTAGCAGAATATTCCCAGCCAAACCATAGGCACTTATCTTATTTTTTGTGTATTTGTTTTATACATAGTAATATATAATATTTTCATGAAATTGTACACCGTGATATAAACCTTAACTTAAGTTTGAAATGTATTTAGTTAAACAAAATAAAACGTGTAAATGGTATATGTTAGGCTTGCGACCACGAGGTCCCGGGTTTGAATCCTGTCCAGGGTATGAATGTTTAGTGGCGTTTTTAATGTATTACCGAGACGGTAGCTAAACCACTGTTGAGTTAATGCTGCGAAGGATGACAATATCGCAGGGAATGATTGTTGTGTTGATATGTACGCATCCTGGTTGAGTTGAGGGTTAGCTATAGCCAAACTCGGCCAGGACCTAAATATAGACGATTTAAAGAAATATGAGATCTTCTACGACCTGTTTTGTGATCTTTTCGTTTAGGAAAAGATCCCAAAACGTTGGTGTTGGCAGAATCCTTGGATTTTCCTCTACCAATTTCATAACTACAAGAGTATAGTCGCATCATCCTCATCATCATTGTATTCCTTCTTTATGTTATTGACGTTATCGATGGTATCGAATTTTTAAAATAGTTTTTGAACTACTCTGCGAGTCAGTCACATTTGGATACTTTTCATACAAAATTTGGCACTTTCAGAGAATAGCCATAGTTGTATTTAACCTTTAGAGGGCCGGCATTTTCCCTTGAAATTCGGTATTTTCTAGAGGTATAATTTATGTATATAGATAGCTAAAAAGTCCGGTGGTGTTTTCAAGTTACCTGCTGTCCCCTAAAAGGGTCATGCCGGCCCAGAAGATCACGACCAATGTTGAAAATTTTCAAAATTCGGATATTAAATATTAAAAAAAGTTGTATATATAGGGATTTTTCATATCGTTGATCACGATTTTGATATCGGATTATGATTATTTTACAAAAAAGGCCGCTATTGAGGAATATAATTGATATGATTGTCAGCGATTTTGAAGGTATATTACACTTTCCTTTGGCAATATTCAGAATTAACGACGTGGACAGAGAAAGTAATGTAGTTTCATTTTTATTTTGTTTTTTATGTTTTTGTTTTTATTTATTAACTTTTTTTTGTTTTTGATTTTTTTTTTATTTTGTTTTTTGTATCTTTGAAATTTTTATCTGACTCTTTTAGGGGACACTTCGACTCTCTAAAGGTTAATTAAATCGAAAATTGAAAATTATTGAATATTTCTGGCTATCATTTATTCTATTTTATTTACTACTTAATATGTATTTTTTCTTTGAGAAAACCATATTTAACTATTTCTATTAATTGTAAATTAAAAGTTGAATCGGTTTTTATTTATTTTTGTCGTCATAAAATAAAATAGTTACAAAACCAACTTTCTGTGAAATGAGATGTTCACCCTTTTGTGACTAAACCCCGTATTTAAGCACTCATGGAGCTTAAACAATTGTATTAAATAAAGTTTAAAAAAAAAGATACTTCGCTTAATAAAAAAATTACATCTTTCACATTATTGAATACCCTGTATATTTTTCTGACCTGCTCATGGCTTTCCAGGTTAAGCAAGATTTTTTATAAAGAATAATATTTTTTCGAAAAACCAACAGTAATAAAATTACAAGATGTCGGTAGATACCCCACTCTGTGACACAGTGTGCATGTACCCTATTTAGGGCTTAAATCAATGATAGTAAAAATATGTCGAAAAAACATTCTGAAACTATCCTTTGTTCCATTTTTACGTATGTCGACGCTAGGTTTGTTCATTTAAGAGAGAGAGAGAGAGAGAGATGCGACATGCGATAGGAAAATACAACTTTTTTGTATTAATGCACATATTGCGAAAAATTATAAGTTCCACTGATTATAAAATTGTCATATCACATTCGTTGTCTGCCATGATCCAAGGAATAGGATTATTAATAACTCTAGCTGTTTTAGATGTGTCAGGTAATTGCACTCTGGCTCCTATACAATATCCCTTAGTAAGATATTTAGTTTACCCCTTTTAAGCTACGTCCTGACTAGCGGTGCATAATGAGCACGCATAGGGTGAGTCACCAATAATAATGCTGCAGACATGACGATGGATGAGCACGTACATGTATAAATAGCTACTAATAAACACGGGCTCATGACTTTCGATTTCTCGGTGTTACTCGATATATGCTGTAACCACCATGAATGAGTCAAGTCTGTTGCACAACATTTTGGAAAAATTATTCTATCGAGTATTTTCATAAAAAATAAAAAGTTGACCGGCCGCGGCATGGCCTTATTTCTGAAAAGAATTAAGTTAAATAACTTGTATGAACAAAAAAAGCAATATTTGCGTCTTTCTTTAAGACCTTAGTTATATTAACGTTCTGGCAGAGTATAGCCATAGATATTCGACCACTCAACCAGGACACGTACACACGGACGTCAACACAACAACCATTCTCTGCGACATTGCCATCTGTCGAAGCTGAGATTCGAACTCAGGGGACATAACCTCTCAACAGTGGTCCAGCTCACTGTTACTGCCTCGGCAACATATTAAAATTGTTTACTAAACATCCATAGCCAGACTCCGTGGATGCAAGCCAATACATAAGCTCTGCGCCACCGAGCGGCGGGGTAGGTATGTACATTCATGTAGTACGAATGATATGACAACCCAGCAACAGCAAACTCGCCGGACGCGACGGCACGCGGCCACGGAAGTATCCCAGCTGGCCAGCTGCAAGGAGGGATAGATTAAAGAAGGAGTGCTCAATAAAGAACTAACCAATCAAAACTCAATACGTAAAAATCGTCACTATGACGCAGTTGGAGGTATGTATATGGTGTCCAAAACAAAGAGTTTAATAACTAGAGAAGACAAGCCGTGGATTTGCCGGGAGCCGCGATTTGGTTGTAGGCTTTTCGTCCTTGTCGCAGACCTCGTACCCTCTCTCTCCACTCTGTTTTACAAAGCAACTCAGCCTTACCCGGCGCGCTTTGTTTTCACAAATACCGTCAATTTTTAATCTTTGTTTTGAATAGCGGTCTGCTTTATTTACAATTACACGTGTTTTCTCAAATTTTTCTTCTGTTTTATAACGTTTAATCTGTTTATAACGTTTAATTTGTATATTAATTAATTATTTTTTGTGACAATAGTTTATACTTGTAAAGTTTGTAGAAAAACTGAGTCACCCATAAGTCCCAGGTAGGTATACGTCATCTGTCATACTGTCAATGTATTGCAATCGTCACCTCATCCCCTCATGTACTGTGCGACAAAGAGAGAACGAACTGTGTGAAAAGGATGAAAAGCCTACAGTCTACCGCTGCTTATACATTACGCTTATGGAGCTTGTCTCCTCTATGTGTTAAACTCTTTGGTCCAAAATTAGTGGACGTTATATACGGTATGCACAGTATAAATTACAGACGTCTGAAATAATAATGTTATATTATAATGAAACTTGAAGAAATGTTCGTGATATAGTTGATAGTTACGATTTCTTACAACATGTAGCAAAAAGACTAAATCAGTTAGGTACACCATGACAGGTTTGTTCAAAACTGTTGTAATATCTGCACCACAAATGTTGAAATCAAACTCTTTGGTTGAAATGCTATACTGAAAGTTTGTTCAGAGTTCAGTAAAACTGATATAGCTGCCATAATTTATTTGGTGTGTTCACAAATTTCCAATGTAATACATCTATATATGCTCTATATGGTCACACTTTTACTTCGAATTGACAAAAATTGATAACTATATAGTCATACACACCAAGCTATCACTATCTGCATCGCACTGCCAGGAGCAAAGTAAACTATAGTGCAATGTTTAAAAGTGAATTATTTATTAAGAAACTGAATGAGATATTTTATGAAAATGTAATCCATTAGAATGAAAAATTTTGAAGACAATAGGGTAGATAAATAAATTAATTTTATGCTTTTGTTCTCATTTTTAACTGAATTTTCATACCGTAAGGGGTCGTGCATGTAGATATACTATAGTTTAATTTGCATAGCCGTAGGGAATTATGCTGGATGCTAATGTTGTAATGAGAATGTCAAATAAGAAATTTTAGGATTTTAATTTTCTAGCATAACCAGAGCTCAGGTTATCAAAAGAATGCAATGATTTCATCAATATTTTTACATATAATTTTTCTTTTAGTTCTCATAGATATTTTTTTCCGCTGTTTGCAAAATTTATGGACTTTTAAACAAACATAATTATAGATTTCTAATGAATAACTAAAAATGCGTCACAATATATCTCTGTCTCTTTTACTCGTTGGTAAACATAGATTATAGGCAATAAGCACTCCTTCTTTAATCTATCGCTCCTTGGGCCAGCTGTAGTTATTCATTGCAGACTAGCACACGCGATGTTGCAATTCTTACTTCCCATACCGAGCCCACCGCTACACACACAGTACCTATCATAATGTGATAATTCTTAATAGGCAGAGTTTATAAAAAATTATTCTGTAGAAAACGGCGCAAATTTCCCGTGTTATTTAAACGTAAACAAAAAGTCATTCATAAAGCATGACAAACACGCAGTCGATTATTAATTTCGCATTAACTCGATCGCCGTTCTCGTAAGAATAATTGACTTATGTAAATCCCACATTCTGTTTACTTCTTAATGCAGTGTAAATGATGTTAATTTCTTGTACGTCTATTCCAAGATCATGACAATGGCAACAACATTGTATTATTAATTTTTCGCTATAGATATGTGGTCATACATATTTATGTTTAATTACAAATGCATGCGTTCAGTCTGCCAATGTGATTTTTAAATCATTTAATTTCTGAAGTTCTTTGAGGCGTTAATCGATAATCTGCCGAGTTTTCCCTGTTTAATTTGCATTTTAATTTGTATGTGTAATATTGAAGGTAAAAATACAATTAATCTTGCAATGACCTAAAAAAAGTTATCCGGTTCTCATGTATTTAATTGTCTACGTAGTAGAAGTAACGAGGGTCCTCCGTTGCAGAAGGTCCAGCGGAAAACGGTCCATCCATGAGATGTCCAAGCAAAGTGTAATTGTGTCAGATCAGAGAAAGGAAAAATCGTGACGGTCTTCGAAAACTTCCGCTGAAAATGTGTAGCCAGTCAGTACCTTTCCACCTCCGCGTGGACAGACACCGACTGGTCCAGCACGTCGGTTCAGAGAGATTTGTCGAAACTGATATGTCGGAGTTGAAAGCAGTACTAAAACAGTTGAGAGACCGCAAAGTTCGCCAAGTAGAATAAATGGAGGGTGAGATGCTGAAGACTTGAGGAGAAACTCTAGATAAGGCATTTTTTCATTTTCATCAACAATTGCTTAAATCAGGGAAGGACTCCCGATGCATGGATGAGTGCTTAGATCGTCATTCTCTTCAAGAAATGCCACTCTATGAACATTGAAAATTACTATACAAGCTTCTTATAAAAATAATCACCAACTATTTCTGGATTACAACATCTTTTCCCACCTGGTGTTCGTCGATTATATTATTAGAAGGCTGTGGATCTAGATAGTTTTACGTGCAATGGATGCTGCCATAAGTGACTTGATATCTTGAATTAGCCAGAGATCTCTATGAATACGCCATTTTTCACTGCAAAGACATAGTCATTATGAGTCAGACAAGGCGACACTATCTCGACTAATTTCTTCACCGTGACACTGCATGACGTTTTTAAAAACCTCACTTGGGAGCGGAAAGAAATCAACACCAATGAGAATTTCTTGCCACGTGCGCATCACCAACATACGTCAATGCTGTCAAGCTTGGAGTCATGTTGAATCACTGAAGGAAAATTTGGGGGTCGTGAACCTAAGGTTATGAGTCCAGATAACATCTAAGCCACACTTGACAACCGTACGTATAACACCTTGGTCACAGCAAGCTTGACAAGGACAACCAGACCCAAGAAATCACCAGGCGAGTTGGCTTTGAAACGGCTCTTGAAGAACTTGATCACATCCTCAAGAGACCGATTATTCCCATTAACTTGAAACGGAAAGTCTGTATATTACCTGTCATGACCTACGGTCTCGATATGTATTTCCGACGCAAAATAGAGTCTTCAGGTTTGCCAAAGGGCAATAGAACATGCGATACTGGGGATCATATTTGCGACAAAGTTAGGAACGAGGTCATCAGAGACAGACCTTGAGTAGCAGATGTCATAGAGCGATAGAACGCATCGCCACAACTAAATGTCGTTGAACAGGACTCGTCGCCACCGCCAGGGATGAAATCAAATGGGCGAATGTGGTAACGGCCTAGGAACATCAAACGGAGTATTGGGAGCCACCAAATACCGTGGAGAGACAAACTTCTGTAGGCAAATCGGCAGAAGCAAGATATTGAACTTTCAAAACAGGCAGTGGTGGGAAAACATGAAGAAGGCCCATGTCCAGAAGTCAACAAAAATGAGCTAAAGTATAAGAAGAACAACATTCAAAACAATTAACAGCATAAAAGTAGTCAACAACCGACGAACGAACACGCGTCGAAGCCATTTTGAAAAATTGCTGCAAAAGAACATTTCGCGAATATTTCAAAAAAGCCAAGGTACCAGAAATAAAGTTTAAATATGAGCTCGTTACTTCTGTGCGACGAAAATTGATACATATATGATTTCGAAAAATAACAATTCATTACTCATGGGCTTAGGAGTAATCACAAGAATTCGTATCCGTTATTTTTACAATTTGAGGAGCGATCACAAAATACAATTGGATGAAACTATCTCTAAATCAATTTTAGTGGCATTCCCATCTCCAGGGGCTTTACAAAAAAATATATTTTAGTGTTTTTTAAATTTTTAATATCTTTATTTTTTACATAGTTTTTAAAACATTCACGAAAGAATACTTTTGCTGTTATTTAAAAAAAATATTCGTCACAAACCGACAATAAGAAGCATCAAAAATTAAAAGAACATCAAACTCTTTTTTTTGTACATGATTACTATAGAAAGCTGCAGTAATTATTTTACTGTATTGTTAAAAGCGTAAACTTAAATATTTTTTAAGCGCACTAGAGTTTTTTGTTTTCAATTTATACTGGCTTGAAATACACACTGTACACATTATTTGATAGCAGCCTGTTACTGAACAATAATTAAGTACTTAAAAATTATAAATTTAATTCCATGGTTTAACTAGCAAGGTGCATATTGCATATTAAATAAGCAAGTTAATTTTAACTTTTTTGCTTAGGTTATAAAGATAATGATAATGAAATAAATATAATTCATATTGTTATTCCACATCCTCACGAGTAAAATTACATCCGTAATTATTACGCTTAATAGACAGTTTCGCTTTAATGAAATTTATGTAGACCTGGGTTATTGTATGCATTATAATGACTACATTTACGTCAATGTCACATGAGTATACAACAATAAGTTTTAATAGCACAATGAAATAATTTTAACATGATGTAATCAGACATAATACATTTTTGTACGTTTTTGAACTAATACGATATTAGAGATTACAGTACATCAAATACTCCTCCTGGTAAACCTCACAGGACGCAAACAACATTTTGAAAAACTTCTGCCCTCCACAATGTTTGTTAACATATGGCGATTCAGGTACTTATTAGTTAAAAATTTAAGGCTGTACAGCACATTCATACAAATTAAAACCATTAAAAATCTACTTGCACACCTTAGGTATCTGATCGCCTGTATTTAAATAAAACCTCATAGAACAGCTAAGAATAAAGTATATGCAAGAGCGATAGCGGCAATGCTAGCGACAAATAACTGACCTAATTGCAGTCATTCAACTAAATTGTGTTTAATAATGCTCATAGCTTGAAAAAAATTACGTTCTGTTAGAAGTCTCCTACATTTTTTTTGGTAGCTGGTATCAACTCAATTTCCAAGGGTGCAAATTCCATTCAGACTTTGCGTATAAGATCTAACATTGATTAGCGTTTCTTGTTGAGAGACAATCCCTAAATATAACAATGTGCATCCTTTTTAAAGCTTAACCGCCTTTAATATCAGTAATATATACAGGGTGGTTCGGTTTGTTTGTTGGTAACGTCAGACGGTGATAGACTTCTTCAAAATAACCGGGTTTTGTTATACATACAAACTTTTTGCTAGCAAACGTCGTTTCTGTAATACAGTGTTGAATTGGCGGTTCATTAATGGGATGTCTTTGTAAGTGATCTGTAAAATTGTCATTAGGAACATTTATGATCTGTTAGATCTTAAAGAGCACATGGTGGTTTCCTTGAGGAACGCCAGAAGGTCATTAAAAAGAGCATACTTATATCCAACAACCGTGACCATTTGAGTTCTGTTAGAAATGTAGGAATATATCGAATGAAAATATTAAGAATGCACTTCTCTGTATATTGATATTAAATCGAAACATTTTATAATACATCTTAGTACTTCCTGGATCTTACAATAATTGTATCGGTACAACTATAAGATATTATAACTTTTTTCGTATTTTGTTGATTTTTGCGACGATTGCCGCTTGGTTTACTATACCAATTCACCCATTTGCAAATAACAGGTAAACGACGTTGTCTGGAATCCCCCTGTTTTATAGGGGAGGCCTGAGTATTTTATAGTCCAAGCTCATTTTCACAGTAGACATTTAAACATAGTTGCTTTTCAATTTTAATATCTCGTCCGTGCCTGGTCATAAATAGGTGTTCCCTGAATAAATTATCAATACAGTCAAAACGTATCCTTTCCTTTTTCACAAATCAGGTAACAGAACCCTCTTGGCAGAGCATATTGTAAATTAGAATTGTAAGCTGATAATTCCTTTTTCGCAAAAACCTTGTCTTCGGCTATCTTCCTCTGTAAAGAGGATATTATGATCCTAGAAAGTCTATATTATTTGTATATTTCGATTCGACAGTCATCTTTAGGACGTTGAAAATATATAAGGTTTGTGTTGTGCTTGATTTGTGAGAACTGTCGGAGATATAGTGAAATTGTGACTGTTTCGTTTCGAAACCAAATCTACACTGTAATATAAAGTGCTTATTGATTTCTATTACTAGACTATGAAAAGAATTTTCCACTGGTGAGTTGAACTATGATCATGACAGCTAGGGATACCCAGGCAAAAAGGTTTGCAACTTTCAGTACTCCTTGGTAGATAATGTTTAGCCAATGGGGAGTAGGTTTCGTTTGACAAAATCTTAACTATTAAATTTTGAAAATTAGACAAACGTGACATAAACAATTTTTTAAACTTATTTGTTTTTCTGGCCTAGTTCATAATACATTTTTTTATTTTTCTTGTACTGGAAACCCTTTATAGACTCGTCAAATATGAAACGACTGTTACTTTGTTTTATTCAATGCGAATGATTTTTTCAGTTTAATGACATATTGTTCTTTCGTAATATAATAGAAAACTCAGTATAGCCTCAATTCTTAATAATAAAACAAAACGATGTTTTATTAAGTTGCGAGCAAATGGAACGTCTGTGTCGCCTCTGTTCTTGTCCACTTAGAGGTTTAGTTGCGACTGCTATGAGTGCAACGCAAAAAGTTTTTTTAATGAATCTGAGCAGACGCTGTGCACTTATTTCCGATTCCTCGGTTTTTTGTTTTCTCTCATGTGGACGTAATGGTTCAAAAGAAAATAAAATTTGATGATGTCAAATATGTCGGTTAGTAGCTGAAATGGCATTAATTATCCAGTTTTACGGTTTTTTCAAGTGACAAGAATCCCTAACATTTTTTTCATTATTTGTTCCCCTTAGACGGTCCACCCTATATATTTTTCAGTGAAAGTTCAACCATTTCTTCGCTGGTAGTAGTATCAGCTACCTACCAAATTTACTATTCATTAGTCACTAGTCACGTAGTTTTTTTAGATAATGCACCAACAGACAGACAGACTGACGGAATTGAAAAACCTATATTTTCGTAATCTACGTGATCTGAAACGTGTAAATCCGAAAAAATCTCGGAGGGTGATTTTTTCTCGATTCTTTGGTATGCCAGGGAATTAAAAATCATGAAAGTTGCTGTAGTGGGAGTTTTCTCAGTCTGAAAAAAAATTCCTTGCGTTTTAAATAAATAGTTTCGTGTCTGTTTTGTTGCGATTACATTTTATATTTGTGCGTGGTATATGGTTTGTTAATACTGCTTGCAGTAGTTATTAGTGTAAATTAATTATTATCAAACTATTCATTTAAACAGAATTATGTACGTTTTAATCACGACAGGGCCGTTATTATGGTTAAAATTTAAAATTATTGTTATTATTTGTTCCCTGCACCCTGCATGTATGCTGCAGAAAATTACACGGTTCGCTGCGACTTTAATGCAATTAAAATGCACTCAGTCATTAATCTACTTTTGTAAAAATTATTACTTAATAATTAAAGTGCCATTCTAAATCTACCGCTTAAGGTCAATGCCAGATATTAATCAAATCCGAGGGTTGCAGTTGAAATAATTACTTTTTAGTATAGCCTCATTACGTAATGGCTATATATGTACGCGGCGCTTACGTGGTGCAGCGCATCGGCCACCTCTCTTATAGGTAGAGAGCCGGCTGTATAGATTTCCGATGAATAAGATACATGAAAAACTTTGTATGAGTAAGTACTACCACAGACCTACAGGGAGTCACTTTTCGTATAACCAAATTTTGCCTGCGTCATGGAATTTTACTGGAAGTGACATCAAAATTGGGAAGATGCGGGCAAATAAAAAGAGAGACTTAAAAAGACACAAAAAAAATACTTTAATCGAGGGTGCCTCAGGGTTGTGGGCAAATTAAGCTTGGCACCCCACTACAATCTCATTGTATACCTCAAAACCTACATTTTGACATAAATTTTATTCATGTATTCGATGACACAAAGAAAGTCGTGACCGGAACTGACGTCAGAATTCTATGACGCGGGCAAAATTTGCAAAAATGAAAAGTGGCTCCCTGTATGTCTACGGTACTACTTACTCATTCACATAAAGATTTTCATGTATCTTATTCATAGGAAATCTATACAGGCGGCTCCCCACCTTTTAATAAGGTAAGGTGGGGCAAGTGCGAATTTGGGGCAAGAGCGTCCTCGATCCCCAGAATTTGCAAATACCGTTATTTTCTGAGTTTCCCTGATTTATCATTTTTGCACAACTCTTTGCAAAAGCGCGCAATGGTTCAAACGTCTCCACACTCATATTGTAGCATGTGGTCATCAAGATAATAAAGATATTTTCAAGATTACACCATTTTCATTTGATTTCATAAAAATGTTAATTACACCTAAATGGGAGGAGACGATTAAATACTGTAAACAACAAAAGAAAAATCAAAGTAATAGTTATAAGCGATCTTGCCCGAGAAATTCTTAAGATCAACTTAGAGACTTCTCTCACAGCCAAAGACGCACATGCCCCAATTGACGGGGCAAGTGTGTTTTTGTGACTATAAAAATTTAAAAAATCACGAAAATCTTACATCTGCAAATATTAGTTTAGTATTGGTTTTATAAAACGAAAATATTACAAAAAGTACGCAAAAATTTATTTGATCAATTTTGCCGAAAAGTTGTGATCTTGAAAAGCGTTACTAATCAATTTTGGGGGTGCACTTGCCCCACATTACCTTATACTACTTCACTGAAAACAAATTCAAAATCTAATGTCAAGTTTCTGGGGGTACAGCGTGAACTTAAGAAACCTTTAGAAAGGATACTTTCCTAAGCCGGACAATTGCACTACCCTCAGGGTATAAGTTCTAAAATTTTCATTTGGAAATTGCCATAACTCCTTGTTAGTTAGTCTGTACATACGGTAATGCTATAGAGCTTGCAATCCTTAATGAATCCACTTGATTTTTTTTGGCTTCGTCTACTGTCACATTATCAGAATAGAACTCTATTAAATTTCATAATGATCCATGAATGTAATTATTACAAATAGTTATTTACCACCATTTTCGTGAACCATTTCTCTCGTTCACGGAATCTATTGGATATATAATAATAATAATAATAATAATAGTAGTCATTAATATAAGTAAATACGTGTTTTCCTTTGACTCTCTTTAACTCTAAAAAAGAGGAATGGATTGGTCTTAAATTTTCACCCTGTCAAATTTTAATAAGGGTGGAAAATATGATTTTTTTTTCTAAGGCTAGGTTGATAGAATGTGAATTTTTAAATATAGCAAGCGGGACAATGTTTATCTTTTGAAATAGTGTATTGAGAAGAAATAAAAATAAAAAATGGAGGCAACTTTTCTCTTTAAAACTTTTTTTCGCAGTTTTTGGATAAATTGCACGTAAAAAAATATCAACGAACTTATATTGTAACCATAGCAATTATTGAACAACATAACTTGCGAGATGTGTACGTTTAGTTTTCCCAACGATTTTATCCTTGGTCCGGTGTAATACTTGCAAGTACTTACAACAATATTTGTCCTTATATATATTATTAACAAAATCTGTCAAAGATGTTTGCAAAAATTATTTATATTTATGTATATTCTGTATCGTGTCGTGTAGCAAAAGGTTTTAAAGATTTAGGGGAGACGTTTCCTGTCCTCAAATAAATTTACTTCTATCTGTATTAATATATGAAGACGGAAGCTCTTCGAAGTTACTAGATCGTTTATAATAAAACCTCCACTGTTCAATAATATTTATAGAAAAGTGTTATTAAGACAAACCAGAGGAAACACCATACTCCTCGCTGATTTATGAAACTTTTACCTGTCGATATTGTTCAAAAGTATCGTAAAATCGGACTGTTCTTTCTTAAGTTATTCTGTTTCCAACGAACGCGAAGGACGGAGAGGCAGATGAACCGACATATTGAATTTTGTTTATAATTTGTTCACTAACACACTGCTGGTCAAATGCAATATACTCCTCGTTTGGTCTGGGGTGCCGCGCAACCCACCAAAAAATCACCCCTTCGATGAAAAAGCCTTATTTTACTGATAACTCTTTAACCGTTGAAGATATAAAAAAATTGCTCATTATAAAAAAAAAACTTGACTAACCGCCTAAAAAGAAGCCCTCTTGTAATTTTCTTGTATTTGCCATGGTTTTCGAGAAAGTCGGTATTGACAAAAATTGCAAAATTTGTATTTTTACTGCGCGCTAATTTTCGTTTATTTGTTTCTTGCGCGCGAGGCAATAGAAAAAATGGAATTGCTCGAAAACCTAACAAGCTAGGAAGAAAAATCAAAATGGGGTTTAAAGGGGATATAAAATACTCTCTTGTGTTGCCATTTTTTATGGCTATGAATTGATATTTATTAATACATAACAATAACAATATAGTTAGTTATCTTTTGATTTTTTGTAAATCTAACTATTCACAGGCCCATAAAAAGTAACTGACTTTAATATAAGTTATACATGTATTATCTTTTAGTTCAAGGTAGTACTTCAATGCAGGAAAGGTTAGGAATAAAATTATTCACATTTACAAATTTACCAGCATGATAAAGTTAGCCAAAAAAAAGCTAAAAGAGGCTTGCATTTAATTTTTTGTTAATATTTTTTATGCACTTTTTTAACTATTAAATGATTAGAAACAATTGTTATATGATATATAAAATTTTAAAAAAATGTTTGGCTAAATTTTCAAGATGTTTGGGTATTTCTTTTATTTTTAGGAAACAATAAAAAATTGGCCAAAATTTGGCTACTTTCAACATGCTGGTAAATTTGTAAATGTGAATATTTTTATTCCTAACTTTTTCTGCATTGAAGTACTACCTTGAACTGAAAGAAAATGCATTCATAACATAGGTATATTAAAGTCAGTTATTTTTGATGAGCCTGTGAATAGTTAAAAGCGGGAACTATGTTATATTGTTATTTTTATATATTAATAGATATCAATAGCTATCAAAACACGAGAATATTGGAAACACGAGAATATTTTATATTCCCTTTAAAACCATTTTGATTTTTCTTCCTAGCTTGTTTGGTTTTCGAGCAATTCAACCTTTTCTATAGGCCGCGCGCAAAAAATTTCAAATGAAGGAAAATTCCTACGCATTAAATGTACAAGAAAATTACAAGAGGATTTTCTTTTAGGAAATTGGTTCAGCTTTCTTTTTTATGATGAACATTTTTTTATATCTTCAACGGTTAACGAGTTATCAGTAAGATAAGGCTTCTTTCACCGCAGCGGTGGTTTTGGGGGGGGGGTGCGCGGCAACCCCAGAACTGATTTTTATGGTTTTATGATGTATATCCACTAACAGTTACTGAAGGAAAATCTCAGATAATATTTTTTGTTATGAAAATCTTTATAATTATTGGACTATGATATTTGCCAAGTATAATAAATGAAGCATAATCGTTTGTGTAAAAACTGCATTGTGTCAGAGAAAGTGACAGGAATTTTTAACTTGAATTTCAAAATGTTTAGGATTTTACTATTTTTTAGTTGAGGTCAAGTATTAAAACAATGATATAGTTTCGTAAAAAATAATTAAATTTATTTCATAAAACCGGAGAACATTTCGTAAACATTCCTAATTCAATTGAACATATTTCATATCATAAGCTTTGTAATAATATTTAGAAAATAAAATGTTAAATGTTTTAATTGGTCATCTGTACACTAAATTTTTTGGTCGATAATCGAGCGGATCCAAAATTTCTTAAATATTTTGTTTGCAAAACTGGGTCAGTGTGACAAATAGAACAGACACAACCAGAAACGAATATATTTATTTTGTTCTATTTTCGAATTGTTGACATTGTGTTTTTTTTTATAGCGAATTGTTACTATATAATATTGTCTATTTCCAAAGACAATGTTAAAGTCACATCGTGTTTATTTAACTTTTTAACTTAAAACTAGTAAACTAGTATTTGATATAATAGTAGTAGATTGGGTGATTACTTGTAATTTTTCTGCAATATGAATGAACTTAAACTAATAAAAAGAAAATACAATAAATATGAAAACCAATAAAAAAATCTCGACGTTCATGACATTCTAAACCTATTTCACGAATAAAAATTTTTGAAATTTTTTTTGCGATTACTATACTTCCAATCCACTACGTGGATGTGGAAGTAATTATGCTTATGTTTATTACCTTATAAAATAAACAGTACCTACTGAATTTTTATATTTTTAAAAAGTATGAAAAAAGAACACTACCACATGTCACACAGTGAAACGTACGGTGGCATAGGGTCACTGAATACGTAAATGAAGCAACATTTTAGTCATTTCTGCTTTGAACCGCATAGTTAATTCAGTATGATTTTAGTTGTGGCAAAATGTTGCCACAAGATAATAAATACGCAATAATACCAAATTCATATAAAGGAAAAATTTCTTGCGCACTGTATTTTAATTTGTTTATTTACCAGCGTACGGTAGCCATTGCTGCCACTCCCATAAACATCCCGGACCGGCTACGTTTACGCTGACTTGAATTGGGATCATTCTTGCATTCAACACGGATATCCTCATGTCGCATGGTACAGAAATATAGAATATGAAGTGTGTTCATAGGATGCGTATTACGCAGTGATATGGAATGTTTGTGGTTTTCTTTTATGTGTTTGAGTTTGAGTTTTATGTCTTCGCCTTATTCTTCATATTATTGCTTCTATTCATGAACGTCTCAGTTGAAGCTGTCCACATGTAGCATATTCTCCTTATTCTTAGTTTGTCTGTTTCTTGTATTAATTAATTATTCGTTCTTTCTTTATGTTCCCTTATTATTCCTCCAATTTCTTGTTGCAGTGATATGTCTGTTCTCGTTGTGCGTATTGTTATTTTATTTATATTTTTTTCAGTTGTCTGTTTATATGAAGGTTTGGTTTAGTCGTTATATCGCTTGGATGGTGTCGGTGTTTTCGAAAAATTCTTCTCCCCGCCTCTCTTTTTTTTAATGCTTCTTTTACTCTTTCGTTTGTGTTTGGCGTACGTTGTTTTTGTCGGTAATCTTTTCCCTTTTTAACTATCCATTTTTGTTTATTTCCTTTCTTGATAGGATAGGTGACTTTTCCATTTTTAACTCTTTTTTACCGCTATTTTTATTTCTGGACTGAATGATGTCCAATCCAGTTCATCTGTTACTTATTTTTCTATTTCGTCACGGTATTATTTCAAGGATTATTCGTGCTGTAGTCAGTGGCGGACTGACAATGGTGGCGTGGTGGCGATCGTCACAACGCCCCCAGTGTAAAACGCAAAATTTTCGACTGAAGAAAAAAAAGTTTAGAGAAATCTCCCTCCCGCTCTTCAGTTTGTAAGAAAACACCTTCAATAAAATCTACTTGCCTTAATATCTACCGAAATCGCCGGAAAGACTGCAGCAACACTGAGTCAGACATTCTCGGACATTTTGATGTCAGTCGGCGGATAATTACGGTTAATATTATTGGCAACACTGCGCCACAACCACCAACATGTGTCAGTCAACCATTGGCTGTAGCAGGGATATATTCCAGGTATTATTTGACGTTTCGTCATTTCCCTTACGTCTTTCCTTTTTTGCATTTCCAGTGTCTCATACAGTATACTTATATAGTAGTAAGGGCATTGTCAATAAAGGGATAAGAATACAATATTTTGTGAGTTGCATTAATTTATGTTACCCTTTTTTCCATATACCTATTAACTATATACTGATAACACACTATAAGTCACTATGTATGGAATTGAGGCTAGAGAAAGAGATAGTTTTCTATCTCTGCTGGGAACTTGGGACCCAACGCGCACGCTCTGACTACACGATCTGATGAAGGACTAAATAAGCGCGCTATATGTAACAGGCCATTGGCCAATTTCTCCGATTAGATTGTGATTGTGACCATTTACCTTCTATATTCAGTTGAACTGTCCCAATCTCGCGTCACTAAGGCATGCGCACCATACCCAGAGTACTCTTGAAGGATAGAGAGACAGGCTTTCCTTGGCGTCAAGTTACGAACGAAACTCATGGTAGGTATATAGTTAATATGTATATGCTTTTTTCTTGAATGTTTTTGACTACTTTTCTTATCTTTCTTCCACTAATAGTTGGTATGATTCTCTCCCTACATTCTGTAACAGATCCATTGTTTCTGTAATTTAAGTAATTTCTCGCTAAATATGTACACAAATCTATTAGTAAACGTTGCGAACATTTTTTTCTTATCGCTTCATGAAGTGTGCTGTATAATTTAGAAATTAATATATATTACTTATGAATAGAAACCAATTATGGTTTTCCTAATATTTTAAATCAATATAAGGAATAAATACTTATACCACTACAAGCATTGGCAATAAATTATGCTTACTTTTATTTGTATACATGCTTCATAGATAAATAAAGGTATTTGAAAAAGATTTGCTAATGAAATATAAAAAAACGTGTTAAAAAATTAAGAATGTTATTAAATCATATTTGAGATCCTTACCACATTCAACTTTGATTCGTAATATATGAACTTTTGCAAACTTTGAAATGTCTACTACATGCCTCGACAAGCTGCTAAAATTTGCAACAGGGGAGGTGAAAGGGAAACTCCAGTGGGCGGTCCTTTAAAAACGATAAAATATTATTTTATGTGTTTATAGTACTATGTAGTAGTAAGTAGAAATGAATTACCGCGATTCCACTTACGTATAAGCTCGAAATTAGTTCATGATTGTATATAAATTCTACCTGCCAAAGCTCAAAGGTTATGCCGACACCCGACACATCTATCCTATCATTCTAACCTAAATGCGTTTTTAACATATTATTCCTTCAATAAATACAGTATTTATAATTTAGACGGCTAGGTATTATGCTTCCCTAGAATTTTAATTTGTAATATGGAGTATACGAGTATATCTATATTTTTGCATAATGGAAAAGATATTCAATAATTAGTAATCTGCATTAATTAATAATAATCGTCAATGAGGAAATAATAATATTAAATAAAAAGAATAAGAGTTGATGAGGTCCGATAAAAATTATAAACAAAAATTAGTTGTGTGCAATATTGCAGCTACGGACACACGTTTCAGAGTTATTGCTCCTCATCAGCGTAGCATGGCATAAATAATATTGTTATATTGTTAAAAGCAAGACCAACAAAGATAGGAAAGCACAGTATATTGTAGGTACTCTATTGTGTACCTTCGTACCTCATGTGCCATATATGAAGAGCAATAACTCCGAAATACGTGTCCGTAGCTGCAGTCTTGTTTGTAATTATAGTACTAATTCTTGTTTATAACTAAATGGAAAACTTAACATTTGAATGTTGTTTAGTTTTCGTATGTTTAAAGTTTTAGCTGTCACATCATTCAACAAATCAAAATTTAAACTCTTGGATCCTCAAGGGATTCCTCAGGACTTCTTGAATTTTTATTTTGTAGTCTCCCTCAAATAATGGTAGTTTACCAATTATCAAAAATTAGCAACCATTGTTAAAATCAAAAATATACACCACGCAAGTTGTTTTATCCAATAAGTGTTATGCGTATAGTATTAGTTATTTATTGGTCTAATTTGTCTATACGCGATATTCTTAGAAACTGTTAAACAGAAAAAAAGTTTCAAATAAAAAAGGTGTCTCCATCTTTATTTCTTCTCAGCATAGACTTAAAGGGTTTTCCGTTCGTCAACTGATCCTTGCAAATACTCACATTTTATCGACATGGTTTTTGAAAAAAAAACGTATTTTTTACAATCATTAAAATTTGACGTTTATATTACCACAGTTCATTAATAAATATGTAGTGATGACATAGTAAAATTGAGATCCATTAATGTTTTCGTTTTTTGAATTATGGCAAGTTAAACAAAAAAATAATTTTAATTATTATTGTTATACATCCAATAGACGCCGAGAATAAGAGAAATGATTCGCAGAAAATCAGTGATAAGTAATTATTTATAAGCATTAAACTATTCAACGGATCATTATGAAATTCACTAGTTGTCTATCGAGAGGTAAACCACCGTCGGCACTCGTTCTCCAAAATTTAGGCAGGCTGTCGGCAGCCATGGCAGTGGCGGTCATATAATTGAAAGCCCCGCAAGTGCGGCTGGTTGGATTTACGCAGGCGCCGCAGGCAAGGCAGTCTCGGCAGTTCGTGTAATTTCTACAAGTGGTTGACCTCTCAGGTACTGTTTTGATAGTATATAGTATAAAATAAGAATTTCTTTACAACCCTAACCTGAAATTTGCAGACGTAAATGTAGCAAGCAAATGCCAATTTTTCGAAGTCAGTAACAAGTAAATATATCGAGAATAAATAAAGATTAAGGACAGAGGCAACCTTTTATTTGAAATTTTACTTTCTAGGAGTAGTAGTCTCGATTTGACCAAGGAACTAGTGTTATATACTTAGCACATATCACATATTAGTACATATTATATAAAATAACTTGCCTGGTGTACACTTAGTTTTACGAATTATTATTCAGATTTTCTTAAAAAATATATGGATGGGGAGAACTTACAAATTTGCTATTATAGTAGACAAAAGTTTAATGATAGATGTTTTAAACTAAACCCCGCATCAAAATATCATTAATAACTTTAGACATAGTAGGTTATTTCTCAAAAATATGGATATCTCCGGTTTTACTGGTTAGATTTTAAAAATCCAAAGCATCAATTATTTGTATCAATGAAATTTAATAGTGCATTTTTTTTAAATACGAATGTCAGAGCAATTCTAAAAAATTTGCAAAATTTTGAAAGTAAAAAAGATGGCTAAAATTTGTATTCAAAAATGTTTTCTCTACAAATTTTTAAAGCAGAGATAAAAACCTGCAACTTGAGTCTTAGAACGTCTACATTGGTGCGCGATCTCAACAAGAAAATATTTTCAACATCGGTCCACATCACCTTCTGGACAATACTTTTAGCTCTGATTTGTTAAATTTTCACGAAGTTGCTTTTTTCTGGAAAATATTTTCTGGTTTAAAGGAGTAAGTTGGTTTCTCTGTTTCTTTGTACATTTTGAGCCTAGATTTCATTATTTTGACAGATCGATAGATAACTTTACTGCCGACAGTTTTTATCCCAAACATTTCTTTCTATTTTTCCCAGAAATAAAAGTTATTATGAAAAAAATCCTGTTACTTGGTCTAATGCAACAAACTGATGCGTGTGACTTGATGAGAAAATGGGAAAATGTGCGCTTTACTTTTGTGTTTCTAACTCCTTTCATTGCAAATCGCATTGCCCCTTATAATTCTATATTCATGTGTTTACGACAAGAACACATCTTTAAAATTTAGTATCAATTGTATTGTCCAATAAATGTTTTCAAATATACCAGCATACCACCATTTTATAAAGAAGAATTGCAACACAATTACACATTATTGTTAGTGCATGGGTGGCTACATATAACTAGTTACTAAATTGTCATAATTCCGTACTTGTAGTATAATCAAAGAGTAGAGTACCTGTTAAGTATAATAGTAAATTAATGGAATTTGGTATTTTATTGGGCGTCCCGTGTTATTAGAAATGATTTGGTTTAATTTCTTATTTCGTTCCCTCGTTATATTTTCTCATTCATAAAATAATTCTGGGTGAAGGGCGGAGCTTAAACAATAATAAATCCAGAGGGAGCTCGTATCAGTGTAACATTTGTTGCAAAATGTGCTTTTGCACGGTTCCGTGCTATACATGTTTTTGCAAAAAGTATTATGTTTTTTGGAAAAATAAAAATAGTACGATACACAGAAAACATGAATGAAGGTTTGTATCGAGTCCTTTTTCTCATATTTTGATTCTAAATATTTAAAAAAAAATCAGCAATTTGCTGCTAATTAAAACAAATTTTATTAATTAATACCATTTTTTCTCAAAATATTAAAAAGATACAAACCTAGATTGATATGTTTTCTTCTATTTTTCGCCTGTACAAATTTCGTAACTGCAATGGTCTAATTATAATTTGTCGCGGACGGGGCGGCGTTTGAGAGTAATTTATTTCTGATTTTTAGACGGCATACCCACTCTTAAATTTAATCATAAAGTCGGTGGCATGAGTCACTTGATGTTATTCATTTATACTGGCTTTCGTTTGACAAAATTTTTATATAATGCATTTGTATCGCTAAAACGATCCGTGCCATGAGTCGTGAATTGATTGCTCCCCTATCTTTGTCTGGTGCCACGAAAAGCGAACTAAATAAACATATTTCCCTCTAAAAATTACAGCAATGCCTACTAATAATAAAAATATGATCGAGGCCAATTTTTAAACTTTTGTCGTGAAATGACGACAGTTATAAAAATAGAGATGCTCTTTAGATTTACTTTTTCCTTTTTTAAATCTTGTATTCTATGGCCCAGTAGAATTAACCATACATGGATGGGGAAAGTCATTAAAAAATATATTGACAAGCTAGATTCTTGTGTGGACCTATATTTTTATTTTAAACAAAACTTCAGAAGTCCCCATCGATGACAGTCTCAAAAATGTTTATAGTGTTATCAAAAATGTAGTTCGTAAAATTTGCTTAAAGTCTTCTGATGTCTTCCTTGTAACTAATCGTTTTCGAGTAATACGTTTTACTGCTAAAGTTGCATTGTCTGTAGTAAAAAAATGCACCCGTTTTTACACCAACGTGGGGGTAGAGTACTAGGCGCATTTTTAATTGATGTTCCCAGTAGGCCTACTCCACATGACTAGTATATTCGTGCTATTGTTGTTAATATTGATATTCTTTATTACTGGTATTTAAAAAATGTTGAAAACGCTAGTAGGTCTGGTCTCTTTTCCTCAACTTCTGAAGGTTCCTGTACTTCCTCTAGGGTCAAAAATTTTCTGAATGTTTTTTTGTTCAATTTCGGATTCTTCCCTTTCTTCTACTAAGAAGGTATAAGATCTATATCATGGTAAGCATCAAAATTGCATTCACTCAGTTCAAGTTTTACGTTTACACAAGATTGTACAGTGTACACGGTAGTGCCTGCTTACCCAGAGCAGTGAAGGCCTATCTTTCTGAAACTACAGCTCGCATGCATGGAATGTGAGCTTTGGATTTGATAATTTCACTGCCCTATTTAGTCTGGTCACCTTTGTAAATTAACAATCTGTGAGAATCAACAGAGTTTTCTGTATGCGGAGCATTGTACAGTTGATCATGGCCAGCAGAAATCGAATTCCATTTTCAGTAATTGATTCCTGTGGCACTTTAATAACCTCAACACCATCCTATAAGTCCTTGCGATTTTGTAGCAACTTACTTTTTTCAATCTGAAATAGGTCCAGATGTATCTTATCTCTATAGCATGGAGGAGTAAAGTGTGAATTGGCAAAATTTTTGGATGGATAGCTCTAGTTTAATACTTGTACTAATGTTTTCGACAGTAAAATTATTTGTGATCTAATTCTATGCGCCTTGTAGGCAGATATTATAATACCATGGTCGAGAGCACATTTTCCTTTAGACATGATTTAGCCTGTATCTTTGAATCGGTTGATTCTACAAAAGAAAGTCAATGGACCTTTTTTCTAGCGTATTTAATTATTATTATTTTTCTCGAATAATGGTCGGTTTCTGGAGTAGATGCAAACATTGAATTTTACCCTCTTTCACCCTCTATAAAATTATTTGAGATTTTGTTTAAAGTATAAAAAGAAAAGTCCATACAAAAATCTAGCATGTTAATAATTTTTTTATAGCCAAAGTCTAATTTTATTTTGCTATCTAGTGGTGAATTTTCTAGAAATACGAAGTTGTATGCATTGAATTATTTACATATGCGCTCTGCCTTTGTGAACACACTGAATTCTGAATATTTTTCTTGAGAAACGACAGTGCAAATTTACATCTGTAGGAAAAGTTATTTAATTAGTATTGAAAAACAAATAAGTTTAGTTACAACTCTGGGAAACCATTCTAGCCATTCGCCATTCTACTGCTAACGAAAATCCCAGTTTCAATAAATTCATTACTTGTACACATTTATAAATTCCGGTTATAATAAATAGCATCTGTACGCCAACTTAAATTTTGCGTAGGCATAGCGAACGCAAGAAACGAAACAGTTTTACTATCTAATAGAATGAATGAAAACGAAAAAGTTGATTACATCGAAATTTCTCAATTGGAATAGAAAGTAACAGCAATATTAGTTCCTGAGTTTCAGTTTCAGTTGAACACCGACACTCGTTACTGTTGGGCAGGAATTTAGTAACAGTCAAGTAGTGCGCGATTGTGTTGCACGTTCCGCGGCTAGTGAGCTCGGGTACGTCCAGTACGTCGTAGTCCGCGCCATATTCCGTTCCGAGCCAACTGCACGTGCTCAGAAAAGGCAAAGTTGGCGCGTTATGCTCGCCGTTCGTTGGTGTGTGGTATCACTATGGATTAATTTTAAGTGAATTGTGGTGAAATTTGCTAAGAAAAATGGAATTAGCAAGACGGAAGTAAGTTTTTAAACACCTAGTATCAGTTATAGTTAAATTAGGACTCCCGTGAACGACCAATTGGTGTTTTTTGACAGTTATCGGACCGTATGTGACTACTGACAGTTCTATCTTTTATTTAGGGACTCACTTTCGTACGTGGACACGCAATTTTTAAGTTGCCAAATATGGAATTAACTAAGCGAAAGTAAGTTTTTCATTAAGCATCACCTTAAGGCTTATATGACAATGTTTGTGTTGGTTCAGCTGTATACGCTGCTTGGGACAGATGACTTAACGTTTCCTGCGAATATGATGATCAATTTATTCTTGTTTTATGTCTGAATCAAAGTGCATACTAATCATAAACATTGTAACACTAAATTCCATTATTGAAAAATCATATCAAAGGCAGAATAACATAGAAATTGTCATATTAGTCTTTTTTGCCGCATTACATTTTATTCTTCATTTTATACTCTTGTAACAACCACTATGACATAGGTGTTGATTTGACACTCGGTTACTGTAACACAAAATTTGGCAGAATTATTACAGACATTACAAAATTCTGCAATTTGTTCAGAATATTAATGTCTTAATGTGTTGCTTAATATTGAGGTTTCCGAAACCTTGGCCAAACCAGACATTCAAATGTGTATCCACAGTTGTAAATGTTTACGCGATTTTTTTATTAACCTGATTTCTGTAATATAAATATGTAGGTTACATTGCACGTATGCGATTTTTTGCGACTGTATCGAGTTTCAAAAGGTTAGGGTATAGGTACGCTATAAATAGAAAATAATTTTATACGCGCATAAAAATTTTCTGTGCTGTATTTATCCCATATATGTAAAAGGAAAATCGCTCCCTTAGGACACTTTATCTCTTTACGTACATTAGGTAACGGTTGTAGTTCCCAAAGGTTATGTATAAGGACGGAAATTTAGACATGCCTAATAAAAATTTGTTGGTGAACTTTCTCTAGGCGCTTAATATCCGCAACTATGAAACGTAGAATTATTGAAAGGAAAAATAATACGAATTTAATGATGTAATTAAGAATAGTATTATTTGGCTTTCTAAATAACCAAAATTGCGGTACTGTGTCTGATCGTTCAAATTTAAAATAATACTAAAGAATACTATACAGTATATAGAAGCAGTGCTACTCATTGACGCATTGATCATATAAGTTTATTTTATACATGGATAGACAATATGAGGAGTTTGAAATAGGAATTATTTAAGAAAGAAAAATATGATTTACCTACTTAAATTATTGTGATTGTTTCAAAGTTAGGTATATAGAAATGTTTGGCTTTAAAACAACCTCTTCCAAAAACACTTTTTTAAATAAACATGTGTCTTGTTTAGAACTGAGTTGGACTTTAAAGAGAGAGTACATATTGCTTGGTTAATAAGAATATAAAAGTTGCCCAAGGCGTTTTCTCGAGATTTTTTTAGAACACACTAAGTTGGGGACGTAGAACACGAATCTGACAGTTTTCAATGTAAGCGCCCTTGTTGCCAATAAAAACACTGAAAACAACTTGAATTTCATCTTCCGTTGTTGTGTAAGCGCTTTGCAGAACAAGACACCTTTTATGCGTTGCAAAACTATTTTTTTATAAGAAAGCTTATCAGCTGTCATTAGAACTAGATAATTTGTGAATGCTTTGTAGTTTCTTACACAAGGTGTCTGTGTCTCGAGGTGGGATCAAACTTATGTTAAAATTAAAAGTGTACCGACAAGCATCGGAGAAAAAAATCGTCTTTGTTTCATTTTATAATTTGTTTAAAAATATTAATGGTTGGGTTAGGTCAGTGGTGTAATACTTTCACAGCCGGGTTTATTGATTCGCAGATTCCATTCGATTGTTTTCGGTATACTTTTGATCAAACTAGATTTGTTGTTAGGCTATGATGCAGTACTGCTACTTCGTTAGAAGGTGTGTACTTGCATTGAAAACTAATATCAACATGGTGCTCTACGAACATTTCGAAAATTTCGATTTTTTGCAACTTTCGAATATTGTCGAAGCTTAAGTTTCTTTTAACTCGAATATAATTTCAAATGAATTGTATTTCAGTTAAGCTACCACTATTTTTAATGTCGTGATTGTCACTACAGTAATCCTCTCCAGATGGTGGCAACATAGTTGGCAAAGCGCCCATCTAGTACTACAGGGTTCAGACTCGTATGGAAAACCTGGAGAACCTGGAAAACTCAGGGAATTTAAAAATCTTCAAAAAAAACCTGGAAATATCAGGGAATTTCATAAATTGTATAAAAAATCAGGGAATTCGCGTCTCGATATGGAAAACCATAGAGTTCTTAAGAATTTTCACTGATTCAATTCAATTCAAGGAATTATTTTATGTCAAATAAAAAATTACTTCACTAAAAAATATATGGAAATTAAAATTTTTGGTTATGGAAAACCTGGAAAATTCAGGGAATTTTTTCAGCTTCGCAAAGTCTGAACCCTGTACTAGTATTCGGGTGTTGTAGTGTTCAGGTTCAAGATTTTTGTTGGAACTATTTCCCGGACTATGATAACTTTAAGCGATAATGTAACTCACGATTCTTAGCCATAATAGGTACTGTTATTGTTTAGTTATAGGTTTGGTATCATGATCCTCAACTATAACTGATCAGTTGTTTCGTTTATATCCACGTGCACATTTCACACACTAATACAAATTATACATAATAGAGAGGTAAACCAGCAGCAAAATTGTGTACACCATTAACTTTTGGAAAAACTCTGACGAAGAAGTACAATATTTTAACCGATATGAATATTTGCCTTCCCTTTTAACCATTTTCGTTCATTTTCATTCTGTTAATGTCTACATCATGATATTATCTGCCGTGGTTGCCTGTTAGGCGTACGACCTCACTAAAGATTTTTCGAAGGCATCAATACGCTGTCTGTCACAGAGGCATAGAGTTGGATGAAATACACTGGGTCGTTAGTAAGTTGAAGTCTCATATCTGTGCATTTCGTGATATTTCTTCTTCTAAGTTCATTCATTGATATCCTTTCCTTATATTGACCACGTACTTAATTATATGAAGTTTATCAGAGAGTCACGTGTTTAAAATAAAAAGAAACCTTATTAAGTCACACTTTAATTGAGTTCTGTTAAGGTGGCCATTCTGTAGAAAGAGACATCCGATGGGAAAATATTTATTATTTTAGCCCATAACTTTTTTTCTTAGTACGTATATTTAAGAAAACTATAAGAGTACCTAAGTAGAACCATAACAAGACTATTACTATGAATTTTCACTCAATAATTTCAGTTGTTTGTAAAATATCTCGATTTAAAACTACGAAATAGGAAGATTAACATAATTTTTAAATTTAAATGTAGCTATTTTGCAACGCGCTGAAATTATTGAATGAAAATTCATAGTAATAGTCTTGTTATGGTTCTACTTAGGTACTCTTATAGTTTTTTTAAATATACGTACTAAGAAAATAAAGTTATGGCCAACAGTAATAAATATTTTCCTATCGGATGTCTCTTTCTAGGGAATGGCCACCTTAGGTACAGAAATTATGACAATTTACGTTCATTTTGTGCCGTTGTTGCTAATAGTTCAGAAATAGTCATAATCATGTTTTGACTAGATTTGATGTGACAACGTTTTCAACCAGCTCTAATTATCTTAATTTTCTCTCTACCAGGCTTCTGTAGACATGCCGCTCTCATTTAATTGAATCCACATTTTTTACCCAAAATGGGCTGGTTACTGCTCATACTTTCTCGTAAGTAATATCTTCAATACGTTTAATTTTTCTGTACATTCACTGTCGCTCTACCTTATCGATTATTTCAAGAGTCAGTAACACCCAAAAGTTTGTTGCATGTAAACTGACAGTCATTCTTATAGGCCGATTCAGAGAGGTATCGAGGTGCTCTGTTGAAAATTACAGTGTGCCCTATAGGGTTTCCTTGTAGTAGGGATTATTTAAAAGTCTACTTTTTATATAATTCCCAATAGGTATTTGTGAAATATCTTCAAGTAAGGAAATATAAGAATTTCGGTATACAGGAGTGATTCCATGTAAAAGCCAAAAGAAAAAAGTTACAAATTTTGTCATACCCCAACCACTTTAAATTGGTGTAATTTTGTTGGATTTGTTATCCTCTTACGACAAATCAAGCGCCTGCTCGATCGGTTAACGCTTTGTTAACAAAATGACTCCAATTTCAAGTGGTTGGGGTATGACATAATATGTAACTTTTTTCTTTCGGCTTTTACATGGAATCATTTTCATATCCAGCTTGATAAAAACATTTTTTCGCAACTTATAGTAATTGTAACTAGAAACTACGTAGTAGTTTTATAATTTGCAAGTACCCATCTAAATTTTCATGAAACTGCTACGTTTTGAAAACAACATAATATGATGATTATTAACAAAGTGTATTATTTAGTTTAAAATTAGGACTATTTATGATACAGACATCCTGCCCTGTCGTATAAAGAACCACAACCGCAATAATAAACAATATATTGTATTTAAACTGTTTAACGCATTTTAATGTAATATAATTTTATTGATTTGATGAAAAACTGCTGTTTTCTGAATTAGATATGAAGTAATTTAAAAAAAAATATAATAAATACTTTTAGCTGCAGCTGTTTGCATTATGCATCGTGGAATCTACCTCACATTCCTCTTTATCCCTATAAGTGTACGTCATGCGTTTTAAAAGTATCGCCAATCCTCTGCTCTTCAATTTCTTCAGCAGTTCCCGCGTTAACACAAGGTGGACACCGCTTGGCGATTTACGCACCTACCTGTTTTTTGTTCGAGCAGCGCATGTAATAGTTTGTAATAAATCAATCTAATCCGATAGCTAATTAGTAGAAAGCATACACATTAACGCTATTTATATTACATTCGTTTACGAATTTAATAAATTGAAAATTAATAAATCCCGAATATAAATTTTTGTGGTTAATTAACGCTGAGGCCTAGGAAAAGTATACTTCACTTAATTGGAGTTGCAACAGACCAGACAAAACGAACATATGTTTGAGAAACATGGCTTCCGGTGTAAAGAGACTTGTAAAATAAAACAGGCCTTCGCAAAAACTTGCCTACTACCACACTTGATTCTCGATCGAAGCTTGTGTGCTCAGGAACGACTTACAAGGTGTGTACTTTTCATAAGATAGGTTTATAGCAAACCGTATGTTTGTATCTAGAAATAAAGTGTCTTAATATAATACTTTGTTGTATAAGAGTTTTTCAAGCAAGTATTTTAATATCATTTGAAATTATTTAGTGTGCTTTCAGAATTCTTCTTGATTTTCAAGGCGTACTCGATTTTCTGTACGTAGTTGAAAAATTAAGTGGGCGCTGCGAGCACAGTTGTGTACTTGATCAAAAATACAACAAAATATTGACATGCCCTAAAAGAAAAAGTAATAAAGTTCACTAACCGGGCGACGCAGCGGTAAAACTTTGTCTTAAATTTTTGCGATATTTTTTCCAAATAAATTTTTCACGTTTTTAGTGACGCTTTTTTAGCTTTTATATAGCGAAATTACATATCTGTAACAGCATTAAAAAATTTCACGTTTTCGTTGTGGCGGAAAATCTTCAAATAATCTCAAAAATTATTGGGAGTAGAGGACTGATCCAATCCATATTCGGAAAAGCCATTGCAAGATCTTCAACATGTTCAAAGAACAAATCCAATTCTGCGAAAAATACCCTGTTTGCATAACTTCAGTTTTGTACACCATATTTTGTGTAAAATGAAAAGAGAACTAGTTATTGTACCAGATTTTGGTACCTAGCTTGCAAAATGAAAAAGGAAACTATCCTTGGATGATTACACATTTTCTATATAAATCCTAAATAGTGAAACTGTCTAAAAGAAATCCCAGCTTGCTCATTTTAGCACTTCAAAATATTTACTACCTGAACTGTCGTCAAAAATATTTTGCCCATGTTGATATGCAAACTAGAAGTACTTGTCTCTGCCAAGGCTCCCTACAACTTTTGAAATAAAATGTTGTTCCACACCATTATTATACTCTTCGCAAATACAAAACATTGCATTCGATCAGCACATTTCTAAAACCGGTAATAAAAAACTCGTAGAGAATTTTTTTTTGTAACACTGTTAGTGATCGAATTCTGAACAACTTTCAAAATGTCCGTCCGTCCGTCTGTTCGTCTGTCCGTCCGTCACGTTTCTTGTAAGCACGATAAGTTAAGAGCGAAAAGTCCGATTGTATTGAAATTTGGATAGTAAGTTAGTGTTACCTAGAGGAAGAACCCTATTGTTTTTAAACAGAATCGATCAATAAATAAAAAAGTTATGAATTTTTTTAATAAAAGAAAAAAAATATGTTTTGTAATGAAACTAAAAATGTCTAAAGCTAATATTATTTACAAAAAAACTGCGAAGAGTATCCTATAGAATGTGCAACAATTATATAAATAGAACAGTGAATCGGCGAAGAGTATAATAAACAAAAATTGTCTAAAACTAATATTATTTACAAAATAGGAACTTCGAAGAGTATCCTATAGAATGTGCAACAATTATATAAAAAGTGCGAAATTGGCGAAGAGTATAATGGTTAGCTTGTTTTTTATTCATCAAATGTATAGTTATCTTGGCCTGAATGGTTTTTATGTAAAATAAGTTTCGTTGACTTTTATAGACTCAGTACTTGCACATTTTTCTGTAGCCTACAGAAAACACCGACAGACTGTGCAGGTATTGGCATTTCCCATATTTTAACATCATTATATTGTGCAAGTAAACTTAATATCCTTTGGTTGATAGTTGAGATATTTCCGGGTTTCCAAAATCGAAAAGTTTGTTTAATCCTCAGCTCGACCCTATCAAATTTTCTAATCCCTGATATTTCCAGTGAGAAACGAGAAAGTCAAATGTACATTTAACTATTATTAAACTGATAGGGAACCTATGCAGACTTAAGTAATTATCTTTAGCTTAATATAAGGTGGAATTGTGTTTGTAATCGCCCTTTCTCTTCCTTATGATTTGTAGATAATTAGGAAATTGTCAATGTTGATTTCAAATTAATATTGATATAATTTGTTATCCTATGCAAAATTCTGACAAAACCTTTCCCTAAAATAACCCCCGTAACCCTAATGTTACAACTGTTTATATTATATGTTATTTGAGTTAATTAACTCCAGGTATGGAAAATATTTTAGTAAGCTGGCAGGAGACTAATTTCCGTCTCTTCTTATAGTTCGGTAGTGGTAAAATATAAATTAACATAACTTTTGAAGTATTTGTGACTTGCATTGGAAACATAAAAATAAGTAAGCCCTCAATAATGTTGTTATTTTGTAAGTTTTTAGCATTTATGATTTAGTTAAGATGGATTAGAAACGTTCTCCCAATTTTACTGATGTAGACGTTCAACTAATAATGCTACTAGTAGCTTTAGTCCAAGAAAACATACAATTAGGCTAGACAGCAGGGAGGAAAAAATGATAACAAATTAATTTTTGATCCATAGGCGAGATTATTCTTCGAATCGCTTCGTTTTAGGGTGTAGTTGAACACCCGTAGTGAACCGCTTGATTTTATAATTAACAATTAGTGAGTAAAATAGGCTCTTTTTCTATATTTCTTTAAATATCTTCGTTCCTGCTAACTTTTAGTATAACATATGCTTTAGGAAAATTGTTCGTTATGAAATTCTCTAAAGAAATGAGCAGCGATAAAGGTCGCACTTGCAAATGGCTTCCAAAGCTTTCAAAACATGTTATTTTCATCATTTCTTTACTCGAAAACAACTGCACATAGAGGGTTAAAATTAAGATGAAGAAGATAAAAAATTTCAGCAAGATCGGTTTATTACTTTTTGAGTAATTAACGATCTTATTCTTTTTAATCCTTAATTAACAATTGTGCCATTTTTTGTAAAATCCATTTATAATTGGGAAACTCACTTAGAAAATTAAAAAAACTATAGAAAAATGATGTCCAGTTGGAATGGTGACGTTTGCAGTTAAGGTGGCCATTCCCTAGAAAGAGACATCCGATAGGGAAATATTTATTATTTTTGCCCATAACTTTTTTTTCTTAGTACGTATGTTTAAAAAAAATATAAGAGTACCTAAGTAGAACTATAACAAGACTATTACTATGAATTTTCACTGAATAATTTCAGTGGTTTGCAAAATAGCTCGATTTAAAACTACGAAATAGGAAGATTAACACAATTTTCAAATTTAAATCGAGCTATTTTGCAAACCACTAAAATTATTGAGTGAAAATTCATAGTAATAGTTTTGTTATGATTCTACTTAGGTACTCTTATAGTTTTTTTAAATATACGTACTAAGAAAAAAAAGTTATAGCTAAAAATAGTAAATATTTCCCTATCGGATGTCTCTTTCTAGGGAATGGCCACCTTAATCAATTTTATTTAAATTTTTTTTCTTAACTGGTGGTTGTAAAAATGCCCATTCGTGGGATACTTACCTACTAATAGTTTGCATTTCTTCTAATAAATTGGGTATTTTTTGCATGAAATTGAGTGGCCTGTTTGAAAGACCATTACATTGTCTTCTATTTGACCTCGTTCTAGCAGAGTTTGAAAAACAGAGAATACGATAATATATCAAAATTTCAGAAAGTTTCACCGAAACCCAAAATTCCATTTAAATTGAGCAGGGTCTCCTGTAAGGTGGCCATTCCCTAGAAACAGACATCCGATACGAAAAAATATTTATTATTTTTGGCCATAACTTTTTTTTCTTAGTACGTACTTATATTTAAAAAAAAAAACTATAATAGTACCTAAGTAGAACCATAACAAGACTATTACTATGAATTTTCACTCAATAATTGCAGTGGTTTGTAAAATAGCTAGATTTAAATTTTTTAAAAACAATCCAGTTCCAGATCTCGTTATAATATATACGTGTACAAAATTTCATATCAATATCTTAAACCGTTCCGGAGAAAGCGTGCGGACAAAAAAAAGTTACAGACAGACAGAATTTTTTTTCGCTCAAATTTAAAATCTCGACGTTTCATGACATTCTAAACCTATTTCAAAAAAAATATAAAAAATTGAATTTTTTTTTACGATTACTATACTTCCAATCCACTACGTGGATGTGAAAGTAATACTATACTTCCAATCCACTACGTGGATGTGGAAGTAATTATGTTAATCTTCCTATTTCTTAGTTTTAAATCTAGCTATTTTGCAAACCACTGAAATTATTGAGTGAAAATTCAGCCTTGTTATGGTTCTACTTAGGTACTTTTATAGTTTTTTTTAAATATACGTACTAAGAAAAAAAAGTTATGGCCAAAAATAATAAATATTTCCCTATCGGATGTCTCTTTCTAGGGAATGGCCACCTTAAGAATTCAAACTAGCGGCGCCAATATGGCGAATATGTTGTAATATATGGTCTGATTCATGATTCTAAAGTTGATCAGAAAATTTTATCAAATTTTAAAATATTCAAAAGGTAGATTGATTGCTTTAATTAAGCCTTTCAAAATTTGTCCCATACATATTGTTCCATGGCAGATCTCTTTAAAAACTTGGGACACCCTGTATAGTTTACAACTTCACAAAGATATCTTACTGCCTTAAGGGACTATCTTAAAAAAAATATTGAGAAAACTGATGATCTGTTATAACGCTAGGCAAAGAATATGAAAAATCCCATTAAGTTATGTTTACTGCTCATTTTACTGTAAGTTATAAGGCGACTTTAATTTAATAACGGGAAGTGGTAAGCACACTCTATTTTGTATGATAAGCGATAAGGTATCTGACTACTTCGTATTAATGTACGTACGAAGTATATACTGTTATAAAATTCACTCCTTATGTTGAGTTGAATTTCGTAGCTGCTTTTGTCTGCAATAATTTTTCTGAAGTTCAAAATCTTTCGTCTGATATACGAGTGGCCCTACGCCCACCTGACTACAATTACATTGAATTTTTATATAGAAAGCAGCCTTACGTCACTTCAGACGGTTCTGAATACGTTTAGAAACTTCATTGTTGACCAACGTTCCTTCGTTACTACATACGGTTCAGAGCTATATTGAATTGAATACTGATTGTATATTGTTCTTTGGCACTGAATGCTGTCTCGCAATGCGCGGAGAAAAGCTTTTGCATAAGATGTGTGACCCTGTTGAAATAAACGTGAACATTCAGTGGGTCTTTGGAAATAAATGTCTACCGATGGAGGCGATGTAGACTTTGCTTTGAATAAATAAAGCAATATCAACAAGTTTCGTTAAGTTTTTTTGTTGACATTTTTGGATAAGTTGCGTTTTATCTTCTAGTAAGCAAATGATAGAAGAAATTTTCGGTGCTAAATAGATCTTGTATGTCTCACAAGTTAGATCTAATTCATATTCCTAGCGAGAAGAGTCAGAAAATTAATTTTTTGTCATCTGGATCTAAATTAATATTATTATTCAATTGGACTTCATTCTAGCAATTTCCAAAATTAGAAGATTTAAGAACCCTGATATGTGCATATTGCATGTACATTTGGATATAAAATAGATTTGGGTTCGGATTGTAAGTTAATGTAATTCCAAGGTTGTGTCATTATTTTGATGAAATAAAGAGTCTGCGCACGATTAATGTTATGTCTCGAAAGTTGATGAATTGGCGCCTTAATGAGCGGCAACTAATATTTAAATGAAGACTGAAGGGAGAGAAATTACGAAAGATTACAAATAGTGTGCCTATGTTCGTCATGATCGCCACCGAGCCTATATTTGAAACCTATCAAGCATCTGTTGGATGAACTCGTTTAAAAAAATCTCAAAAGGATCATTACTAAAGGAGGTAGCACAACTAATAACTGCAATACGAGTTTTTTTTTTTCTGTATAAACACTTCCAATTATTTGCGTCCACTTCACCCCTTAAAAGAGCTAGTTTTACGTCATGCTGGAAAAGCTTTTTCTTAAGTTATATAAGGAATTCATAATTATCGAAACATTTTTTATCTGTACAATAAAGAAATAAAAACATAGTAGAAATTAAGTAAATAAATTTAAATTGAATAGGTTTAAATTTGGATTTTCACGAAATATAATAATTTTGTATATCTCTTGACATATTTGTAAAATTCACCACAATTTTTCCTAACATAAAATTAAAAATACAGATTGAAATGTTTTCGTTCGAAATAATTTTGTATCTTTTTGACATATTTGTACAATTCACCTCAAGTTTTCTGAACATTAAATAACCCATTTCTAAGTACTTCATTCAAGGAAAATATGATTACTGTCGCATGGTTGATTGGTTAAATTTTTATAGTACAAATTAGTCGAATCTATGTAGTTAATGATGTTCCAAAAAAACCGCTGCCTAAGGAATCACTACTTCCACATCCAGATTTTCCTTCCAAGTCTCTTTAAAGGTAAACTTCTTGACTATATTTGCACTTTAATATGCGAAAATAATTGGTCATAGAATTTTAATAATATTAGGGGCAGATGTCAAAAAAATTTACAGAAGTTGCAATTGTTAAGACATTGAAATTGAACTTGGCTAACTTCAAGCCTGACATGATATTTACAAAATCTGCAAAATTCACAGGGGATAGAAATAAAGAAAAGTTTAATATTACATTAACATTAATACTATTAATACTCCACAAAACATAGGTTTCGTAAAAATGCAAGAATAAGAATCTAGGTATCAAAATTTGTCATTTATCAAGTACACGTGTTTTACAACAACGACGCTAGGCGTCGGTCGGCGTCGAGACGTAAAAATACAAGAACATGTATATTTAGATATCAAAGTTTATACATAAGGTTTACAAAAACGACGCTGGGCGTGCAAGAATATGAATCTAGGAATCAGAATTTATCAAGTACACGAGTTTTACAAAAACGACGCTAGGCGTCGGTCGGCGTCAAAACGTAAAAATGCATGAACATAGATTACATATCAAAATTTATCAAATACTTAGGTACACAAGTTTTACAAAAACGACGCTAGGCGTCGGGCAGCGTCGAGACGTAAGAATGCAAGAATATGATTCTAGGTATCAAAATTTATCAAATTCAAAATCAAATTTGGATCTTTTAAAAAATATGTGACATAACAGCACCGAACGCTTTCGTGTCTAAAGAACAACCGAATTTCCAAGCGTTACACAAATCGCTACTGTACTTCCGTATTACCGTTACATCTTCGATTTGTTAAAAATAATGCGTTGGTTTCTAGCACATACGCCAAAAATTAAAGAATTTGAAAAATATAAAAAATCTGAAGCGTTGGCTTCAGGTACCCGAGTTTCAAGTTTTTGTACTCTTATTAGCTTGCTCTACTTATTTTCCCCTATTTACCCTTATTTAACCCCCAACCCTCCAACGGAATAATCCCAAGATGTAATCTAGTTCCCGATGTTCTTATAATATATACGTATACCAAATTTCAAATGAATATCTCAATTTTATTTTATCAACCCTCGTAATAATGGAATGGGGTGGGGGGGGGGGGTTTCTGATGGAAAGTATTATAAAAAAATTTGAGGACTTGGCTTCTAATACATACACCAAATTTCAAGTTTCTGTACTCTTACCACCTTGCTTTACTTATTTACCCATATTTACCCCTTTTTACGCAACCTTTCACCGGATATGTTCCACAAACATTCCAGTTCCAATTCTGGTTATAATATATATACGTGTACAAAATTTCAAGTCAATATCTTAAACCGTTCCGGAGGCAACGTACGGACAAAAAAAGTTACAGACAGA
This sequence comes from Stenurella melanura, assembly GCA_963583905.1. Lineage (NCBI taxonomy): Eukaryota > Metazoa > Arthropoda > Insecta > Coleoptera > Cerambycidae > Stenurella > Stenurella melanura. The sequence goes on along the minus strand of OY757316.1, from coordinate 52,565,638 downwards.
CCGACAGACAGAAAAATTTGTTTCTCTCAAATTTAAAATCTCGACGTTTCATGGCATTCTAAACCTCTTTCAAGAAAAAAAATATATATTTTTTACGATTACTATACTTCCAATCCACCAGGTGGATGTGGGAGTAAAAATAACAACTAGCAGCGAAATTTTGGCAAACGTGCAGTTAAAACGCAGGTAACTGCTCAAATTTATTTCCATATGGGGTTGCTATTGCAGCTGCAAAATCGCCAAAATAGGATCACGTGGTCCTTTCACTGCATATAAAGAGACTATTTTAAAGTCTCGTCCCTGTCTTTGCTTTTTAAGTGATTCAAAAATATAGTATTTATTTTGTTTTATGTGACTCAATTTTGAGAATTCCCAGCAGTACTACCCGAAAGTTTAAGTAATATTTGACGCAAAATATGATCATAGAGCAAATAGCTTTTAATTGCAAAATTAACATTCTAATAATGCATATGTCATATTCTTAGTATGTACACTGTACACACACAATGTAATTACTGCTCGTTCTAGTTAGGGCTTTCTTGGTAAAAAATTTAACACGCTCTTCTGAATCAGCGCTAAAGGTGACGCACGAGGTTGGTGCCCATTCTGCGAATGCTTAGAGCCGCCTGCAAGTGAGAGGTCCTCGGATTCCCCACGTTACGTTCACCATATCATTAGATCATGCCAAGGTCAAGATCACGGAGAGTAGCTTTTACTTTGGATTTGAACTGTTATTGCGCAATAACTAATTCTAACTAGCTAATATAACACAGCGAGCCCGCCTAGATAAAAAAGTTGATTGTAATGTTGCCAAGTTTACATTACATTTCAAGATACACATCAAACAATGTAATCTCAAAAATAACTGAAGGCTTACTCACTCATATATAGAGTATTTATTGGCGATACAGAAGCTTTTACTATAACTATATAATATTTTCGTTTTTTTTTTCTTAATGAAGTCAACTCGGTTACACTATAACCAAATATTCATCAAAAGCTTAAAATTAACGTTTCGTCAATGACTTAAATAAATCAATAGCATATAATATCCAAAAACATATAATATTTTAACATTGGAAATGTTTAAGGAATGGTGAATGTAATGGTAGATATAGGGGGACATATACATCGAAAGTGAAATAAATGTTCGGGCGCGACCACTAGACGCAGGGGTGGTCAGATCGGGGTGATTTGAGTGGCGTTGTGTAGGTTGGTCCTTTGTGTATCGAACAGAAGTTGTCCGGGCATTCTAAGTTTACGGGGGCGGCAAGTGAGAGGTCAATAGAGAAGCTCTACGTTTTGACTATTTTAATATAATTATGCCGAGGTTTAAGTGCGATATAAGAAAATTAGAGTGGCCAAATCGGGATGATTTGAGTGGCGCTGTGTAGGTTGGACCTTTGTGTATCGAACAGAAGTTGTCCGGGCATTTTAAGTTTACGGGGTCGGCAAGGGAGAGGTCGATAGTGAAGTTCTACGTTTTGACTGCTTAAAATGATTGAATGATTCTAAGAAATAAAAACTTTTGGCCATTACATTGCACGTAGAACGGGACCATAAAACCGGTGCTCATTTTTGAGAGTTTTCGGGAGGGAAGAAGGGCGGTGGGTGGGGGACGAGGCGGAGCCGAGTCCCCCGTTGGAACTGTAGTAAGACACCTTTTTTACCAGAATTTCCAATGTGTAAGACGATTGCTTGATGGCGATTTCTGTAATTTTTTTTTAAACAGCAAAATAAACATCACTCAAATACAAAATATTTACTTTTTGGACCTCCGCACTTCGAAAGGAAAAACTGAACTCCTATCACAAATTTGTGCACCCGTATGTCCGTCACAGTCGAATTTCTCTCGACTAAATAAAGGTATCAAGCTGAAATTTGGCATTGTTTTAAAGTTTACTAACCAAAGTATATTCCAATGGTCAATCTAGAAAATATTTTCCGATAAATTTGAGCGGCCAAGTTTGGCATTCTCCAACAAAAATATCTTTATATGCAGTCATGTGGGACCTATCATTTGAAAGGTCTCAAGGATCTCAATACTACTTTTTTTAAATGTTGTGTTAGGTCATTTTCGAGAATTATATGAAAGCGCGATTCAGTAACTCTGATCCAGCTCTATTTCCAAAAGTAAAACTAAAACTTCAAAAGAACTAGGCAGTGGTGATAGTGGTATATGTATCCTTTACAAAAAAACTACTACGATGCTTCCAACAGCTATCATTTTCGAGAAATTAATAATAAACTAACTTAATAATCATGCGCGATTATGCGGTTGCAAAATCGCATTCTAACATTTGTTATTATGGAACAGGGAAGCTATACACAGGGAAACTACAGCAATATAAAATGTTTTTTTCAAAAAGTCTATTTTTGGCTGTCATTAATTCAAATGCAAATAATATGGTTGATGGTACGGAATCTTTGGTGCCTGAGTTTAACTTGTACTTGTCCTGGTTTTTTTATGATATACCATTACGTATGCGACCATTTAAAGCAAATAAAAAATGTCGGGGTATTTGATCTTTACCGCAAAGTCAAAGACGCCGACACTTTTTATGTGCCTTAAGTAGGTATATGAAGAGAACTATACCATTTATACTAATTTAAACAAAAATCCTTTAATTTTGACTCCATAATGATGGAAAACGGAAACAATTTGAGCCACGTGGCAATTTCTCTCCTTGGAATAACATGTATTTTATGAGGGTAGTGCGGAAAATGTGAAATTTGGTTAGGTATTTTCGTAAATTGGAGAAGGAGCCATTAGTTTGGACTTTCAAATCTCTAGGGTATCAGAAGGAAAGCTGTTTTTCATTTTCGGGCAGATACTTTCAGCTCGGCGGTATATACAAGTTGCAGATAGTAATATAAGCCATTGGTGGTTGAAACATTTTAAGTAAAAACATACAGAATGTTGCATTTGAAAAAAGTTAGTTGTCAATTCCGAAATGTAGACATTTGAATCATTATGGAGATCACCCTGTAGAATTAGATTCGACTTTGAGAAGCTTGGAAATTAGTACTTACATGATCTTGGCTAACATTTAACCAAAGTAAACATTATGATAATACGTTTTGAAAATTTTACTCTAGACCTCTATAATTCCATTTTTATCGCAAAAAGTGGAATAACGTGGCAACGCCGCAAACGTTTGAGGAGATATTGACCGTCCACGCACTAGTAACACGCCCTGTGTATAGATTATGTCTCGAATTTTAATAAATATCTGAGTTAGAATCAGTCAAGTTCTTGGTCAATTGACTGCGGCACATCCCTACTCCTTTCTGGTGTCCTTTGGATAGGAACAGTTTACGTAAAACTGTCCTTTATTTATAAACTAAAAATTTCATTGTTGAGCTTCTGGGCCAAAATGTGTACAGGAGCCAAGTAGACTTTGGTGATTTTAACAGAAAGAAAGTGTGTGAGTGACGATATAATCGAACCTGCAAAGGACGTCGCAAGCGGCGGATGATTTTTATCATTTATAATCCTATACCGTTGAAAATCGGTGTGGGGGTTTTCGAGGTCGTTGATGATGGATTTCGAAATCAGCGACCTCGAAACGACCCTCGGAGGTATAGGACAGTAAATGATAAAAATCATCCTCCATTTTGAATTTTGCAATTCCAATTCGTGATCAGCGGCGTCAAGAACAACTGCCTACCAATTTTCAGCCGAATCGGACGACGAATAAGGAAATGAATTTAAATACGATACCTCATAATCCCAAATTCAACAGGCTCTATCTTCAAGCCCTGGTGGTTTGGGACCTCCGACCCACTGAGAGATTTGATCAGGGGCCCAAAATATAGAACATATCAAATATCCAGCCGATATAACGGAAGCCACCTTAATATAAATTGTGCGAGGTCCTTTAATTTTTATTCTACCTACACCCTAAAACGTTGTGATGACTAGAAAAAACTTTTCTCTCAATTTTATGTTCATTGTAATATTTGTCTTGATATTCCTCCTGGTTTCCAAGTAAAATTTTAATCACTATTCATCTGGCATTAATGTGGCAACGTATGGCAACAATGGTTGATAACTTGAGTTCATTTGTTTAAGTTGACGTCATTGGCAGGTTGTTAACTTTCTGAAATGGCCGTCCGGTATTTTTTACGCAAGATAATGCGATGGAAGCTTATTGTTCTTGTTAAAGCGTTAGCTTTAGCTGCATGTGGAAAAAATAGGAATTGCACTTAAATATCTAATTTAGATTTAAAAATGGCACTTGTATTTTCTATCTTTATTAGTTAGAATTGGTTATGGAATTCTTAATTTTATTGAAAGACCAAAATGGCTAATATTTAATTTTAAATATTTAGTTATGTAAATAAATAACTTCTGAGAGTGTTCACGAACGATGTCAACATTTACTAGGGTAATATCCCCTCCAGTAATTCGTTACCCGCTGGATGGTTGGATTTAAATAAATAATTTGTTTTTGTGAGGTTTGTGATATTACGGTTTGTTGGTGATCATAAGTTTCATTATCATATTTCACAAAAACTTAATCTGATCCCCTATTGTACCAATTGTCTCTGTCGATTTCGAATTTCTTTGATAATATGCAAATTTAAGACACACAGAAAGTCTAAACTTTCATTTTTGTTCATCATGGTGAAACAATTTACTTGAACATGTGTATTGCATAATATAGGCAATTTCTGTATAAATATATATATACATACTTAATGTCTTAATAAGTTGGACACGTACTGTGTGTACGGGACAAAGTTTCGGTCATTGGAACTTTTTAGTACCACTGTCCTGCGGCTACATCTCACGAACAGTAAGTAGTCTGCCCACCTATCTTTACGACACATTTGTTATTGTCTTATAATTCTATTATATTCAAATCATAAGTCCGTTCTAAAATTAAAGCGAAACAGTTTATGAACACGTGACTACCACAAGAAATACCAAGTAATATATTTTTATTGCAGAGTTGATCCCGTAATTCCTCCGGCTGTAAAAATTGCCTTTGGAGATGCCTATACCTTGACGCACCTAAGGGTCCGCAACTGCATAGGATATGAGCGGTGGTTTCATCTTCCACGCCCACATCCTACAAATGTTTTTCAACCCCATAGTATGAAGATGTTTGTTCAGACAATGTCCTGTTATCAAGCTTAGTATCCGTCTCATTTTTTCTCTATCGAACCCAAGCAACCACTTAATGGTTGAGTCAGTCGAGGGACCCTTTATATGGAGCCTCGACTGCCTTATTTTAGGGGCCTGAGTCCAATAGTTGTTGTAAGCTGGCCTGGGGCCAGGGAATGGAGTTATTGCTTGTTCTCGTGCCAATCGGTCTGCTTCTTCGTTGCCCTCCACACCTCTATGACCGAGCATCCATGTGAGTTAGACCGAGTTGTGTTCGCACAGTTATGTCAAAATATTACGACAGTTTAAAATTATCCTTGAGGTCACTTTGTTTGAAACAAAAACCCTCATGGCTGCTTGGCTGTCGCTACGCACGTTTGTTAGCGAAACCTCTCCTGAGATTCTCGCTTGCACACACCAACATGGCATATACTTCTGCTTGAGATACTTTCTAAGGGCCAGTTGTATAAAAGTGGATCACCCAGAGTTCGGTTGATCTTTGTTTAAAATCCAAGGATACCATTATTGTAACAATTGTAACCTTAGATTTTGAACTAAATTCAACTGAACTTTCGTTGTTCTACTTTTACACAACTGATCCTAAGTGGCACCGATATACGAGCCATTGGTTTGCATCTGTGTATGACAGCACCAGTTCCCTCCTAAGTCTTACATCAATCTGTGTACCACTCGAGACCTTTGGGGCTCAAAAGACGATTTTTTTCGCACTCCCAATCCTCTCGACTGGGAGACATCGCAGAGTATGAAATAGTGAAACTGTAGACAGTGAGACACCGGTCATTTTCTGCTTGGGTGATGACCCGGCTCTTACCGGCAGATCCAGGACCTTTGTGTGCCCCCATCCCCGGCCAGTTCCATTCCACATTCCAAATTATGGATTTTTAATTATTCGATGTACCTACTTCGTTTATTATTGAACTTATTAAAAATCCAAGAGTATTTTCTTAGAGCTTTATATAATTCTTTACACGCCTATAGTATCTGTTTTATTTGACAACCATCAACAACTTCAAAATTTTAAATAGAGGCCTGGAATTTTTACATCATTTTTGAAAACATCTTGCATATGAATTCAGTGATATGTCGCACCTAATTATTTTCCCAGGTTTCATTGCACTTAAACCATGACTTAATCATAACATGTTGCCTGAATTCGGTCCTGTATTTTAAAAAAAATTAGATTTCACTAAGTTGTTGATTTACTTGGCATTATTTATTGATTTTTTATAATGGCAACATTTTTAAAAGCTAACTAACGAAGCGTAACAAGATGTAACTGAACCAATAATTTCCCAACCAGTGGATTGACAATCAAGTTGGAATGAGATGACTTGAGAGGTCACCTGACTTAACACCGTGTGATTATTTTTTGTAGAGCACTTTAAAAATAAAGTGTACAATAGTATGACTTGACTGTGGTCCCATATTGGCTTAATCAAGCTGTAGGATAAGTTGTGCAAAAGTCGGAAAGAAGAATTACTTTCTATTCGGAAATATGCGAGATCATGGCGGAGGCGCCAGTTGAAGGTTAAATAATTAGGTAGCTAATACTGAATCCGATATCAGAAGTTAAAGATTCAAAATGGCGAATCCAATAGGGCTGCCGTAAATTACATAACTTGTATAGATTACATGAAATTGAGCCACTAAAAAGGGTATTTTTTTTTATTTAACCGCCTTTTAAAAAGCTGTCACTAAAAATTATGTCATCGTTCGGTTAATTGAACCTTATTACCTAATATCCATTTTGAGATCCGTGTAAAAATGAACAAATAACAAAACCGAACTAATTTTTACCAAACCAGACCATTCTAAAAATAATTTATTTAATAACAAAAACGAAACAATGCATTCTAGTTTACAAAAACTTATAGTCGAGTGCCAAGTCGACTACTCTTTCACAAAAACTATTCGATATGACCACCGTTTTCAGTAATACTTTGATGCCCTCTAGCAGCGAAACTAGGCAAGTTATTTACATAAATCAAATAATTTTTATAGTATTCCAATTATTAATTTGAAAATTCAGTCTAAAGCGTTGCTACCAGAATAAGTTATTTCAAAGCCTGAAGTAATAGAACAGGAGCCGAGGCTGTGTTTGAATATTGCAAATATATAATATATAATATATCCCTATAAAAATATTGTTCACCAGATATGTTATGCGCTTACCTCAAATGAAAGGAGTCGATTGTTTACCTGGCTCACCATTACAGGCCCTCTACCTGATTTGATTTATGCCGGTCGCATAGCCGTGGGTTAAATGATTCTTATTTACTTATATTGAATCATTTATGGAGTTGTTCATTAAACTAATATTATTTACCATAAATAAATAATGTGTTATAAATAAATTATTTACATCAGGCCTATCAATTCATAAAAAGTAGTGAAACATTATTTTCAATAATTATAAAGTAATTTTAAAATTCAATAATTAAAAATCGTTATGAAGTATTTCTTTGTCGGTCTTTTTTATGAGTTCCAAACTTACTTTGGATATCCTATATCACAAGAACCTATGGTATGTATACGAAAAATTGGAATACCCCGTATAGATTAAGCAAAATTTAATTTAACTCACAGTATAGGTTTATTCAAAGAAACCCTTGAAGTTTTGTTTATTCTGGGTACTGCATTTCGTAATTCATAATATTATTGAAAATCTTTAACATGTATTGTTTTACTTTCTATTGTATCACTGCAAACACGAAACTATCCAATTACCTAAGTTTTGCGACTAGACGTATGTAATCAAATATTCAGTGTTTAGTTGGCGTGTACTAATTTTATGGTAGTTACTAGCACTGTGTACACAAAATATATAATTATTTATCATTTACTATCCACTGAGTGAGAATTATATTTGTCAAACTACGAATAATAATAAAATTTCCAACGCGTCTTGTGTACCACGTGTTTTCATATAATTTTTGGTCCGTTCAGGTAATACTCGTTTTTCGTTCGCCGTAGTACTTTTACTGTAAAATTTTTGTATTATTTATAACGATGCCATTGACATCTTACTTATCCTTGAACATTAACATTCTAATATTATTTCCTTTGTATCGAATTAAGTTTGACTGGATAGTTTTGATTCGGTAGGCGGCGCGGCGTGAGCGAAACTAAATACCGTTTAAAAATGATGGTGAGCCTTTGTTGAAAATCGTTTAATTTGTAATTTTATGGTGTATTATGGCATTGCAACTTTTTGAAAATGGTGTTGGTCAGTTCGACGAAATGTAAGTGTTTAGCGTTTTTTCGCTCGATTTTTTAAATTGAGACGGGTTCTGCGTGGAAATAACAGATATGTGCCCAAATATGTTAGTGTAAAAATTAAGGATATTAATGATGTGGAATCTATTATCTATTTGGGTTACTACAAATATTTCTATTTTAAATGAAATTTTCTGCGCTGGTAACTTGTGCGTATATTACATTCCCTGTTAATGAAGAAATAAAAGGAATGTTTCTTATTGTATTTCTCAAAAAGCTTTGTAATGGAATAGCTTAATAATAATCATTGTAAAGGAATATATACTTGTACATGTAAAAGTTTAAAAGCTAATGACAAAAACATCCTTTATGTAATACTTTGTCGCTGAGTCGCACTCGTGCCCTTGAACCATCATTTAGAAGTAGTAAGTTGTGATATTTTTTAAGTCTTTAATGTTATCCACCTGCGAAAATAAAGTACAAAACTTTACATACTTACCCATTTTCATTAACATTTTTTTATGACCTAGTAGGCCTGCCATTAGTATTTTTTTAAATGTATAAATAAAAAGACAAGGCCGAAAGTAATTGAGTTTGGTATGTAAACTTCAAACTAAAAATTAGTCCACACACCACTGACTGCATTTTGTAATTTTTTCACAATTTCTTTTTCTCGTTCTCCCCATTATTGTTGAAAAGCTCGTGTCAAGTCGTAGTAAAATTTGTTAACTTCATTTGATATTATTGTTGCCAACATCAAATCCTGACTGATTTTCACTTTCCGCCCACTTAGAGCTCTGAAACTATGCACAGCAGAATTTCTATTCTTAATGAGAATACCATGTTAAAATGTCATATTTGCAATACCCCCTTTCCTCACTCATTAATGTGGTAAAATGGATAAATCGTGCTTTTATTTTTTGAAAATAGCTGAAACCTCCATTTGGGCGTTTTGCAGAGTTCGATTTTGATATGAGGCTTTCTATCATTCCTGATGCTTGCCTTGTGTTGAAACTTGTGTGTTAATTATTAAGTTAATGTATTTAGTAACTGTTGCTTTATTATAGATATATTTGTTGAATTTTTTGTTTTTGAAATGATTGCTACTACATGATAATTACTTGATATACTTAGCATTTGTTTGGCCGTATTTTATGGGTTGTTGTACTGCACGTGTTTACTTTATTTTAGCTACTATTAAAAGCACTTTATCAATAATTATCAAATATTAATTCTATATACACTTTGTTCTTCTATTATGACACTTCAGTTTCCCCTTGGCAGCAAAATGTATTTGTTTATATTGTATCCAGTACTAATTACAATTTCGTAAGCAATTTGCAATTTAGCAACCTACGGCTGTTTTTTTACGTCTGTTTTAAGAGGGTTTTTCCAAAATACTAGTCTATAAATGTTCAGTGTTCTTGTACCGTAGAAGTACCGAAGTGCATACATTATATAATACAAAAATTAATTCTTTTCTAATTCCATTGTAGCAAAAAATCCATTCGCTTATACGTCAGCCATTATAGGTACAGGTATTATGCCAACTTGAAGAAAAAATAGAATTCATTCTAATCTCTGCTACGAACCACAGAAAATAATTTTACGCATTTATGATATAACGAGTAATGAGTTTCACTTAACAATGGCTGCAAAATCAACTGTACAAAAAGCTGCGCATGTTCCTTTCTACTAAAGTACATTTCCATTTTGCAAAATTAAACGAAAGTTTAATAATATGGTATACCCCACATTCTAGGTATTTCTTTATCATAATTTTCAAGAGCTTTTGATATGATAATCTTATTTGAAAACACCAAAATTGTAAACGTTGAATCCATGTAAAACACCCTTAAATAAACTATTAAGTTGGTTTGAGCGTGGAATACCAAAAATCGATTTAAATATTAGTTTTTTTTTTACTTCCCTCGCATACCGAAGAGAAGTATTGTATTCGAGAAAAAAATCACCCGAGATTTTTTCGGATTTTCACGTTTCAGATCATGTAGATTACGACAATATTAGGTTTTTTATCCGGTCGGTCTGTCTATCTGTCGGTCTGTCTATCTGTCGGTCTGTTGGTGCATTAACTAAAAAACTACTTGACGGAGAATAGTCAAATTTGGTAGGTAGCTGACGCCACTTACACCGAAGAAATGGAAAATATACAGGGTGGACCATCTAAAGGGAATAGATAATGGAAAAAAAATTTCGCTCAAATTGTTTCGTGACATTCTAAATCTATAAAAATTTAAAAAAAGAAAAATATTTTGAAATTTTAAGAATTTTGAAAATGTTATAATGAACCATGGGAAAAATTTGTTTTTGCTCAAATTTAAAATTTCCCGGTTTCATGACATTCTAATTATATTAAAAAAAAAAAAAATTGAAAATTGCAACAAAAAAATTTCAGTATATATATATAGTCTCTTCAAATTAGGAAAAATTGAAGAAATTTTCCCATAGCTATGAGACTTGTAAAAAGTGAAGCATGTGGATTGTCTAAACATGATTTTAACCCCCCGCAGTTTTAAAAAAGGGTGGTTTTTGAGAAATATATACATATATATGAATTTTAGCGCTTTTTCGCCTTCTCTAGTTTGGGGAAAAACATTTTGGTGAAAAATGTCAGGAGAAGTAAAGTTGTACGCCATAAAATTTCCTACAAATTTTGTGTCTACGTTTTTGTCCGAGTTCCGCATAGTTTCGCCGCTAGAGGGGTATATATAAATATATTTTCGGGCCGTTTAATAGCGAAACTATGCGGAATTCGAACAGAACTGAAGAGGCAAAACTTGTACATACATATATAGAATTTTGCGCCTTTTTTAGATTTTCAGTCAAAATTATGCATTTTGGTGAAAAATGTCAGGAGAGCAAAGTTGTAGAACATAAAATTTCCTACAAGTTTTGTCTACGTTTTTTTAAGTTTTATTTCGACTTTCGCATAGTTTCTCCGTTAGAGGGCGCGAAAGAAATATATATAAATATATTTTCGGGCCCTTTAACAGCGAAACTATGCGGAATTCGAACAAAACCGAAGAGGCAAAACTTGTAGGAAATTTAATACTCTACAACTTCGCTCTCCTGATATTTTTCACCAGTGCATAATTTTGGCTGAATATCTAAAAGAGGCGCAAAATTCTCTTTATATATATCTCTCGCGCCCTCGAGCGGCGAAACTATACGGAATTCGGACAACACGTAGAGACACAATTTAGGGAAAATTTTATGCTCTACAACTTTGCTCTCCTGGCATTTTTCACCAAAATGCATAGTTTTTCCTCAAAATAGAGAAAAATGCGAAAAAGCTCTAAAATTCATATACATATATGTATGTATAGCTGAAGTAGGTGTATTATTATATATATTATTACTTATTATACTCTTCGCAAAAATTAAAACGTGAAGTACGATAACTTGGGAAAGAGAAGTCCGATTTTATCTAAATTTGGACAGTAAGTTAGTGCTAGCTGGAAGAATCTATATTGTTTTTAACAAAATCTATCGGTAAATAAAAATATTAATTATTGACAAGTTTGAAAATTGACGAAATAAAAAACATTTTTATATTTCTATTCCTGTTAGGCATACAAGAAGTAGAATTTTAATTTTGCAGGTTACTTTCGGGGAGTAAAATGAGAGAATCGACTTTTTTTAAAATTTTAATATCAAGTGTGGGATCATGAGGCAAAACTGTTTACTTCTTACAAAGACAAAAGACAAATAATTATACTTATACTTATATTAAACTACTTTTATTTTTAACAGCATTGAAAAAATTTATTAGGAAAGCCCCCTTAATAAAATAAAATTTAGATATTTATACGAGCCTCTAACATAGAAACCTTTTTGCAGAGACGTTTTTCTTTCAGTTTCAATGTGCCCAATGAAAATCCGTAACTATACTGTTTAAGACGTAAGTGACTTAAACTTATATTCCTCTTCAACGGAAGAAACAACCTGAAAAGCAGCTGTCGAAGGATTTCCCATCCGAGTTTCTTTAAACGAAAACATATCGATACTATATTTGCACCCTAGTAAGTGTAAATAATTGCTTAAGTATAGGATTTTAATAGTATAATATTTGGAATCACCATATGGCAAAAGTCATAAAAAGCATGAGACCCAAGTCTCTAGTATATGCACCAAATCCCAAATTTCTAGACTCTTACTAGCTTGCTTTACTTATTTACTTATTTTTCGCTTAAATTTAAAATTTCCACGTGCCATGACATTCTAAACCTATTTCAACACACAAAAAATTGACCATTTTTTACGATTACTATATTACACTCCACTTCGTGGATGTGGAAGTAATTGGTTTAGTCACAGGACGCTAGTCAAACGGTGAACACTAATTCCCCGGTTCTAATTTTAATGGATTGAAGATAAGTTTTTCCTACAAAAACGACTCCTACTGCACGATAATTAAAATTTAAAGATACGTACACACATTTATTAATTATACGGTTTAGTCACGAATATTTAATATTTTTATTCAAATATTTGTATCGATCTCTAGGAGCTAGCTTAATAACTATATATCAAATGTTTATTTAAAAACCAATATACGTAATAGGCAAATAGGGAAAAAAACGAAAACACGAAAATACTTTTAGGGTATCGTCTCCCACGCGAATGGATCCAGTGTTTTTTCCCTGATACCTAATTACGTATAAATATCTATTTGCGACGTCCCCTGCGGTGCTCCATATTGAACCAGCTGATTGAAGGGCTCACACAGCGTGTTTTATCTGTGTGTACTTTCTCGCGGTGGGGGCTGTTTGTACATATGTCGTTCGGCTTCTGTCCCCTGCAAAGGGGACGGAATTACTGCAGGCACGTGCAAGGCCTGCAATTGTCGTTTCGCAGTGAGTAGTAAAAAAGTGTAAGTAATGGTTAACTCTTTTGTACTGTAAAATGTCTATCATACCGTGAATTAGTTTTACAAACGGGAGGGAGACTTGTAAGTTTTATGAAAGTAGTTATAACAATTAGTAAAATTTACAATTATTACAACTTGCGGAATATCAATTTGATATTATCACATATTTTTTTCGGAACTCCAGAAAATGCATAAACTGTCAAAAAGATTTATTTCTTTCTTTAGAGGTTTCGCCTACCTTAATTTAAAGACGAAAAACATCACTAGTTAGTAGTATAGTTATTTGGTGCTTTGTTATTAAAGTATATCCAAATTTTATATTTTATTAAATTCTACAATTATTAACTACGAAATGACATTGAGAATAATAATCGAAATATAGTTATCACTACTATTACAAAGAAAACCTGATAACTTTTGATTAAAAAAATATACAGACTGGTCATCCGACAGCAAAAATTCAATACTAAACAGGTGCCAAATATGGAAGGCCTGCGCAAACACCTTTACAATTGCCCACCATGGTTGAATTATTTCTTGGGATGACCACCCTGTACATTTTTCAATAAAACTATAATACGTGCACTCGTAGGTGCATATGTAAAATATTATTGCCATCTGTCATATTTTCAGTTAGACATCCACACAGTGGAGTGGAAGTATAGCAGTGGTTAAAAAATTTCATATATTTTTTTTAAGATTTAGATTATGAAACGTGGAAATTTTAAATTTGAGCAAACAAAAATTTTTGTCATGTATTCTAATGGTTAAAAAATTTTTCATCATCTGTTCAATAGTAGTGGTAAAAATATTTTCTTGAAATAGGTTTAGAATGTCATGAAACGTGAACATTTTAAATTTGAGCAAGAACTATTTTTTTCCGTCATCAATTCTTGAAATAGGTTTAGAATGTCATGAAACGTGACATTTTTTTTAAATAGGTTTAGAATGTTATGAAACTTGGAAATTTTAAATTTGAGCTAACAAAAATTTTTTCCATGTATTCTAGTGGTAAAAAAAAATTTCATCATCTATTCTGTAGTAGTGGTAAAAATATTTTCTTGAAATAGGTCTAGAATGTCATGAAACGAGAAAATTTTGTATTTGAGCAAAAAAAAATGTCCATCAATTCTATAGTAGCAGTAAAAAAAAATTTTTTTTCAAATAAATTTTCAATTTTTTTCTATTTATATGTTTAGAATGCTGTGAAACGTGGAAATTTTAAATTTGAGCAAAAATATTTTTTTCCATCTATTCTAGTGGTGGTAAAATTTTTCCAAAAATGTTGGTAAAAAAAAATTCTAGAAAGGACCCCGCACGGAACATATGGAAATTGGCCCCCGGTTAAAGTGTTTGATACTCGGGGATATTATCCAAATATCGATGTTGATCAAAAGTCTCTATGGGCTCAAGGTCGGAAATTGGACGGGTTTCCAGATATCGGGGGTGTAAAGGGGGATGCTCATTTCTTGTGGGAAGTGGCCCCCGCTCCAGTAAAATTCGCTGGAATCGACATATGTTATTCCTCTTGACCTGATAAAAATTCTCAGGGGCACAAGTTTGAAAAATGGACAGTTTCCTAGATATGGGGGTGCAAAGCGGGGCGCTCATTTCCTTTATAGGAAGTGACCCCCCAGTGAAATTTACTGGAATCGACATATATTGTTCCTCTCGACCTCCTGATCAAAATTTCTCATGGGCACAAGGCCGGTACATGCACAGTTTTCCAGATATCGGAGGTTGCAAAGTCGACTTTGAACCCCCGATATCGAAAAAATTGTGCATTTACCGACCTTGTGTCTATGAGAACTTTTGATCAGGAGGTCGAGAGAAACAACATATGTCGATTCCAGTGAAATTCACTGGCGGTCACTTCCTATAGAAAATGAGCACCCCCCTTTGCACCTCCCATATCTAGAAAACTGTTTATTTTCCATACTTGTGCCTCTGAGAATTTTTGATCGGGAGGTCGAGAGGAATGACATATATCGAATTATACTGGAGCGGGGGCCACTTCCCACAGGAAATGAGCATCCCCCTTTACACCCCCGATATCTGGAAAACCGTCCAATTTCCGACTTTAAACCCATAGAGACTTTTGATCAACATCGATATTTGGATAATATCCCCGAGTATCAAACACTTTAACCGGGGGCCAATTTCCATATGTTCCGTGCGGGGGTCCTTTTTTTTTTAAGTAAGCTTAGAATATCATGAAACGTGGAAATTTTAAATTTGAGAAAAAAAAATCCTATTGTAATGGTAAGAAAACTGCAATGTTTTCAAAAAAATTCAAAAAATATTTTTTTGAAATTTTGGAATTTTTTTCTGCTGAAATAGGTTTAGAATGTGATGAAACCTGGAAATTTTAAATTTGAGCAGAAGAAAAAATTCCATAAGATATTCTATGGTAAAAAAATTTTAGAAAATTCTTTGACAAAATTTTCAAACGATTTTTCTTTTTGAATGTTTTTTTATTAAATAGATTTAGAATGGAATGAAACGTGAAAATTTTAAATTTGAGCAAAAACAATTTTTCCACTTTTTAATTTAGGTAGTGGTAAGAAAAAATTTCAAAAAATTTTTCCATTTGAAATTTTGTTTCTGAAATAGGTTTAGAATGTGATGAAACGTGGAAATTTTAAATTTGAGCAAAAAAAAATCCATTAGTAAAAAAATTCAGACAAAATTTTGAAATTTTTCTTTTTGATTTTTTTTTATGTAATGGATTTAGAATGTCATGAAACGTGGAAAGTTGAAATTTGAGCAAAAAAATTTTTTTTTTAATTATTTATTCGATTTAGACGGTCCACCCTGTATATTTTCCAGTGAAAGTTTAACCATTTCTTCGCTGACAGTAGTGGCAATTACCTGCCAAATTTGACTGTTCTCCGCCCAGTAGTTTTTTTAGTTAATGCACCAAAAGACAGACAGACAGACTGACTGACGGAATTGAAAACCTATATTTTCGTAATCTACGTGATCTGAAACGTGAAAATCCGAAAAAATCTCGGAGGGTGGTTTTTTCTCGAATACAATACTTCCCTTCGGTGTGCACGGGAAGTAAAAAACACTAGTTTAATGGCCTATAAATTAAATCTAGGTACATTTTCCATAAAATGAACACTGCATGTGGTTTTTCTCAGATCGATATTTTAATAAGTTTCCGAACCTCAGATTATTTTAGGTTTTTAATCTATTTTTTCTAACTCCTAAATAACACCATTAAAAATAAAACGATAGTATTATTTTGATACCAGAAATATACTTGGCGCCATGTTCTTTTCTTATTATTTATTAGTAATCACATTTTTACTATGTAACGTACGCGCATTCTCTTGACGTACCTAATTGCACTAGTTGTTACTTAATTGTAAGTTTCTGTTTTTATTGGTGAGGTTTTTTCTAGTATACGTATCTACTATCTAATATCTATTTTCGTATCGATGACGTTGCTAGCCAGCTGAATTGTGGAATGTGCATTCGAATTTTTTCGCTGCCTTCCTTAATCGTTGTTCTGCTTACTATTAATGTCAATGCTTTTAGATATGATTGGGTAAACATCGTTCAAGCCATTGTCAACCATTAAGTAGCATTGTTGACTATATTATAAATAACAATTATTTTATTTTCTGTAAATATTGTAATTTTTAAATAAAAAAAATATGCCTTGATTTTTGGTTGATATCCACTACATCTTGGAAGAAAAAGGGCCAAATTTCATTCTATTAATTTTGTGAAAATAGAGTCTTTTTATTCAATGTTGGGGCAGTTTGGCCGGAAAACGACCAAACGAAATGAGGTCTTAGTTGAGATCATTTCCATTTAAACTAACCATATACCATGCATGTTTAAAAGTGAATTATTTGTTTACTTATAATTGTATTGAAACATATTCTTTATAGGATTTTGCAAAGAGCAGAAAAAATAACTATGAGAACTAAAACAAAAACTATGTGTAAAAATATTAATGAAATCTTTGCATTCTTTCGATAACCTGATTTTTTGTTATGCTAGGAAATTAAAATCCTAAAACAAATTTGTATAATTTCTTATTTGGACATTCTCATTCAACAGCTAGCATCCACACAGCCCCCTACGGCTATGCAGATTAAACTAGTATCTACGTAACCCCCTACGGTCATGAAGAATCAGTTAAAAATGAGAACAAAGGCCTAAAATGAACTTATTTACCTACCTTGTCTTAAAAAATTTCCATTCTAATGGATTACATTTTCATGAAAGCAATCATTCTGTTTTTGGAAATGCTTAGCCTTTGAAACGTTTTTCGCCCTTATTCTGGAGCTCATCACAAAGGCACAAAGCCACTCATAACGATGTTTCATGCAAAACCGGGACAATTTCTGAATAAGTATGAAATAATTATATTGTCTGTAATTGTTTATTTGTGGCATATTCAGATTTTCTGACTTTTTATTGGGTATTTTGCAACTGAAAAATATTTAAAAATTTTAATGAAAAATCGTCTGTGCCAAACGGATCAGACAGAAGTTGGTTCTTGAGTACTTGACTGTTTCAAAAAGTCTCACACCTAAAAATATATAAACTAGAACAATGTTATAAACTAAAAACTGAATCAAAGCTATAGGTAGTTAACGTTTCGGAAGAGAATCTACTTCCGTTCTCAAAACTTTTTTGGCCGTCAACCATGACCGTTCTTTGTTTATGTATTTCCATAGTCACGTGAGACATTAAATTATATTTATCTTATTTTTACTTACTTCGTCTCTAAGGATGGGCAACCAACTAGTACAAAAATCTATTGATTAATTAGAAACGCATCTATCCTCGTTTAATAAAATAATCGCGGATTCTTTAAGTTTTCTTTTAGTTCCGTTGCTCTCTTTTTCCAAAATCTTCGCCGAGTCCCATTTAATTCTATGATTATTATCCCACGCGTGTTCACAAATTTTGGATTTTTCGAATTCTCCCCTTCTAGCGTAATTTCTATGTTCACCAAGCCTTACGTTGAAAGGTCTAGATGATTCACCTACGTAATGTTTTCCGCACTCACACGGGACACTATAAATACAATTTTTTGAATTTTGAACAATATTTGGAGGTTTGGTTCTTGATAAAACCGATCTTAGCGTGGAGCCCGTTTGAAAAACCGTTCGTACGGAAACCTATTCCCAATTTTTCGTAATTTATCCGATAAACCATGTATATATGGAATTACTGCCATTGACCTAAATACCACAGGTTGTGATAGTATATTCTCTCTACTACCAATGTTCAATAACTGACTATCAACTCTCAGGATATTGATTATTTAATAAGACAGTTTTTATAAATTGTTTTTCGTTCCTTAATATTACATCATTTGAAGAAATAATTTTGGCCCTGTCATACAAACACTTAACAACACCTTTCTTAACACTAATATGTTGATTTGAATTGAAATTTAAGTATCTGTTTGTGTGTGTTTGTTTTCTATACACACTGGTTTGGTATGTGTTATCTAATTTTTTAATTAAAATATCTAAGAAAGGTAATTCATTATTGTTCTCTATTTCTATTGACATTTTTGCTATATGGCCTTATAGTAAAGAATGTTTAAGTAATTTTTTGAATCAGATTAACGAAAAAGAACCTTCAATTAAATTTACAATAGAATAATTATATTTGACATTGACTGATAAAACCAACAGATCTTCACCTATCTATTAACTAACTAGTATTGGAGTCTATATACTCTGCATGTTTAAAAGTGAATTATTATTTGTTTGCTTATAATTGTATTGAAACATATTCTTTATAGAATTTTGCAAACAGCAGAAAAAGTAACTAAAAGAAAAACTATGTGTTAAAATATTAATGAAATCTTTGCATTCTTTCGATAACCTGAATTCTGGTTATGCTACCAAATTAAAATCCTAAAATAAATTTGTGTAATTTCTTATTTGAAAATTCTCATTCAACAACTAGCATCTACACAGTTCCCTACTACCAGAATAACCAGAATTCAGGTTATCGAAAGAATGCAAAAATTTCGTTAATATTTTTACATATAGTTTTTCTTTTAGTTATAGTTATTTTTATGCTGTTTGGAAAATCCTATAAAGAATATGTTTCAATATATGCCTATGTAGTTATCTAATATGAGTTGTTTGGTTCTTTTTTTTTAAGAGGGTTTTAAGCGGGTGCATGTTTCCAATAAATGTATTTTTTTAACTGTTATCTTCTGTCTGATAAACAGAAGATTTTGTAAGCATTCATTTTTCTGAAAAATGTTTAATCGCACATGCCGAATTGCGTAACTTTTGCTGACTTCCTGTACGGGTGTACTTCTTTTAATGTGTTTTGAACTTTTTGACTGATATTTCTTATTCTAAAATTACATCACATTTATTTATTTATTTCTACAGGTAAAAACTATAACTACACAAAGTTTGAAAGCTGCACTCAAAGATTCCATTTTGATTAAAAATTAATGCGTTTGACAGCCCGCTCACGCTTTCCTACTACTTTTCATCTAGTAAGGAGGGTTTTTTACAAATTTTCACTGCACCTTATCATTTTTAATTTCCGTAGCCACCTCACTTCCTTTAACCCATCATTTATGGGACACCCTGTATATAAGTTGTTCAAAATGAAGACCCGTTATCTAGGAAACATGAGTTTTTCACAAAAACAAGGAATATGATTAATAACTTACAAAAAGTCTCAAATTCGTAATATATGAGCTTTGTTTGTATATATTCAAAAATAAGGATAGATTTTTGTATAACAAAAATGTGCACGCTATTAATACTAGGCAAAAAAATTCTTTTCATATACCATTTCGAAGATTAAATGTAACATCTAATTCCCCCAATAGTCTTGGGCTTAAGGCTTACAATAATTTACCTCTTGACATCAAAGAAAGTAGTACCTTTTTTGAATTTAAGAAACGGTTAAAAACATATTTGGCTGATAAATGTTTTTATAGACTGGATGAATACTTTTGTATGTAATTTTAACTCGTTTAGTTGTATACATCATATACATTGTAATATCATATTATCATTTATTTATTTCGACCAACTGGTTTATACTGCGCTGTTTATATTTGTTATAGATTACTTTGTATGTTTGTGTAATTTACTCCAGTTTCTGTAATTGGCTTTGGAATTAATAAAGAATCTATCTATCTATCTAACCGTGCCTAAGGAATCCACTACTTCCACATCCAGATTTCCCACCCAAATCTCTTTA
The DNA here is from genome assembly GCA_963583905.1 of Stenurella melanura. Taxonomy (NCBI): domain Eukaryota; kingdom Metazoa; phylum Arthropoda; class Insecta; order Coleoptera; family Cerambycidae; genus Stenurella; species Stenurella melanura. The sequence goes on along the minus strand of OY757316.1, from coordinate 52,545,179 downwards.
AACGAAAGCATCTCGACTATATTTGCGCTCTAGTATGTGGAAATAATTGGTCATAAAATTTTAATTGTACAAGAATAGTCAAGTTACAACACATACCTTAAACACTAGATAAAAAATCGCATACATTAGAAAAGCATTTAGACAGCAAAAACAATTTTAACTTAGTTTTAAAATTCAGTAAGTTTCTAGCTACTTTACATTCAGAGGGTAAGTTATTAAACAATTTTGGTGCGATGGAATTTGGAGAATTGTAGGTTAAATTGAGTCTTGCATATGGTATTCGAAACTCTTCCTTGCTACGCGTATTTGCATTATGAATATTTTTATTCGCAGTAAACATATTTTTGTTTCAATAAGCATAAACACACATTTCGAAAATATATGAGCATTGTAAAGTTACTATATTATCTCTAAAGATCTCTTTGCAAGAGTGGGTACTAGAAACGCGAGCAATACAACGCATCCGTTTTTGAGCAATGAAAACGTTCTGTGACAGAGTTCCCCCAGAATCAGACACCATATCTTAAGCTAGACTCCACTTGGATATAGTATAAATTAACTAATTGCTCCCTGGTAGGCACGGTTTTAATATATTAAATAAAAATGAAATTGATGCTAGCTTGGAAATTAGATGTTCACAATATGATTTCCAAGTCAGGCATTCATCGATATGTAAACCCAAAAATTATGGGTACTCGTTATAATCGACTCATTGACCTGAAAAGAAAGAGACTCGCTCTATTATGAAACAGAGTTTTATCTGCATTGAAGTACAACTAATGTTGATTGAAAAACGTAGATACCTTTTCTACAACATTATTACATTTACTTTCTAACACATTATTCATAGGATCTGAAATAATTATTGAAAGATCATCAGCATATATTGAAAAGAAATTATAATATAAAACCCGATCGAGCTCATTAATATATAATATGAATAACACGGGGCCCAATATCGATCTCTGTGGAACTCTCATACTTAAAAACGAACATTCAGAATTGGCTCTGTACACGATATTTTCACTAACATTATTTACCCCCATTTAACTCCCAGCCTTCACGAGAATTAGCGTAAAGCATAATCTGGAGAAAACGTGCGTAACAAAATAAATTTTTTAAAATTTTCCTACCATTACTTACTAGGTATACTTACTTCCACTCGACTACGAGTGTGTGGAATAAAGAATCATTTATTGAAAAAAAAAGAAAAAATATAATTCCGATTAAACAAAACAGCTGCATAAAAAAGTACAACAAAAATATATACAAAATAAAAAGTGTGAAACTCGCATTTTACAGGGTCTTTTTAAAAACCTCTATTAAACTATCGGTGAGGATTCATTATGAATAATGCTAGAAAATGTTGTTATTACCACATGTTTGTTCTTTAACGCTGAGTTAAAAAATGCGCTATTATGATTTTTCTCAATTAAAAGTCTCTAAAACTTTCCCAATTCAACGAACTTTCTAACTTTATATTAATGGAGATAGCAGTACATGATATCTGAATTTGGGATACGCTGTTTGGATATGTACTAGTTTAATAATATGTTTTTTTTTTATTTTAAGAAAGCTCAAAGTGTAATATATTTTTAGGGAGTCCAAGATTCGGGATTATTTATTTGCAATCCCGAATTGGGATTGGATTTTTGTCTCGGGATTGTATTGCCTAGTATCAAGCTATATATTAATGCGACATGAAGAATGCGAGAGATAGAGTACGTTCAGTGCAAATAAGTCGTCTTTAGTTCACAAGTTATAAAAGATACAAGAAAAACAGAAAAAGTATCTTAGATGTTATCACTGGTAATATAAAGAAAGGTGGGTGGCGTGCTTATTAGCTCCGGGCGAAGCCGGGTCACGATCGCCAATTAAAAATATACACTATACTCTTCTGCAGTTAAAGCCTTTGTAGAGTGGTCTTTGATTTTGCAACACAACTAGTGATCTGCTATTTACAGCATCTACAATTAAGAAGATTGTCCTTGAACATCCACCAGTTATGACAACAAAGAAAACAAGTGGCAGTGTGTGCTTTATTTACTCTTTGTTCAAAGTTTATTTATAGCAAGAAGGTAAACTGCCATGCTGCCCATATTGACCACATGGCGTGATATCATTGTTCTTCTAAGCGAAAAATTGAGTGTGTTTTAATACGCTTTTAGTAACTTTACCTGTAACTTTGTATGTAGAAAATGTTGCAACTCAATTTTCACTCACTTCCAAATGTCGTATTGACTTGGAAATTTGCACATGTATATGATTTACAGGATAATATATTTTTAAATTTTTAATAGAAAAATCCAAGGTGAAATTTCCAAGGTGGCGGACAGTTTGTTGTCATTTAATATCCAATCCGTCGCAAATTATAAATGTGTCATCGAAATTAAAAAATTCAAAATGGTGGCGTCAATATGACGGATAATATTTTTCATTTATCGTCTGATTCGACTGAAAATCGGCATTTAATGGGTTATCGAGTTTGCAGATTGTAAATATTTAGTCAAAATTTAACAATTCAAAATAGCGGATAAGTTTTGTAATTTGTGGTCCGATTTGTTGAAAATCTGGGGATTTTCCAAGTAGCTAATTACAATTTTTAGTCTAAATTCATTCGGTTTTGTCATTTAATATTATTTATTAGGTTTCTGTATTTGATCTGTTGTACTGCTTCCGAATCGAACAAATACACTAGTCTAGAACAAAACTAAAAACAAGAAAATAAGTAAAGGTTTTAAAACAATTAAAAACCCTTTTAAAAATCAACTGAAACTGTTAATAAATCAACTAAAGCTATTAAAAGAATGCACTAGAAAGAAAAAAATAATGTTGAAGTGGCCATTTCCAAGAGAAAGAAATCCGACATAGGGAAACATTTATTATTTTTGGCCATAACTTGTTTTCGTACTACTTATATGTAAAAAAACTATAAGACTACCTAAGTAGAACCATAACAATACTATTACTATGAATTTTCACTCAATAATTTCAGTTGCTTGCAAAATAGTTAGATTTAAATTTATTGTTATGGTTTAGACAGGAGCAAAGGATATAGGTCCAAATAGTAATGCTACGAAATAGTGCTTAACTTCTTATAACTCGTGACTCTTATCTCTGTTACTCTGTACAGTTAGCTATATGGAAACCCTAGATGTCTGGCTATATTTTAGTATATTTATCTCAAAAATCGTTTTTTTGTAAAAGCGTACGGCACACGATGCATAAAATTTTCTATAATTTCAGCGCCCCACGCTTTTAGCGTGTTGGACCCACAGCTTTGGTTTTATATAATTTATGTGAAGGATAGAAGGAAACCATGTACTAAATTGTTTTTTATTTGTTGCAGATACAAGAGCGGTATCCGCGGCAGCACAGTGAGAAGTGGTGTGGTCGGCAGCGGAGGCGGAGGCGGCGGGGGCAGCGGCGGTAGGCTGTGCGAGGTGAGGCGGGCATATAAGGCGGCCGTGGTGCCGTGCAAAACGGCCCGTCGCAGGGCCCGGGGAATGAGCATGGGCCAGAAAGTCTCAGGAGGAGTTAAGGCCGTCAATAGGGATGCTGCCGCACCATACAAACCAGTCATTCCAAGGGAATTGGCACAGGTATGCATTATCTATATACAGAGTTAGCCAAAAGTAACGATCATTGGCTTTTGATCCTCACAAACCCCCGTTTATAAAAATTGGATCTTGAAATTTCTGTAAAACTAAGTTCACTTTTAAATGTGGCATCTGCGCGCTTACTACTCTGGAACCGATTCCTCTTGATCCAAATAAGCGGACATCGTCGCTTTGGAATAATAGAATTTCATAAGAGTAAAGAATACTGTGAAGAGTCGACAAGTAAACATTCCGTATATATTTTTCTATTTATTAGTATAATATTTCCAGCCAGTCAGTAGTACGGGATGTAAGATACAGGTACGGAATGTGATTCGGTGCGAAATGTAGGTGACTTTTGAGTGAACTGTTAAGTTAATTTTTTGCTCAGTAATATTCTCGCAAAAAAAGGAAAATCAACCTAACCTGAATAACTAACCTTAAGTTATCTTACACTCCGTTACCGATTGGCTAAAAATGTTAAACGAACCAATAGAAAGCACTATGATGCCAAAAACATATATGGAGTGTTTACATGCCAACCGACCGCATTATAATCAAGAATATTAATCTCTGTATCATAGGTTATTCGGAACTCTTGATTGTCTCTATACTACAGGATTGCCGAAGAAATTTTTTAGTTGCATTTGCTTATTAAGGAAACTCTTCACTTGGCTCGTTGATATGTGACCCGGAATTAAACTATATTTGAGTATTGTACCAGGTGTTTTTAACAATAGTCCGATTGAAAGAACCCCGTCTGGTTCCGGGGATTTATACGGTTCCCCGTGCTTGATTTGTTCGTGAGTAACCACATGTGATTGTAGATGTACAAATATCCTTAAAGCCATATTTTCGTGGTCTTCTAGTTCTGAGTTTTGCCGGTCATTGAACGATAACGTAGTTACAATAGAACAAGAAAAGCGTACCTGAAGTAAATCTTCCACTATCTTCTATCTTATTGGTTACGTCCGGTTCTTTTTCCAAAGGGTTTATAATTCGTCGAAACTCTGGATAAAATATTCTGTGGCCTCCACAGCGTTCTTAATATACTAGCAGTTACTCCTCCACGATCTTCTCTGAGCTTTCTTCCGTTTTTTGTTGTGGTCGGATAAGAATGGACTCAATTAGTTGTGACGTCACAAGTTAGGCAACCTCTATATACTACTGTCATGATACACGGGTTGCCTGCTAAGCACACTGGAACTTGAGCCTTAATACATATGTTTATAAGGCGACATTTTCGAGGATAGAGACATAGCATAGAACTTTATTTTATTTTTCCTGTGGAAGAAATATTTATGGACTTCGAATACCTATTTCACATTCAAAAAATACGGTAAAATGTATATATCCATGCATTTTATTTTAGTTTTTGTTTACAGTTTTTGTAATACTTTATACTTGTGTATATTTACGGATACCTTGTCCATACAATAAATGATAACTGAAAGCTCTTAAATATTTCTTACAAGGGAGAAATAAAATAAAATTCTATGCTATGTTTTTATCCTCAAAAATGTCGCCTTATAAACATTGTATTAAGGGTCAAACAGTAAGTTGGCAGGCAACCCGTGTATCATGACACTAGTATATAGGGGTTGCATAATTATGTGACGTCACACTAATTGAGTCTATTTTCAGTAGTCGTTTCAAATCCAACTTCTTCTAAGAATTTTCAGCAATAATATGTGGCCGAGTAAGGTCGTACTAAAAATCTGAATTTTTTGTAAGGTAGAGTTAAGGTCCCAAATTATTTTAACGTTCAGTGGCTGGGGAATAAAAATTAAAGGTACAAAAGTGATTTCCAAACACAACACGCAATATCACACGTTCCAACTCTTCTATTAAAAAAAGTACACAGTATTGCAGAACAAGGCATTTCGCCGTGATGCGAAGTTGATTAAATTACCAACTTCCATTATGTGCTCATAAACTGAAGAGAGTATACAAAAGTATAGCTATAAATAATGTAATTAATTATTCGTTGCAAATTGCTTTGACTCGTAGTCGACCAGATCGATCGCGTTAAAGGGATGATTAAACGGGAAGGGCGAAGTCCGAGTCCAGAAGACGACGCGACGTCTAGAAATCGATCGTACAAGCCAATTATTATTGTCTTTCGTCAAATTTCTTCATTGTTTATTTTAGGGTGTCCCCTGTATATTCTTCCCTAAAAATATATCCCTTTTCTTCGTAGGTTATAGCGTCAACTACGTAGCAAATGTTACTTTTCCCGCTTAAATAGTTTTGTAGATATAGGCAACGGATTGAAAACAGACAGCTGACGAAATTGAAAGATCTTAATTTTTATAATCTACATAGCCTGAAACGGAATATTCGAGAAAATCTCGGAGAGTGATTCTCTCACGATTACAACGCTTTTCTTCGGTGAGCTAGAACAAAACAACCTAAACTCTTGTATACCCTGTTAGGTAAAGGCAGTCATAAATCACTCGGACAAATACCAGCTGCGGATGTTTCTCTTTATAATTTGAAAATTGTACAGAAAAATAAATATTCTTAATCCTACTATCAATAATTAGAAATATCATGGTACGAGTATTTCCAACAAACTTTTTCTGTATAATAGACAGGAAGCATTAAAAATCACCCCGAGTGTTTTTATACGATTTACACGTCTATAATGAGCTTGTACTACTCTCCTTCATTTCCAAATAGACTTTAGTCTATACCAAAAGCAAAGATTAAAGAATTATCATGCTAGACAGTCAGACAGAGAAGACGAAATAGACGAAGATCGTTGTTAACTCCAAATTAAAGGGACACGACATCCAACGGAAACGTTTTCGGGATTTATCTGGTACACATTAAATGTTCTTGATCAAGTATATTAGAAGACAGGTTGTCTCATAGGAATCAGCAAGTGCTACGTCACGTGCAACTTTCCATGCCAGCGGCGTGTGACTGTTTTTTCTTCAATTTATAAAATAAATTATAGAAAAAAGGTCTCAGATTTATTTGTAGTAGGGGAGCCCTCGATCAGGATTTTAGCCTCCTTGCAGCATGAAGATTTCTATTATTTTTTAATAGTGTATCACTCCCTGACCCGCGCCTCTAGTGGGGCAAAATTTCCAATTATATAGTTACATGCCTTTAGTCCCAGAGAAGCTAGGAAAAATAGTAATTGACAATTTTAGACGAATCGGACAATAAATGATAAAATCCGGTTAATCGTGCCATTTTGAATTTCTCACTTTCGATTTTCAGCGGAATTGGACCATAAATGATAAAAATCATCCGCCATTTTGTGGTGTAAACGTGAATGTATGCCTTACCCGGCCGATAATTTCAAAATTTCAGAACATGGATTTTTCAAGTGAATATGTGGAATGGAAGGTCGTTTTAGGTCTCATTGGCAAAGAGGAAGGTTGGCGTTTTATTTTAATACCAAATCGCTATGGTGGAACCGGAAATCTGTTTCGGCACGAACGAAGGAAAAATTGAGTTTCTCGTAAAAATTGAAAAACATAGATTCTTCAGAAATTCATACATACATCGAATATAGGGGCACGCGACGTCTCTATGAAAAGGGGAAGATTGTCGCTTTATCTTGATACCAATTGTGCCAGCAAAATCGGAGATTCAGCTCGGCAAGAGTGAAAGAAAAAGGGCCTATTGGATCTCTCACAAAATGTTGGAATTTAACCTAAAAATTTTAAAAAAACATGGAATTTTCTAACATTCCTAACTAAATAACAATTTCGAGTGGAAGCTTGTTCTATGTCTCTATCGAAAGAGGAAGATCGGCGAAGTATCAACATCGTAAATTGCAGGGTCAAAATCGAAAATTCAGCTCGACACAAACGAAGAAAAATGGGTATTTTTTGACTTCTAGTGAATATTGCGCGGACTGAAATCTGCCGAAAATGAGTTTTCGCCCCTTTCGCGATACTTTGTGACTTTGCTGCAAGGAAAAAGTTGTTTATTTTGTTTAGCTAAACATTTTTTATGAATTTAGCCGAGAATTTAACCATGCCGTGATTGCACGAAATTTTGGTCGAGGGCTCCCCTACTATTGGATTTCTGTCCTATACTAATTAAAAAGATACCTCAAATATAAAGTAGAAATACTTGAAGCTTCATGAGACGTACGTTAACAAGCAGTTAACTTTGGTTTAGAGTGTTGACTAGTGTTTAGAAAATCAGCTGAGTTCGGTCGCTTTATTAGAACAGTGTTGTCGATTTTTCACAATTGACCTCTTTATCTAATTTCACCTCTCCCGCCTGATTGGCACATTGTGGCAACTGCTCGATATCTCCAATGTAAACGACGAGGTCAATGGCGCTATTACTAACATATCAAAGGTTTTTCGCCGGCTGCTCTATCTTGTTCTATAAACTTTACCAAAAGCCCGACAAACGACAACGAAATCCTAACGAAACGAGCAAATCAAAACATGAACTTCGACCTCACTGAAACGACAATTCGGTTGTTTTAGTGTTCATGAATTATTTTTTTGATTCGTAGTCTGAAGTTGCAATCTTTTGAAGTCTATAAATTTGTTTCCTCTTGGTGTACAATTCTATTTATTGTTATTCTGTTATTTTATCTATATTTCTGACTTGCCATATATACAAAATTTGTATCATAACAAATGGTTAATAAAGATTATTATTATTATTATTATTATTAAGGTCTTACGTCTCCAAGATTTTTTTTTACGTACGTAAACCTAGAAGTATAAATTACGATAACTAACAAAATTTTACTTCAATATCGAATACATGTGTACTTACTAGTGTCATAAGCAGGCATCTCTGTACGAAACTCCAATAAAATATCCTTGGTGTCCCTCGTAACCATAAGCGATTCGGCTTGATTTCTTGCAAAACTGTTCAAGTCTGTGTTTTGCTCGCTCAATGTCCGTTTGGTATGAACCCGGCCAAGGCGAGCATTCTATCTGTCTCAGCCCCTTTCAAACTTACTCGGCTGCATGAAATGATTGCCTTCGTGTTCCAGCTTGACAAATTCGCAATATATTTCGGACAATAAATAATTTTTGACTAATCTCATAGTGCTAGAGAAACGAGATACCTACTTACTTAAAAAATATATTGTTTTAAAATATATATTAATAAGTCTACTTAACGTCGAGTAGAAAAAACTTTAGTTGTTTTGTGATTTCTAAAAGATACCGAGTTTTTGTTACTGTTTACTATATTTTAAAATATGGTATTACTTAAAAAGGTATCGAACAAAATTGAACGTACTTATTTATACACATTTTAATTTCCTGAAACTGCATTTTATAAACATATCCGTATTTTTTTAGGACTTTGCACGTCCACCTCGACTTGATATGTTACTCGACATGCCGCCAGCACTCAGAGAAACACAACTAAAATACAGCTGGAACCAGGACGACCGCTCTCTAAATATTTTCGTAAAAGAGGATGACAAACTTACATTTCACAGGTAAGGGACAAATTGATTAAATCCTTGAAAAAAAGTGTTATTGTTTGTATGAGATTTATATACGCATGGGCGTCCATGAGTAGGGGCAAGAGGGCGCAGTAGTCCTCTTGAATTTATTATGTGATCATTTAACCAATGAATGTATAAATGAGATAAATTATTACTAGAGTTTTAAGTCACTTATATGAATGTTATTCTTACATTGTATGGGAAAGGTGTTTGTACATGTACAGGGTGTCCCACTTAAAACTTAGCCATTTGCTTGATATCTAAAAGAGATATTTGAATTATGTGTCATTTACTAGAACTTCAGTTTCTAGTAAAAGTTTCTAGTAAAAACGAAATTTATGTCCAGATGGCATTGTGATGCAAAGATATTCTTCGGTCCCAGGAACCTTGAAAAGAGGTGCATATGATGAAACATTACATTTTAAACAAGTTTTGTAATACGAACAATTTTCAAAAAATTGCCGGTTTCCGAAATATTTGAAAATGCACTTTTTTCAAGGTTCCACCGATCTAGAAATGTCTTAGCGTCGCAACGCCGTCTATACTGCAATGTGTAGAGAGATCGTTCTTACTAAAGACGGAAGTCATTTATATGTTCAAGTGCGTATTTTTTACATTATATAAATATCACGAAAATATCCCAGGGAGTTTTAAGAGGGACATTTTGCGTAAAAGATAAAGCGAAAAATTAACTTAATATTGCTACTATAGTCTGTTTTTAAACCAGGAGGAGTAAACATGAAAGTTCCATTCACACCATAAAAATAACTAGAAAATACACTTAAAACCTTTTTGGCGTTTTGGGCAACCAACACTACACGACTACAGTATTTTTGTGTGTATTTTATTACATTACCTTCAGATTTATACAAAAGGGATTAAAAACTGATATATAATGTGCAAACGATAAAATAGAAATTATAACCAAATTATTTATGACATGAAATTAAAATTTTTATGTCAAAATTTACGACTTGTGTAAAACTGACGAGGGCCTGTCCAATCACAGGTGTATGATTTAGCGCGTTAAATTTAAAACGCTCCTCCTGGTTTAAAAACAGACTATAGTGCTTTTTTTGGTAATAACTCCATAGGTGTTATGTATTTAACAAGTGCAGGGCTTTCATTAAAAATCATAGAACACGTGACCACAAAATGTATGCAACTGTCTAAACACCGTTGGTGCTCCTGAATAACAGAAATTCCTAAAACGTTCTAGTGGCGTTCTGGTTGAAAGTTAAATATAAAATGAATTTAAATTAATGGTACTAACATAAACGACCCCACACAAACCTTATCAGAACTGAGTTTCGGTAGATTCATCTCAATTTTTGGTATATTATGGCTTTTGTCATCCTGAACAAAAGTCTCCATATTCAGTATTTTGGCTGCTATGGAGCACCAAAGCTCGATAGCTCCATCATAAGATACTACTTTGGGTAGTTTTTTTAACATTTTTATAACGCATATTTTGAATATTGAAATTCCTAATTTTATGTTTTTGAGGTTGCTGAATTAAAATCTAATGTCAGATAGACGATATTGACAGTTGGCAGCTGTCAATTACCAAAGAACTATTAGATGATTCTTTTAACCTGAAATTTTCAAATATATCGAGTAATAAGCACTCTACGAAAAAATGTTTCAAACAAAAGTTGTAGAATTGATCATTTTAGGTTGACGTCACGATGTCGGCGTGGGGGGCACACAACTCATTGTTTTGTTTTTTAGAGATGGGGAAAAGCTGTTATTGTTTAATGACAAGCTTAAATTGCTTCTGCTAGCCACTCATCTCTAATTGTTTACATTTGCCCTCCTTTGTGATTGGATGAGGTTTGTGTGCCCTCCAGACGGCGGTGTCAAAGTCAGGTGACCGAAAATGATCAATTGGATGGGGGCAGTTTGGCGGTATTGACTTTGGGTGAAAGGGTTAAGGTTTTTTAAATGGGAACCCCTATTTTTTATTGCAAATTCAGATTGTCTGACTAAGGGCCGGTTTTTCAATGTCCAGTTAAGTAGCTTAACTGTGAGATAAAATTTATCTGGCAGATAAACTGTTTTTCAATGTGCAGGTAAAATTTACCAGAGGGTTAAACTCACTATCTGAAAGTAAATTTAGCAGAGAGTTGAAAGTGCCAGTTAAGGATTTATTCTACTGTTAGTGGATTTGCACATGCGCATTTGGTTCAATTTCTGACCATTCTAAAACATTCTAACCTAATACCCAATGTGATTGATTGATATATGTTCGTTTTTAATTTGTGATTTATATTAAATATATTATTGCCAATAATGAATAATAATAATAATATTCTGGATATGAGTGATGATGACAATGATATTATACAATTTGTAAAGTATGAAAGGAGACCCTATACCATAAGGGAACGAGAAAATAATTTTGAGAATTATGATGATAAAGATATTTTAATAAGATTTCGACTGCGTAAAGAAGCTTTTTTACATATCGTTGAGATGATAGAGGAAGATGGAGGAATAATTCTGTGTAATTAACACCTTTTTTTCTCTTTTACACTCTCTATTGCAATTATTGCTGATACACAAACGCACAAAATTAAGAACAGAACATCAATCAACAGGCTAGACAGCACAATGAATTTTGAGGTTAAATTAGATAAACTGTCACTAAAACACGCGCGCAATTTGAATTAAACCAATTGAAAGAATCAGTAGTGCCAACATAGCTAAGAAATAATTCAAGTCATGTCCAATGCTCTTTACAGAAAAGAGCATTTTGGAGTCTCAAGTGCATCAAAAACACGTTTTACAACTGTTCAACGTTTATAGTGTGGATTTATTTTTCTATATACTGCTTGTTCGTTATGTGTTCAAATAAGAAATAATCAAGCGGCGTCAATCTGGTGAGCGTGCAGGCCAAGTTCCCTGGCTGGTTAGTCTTATTATCGTAAAATTCCTGTAAAAAGCGCGTTGTAGTTCTTGCGCTATGGGCAGTAGCACTTGTTGGGAGTAACCAACTTGTAGTTCATCGTTATATAGCCGAGCCAAGAAGGGTTCTAAAATTAGATGTAAGATGGCCAAAATATTGTGGTCTATTATCCTACTTCTGGAGATACCCATACACCAATTTTTATAGGGTGTAAACTTGTTTCGACATAACTGAGGGTTTTTTGTACCCAAGTCCTATAATTTGACTATTAAGTGGAACCATGCTTCGTCTCAGTGAAAAAGGTCAAATAAAACAAATCTTCATTTAAATTTTCATTAAACCAATGACAATATCTTTCTCGATTACCAAAATCAGAGGGTAGAATAGTGACTGTTACTTTGTATGAGTATAAATGTAGTTTTCTTAAAGCTAGTGAAACTGAAGGACTTGCAAATTTTAAAATTCATTGATTTGTTTTTTGTATTGTCATTATATAGTATATTTAAAAAAAGTCAGCGACATTTTTTTCAATGTCATTTGAGCAAGAATAATTTATAATTTTCAAGACAACACTAGAGTTGGTTATCATGGAAGTAGCCTGGCAGCTTGCTGCTGGAGGATACAACAACTCGTCCCTAAAGCCTGCAACATAAAATGACTGTTGATGAACTTTCACATGTCTTTTGATTACTAATGAGAGCCCTGTAACTGTAAGCTTTTTGGGTATTAGCATAAATTTACTGAACCAAAAAGAGAGTGTAAAAATGTGTGAATTAATTAATCATTCACAGTAAATTGTTTACTTAGTAGGAGTAAGTACTTAATTGTAACAATTAAACACACACTGAACAGTTTGCTTATTCAAAGCATCTTGATCGACGTATTGTGATCTTTCTAGTTGGACTCCCTTTGCTGTATGGCATGTCTGACAGCATCACGCCTCCTATCATGGCTACATCTTAGGTGTATGACCTCCCTATAAAGTTCCTTACCATCAGTTTATTTAAACAAATGCTGACTGACCCGATATAATTTGGTTTCTATAATTTCAGAATTTTTCATATACAAAAACAGTTGCAACTTGTAACATGTAAGGTACAAGAAAATTAAAAAAATGAAATATAAGTATTTTTATGATTTGTTAATTTTTCAGACATCCGGTTGCCCAGAGCACAGACTGTATAAGAGGTAAAGTTGGTTTCACGAAGGGTATGCACTGTTGGGAAGTTTGCTGGTCAACGAGACAACGGGGGACCCATGCAGTGGTGGGGGTAGCCACGGCTGAAGCTCCTTTGCATTCCGTTGGATATCAAAGTTTAGTTGGTAGTACGGACACGTCGTGGGGATGGGATTTAGGTGAGTTTTTAATTTAGAAAATGGTTTTATTTTGAAATAACAATATAGACTTAAGCTAAATAACAGTTTACATGAAAAATGAGGAACTGAATTTATTTAAACAATTGGAATAAGTATAAGGACCTGATTTTTAATAGAATTTTTTTTTTAAATGTCTCCGAGGTAATAACTGGCTGCATACCAATATGGAAGCTTTCTTTGTAGAAATGGTACTTGCCCAGTTACAATATATAAAGTGAAGGGGCTAGAAGCAAAGCCGTATAAGTGCAAATTTGGAATATTAAGTCCCCGGATTTATTTACTAGCATAATGGTATAAGTGAATTTGATGCTAAAAGTAAAATTATTCAGTAGGCTCATTCAAAGTTAACAACTTTTCTGCAATTCTGAGTGATAATTCCAAAATTAGTTTAATGGTCAATAATATGTACAAAAATTATGTTTCTTGGGAACTTTAAGTTATATTTCGAGATTGTGAATTTTTTAAAAAACACATATTGTTTTGCCTCCATACATTTATAAAGATTTGTTAAATAAATCGTGAATCTGTAGTATTTTAATAATTTACGTCTTAATCACCATAATCTGATTCTAAAGCAATTCTTATGTTTTCATCAGCTTCATCCTGGCCTTCTGTGGTTGGTCTTTGGTATGGCACTCACACTGAAAATAGTGGATGGAATTGTATACTCGACATTAGATTGTTTTAATGATCCCTAGATGATGCCAACTTAATTGGTAAAATGGGTGTCGAGTATAGTTCTAGAGTGTAGTGTGCAAAATCTACTGTAAATAATAAGCAGCCAAAACTATAAGAACTTACATTTAACATAAATCATGTTTGCAATTCCCCTGGAACATGTTTTCATTTTTATAAATAGGTACCTATTTATATCCGTTTATAATATATTTGCTTTCTCTTTTAAGGTCGAAATAAATTATACCACGATTCGAAGAATTGTCCTGGTATAACATATCCAGCTTTATTGAAACCAGATGAGACTTTCATAGTGCCCGATAAATTCCTAGTAGTTTTAGATATGGATGAAGGTACCCTTAGTTTTGTAGTTGATGGCCAGTACTTGGGTGTTGCATTTAGGGGACTTAAGGGAAGGAAGTTGTATCCGATAGTGAGTGCTGTGTGGGGACACTGTGAAATTACGATGAGATACATCGGTGGGCTTGACCGTAAGTATTTTTAATTTATTATTTTGCTATGATGCTTTTTAACAAAGTGTATCTATCTAAGAATGTAAATTGAAATAATATACAAAGATTCATTTTATATCCATACATTTACAGAAACATCATATGCTCAATAACTAATGAATAATAATCCAGATTTGGGATTGTTCATCTTAAAGAGTGTAAACTGTAATTCTGATCATATCCCTGTTACTGTACAAAAAAATGTTAATGCTTTAGATGAATTATTGTGTGATATAATTCTAGCCCCCCATAACAGGAACTGTCCCCTTGTGAATATGAACGTTTGGGTAGTTTTTCCACTCCTTTTGTCTCAGACACGTTCAACGATATATTGCTGGTAGCCCTCCATAACATTGCCGAATTATCTTTCCAATATGCCGATAAATTAATGCCAGAACTGTATGCTAGTCAGTCTGTGTGCCATTACAATTTTGAGTTTTAATTGTTTTCTTAACCACATCTCAAGCCACTGAGACAACTCCTTGAAAATTCAGGATTTTGTGTTAGGTAAAGAGAAATGAGACCCTACAGTTTATAGTGGAGTCCGAACCACTGCTAGGAGATAATTTTGTAATTGAAATTATTTCATAGTATGCAGGGTTGGAACTAGAGTTTCCAAGTCCTGAGACCAAAAATACTTTCGAGACTAAATTTCAAAATCTAATAGTGCTTCACTGTAACTTTTAAATGTAATTTGTTTGATTGATTGATTTGCCAGCTAAAGTATTGCTGCCGATTTCGGGCATCCAGTCTGGAGGTTTGTACCAACACGCAGCTTGGTCATCCGCCGAACATGCCCAACGGATGGCCAAACTGTGTGCCAGAACCAAACCTTGGATGTTTTATATACCTCCGCACTGGCTGCATCAGCGAGAGCCACATAACACATGGGGTAGGAATCTAGGATGGGAAGTGTAAGTGTTTGTGAGATGCTTCTTTTAAGTTTTCCATGCTTCTTTTCTAGTTTCCATCTGTCATCATTGGATGGGAAGTGTAGGAGTTTGCAAGATGCTTCTTTTTAGTTTCCATGCTTCTTTGAAGTTTCCATCTATCATCATCTTATTTATTCTTCTACTGTTTCTGAATCTAGAAGTGTACACCTCCTTCTGCCCGCTTGCAATCACTTCGTTTGTCTGCCAAGACATGAACATTCACTCACTGCAGGGAGTTTTTATGTATTAACCGTTCCACAGGTAAATATCCATTTACGGTGGAAGTGCAACGAAGAGCCATTTCTCGTGGTAGAAAGAGCATTTTACAGCGGGTTATGAGAAAGAAGCCCGAGAGAATAATTTGCACACCTTTTATATTAGTATGTTTTTGTAGTAATTATTTTCAACCACCGTTTTCCAATTCCAGGTATTTTTCTATTTAATTACCTATGTTTAATACCTTTTTAATTTTTTTTTTCAATTTTAATAAAATAAACTAGTAAATTAATAAGCTAAAAATACTACTTAAAACTTCTTTTTTTCCTCCACGGCTGGTATGCTTATCTTGCCTTATAAACAGAGGTTAGTCTCATAAATCCACTTGAGGCGTCTTGAAGGATAGGTCCCAGGTAGTTTCCGTTTCTGACTTAACAGCCCATACGCCATACCCGTGTTTACATTATACTATTAGTAACAAATATTTTATAGTAATTTTCAATTTTTAATTTGCTGCGTGCTTTGTTCTATTATTACACTTCATTTTACGCAGAATTTTTTAATATACCGATGACTTAAATTTTATCGAGTTTAATGGCGTTTTAACTGGTTCTTTTTGCGTTTTTTCAGGCGGGTTCCTCACAATACGTCCATCTTCGACAAAGATAAACTGACTCTCGCAACTTTTAAATGTCATTTTAAACAAAATTCCACATGATGAAATAATAACATAAAACACATTCACAACATTATCAGTAATGCTTAAATGAAATAACTAACACCGAAATATAGATAGGGGATAATTAATTCAACTCCTTTGTATAATTTTTGATGTATTTTTGCTTTTTTCCCATAAATTGTTTCTGTGATGAGTCTGCAACTTCTCCAAGGTGCAAATAGTTTTTATTGGGACACAGAAGTATAGCACGATAAGTCCAGAATGGTTATATTGTGTATTGATGTGAAAGCGTGTTTGTATGAGATAGTGGGTAAAATTCTCTTGGAAACCGAAATGGTTTTCTAACCGTAAAACTTGCCTCGTAACAAGAACTGGGAATCTTCCTTCCCTTGGTAAAATATGAGTAAATTGGATTGTTCTCGAGTGAGGGAGTGAAAATATAACCTTACTTTTTAGGGAACTGTCATTTCTTTGCCTTTTTATTACCTAGCCATCTGTTTATTTATAGTTATTTTTGTTTTCGGTTAAATGTTGAGTTTTGTGAGATTTAAGGGAGAATGGATATTGCCAGTGAAATATTAAGAGACCTTCAAATTGTTGAGGAAAATGCTCAAGAAGCACGTTAACTTCTTCACGTGACCAATCCCTTTTGTTTAGCAAATGGGGCCATTACAGTTAGATATCGAGAGAAATTTTCAATGAATAAAGAACTTCGCTCTGGATATTACAAGTTAGGTTATGCATAATCAAATTAGTTCATGACAATATTAACTAAGTACCTATACTTTTTGCCATTGCTCCTGAGTTTTATTATAGACTTGATCGAGAAAATTAATTCATTTCTACAAAATAATATCATACTTGGCCCCTACTTTCGTCATATCGATTTTCTATTTTTGCAGTATTTCACGCATATGTATTATATGGAAATGCACATTTTGTCAAGATGTATTTCCCACATACCGTGCACGACCTTCAGTCATTCTCTTGTCACTCTTTTATTGATTGAAATGTGAGAGGAATGTTGGCAACTCTGGAAAAGTTACATCACATGTAGTAGAGAGCACAACAGGGCAAATGTGTCACCCTCTGGGTGTTAGGAAAGTAAAAGCTATGGAAAGTCTTATTTAATAGCTTATAATTAACACTTAATTTATGTGTAAAGTTGGCCAAATATTGCCCTGGGAAAAAGGGCATTTTTCAAAATTTTTCGAGGTATTGACACTGAACGATTGTTACAGGTGAAGTGTGCACTAAATTTATTAAAAAGTCTGTAGCCATTGCTTTAAAAAAATATAATTAATAATAGAAAAACATTGACGCTTATGGAGTTTTAAAACTTTGAACGGCCGTATCTCGCTTTGAGAACCTTAACGCATCGTAATTTTTTATTGTATTTTACTATTTAACAACCGATATTTCGAAAACCAGACTTCAAATCAAAAAATAAATATCTTTCTAACAATATTCTAGAGTAGAGTTTCCCGCTTACAATGTTATAACTTCTAGAATTTTTGAATGTAAGATAACATTGATAAATTAGTATTATTTTACATCACAATAATCGACCGTCGATGTCCCTCTCTTACGTTCCACATCCCGCTTGCTCCAATAGACTGTATTATATGAAGACAACGAATTATAATTATTTACGACGACTCTGACTTACATTTTATTATTTTTTAACAATATCACTGCAAATGAAATAACAATAAAACATACAGGTGTTATAACAAAACGTATATATTACACTTCCCTAATTATCGTGAGGCTATAAATTGTAGCAATCTTAAAAAATGTGTGAATATAACGGCACAAATTTTAACAATATTATGGGGTAAAGCAAACAACATACTTATATATACAGTGTGTCCACGGATGGCCTGAACGATACATGTAGCTTTTTTTATTTTTCAATTCACAGTCAATGTCATCATTTACATAATAAGAATTGCTAAGAAAATTAGTTTTGTCTATGTGGATCAAACTTTATATTAGGACTGCACCCGACATTATTTACAACTTTCTCTGTAAGATTTTATTATATTCGCCAAGCCGTTGTCGTTGTCATATTCCTAAAGAAATATATTAAAAATATACTGGCGAGCTACTTAAAATAATAGGAGTCTACCTAATAATGAATGAACTGATTAAAATTCACTGTCAGTTTCGGTTTCATCATCACCTTCAATATATAGAGGAAGGAGACGTTTTCACTGAAGCATTTACATTGAGGCAGGATTTTTGACCCAAGTATTTCCATGATCCTGTGCAAGAAATACCATTTTTGCTACAGATACAGCATATATGCCTGCAATTAGAGAGGTAGTAGGCACAATTTGGCATCAAGGTTTGATCGAGAATTCCCCTTTTACACCTACAAGATGTCAAAATTGTTAGATCTGTTGGTACAGGAGAAAGAGTTTGTAATATGGGAAATAGACGTGAATTTATAATATAAGTTATAGTTATAATTTTTTAATAGTTGCAGTTCTAAATGTAAAAGATGAACTGGAATAAAACAAATGTTGTCTTTTCTGCCTGTTTTCGTTCATATTTCAGTGGTTAATTGGAGTTTGAAATGGCATAATAGTACTTAAACGTTATTATCCCTACAGCCAATAACACATGTCTTCTTGTAGCCTGCGCGTTTGGCAGATAATATATGAACTAACATCCTAGTATCAGCATATTCATGATTAGATTTCAAGTACTCATCGACAAGGCAAAAGTTGCTTTGATACTCTAAAACACTTGACAATCCGCCTCTGGTAACAAATTCAACTGTTTGATTTTCAGAATATTTGCTTATTTGTTATGACAATTTGTTAACTGACTTTTGTTTCAAATTAAAATGTCATAATAATGGACAAAAACCAAATCTATCTTTGCACCAAAAGAATTGTTAAACATGACAGTAGAAAATATTTTAGCATAGTCTCCAAATGTCTGGGCATTGGTTGGTTTACCTACCTAAACTCTGTACAAGAGGGTACAACGGAATTTTCTGCATGGGAAAAATTAAAATATTGCCATTGGACCATAACTTTCTAAAATTGCCCCAAGAACACTTTCAATTGATGGTGTTACTGGAACATCGTCATGTAAACAAGCGCCATTGGCAAGACATCAATTCGCGTTTAAATATATCATAATTAATTTTTCGTCCCATTTCTCTTGCAGCCAATAGTTTTGAAGAATTTCTTGGTCTTGCATGTGACTTTTACTTTGTGATCATTTCGAACTGGAAGGTTTTTGGTAGCAATTTTGCCATCTTGTTCTTTTTTGTAGGTTTATAGTATTCGTTGCTATTCATTATACCGACAAATTTTATAAAAGCTCTTTCCACTAGTTTGTAAGCATTTAATACAGCATCTTGAATTGCTTTGTTGAATACCTATGGTATTACTAGTAACAATACATAAATAGATAATCCTAATTATGGGTAAATATTTGTTAAATAGAGACAACTCGGACAAGAAAGAATTTATTTGTATAAACTGATACAATCACCAACACTTTAGGCTTATGCTTATATTATATTCTCTATGGGCATTAATATGTTTACATAAAAATAATAAATTACCTATTTAGTCTAAGCAGAATATAGACAATTGGAGTGTGCGGGATGTGGAACGTAAGGCAGGGAAATCGATGATCGACTACAACGATGTAAATAGATCTGAATAGATCTGCATATTGTTTTATATTTATTAATTTATTAACGTTATCTCACGTTCAAAAATTCTACAAGTTCCCATTGTAATCCCATCCCATCACACATCCCATTGTAAGCAGGAAACTCTACTCTACAATATTGTAAGAGAGGTATTTTTTGATTGAAGGTCTTGTTTTCGAAATATCGGTTATTAAACCCTAAAATACAACGAAAAATTAGAATTTGTTAAGATTCTCGACGCGAGATACTGCCGTTCAAAGTTTTAAAACTTCATAAGCATCAATACTTTTCCTATTATTAAATATATTTTTTAGAGCAACGGCTACAGGCATTTTAATAATTTTTGTGCCAAAATATTGACTTACCTGTAACAATCGTTCAGTGTCAGTATCTCGATAATTTTGAATAACGCCCTTTTTCCCAGGGCAATTTTTGGCCAACTTTACACATAAACACAATTATAAACTATGAAATAAGACCAGTTGCAGCTTTTACTTTCAAAACCCCCCACTGACTTCAATTTTAATAGGAATTTTGTAGTGCGAGCTCTCTACTAATAGCTGTATTGTCACTAGATACAGACTAATACTTTTGATCCTCTGGGAAGGGAATGTGATGTGCACTCTCATGACACATGCTCACTTTCTTTAAAAATACAAAATAGTTCTGAAGGCTGCAATACTGCTAGAAACCCTATTAAACAGCTCTTACAAAATCAAAAAATTTATGTTTACCAATCTTGTGCATATTATTACATTTCTATTTTCTTATTTGCAGCCGAACCTCTACCTCTTATGGACTTATGCCGCCGTGTTATACGGCAACGTCTCGGTAAACAACATTTAGAAGAAAAAGTGATGAGTCTGCAACTTCCCCAAGCCTTACAGACTTACCTCCTCTATAGAGATAGAAGATAATACATCAAACTGTGTAGTGCAGTGAACTAACTGTTTTCCAATGTCTGCTACCAAGTAGAGAAAAAGTAACCAAATAATTGAAATATGTTAAAGAATTATTTAAAATAAACTCTAAATAGTGTAACGGACATTCAAAGACATTGTCTTCTTTAATAGTTTTCACTCTGTGCTGTGATGGTACGCGAATCTCAAGGTCAGTGCTCGTACGTGCTCGTCATAGCACAAGACAGAAATTATTGGTTGATCTCGAGGCAAGTCACGCTCTTGTCATTGTCGGAGAACAATGCCATACGGTGTATATAGTTGTAATGTAACTCAGTCTTCTAAAAAAAATTATATTCTCAAGCACGGCTTCCTCTGAACTTATAGCTTTACAGGTAGTTTTAAAACTCATTTGGACAAGTGTACCGCAAGATCGCCACTATTTTTTTTTTGTATTATAGTTTGTACATAAAGTGTTATATAGGTTCTGCTGGATTGTATAATATCTTGCATGCATTGACTGCTGAAACATTGTAAGTGGACTACTGTTGAAATGGGAAGTTCTAAAATTAGGAACATATGACACTATTCATAAGTAGTCACACCACACACGAGAAATTAGTTAAAAAATAATTTAATCCTAGGTCACACAGGACAACTTTACTACCCTCTAGTAGTAGCGCTACATGATTGTTGCTACTTTTAAGCCTGTCACGATCAGTCATTCATTTTGTAATTGGTCGCCATGAACAGCGCAGACTAAGCAGTCTTGTGCATCATATATAAAATATAAAAATTTTAAAGAGCTATGTGCTAAAATGACACGAAAAAAATAGAGTATCATGGGAAAATAAAGTGGGATGAAACAAAAAACGGGTAAAAGGGTATATAACTTCTTTTCGAGACATGTTTAACATATGCTAGATAAGAGTAGAGGGGAAAATGTATCATGAAGAGTATCACGCAACCGTTAATGTCATGGGCATTTTTGAACCTGGTTACGTACAGTTGCCAGTTACACGTGTTGTTGGTCACTACAGGGTGAATAATCACTACTGTGGTGCGGCATGTAAAGGTGCTCCGTGTGACAGAGGATTTACTGTTTGCAAGAAGGCGTTCCTTTGATTATGTTTTTTATTATGACGAAATTATGAATTATTCTTTATAAAGTTAAATTTTTTATCTAATGCGGGACAATTTGATATAATTGTTTTCATTTCTTTGGTCAAGTTACAAATGAGCAATAATTATGAAATATTTTATAAATGTGTAATAAAGGATCACGAATATTCCTCATGGAAAGTGGCTCTCTATTAACTTGGCTAAAAATTTAGTGTTTTTATAGTTCATGACTCACAGGTCAAAAATTGTCATGGCCACAAAACTGATGGGTTTTTTTTCTACCGGCGTTTAAAGCGTACCAGTACCTACATAATGTCGAAGAAATACGTTCCTTCCTTTCTATAAATGATTATGCATTATTCCTGAAGACTTTTTTTACAACGAATTAAACCCTGTTAATATTAATTTGCTCTGTCACACCATTTTTCAGATATTGAAACTCAAACATAGCAAAAATATTGTTTTTGACCAAATTTGACGTAACATAACTTTTGAACCAAATGTCTTACAAAGTAGTTATCTTGAATCGAATGAATATTATTCATTGAAGGAAATTATGGTTTTAACATTTTGAGGAACTTTTCGTTATGATCTATAAATCGTGATAAAATTGTAGGAATATGCTGAGTATATTCACAAAATTCAAATTCAGACTTTCATCGAATTAATGAATTTATAATACTATATAATTGCTTATAAATTACATCAACGTATGAAATATATTTAACTCCTCCTTTCCTTTTCTCCCCTCTTTCGCCTTTTTTACCTTTGAACAATGCATCAATTTTATAGTGTTGTTTAATGGAGAGAGTTTAAAGGGGGGGGGGGCACGGTTAGATCTATTTTGCATATAGATATAATATTATAAATGACCAGATAATAAATAAAATCTTTAAATTGAGGAAAGCCTGAAATAAGATTTGGTCACAATAGATTTTTTTCGCACATACATGATCATAAGGAAATGTCCCTTGAAATTGGTTAATACCATAATTTTCTACATTGAATAATATTCATCTGAAGTGAGCTAACAGCAGTGTAAGAGATTTGGTTCAAGAGTTATATTACATCAAAGTTGACAAGAAACTGTATTTTTGCTATGTTTGAGCCGCAATGTCTCAGAAATGGTATGTGATGGAGCAGTTGGGGTTCAATTCATCATAAAAAAATTCTTCAGGTATAATTTAGAGATGCACTAAGTAGTTGTTTTTATAAAATCCGGATACCAGGCTTCATCTTTGCGGATAACATATTATTATGCATAGAACAGAAAAAATGGATTTTTTTCTCATACCGTATAATTGGGAAATGCGAATGCTTCAAACAGCTGTAGAAAAAAACTATCAATTTTCCCTTCTTGTGTCATGAGAACTTTTGCTAAGTGAGCCGTAAACTAGAACATACTAAATTTTTATTAAATTTAACACAGGGCCTTCCTTAAGGAATGTGTGGGGTTCTTTATCGTGGTTTTAATAATAGTTGTTGCCTGGATGCTATCGCACACTTTCAACTTTGATGGCTTGCAATGTTTTTCATTCATGCCAATGCAAGAAAGTTGCGGAAGAACAAATATTTATGCTTAGCAAATACGGAAACTTCGAAGAGAAATCAGCGCGACACGTAATTTATTTTTGACTTGTTTGTCTTAATAAAATATTTAGATGTAATATTTATTACCAATTTTTTGCATTAACATTTAATGCTGTTAACTGAAAAAAGTCGATCTTGTATTGTACATTGAATCTGAGGAAATTGTTTAATTTCTTACAAAATAAAAAATCGTGAGTGCTCAGGCAGTTACACCAAGATAATATTATTGTATGTAAGGATATTAGACTTATTTTTGTAAATATTTAAGATAGTGCCAGTTCCATCATAATTTATGTCTATGAACTAAGGCTATTTGACTGCTCTGTTCGTTGAGATTATTTCATAATTTTTAAGGTTTTTGTAGTAAAATTTTTGTTGTATATTAATTAAATTTACATATTTCGCGCCATTTAATGGCCCTTTGTGAGTATAGAGAATGTTGAGAGTGTATGTAAATGTGTCTTTGTGTTAGATTATAGAATTGTTTCTACATTTCAACATTTTTGCATACCAAGTGTTCATTAGGTAAATTGTGTAAAATTTTGTTGTTTCATAATTTGTTTTGGCAGCAAAATCGAAAACACGATGGACAAAAAATCATTTGATTATATTTGTCCTAGGTAGTAAAAATATTTTATATTTTTAATGTTAATATTAATTTAATTTTTCCTGGAATATGTGCATTTCCATGTTAGTGATTGTTTGTTGGAGCGATTTTAAATATATTTTAATAACTTTGAAAACCCGTAATACAAATATTTTTTGTTCGTTGTGTATATTTCAATGAATTTTTTTGCATTTTAATTTGACTTAAACCTATTATTCGGTGGTAGATTTTGCCAGAAATGGTCATCAGGCCACCAGTTGTAGACATTGAACATGCAATTCGTAGAGACCTGGACAACTAATGATAAGTAGGATGTTTTATTGTATTTCTAAGTTTTGCTGTGAAAGTCCAGGTTTATTTTAAGTTACTCGATGTACGATTATAATAAATAATGTAAGTAAACTCTTTAAACAATTTTCTGTCTTGTATTTTTATATTATAAGTGACTTTCAATCAGCAAATAGTGATATAGTCTAGGAAATGGTGTGCAAAATCGACGACGAAAGGTTATCAGTGATCGAAGAGAACATATAACTACGAAATTTTTTTCTCTCAAAAATGTTGATATGGTGGGAGAATATAGAGGGGGGACGTTTCCTTTAAAACGAATTCTTACCAATATCTGCCCTCATAGGTCGTTAGTATATGTACTTAACATAACCCAGTTACACTGGCAGATGAAAATTCCGCTCAGTGCGCGGTAGAGGAAATTTTAAAAATAGAATTTTTTTTTTATTTCCCTCTACCACGCACCTAGCGGAATTTTGGTCTGCCAGTGTAACTGGGGTACATATACTAACGACCTATGAGGACAGATATCGATAACCATTCGTTTTAAAAAAGTGTCCCCCCTCCATATTCTCCCACCGTACCAACAATTTTCACAGAGAAAAAAATTTCGTTATATGTTCTCTTCGATCACTGAGTGGCAGACAGTAACCTTTCGTCGTCGATTTTGCACATCATTTCCCTAGCTAATGTGGTTGATTCTGTAATACTTAGTGTATCCAGTCTGCAAACTGAAGAATGCCAAGTGATAACAAGTTGGAGGAGTCCTGCTTACTGCGAAATAGTTTTTCAAAATATTCCTCAAAGTGGGTTGGGATCGGTGATGCAAAACTTCAAATTCCATTTTCAATTTGAAATTTCAATGTTTTAATGTACCCTCATAAATTTCTGACTTAATTGAATTTCATGAAAGTTTCAGATTAGTCTGAAAATTACCACGTTTTTGAAAGTGTCAGCCGCAAAATCTGTATTTCTGCTACATCAAATGGAATTCGATTTCGCGCGCCTTTTTAGCTTGATTTCGACCAATTATGATTAAAGTCTGATTTTGACATGTACTTTAGAGGTTAAGTTAGCTTAAAGTCGCCGTTAAGTGTTAAAAGTTAAACCCATAATAGTCAAGAAGTATGAGAATCCTGCTTTTTATTACTTTCATTCTCTTCTGGGCCCTATTATTTTTTGCTTTCATAATAAGAAAAACTTATTTTGCAAGAAAAAATATATCTATTATATAATTTTTAACAATTTTAATCTGAATCTACCAGGGACCCTATTCTTGAATCAGGGAGGGGAGGATGTAACTGTTTTATCACTTTTCATCTTGCTACGTTTCCTTCTTTTCCTTTCTCCCGAAATGAATATTCTCTCAAGTGGAAAATAGGTGTCCAGGTGATCTTGACAATATATTGACAAATTACCTACTTTATCCCAGTTGTCAGGGGTTTTAAGGCGTCACTTATATGTTATATGGCTGAATTTTTAGGATACTTATTATATTTTTTTTGTGTAGAATACGATAAAAAAAGTTTACAGCTGTAAGATACCAGCGACCCCAAAGAAATTGAAAATGTTGGCCGAAATTCGGTTTTTGGCCAATAACTCGAAAAATAAAAATATATCAAAAAAACTAATTAATGGCACTAGGTGATAGAGGGGGAAATTTCACATCAAAAACATATATGAACATCTATTGTACGATCAAAAATGTAGGCTCCAGATTTTTTTGTTTAACGCACAAGACTGGAACATGGCGACACAAGTACGATGCTCGCGGCGTTACTATTGGGTTATTATAAAATATAAAAATGAATGTATGTAGAAATATATACCTATATGAAGTCGGAACATAAAGAGATTACCGATGAAATCTGTAAAAGCTCTACCATTTATACAATTTTTAAGATAAAAACCTGGAACTTTCATATATTACTGAAGTAATGTATAAAAAGATCCAATGGGTGAAAAAATCTCAAAAATGTATTTTTGAAGGGAACCCATAGGTAATCCGTCCATATGACCGTTATTAGCTGAAATATTTATGTCAGACTTTGAAAATAAGTTGTTTAACTGCCAAAATAACCTAATAAATAATGTATTTTTCTGGACTAGATATGTGGATGACGTGTTTTGTATTTGGCAAGGTACAGAAAGACAACTTAATAAATTCTTAAATCTTCTGAATTCAATTCACGATAAAATTCAATTCACTCTAGAAATAGAAAACGAGGAAGGTTTAAATTTCTTGGACGTCAACTTAAAAAATAGAAAAAACAGCTTAGAGTTTGACATTTACCGTAAACCAACTTGCACAGACATAGTCGTTCACAAGAACTCTAAGCAATCATCACAAATAAAAATGACATCTTTCCATTCATATATCCACCGTCTGCTAACCTTTCCTTTAAATAAGAATAACTTTATGAAAGAAGTAAACATCATTAAAGAAATCGCTAGAAACAACGGTTATAGTGAAAACCTCATAGATAAATTAATAAAACATAAACAAAAGAAAAAGTTACTTAAAGAATTTTATGCTGATACTCCACAAAGAACTGACATACAAAAGGCCTAAGATTAAAAAACTAGGATGTAAAACTATCTCTGTTAATAAAAATAAACTAGGGAAAATGGTAGTTAATAATAAAGATAAAAGAGATTTATTAGAAAAAACGTGTATATCAATTAAAAAAGTGTAATGACTGAGATGCTATATATATCGGTCAAACTGGTCGTAAATTAAAAAATCGTCTCGCTGAACATAAAAAATCAATAACTAATGGTATACATAGCACCGGTATGTCAACACACTGTATAGAAAATAATCATTTTGTTAATTTTAATGAAGTCGAATTACTCCATACAGAAAATATAGGAAAGAAGTTAGATTTACTAGAACAATTTGAGAACATGAAAGCTGTCAAAAAGCATAAAAATGTAACTAATGATCAAACATTATTTATGGGCCATAATATTCTAGAAAAAATAATTTAACATTAAGAACCTATTTGTAGTATATTTACATAAGATAGGAATCATATAACTATTTTGCATGTAATAAATAGATTAAAAGCTTTGCATAATTTATATCTTTTCATTAGGTATAAATAAGTATGGAACACATTTTAAATTTAGTAATATCTTGTACTCTTGATAAAGGCCTAATAAGCCGAAACACGTGTAGTTTTAATAAAACGTTTTGAAACATTAAAAAGCATAATTTCCTATATATTTAAATTATTGAAGAATGTTTCACAAGGAACCAACTGTAGAATCAACCCAATGTATGACCCTTTTTATTTTACGAAAATAAAAGAAAAATTTTTCGCTCCAAAATTCGTGAAACTAGAGATAAAATAAACGTTAATAACTTTTATTGAAAAAATTATTTAGTATACTTATCCATCGGATCTTTTATACATTACTTCAAGAGTAATATGTGAAAGTTTTAGGTTTATATCTTAAAGATTGTATAAATGGTAGAGCTTATACGATTTCATCAGAAATCTCTTTATGTTCCGAACTCATATAATATGTATTATTCCTACATACAATCATTTTTATATTTAAAAATATGATAATCCAATAGCCACATGTTTCTTCTTTCATATATTCCTTTTTTTTTTTTAATCACTTATTTAACGTCGGCCTATTTCCGCTACCAAGGCCAATCACCGACGCCAGGAGACGAGCTACCCCCAACCTGGAAATTTTGCCGAACCTCTTCTCTATCGAAGAGTAGGGATCTTTTACTTGCCTAACATTTAATAGACAAGGGACCGACTGCTTTACATCCCCTCCGAAGGATGGTATATCCACTATGTAACCCCCGCCTAAAGTTACATACCTTCTACGCATGCGCTGATATACAAGCCGTTAGAAGACGGAGCGAGAACGCTGTGTTTCCCTGGAGAGGCTCACCCATCCAAGTACTAACCGCGCCCGACGTTGCTGCATTTGCGTATCGAAATACGAGTATATGCAGACGTCTCTACGCTCGCTCCTCATATATTCCTTGTTGAGCTCAATTTCATTAATTAGTTAAAAATTTACAACAAATTTAGTGCAGTGCGTCCGAGATCGTGCACCGTATTTGTGTCGCGACGTTCTATTCTCGTGCGTTAAACAAAAGAAATCTGGAGCCTACATTTTTGATCGTAGAAAGAAACTTACATATGCGTTTTTGATGTGAAACCCCCTCTATCGCCTAGTGTTATTAGTCTTTTGATATATATATTTTTTATTTTTTGAGTTATTGACCAAAAACCGAATTTCGACCAATGTTTTTGATTTTTTTAGGGGTCACCGGCACCTTACATTTGTAAACTTTTTTATCGTATTGTACACCAACAAAATTTCTGAAAAATTCAGCCACATAACATTTAGTGACCGTATTTTATCAATTTTTGTCTCTGATAGTTTGAAAATGTTATTATTATTTTTACTTTTTACGAATACATTTATAAGTTTTAATTTTATTAAGGAGAAAACACGTTCTTTTATATTAAAAAAACATTGAAAAATAAAAATGTTTAAGACTAGTTTTAAAAGTGAGATTCATTGGTCATTATCTCTCGGAAGTTTAAAAAAATACAAACATTATACAGAACTTAAGTTTCATCTTTTCATGAAATATTTCAATGAAATTTCACTTAACGTTCATAATATTAATGAACTATTCAATTAAATTACATAAAATAAAAGTTTCATTGAAATTTCACGAAAGTTTCATGATATTTGATGTTTAATTTTATATTTTAGAAATTTTGTAAGTTTCAGATGAATTTCGAAACTTTACAAAAATGTCGCTACATGAAATTTTGCATCTCTCGTTGGGATCTTTAATATCATACTTGACACTTTACTTTTCACAAACACCAAAATGCTGAAATTTCGGAGAGACAGGTTGGGTAGTTAAGTCTAAACTGATCTTAAACCCTTTTCTCATTAGAAGGTTATGTTTTGAGAATACACTATACCACTATACTTCTTTTTCGAACATCTGTGTATGAATGACTTGGCTCTTTGACCACAGAGAATGAGAAATGAAAGGATGGTTGTTAGTTGTGAGAAACAAGTTAAATTTAATCACAGATCACGTAACAAACATTCACTAATTACAAACTTTTCAGTTAGAAAATTAGTGTCATTATGTGCACTGGTCTTAAACTAAGGAATGGTATTTTTACTTTTGTTCTTCCCTTCCAGTTTGAAATCATGGTACTAGCAAAGATTAGAGAATTAACAAGATAAGACAGTCAAACAGAGAAAACGAAATAGACGAAGATCATTGTTAGCTCGAAATTAAAGAGATGTGACATCCAGTGGAAACTTTTTCGGTATTTGTCGGGTACACATGAAATAATTTGACCAAAATTACTAGTCGGGTTGCCTCGTAAGAATCGGCAATTGATACACCACATGTAGTCCTTGATGACAGCCGCGTATGACTATTTTTTCTTCATCTGATACAATAAGTTACAGAAAAAAAGTTTCAAAATTATTCTATCAACGAATAATTCTGTAAGATACATATGTGAAGATACACTGTTCGTGAGATGCAGTAAGGCCACTTCCCATTTTGCTTAGACCATTGAAGGCAACAACCATCTTCACATGCTACAAATGTATAAAAATGGCAAAATTAAGAAATTATTGAATGGTATAATAGGTTATTGTATATATTCTTTTATATTATTACAAGTGAGAACCAGCGAGGAGCAGTTGTTATTCAACAAATACACTTTTTAACAATACTGATTGTGTAAATTAAGTGTAAATAAATAAAACAAAATATTACCTACTACCTACATATACTTTTTATAATCACAAGGTTCGATTACTACTCGTAAGAAGAACCAAGAAGAAACTTACGAGAGGTACCTATATGTATAAATACCTACGAAAACTAAGTGCTAACGCTATAACAATAATGTTTAGAAATAAATATTACATATTATACATACACCGTTATTAATTAATAAACTTAAAAGTTACGTATTTATAAGGTTGTCTGGGTTCTCTGCAGCAGAATAGCCTTAAAGGTATTCACAATATTTTCCTTCACTTTAACCGAAAAATGTTTGCTTTTCTGTTCTTTCCGCGGAGAAAGGGCTTGAGCTTGATTCATAATTAATTTGACAAGAATGAATTTTTAACCCAAAATAGAAAAAGTGGTTCTGACATTTAATTAATATTATAAATCGTTTTTATTGCGTACCCTGATATACACAAATATGTACCACAGTATTGAAAAACACCATTTTATGAGACGAATAGGAATAACATCAAATAACAGTTATTTCCAAAAACCATACATCAGATTTGAGGCTGAAAACGATTTGTCTCGGAGAACAAATACCTCAAATATTAGCGTTTTCGACATGGTTGTAACATGGGTTTTAAAAATTCAACCAATAGAAATATATTCAAATTTAGCACACATTTGTGGGGAGTGGCTTAGCTGAGTCTCTTCGGCGAACAGGGTATAATTATATAGAAATCTAAGGAATGTAGAAATATTTGAGGCTTCATGTGAGGTATGTTATGAAACAATCTGTTTCCTGTTTCTTTAATAATCTTGGTTTTGACAATCAGCTGTGTTCAGTCGTTTTATTAGGACAGTGTTGTCGATTTTTCACAGTTGTCCTCTCTCT
This sequence comes from Stenurella melanura, assembly GCA_963583905.1. Taxonomy (NCBI): domain Eukaryota; kingdom Metazoa; phylum Arthropoda; class Insecta; order Coleoptera; family Cerambycidae; genus Stenurella; species Stenurella melanura. The sequence continues at coordinate 52,513,994 of OY757316.1, read as the reverse complement.
CTAATTTTACCTTTCCCATCTGATTGACACATTGTGGCAACTGGTCCATAACTAAAATGTAAATGTCGAGGTCAATGGAGTGATACTAAATAAAGATCAAAGGTTTTTTGCTGGCTGTCTTAATTTACACTGCTGTCCCGTATGAAGACATGCATTTGATAACACAAGGCGCTACACAAGCGTACAGCTTATGATATCTTATCTAATATGTGTCTATGATAATGCGCCTCATGGAGCGAAGGCATACATAATAAACTGTTTTTCTCTTTCATGGTATGACTGTCGCTTATGACTTCAATGAGGTTAATTTTGTTCATACTTCGCATTCGATCAACAGTAAACCAAGCTATTTAACCACTCATGAAGCGTCGTTGCTCTCATGTAGTTTTCAATGTTGGCAATAAGCTTGCTGAATGCTCAATCATCTTGTTCTGAAACCCATGATTGGAGTGCAGAAAATTCGAAATGCAAACAACTCCATTAGAGCGGCTCAAAAGATCAAGTGAGGTGAGGTACGGTACCGGTTTTAGTGACGAAATCTCGAACGGCGAGGTTTAAGGCATGCCGAGCGAGTCCGTCACTTGGATGGGTGACCGTATCTCATTTCGCCGTCCTGGCTAAGTGGTAGAGTAGCATTAGCTAAACTTCGCCAGGACTTTACAATAAATACGGCAATTAAAAGTTTAAAAAAAATGTTATCTCGCCCTCTAGACTAGTTCCAAATGCTAAAAAAATTATCTTCAAATTTGAACAAGGGTACTATTAACAGGTACCTCCGAGACCATGAAGTTTCCCATGTAATTCTTATGGGTAAAAGATATTCTTTTGTAAATTCCTTTTTAAATGGAACCGCCATAAGACCATTTTATTGAACCCCAAAATGACCCCGTGGGGTGATTTTTTAGGTTTCCGTAAAAGGATATTCTGCAGAATCAGTTTAAAAAGAAATTATTATTATTAATTCATATTCTCTGAACAATTCTGAGGAAGAGACTTGTGTGAGATTTTTATTTCACTACATTTTCGCAATTATTTTATTAACATAGCCAATGAAATTCTGGAAAATTTAAACTGCAGTAATTCTAATTATATAAGTCTATGTAGGGATAATAGTGTACCTTTTCCCATCTTTCTAGAACCAGTAACAGAATATGAAATTAGTTATTTAATAGACAAATTAAGTACATCTAAATCCAGAGGTTATTATGGTCTAAACAGTGATACCATTCCAATGGCCAAAGATTCATAACTTATTTAGCCGAGTTACTCTAGCAATAAACGCCCGGCCAGCAATAAATCCTAAATACTTTCTAATTTTTAATTGCTGGAATTTGTATCATACAGATTTCAAATTTTAGTATGATCTTCTACAAGTCTCAGGAAAACAAATTCCATTGCCACATTCGATTCGTTGGGGGCGGCACAATTTTTTTTATTTTATTGTTGAATATCGTGCACATTTCATATTTTAATACATCATTTCTGCGGTCCATTCGAAGTCAATGCCGATTACAGATTTGTTTTACCGAGGGGGGGGAGCGGTATAGGTACTCTAACTTTCTTATTAGAAATCGTGCACATTTCATATTTTGATATGCCATTTATGCGGGCTATGCAAAGTTAATACTGTTGGCGGATGCGTTTTTCCGAGGGGCGGGGGTGGTATAGAAACTCTAACTTTTTTATTAGAAATCGTGCATATTTCATATTTTGATATGTCATTCCTGCGGGCCATACAAAATTAACACCGTTGGCGGATTCGTTTTTCCGAGGGGCGGGGGCGGTATAGAAACTGTAAATTTTTTATTAGAAATCGTGCACATTTCATATTTTGATATGTCATTTCTGCGGGCCATAGGTACTGAGTTAATTCCGTTGGCAGATTCGTTTTTCCGAGGGGCGGGGGCGGTATAGAAACTGTAACTTTTTTATTAGAAATCGTGCATATTTCATATTTTGATGTCATTTCTGCGGGCCATACCATGTTAATACCGTTTGCGGATTCGTTTTTCCGAGGGGCGGGGGCGGTATAGAAACTGTAACTTTTTTATCAGAAATCGTGCACATTTCATATTTTGACATGTCATTTCTGCGGGCCATACTAGGTTAATACCGTTGGCGGATTCGTTTTTCCGAGGGGCGGGGATGGTATAGAAACTCTAAACTTTTTTATTAGAAATCGTGCACATTTCATATTTTGATGTCATTTGTGCGGGCCATTCAAAGTTAATACCGTTGGCGGATTCGTTTTTCCGAGGGGCGGGGGCGGTAAAGAAACTGTAACTTTTTTATTAGAAATTGTGCACATTTCATATTTTGATATGTCATTTCTGCGGGACATACGAAGTTACTACCGTTGGCGGATTCGTTTTTCCGAGGGGCGGGGGCGGCATAGAAACTGTAACTTTTTTTATTAGAAATCGTGCACATTTCATATTTTGAATTGTCATTTCTGCGGGCCATACAAAGTTAATACCGTTGGCGGATTCGTTTTTCCGAGGGGCGGGGGCGGTATAGAAACTGTAACTTCTTTATTAGAAACCGTGCACATTTCATATTTTGATATGTCATTTCTGCGGGCCATACCATGTTAATACCGTTTGCGAATTCGTTTTTTCGAGGGGCGGGGGCGGTATAGAAACTGTAACTTTTTTATTAGAAATCGTGCACATTTCATATTTTGATATGTTATTTCTGCGGGCCGTACCATGCTAGTACCGTTGGCGGATTCGTTTTTCCGAGGGGCGAGGGCGGTATAGAAACTGTAACTTTTTTATTAGAAATCGTGCACATTTTATATTTTGATATGTCATTTCTGCGGTCCATACTAGGTTAATACCGTTGGCGGATTCGTTTTTCCGAGGGGCGGGGATGGTATAGAAACTCTAAACTTTTTTATTAGAAATCGTGCACATTTCATATTTTGATATGTCATTTGTGCGGGCCATACAAAGTTAATACCATTGGCGGATTCGTTTTTCCGAGGGGCGGGGGCGGAGTAGAAACTCTTAACTATTTTATTAGAAATTGTGCACATTTCATATTTTGATATGTCATTTCTGCGGGACATACCAAGTTACTACCGTTGGTGGATTTGTTTTTCCGAGGGGCGGGGGCGGCATAGAAACTGTAACTTTTTTATTAGAAATCGTGCACATTTCATATTTTGAAATGTCATTTCTGCGGGCCATACAAAGTTAATACCGTTGGCGGATTCGTTTTTCCGAGGGGCGGGGGCGGTATAGAAAATGACATTAAAATATGAAATGTGCACGATTTCTAATAAAAAAGTTACAGTTTTTCTACCGCCCCCGCCCCTCGGAAAAACGAATCCGCCAACGGTATTAACTTCATATGGCCTGCAGAAATGGCATATCAAAATATGAAATATGCACGATTTCTAATAAAAAAGTTACAGTTTCTATACCGCCCCCGCCCCTCGGAAAGACGAATCCGCAAACGGTATTAACATAGTATGGCCCGCAGAAATGACATATCAAAATATGAAATGTGCACGATTTCTAATAAAAAAGTTACAGTTTCTATACCGCCCCCGCCCCTCGGAAAGACGAATCCGCAAACGGTATTAACATAGTATGGCCCGCAGAAATGACATATCAAAATATGAAATGTGCACGATTTCTAATAAAAAAGTTACAGTTTCTATACCGCCCCCGCCCCTCGGAAAAACGAATCTGCCAACGGTATTAACTCAGTATGTCCCGCAGAAATGACATATCAAAATAGGAAATGTGTACGATTTCTAATAAAAAAGTTACAGTTTCTATACCGCTCCCGCCCCTCGGAAAAACGAATCCGCCAACAGTATTAACTTTGTATGGCCCGCATAAATGACATGTCAAAATATGAAATGTGCACGATTTCTAATAAGAAAGTTAGAGTACCTATACAGCTCCCCCCCCCCCCTCGGAAAAACGAATCTGTAATCGGCATTGACTTCGAATGGATCGCAGAAATGATGTATTAAAATACGAAATGTGCACGATATTCAACAATAAAATAAAAAAATTTGTGCCGCCCCCAACGACCCGATAATCGAATGTGGCAATGGAATTTGTTTTCCTGAGACTTGTAGAAGATCATATTAAAATTTGAAATCTGTATGATACAAATTCCAGCAATTAAAAATTAGAAAGTATTTAGGATTTATTGCTGGCCGGGCGTTTATTGCTATAGTAACTCGGCTACATTAAAAGCTATATGTTAGATAGATGTCAATGTGTTTACAGTAATGGTGAAATCTCTTCCTTAAAATCCCTCCAGTTTGATGTTCCTCAAGGGTCGATATTAGGGCCAACGTTATTTATTATTTATATTAACGACATATCAGATCACATCTCTAGTAAAATTATTGCATATGTGGATGATAGTGTACTACTTTCAGCCGATAATAACATGGATAGTCTCACTAATATGACAGCAGATACACAACAAGCCAAGCGATACTTCTCTAATGTAAAACTAAGTCTAAACATTCAAAAAACCCAAAATTTAATATTTTATCTAAACACACGAATTTATATTAACAATAATAATCCAATTAACTGCCTAGGTATCACTTTAGATAGCACACTGACATGGGAAAGCCACATAAATTGTATGTTCAAAAAATTGTCAAGCAGAATATATTTGGCGAAAAAACTTGAAAAATCAAATCGATGAAAACATTATCTTGATTGCATAACATGGGCTCTATAGCATATTGTGCTATGGAATTTTACTGTGGGGCAGTTCTGCACATGCTGTAATATTTTAAAATTACAGAAGAGAGCTATCAGAGGTGAATTCAAAATATAGTGAAAGCTGTAGACCTTTGTTTAAAAGGTTACGTATCCTCACTTGCACTAATCAGTATATTTTGGAGTGTATTCTTTTTGCTGGAAACCACCTGTCTCGTTACTAAACTCAATATGGCCATAAAACAGAAAATGAATCTGTTGTGGTTCTTTTTTTCCATCTGACTAGAAACAAATTCATTCAGATATTTATCAGTAAAATTGTACAACCTACTACCAAATGGCTGGAAGATACTTAGTGATATTGCGTTTGCCAAGAAAGTGAAAAATTTTCTGAGGGAAAATGTTTTTTATGAGAATTTTCCATGTATTTTAATTGTTCTTGAATGTAATTGTCTACTATTGATCTTTTTTGTTCTGATGTCATTGTATTGCAGTTTGTAATTGTGGTACTTGTTTATTAATTTATTTATTTATTTATTTATTTATTTAGATACAACCACCCAACAGAAAACCAATTAAAGGGTGGGAATGTTACACTAGTAAGCACAAACAGTATAAGTATTATATATACCAAATTCACAGTACGTGTCGTACTGTGCAGAAACAAAATACAAATGTAATACTAAGAAAAAACTGACTTAAAATAATATATACACATCACATAATTCTAAAAAAAAAACATGAAACGGCAATAAGGGATATGGGGTTATACGCATAGTAATCTTTTAATTGATGCAGGACTACAATTAAATATATCAAGCTCATTTTGCACTGAATTATAATTTTTACACATAAAATGTATAGGTGAAAGTTTTAGTAAATTTGTTCGGGGAGTAGCAAGATAGAATGTTTCACGATTTCTGCTTCCTATACGAGGAACACGGAAACACAGTTGCTCCAAAATAGACGGGCAATCAGATATATTGTGAATAATTTTATGCAGAAATATTACAGAGTGTGCTATTCTCCTATTTTCTAGACTCGACATATCAAATCTTTCTAACATGAGGTTTTGCGAATAACCAGTTGTGGGATAATTGCCATCTTCAGTAAAACACAAATACTTAACAAAACGACGCTGAATGTTTTCAATACTTTTTATATACGTAGCATAGCCCGGGGACCATACCAGTGAGCAATATTCTAATTTTGATCGCACAAAGGAGTAGTACAATAATTTCATAATGTCCGTATTATTAAAACCCTTACAATTCCTTATTACAAATCCTAGGCTTTTTAAAGCTGATGATACAGTTAAATTTATGTGTTCATTGAAACTTAGACTTCTGTCAAAGGTAACCCCCAGATCTTTAATTGTATCAGGTCTTTGTAACTCCTGGTTATTTAAATGATAATTAAATCTAATATAATTGCGTGCTCTACAAAATGTAAATGCGCTACATTTGGATACATTGAGAGGTAGTTGATTTAATAGACACCAATCATTTATCTTATTCAAGTTATTTTGAAGCTTGTCACAATCTTCATCAGTTTCAATTACACAATAGATTTTTAGATCGTCCGCATATAACAGGCTTTCAACGTCAATATTTGTGACAATGTCATTAATAAAGATATTAAAGAAAAGTGGTCCCAGTACAGATACCTGAGGGACACCTGAGCTAGCCAAGACGTCGAATGACCTGAAACCATGGTATTCTACATACTGCTGCCTATTTCCTAAATACGAGGTAATTAAATCTAATAGTGACGCTGATAGTCCGAAATTGCTAAGCTTTTGTATCAGAATACCATGATCCAGGCGATCAAACGCCTTGGAAAAATCCGTATAGATAATATCAACCTGTTTGTTATTATCCAATTTTTCAGAAAGGTATTGCGTGACACAGGTGAGGTAGTGGCATACTCAAGGTAAACTCAAAAACTTTCGCAAAATTGCAAATGATTTTTATTGGCCTATAATTCTCCGCGTTATTTTTGTTGCCTTTTTTGTAAACGGGATATAAACGAGAATATTTCCACACATCAGGAAATATCTGACATTTTAGGGATAAATTAAAAATTATTGTAAGTGGACGAGCAAAGATGTGTGCACAGTCTTTTACAATAAAGGCAGGTATATTATCAGGGCCCTTGGTAAATTTAGGTTTAATTTTCTTGAGAGATTTCAGCACGTCCAATTCCGAAAAGATTGTTACGCATAAATTACTACTATTTACCTCACCGCAGGGGGAATTTTTATTACTATTTGTATTAGGATTTAAATAAGCTGCTTGAAAGATGGTCGCAAATGCATTAACAATATCTTGGGGATTTGTATGTTGAACATTATTATATAGAATATTGTCTGGAATTGAGGAACATCTTTTTTTACTATTTACATATGACCAAAATCTTTTCGGATCTTTTTTTATGTTACCCTGTATATTAAGTAAATAATTGTCATATGCTTGTTTCACATCCTGTTTAATTTTCTCTCTTATATTCCTAAATTCGTTATAATAATCATAGTTTTTTGTTTGCTTATATTTTTTTCTAATAGTATTTTTCTTCCTTATGTCTCTTACAATATTATTTGTATACCATGGTGGATATTTGGTCTGTTTAGGAAGAGTTTTGGGTACAAATATATCAAAAATCTCTGTTAATTTAGAATAAAAAGCGGTACATGCTAAGTTAACATCATTTAGTTCAGTTAAAAATGACCAGTCTGTATGAAATAAACAATTGTACAAAAGGGGATAATTGGCTTTTTTAAAATTATATGCTTCAGTTAAATTAAACGGGAAATTTTCAGGTTGAAAATTATTTATTTTCAGAGATATATCTAATGGCGGATGATGTAAATCTTCCATAAGCAGGCATTCTAATGATCTACTGACATCGCAATTTGCACTTGATAATACCAAATCAAGAACACTATCATTAATATTTAACACAGTATTAAATTGTTTCAAGTCAAAAAATTCTAAGAAACGTTGCAAAGTAATGACACGATTGCTTGGAACAACATTTACCTTGTTAAACTCTGGGATATTAAAATCTCCTATAAAATAAATATTCTCGTCATTTATAAGTAGTCCATGGATTCAATACACTCAAACAGGACTTCATAAGTAATATACGGTGTATTTGGAGGTACATAAATTATGAAAATGAAAATATTTTGAAAATTAATAGTCATCTTAATACCAACGATATCTATTTGGGGTAGAGTTTCACGTATAAAGTCTACATTAAGTTCGTCATATATATACTTACTTTTTAAAGCCACAAGTACACCGCCACCTTTACTTTTATTAATTTCCGCAAAGTTTCGGTCACATCGGATAATATTATAATTGGGGGACAAGATTTCAGTATTCAGAACATGCGAATTCAACCAGGTCTCTGTGAAAGCATATATATCATAATGACATGTTATAGAGGCTATAAATAAATCTTCCAATTTAATGTTCTTAGGTCATTGTTTTTATATTTTATATATTTTTACCTATTTAAGTTACTTATGTATTATCTTTGTATCAGACGAGTGTAAACAATATTGTATTGTCACACAAAAAATAAATAACTTTAAGGCAAGTTTCAAAAAAATTTCTTTTCCCCATAAGAGAAATGGGCAATTTCATGGTCTTTGAGGCATGTGTTAGTTAATATCAACCAATTTAGCAACCAATTTGAAAACAATTTTTTTGGAATTCGGGTGATAAGACAAGAAAATTCAAAATTTATTTTCACAAGTATAAATTGAAACCACAATAGTCTTCATAGATATATTTCGATTACAGTTTGTGAATTGCATTCAACAATGCTAGCGAATCATGTAGATATTGCTTTAGTGACTTTTTCAGTTGGAGTTCTTCATCTTCTAAAATGGGAGTCAGGTCATGCGTAGAAAGAGTAAAAACAAATTAGCCATTTTGGTCATGTGCTCATATCTATGCTTGAGTTCGGAAAATATGAAATTTATTATGATATGGTTGGCTTCCTTTTGCAGTATAGCATGTTCGACAGCTTCACACCAGTTATTGTGGCCTTATCATTAAAATGCTTAATAACTATAATTATATTATAATATTATATAATTAATGATTTTATTTCACATCAGAGTCAACGTGCACTGGTGACCTTTTCTGATTTCACTGCTGAGGACCATCATTATTTTTTGGCTTTTCGAGAGGTCAGACAGGTCAGTTGACCCGACAAGTTACTTTTACATTTTTACATTCTAGGGTCTGTTGACGATCAAAATTTTTTAGTTTTAACCCCTATGCTACCACTATTTTACATGAACACGAAGAAATCAACGGCTTACTAAAAGAACAAAATTCAGAAGTGCCATCGCCTGGTCCACCGTCTTCAAGAGGATTCTTATGACATCATGCCTTAAAAGTAGTTGAAGGTCAGAAAAGTATGACCCATACAAGGTGCAGTATTTGCTACAGAAACATGTATACATATCATGATTCTGTATATGCTTGCAAAAATGCTAAAAATGTGAATGCCATTTGTGACAGTATGATGTTCCTATGTGCTTCATATGTTTCCAAAAACACATATAGCAGAGACTACTAATGGTAATAAAATTTTGAGGAATATCGTTTTCAAATTTCATGTTTCTTTGTAGAACAAATGTATTTTATTTTATATTCGTTCAAAATATTAGTTCAAATCTCTTTTATAAAGTTAAGATTTTTAGTACATTTTAAGAATCTACCTAATCCAAATATTTTTGTTTCATATGTTGAAGTTTTATTTTTAACTTTATTTTGTTACTTTGTTTTATATTGTTAATTTTTAACATTATTAATTATAACTGTTTGGAAACTTTTCAGTGAATATATTATAGTATATACTATTCCAGTAGTAATTGTTATTTTCTCCTACCATGACAGAACCAGCCATTTTAATTACCTAATCAAGTGAAGCACATTTACACTCTTAATATTTGATATTGCCTAACATTGATATTGCCTATGCAAAACTCATACAAAACGTTCCCACTGGAGTGCATGTGGGCCTGAAATATAAAAGTCGCAGGTGGTCACGTTGTCTCAATATGATATACATAAAATGACGACCGGTGAGCATGTAGTCGTACACAATAACAACAGGAAAGACCACCAGTGGCTATGTGTGTCAAGTAATGAGGTTATTCTTCTATATAATTCTAATGGTTCGAATTTCAATTTGATCAGACTTATCCTTAAACTCTACTGTTTGTCCTTTTAAGTTATAATGCTTACATGGTATTTGGAAAGTTATTCTGAGTAAGGGAACTAACACTTTCTTTAAGAACAGTATTTATTTTGGATAGTATAGCAAAGATATAGAAGTATAAAACTTAAGAAATGTGGATTGGTTGCATATTCAATTGTTATAAGTATGTGCAACATACCAAAAGCTCAAAAATCAGTTGATAATGGAAATTTTCACTCACATTGGTAGTGAAAGGGAAATAACATTTATCATTTAAAAGATGAATAGCGGATTCATTGAAGTACTTTTTATTTAGAATATTTCCATTATCAAAGAGTACCTACTTAGTCATTGATAAAATTTGATAGCTATATAAGTAGTTCCCTTTTAGGTAAAATACTGTACCTGTAGTGAACAATACTATAAACTTAATTCATTTTATTAATTTTATTAATTACTAATTATTCTCACAAGCGTACATTTTATGTTAGTATAGTAGTCTGCATACTTTTTAAGAAACATGGCAGCAGGCCCCTGTAGCTAGAAAGCAAAGACGTTATTAAATCTATGCGAGAAAGTAATTGTAGGGGCAGCGTACGGGATTTCAGGGGAGACCTCCGATCAAAGAGGAATAAGCTCTTTGATCGGAGGGGAGACCAATTAATTTTTTAGATAACTACTAGTTGACTGTTTCCTGCCTTTTGCCTGTGATGAGGATAATTCCCCAGGGGGTGTCAGGCACCTCCTGGCATCTCCCCTGGCTACGGTTCTGCTGTATATGAAATATCCAGCTTAATTTTCAATAAGGAATCGACAGCTACATTTTTTTCATTTTATTACAGAATATTATAACGTATCTTTTATGGTAAAATAAGTAATAAAAGAATGATAATTTTTAATGATATAAAAATACGTGACGAAGAAAAAAAAAGGCGAATCACTTACACGGCCGGGCATTGGAGACAGGTCTGTAGTCAGAAATAAATTGTTGTGAGTGGTCATAGGATTTTAGAGGAGGCCAATTCCGACCTTTATTATTTACAAAAATATGTAAAATTGTTCCTCGCAGGTACTGCTGGACTTTCTACAGGGGTTCTTATTTAAATATTCCCAGAGTGTGCACCTCCTTGGCTAGAGGCCTGCGTGTAGTAGGAATAAAATGTTTTTTGAAGTATGGTCTTGAAAACATTCTAGGATAAGTTTAAGACACATGTAATAGGTACTTTTTTGTGTTTGAATTGTTTTTATAGTCTTTATGGAGGTATCAAGGATTTGTAAAAATGGTACCATAATTGATAAGAGATTGTAAGTATATAATAATATGCAAAATAATACTCTGTACTTTCTATTGAAATATTGAAATTAGTTCTCATAACTGACAAAATCAAGCCATGTGCACAATTTAGTCTAGATCTTTTATATTAAAAAGGAAATACGCTCACATGCAGAATGAGGGCTAACAAGCTTCCTTTGACTACCAGAGCGCGCCACTGAGACGTGAGGTATCTTGCTAAAGTTCGTTTTAAATGTTATGAACGTACAATTTGTTTAATTTGTGTATACATTTGCTAGAGATTTAAAATTTTGTGTAGTTATAAAAGACGAATATAATGCCTCAATGTTGTTCAATGCCACTTTGCTCCGCCCAAAAGGAGGGCACAAATTTTCTTGGGAATGATGTATATCTTGGGATTATTCCGTTGGTGGGTTGGGGGGTAAATAGAGGAAAATAAGTAAAGCAAGCTGGTAAGAGTACAGACACTTGAAATTCGGTGTATGTACTAGAAGCCGAGGCCTCAGATTCTTTTATAATATTTTTCAAACCCCCACCACCCCTACTCCATTATTAAAGGGGTTGATAAAATAAAATTGAGATATTCACTTGAAATTTGGTACACGTATGTACTATAACATCTGGAACTAGATTATATTTTGAGATGATTTTGTTGAAGGGTTGGGGATTAAACAACGGTAAATAGGGGAAAATAAGTAAAGCAAGCTGGTAAGAGTACAGAAACTTGAAAGGTGTGGAGTGGGATGTGTAATTGGGAAAATCAGAAGAGCAAGCTAGTAAGAGTCCAGAACTTTATTTTTGGCATATGTGCTAGAAACCAATGCATTAATTTTTAACATTGAAAATGTTTAACGGAAAATATAATACGGAAGTCGGTAGCAATTTGTGTAACGCTTGGAAATTCGGTTGTTTTTTTGGATACGAAAGCGTTCATCGGTGCTGTTACATCGCATACTTTTTGAAAGATCCAAATTTGATTTTGAATTTGATAAATGTTGATACCTAGAATCAAATTCTTGCATTCTTACGTCTCGACGCTGACCGACGCCTAGCGTCGTTTTTGTAAATCTCGTGTATTTGATGAATTTTGATTCCTAGATTCATATTCTTGTCTTTTTACGTTTCGACGCCGACCGACGCGTAGCGTCGTTGTTGTAAAACATCTCAATTTGATAAATTTTGATATCTAGATTCATATTCTTCCATTTTTTCGTTTCGATGCCGACCGACGCCTAGCGGCGTTTTTGTAAAACTTCTGAATTTGATAAATTTGGTACCTGGATTCATATTCTTGTACCTTCGCGTCTCGACGCCAACTGACGCCTTGCATCGTTCCTGTAAAAGTTGTATTTAATTAATTTTGATATCTATATTCATGTTCTTGCATTTTTATGTCTCGACCCCGACCGACGCCTAACGTCGTTTTTGTGAAACTTGTGCGTTTGATAAATTTTGATACCTATAGATTAATGTTCTCGTATTTTTATTAAACCCATTTTTTTGTGGAGTATCAATAGTATTAATGTTAATGTAATATCAAACTTTTCTTTATTTCTATCCCCTCTATCATTTTGCATATTTTGTAAATATCATGTCAGGCTTCAAAGTTATCCAAGTTCACTTTCAATGTCTTAATGAAGCTTGCTAAATTGCAACTTTTGAAATTTTTGTTTTGACTTCTGCCTCTAATATTATTAAAATTCTATGACCAATTATTTCCGCATACTGAAGTGCAAATATAGTCAAGAAGTTTACCTCTAAAGATACTTGGATGGAAAATCTGGATGTGGAAGTAGCGATTCCTTACGTAGCGGTTTTTCCGACAATTTCGATTGATTGACCTGCGATTACGCCCCGACGTGAAGCGGTCAGAGTGTCAGGCTATCATTTTCGTTTAATTAATTATATGAAATTCGACAGCTGAAGGGGTGCCATACTTTTAAAAAAATTACTTGGACTATTGTGTCACTATCTCCTGGTCTACCTAGTAGAAATAAGGTTTGAGCAGGACGTCAATACATCCGTATACTGCTGGAAAAACAATTATTATCATTTTGTATATGACGTTTTTAGACAAACTGCTTTTTGTTCGCATCATTATCAACTCACTAGGGAGGTCGCCGAATTTAACGACCTAGGTTTCTTTATATAGGACCAGACGCTTACACATAAAGGGCATGGTAAAATTTAATGGGACAAAACAAAGCCAGAGGGTTATACCTGGCTAAGCATGTATATGTTGCCCCTCACAGATCTGGTCCAAATTTTGAGCATAAGTTGATAGTGGTGTGAAATGAAATTTTAGAGATTATAACTGAAAAACAGTTTTTTATGGGATGTACGGTGGTGACCAGACAAATTTCTTGGGAGCAGATCGACATTTTGGTGAAAAGTGAATATGTTATAAGTTTCTATAGCACAAATCTATAAAAAAAAATTATAAAGTTGATTTGTCGAAAACAGTGTTTAAACAAAATTTGTGTATGGAATAACCACAAGGCACAGGCACCATTCTCTCAAAAATGTGTTCAGATAACCTCTTAAAATATCTCCGATTTTCAAAACGACCGATAATATTAAAAAATTTGAAAATCTCGAGCGCCCCGCATACGGCAAGGTTCATTACTAGATGTCGCCACGATCACTGATTGCTACTATATCCCGAAGGTTTTAATTAGTATCAGATCTACAGCAGTGTAGGACAAATAATTTCTAAGTCTCTGACGTCGTGCCGAACAAAATATGATTTGAAAATCTAAGCATTTTCAATTATCATGGCGGTAGCCAGCTTACAAAGGAATTATATATGGGGACGTAGTTTCCGTTAATATCAGAACTCTTGAACACAAAACTCAAACACCAACACTCGACGCGCGTTTCGCCAGCCACATTGGCATCATCAGAAAATGATTAAAAGTACCTTATATCCAAAGCTGAGAAGACAAAGAGAAGTTTTTCAACTATTTCAGAAAAAATATAAAAATTCCGACAACCAAATCTTAGTAGTTGATTGATTGATTGATTGATTTGCCAGCGTAAGGTGGGCATTGCTGCCAATTCCGGTGCAGGGAGATTTGTTCCACCACGCAGCCCGATCGCCCACCGATCATCCCACTGTCCCTTATTTTTCTATCCACTAGGATATGGTCTATTTGAGAGTTGATGTTTCCTTTACTCCAGGTATTAAGGCAGGTTAGGTTAGTTAGTTCTTGCTCCATGTGTTTCTAACTGTTAGATCTAACAGATGTGCTAAGTTTTTTTGCAAGCTTCCATTATCGTTTGTCCATGTGTGAAGTAAGGTTTTTCCTATGATATTCTTGTCTTCATGTGTTTGGTCGTCCTTTCCTATATGAGCGTTGAAGTCTCCTAGTATTATTGTGTTCATTTTTCTATTCCTATTTCTTCTAGTCTCTTGGGTAATCTGTCTGAATACTCGTCCTGCCCGTTTGTCGGAGGGCACATGTACTCCTAGTATGCATATGTTTTCCTTTCCAATTTGTAAGTCTGCCATGGTTATGTTTTCGTTTACTTTTCTTGTCTTTATCTGGATATCTGGATAGGGGTGTTCCGTCTTATTGCCCATGCGACTCCTCTGCTGGTTTTTTCTTTGTCCCCTCCACTTAGATGCCATTTGTAGTTTTGAGTAACTGCAGTTCCGTCTATCGTGTGTGTCTCTTGTATGCATGCAACGTGTATGTGTTCCATCATAAGAACCTCATCGATTTTTTCTCTTTTCTCTCTCGTTATGCATCCTCTGACATTCCATGTCGCCAGAATGATGTCATCGTGTTGTAATTCTTGACTGTTGGCTTAATCTGTTCTTTGTGATATTTGGTACATGTTTATGTGCGTTGCTTCCTCTAATTCTGGGCGGGGTGTTATAGCCCCAGTTCGAGCGTATGTTTCTTCTGGTTGTTCTACTTCATGTTTTTCTTGTGCAATAATCGCGCTATCGTAGTGATTTCTTTCGTTTCAGTGCTTCCTATATACTATCTCTAGTGGTGTGTTCTCTCTTCCCTGTTGGTTAGTAGGATGGAAGATTATATGCTCTCCTTCTTCTTGATGTACTATTATTGTCCTGTTTTTCATATTTGTTGTTACTGCAATTGTTTCCTAAAATAGAGGGGCAAACATAAATAATAAATCAGTTAAATAAAGGTATATCTTATCTTTCTTTCTTGTAGTAGGCTGGTGATGTTTGTTGAATCTATGGAACTCCACTTCATGCGAATTGTTTATTTACACTTTCCAAGAAAGCATTAGGGTTCTGGTGCCAACGTCTAATTTTATATTACTTGACACTGATATATTTATTACCCTGGCACTTCACGAGGTCTTTTTGGGTACAGACAGGCTTATCGTAACACGCCGCACTTACTATTATATTACAGAAAGCCCTGTACTAGCAATAATCAAATATTTATTCCATATAAACTTTGTATATTAACTATTTCACTTTACAACACGCAGAATTTCTGGACCTATCGATGGCCTAAATTTTATATAAATTAGCGGTGTTTAAACATGTGTTTTAGAGCTTATTTTGAGAGCGTTCTTCGATGCGTCTGTTCACTTTGAGAAACTCAACCGAACTCCGACAACCAAATCTTCGTAGTTTATAAAAAAAAAATTAATAATCTTAGTAGTTATTAATTTTTTTATATAAAAATATTTGAAAAAATTCATTTAGGGTTGATTTCAAATAAAATGTATATGTATATAGTTTAATTTAAAATTAATTAGAAATGTTTTGGTATAATTAAACAAAAATTGTAAGTTAAAAAAAATGATTTAATTTTAAAAATTTAAATTTTAATTAGAAGATTTTTGAGTGAAATTTTAAAATTTTCATAAAATTTTTTCACATTGAAAAAAATTATAAAATTGTTGATCGATTGATTTGCCAGCGTATGGTGGGCATTGCTGCCAATTCCGGCCATCCATGGAGGATCGTTCCAACACGCAGCTTGGTCCTCCGTCGAACACGCCCAACGAACGGCTAAACCGCGTGCCGGAACCAAATCTCGGATGTTTTATATATCGCCGGACCAGCTGCATACGCCGGGTTGGACATTCGACATGCTTGTTGTCAGCAGCGAGAGCCGCATGACGCATGGGGTGGGAATATAGGATGGGAAGTGTAGGTGTTTGAGAGATGCTTCTTTTAATTGTATTGAAACATTCGTTATAGGATTTTGCAAACAGCAGAAAAATTAACTATCTATAAAAGAAAAACTTTGTGTAGAAATATTAATGAAATCTTTGCATTCTTTCGATAACCTGAATTCTGGTTATGCTAGCAAATTAAAATCCTAAAATGAATTTGTCTAATTTCTTATTTGACAATTCTCATTCTAACACTAGCATCCACACAGTCCCCTACGGCCATGCAGATTAAACTAGTATCCACATAACCCCCTACGATTATGAAGATTCAGTTAAAAATGAGAACAAAGACCTAAAATGAATTTATTTATCTACCTTGTTTTAAAAAAATTTTTCATTCCAATGGATTACATTTTCATGAAATCTATCATTCTGTTTTCTGGCTTTATGTCTTTCTGATGAGCTCCAGAATAAGGGCGAAAAACGTTTCAAAGGCTAAGCATTTCCAGAAAACAGAATGATAGATTTCATGAAAATGTAATCCATTGGAATGAAAATTTTTTTTAAAACAAGGTAGATAAATAAATTCATTTTAGGTCTTTGTTCTCATTTTTAACTGAATCTTCATAATCGTAGGGGGTTATGTGGATACTAGTTTAATCTGCATGGCCGTAGGGGACTGTGTGGATGCTAGTGTTAGAATGAGAATTGTCAAATAAGAAATTAGACAAATTCATTTTAGGATTTTAATTTGCTAGCATAACCAGAATTCAGGTTATCGAAAGAATGCAAAGATTTCATTAATATTTCTACACAAAGTTTTTCTTTTATAGATAGTTAATTTTTCTGCTGTTTGCAAAATCCTATAACGAATGTTTCAATACAATTATAAGCAAACAAATAATAATTCATTTTTAAAAATGCTTCTTTTAAGTTTCCAAGCTTCCATTTGTCATCATCGGCTGGGGTGTGGTGCAGTTGTTTGCGACATGCTTCTTTTCAGTTTCCATGCTTCTTTTAAGTTTCCATCTATCGTCATCTCCTTATTTTTCTTCTAAGTTTTCTGCTTCTTGTGTCTCTGAATCTAGCAGCTTTTTCTTGTAATTTTTCCCTTTTTTCCCTTTTTTTTTAAAATTTTTCATTAATCGCTCCACAAGTAAATATCCATCTACGGTGGAGTTGCTGGGAAGGGCCCTATCTCGCGGTAACAATTTTTTTTGTGCGTTATGAGAAAAGAGGTCCGAAGGGATAGTTTGCTCACCCTGTGTGTCGTTTCCTTGAAACGATCGGTTTCAATTTTGGGCAGTTTTTCCATTTCATCACCTGTATATTATGTTTATTACCTATATATTATATTTAATATCTTTTTAATTTTGGTCTCCAATTCTTGTTTAAAATTTAATAAAAGACAAATAAGCCAATGCTAATGCTATATAAACAAAAACTTATCTGTTTCATTCACACATCTGGCGTTGCTTATTTTGTATCAGCCACTTCAAGAAGGGACGAATACAGGTATATATGTGACGAATCAAAAATCTCCTGCCTTAACCGATAATCAAATAAACAAATTCCCCATATAAAACTAATAACTCTGCAACGAGAAACAAAAAGTTTATGGTAAATAAGTTATTTCTTAAAGTAAGCCTTAAACAAAAGTACCCGTACCACATGAAGAATTCATTCATTCGCGTATATGTGAAACAATGGATTTCCGAATCACAACATTCTTCCCATCTATGAAGGATTAATAAATATATCTTAGAAATAAATAGAAAAAACACTTATCGTTCATACTTTGCTTATGTTACTACTTCCACTCGTTAGAAGCCAGTCCGTTGCAGTCTTAGGTACATGCACTTGTGGATAATTTACGAGTTTATGACCTGGTCCCATTCAACGTGTTTATTTTCTTTTTATCCGAGCTATGTTGCCAGATGTCTGTACCCTTTGTCAAGCTGCCCATATACGCCTTTAGTGATGTCATAGTTAAATATCAAATATCATCTATATGAATTAGCCAAATTTATGTTAATATATATCAACTAATGTAGGATTTTTCACTCTTTAATTCAACACATTTTTTTCGCGTTTTCATACCGTGTTTACTCTAGTTTTTCGGGATTTCATGGGATCCACTTAAAAACGCGTCTGCCTTCGTCGACGACCGAACTGAAACTCCTAAAAAAAAAAAAAAAATATGAAACTGTTAATATTAAATGTTTTTTATTTTTGTATGATTTCAATAATAAATTAAATTTTATTAAATATTTTTCATATATTTTTTTTGATCAAACGATTTAACTTTTTTATGCAGCTTCGTACGTCTAAATAACTCCAATCAACTGAAGGCGAATATGCCTGATTGTTGTGCTTCAATACGCGCGAGTAGAAATACCGGCGACAGAGCATAGACGACCGCGCGCGATCACAAGTATACGCGCGATGACGCGCAACCATGTAAATAATTGTAGAGTAGATTCAGTTGTGGAACGTGCGCTCACGTGCGGACCTTCTGAACTTAGCCTTTAGATGGGGATGAGAGAATTGGTTGAATTCGTTCAACCGTGACAATATTTTAGCATAAATCTACAGACAATCTTAGTTTAGTTGTACTTTAGTTTTAATCACTTCCCGATGATGCCAAGGTAGTTAGCGAAATGTGTGTGATTGATTCGAGTGTTCAACTGTTTTGGTGTTGGTGGAAATTGCGACTTCAGATGTGTTCCTCTTCAGACGTCAGAATTGAAAAATATTAAATTGTCAAACTAGGTTTTGTTTGACTCAATAGTCGACGTCATAGACTTAGATAACATTTGTCTTATACTGCTTTAAGTCAGACCGACCGCCAGACAAAAAGACTTACGGAACTGTAAGGCCGTAATTTTCGTAATTTACATGGTCTGAGACAAGAAAACTCGAGGAAATCTCAGAGAGTGAATTTTTCACAATTACCTACATTATTTCCAGTCCACAGTTTTTCGACTAATGAACTTCATAATTTTTCCCTCAAAACTCAAAGCATATTTTTTTTCCACCAAAGTCGGTTGATCTGTTGTCAAAATAATGTTTTTTCCATTTTTCTTCTTACCTCCATAACTCCCATAAAAATTGTTTTTCAATTATAATATTCTGGGAAATTTGATCTCACACCACTATCAATTTATGCTCAAAATTTCGAAAAGATCTCTGGTAATGTCACTGTCGCTCATTTGACAAATATTGTTTTCACATAATTTCCAACGTTGGTAAATATTTTTTTAAAAGTTATTAAATATTTAAATCGATTCCCTTATTTTTGGAGAGCCATGTATATTGTTTTAATTTTAACGCAATTATTGATAAATTCCAAAAGACGGTAAACATTTCCTAAATAAATGTTAGTCTTTCTTGTTCCCTTATAGTGGATGTGTTATTATTTCAAATATCCTGTCCTGATAAACTTATAATCATCTCTTACATGTTATATTTACAGCAGAATGTTACACTTGTTTAAAATAAATAAAAAAACCGTCTTTACCGGCAATGACAGTCTGCCTACTTCCTACTTTAATATGTATTACACGGATGGGTAATTACTGAGGGAGTCGATTTTCGCTTCAGGGGTTTGTGTAGAAGTGTAGAGTGCACAAAATGTACAGAGTGAGTGAAAACATTTATAATGATGCAGTTAAAATTCCGTGTATAGGATAGGGGTGGATGCCTTTGTATCAAAGTGAATGTTTCTGTAGAAAAGACTCAATCAGGTCTTCGCTAATCAAACATCGTCTGCATTTGTTTGGTAAAATGACGTGTTAAATTAAATCGGTAGTTATCCTATTTAGGGGCAAAAGTTTTTGAGTGATTTGAGAAAATTAATTTAATGAGCTTGATAATATAATTCTTCAAATAATTTTCTTTCTGTGTTGGAAAATGGTATAAAAAGAATGAAAGCTTAAAAATAATAAGGGGATTTGAGGAGATTAAAATGAGAATGCAGTGAATTCTTTTAATTCTGAGTAGAGATAATAATCGTAGGAAAGTCCATAATACAAAATATATAATACTTAAATAATTGTTTAATTTAAGCTGTATTAAATAAAAATATAGATACGTATACTTATTTCAAAAAATCGGTAAAGATATTTACACAGAACTTACACATTTATTTGTGCATTGCGGTCACTCTAAAAAAATATTAATTACGAAATGACATTAAGAATAATAATGGGAATATAGTTATCACTATTATTACAAAGAAAACCTGATAACTTTTGGTCAAAAAAATATACAGAGTGATCATACAATAGCAAAAATTCAATACTAAACAACAGGTGCCAAATATGGAGGGCTTGTGCAAATATCTTTACAAATGTCCACCATGGTTGAATTATTTCTTGGAATGACCACCCTGTATATTGTTCAACAAAACTATAATAGGCGCTTATGCCAAATATTATTTCCTTCTGTCACATCGTCAGTTCCACATTCACGTAGTGGAGTGGAAGTATAGTAGTAGTGGTTAAAAAATTTAGTTTTTTTCTAAAAATAGGTTTGGAATGTTATGAAACGTAGAAATTTTAAATCTGAGCAAACACATTTTTGTTCATGTATTCTAGTGGTAAGAAAATTCTTCATCTCTGCTCTAGTAGTGGTGAAAATATTTTACAATTTTCTTTTAAATTATTTTTTTTAAATTTATTTTCAAAATAGGTTTAGAATGTCATGAAACGTGGAAATTTTAAATTTAAGCAAAGACAATTTTTTCCGTCATCTATTTTGTATTTTGTGGTGGGCAAAAATTTGCAAATTTTTATTTTTTTTTTAATTTTTAAAAGTTTTTAAAGTAGAATGACATGAAACGTGGAAATTTTAATAATGGGCAAAAAAATATTTTTCATCTATTCTAGTGGTAAAAAATTTTTCAAAATTTCGTTCTTCTGAAATATGCTTAGAATGTCATGAAATGTGGAAATTTTAAATTTGAGCAAAAAAATAATTTTCCATAATATCTATTCTATAGTAGTGGTAAAAAAAAATTACAAATTTAAAAAAAAGTTTTCAAAATGTTTCTTTGAAATAGATTTAGAATGCCACTAAACGTGGAAATTTTAAATTTGAGAGAACAAATTTTTTTCCATCAATCCTATAGTAGGTAAAAGATTAGATTTTTTCAAACAAATTTTCAATTTTTCTTTAAATAGGTTTAGAATGCCATGAAAAGTGGAAGTTTTAAATTTGAACAAAAAAACCTTTTTACTTCCCTCGCATACCGAAGGGAAGTATTGTTGTATTCGAGAAAAATCACCCTCCGAGATTTTTTCGGATTTTGACGTTTCAGATCACGTAGATTACGAAATTATAGGTTTTTAAATTAAGTCTGTCTGTCTGTTGGTGCATTAACTAAAAAACTACTTGACGGAGAGCAGTCTAATTTGGTAGGTAGTTGACCCTACTGTCTGTGAAGAAGTGGTTAAACTTTCACTGGAAAATATACAGGGTGTAAAGGGAATAAATAATGAAAAAAAAATTTTTTTTGCTCAAATTTAACATTTCTACGTTTCATGACACGCTAGACCTATTATGCCCATCTAGTTGCGACATTTTAGTAGTATGACTTTTCCTATTATTTAATTTATTAATTAATTCAATGGAGTCATTTAGTTAACGAGTGTAGCAGGCTAAGCATGGCCGGATGCCCCCTTAAGCCCGCTTAAGTCCGTGTGACTTTTCTTATTAATATTTTTTTGTCGTTTGACGCGATTTTGTAGAATTTTGACTAGTTATGTTGCCGAAAAAATCTTCGTAGGCACGGAGTACTGCCCTCTCCGATTGTCTGGTCGCCACTTACTCTCTAGGAGGTCGTGGGCTAGGGTTTTATATCGAGTTCTAAATAAGGGAGCATTGAGTTCTCCTTGTTTCCTTTGAAGGCTGATGGTCCATTGAAAATTTGTTTTTCGAAAATCGTGTAGCTAGATATTTATTATAATTCATAACACTTAAGAACAGAACGTTTTACTGCGATATTTGCACTGTTCATATCAACATACTACTGCATTTATATACAGACTATTAGGCATCTAGGCAAGCAGCTTCATCTCTCGCCGCGATGGAACCTTTGACGTCACGCAGTTGTAACACAAAAGCTCCACGTGTTGATGTTCTTGATTAGTTTTAAGGCATACAGAGACTTTAAAAATATGTTTTCTTTTGCATTACGCTCTAGAATTAAAAGATCATTCGAAAATGTAATAAAAAAATTCTAAAGGAGCCCATTATCTGTTTAAGGAAAATTAAATCTAATGCATCGTCTCATCGTTATTTTTAAATTTAAACCCAGAACATATATGTCGGCGCCACCGAAAATAATTTCTGTACGCCTATGATTCTTAGGAACCCAGCACTAATACTTGTGATTGTTTATTATTTTTGTTAATATAAACATTGTTAATACATTGGGTTGATTCTACGGTTGGTTCCTTGTGAAACATTCTTCAATAATTTAAACATACAGGAAATATTATGCTTTTTAATGTTTCAAAAAGTTTTATTAAAACTCTACACGTGTTTCGGCTTATTAGGCCTTTATCAAGAGTACAAGATAATACTAAATTTGAAATGTGTTCCTTACTTATTTATACCTAATGGAAGGTATAAATTATTCAAAGCTTTTAATCTATTTATTACATGCAACTAGTTATATGATTCCTATCCTATGTAAATATACTACAAATAAGTTCTTAATGTTAAATTATTTTTTCCAGAATATTATGACCCATAAATAATGTTTGATCATTAGTTACATTTTTATGCTTTTTGGCAGCTTTCATGATCTTAAATTGTTCTAGTAAATCTAACTTCTTTCCTTTATTTTCTGTATGGAGTAATTCGACTTCATTAAAATTAACAAAATGATTATTTTCTATGCAGTGTGTTGACATACCGGTGCTGTGTATACCATTCGTTATTGATTTTTTGTGTTCAGCGAGACGATTTTTTAATTTGCGACCAGTTTGACCGATATATATATAGCATCGCAGTCATTACATTTTAATTGATATACACCTGTTTTTTCTAATAAATCTCTTTTGTCTTTATTATTAACTAACATTTTCCCTAGATTATTTTTATTAACAGAAATAGTTTTACATCCTAGTTTTTTCAGTTTATGACTAATTTTATCACTAATCTTAGGCCTATGATTAATACATTTATATATGTCAGTTCTTTGTGGAGTATCAGCATAAAATTCTTTAAGTGACTTATTCTTTTGTTTATGTTTCATTAATTTATCTATGAGGTTTTCACTATAACCGTTGTTTCTAGCTATTTCTTTAATGGTGTTCACTTCTTTTATAAAATTATTCTTATTTAAAGGGAAGGTTAGCAGACGGTGGACAAATGAATGGAAAGATGCCATTTTTATTTGTGATGATTGCTTAGAGTTCTTGTGAATGATTGTGTCTGTGCAAGTTGGTTTACGGTAAATGTCAAACTCTAAGCTGTTGTTTCTATTCTTTAAGTTAACGTCCAAGAAGTTTAAACCTTCCTCGTTTTCTATTTCTAGAGTGAATTGAATTTTATCGTGAAATGAATTCAGAAGATTTAAGAATTTATTAAGTTGTCTTTCTGTACCTTGCCAAATACAAAACACGTCATCCACATATCTAGTTCAGAAAAATACATTATTTATTAGGTTATTTTCGCAGTTAAACAACTTATTTTCAAAGTCTGACATAAATATTTCAGCTAATAACGGTGATATGGGGGAACCCATAGGTAATCCATCTGTTAATTTATAAATTTCATTATTAAATTGAAAGTAATTTTGACTCGTACAGGTTTTTATTATGATGTTTAATTGATTTTTTAATTCTAAGTCAATATCAGATTGATTGATAAGTATTTCTATTATTTCAAATAATGGTTGTAATGGTATGGATGTAAAGAGGCTTTTAACATCAAAGGATACTAATTTTGCGTTGTTCGGAATTTTGAGATTATTGGTTTTTTCTATGAATTGGAAGGAATTTTTAATGGCATATTTTGATTCAAATTTTGTCAGAGTGGGTAATAAGTTGTTTAATTCTTTACACAATTTATAAGATGGAGCATTTACATAAGATACTACAGGTCTGATGGGAATATCTTCTTTATGAATTTTAGGAAGTCCATAGAATAAGGGGGGTAGGGGGTTCATTGTTCTAAATTTATATGTGTTTTCAGGGGGAATGATTAGTGTGCAATTTTTTAATGTATTTAGTATATCAGCTTGAAATTTATTAGTAGGGTCGTGGTTTAATTTAATTATTTCATTTGAGCTTAAAATTAAAGATATTTTTGTATTATATTCCTCTCTAGTTAAAATTGTTATAGTATTTCCTTTGTCGGCTTTACAAAGTATTAAGTTATTATCAAGAATTTTATTTTTAATGCTATTAATAATTGATGATTCAAATTTATTACTTTTATTAGTGTCTACCTTATTGAATAAACTTGATATACCCATTTTCTCTTCAATTGGAATATTACTTAAAGAATTCAATGTTAATTCTGTGTTTATTGCTAGTAATTCGACCTCCTGTTTATTATGTATATTCGGGGAATATTTTAATCCCTTTTCTAATAAACTAATTTCATTCCTGCTAAATTCGATTTCTGTTAGATTTACTAGTCTAGGGTAAAATTTAAAAGTTGAAGTAGAATTATTGCTCGTTGTTTTATTATAACAATTGGAAGAGTCTGACTTACTCTTTATTAAATTCTGGAGTTTCTTATATTGCTTGAGATATTGTATTTGGACTAATTCTTGAATTTCTTCTCTAATGACACGGTCCATATGTTGGAAAAGAAAGTAGTTTTCTTTATAGAGGAGCTCCGTATGTATTAGTTTTAAATGCAGTCCAATATTTTCTCTTCTTATGTACCATTGTTTTCGTTCTAATACTAGCCAAATTTTCAAGGTTTTTTCTACGGCCTGTTTTGCTTCTATTGAACCATGGTTGCAGTATATTTTCATATGCTTCGGTGTAACACTATTTTTTAAACACTCACTTATGAATCATATCTGGTTCATAAGTGAGTGTTTAAAAAATAGTGTTACACCGAAGCATATGAAAATATACTGCAACCAAGGTGCAATAGAAGCAAAACAGGCCGTAGAAAAAACCTTGAAAATTTGGCTAGTATTAGAACGAAAACAATGGTACATAAGAAGAGAAAATATTGGACTGCATTTAAAACTAATACATACGGAGCACCTCTATAAAGAAAACTACTTTTTTTTCCAACATATGGACCGTATCATTAGAGAAGAAATTCAAGAATTAGTCCAAATACAATATCTCAAGCAATATAAGAAACTCCAGAATTTAATAAAGAGTAAGTCAGACTCTTCCAATTGTTATAATAAAACAACGAGCAATAATTCTACTTCAACTTTTAAATTTTACCCTAGACTAGTAAATCTAACAGAAATCGAATTTAGCAGGAATGAAATTAGTTTATTAGAAAAGGGATTAAAATATTCCCCGAATATACATAATAAACAGGAGGTCGAATTACTAGCAATAAACACAGAATTAACATTGAATTCTTTAAGTAATATTCCAATTGAAGAGAAAATGAGTATATAAAGTTTATTCAATAAGGTAGACACTAATAAAAGTAATAAATTTGAATCATCAATTATTAATAGCATTAAAAATAAAATTCTTGATAATAATTTAATACTTTGTAAAGCCGACAAAGGAAATACTATAACAATTTTAACTAGAGAGGAATATAATACAAAAATATCTTTAATTTTAAGCTCAAATGAAATAATTAAATTAAACCACGACCCTACTAATAAATTTCAAGCTGATATACTAAATACATTAAAAAATTGCACACTAATCATTCCCCCTGAAAACACATATAAATTTAGAACAATGAACCCCCTACCCCCCCTTATTCTATGGACTTCCTAAAATTCATAAAGAAGATATTCCCATCAGACCTGTAGTATCTTATGTAAATGCTCCATCTTATAAATTGTGTAAAGAATTAAACAACTTATTACCCACTCTGACAAAATTTGAATCAAAATATGCCATTAAAAATTCCTTCCAATTCATAGAAAAAACCAAAAATCTCAAAATTCCGAACAACGCAAAATTAGTATCCTTTGATGTTAAAAGCCTCTTTACATCCATACCATTACAACCATTATTTGAAATAATAGAAATACTTATCAATCAATCTGATATTGACTTAGAATTAAAAAATCAATTAAACATCATAATAAAAACCTGTACGAGTCAAAATTAATTTCAATTTAATAATGAAATTTATAAATTAACAGATGGATTACCTATGGGTTCCCCCATATCACCGTTATTAGCTGAAATATTTATGTCAGACTTTGAAAATAAGTTGTTTAACTGCGAAAATAACCTAATAAATAATGTATTTTTCTGGACTAGATATGTGGATGACGTGTTTTGTATTTGGCAAGGTACAGAAAGACAACTTAATAAATTCTTAAATCTTCTGAATTCATTTCACGATAAAATTCAATTCACTCTAGAAACAGAAAACGAGGAAGGTTTAAACTTCTTGGACGTTAACTTAAAGAATAGAAACAACAGCTTAGAGTTTGACATTTACCGTAAACCAACTTGCACAGACACAGTCATTCACAAGAACTCTAAAAGCGGCTTTACATTTATGCAATGCAATGAAATGCATGGCATGCAAAACTTTGCATGAAAATTTTTGAATGTCAAATACACTTTACACTACTGCAATATTTTGTGAAATCTTTGGGACTACCAACCAGACGAGAAGAAATACTTTTATGATTATGTTTATTGTTTATTTATTTACTTTACAATCACTGAATCACTATAAACAGAAAGAGAGAAAATCAGTTGTTATTCCCAAAAGAAATACAGAATAGGTTATACATAGTATGTTATGTTTGTTGCTTAGTTCCTTTAATGCGTGGTTGGCAACCCAAATAAAGTAACTATATTGCATCTGCAATGCAATCAAATTAGAGCACGCGCTAATTCAATGCAATGAAAATTGCCATCAGCTGATCAAACTAGCTGGATGTACGCATGCGTGCAATGAAAATTTGCATGGCACATGCAATATTGCATTAATGTAAAGTGGCCTTAAGCAATCATCACAAATAAAAATGGCATCTTTCCATTCATTTGTCCACCGTCTGCTAACCTTCCCTTTAAATAAGAATAATTTTATAAAAGAAGTGAACACCATTAAAGAAATAGCTAGAAACAACGGTTATAGTGAAAACCTCATAGATAAATTAATAAAACATAAACAAAAGAAAAAGTTACTTAAAGAATTTTATGCTGATACTCCACAAAGAACTGACATATATAAATGTATTAATTATAGGCCTAAGATTAGTGATAAAATTAGTCATAAACTGAAAAAACTAGGATGTAAAACTATTTCTGTTAATAAAAATAATCTAGGGAAAATGATAGTTAATAATAAAGACAAAAGAGATTTATTAGAAAAAACAGGTGTATATCAATTAAAATGTAATGACTGCGATGCTATATATATATCGGTCAAACTGGTCGTAAATTAAAAAATCGTCTCGCTGAACACAAAAAATCAATAACGAATGATATACACAGCACCGGTATGTCAACAAACTGCATAGAAAATAATCATTTTGTTAATTTTAATGAAGTCGAATTACTCCATACAGAAAATAAAGGAAAGAAGTTAGATTTACTAGAACAATTTGAGATCATGAAAGCTGTCAAAAAGCATAAAAATGTAACTAATGATCAAACATTATTTATGGGTCATAATATTCTAGAAAAAATAATTTAACATTAAGAACTTATTTGTAGTATATTTACATAGGATAGGAATCATATAACTAGTTGCATGTAATAAATAGATTAAAAGCTTTGAATAATTTATACCTTCCATTAGGTATAAATAAGTAAGGAACACATTTCAAATTTAGTATTATCTTGTACTCTTGATAAAGGCCTAATAAGCCGAAACACGTGTAGAGTTTTAATAAAACTTTTTGAAACATTAAAAAGCATAATTTTTCCTGTATGTTTAAATTATAAACATTGTGGTTGACTTACCTACCCCAACCAATAACAGTTTAAGATTCGATGCATTTCCTTATATGGGCATGGGAACACGCTTATCTTAAGCGAACGAAACAGATCGGCTAGCCGGGGGAACAAAAAGGCATTCGATGATTACCTGTGAAAGAGTTAAGATTTGATTATTGCGGGCTAGCGGGTAGTGGATCGTTAGTTCCTTTGTTTTATTAGATTTATCCGATGGTGTTGAGACTGTTTTGATTACTTGTATTATTCGTGTGGACAATTAGACTTTATTATTAAATTTTGTATTAAGTGAAATACCAGTGTCGTACTTGCTAACATGTCCAAGCGGTCTAACCCTAAACGTGCCCCCGTGGTATCCGACATCAGAAGTGGTGGATCAAAACTGCAAGCCGGACATTCGGACAGTGAGGATGAAGTGCCATTACAACAAAGTGCGATAAGTACAACTTTAGAAAGAGTTAGAAAATTAGAAGAGCAACTATTGTTAGCTTCTACAAAATCCCCAACACCATCTGCTGCAACATTTACTAATGTAAGGCTGCCAACATTCGATCCTACATCAAACTTTGCAGACGCCAAAGGCTGGTGTACAATTGTAGACTTGTGGGTAAGCAAACATAACAGAGACGTCATGAATTTAGTAATGACGTTATCTGCAGCAATGAAAGGCGATGCAGCTAATTGGCTCATATCTGCCAAACCTACAGAAAAGAACTGGACGGCGTTGAGAGCAGAATTTTTGGCAGTTTTCGCCAAACATGTCGATCCTATTGAACAATTTTCGGAAGCTGTTAATGGGAAACAAAATACCCCAGCAGACACACCTCTCATTGACGAGATGCTGCACTCCATGAGGACTATTCTCAGTTTGCTAAAAAACAGGGAAAGCGACGAATCATTTGCTGTACTTGTTGCCTGTTACTTTGGATCAATTCGTAATGGATTCGTGAGGCGAAGATACCAAACTGACCGACCAACCGATGCCAAAAGTATGTGTACCATGTTACAGGGGAGACTTAGTAAAAGACCGGCGCTATTTCCCTCTGGTCATCAAACTGAATCGAAGCGTCGAGCTTTATCACCACCCTGCCGAGATGTCAAATCTGCGCAGTTCCATGGAAAATGCAACAAATGCGGACGAATTGGACACCGTGCCAAATATTGCAGAAATCCCAGATGGTCACCATCGTCCAAAGTGAGCCGAGATGAAGGATCCAGCGCAGTCACCTGCTACACCTGCAGCAAGCCAGGCCACATATCATCAAAGTGTCCAAATGCCAGCCGAAAAGCAAGATCTGGAGAGAAGCAAGTCAATACTTGTGAAATGGAAGCCTTGCCTGTTGCACAGCTGAAACTCAAATCTGGTGAGACCTTTCCTTTTTTTTTGTTTGTTTTTGACACAGGTTCAGATTGTTCTCTATTGAAAAAAAAAGTTTTGCTACTCATTTTTATGGTAAACGTTATAGCAATGTAACCAATTTGAAGAGCGTTGGTTGGAGTTCATAATACCAAATGATTTTATGTCTGCTCAAGTTATCATAGGCAAAGATTTAATAGCACAAAAGATTGAAGTTAACTTAAAATCAGATCGTTTATTTTTTCCCCTGTGAATTAAAAGTTCAAATCTGCGAACAGGAAGCTGTAAACTTCAATCAAATTGAAACTGATTTAAGTAATAATGGTAAACAAAATTTAGTTAAACTGTTATCTAATTATCGAGATCATCTTGTAGTAGTTGCACTTTCAGGACGAGTGAACACTGGTAATTTATAAATTGTTTAAAGGATACAACTAAATTTGTTCAAAGGAGACCTTGCCGAATGAGCGTGAAATTGTCAGAAATAAAATTACAGGATGACTCGAAGTTAATATCATAAGGCCTAGTTGTTCACCTTTTGCTAGTCCTAGTATTTTAGTGAAAAAGAAACATGGTTCTGATCATCTTCGTGTAATTTATCGCGAATTAAATGTAAACACGATACCCGATAAGTATCCTTTTCATCAGATTCTGTACACTCTAATTCTATAGAAACAAAAAAATAGCATTTGTCACACCTGATAGACAGTATGAATTCTTAATTAATTAGCAATCGTAAAATCGTTGAGACATGTTCTCATTTTCTTTTTGGAAAGTATTTTACAGTCTTCACAGACAGCAACTTTGCGAAATTATCCCGTACAAAAAGTGATCCAACCCCACGCGTACACCGCTGGTGGGCATTCTTACAAGTTTTTATCTTTGACATAGTTTACCACGAAGGGATGAAATACGCAGATTTCTTTTCAAGAAACCCTGCTGCGTCAAGTGCCCAAGGATGTGTCTTGGATGCATCCCAAATATGGTGAGGCTATTGACCTTCACTCTGACTGGCTAAGTATCGCACAACCACAAGACGACAGTTTAGTAAAAATAAACACTGCCCTTAGTGCCTATGAACTAGACCCAGATATCGCTAACGCATATGTCATCCGAAATACTGGTGTGTAAAATTGAAAGAAACAACCACTCGCATTATTTACCGGTTGTCTCAAAATCCGTGATTTGGCCATTGATAATCATGTGCACACAAACTTGAAACATTTAGGATGGGAGAAAAGTCTAGATAATGAACTTTACTGGTTTCCTAAAGCGACAGGAACTGTTTGAAAATTCGTTGATACTTGCCTAATTTGTAAAACTTTGAAAAATAAATTAGGAAACAACAAAGAATACGTATTTGTAATTATCGATGCTTTTTCTCAATTTGTTATGCTATATCGTATTCGTTCTTTAACTGCAGAAACTGCTGTTAGTTGTTTAAGAGAGATTACTTATTTATTTGGAGTGCCTTCGCGTATAATTTGTGATCAAGATAGATGTTTCACTTTCGCAGCTTTTGCTCTAATTTTAATATTAACTTACATCTCATTGCTCAAGGTGCAAGTAAAGCGAATGGACAAGTCGAGAGAGTGATACAAACATTGAAAAACACTTTGTCTACTTTGAAACTGAAAATGATTGAAATTGGCAAGACAGTTTAGGTGAATTTCAATTAGCTTTAAATAGCACAAAACATAAAGTGACTGGTTTTAGTCCTGCTGAACTTATAAGGAAGATCAATACGTTCTCTGGATTTACAAAAAAAAAAAATTGTTTTAACGAATGTCTTGTTTTCGACGAAAGACTCTGTTTGCCGGAAGTCCATGAAGTTGCTAGTAAAAAATATTGCAAAGTAATGCAAACAGAAAAATGCTGGAAAAGTTATTATTAGGCCCTTCTCAGTGGGTGATTTTGTTTTTAACAAAACTAATGAACGTATGATTTCTAAACTTGATCGTAAATATAGAGGTCCCTTTAGAGTTATCAAAATTTTGGAAAATTAGACATGTAGATGAAGTTTGCACATGATCAACTTATCAGTGTGCCAGAGGGGCAAGGTGAAGTCCTGAATGAGTCAGATTCTGAAAACGAGAACCAGAATGAGCCTGTGTCGGCGATTAATTAGAAATAAGTCAATTAACCTCCTGAGAGTTATTTTATTGCTGATACTGATGAGTAACTATGTGTTATAATCAGATGGGACACGATGTGTTGCCGCCTTGTATATTGGTGCTGATGAGTAACTATGTGTTATAATCAGATTGGGCACGATGTGTTGCCACCTTGGATGTTGGTGCTGATGAGTAACTATGTGTTATAATCAGATGGGGCGCGATGTGTTGCCGCCTTGTATGTTGATACTGATGAGTAACTATGTGTTATAATCAGATGAGGCACGATGTGTTACCGTCTTGCATGTAGATCCCGTTACAATTAAAACCGGATGATGCCCGTAGTGCTGTAGAGTTGCATGAATTCTTGTATGTCGATCCCGGTAGAATGCAGACCGGAAGATGCCTGTAGTGTAGCATGATTGTTGCATTGGTATACCAATAAATTCTTAGATGTAGCGAAAAATTTGCTTGTGCATGGTTACCTGGTTAATATTCTCGTAGTCAGGATGAACGAACGGTGTTGATTGACACATCATTTTTGTTTTCATTACAGGTTGCCAACCATAAGAAGAGTGCCCGAGGACGTGCACGTTGTCAGTATGGCCGTGTCGGCGCCACCGAAAATAATTTCTGTACGCCTATGATTCTTAGGAACCCAGCACTAATACTTGTGATTGTTTATTATTTTTGTTAATATAAACATTGTGGTTGACTTACCTACCCCAACCAATAACAGTTTAAGATTCGATGCATTTCCTTATATGGGCATGGGAACACGCTTATCTTAAGCGAACGAAACAGATCGGCTAGCCCGGGGAACAAAAAGGCATTCGATGATTACCTGTGAAAGAGTTAAGATTTGATTATCGCGGACTAGCGGGTAGTGGATCGTTAGTTCCTTTGTTTTATTAGATTTATCCGATGGTGTTGAGACTGTTTTGATTACTTATATTATTCGTGTGGACAATTAGACTTTGTTATTAAATTTTGTATTAAGTGAAATACCAGTGTCGTACTTGCTAACATGTCTAAGCGGTCTAACCCTAAACGTGCCCCCGTGGTATCCGACATATATTTGAACACACTCACCTGTGTATGTGCCTTAATATTAATAGAATTGTAAGTAATGTAGAGACATTTTCTTGTAAAATATGATCTTCCAAATTATATCTGTTTACTATGTAGGTTATTTTCATATGAGGTTTCCTCGCACCACGTATTATTATTATTATTATTATTATGTGTGGGTATGATCTAGATTGGGTTCCTTGTATTCTAAAAGCACGGCCTTATTTGTGAGAAAATAAAATGCGTATCTCATTTAATCTTTGTTCAATACTACAATACTGTGGAAACAATAGTTTGTTTTACAAATGTGGAGTAAGGTAAAAATATAATTATTTCATGAAAGAATATTTCAAAGCAGAACATATATTATTATGTATTCGACAAAAACCCTCCCGGTCGTTAACCTTTGTAAAAAATTAGCATACCTACCTCGTTTGTTGAATGATATGCGCAATTTTCATATAGACCGACCATCCTTTGTAATCCTTCTCATTAGACAAGGTATATTATAGGGACAATAAATCACTCGCGTAGGTATTGAAATACGAAATTTTTATTTTATTTTTTAGGTTGAGAAAACTGTTATAATGTAAGCACAAATTAATGTATTTGTTAAATAGGGCAGTTCATGCCATGAAACCATGTTTTTCCTCCCAAAATGGATCTTTCATTATTGGCACGCAACATGAGTCCAAGATACGAGTAGAAGTTGTGGTCAGGCGTGGCCGACTGCGGATACACATATGATTAAACATGTATTTTGCTCGAGTACGACTGAATTCACTTTACTCCCACTTGGAAGCATAGTAATCGTAAAAAAAAAATCAAAAATGTTTTTTGTTGATATAGGCTTAGAATGTCATAAAACGTCGAGACTTTAAATATGAGAGAAAAATTTTTTGGTCTGTCGGTCTGTCTGTAACTTTTCTTGTACGCATGTTTTCTCTGGAACGGTTTAAGATATTGACTTGAAATTTTATACACGTATGTATTCTAACGAGGTCTAGAATTGATTTTTGAACTTATCTAGCGAAGGGTTGCGCTTAAATAGGGAAAAATGAGTAAAGCAAGCTGGTTAGAGTACAAAAATTTGGAATTTGGTGTATATACTGGAAGGGAAAGCCTCAGATTTTTTATAATATTTTTCCAAGGCGTTATGTCCATTATAAAAAAAATGATATTCAATAAATTAAAAGACTAGGGGATTCGGCTCATTCACATTTGTGAAAATGAAATTTTTTCATTTCTCAAAATTTAATTTTTATTTCTTTACACTATGAAGTAATCCTCCAATCTTATTCAAAAAAATATGTGTTGTTACTTAGGATGTGAGCATATCACAGAACAAAAATAGAGGTGTTCCAGCAAATACTTCATAAAGAAAAAAATGTTGCAAAATTAAAATAATTTTTCTTTACTCCCTATTCATTTAATTTCTTTTATAATCAACATAACGCCCTGGACCACATATATTCTGGCTCCCGGATTCAGCTCATTCACATTTGAGAAAATAAAATCTTTTAATTTCTCAAAATTCTTTCATAACTTTTGTAAACATTTTTTTTAAGCGAGCAATTTACCCCAAATTATTCTCATATTGGTAGGAACTTACCTCCAAAATATGAAACAAACTCAAGCGGGGGCAGCTTATCCGCTTATCTGCTTATCCGCTCTTTCATTATAATATTTTTCAACCCCCTAGCACCTCCACTTCATTATTAAAGGGGTTGAGAAAATAAAACTGAGATATTCACTTGAAATTTGGCACACGTATGTATTGCAATGACATATAATTGAGATGATTCCGTTGAGGGGGTTGGGGTGTCCATTTTTTCCACAGGAAGTGTATCAAAGGACAATGTTAAAAAGGGCTTTTTAGGCTCATCCGTGGTAAAGTGTGAAAGCCATATTTTTTAAATAATTTTGGGGTGCTGACAACGAATCCGTAACCCATTTTGGAGAAAAATCACATTAAAATACAACCCTTATTCGGGGATGATATTGAAATTAATATTAGAACTTGCCACTTAGAATTAGAATTACAAGGGGTTAGGTGATTAGGGATTTGTTTTGCAATTAAAATCAATAAAAACTCTAAAGAAATAAAATCCACTACCTTAATTTGTGGGGATGGGTGTAAGGGTATTCAGAAGTAATCACATTATAACCTGATAATAGCCATTAAACGAGGAGTTTTGGTTTTCTTAAATAAATAAATAACCGTATATTAGATATTGTAATTTACACCGTTCTTATGGGTGATGAAGAGTGAGGGGAACCAGGGGAGGGGGCATTAGAATCTTTGTTTCTTGTTCAACTTACCTATCAAAACTGAGTATTTTAAAACAATTTCCTCAACTAAAGAATAACTCTTTTTGCAGATTTTAATATCAATTTCAATGCCACCCCCAAATGAGGGTCGTTTTTTCCCGTCTTCCCAATGTTTTTAGCCAATTGGGATGACAGATTCGTATTCAGCACCTCAATATTATTAAAAATAGACGGTTTCCACACTTTACCACGGATAGGCTAAAAAAGCCCTTTTTTTAACATTGATCTCTTTCCTATTTGGTAATAGCGTGAATTACCTGCTAAATATGTTTTCCCTAACACTATTTCGGAAACTACAAATTCCACAACCTAAAAATTGTGTCGGAGCAAGTATCATTCCAACACACTGTTATGGCATTGTTGCGCATTTCCGCCTCTTTAGGAAACACCCTGTATGAATCCGTGAGTTCTAAATAATTTTAACAAGGGGTAAACCACTAGCACTTTATTTAATAATTTACTGATTACAAAATACTTCTTAATTAACCAAAATAACCTTTACACTTTGTTTACTTTATATTTAACCTAAAACTTCTTCACCTGCGCCGGTAATCGCGCCTTGTATACTCTGAAATTTCATCTAGATCCATCCAGAAACAATCAAGAATCTTCTCTCACCACACTCTAGAAAACTCTATCTCTTTCTACAAATTTCCAGTCACTCACTATTAGGCATAGGCGTATCAATCTCCAGTTTCCAGGGGGTGTAATTCATAACACTGCCCCCTCCTTAAGCCCGATCGTCCCGATCAGGCAATTCAGAATCATCAGTGTATTTCGCTAGACTGTCCAAATGCACGATCTTCATCTTGGACTTTTTGCTTCGTTGAATCCGATAGACGACGTTATTAATTCGGGTAATAACAGTATGCGGTCCATCCCAAGGTGGTTGAAATTTCGGTGACCTTCCTTTCTTTCGCTGTGGGTTGTACAGCCAAACCAGATCTCCTGCCTTGAACCCTTCCAAAAAGCGTCTTTAATAAGTGCAGAGGCCAAGGAAGCTTCGTACTTTATGAACGTTAGATGGTCGGCTAATCTCGTACGGCAGAAATTTTGTCGGGGTCCGTTTGTATTCCCTCCGAAGACACAGCGTGACCAAAGAATTTGACTTCTTTTTGAAATAGTAAACACTTCTTCGGGTTCAACTTCAGGTGTGCAGTCCTTACTCTATCAAATACTTCTTGAAGATTTTTCAAATGTTCTGTAAAATCTCGACCCATAACCAGCATGTCATCAAGGCTTCACTACTACTGTTATGTCGGGATAGCCTGAGGACTCGCCTGATCACCTCGTCCCGAATCCCATCTAGGAATGCCCTCACTGTCAATTTCTCTTTAAATTCTTTTGGCGCTTTAGGATATGCTAAGTGTGCCAGTCTTTCCACCGAAGCTTAAAATTCTTGCAGACTCTTTCCAGCTTTCTGAACGCGCAATTTCAGCTGGGTCTGGTATACTTGAGCAAGGTGTTGATCGCCATATCGTAGATCTAAGGCAGCTTCTAAAACTTTAAAGTTTCGTTGTTGGTCCACCGGAATTGTCTGGAGCAACTCCAATGCTTGGCCTCTTAAAGCCACGATTAACGCCTTAGCCTTCTCTTCGTTATTCCAGTTGTTTACACTCGCTGCTGCCTCAAACTGTGTCTTGTAAGTCATCCAGGAACTTTGACCATCAAGGGAGGGAAGTTTTAATTGCTGGCCTGAAGACACTATCTGCTGGTTTCCTCTATCCCTCAACTGTCGTTTAAGCTGGTCTATTTCTCCTTTGACTTCTTCTTCGAACTTGTTTACTTTCACATTGACTTCACCAACTTCTTCTTCGAGCTTGCCTACTTTTACTTCGACCTCATTAACTTTCGTCTTTACGCTACCCATATCTTCCTTAATCTCATTTTTTATTTCTTCAACGACTGTAAACAAGGCATTCTGTTGCGTCTCTATAGCTTTCCTTAAGTCGTCATTTTCGTCTTGACGTCATTTCTCTTCTTCTTGATGTCTTCGTTCTTTTTCTTATCGTCTTCTTTCCCGTTCCTCTTCCTCTTCCTGGTGCTTTTTTTCCTGTCCTTCTTTCTCTTCCTGGCGCTTCTTTTCTTGGTCCATCATCATCTTTTGCATTTGGGCGAATAAGTCCTGTATTTGTTTTTCACAATCACGTCAATATCGGTGATGTAACTGTCCGAAAATCTCGAAACAGCACGAATAAAAGTCTTATCTAGAGTCTTTGTCACTTAACCTCTAATGTCCAAATAAAATGTTCCAAAAATATCTCAAAAAATGCACTTAACACTATTTTCCAGTTCGAAAATAACCCTCGATCAGTCCACTGTGTTATCACTACTTCTCGAGAATACACTGTTCAAAGCTTCTCGAGCACTTCCGAAAAAATCCTCTTGTTAAAATTCCGGTTCTGGCATCAGTTGGTTCGTATTTCCGCCTCTTTAGGAAACATCCTGTATGAATCCGTGGGTTCTAAATAATTTTAACAAGGGGTAACCACTAGCAATTTATTTAATAATTTACTGCATACAAAATACTTCTTAATTAACCAAAATAACCGTTACACTTTGTTTACTTTATATTTAACCTCACTTTTTCGCTGCCAAATTTAACTTTAATGAAACTTCTTCACTTGCGCCGGTAATCGCGCCTTAGAGACTCTGAAATTTCCTCTAGATCCATCCAGAAACAATCAAGAACCTTCTCTCACCACACTCTAGAAAACTCTATCTCTTTCTACAAGTTTCCAGTCACTCACTATTAGGCATAGGCGTATCAATCTCCAGTTCCAAGGGGGTGTAATTCATAACAGTATAATACCGCACGACTTTCGACAAATC
This sequence comes from Stenurella melanura, assembly GCA_963583905.1. Lineage (NCBI taxonomy): Eukaryota > Metazoa > Arthropoda > Insecta > Coleoptera > Cerambycidae > Stenurella > Stenurella melanura. The sequence goes on along the minus strand of OY757316.1, from coordinate 52,475,871 downwards.
AGAAGCCGTTAAGCCACGCTTAGTGGTTTGGTTGTTATTTTTACTTCGAACAAAAGGTATTCATTTCTAGCTTCGTATTTGACGTTTTGGAGTTTTTCTGTATAATTTCTAAAATTTTGTTATAGAAAGTATAGTCTACACTACGTTTAGAATGGCATATTCCACACTCGTGAACAAACTTTTCGGAATTTGGGCCATTCCATAACTTCATAGAATATACTATTTTCCATGTCAAATATCTTTCAGATATAGCGCAAACGTATAGATAGATAGACGGAATTTAAAGTTCTTCACTTTCATAACCTACACAATCTGAAGCGACAACATCTGGAGAGATCTCGGAGAGTTGCGTTTTATATTTTCGATAAGCAAAGAAAGTAATTATGGTTTTGCTTGTCTTGTTACGTTTTCGTCCTTTCAGAAGGAATAACATTTATTTAATTTTGTTTTCAGGCTTGTTTAAGTGGTCTCAGAAAGACGTGAATGTGCAAAGTATGATGTTTATTATGATCGGACGATAAGGCGTTCCACTTTTCGACCATTTGAATCTGTAGTATGGCTATTAATCGTACTACAATGTTGAATTAAATGGAACTGAACATAGACGTAGACGTGAATTTTCCCAAATATTTGTAAAGTTTCTAAACGGTGACCATTCCTTTCAACTGAAAAACCAACCCCAACAGGTATCCAACACGGATTTCCTCCTGTTTCTTCTGAATACTTCATGCCATTAAAATATTGAAATAGAGAGAAAAATATTGAGAATGAAATTTTCTTTTAAAAAATGTATCATCCGTTTTTTATCGTGTAATCTAAGCATAAAGCGGTAGTAGTTTAAAGTATGCAACGAAGATGTACTTATCGAGTTCATGCATTGCGAATATCTTAACAATTTATGTTACATTAAAATTTTCTGTAAAGATATTATGAAGTGGAATCTATTATTCAAGTTACATTTTCCATATGCACATTTTCAAAGACGAGTTTTTTTAAGCAGTTTCCCTTGAAGGTCTGTTTAATTAAAATTACAACTTATTTGGTGGTTAAATCATCTTCGAGTATTTCTTCTGTGTTGACTGGATTAAAGCAGCTTTGACCAAGGCAGTTCTGCAACGTTGTCCACAATCCATTTAGTAATTCCAAAAAAATAAATTCAGACGCGCTCTCCAGAAACACCACGAGGAGAATGCAAATGCTACGAGACCTTGAACAAACATAAATAAACGAGAGATACGATAATTACTTCCACATCCACGTAGTGGATTGGAAGTATAGTAATCGTAAAAAAAATCAATTTTTGCTTGTTGAATTAGGTTTAGAATGTCATGAAACGTCGAGATTTTAAATTTGAGTGAATTAAGAAATTTCTATTGGTCTGTCTGTCTGTCGGACTGTCGGTCTGTAACTTTTTATTGTGGAACGGTTTTCTATGGAACGGTTTAAGATATTAACTTGGAATTTTGTGCACGTATGTACTGTAACGAGATCTGAGACTGAATCGTTTTCTTAACATATCCGGTGAAGGGTTGAGGGGTAAATAGGGGCAAATAAGTAAAGCAAGCTGGTAAGAGTACAGAAACTTGGGATTTATTGTATATAATAGAAGCGAAGGCCTCGAATTTTTTGATAACATTTTTCAACCCCTCCACCACCCCCACTCCATTATTAAAGGCGCTGACAACATTAAATTGAGATATTCACTTGAAATTTTGTAAACGTACGTACACAGTAAAACCTTTTCAACTGGATTTCGTTTAAAAATAACTAGAGTGGATCTCCTGAAATTTACAGTTACAATTCAAGTTAATTTTTTTAAAATGAGTATCTAGCTGAAATATTTAAAAAAACGTCTAATTATTCTAACTAGATGTTAGTCGAGTTTCGGTAGGAAATCTTTTTTGTTTGTATACAAGAGTGAGTAGTTATTTTAACTGTTTTCAAGTCAGAACAACTAGTGAGTCTTAGTCATGTTCAGCTAAAATATATTGCTAGTTAATTTAAATGAATATAAGTAGACTTTGGCTGGAAACTCTCGTTTCTTATATAAACAGAATTTGTGGTTACATTAACTGTGTTCTAGTTAGAACAACTAGTATCTTAGTAATGTTTAGACAGAATATTATTTTTATATAGGCATTGTAAGTGTATATAAGTAGACCTAGGCTAGAACCTCTCGTTTCGTTGTACAAACAGAATTTGTGGTTACATTAACTGTTCTCTAGTCAAACCAACTAGATATCTTAATAATCCTCAGCATTTCTAGTTAATTTAAATGAAATCTGGTAAAATTTCAGTCAGGTTATCTAATAACTGGAACTGGAGTTTCTAGTTGAACTTTAAGAGATCCGAAGAGAAAAAAATTGAAGAATTTCTTTCAAAATACAGGTATTTTTAGTAAAAATAAATATAAAAGTAAACAACAAAAAACTGCAATTTTCGTTGTGTTAAAACAGCTCCTCCAGGGATTTTTCCCCCCCAACTGATACACGTATACTTCAAAAAAGTTAAAAACTTAGAGAGGTAAGTATCATATTTTAAATTGAAAACATGAAAAACTTTAAAAAGTAAATCAAAAGCCTTCATTAGGCTACAGTGCACTGGAATAACGTTTAATTCCAACAAAATCCAATAAGCCATTTCCACGTCATCTATTTACTTACAAACGATAAATGGATAAGTCAGTTTTTTCTTTTTTGCTTTTCAATAAGCCCATATAAATCATAATTAAGTTAAAAGCAAAATTAATTTTGAAACAAGTACGTCTATAACAGTAAAATAGGAAATGTGAACTTACCGAAATCCATTGAATAAGTGGAGCAAAAAATTGCCTTAACCTATTATTGTCATCTTTACGCACGTCCGTAATTAGCGTATAGGGTAATCCAGCACTGTTTAGGGACTCATCGGATTCTTAAAATGTGCCCAAATTAGTACACTTTCATGAAGACAAATCGCAGCGAGAAATTCTTTTATTTAAAAAAATTAATTTTACTGTAGTAATAAGTTTGGGTCCTTGTAAAATCTACCAATTGGTTAATATAAAATGCAAGATTAAAGACTGAATAGTGACAGTGACGAGTTCCCATTTAAAGTCATAAACAATTTTCCTAAGATAGAGAATTTCATCCAAAATGTAAGGAAAATTATTAACTCATAAATTAACGTACTAATTGTTTGATTTCCATGGGCTTTAAGTAGTTGTTCTAAATGACACGTACACTTATTTATTATCACACAATCTGCTTGCTCCTATACAAGACGCCATTAGCACTGTGAACGCATGAAAATAATGAAGTCCGATGATGTCAACGTGAAGATGAGAGCTCAGTTGTGCAGATGCGATATCATCGGTAATTCCCCTAAGCGGAACTACAATTCCGTCGAATGAACTAAAAATCTAGTCGCAAGTAAGTGTAATTACCAGATCGGTTAGATTTGACTCGATATCCAGTTTCATATTTTAACTAGAGCAATATAGTTAGGTCTAGCTCTGCTTTCGATCAATTCTCTTAGCTTTAACTACAATTCAGTCATATTAACCAGAAAACCAGATAAAATCGCTGCAATTAGAAATATCTAGTTAACATTAAATAGAAAAAAATTTAGTGTGTACTATAACGACATATGGAACTAGATTATATTTTGAGATGATTCCGTTGAAGGGTTGGGGGGGAAACCCTGATAACACCAAACGTCCCCAGGACGTTCACTTAGGTCCTCGTTTGGTCTGAACGTCCCGGGTTTACATGGTACGTCCCAAGGACGTCCGTTTGCTATCGTCCCTAAAACGTTCTGTATAAAACGTTTTGAGGACATCCTGCTAGAGTCTAGTCAAGACAAACCTAAACACATTTGTGAAATAACCTCTAGGAGTGATGTTTTTTTTAGCAGATGAGGATATCATTAAAAAAGGAAATTAAAAACTGTATAAAAATGAAATTACAATCCTTAAAAAGTTTTACTAACAAATTTTCTTTTGATAACAAAATATTTTCATATTTCATGGTCCATTTAAATTTTGTCAATTTGATTTTTCTGATTTCAGAAATCTTATATTCGTTTCAACTATTTTTTTCATGAGTTTCGGTTATATTACAGTCATTTTCACCACAATATTTAAGCAGAGCTTATGTAATGTTAGAATACTCAGTTGCTGTCAAACTGGGAAATTCAATTTGGCAGGCATTGCATCATTTTTACAAAGAGTTTATATAAATTCTTTGCATTTTTATTTCTTCCGCACACTGACACTAGTAACTTTTAACGGCTACAAAAGAAAGTACCAAAAACAGGTAAGTCTATTTAATTGATTTATTAATATATAAATATTTAGATCGATATTTTATTCTAGATAAATTTGGTGCGGCTTATTTGTAGGTTATAATAAATATACTACCACCCACCTTATTTGGCTCTGTTAAAATTCTATGGGAGATCACCTATGAACCTGAGTATGTAGTTTTTAGTTGTTTATCATGGAGCGAACTTATTCACTTAAAAGAAGATTGTTGGTTAAACATTATAAATACAATACTTCCCTTCGGTATGCGAGGGAAGTAAAAATTGAAAAGAAGTACCTACTCATGCAGTGTGTATGTTAAACGAAGTGCTATATGGTTCGACATCTCTGAGGAACAAGTGGAGGTGATGAAACTTTTAATAGGTAAGGTTTGATACATCGAGTAATAAAAACATTCGCCAGAAAACATCAACAAACTTGTAAAGTATATTTAGAGATTTCAGTAAATGAATATAAGGAAAAAACTAACAAAGGTACTTTTTGAGGAAAATTTACAAATTTGTAACTTATATGCCCTATTTTCTGAAATTATGCTGTACGTACGTAAAAAAACTTTTATACATCATCAATGTTCAACCTAATAAACCTGCTTCTAACCGTAAATCCTAATGTATCTTAACCCATAGCCATTTTCTTTACTTGAATTCTCTAATAATATTGCCAAAAAATATAACGTTAAACTTATAATAATGCTATTAATCTGCGGTAGCATTAGTCAACATATATTTCTGCTTCTCTCGGTCTTTGGTATTATTATTGTAGAATCAATCATTCATATAAAGAGGTGTTCTTAAAATGTTTAAATGAACAAGGGAACCTTTCAAATGCAAAAGTCAGTTAAACAAAAAAATGTTCACATTTAAACTGTGATTTTTTTTAAATAGGACACCAAGAAAATTATAACAATTTATTTTAAATATAAGCTTGCCATCAAGTGGCATATATTAGCCTTAATGTTTTTTGCCAAGATTTCATCTGAAATGTTAATTTTTCTTTTATTTGCACAGGGGCTGCTGCAGTCGCTAACGCTTCAAAGTCTTGGAAGGACACCGAAATGGCTATTACATCGTGATTGAAGAGGGCAAAAGAAAGAACAGAGAGGGTGTCAAAAAAGAGAGAATATTAGAAAATAATATAAACTAAGATAATTATAAAAAGACGAAGTGTGCAAAACGTTAAGAAAATGTGAGATATACATTTATCTTACGTTTTATTGCATACTTGGCTTATTTCTTATAATATTCAATATGACTTAATGTATATATAACTATATTATACTGTACTAGGTATTATAATATATAACTTTTAAATCCCATAAAAATTGTATTTTTGACACTTGACACTTGAATTTGTAGAGTAAGAAGTTAATTTAAAAAAAATACAAATGCCATAACTTATTTTTCAATAGCACAATAGAAATAAAATGTTCCCATAAATTTGTCATTTGGTGTTGATAAATAAAAGTATTAAGTTTTAAAATCAATCTAATTGAATAATTTTTCTACGTGGTAATTATATATTGTCATTTTTTTATCTTTTTGGCTTTTCTAACCACATTTATTCCCTTCGAAATAGAATCCAATCACTGGATTCTATTTCGAAAGAAATGCATGTGGTTAGAAAACCCAAAAAGGAACATAAATACCCACTGCTGTGAATACACCTTAAAACTGGTGGAGGGAGAGGTACCTATATGTTTTACATAGTATGTCCCAACAACGTTTTCAGGACGTCCTCTCTAGACCTACATTCGTCCCACATAAGTCCTGGGTGGGACGTCCTCGGGACACCCCGTTTTGCTGACACAGAACGTCCCTCAAACGTCCTCGGTACGTCTTACGTCGGTAGAGTACGTCCTCGGGACGTTTTCATGTCCTGTGAGTACGTTCTTGGGACGTTTTCGGGACGTCCATGTGCTATTAGGGAATAGAGGTAAATAGGGGAAAATGAGTAAAGCAAGCTGGTAAGAGTACAGAAACTTGATATATGGTGCATATGTTAGAAGCTAAGGCCTCAATTTTTTTTATAATATTTACCATCCCCCCATCACCCTCACTCCATTATTAAAGGGGTCGATAAAATAATATTGAGATATTCACTTAAAACTTGAGACACATATATATTATAACGACATCTAGAACTAAATTATATTTTGAGATTATTCCGGTGCGGAGTTGGGGGTTAAATAGAGGTAAATAGAGGCAAATAAATAAAGCAAACTAGTAAGAGTACAGAAACTTGGGATTTATTGTACATACTAGAAGCGAAGGCCTCGGAATTTTTGATAACATTTTTAAACCCCTCCACCACTCCATTATTAAAGGGGCTGACAACATTAAATTGAAATATTCACTTGAAATTTTGTAAACGTACGTACTATAACGACATATGGAACTAGATTATATTTTGAGATGATTCCGTTGAAAGGTTGGGGGAAATAGGGGAAAATGAGTAAGCAAGCTGGTAAGAGTACAGAAACTTGAAATTGTATATGTATATACTAGAAATCAAGGCCTCTGATTTTCTACAACATTTTCCATCATCCCCTCCACCACCCCCCACTACTTAATTAAATATTAATAGGTGAGTAGAAATGAATTTGATATAAATTGTTTACAAATTTTCGACCTTGGTGCGGTGGGAAAACTTGTTTTTTTTTAAATATTGCCTCGACGACGGGTGATCCTACGACAAAAATGTTGAAGAAGACAAAATTCCTTACATTTTCTGTATATACATTTTCTTCGCGAATCTAATATGTAACGAGTTACAATGGTGGAAAGATGAAATATTTTACAGAGAAGTCGCCAGACTCCATTTCCGTCTGTATATTTTGTAAAAATAAATTACACTGTATTATTTTTAACGATTTTCCACATCACAATAAAATTATACAGCGAAATCTATTTCAAACTAATGAAGGTTCACCCAGCACATTTTTTTAGTATATAAAGGAAAATGTAAGATACGATGTCCACAGTTATAAAGTTTAAAATATTATATATTTCTATCTTTGAATTTTTCACTAGATGCTATTTTATAAGTTTCCTCTTCATTTCCAAATTGTCATATTTCCTCCCTCATTTAGAACCACATGACCTGTTAATTATCTTTGGTTTCATCAATTCTTTAGTTAGGTAGACAATTGAGCAGCTATTGATTGGCGTGTAATTCCTTACGTTTGAATTTATATGATGTATGTTACTGAAAAAGAGCTGTAATTTGTATATCCTAAGTAAATCGTTTAGTGGTCAAACAAGAGAATACACAAAATCTAGACTTCCGTTCACTAACATATATTACTTCCCTCGCATACCGAAGGGAAGTATTGTATTCGAGAAAAAATCACCCTCCGAGATTTTTTCGGATTTACACGTTTCAGATCACATATATTACGAAAATATAGGTTTTTCAATACCGTCAGTCTGTCTGTCTGTCTGCCTGTTGTTGCATTGTCTAAGAAACTGCTCGACGGATAATAGTCAAATTTGGTAGGTAGCTGACACTACTACCAGCGAAGAAATGGTTGAACTTTCACTGGAAAATATACATGGACTGTCTAAAGGGAACAAATAATGAAAAAAAGTTTTTTTTGCACAAATTTAAAAGTTCCACGTTTCATAACATTCTAAATCTATTTTAAAAAAGTTTTCAAAACTTTTTGAATTTTTTTTTACCAGTAGAAAAGCGAAATTTGTTTGCTCAAATTTAAAATTTCTACGTTTCATGCCATTTTAATAAATTTATTTCAGAAAAAAAATTGCAAAAGCAAAAATTTTTTGAATTTTTTTTTTATTAGGAATAAATGGTGGAAAAAATTTATTTGGTCAAATTTAAAATTTACACGTTTCATGACATTCTAAATCTATTTCAGAAAAAAATTTTTTCAAAACTTTCAAAAAATCTTTTTACCAGTAGAACGATGGGAATTTTTTTCCTCAAATTTAAATTTTCCACGTTTTATGACATTCTAAATTTATTTCATAAAACAAATTTTTCAAAAAGAAAAATTTGAAAATTTTGCCAAAAAAATTTTTTTAAAATATTTTAAAATATATTTTTACTAATAGAATATATGATGAAAAAATTTTTTTGCTCAAATGTAAAATTTCCAGGTTTCATAATATTCCAAACCTGTTTCAGAAAAAAAAAAATTCAAAACTTTTTGAAAATTTTTTTACCAGTAGAAAGATGAGAATTTTTTTTGCTCTAATTTAAATTTTCCACGTTTCATGACATTCTAAACGTATTTCGAAAAAAAAATGTTTTTTAGTGAAAATCCCATGACGATTGTATCATGTGGGTAGGACCTACGAATTTTTTCGTTTTCTGGTGTTGGTATTTTAATTATCACAAGGTGTTGTAGGACAATTTCCTAAATTCTTCCAAATACCCTACAGAATAATATATAATCCGTAAAAAAATCGTACAACATAAAATCTGAGTAATAACAGAGTTGTATTATCTTTTAAAAATTTCTCAGTTTCACTTGAGTCCTATAGGATTTACTTTACTCTTTCCCTACTATGCAAAAACAGTCGAATTTTAGACCTTTTTTGCGGTCATTCTTAGTAAAGGTATTTACGCAAGCCTTCCATATTTGACACCCTTTATTTAATATTGAATTTTTGCTTTCTCATGACCACTCTGTATATTTTTTTAACCAAAAGTTATCAGGTTTTCCTTGTAATAATACCTTCCCATTACTATTCTCATGTGTGGTTTCGTAATTAATAATTTTTTAGAGTGACCGCCCAGTATAAATAAAGAGGGAAGTTCTGTGTAAATACCTTTACCGATTTTTAACATTGGAAATGTTTGTTTTCGTATATGGGGTAGAGTTACCAGTTTTTGTTCAAGGTCAAAAGGCAGCGGTGTCGCGGTCGACTGAGACTATCGTATGCAACGGCTGAGTAAAAAGCTGAAAAAGTTTGTTTTATGTATGGTGTTATCATTTCCAATGTCCCGATGACTGCAAGGATTGCGAAATCTGTGAATTTTTTTTACACTGAATACAAAAATGGTCGAATTGACAAAATTCTTCATTTTAAAGTTTCTTGGATCAAGGCCTCTCTGTGACTTATCTAAGGAACACAACGGAATAGATTCTAAAATGGGAGAAGGAATAGAAAAAGTCCCGTAGGAGGAATACTCCAGGACAAAGACAAGCATAAGAGTTCCTAACTTATTCGATAAAGAATGCCACAAGTCTTCTTGAACTCGAAAAGTCTGACTTAAGGCCGATGACAGGCAAAGCAGGAAATAATAAAAGCAGATATTGTGATTCTGCTACTGAGACTGCGGAACATATTCATTGCTAATGCCAACATATTAGTCCGTTACTACGGCTAATCACCGACGCTAGGTAACGAGCTACCTCCAATCTGAATATTTTTTCTCTATCCAAGGGTAGGGAATCTTGACTTGTTTAATATGTAATATGCAATGGATTAACTGCTTTACATTCCCTCCGAAGTATGTTATATCCATTATGCAATTTCCGCCTAAAGTTGCGAATCTTCTACGCAAGCGCTGATATACAAGCCGCTCGAAGGAGAAGCGAGATCGTTATATTTCGCTGGAGAGAATATAGCCAACACTCATCTACGGTCACTCCGCTAAAGCATCTAAGAAAGACGGAATTGACTCCTAAGGTCACATGGAAATTAGCTGTTAGAAGAATCGTGTGGTTTGTAAAGAGCCTGGTAGTCCTACACCACAATTAATTGTAGGGTAATTCACAATCTTTTAGATTGAGGCTGAAGTGCCGAACGTCTCCTGCAATCTACGATCTACGCTCCTAACGAGGATATGCAACAAATCTAGATCTGGCCTTGTAAATTAAAAATTAATGTGAATATTTATACTTTAAATATTGCCTGTCGAATGAACATATACAGACTGTCTATTTTACGAGGGCCACACCAAATATCTCGCTTAATATCTATTGCAGAAGAATAAAGTTTTAGAAACAGTTATCCCATTTTTTGTGAGCTATATTTCAGTAAAAAGAAATTTGAAATCCATAGCCTACTTTATGAGATATATTACAAAAACCTGAAAAATAGGAAAACCACAAACGGTTATAGCTTCCTTATTTGAGGAGATACGAAAAAAGTTAAAGGAATGAAAGTTGACGGCAAAGACAATAAGAATAATAACGTGTAACAAAAAAATCGAAAAATGCAGTTGGTTTTGACATACGCTATTGTGCAAAAATGAAAAATACATATCTCAAAGTAGGCCATAACGCCATTAACTACGTTATTTTTTTCTCATTCGAACGATATAAAACATGTCACAGAAATTTTAACCGATAGTGTCAATATTTAATATTTTACGAATACCACAATTCATAAAATTGAATCGTAACAATCAGCTGTGCCATAATAGTAAAAATTCACTTTATAATAATTATAATTCCGTAATTATTTATTACAATTTAATACAAACCAATAAATATCTCATAAATAAAAATACAAGTACAAAACGAACATCCAAAGAAAAAAACGAAAAACTATGTATAACAGTACTACCTACTACTATATTGAAAAGAAATTGTGTGTATTTATTTTTCTAACTACAAATGCTCAAATTGTGCACCATGCATTCTGACACATAAACGTGCTCTACGAGACACGTCACGCATTACATTTTGGAGCATTTCAGGAGTAATTGCCTCACATGCGTTTCGAATTCTGGTTTTGATGTCCTCAATATTTTCAGGGGCAGTTTGAAATACCTTGTCTTTAATGTAACCCCAGACGAAAAAATCCAAGGGAGTAATATCTGGTGATCGAGCTGGCCATAGAATGGGTCCATAGGTGCCTATCCAGCTATCTGGCATAACTTGATTTAAATAATTTGTACATATTACAGCAGTGTGAGGTGGAGCCCCATCTTGTTGAAAATATGAATAATTTAATCTTTCTGCCACTGTTAATTCATAAAGAAAATCTTGAAATTCGTTTTCCAGGAAATTAAGGTATCTACGAGCGGATAATTTGCCATCATAAAAATAAGGTCCAATTACTTTAGTCCCTAAAAGACCCAACCAAACATTCGTAGAAAATCTTTCTTGGAAAGCAGTCTCTCTGCACCAATGTGTATTTTCTCGTGTCCACTTATAATGCATATTTCTATTGAAAAATCCATTATTAGAAAAATTTGATTCGTCCGACCAAAGAATTTTGCTACATATCAGCGCGTCATTCCTTTTCTTATTTAATAACCATCGACAAAATCTTACTCTCCTTGGCTTATCTCCCTCATTTAAATGTTGAACTTTCCTCATTTTGTAGCATCGAAATCCGTTTTTTTTCAATATTTTTCTTGCACTGTCTTTTTTTATGCGACAGTTTCTCTGAATTTGTCTCAAAGAGGTTTCCTCATTTTGGTTAACATAATTCATTACGCTATTCACTTTTCTTACATTATCCGCAACATGCGCTCGCCTTACTACTTTTTTTGAAAATGAACCGTGCGTTTTTAGATTTTGAACTAACTTCCTAAACATAGTTCGATTTGGCTGCGGAGCATCTGGAAATCTATCTTCGTAAACCGTGACTGCCATCTCAGCGTCAAAATTGCACTGACAATAAATGCTAATCATATCGAATTTGTTATTATTGGTGTACACCATAATTACTGATATAAAATTTGTCTTAGAACTCGACAACGCAACATACAACATACAACAGTTACAATCTGTCAAATTTATTAATAACTGTATACATTGTTTTTCACTAATTATGGCACAGCTGATTGTTACGATTCAATTATATGAATTGTGGTATTCGTAAAATATTAAATATTGACACTATCGATTAAAATTTCTGTGACATGTTTTATATCGTTGGAATGAGAAAAAAATAACGGAATTAATGGCGTCATGGCCTACTTTGAGATATGTATTTTTCATTTTTGCACAATAGCGTATGTCAAAGCCAACTGCATTTTTCGATTTTTTTGTTACACGTTATTATTCTTATTGTCTTTGCCGTCAACTTTCATTCCTTTAACTCTTTTCGTATCTCCTCAAATAAGGAAGCTATAACCGTTTGTGGTTTTAATATTTTTCAGGTTTTTGTAATATATCTCATAAAGTGGGCTATGGATTTCAAATTTCTTTTTACTGAAATATAGCTCACAAAAAATGGGATAACTCTTTCTAAAACTTTATTCTTCTACAATAGATATTAAGCGGGATATTTGGTGTGGCCCTTGTAAAATAGACAGTCTGTATATTATGAAGATCTTTTATAATATTATCAATGTTTTGTTCTATATTACTTCTTTTATCTTGTTCAATTAGTATGACTTATTAATTTTAAGGTTGCCATTCCCTAGAAAGAGATATCCGATAGGGAAATATTTATTATTTTTGCCCATTTTATTAGTACGCATATTTAAAAAAAAACTATAAGAGTACCTAAGTGGAACAATAACAAGAATGAATTTTCACTCGATAATTTCAGTGGTTTGCAAAATAGCTAGATTTAAGACTACGAAATAGGAAGATTAACACAAATTTTAATTTTAAATCTAACTATTTTGCAAACCACTGAAGTTATTGAGTGAAAATTCATAGTAATAATCTTGTTATGGTTCTACTTAGGTACTCTGATAGTGTTTTTAAGTATACGTACTAAGAGAAAGAAGTTATGGCCGAAAATAATAAATATTTCCAGAAGGAATGTCTCTTTCTAGGGAATGGCCACCTTAAGATGTGTTTTAATTTAACTATGCGTACTGGTCACTATTACCATAATAAAATGCATCTGTATTACTGTTAAAAGAGTCTAGTAACATATAAACACACATTATTTTAGGATTTACTATAAATATTTGGTACGGTACATGATCAATTAGTATCTCTAACTATGCATTATTCTATCTGCTAACATTACAAATGGCGTTCTGGATATTAGTAAGAATTTACGCGCTTATTTTTGTATCCTACTTCTTGGGATTAAATTCCACAAGTTTATGACTATATGGAAATGCAATTCTCCTTAACCTTTGAGTCACCCTGTACGATATACATACGACAAGTGCAAATGTAAATGCCTTTGCATGGGGGTAGATCGCGTAAAAACATTCCCGTCTATCAGAGGGTGGTTATATTGATTTCTTATGACATCATGGGGTTGCTAGGAGACATAGCGCCGGCGCTTATAGCGGGCCGAAAGATCGACCCCTGGGCCAGCATTGCAGCCGTGGAGCTCGGTGCATCCAAGTTCTTGTGATAAAATGTGTTAAAAAGTCAAAACAACAACAAAAATGGGCACGGTGCTGAGTTTTTCGCCCCGGGAACGTAGACCCGTGTACACGACTAGTTCGACAGGTGATTTCACTTTAAACAACTTCTCCTACGAGCAATTAAACAATGTTAAAAACCGTGAAAGCAAAACAAACAGCAGCATTACGAATTCCAACAACCACAACCTAAACAACTGTAACAATATTAACAATAATGACAACGCCAGGATAATATCTGAAAAGAACGCTTTGGAGAAAAACCTAAAGAAACATTCTCTGTTCATAAACGCCTTATCATGGAAAAGATTCTCTACGACCAACAACAACAAGAAAAAGCTCGACAACAACAAAAACAAGAACATAACAGTGTTTCGACAGCCCTTAGTTGACAATATACATCCAGTGGTAGATAAAAACAAAAACATTCAGCAGAGCAAAAATAGTTCGTACTATTCGAACTCGAAAAGCACGTCAGCGTTAGCCTTAGATATTGTTAGAGTTAATAACGCTAATAACAATACCAACCACCATATTAACTGCGATAAAGTAGGTAATAAGCAGGCCCTTTTAAGCCAAAATTCCATCAATTCTCAAAATCAGGTCGTGCCAGTAGCCGCACCTAAGAAGACTGTAATCCAAGCTTCCACCTCTGAGTTACTCAAATGTTTAGGGATGTTTCTTCATGCCAAGTGTTATAAGTTAAGAGATTTTCAAGCTGGGGATGCTGTCATGTGGCTTAGGACTGTCGATAGAAGCCTACTTTTACAAGGTTGGCAGGTCAGTATCTTGTTAATTCGATAATAGTTAAATTAGTTATTATACAAATTGTTGCAATCATATTGCAGATAAATTTTTCGAATCAAATGTGGCTCAGCTATTTTGTCAAACGACAAAAAATGAAATGGAACCAACTTGACGAAAAATAACCTTGATATTTGTTGTTACTACGCTTGTCAGCTATTTGCCAATACAACATTGGTTTAATTATATTGAAATATTATGCACAAGTGTTAAGCGATGTTGTTTTATTAAAGTTTAGTGCGGTTTAAATAGTATCTTTATAATGAAAGGTAAAAAAATCAGTCTACTTCAGGATTGTGAACAAAATTTTTCTTAGTGGGCGGAAAGTGGGTAGATGCGTTTTTGTAAACAATTTAGCGAAAATATATTTTTTTAGATAATATGAAATTTCAGTTAATTTGAAGCCTGTCACGTAGATGTTCGATACAAATTGACAAAGATACAGCGTTCTGAGTTTACGGTCTTTTTCCATTGTTTTGAGACAATTAAGTTTTTATGTTCTATTTTCCCCACTTTACTCAGAGGTAATGCCTCCTACATCAAAAATACTTTATACTATATATATAAACTTGGAAGGTTATTCAATTACTTTCAATTTGATGTCACATCCCTTTAAGAAATGAAACAAGATAATAACGAAAGTTTCTAAAATGCACATATTGGAAATGAAGGTTGAATTTTATTGCTTATAATTATTTATCTGTCAAATATCCGTATTTTCTTATTCTTTCTTGGATGCATTTCCAAGAGACAGAGATTGGTATTGAATATTTTAGTTGGTAAAATATTTATCACACCTAGTGGCGGATTTAACAGGTGGGCCCCCTCCTCTTCACCCCACCGACCGGAGGCCTTAAAAGTTACTACATTTTTACTTCCACATCCACGTAGTGGATTGGAAGTATAGTAATCGTAAAAAAAATGTCTATTTTTTTTTCTTGAAATGGGTTTAGAATGTCATGAAACGTCCAGATTTTAAATTTAAGCGAAACAAATTTACTCTCTGTCGGTCCATCTGTCACGTGAACTGTATTCTTTTCTGCTCACTTATGGCCATCTATAGTTATGCTTTTTTACTGTGACTATTATTTGTTGAAGATTTTGGATAGCTGAAAAAGATGATCTGGTTCATTTAACTCAATCTCGTATCATTGTCCAGTTACTAGGGCACAAATGTGGGCAGAAATAGCCTTATTGGAACTTTTAGGTCAGGTTTTTACAAAATTGTGACGTGATGGCGCAAAACGGCCAACGGCGTCATGTTCAACATGTCAAAAAACTTCAGAATCACTTATTTGGGTTAAGAAAAAAAAACCTTGCGGGTCAGTATAATTTAATTGACCCCGTGTCTTTGATGGTACATTGAATGGCGAAATGTATTACATTTTTTTGCGAGTTGCATTACCACAATTATTACAAGACAAATATTAGAGGACTTTATTACCAACACGATGGAGCAGGCCCTCCCTAGCGAGGGGTGGGGCAACATTTGAATGACCGTTAGCCTATTAGGTGGATTGGTCGTAATGTCCCAGTTTCCTAGCCTGCAACGTCCCCAGACCTAACTCTGGTGAACTATTTATTTCTTATGCGGCCACTTAAAGCAAAAATTTTATGCTACCGAAGTTGCAACGAAAGGAATTTAGAGAACGCATAGAACAAGAATGCACTGAAACAAAAAATAAGCCGCATAAGACTAGAAATGCTATAGACAATTTACAGACACTCGCAAGAAAGTGTGTTGAGGTTGCAGGGAGACATTTTTAAAATTTGTTAAAATGAGTTTAATATTATTATTATTATTGTTTATTGTGTTATCTTAATCTTGTATAATTGTTTTAGATAAAATCATTTTTAATTAATTAAACTTAATAGCCCAAGAGCCGGTAACATCAAAAGAACCGTCATCGCGGATTTAAAAAATTCTAGTGAAAATTGACTAGAAAACTATACGTACAAAATGAGACCGGTACGAAGAGGTTTCTCTAGCAGAAAGTATTTTTAATTAAATTAATTATTATTAAAAAACAATAATATTTTACCGCTATCGCGGAAATTGATTTGGGTTAGATAATTTTTTAGGAAACATGATGCTCTTTTAGAAAAATCTAGTATGACAACCTCTACTCTACCGAAAATGTCTGTCATACCTATTTGAAGGAGGTGATAGGTAACAAAGTTTTATCGTTATCGCGGAATATGATTTCAATTAGAGCATTTTTTAGGAAATCTCATGCTCTTTCAGAAAAACCTGGTATGACAACCTCTACTCTGCCGAAAATGTCTGTCATACCTATTTGAAGGAGGTGATATGTAACAAAGGTTTACCGTTGTAGAAACATTTTTTTTCAATTTTGTTCGTTCTTATGCGCTCTTTCAAAATATCATTGTATGACAGCTCAAAAACTGCCGGAAATACGTGTCATATCGATTTATTGCATAGTTTTGACTCTCGGAAATCAAAGTATAATTCAGTTATAGTTGCCCGACTTTCTCCTACCGAAAATATGTTACAGCATGTATGTAAATCTACACTCAAACAGAGTCGAAGTTAATATTGTCAGTATATCATATGGAACGTCAAATTTGTCAATGATCCAATACATAAGATATTATTCCTATCTCGATGCAAGCAAAACAGAGAAATTTTTTAAAATTTATCATTATACCAAATAACCATATATATACACCATATATAATTGGTTCTAAATTTCTACCGCACAATAGCACAACAATTTTAAGTGCGGCTCTGTGGGAGGTAACAAGGTAGTTATTTATGGTCGGTTTTTATCACTTTTTTTATTTGTGTTAAACGAATGGAGACAACTATAACACCCCAGTCCCTAGACTCTAGTCATCCTGTCCCGTCAGGCGGCTGTCTTGATGATCATATGGTGTTGGGGCGATCTCAGGGGCCAAACAGTTTGTTGAACTTCGGAATCGGTTTCAGCACCCTCGAAAACGGGTGAGGGGGGATACTAAATTGCCCAGTAGCAGACAATTGCGTGTCCTTCCGATTCCTGACCTCCACTATACGTACAACCGAAATGACAGTTATTTCGGGCAGTTTTTGGGCTGTCATACCATGATACTCTGAAAGACCACACAAAAACGAACAAAATTTAAAGACAAGGTTTCTACGTTTCTACTTTATTGCTTATCACCTGCTTCAAATAGATATGAACTAATATTGGAGCCTATATACTCTATGCATGTTTAAAAATGATTTATTATTTGTTTGCTTATAATTGTATTGAAACATTCTTTATAGGATTTTGCAAACAGCAGAAAAATTAACTATCTATAAAAGAAAAACTTTGAGTAGAAATATTAATGAAATCTTTGCATTCTTTCGATAACCTGAATTCTGGTTATGCTAGCAAATTAAAATCCTAAAATGAATTTGTCTAATTTCTTATTTGACAATTCTCATTCTAACACTAGCATCCACACAGTCCCCTACGGCCATGCAGATTAAACTAGTATCCACATAACCCCCTACGATTATGAAGATTCAGTTAAAAATGAGAACAGAGACCTAAAATGAATTTATTTATCTATTTTGTCTTAAAAAATTTTTCATTCCAATGGATTACATTTTCATGAAATCTATCATTCTGTTTCCTAGAGTAGAGGGAGTCATACCAGGTTTTTCTGAAAGAGCACAAAATTTCCTAAAAAAATGCTCTAATTGAAATCAAATTCCACGATAACGGTAAAACTTTGTCACCTATCACCTCATTCAAATAGGTATGACAGACATTTTCGGCAGAGTAGAGGTCGTCATACCAGGTTTCTCTGAAAGAGCATGATATTTCCTAAAAAATTGAAATCAAATTCCGCGATAACGGCAAAACTTTGTTACCTACCACCTCCTTCAAATAGGTATGACAGACATTTTCGGCAGAGTAGAGGTCGTCATACCAAGTTTCTCTGAAAGAGCATGAAATTTCCTAAACAATTGAAAGCAAATTCCGCGATAACGGCCTACCACCTCTTTCAAATAGGTATGACACATTTTCGGTAGAGTACCAGGTTTTTCTGAAAGAGCATCAAATTTCCTAGAAAATGATCTAATTGAAGTCAATTTCCGCGATAACGGTAAAACATTATTGTTTTTTAATAATAATTAATTTAATTAAAGATACTTCCGGCTAGAGAAACCTTGTCATACCGAGCTCATTTTGTACGTATGGTTTTTTACAGTCAATTTTCACTAGAATTTTTAAAATCCGCGATGACGGTACTCTTGATGTTACCGGCTTTTGGGCTATAATGTTAGGTGCTCAGTTACTGCACTTTGTATAATTGGTACTCTTTTGTATTTGTTCTAATATATTTTTTTATTGTTGACATTTTTATCTTTTTACTATATGTATAGGCAGACGATATAATACCGTTGTGACAAATTCTAACAGAGAGTAAACTTTAATTTTTTATCGCATAATTAGTCACTTATGTGACTGATGTTTTTGTAGCCCGAAGACTCCAGAATATTTTTGAAATTAATTTATTGTTAAACTCAGTTGCTAATTCTGGAAGCATTAAAAGTGTACTAAGAAACGAATTGCATGGTTTAAACACGTTATTGGAATATTTTTAAATTCGGTATTGACAATTACCAAAATTATATATAGCGTGATAGTTTTAGGCAAATGCCAATAGCAAAAAATTGAGCTCGTTCCTGCTAATTTTTCCATTTGTGGTATTGAATTGTGAAGACCTCTATTAGCGAAACATGCCTACTATATTTGAAGTTTATTGTACGAGGAGCAGACATTAATTTTTCAGAGGGCTGTATTTTCGAAAATAAATTTTCTGTATTTTTTTTGCCTCAGACATCTTGTAACTTAGTGATTTGGGAATACGACCTTCCTATATGAAGTAAATTAAGAATACATTATATAGGCCAGTCATTGGGGATTTTTGCCTGGAAATAACTCGGGAAGTTTTGAAACTTTGCATGTTTGTAGGCTTCGGGGTCCATATCTAAAAATTCATAAAATGCACAATTCGAGACTTACCGCCGGAGTCGCCATCCAGCCAAGATATCCGCCAAAAACGGGTTTTCGCAATTCTCTCCAAAACTATGCGTTTTTCGAAAAAATATGTAGAGAACAAAGTTAAAGAAGAGGAAATTTCGTACCCTAGCATATTTTCGTTAATGTTGCATTTCGGCTATAAAAGGCCCAATGCAACAGGTAACCACCGTCAATTATGTACACTTTGTTGGTTCCAAAGTCAATGTCTGTAATTGGCAAAAAAGCTTTGTACAGTAGGGACTTGGCAGTCAAAAATAAGTAGTGGGGCAACGGGCACTCTTATCATCAATTCGAATGCTCCAGTTCACTGCTCTCAGGGGCAGTACTTTGTCTTTGCGTCCTAGTACCACATCGCCAAAGTTTTTTCCAATTATATTATTTATTCCAACTTTCCCAATTTGCTCCGCTTCAAAACAATTTATTGTTTGATCTCCAACAACGCCTGAAGAAATAGACAATATTTTGTCTACGTCTGGGAATGGCGGGTGTTGGGTAAGCCAAGACAACATCTTTTCCACATCATTATCGTCTCGAATAATGCGCGAATTTCTCATATCCACGTGTTGTTCTGTACATTCAAAATAAACGCCACAAAACTTTTCAATTTCATCACATATGTTGTGCAAATACACCATTCCCAGTGTCCACTTTGTTAAAACGCTATCCGTCCATGAGTGAGACCACCAACGGCTTTCATCATCCGCATCAGGGTTTGTTCTATAGTCATATCTGCCCAAATACCTGACCAACATTTGTTGCTGCGTCTGACTGTGAAAAAGCCGTCGGTGGTAAATTGTTGGTATTCATTAGGTGGCATTTTGTCCTGTAGGGATAACATATCTTGCAAATGTAAATGACAGGATTTCGCATAATTGTGGTGGCCGCTCGCGTGGAAGTATGGGAGCATTTTTTGAAAAGTTTCTAGGTGGAGTTGCCAGTTACCCATTCTTCTGCTTCTATAAACTGTTTCACTAGAGCCACCATTTTAAAATATTGCACCCAGAGTTTCGCGGTAGGTACATTACTTTCTAGTTTTGCAAGTGCCTCTCAAAATTTTCCAGTGATTGTTTGAAGTAAGTCTTGGTGATCCGTTGCAAAGATCGTGGATCTGTCCAAATTAGAAAGAATGTTTTCCATGGCCAGGCGTTCTTCTTCTGTAAATGCCACAGTCTGCATAATAATCTGTTCCAGAGTTCGGTGGACTAAAAGATGACCTCTCACTGCCCGAGCGTAGGCGTGCCCTGACATCATCTTGTCTACGGAATTCAGTGCATAAATCACTTGGAGAAGCTTTTGAGCCTAAACCGTTAACTTTAGCGAAAATATGATAAGCATATTTTTTGTATGAAATTTCCTCCTCTTTAAGTTTGCTCTTTACATATTTCTTCTAAAAACGCATAGTTTTGGAGAGAATTGCAAGAAACCGTTTTTAGCGGCAATCTTGGCAAGATGGCGCTGCCAGCGGCAAATCTTGAATTGTGCATTTTGTGAATTTTAGTTCTACACACCCAAACCTACAAACCTGCCAAATTTCAAAACTTCCCGAGTTATTTCCAGGTAACCCCTTATTTTGATCCCCAATGACTGGCCTAATAAGAATGATAACTGTTTAACTAAAACTTACCGTCGAGCGTTACTTGCAAAATTTCTAGCTACACTTTCGTAAAAATAAAAAAAAAATGGTAGATATATATATTTTTTTAAATTTTCTTTTCTTTCCTTTTGTCCTCTTACTATTTTTCGACAAAAGTCAAACCAAGTTATTTACAAGAAACCATATTTCTGCACCTGATTTGATAAGTAAAAAACTTTTAGAATGGTTAGGTCGGTAAACTTTCCGGACTATCATTTCTATTATTCTGTAGTTCAGAAAATTGTCGACACAAAATTCTAAATGCGTTGGACTATTAAGTATAACTATCGTTAACTATGTAATAATAATTTATATTTGCTATTATCGACATATTACATTTTGTTTTTTAGCTCATTAAGTATTATTTTTTTTATACTGATGCGCTTGTTTTTTTATATAATTGGCTATATCATATTTTATTACACTTGAGTTCATAGTATAGGTGGTATTCAATAGTATACATGTTATAGTCGTAACAAGAAGGGAAACTTTTTTTTGTCTAATTTTTAAGTATTCGAAGTCTTGTTTTTCACAATTATTGAGTTACACTCAGGGCCGTCGAGAGAAAATCGGGGCCCGGGGGGCTAGTAACATACAACTCCCACCAATCTTCGATATAAAATTTCGAAGAGCGGGGGCAGTATTCTTAATAATAAGCTATTTCAATAAATATTTTGAAGTGCGGGAGGGGGGAGTTTTCTTAATATAGAATATATGCCTCTTAATCGCTTAATCGACATTTTCTCATTATAAACAATATAAGTCATTCGAAACTCGTCATTATTTACATCATACTAATCATTTAAAACCATGCCGTGCAAATGGTTCTCTAGCTTCAAGTGAAACCCGGGCCCCCTCAAAAATTTCCGGGCCCGGGAGGAAACACTCCCGACCCCCCCTCTCGTCAGGTCTGGTTACATTTTATTTTTAATCATTCTTATCAGCAGTTATGAACGTAGTGTTAACACAGGCCCACAAAAAAAGTTATCTGTTCTTGGAAACCAAAATTGTAATCGTTATGTATTTCGATGTGCCGAACACGAATGCGCTGTCCGTTTAACTTCATCACCTACCAATTTTAGTAAATCGCAGAAATAACCTAAAAAAATGCAGGTTTTCTGTTCTCGCAATATACTAAACATTGGTGGGTGTTGGAGCTAAACGGATACCGAATTCGTGTTCAGCACGTCGAAATACATAGGGATTACTATGTCGGGTTCTGTGATCAGGTCCATCACCCACCAATTTTTAGTAAATCGCGAAAATAACATAGAAAACCTGAATTATTTAGGTTATGTTTCGATTTACTAAAAATTGGTGGGTGATGGAGCTCAACGGACATCGGATTCGTATTCAGCAAGTCGTAATACATATGGATTAATATGTCGGATACCGAAAACAGATCACTTAATTTTTTTGTGGATCTGTGAATCTTAATAATAGGTGGTGAGCCGGCTGTATAGATTTCCTATGAATAACATACATGAAAATCTTTATGTGAGTAAGTAAGTACTACCACAAACATACAGGAAACCACTTTTCATTTTTGCAAATTTTGCCCCCGTCATGGAATTTTGACGTCATTTCCTGTCACGATTTTTTGTGTCATCGAATACATAAATAAAAATAACGTCAAAATGTAGGTTTTGAAGTATACAATGATATTGTAGTAGGTTGCCAGGCTTAATTTGCCCGCAACCTTGAGACACCCTCGACTAAGTATTTTTTTGTGTTTCTTTAAGTCATCGAATACATGAATTATTTTTTTTTAAGTTAAACTACAAGCCTTCTAGTTATTAAAAAATATAGGCTGCCTCTTCTTATATGCCCGCATCCACCCATTTTGACGTCACTTCCGGTAAAATTCCATGACGTGGGCAAAATTTGCTTATATGAAAAGTGGCTCCCTGTAGGTCTGTGGTAGTGCTAACTCACTCATACAAAGCTTTTCATGTATCATTATTGATAGAAAATCTATACAGCCGGCTCTCTACCTATAATATTGTCGCGTATTTTCACACCTGAACCACCTATTAGAATCCGTGGGTTCCAAATTAATTTCAACAAGGGGAAACCACTAACACTTTATTTAATAACTTGCTGAAACTACACAATATTTTCCTTAAAAATTATTAAGATAACCATTAACAATGCTTACTACTTTGTATTTCGATCGCCTCGAATTTTTAACCTCTCACTTGTCACTTTTCAACTTCTTCCTCTGCATGTTTACATTATGCGTATATACTCTAAAGATGCTTCCAAAGTCATCTAGAATCAAATCGAGAATCTTCTCCCACCACACTCCAGAAAACTCGATCTCTTTCTACAAATTTCTAGAACATCTATTGACTATTAGTCATGGGCGTATCGGTCTCCACTTTCTAGGGGGTGTAATGCATAACACTGCGCCCCTTCTTAAGCCTGATTGTTCCGGTCAGGCAATTCACAATCATCAATGTATTTCGCCAGTCCATCCAATTGCACGATCTTCCTCTTGGACTTTTTTCTTCGCTGAATCCAATAGACGACATCATTACTGTGAATCTTAATAATATCTTAATAATATTGATGTAGTGAATTCTTAATAACTGATTGGAATGGAATGGTGGTTCTATACAAATCTAGTCTTACTTATAACTTTCCTCATAATAGATTTCATGAATTGAAGGTTAGTAAGGTTACGTCATTTGCAGAATTAATGCTGGTACAGCGTTCTACTTTGAATGAATGGAAAAATATATATTGCCTAAAGAAGTTCTTATATCAATTGATGCAACCTAATTACATAGATATGAATGTTGATAATAATGAGATATAACATACATACCCATGCTTTAGGTGCTACGTCTCCAAATGCCCTCATCTGTACCAAGTTGTTTTGTGTGGATTTTCCTTCTGTGTATTGTTGTGCTTTTTGATTAATTATTGATAAAATTTTGAGTATGATTGCAAGTCTCATTTTCTTCTCTGATTTATTTCAATTTATGAAATTGCTTGCCAAAACTATAATACTACTTCCATATTCACGTAATGAATTGGAATTATAGTAATCGTAAAAAAAAGTTCAAACTTTTTTCTTCTTGAAATAGGTTTAAAATGTCATGAAACGTCGAAATTAAATTTGAGGAAAAAATAATTTCTGTCTGTCTGTCTGTCTGTCGCTCTATCTGTCTGTCTGTCGCTCTATCTGTCTGTCTGTTTGTCGGTTTATCTGTAACTTCTTTGTGCGCACGTTTTCTCTGGAAAGGTTTAAGATATTGACTTGAAATTTTGTACACGTATGTATTTTAGTGAGATCTGGAACTGGATTGTATTTTGAACTTGTCCGGTGAAGGGTTGGGGGTGAATAGGAGAAAATAAGTAAAGCAAGCTAGTAAAAGTCTAGAAACTTGGGATTTGATGTGTATAATAGAAATCAAGGCCTCATTTTTAAGGCAACCCCCACCACGATCCCCACTACATCATTAGAGGGGTTAACAAAATAGAAGAATGATATTGGCATGATGTGCAGGTATATAATATAACGTGGTCTGGAACTAGATTAAATTTGGAGCTTATTCTGATGAAGGGTTGGGAGTGCAATAAAAGTATATAAGTGAAGCAAACTAGTAAGAGTCCAGAAACTTGGGATTTGGTGCATATACCAGAATCCGAGGTCTAAATATTTTTATGACATTTTCGACCCCTACCACTTAATTATTGGTGTACATACTAGAAGCAAGGCTCTCAAAGTTTTTTTTATGACAAGTTCTTCCACTTTATAATTAAATTGGTTCACAAAATAAATTTGGGATATTCACGTGAAAGGTACACATATGTATTATATCATTATATAGAACTAGATTATTGTTTGAGATAATTTCATTGAAGTGTTGGGGACGGTAGAGAGGCAACTAAGTAAAAGAAGCTAGTAAAAGTACAGAAACTTAAGCAATGAGCAACTTTCCACATACAGGATGGCAAATGAAAATATAATATCAAGAAACTTTCCTTTAAAGAGACTTAGATGGGAAATCTGGATGTGGAAGTAGTGATTCCTCGGGCAGCGGTTTTTAAGTTATTTTCCTTCGCTCTACTTTAATTTAATAATTTGTGTACTTTAATTTGATAGTGTTTCTCCAGTTTTAATTTCCTTCATTATTTTTAATTTTGCGTTCAAGGATACCTCCAATTATTTGTTATTTATCATAATTTAATTGTCATTAATTAAACTTGCTTTTTTTTATATATCATGGATTTGCATTCAATATACAGGGTTGGACAAATGTGTGGAAACGCCTGATTTCCGGTTAAACTGTAAGTGCGATTAAAAAATACCCTTATCAAAAGATTTTGTAGTTTTTTTTTTCTATTCAGTGATGTATCTTGATTTCCAACAGCTACCTTATTTTTAGAGATATGACGTTATCGATAGTTTTTTTAAACGGATGCCCCTGTATACTTTTATATTTGCAGATAGCCACTTTTTCAACAATTATAATGGCATATAGGATTTGGTGGGTGTGCGATTTATGGTTTTCCAAATATTAAATAAATAATAAAATAAAGTCACACCCAATACCCTCAAAAATGTTTTATTTGTGTCACTAATTTATTGTAACTGAAACGTTACTGCAGTTTCGACACTATTTCGATACAAGTGAATGAGCATTGAGCATATAAGAGTGCGTTACAGTGTTCAAAGCAGCTGTTTACCTTAACAGTACCTATTCTTTGATCCAATTTAAAATGGAAATTAAGAAAAAACCCGCTATCTAAACAATCACTACTTTCACATCCAGATTTTCCATCTAAGTGTCTTTAAAGGAAAGCATCCTAACTATATTTGCATTTTAGTACGTGGAAATAATTGGTCATAGAATTTTAATAATATTTGAGGCAGATGTCATAAAAAAATTTGGGGCGTTGGTTTTTAGCATATACGCCAAAAAATGAAGTTTCTGGACTTTTATTAGCTTGCTCTTCCTATGTTCCCCAATTTTCAATATCTTGTATATCTTCATATTTTTGTGTGCTTAATATTTGCTCTAAAATGTTCATAAAACCCTATTTATGTAAACATGGCAGCTTATACGTTTCTAGCGATCGCTCTATGATAATAATTTCATTATGAACCATTCGACCATATCATTTAACAAGTACGAAAGCGTAGAAGGGTCACAATAAATTTTAAATATTTTTTTTCTAAATTCCGACTTCAAACTCGGAATTTTCTTAAATTCCGACTTTTAATTCGGAATATTTTTAAATTCTGACTTTGAACTCGGAATTTAACTAAATTCCAAGTTTAAAGTAGGAATATAACAATATTCTGAGTTCAAAGTCGGGAATCAACAAAACCGGGTGTAATGCTTCATATGCATAGTTAAAAACGGTTATTTCTTAAATTCCGACTCGGAACTCAGAATTATGCTCAGAATTATGTTATATTCGACTTTAAACTCGGAATTTAACAATATTCTGAATTAAAAGTCGGAATTTAACAAAATTCCGAGTTTCAAGTCGTAATTTAACAAAATTCCGAGTTTTGAAGTCGGAATATAGGAAAATAATATTTAAAATTTATTGTGGCCCTTCAGCGCTTTCGTAAACAAGTGTTCCAAATTTGAAAATAAGTTTTTAATTCTAACATAACTTATTGTGTTTAATAGATATTAAGCACTGTCGTACTTTAGATGGTAAGCTTTCACATTTTCAGATAAATGTTTAGTTCTCGAAAGAACACTGCACTTTGCAGACATGATTATTGCTGTGTATATGAATCAAACTATAGCTATTGAACAATATATTTAGATACAGATTACAAATAACTTGAACTTGATGCTTGTTGACAGAATACAGAATTAATTATTTATTGACCGTTCTTAAACATTAACTATGTTTTTTACAAAATAAATAAAGTAGTTACTATATTAAACATTAACAAAATAAACTTAGGAAACATAAGGCGCCCACCTTAAAGTATATAGCCCTTTAATAATGAAGCACTACATTGCCACTTCAAAAGGTAAAACACAAACCGTTGAAATGGGTCGTTTGTATACTCCTGGTAGTTTTAATCGTCACTACACGAGTGATTCCATCACTTCCAGGATGCAACTCCAGTATCCTACCCAAAGTCCATTTAAGGGGGTAAGTTGCTTTCCTTAATGATTACTAACACTCCTGGCTTTAATAGTTCCACATGATGGGTTTTCCACTTCTGACGTACTTGAAGTTCACTTATGTACTCCTTTGACCACCTTGTCCAATTGTTCTTAGTTATTTGTTGAAGTTTTTGGAACGTATTTAGCCTTGCTGTTGGGACATCCATTAGATTTGAATCGGAAATTGCAGCTATAGCTTCGCCGATCAAAAACTGAGCCGGAGTCAACGGTTCAGGATTATTAGGATCTAGTTAGAGGGCAAAGTGGCCGAGAATATAGACGCTTCTACCTGATTTAACACTGTTATGAATTCTTCGTAATATAAAATAGGCTCAGGAATAACCCGCTTTATATGATATTTGGTGGATTTTACTCCAACCTCCCAGAGTCCACCAAAGTGTGGGGCCTGGGGAGGATTGAAATGCCATATTATTCCGTCGAAACTTAAATCAGTTGAAATTTGGTCGTTAGTTTTTAGCAAGAAATTGCGCAATTCGGCATTAGCTCCAACAAAGTTGGTACCATTGTCTGAATATAAGCTTAAACGTTCGCCTCTGCGAGCCATAAATCGTCTTAGAGTCGCTAGAAAGGATTTGGAGGTCAGATCGCCAACAAGCTCTAAATGTACTGCTTTAGTTGAGAATCAAACGAACAGACATACGTATGCTTTTGTAGTTTTATAAGTTCTTCCTTTTCTATCGCGAATTAGGAAAGGACCAGCGTAATCCATTCAGGACTTTAAAAAAGGCCGAGCTAGGGTGACACGAGACTTTGGTAGATTTCCCATAATAGTTTGAACATGTTTAGCGTTGAAACAAAAACAACGAATACATCGAATACATACGAACTTAGAATTATGTTATATCCGACTTTAAACTCGGAATTTTAAAATATTCTGAATTCAAAGTCGGAATTTAATAAAATATTTAAAATTTAATATGGCCCTTCAACGCTTTCATAAACAAGTGTTCCAAATTTGAAAATAAGTTTTTAATTCTAACATAACTTTTTGTGTTTAATAGATATTAAGCACTGTCGTACTTTAGATGGTAAGCTTTCACTTTTTCAGATAAATGTTTAGTTCTCGTAAGAATCAAATTACAGTTATTGAACAATATATTTAGATTCAGATTACAATTAACTTGAGCTTGATGCTTGTTGACAGAATACAGAATTAATTCTTTATTGACCGTTCTTAAACATTAACTATGTTTTTTACAAAATAAATAAAGTAGTTACTATATTAAACATTAACAAAATAAACTTTTGAACATAAGGCGCCCACCTTTAATAATGAAGCACTACATTTCCACTTCGAAAGGTAAAACACAAACCGTTGAAATGTGTCGTTCGTATACTCCTTTGGAAGTTTTAATCGTCACTACACGAGTGATTCCATCACTTCCAGGATGCAACTCCAGTATTCTACCCAAAGTCCATTTAAGGGGGGTAAGTTGCTTTCCTTAATGATTACTAAGACTACTGGCTTTAATAGTTTCACATGATGGGTTTTCCACTTCTGACGTACTTGAAGTTCACTTATGTACTCCTTTGACCACCTTGTCCAATTGTTCTTAGTTATTTGTTGAAGTTTTTGGAACCTATTTAGCCTTGTTGTTGGAATACCCATTAGATTTGAATCAGGAATTGCAGTTATAGCTTCGCCGATCAAAAAATGAGCCGGAGTCAACGGTTCAGGATCATTATTATCTAGTTAGAGGGCAAAAAGGCCGAGAATATAGACGCTTCTACCTGCTTTAACACTGTTATGAATTCTTCGTAATATAAAATAGACTCAGGAATAACCCGCGTTTCATTCCGTGACTACTCCGTGAACTCGTCAGTAAGGTTGCCATTTTTCCATTTAAATACTTTATTTCTTTTTTCTATTTGACATATCAAGCTAATATTTAGGTATCTTAAGAAGTATAAAATTTACATTTTATATTTAAATAACATCACAAGTAATTTTATTTGATAAAATACACTTAAGATGGTAGTCGTTGATATGACTGGATACCTAAAATTGACTAAGCTTGTTTTAATAAATAAATGCTATCAGACATTTCTTGTAAATTTATGTCTATTATCTTTAATTTTTTGTCCTGATGGCTATAAATGATTTAGTTGAGGAGTGATTAGCGCGGAATTAAATTGTTTATAATTTGTACAGGAAAATTATGAACAAAAAACCTGTTTAAATCGTTAGTCAAAGAATAAAAACAATGTTTATATATTTTAATAATAACAAATACATAAATTTATTATGTTTTATGGTGTCGACGGGGCAGGGGACATGGTTTGGAGGGGTAGGAAGTTTGATGGGTGTGTATGTTGTCCGTGTGTCTTGTCATGTTGGGATTATGTCTTGGTCACCGTCTTAAATAAAAGACGGGTAGTCTTTGGTGAATAAGTCGGTGTGTGTGTGTTGGGCCTTGGTTTGCTCGTACGTTTGTCAGGTCTTCTGTCAGTGCCGATAGCTGAATTTTGTTGGTAAAGAATTCATTAGAGATTTCATCTATAAAGTCACGAATCATCGGGAGATCCGTGGCCCGATGAAGTTCAGCTACCGGCGTGTAGCGGTCAGCGTCTGTCAGTAATCGTATAAGTTTGTTTTGTGTCGTTTGTAACCTCTTGCACTGTGTGGCGGAGAGGTTGTTCCATGCAGGACATGCATAGGTCATAATTGGCCTAAACATAACCTTGAACAGCGTTAGTTTATTTTTGATGGACAACCTACTCCGCCTGTTGACAAGAGGGTACAATTTGTTGAGAGTCGCGTAAGTTCTGTTAAGTGTCTGTGTCACATGAGGAGCGAAGCTCAGTCTCTTATCCAGGGTTACCCCTAGATATTTGACCGACTTCCGCTCCTCAATTGTCTGGTTGTTAATTTTCAGTTTGTTAAATGTCTTAATGTTCGTAAATTTTCTGTTGAAGTTAATTGTCTCTGTTTTAGTCTGGTTAATTTTAATTTTCCATTTTTTAAAATATTCTGTGAGTTTGTCCAGATGATACCGCACCTTCTGCGTAGCGGTCTGCGCATAGAAGGAATTTGCATACAGCACGGTATCATCTGCATACAACAATATATTGGAAGTTGGGTGGGTTGGGATATCTTTTTTTTTTTTTTTTTTTTTTTTTGTGGGAGGGGAAATCCTTCATGGACGCCCTGTGCTTTGCTCTATCGCAGCGGGGGGTGCCGGACTCCTACCGGCTAAAACCCCTCCCTTGTAGGAGCGACATGCACTGGTACCGTCCTTTCGGACATTCGTCGCGTGCATGCGCCCGTCTTCTCTTCAGGTTCTATCTAGGTGACTGTGTATGGTGTATTTTAGTGCTAGGTCCTTGCTTGCAGTGTTCGCTCCTCTGTTTCCTTTCTGCGGAGTATTTTTGTTATCCCTCCAGCTATGCTGTGCCAATTCCTTTCGTTGCTGATCATTACTTGGATGACATTATCTGTTGTTAAGTCAACTCCTACCAGAGTTTTCATTTCACGTCTCGCTTCTTCCCATCTCGTACACATTAGGACTGTGTGTTCTGCGGTGTCTGATTCGCCACAGTACTCGCATCTGTCGTCCTCGCTTTTGGCGATTCTTTTAGTGTAACTCCTAAATGAGCCGTGGCCTGTTAGGAATTGGGTGATGTAATATGTGAGTACCCTGTGTTTGCATTTGACCCATGGTTTCAGGTCGAAAATCAGGCGTTTGGTCCACTGGGCCGTTTCGGTGTTGGCGTTCCACAATTCTTGCCATTTGTTGATGATGTCTTCTCTTATGTGCTGTCTGACGCCGTCCCTCTGTGCCAGTTGTTCTGTGTGCAGCAGGTTCCTCTCTTCTACTAATAGTTCGATGGGGGGAGTCCCAGTGATCGCTTGCGCCGCCATGGCGGATACGGTGCGGTATGCGCTGGCGACCCTCAGGAGCATTTTCCTCTGGGTGCTGCGTAGCTTATCTTTATGCCTTTTTATGGCGATTGCTTTGTGCCAAACTGGGGCTCCATATAGTAGTGTTGAATGCACTACTCCCAGGAGTATTTGCCTCTTTGGGGCGCTAGGACCCCCGATGTTTGGGAGGATCCTAGTGAGGGCCGTGATTCTCCTTTCTGCCTTTTCTATTGCGTGCGCCACGTGTGCTCCGAAGGACCCCTGGGTGTCGAAGACGATGCCCAGGTATTTGACAGCTTTTGTTGGTATAATCTCCTTATTTAGTAGGTTTATTTTTATGTCTGCTCTCTTCCTTGGGCCTTTCAGTATAACTGCCTCGGTCTTTTCTGGGGCGAGGCTGAGGTGGTGCTGGGCGAGCCATTGATGGATAAGGTTTATCGCTAGTCTCGTGGTACCGTTTAACTGGTTTGTCGTATCTGCAGAGATTATTAGCGCCAAATCGTCTGCGTATCCAATAATATTTGCTCCTCTCGGTAGATTAATCCTAAGTACCCCGTCGTATACCACGTTCCACAGCGTTGGCCCGAGAACCGAGCCCTGTGGAACGCCTGCTGTTGTGGTGTATGTTTCTTTCCCTGATTTTATTTTACGGTCTTTTAGGTAGTTAGATATCAGATTTGTGAGGTATTTCGGCAAGTTGTGTTTCCTCAATTCTTCGATTATGAGGCCCCAGCTGGCCGAGTTGAAGGCATTTCTTACGTCTAAAGTTATAAGCATGCACCATTTCTGATTTGGGTGCTTAGCCAGTTCTGCGACTTTTAATGCCGCTTGGATTGTCGACTTGCCCTTCCTGAACCCGTATTGGTTGTCCGCGATGGCGTTTCTATTCTCCAGTTCCTCCACCAGTCTATTCCTAATTAGGGCCTCGTATAGTTTGGCTAAGACGTCTAGCAGGCAAATTGGCCTGTGTGCTCCCGGGTCGTCTAGTGGCTTTCCTGGTTTGGGGATTAGAACTAGTCCAGCCATTTTCCACTGCGTGGGGAAAGTTTGGTTTTTCAACAGGGTATTAAACATTGTCAATATTATGTCAGGTCCTGTGTTGAGGCTTTCTTTGATTAGTTCTGGCTGGATGCCGTCGGGCCCTGCTGCCGTGCCATTCTTTATTCTTTTGCCCGCCTCGGCCAGTTCCTCCGCGGTGAAAAGCGGTGGGTCCGGTTCTATGTCTTCTTCTCTCCACGTGTCGTTTCGTGTGGGGAAGAGCGTATTTATAATTTCTGTCCTCTTCTCTGGGGTGATAGAGTATGGAGCTGTTATGTTCGTGAGGCGCTTTGTGACTATTTTATAGCCGTCGCCCCATATGTCTTGGTTTAAGTCTTCACATATGGCTTTCCAATGTGCTCTTTTCGAAATGTTTGGGTTGGGATATCTGAGGTAAAAAGATTATAGAGGAGGGGTGAGAGGATTGCCCCCTGGGGGACCCCCGCCGACATTCTTTTATGAGAGGAATAAGTATTATTCACACACACTTTTATATATCTTCCCCTAAGGTAAGATTTTATCAGTGTAACTAAGTAAATGGGTAACCTAAGTACGTTATGAAGTTTATATAACAGGCCATTATACCATACCGTGTCGTATGCTTTCTCTATATCCAGGAGTAACATTACTGCACAGTGTTTTTTGTTATATGCATAGTAAGCGTCTTGGACTACGCGACATAGCGCATGTGTGGTACTATGGCCCTTCCTGAAACCAAATTGATGATCCGGTATTAACCGGCGTTTTTGTACTATATCATTAAGAATTCTGAGGAACACCCTCTCCGTTAACTTGGAGAGAGTGTTCAACAAGCATATCGGTCTATAACTGTCAGTACAATGGGGCGGTTTTTTTGGTTTCAGGATAGGGATAATAATTCCAATTTTCCAGTCGTCTGGAAAATACTGCAGCTTTATTATAGAGTTTATAATGTAGGTTATCTGGCAAAAGTCAGTAAGGTTGGAGTAGCCACTGCCTTGTACGCTTTTCCAAGGAACTCAACATGGCCGTTCGTATATATACTTAGAGGGCCAAATGATGTGGCTGCGAGATGTAAGGGGGACGTCACACGCCACACTGTGCTACATGTTTCGACTGCGAATTTCATGGTTATTTCAAGAAGTCGAAAATATATATGGTGTTCCACTTAAAGTAAGCAAGTTAGTATCGACTTCCGGTATAACCGGAAGTACCACATGCTTGTAATTATTTTGGATGGATTGGCCATACTGACTTTAGTAACTTCCAATATTTTCAAAATTTTTTATCACATACTTTTCTCAACATCGATCGATTCAGTTCCCCCTGTATAGGCAAGACTCATCTACGCTCGCTCTCTGTATTTACTGTATTTTTTTTTGTATTTAAAATATTGTATTTATGAAGCTTCATCTAGTAATTCAAATGTCGTCATAAAAAACATACGTTTTTAGTTATACCTAATTTAATGTACATCCTAATATTCTCACCGTATGCGCTTATTTGCCAAACATGCATTTTTTGAACAATAAATTTCGTTGGCAATTTGCCAATGGTTGCTACATATATCCAGTCAAACATCCCTCGCGGTACATACTTTTTTAATTAACTAATTATATATTTATATGTCGAATGGCTTTCAATAGCAGTAATTTTTATTTTTAATCGCCTTCAAAAACATTAAAATAAGAGGAGATATGCTTTTTTATATACCAGGTGCCCACGAGATCAGGTACACTCCCACTTTTTTCCCTATTTTTCAAAAAAAAAAAAAATTGAACTAAGGGTACAGAATATTTGACATAAATGTATATTTATTGACATAACCGGACTCAAAAATTCATTTTCGGTTTAACCAGAGGTACTTCTAACTTTTTTTATTACAGATAGCATTCTATATATTTTTTAATCTTATCTGATAGAGGTTTGCATTACTTTTATAATGGTTTTTCCGAAATCAAATCAGAGATGGCCTTCTAAAGTACCTATACTTGTGGTCAATTACTGGCAAATAATGCTAATTCCTCATTGTGTCATCTTCACTTTAAATTGTAGTTTTACAACTATTTACGGATTGATTTTAGATTTGAATTATGTTGGAAAGCTTAAATTTAAAGCTCTACAGAAAGAATGTAAAAAATGTATGAGGTGTCGTTTAAAAGAAGTGAATTTTTGGCCATTTATTTTTTATAAAATGCTTATTACTTCCACATCCACGTAGTGGATTGGAAGCATAGTAATCGCAAAAAAATGTTCAAAAATTTTTTTTCGTGAAATAGGTTTAGAATGTCATGAAACGTCGAGATTTTAAATTTGAGCAAAAAAAAAATTTTTCTGTCTGTCGGTCTGTCTGTAACTTTATTTGTCCGCACGTTTTCTCCGGAACGGTTTAAGATATTGACTTGAAATTTTGTACACGTATATATTATAACGAGGATATCCGGTGAAGGGTTGGGGGTTAAATAGGGGTGAATAGGGGAAAATAAGTAAAGCAAGCTTGTAAGAATACAGAAACTTGAAATTCGGTGTATGTACTAGAAGTTAAGGACTTATATTTTTTTATAATATTTTTCAACACCCCACCACCCCAACCCCATTAATGGGGTTGATAAATTAAAGTTGAGATATTCATTTGAAATTTCGTACACGTATGTATTATAACGACGTCTGGAATTAGATTATATTTTGAGATGATTCCGTTGAAGGGTTGGGGGTTAATTTGGGGTAAATATGGGAATATAAGTAAAACAAGTTGGTAAGAGTACAGAAACTTGAAATTCAGTGTATGTACTAGAAGCCAAAGCGTCAGATTTTTTGTATAATATTTTTCAACCCCCACCACCCCTACTCCAATATGAAAAGGGTTGATAAAATAAAATTGAGATATTCATTTGAAATTTGGTACACGTATGTGCTATAACGACATCTGGAACTAGATTATAATTTGAGATGATTCCGTCGAAGGGTTGGGGGTTAAATATGGGTAAATAGGAGAAAATAAGTAAAGCAAGCTGGTAATACTACAGAAACTTGAAATTCGGTGTATGTACTAGAAGCCAAAGCGTCAGATTTTTTTATAATATTTTTCAACCCCCACCACCCCACTCCAATATGAAAAGGGTTGATAAAATAAAATTGAGATATTCATTTGAAATTTTAATACAAGTATGTATTATAACGACATCTGGAACTAGATTATATTTTGAGATGATTCCGTTGAAGGGTTGGGGGTTAAATAGGGGTAAATAGGGGAAAATAAGTAAAGCAAGCTGGTAAGACTACAGAAACTTGAAATTCGGTGTATGTACTAGAAGCCAAGGTCTCAGAACATTTATAATATTTTTCAACCCCCACCCCACCCCTACTTCATTATTAAAAGGGTTGAGATATTCATTTGAAATTTGGTGCACGTATGAATTATAACGACATCTGGAACTAGATTATACTTTGAGATGATTCCGTTGAAGGGTTGGGGGTTATTTAGTGATAGATAGGATGTATATTTATTGACATAACCGGACTCAAAAATTCATTTTCGGTTTAACCAGAGGTACTTCTAACTTTTTTTATTACAGATAGCATTCTATATATTTTTTAATCTTATCTGATAGAGGTTTGCATTACTTTTATAATGGTTTTTCCGAAATCAAATCAGAGATGGCCTTCTAAAGTACCTATACTTGTGGTCAATTACTGGCAAATAATGCTAATTCCTCATTGTGTCATCTTCACTTTAAATTGTAGTTTTACAACTATTTACGGATTGATTTTAGATTTGAATTATGTTGGAAAGCTTAAATTTAAAGCTCTACAGAAAGAATGTAAAAAATGTATGAGGTGTCGTTTAAAAGAAGTGAATTTTTGGCCATTTATTTTTTATAAAATGCTTATTACTTCCACATCCACGTAGTGGATTGGAAGCATAGTAATCGCAAAAAAATGTTCAAAAATTTTTTTTCGTGAAATAGGTTTAGAATGTCATGAAACGTCGAGATTTTAAATTTGAGCAAAAAAAAAATTTTTCTGTCTGTCGGTCTGTCTGTAACTTTATTTGTCCGCACGTTTTCTCCGGAACGGTTTAAGATATTGACTTGAAATTTTGTACACGTATATATTATAACGAGGATATCCGGTGAAGGGTTGGGGGTTAAATAGGGGTGAATAGGGGAAAATAAGTAAAGCAAGCTTGTAAGAATACAGAAACTTGAAATTCGGTGTATGTACTAGAAGTTAAGGACTTATATTTTTTTATAATATTTTTCAACACCCCACCACCCCAACCCCATTAATGGGGTTGATAAATTAAAGTTGAGATATTCATTTGAAATTTCGTACACGTATGTATTATAACGACGTCTGGAATTAGATTATATTTTGAGATGATTCCGTTGAAGGGTTGGGGGTTAATTTGGGGTAAATATGGGAATATAAGTAAAACAAGTTGGTAAGAGTACAGAAACTTGAAATTCAGTGTATGTACTAGAAGCCAAAGCGTCAGATTTTTTGTATAATATTTTTCAACCCCCACCACCCCTACTCCAATATGAAAAGGGTTGATAAAATAAAATTGAGATATTCATTTGAAATTTGGTACACGTATGTGCTATAACGACATCTGGAACTAGATTATAATTTGAGATGATTCCGTCGAAGGGTTGGGGGTTAAATATGGGTAAATAGGAGAAAATAAGTAAAGCAAGCTGGTAATACTACAGAAACTTGAAATTCGGTGTATGTACTAGAAGCCAAAGCGTCAGATTTTTTTATAATATTTTTCAACCCCCACCACCCCACTCCAATATGAAAAGGGTTGATAAAATAAAATTGAGATATTCATTTGAAATTTTAATACAAGTATGTATTATAACGACATCTGGAACTAGATTATATTTTGAGATGATTCCGTTGAAGGGTTGGGGGTTAAATAGGGGTAAATAGGGGAAAATAAGTAAAGCAAGCTGGTAAGACTACAGAAACTTGAAATTCGGTGTATGTACTAGAAGCCAAGGTCTCAGAACATTTATAATATTTTTCAACCCCCACCCCACCCCTACTTCATTATTAAAAGGGTTGAGATATTCATTTGAAATTTGGTGCACGTATGAATTATAACGACATCTGGAACTAGATTATACTTTGAGATGATTCCGTTGAAGGGTTGGGGGTTATTTAGTGATAGATAGGATGTATATTTATTGACATAACCGGACTCAAAAATTCATTTTCGGTTTAACCAGAGGTACTTCTAACTTTTTTTATTACAGATAGCATTCTATATATTTTTTAATCTTATCTGATAGAGGTTTGCATTACTTTTATAATGGTTTTTCCGAAATCAAATCAGAGATGGCCTTCTAAAGTACCTATACTTGTGGTCAATTACTGGCAAATAATGCTAATTCCTCATTGTGTCATCTTCACTTTAAATTGTAGTTTTACAACTATTTACGGATTGATTTTAGATTTGAATTATGTTGGAAAGCTTAAATTTAAAGCTCTACAGAAAGAATGTAAAAAATGTATGAGGTGTCGTTTAAAAGAAGTGAATTTTTGGCCATTTATTTTTTATAAAATGCTTATTACTTCCACATCCACGTAGTGGATTGGAAGCATAGTAATCGCAAAAAAATGTTCAAAAATTTTTTTTCGTGAAATAGGTTTAGAATGTCATGAAACGTCGAGATTTTAAATTTGAGCAAAAAAAAAATTTTTCTGTCTGTCGGTCTGTCTGTAACTTTATTTGTCCGCACGTTTTCTCCGGAACGGTTTAAGATATTGACTTGAAATTTTGTACACGTATATATTATAACGAGGATATCCGGTGAAGGGTTGGGGGTTAAATAGGGGTGAATAGGGGAAAATAAGTAAAGCAAGCTTGTAAGAATACAGAAACTTGAAATTCGGTGTATGTACTAGAAGTTAAGGACTTATATTTTTTTATAATATTTTTCAACACCCCACCACCCCAACCCCATTAATGGGGTTGATAAATTAAAGTTGAGATATTCATTTGAAATTTCGTACACGTATGTATTATAACGACGTCTGGAATTAGATTATATTTTGAGATGATTCCGTTGAAGGGTTGGGGGTTAATTTGGGGTAAATATGGGAATATAAGTAAAACAAGTTGGTAAGAGTACAGAAACTTGAAATTCAGTGTATGTACTAGAAGCCAAAGCGTCAGATTTTTTGTATAATATTTTTCAACCCCCACCACCCCTACTCCAATATGAAAAGGGTTGATAAAATAAAATTGAGATATTCATTTGAAATTTGGTACACGTATGTGCTATAACGACATCTGGAACTAGATTATAATTTGAGATGATTCCGTCGAAGGGTTGGGGGTTAAATATGGGTAAATAGGAGAAAATAAGTAAAGCAAGCTGGTAATACTACAGAAACTTGAAATTCGGTGTATGTACTAGAAGCCAAAGCGTCAGATTTTTTTATAATATTTTTCAACCCCCACCACCCCACTCCAATATGAAAAGGGTTGATAAAATAAAATTGAGATATTCATTTGAAATTTTAATACAAGTATGTATTATAACGACATCTGGAACTAGATTATATTTTGAGATGATTCCGTTGAAGGGTTGGGGGTTAAATAGGGGTAAATAGGGGAAAATAAGTAAAGCAAGCTGGTAAGACTACAGAAACTTGAAATTCGGTGTATGTACTAGAAGCCAAGGTCTCAGAACATTTATAATATTTTTCAACCCCCACCCCACCCCTACTTCATTATTAAAAGGGTTGAGATATTCATTTGAAATTTGGTGCACGTATGAATTATAACGACATCTGGAACTAGATTATACTTTGAGATGATTCCGTTGAAGGGTTGGGGGTTATTTAGTGATAGATAGGGGGAAATAAGTAAAACAAGCTGGTATGAGTACAGAAACTTGAAATTCGGTGTATGTACTAGAAGCCAAGGCCTCAGATTTTTTAATAATATATTTCAGCACCCCACCACCCCTACTCCATTATTCAAGGGGTTGATAAAATGAAATTGAGATATTCACATGAAATTTAGTACGCATATGTATTATAACGACATCTGGAACTAGATTATATTTTGAGATGATTCCGTTGAAGGGTTGGGGGTTAAATAGGGGAAAATAAGTAAAGCAAGCTGGTATTACTACAGAAACTTGAAAGTCGGTGTATGTACTAGAAGCCAAAGCGTCAGATTTTTTTATAATATTTCTCAACCCCCACCACCCCCACTCCCTTATTAAAAGGGTTGATAAAATAAAATTGAGATATTCACTTGAAATTTGGTACACGTATGTATTATAACGACATCTGGAACTAGATTATACTTTGAGATGATTCCGTTGAAGAGTTGGGGGTTAAATAGGGGAAAATAAGTAAAGCAAGTTAGTAAAAGTACAGAAATTTGGGATTTGGTGTATATACTAGAAGCGAAGGTCTCAGGTTTTTTATTAGTATTTTCCATCTCCCCACCACCCCCACTCCCTTATTAAAAGAGTTGATAAAATTAAATTTAAATTTGCACTTGAAATTTGGTACATTTATGTATTATAACTATATCTAAAACTGGATTATATTTTGACATGATTGCATTGAAGGAATCGGGGTAAGTAGAGGTAAATAGGGAAAAATAAGTAAAGCAAGCTGGTAAGAGTACTGCAACTTGAAATTCGGTGTATGTCCTAGAAGCTAAGGCCTCAGATTTTTTAATAATATTTTTCAACCCTTCCACTACCCTTACTACATTATTAGAGGGGTTGATAAAATAAAATTGAGATATTCACTTGTAATTTGGTAGACGTATGTATTATAACGACATCTGGAACTAGATTATGTTTTGGGATGATTTCGTAGAAGGGTTGGGGTTAACAATAAGTAAATCAAGCTGGTAAGAGTACAGAAATGTGGGATTCGGTGTATATACTAGAAACCAAGGCCTCAGATTTCTTTCTAATATTTTTCAAACTCCACCACCTCCGCTTCATTATTAATGGGATTGATAACATCAAATTGAGATATTCACTTGAAAGTTAGTACATGTATGTATTGTAGTGACATCTGATTGAGATGACTGCATTGAAGGGGTGGGAGGTGGTAGGTTGTGAATAGTGGAAAATAAGTACGGTAAACTAGAAACTTCATTTTTAACGTACATGATAGAAACCAACTCCTCAAACTTTTCTATGACAATCTGCCCCAAATATTAAAATTCTATGACCAATAATTTCCACATACTAGAGTGCAAATATAGTCAAGATGTTTCCTTTAAAGTGATTTGGATGAAGAATCTGGATGTGGAAGTAGTGATTCCTTAGGCAGCGGTTTTTTTAAAAAACGCCACGAATTAATTAACTTACCAAAACAGTCATTTGTTTTAGGTGAATAATATGTAAAAATACCTTTCGATTAATTGCTATGTGTATTTACTAGATATTATAAACTTAATATATTCTTTAACTACACAGAAATAAGTAACATTTCGCTAAAAGAATGAAAACAAATGTACAAAATTTAGCCACTTCCAAGAAGTAGGTAGAGGTAGCTAAAAATTATCAATAATATTACACCCTGTTGTCTAGTCAATTGGACCTTGGAAATTAACCAGAAAAAACTAATGCACCATTTAATAGTACTGAGCCCTCAACTTTAACCAAGAATACTAAAAAACATGATAAGGTACAAGGCCGAAAATTGGTGGAAACATTGTTTTTATCAATGTAATGAAGGTAAAAATTCAGCGGACCTGTAAGTGGAAGATAAAAGGTTGACAAAAGGCATCACAGATATAAAAAAGATTAATGCAAAATACCTACGTGATAAGGTACATTTTTGCCAATTCGTATATTTACTAGTTAGGTAATATAAAAAAATGATACAAAGTAGCAGAAATGTAAATGGAAGATTAATATCGAAATAGTATCTGGAACTAGATTATATTTTGAGATGATTCCGTTGAAGGGTTGGGGGTTAAATAGGGGTAAATAGGGGAAAATAAGTAAAGCAAGCTGGTAAGACTACAGAAACTTGAAATTCGGTGTATGTACTAGAAGCCAAGGTCTCAGAACATTTATAATATTTTTCAACCCCCACCCCACCCCTACTTCATTATTAAAAGGGTTGAGATATTCATTTGAAATTTGGTGCACGTATGAATTATAACGACATCTGGAACTAGATTATACTTTGAGATGATTCCGTTGAAGGGTTGGGGGTTATTTAGTGATAGATAGGGGGAAATAAGTAAAACAAGCTGGTATGAGTACAGAAACTTGAAATTCGGTGTATGTACTAGAAGCCAAGGCCTCAGATTTTTTAATAATATATTTCAGCACCCCACCACCCCTACTCCATTATTCAAGGGGTTGATAAAATGAAATTGAGATATTCACATGAAATTTAGTACGCATATGTATTATAACGACATCTGGAACTAGATTATATTTTGAGATGATTCCGTTGAAGGGTTGGGGGTTAAATAGGGGAAAATAAGTAAAGCAAGCTGGTATTACTACAGAAACTTGAAATTCGGTGTATGTACTAGAAGCCAAAGCGTCAGATTTTTTTATAATATTTCTCAACCCCCACCACCCCCACTCCCTTATTAAAAGGGTTGATAAAATAAAATTGAGATATTCACTTGAAATTTGGTACACGTATGTATTATAACGACATCTGGAACTAGATTATACTTTGAGATGATTCCGTTGAAGAGTTGGGGGTTAAATAGGGGAAAATAAGTAAAGCAAGTTAGTAAAAGTACAGAAATTTGGGATTTGGTGTATATACTAGAAGCGAAGGTCTCAGGTTTTTTATTAGTATTTTCCATCTCCCCACCACCCCCACTCCCTTATTAAAAGAGTTGATAAAATTAAATTTAAATTTGCACTTGAAATTTGGTACATTTATGTATTATAACTATATCTAAAACTGGATTATATTTTGACATGATTGCATTGAAGGAATGGGGGTAAGTAGAGGTAAATAGGGAAAAATAAGTAAAGCAAGCTGGTAAGAGTACTGCAACTTGAAATTCGGTGTATGTCCTAGAAGCTAAGGCCTCAGATTTTTTAATAATATTTTTCAACCCTTCCACTACCCTTACTACATTATTAGAGGGGTTGATAAAATAAAATTGAGATATTCACTTGTAATTTGGTAGACGTATGTATTATAACGACATCTGGAACTAGATTATGTTTTGGGATGATTTCGTAGAAGGGTTGGGGTTAACAATAAGTAAATCAAGCTGGTAAGAGTACAGAAATGTGGGATTCGGTGTATATACTAGAAACCAAGGCCTCAGATTTCTTTCTAATATTTTTCAAACTCCACCACCTCCGCTTCATTATTAATGGGATTGATAACATCAAATTGAGATATTCACTTGAAAGTTAGTACATGTATGTATTGTAGTGACATCTGATTGAGATGACTGCATTGAAGGGGTGGGAGGTGGTAGGTTGTGAATAGTGGAAAATAAGTACGGTAAACTAGAAACTTCATTTTTAACGTACATGATAGAAACCAACTCCTCAAACTTTTCTATGACAATCTGCCCCAAATATTAAAATTCTATGACCAATAATTTCCACATACTAGAGTGCAAATATAGTCAAGATGTTTCCTTTAAAGTGATTTGGATGAAGAATCTGGATGTGGAAGTAGTGATTCCTTAGGCAGCGGTTTTTTTAAAAAACGCCACGAATTAATTAACTTACCAAAACAGTCATTTGTTTTAGGTGAATAATATGTAAAAATACCTTTCGATTAATTGCTATGTGTATTTACTAGATATTATAAACTTAATATATTCTTTAACTACACAGAAATAAGTAACATTTCGCTAAAAGAATGAAAACAAATGTACAAAATTTAGCCACTTCCAAGAAGTAGGTAGAGGTAGCTAAAAATTATCAATAATATTACACCCTGTTGTCTAGTCAATTGGACCTTGGAAATTAACCAGAAAAAACTAATGCACCATTTAATAGTACTGAGCCCTCAACTTTAACCAAGAATACTAAAAAACATGATAAGGTACAAGGCCGAAAATTGGTGGAAACATTGTTTTTATCAATGTAATGAAGGTAAAAATTCAGCGGACCTGTAAGTGGAAGATAAAAGGTTGACAAAAGGCATCACAGATATAAAAAAGATTAATGCAAAATACCTACGTGATAAGGTACATTTTTGCCAATTCGTATATTTACTAGTTAGGTAATATAAAAAAATGATACAAAGTAGCAGAAATGTAAATGGAAGATTAATATCGAAATAGTAGATCAAATGTATGAAACGCGTGGTAAACGCTCAAATGCTGCAATCGCAATTCAGTCTTCAATAAATTAGTATTTTATTTTTAAACCTCATTAATTTTCTGTTAGTAATTGTTTCTTGTTTTACAATTAGTTCGAATAACATTATACCTTCTTATATCTCGTATATTCAATTTTTTATTTACTAATAGCCTACTTTTTGAGATGATTACCATTTGCTCCTACACAACTTTAAATATTAATTCAACTCTTAATTCGCAAAAATGGGAAATTTCAAAAAAATAATTTTATATTCCTGAAATTTGGTACAGAGGTATAAAATTGCATTCTAAATAACTTTTCTTAGTGGAATTTTTTCATATTTTGAAAAATAAAGGTACTTTATTAGTGGTGATTTTTACATCTTTGCTTATAAAATACCCTGTAGAACACCAAATCAAGTCATTTTTGGT
Organism: Stenurella melanura; assembly: GCA_963583905.1. Classification (NCBI taxonomy): domain Eukaryota; kingdom Metazoa; phylum Arthropoda; class Insecta; order Coleoptera; family Cerambycidae; genus Stenurella; species Stenurella melanura. The sequence continues at coordinate 52,432,051 of OY757316.1, read as the reverse complement.
ATACTTTAGCTTTACAACAAGCAGGACTCGATCCCCAAATATAATTCCAAAATTTTTGGTTTATTACACCTCTGTATATTTACAAATCTCAAGAATTTTATATAATCAATATATTCTTACATTATGGGAGCTTCATGCAAATGTAGCAGCATAATATAGCAATAAGAAAATATAAAATCCAGAGAATAAGAAAGAGTTAACTTCCATCACACATACACTATGCACGCAACACTATAGGGCTTAATGGCTACCGGATGCTGCGAACTACAATCCGTAAACGAATGATGCGTCATGCGCCGACGCACTATGCCATAAATTACTAGCGCATGAGCATCAGATAATGAAATAAAATTCGAGTACGTGTATAATTTAATTATACCTTAATGGACATGTCATGCATAAATTATTATGTGTATACCTCCACCAATATACACTGTATATGACACTGGCGGATGTCAGTAGCTGAATATATATTTTATATCGTGTGTATATTTAAAAATACATATTCAAATTCCAGCATCTTATGTATATGCTATGGGTGTGCATATCCACGAGATGTTATGTGGGGTACAACTACCTTAATCTATGTACGAGCATTTCTATTGCAAGAACCATTCTCGACTTAACCTTGTAATTTTCGTTTTGTTTTTTGGCTTAACTAAAAACCCATCCTTACAAAGTCTCAACGTCAACGCCGCCTAATCTACAGACGATAACAGTTATTATTCGACGATTTTGGAAAATATTCATTTGTAAATTAAATGGCTTTAGTAAAAAATGTCGCTAGCTGCCCGACTATAATATATTTTTTCAAATGCATAAGTAATTTCTTGTGTATTTATTTCTAACTAGTCTTTTTTTTACATAATGTTTGTGTCTGTTATATAAAAATAAATCAGTTAGTAATAAGCCTAGGTAATAACAGTATTAAACATTAATTACTGTGTACAATTATAATTTGAGTTTGCTACATTCTGTAGATATCTAAACGTACAGAAACTGAACTAGTGATGAGACGAAAAAAAATTATAAACTTGAAAATTAAATTAAATTCACGCATGTAAATTCTATGTGATAGGCAGTTTTCGCGAGTGAATTAAAAATGTCAGTAAGAAAAATTGAAAACTTTAAATTGGGTGAGGAAAATTGGACTACTTATATTGCTAAATTTGAAAAATATTTAATTGCAAATAATATTAAAAATGACCTGAAAGTAAGTACTTTGCTCACGGTAGTGGGTGAGAACACGCTCGAGTTAATGGTGGAGTTATGTAACCCAAGAACTCCTGGAGATCGAACCTACGATTATTTAGTGACATTGGTAAAAAATCATTTACAGCAGAAACCACCAAAAAGAGCTGAAAGATTTAAGTTACGCCAAAGAAAACAAGAGTCCAATGAGTCTTTTGCGTCATATTTGACAGCATTGGAGAAATTAGCAAAAACCTGCCAATTTGGAGATCAATTGAGGGATCACTTAACCGATCAATTTTTGTATGGCATAAGAAATGAAAATGTTCGTCAACAACTCTTAACGGAAAAAGATTTGGAATATAGTAAGGCTGTACGAATTGCTCTAAGCATGGAGGCAGCGGAGAAAAAATTACACACCATTGAGGGAGTATACATCTCCTCAGTTTTTCAAGTATCTACTAGAACGTTATCCAAAATGACAAGAAATTCAAGAGACCGATGCCACCATTGTGGGAAAACCAGTCATGATCAAAACCGTTGTTTTTTCAAGAACGCTCGATGTCATGTGTGTGGTGCTGTGAAAGATGGTCGTATTGTGTATAAAGTGGCGTTAAAGGTTGTAAAGAATGTAGAAAACATGTAAAGTAGATAAAAAAATTATTTTCTTTACATCAATAAAGAACAAAATAACAACTTTCCTGTTTTAAATTTTAGAATTCATCACTCAAGCCCAATATGTAATATTAATGCGAGAGAGAGAGATGCAGAAAGATAGCGAGGTCGACAGACCGTCTAAGCAGTAAGCAAGCAAGCCCGCGCTGCACGGCACCTCACCTCTTGGGATCGAATAATTTCTTTCTCTATTTACTTACTTCAAATGCTATAATTAATTAACAATTCATATTTTATTTTTTTTTTCGGAGCAACTGTTTATTTGATTAGAAGTGAACATCAGAAAAATAATTTTCGTCTTGTCTCCTAAGATAACTGATCAAACATGGCCGTACATTTTTGTAAATAATAACGAGGAGTTTGGACAAAAATGCTTTAAAGAATTACCACATATAAAAAAAGCATTCGTTTATGCTATACCAAAATTTTACAGAAAAATAATAAGTGGTTTTCGAGATATGAGAACTTAAAGTTTAATGTGACGAGAATCTCGTTAAAAATGGGTACATTTTGTGGTGTAAATTATACAGCCCCACAAAAAAAAGTTCAGTACAGCGAGCACGAGGGTATGGAATCGACAGATTTTTTAACGCTTATTACGAATCCGAAGACGAAAAATTGCTCTATCGTGTCAATTTTTCAGGGCCGGCTCGTTAGGGGGTCCCGCGGGGGGATTTTCCTAAGTCCGGGCCTTTTGATGCCGGTGACCAGAGAAACAGAGTTGGCAGACTTCTGTAGCACTGAGAAGTTGGTAGCGATCACGGATAAGGTCATTCACCCATCTTCATGCACTCAGCAATCATTCTCGAAGCCCCAAAGCGATTGAATATCTCAGTTTTATACTATGGAACATATTTTTATGAGAAGGGTGAATACATCGTGGTATGCCACCCGAAAGGGGTGAGAACGTGTGAACCAAATGTCGAACCATAAACTAACGGGGAAGGGAACAGAAATGGACAAAGGAGCTAATTCCAGAATGGAGGTCCAGTTTTTTTCGGTTGGTGAATACATTGTGTGACCCAATCTTCCAGAACCATTTGGTATTCCTTTGTTTACCCTCCAGAATATTTTCTATTCGATTCCTCACTGATTTATCGGACACATGATGTTGGAACTCTTCCGAGCCTTAACTAGTCCAGGTATTTCCTTTTTTTGTGGTATCTCTGTCTTTTATCTTCAAAAGATAGTCGCAAGGGGGCCCGCTTTCTTTTCGCCCTTGGGGGACTGTCTCGCTTCGGATTCGAGCAATAGTCCGCCATCATGTGCTCATCCCACCGGCCATGATATCTGTCTTCCATTTCCCTAAAACCCTGGTGAAAACATTCACCGTATTGCTCGCTGTAATCACCAAGATTTTTTGGGAACTGTTCGATATGTGAATCAAGGAAATTAAGTTTTAAATTCAAGAGGTATTTCTGATTCTGAAAGTTTTTCATCATATCCCTAAATTTTTCCTGTAGTCGGGGTGTTTTTTGTACCCAAGGAAATTTTCGCAAACATCCTTGAAACTCGTCCAAGATTTTTTTTCGGGACTCTTCACGGTCGGAATGAATTTTTCGTCTCTCAAGAGGCTCCTTATTTGTGGTCCATCGAATATTCCTTCATTCGGTTTCAAGGTATATTAAACTAAATATCTAAAACTGTGTTTTACAATTGTTACAAGCGAATATTTTTTTATCGATTATTTTCCAATTGGTGAATACAAAAATACAATTGGCACACATACCGGTTAGTGGAGGTCAAGCAAGAGACATTCTAAACCTGCCAGCTATGTCACTGGGCACAAAAGAGAAATATCAAGTTAATTTCTTTATTGTCGAATATAATTACCACTTAGTTATTACAAATTTACTATCGACGTACAACCCGGTTAGTGGAGCTCCAAAGGCTGACATACAGGGTGTAATAAGTTTCATATCATTAAAAGAAAACTGGTGGTAGGGAACGACAAGACAAACAAAAAAACCTTATATAACATGAGGTCTAAAGCTCATAGTTTTGGAGAAAAAAAAATAAACAAACATTTTCAAAATAATTAATAACATAGTTTGAGAATTGGTGGTATACTCTGACATTCGTGCAAATAAGTATGGTGCATCTAAGAGATCATCGAAGAGCATGCCGACAAAGCAGTTAAAAGCGACCGACAGAGGACACCGCCATGTTTTTTGCTTCTTCGCGGCCAAACTATCTTATTACGCGTGCTGTACTTTCCCTTGTAATATTCTCAAGTAATAATTTCAGTTTGTGTCCTTACCTGGTAGGTAAGCAACGTACACACGACACGACCTATCCCGTTCCTTGGTTTTGTCTGTTGCTTTTGTTCTTTTTGAATTTTGTGCCACTTATGTTAAGATTTAATTTACTAACTTATCGTTTAAGTCGTTAGTACTTGGTTACGTAAGACACTACTTCTCGTTCGTGCTTTTTGTGTTACTTTTTGGAATTTGGACTAAGTTTTTCTTTTTGTTTTCTTTATTGATAACGTTAATTCACAGTTTAGTGTGGTGTTTTAAAGCGCAGATTATAAATTCTTATAAACGCTAATAAAAACTACAATAACTTTGTTCCAAATTAAAAAACACATGTAAATAAATCCTATTTAAACCCCTGCGGCCATGCCATGCTTGCGTTGTACCGAAAGAGAAGGAATTATTTACATTTTCAAAATTAGTGGTATAGACAGTTCGGTACAAGTAATCCCATCAAAGTGCCGCACTTCTACCTGCGGGAACACAAGTCGGGTATTACAGTTTTTTATTATTTCTAATATTCGGGACTATAACATCCATTGACCCTGAAAAACAGTGGTTCTCATAAGTTTCCTACCTTAACATTAAAAATGTAAACCCAGGTCAGTTTTTTTAAAAGTGCCCGTAGAGAAAAAGTCATATGGGTTTTTTGTTTGTCTAGTCGATTCCTATTACCAGTTTTTTTTAATGACATGAAACTAATTACACTGTATATCCTGGTTATTGGAGGTACACCCGAAGACATCTTAAACCTACAAAGTGTCTACATTGAAGTCATGATTAGTAAATGCCAAACAGGTTTTCAATAATCTATTTCATTTATAAATTAAGTTCCCGCCGTTAAGAAAAATTCTCATATCACTTTTTTGCCATGGGTGAATCGCATCTTTAGCTCTTACAAATACATCACGTAATAGCTCTCTGGCTTCTGTACCATAAGTATTGATTCTAAAGTAATTTCTCTTCACAAAAACGTCCTAGATATTATTATAATTATCCTAAAATTGATTCCATGGCAATGCATATTGTGGTTCAAACAACAACAACAAAATTATCATGGAAGAAATGTTTACTGTTTCTTGCTTAAAGCAGTGCTGACAAACGTTATTATGCCATTTTCCAGTAGTTTGCTACAAAGTAAGTTACAATTTAGGATTTAATGCTGACACACAAAAGGCAAGTGCTGGTGGGAATTCTATCCGAAATAGCGATTATGTTACCTACTAAGTCCGGAGAGATTACGAGGAGAATACTTACAGTGTTCCACTTGGATATTGCATACAGGGTGGGGCAATAGTGCGTCGGACCTCGATATCTCGAGTTCTACGAGCTATAAAATTTAAAAAAAATTGCAAGTAAACTAGATATAAAAGACTATAATTGGAAATTATTTTCGAATATACAGGGCGAGCCAAGACGAAATTACAGGACCAAGCGCTTTTTTTTAAATGGAATGCTATGTATATCAGTCCATTTTTTGAAGCCTCTTTCTAGGCTCTATTCATTCCTATATTACACAATTATGGATTTTAAGAAAAATTTATGTGAATACCAGCTACGAGGCATATAATTAATGTTTTTGAATAATTTTCATTTCCTAAAACTGTACATGGTGGCCAAAAATTATTTTTCAATTAAGAACTTTTTAAATTGAATTTTCTCATTTTTTTCAAATGAGAAATGGTATGTATATTTTTCAACGATGTGATGTAGATATAAAAAAAGAACATTTTTTAAGTACTTCCCTATGTCTAATTGCAACCATTTTCGTGTTATAAATGTGTCAAATTCAAGAATAAACTTAAAAAAAGAGGTTCATAATTCATTAAAAAAAATTATAATAGGTGTTCGACGTGTTGCCCATTTTGATTGACACACGTCTTTATGCAATTTTGAAATAAGGTCATTTAGTGGGACCATTTCTTCCAATCCATTGAAATGAGTAAATAGTATTTAACAGGCCTTTTACTGCAATGTTTTTTGTAAATTTTTTTGTCGTTTTCGTTATTCGACAAGCAATATAACCTCAGTTTGGTATAAATTGTCGTGTACAGCGGAGCATTTATTACACTTATGTATTGAATTGAAAACATTTGGAATTTTACAATACGAATTTTAATAAAGCGGAACTTGTAGACATGACTTTTATTTTGGGCGAATCAGATAGAAATTGTTTACTTGCCAATAGAATTTATCACCAACGTTATCCTGAAAGAAGGATGCCTGATGTTAGCAGCTTCCAATACCTTCTCGACAGATTTCTGGAAACCGGAAATGCCGAATATAAAAAAAGTGAAAGAATAAAACATGTTGTGAACGAAGAAAATTAGTTTTCTGCGGTGCTGGCAACGGTTGAGAATCCCCATGTTAGTCAAAGAGAAGTGAGCTCATTACTGGGAATAAGTAGACGGTCTGTGGGGCTAGAATCTTGAAAACAAATAAGTTGCATGCATATCATCTTCAAATGCACCAGGAATTGTCTGATGACGATTGTCAAAATCGCCTACAATTTTGTAATTGGGCCAGAAGTAAAATGCAAGATAATGTCAACTTCTTCAGTAATGTTTTATTGACTGATGAACTTTTCATAAAAATGGATTTGTAATAGGCACAATTTTCATTACTAAGCTTCGGAAAATCCTCACTCTTTAATGCAAGTTGATAACCAACACAGATGGTCTATAAACGTTTGGAGAGGAATTATTGGAAGACATGTAATAGGGCCACATGTATTTGCTAGTACATTGACCGGAGCTATTTATCTTCATTTTTTTGAAAACTATCTGCCACAATTATTGGTAAATCTCCCTGAACAAATTCGAAATGAGATTTGGTTTCAGCAATATGGTGCTCCACCACATTATTTAAATGCAGTTAGAGACTACTTAAATAATACCTACCCTCATCAATGGATTGGATGAAATGGACCCACTAAATGGCCTGCTAGATTCCCAGATCATTCAAAAATGGATTTCTTTTTATGGGGGATACGTGAAGGAAATTGTTTGTACAGATAGACCAACAACAGTACAAAATATGAAGGAAAGAATAATAACTGCCTTTAGATCTATCACACCGGCAGTTTTAGGAACAATGGGAACCTCATTTCAAAAGCGCATAGAGATGTGTGTCAATCAAAATGGGCAACATGTGGAACATTTATTATAATTTTTTCTATTGAGTTATTTGAAGAAACCTCTATTTTTAAGTTTATTTTTAAATTTTGTAATTATTGCTCAATAACACGAAATTGGTTGCAATTAGCCATAGGGAAGTACTTACAAAAAAATGTTAGTTTTTCATTTGTACAACACATCGTCGAAAAATATACAGGGTGTTCCTTTGAAAAAATTGAGAAAATTCAATTTAAAAAGTTCTTAATTAAAAAATAATTTTTGGCCACCCTGTACAGTTCTAGGAAATGAAAATGATTTAAAAACATTAATTAGATGTTTCGTAACTGGCACTCACATAAGTTTTTCTTAAAACCCATGATTGTGATTGGGGTGATTTTTTTTATTATCCATCTGCAGATTGCATTATTTCAACAACAAAATTAATTACATCGAGGTGGTTAGGAGATATTCAATGCTAATATAGGAATGAATAGAGTCTAGAAGGAGGCTTCAAAAAATGTACTGATATAGGTACATAGCATTCCATTTAAGAAAAGGCACCTGGTCTCGTAATTTCATCTTGGCTCGTCCTGTATGTTCGAAAATAATTTCCAGTTATAGACTTTTTTATCCAGTTTACTTGCATTTTTTTTTTTAATTTCTAGCTTTCGTAGAACTCCAGATATCGAGGTCCGATGCACTATTGGCCCACCCTGTTTATGTATAAGTACATATCTTTGATTATAGTTATCGTTATCTATAATTGTTCATTTTTCTACATAGGATATATGAAAGTGTGCCCAAATTTGATATATGTAACTGGATTTATGCTCCAGTGTGTCTCTTTGAAATGTAGTGGAACATCCAATCATATTTTTACAAATAACCTGTCAGGATATATTTACCTAAACGTCGTCTTTTTGACGTTTATACCTAGCATACCTAATAAGCCGAAGCGTGGACTCTTCGGAATAAAGTAGTCCGCCACCAAGGACTTGATTATCCTTGTAACTTGGCCAAGTTCACAACTAAATTGGATCACTCTCTATCACACAAGCATCGATCTGCTTATAGGGCGCCGTCTGAGGGCTTACTGGTTTTCAAACTTTGCTATAGTCTGATTTCTTTATTTCTCTTCGATTACTTATAAGAAAATCATCTTATTTTTAGGTTTTCTCAAGATGAATAATGCTGTTTTATGAGTTTACTTTAAAGCCGGATAAGAAACTTTCTAATATTACTCTAATAATAGAAAGAATTCAGCAGTCTGACGTAAATAATAGCCCGGGAGGCATCGACACTTTTTGTGAAATCATTTCTATAAATAGATGGACGAAAATTTCGTTTTTCGAATCGTCACGAATTGTCAAAAACTGACGGTTCACCTTCGCTCCTGCTGGCCCCAATTCTCGATTTTCACCTCGCGATTCACGTTGTACGGTCATTGCCGACCTTTTTTTTTCGATTTCAATTTTTTGGCAGATATTTTGGATTCTATAATTGCTGTTCGATCCGTTCTATTGCATTTCTCGGAGAAGTTTTGCATTTTTCGCCGTGGAATACGTATACCAAGCCAATTATAAGTGAGAAAATACATATATAAAAAAAATATTCTAATATCAAAAACCGCTTATATATTACAACTATAAATATTACAAAAACAGGTAAAATTTGTCGCACTGAATACATCTGAAGCAATAAAATTGCGTTATGTTTTCTGCAAATTTTCGTCCGTTTTCGGAGAAAAGTTTTGCTTAACATGTCACACTTCTTCGGGTAGAAAATGGAATCTTTTCTAAGTGGTGACCTTCGCATGCTCGTAGGTTGGACGTTTCAATATTTTCAACCTTAGAAAGATCCAGGAAATGGCTGACCAGCTCCTCTTTGAAGTGATAGAAAGTTTTTGATTGGTGATTTTCTGGTGCATCATATAGGAGTTGGCTAGTGCTGACCCATATAGAAGGTCAATTGCTATTTTACCATACCTTTTTATCGACTTTATAAACCTTTGCATTTATTGTAGTCATCAATCGCAGATGGCTCTTGTACTACTCCACCTCGTTAACGAACGTATACTATTCTTCTCCGAGAAATGCAATAGAACGGAGCCAATAGCAATTATAGAATAAAAAATAGCTGCTGAAAATTTGAAAACGAAAAAAAAAAGTATCCCCGGGCAGGATTCGAACTCGGGAAACCACTTAAAAATAGTCGTCGATTAGCAAGACCGCAACTCAATTTTTCAAACGTAAGAACTGAATAAATACGGCGATCGGAGACCCGTTCCATGTCTCGAAGGCGAAGAGAAGGTCGGCGATGATCGTACAACGTGAATCTCGAGGTGAAAATCGAAAATTGGGGCCGGCAGGAGATAAGGTCATTTTTGGACAATTCGTGACAATTCGAAAAACGAAATTTTCGATCAATTATTTTTTCTTTTAATTTTTTACTTATTTATGCACCACTAAGAGTTTGGTAGAATTGTACCTTCATTATAGATACTATCTAAACTCTCTTTGGAAAAGCTCTAGTTTTATAGATATTAACGCGAAAAATCTGTCGCTGCCTCCCGGGCTATAAGAAATGATTAACGAAAATGAAAAACCGCTGCCTAGGGAATCACTATTTCCACATTCAGATTTCCCATCCAAGTCTCTTTCAAGGAAAACATTCTAATTATTTTTGCACTTTAGTATGTGGAAATAATTGATCATTAAATTTTAATAAAAGGGCGTTGCCGAATGCCAGCCAAGCCTCCAGAACTTCCGGGCGCTGCCGAATATCAGCACAATTCCGAATTCATGCTAGGACGGTGCCGAATTCATATCCGGGCGCTGCCGAATACCAAGGTAACTTCTGGGCGCTACAGAATCTAAATTAGGGCGCTGCCGAATCCATATTCGGGTGCCGTCGAACAACAAGACGACTTCTGGGCGCTGCCGATTACCAAGGTAATTTCTGGGTGTTACTGAATTCATATTATGGCGTTGTATAATCCATATTCGGGCACTGCCGACCACCAAGGTGCCTTCCAGAACAAATACAAGGCAATTTCCAGGAGCTGCCGATTCCATATTCGATCGCAGCCGAATCCAAATCAGGGCGCCACCGAATCAACTATTGAACTCTACCTTCCAGGATCCATTTAGATTACCAGATTTGACCCAAATATACTAACTAACATACAAAGCAAGTTAAATAAAAGCTTCTAATAATGTAATTCATCTCAATCAGATGTTAGTACAATACATACGCGTCCCAAATTTCAAGTGAATATAATTATTTTTTATTTTAATTGCCTTATTTATTTTAACGTCCGGTGAAGTTGAGCTAATGCTACTCTACCACTTAACTAGAACGGCGAAATGAGATACGCTCACCCATCCAAGTGACAGACTCGCCCGGCGTGCCTTAAATTCGCCTATTGAGATCTCGCCACTGAAACTAGTACCGTACCTCACCTCATCTCAATTCTAATTAATTAATCCATTAATAATGGAGTGGAGGTAGTGGGGGGTTGAAAAATATTATAAAAGAATCTGAGGCCTTGGCTTCTAGTATATACACCAAGTACCAAATTTCTGTACTCTTACCAGCTTGCTTTACATATTTTCCCCCATTTAGCCCTATTTACACCCCCACCCCTTTAACCTAACCATTTCAACATGTAAGCTAGTTTCAAATGTTATAATACATAAATGCACCAAATTTCAATTGAATATCTAAATATCTTTAATAGTGGAGAGGGGTTGTTGGGGGGGTTAGAAATATTATAAAAAAATCTGAGGCCTTGGCTTCTAGTATATACACCAAATCGCAAGTTTCTGTACTCTTGCCAGCTTCATAGGAAGTATAGACTTATTTCCCCTATTTAACCCCCAACCCTTCAACGGAATGATCTCAACGTGTACAAAATTTTAAGTGTATATGTCAATTTTGGTTTATTAAACCCTTTAATAATTTAGAGGGGGTGTTGGGTGGGGGGTGGTGGTGTTACTGAAAATGGCATAAAAAAATCTGAGGTATTGGCTTTCAGTATTTACACCAAATCTCAAGTTACTGTACTCTTACCAGCTTGCTTTACTCATTAACCCCCAACCCTTCACCGGAATTAACGCGAAAGATAATCTAATTCCACATCTCGTCATGGTACATATGTGCACCAAATTTCAAGTTAGTATCTGAATAGTGCAGTAAAAAAAGGACATTGATGTGTATAGTTTTGTAACAGCAATATTATGATATCATATCTTCTGGGGATCACCTCCAGGAGTATGTATCTGAGTTTTGAACCTCCCAAGCCTATTGCATTTTTATTTTTAATGAACAACTTTGTTTTTTGAATAGTGTCTTTTAGGTAGAAACGTGAATATCTTCGGTTCTAGAGGTCCAATCGGGACAAAGACAAAACCAAAAACCTTCACAATTAACATTCAAACAAATCTGCGTTGGTTTTGGCTCATTTGAGTACGTACATAACGTACAAAATGGAATAAAGTGGATAAAAAGCCGGTTATTTTTCATTTTAACGCCCAGGGACGTTAAGAATTCCGATCGGCCTCAAACTTTCAGAAAACCTTTTGTTGAAAACAAAATGCTCTGAAATATTGGACCTTAGATACAAATGAATTTGTTATCTGAAATTTGAATTGCCCTCTATTTTGTGTCATTAGGTCCAAAATTGATCTTTTTCTTCAAAATGTAGATCTCGATACCAGCTTTCCGACGACATTAACAATTTTGTTAAAGTCATTTTGGCATTTATTTACATACCAAATGACAACAAATTGATTTTCCTGGCCATTTTGACACCCTATATAAATATTCTAGATTAATCCCGATAACGCGGCAGAATAGCTGGTCCTCTGAATTTCTCCCATGCAAAAAGACTCTGTTTATTTAATAAAATCGTTTACTATTGTTACTATTATTATTAATCATATTCCTTCTGGAGCTGGTCTCTCTTTGAATGCAAGAAACAAAACTGACTAATGGAAATGGTTGCATTAATTATGTTTCTATTAAAATCGAGAGTGAAATTTAAATACAAAAATGTGATATAAATAATGTATTATACGCAGCAATTAAAAGGCATTAATTGTTTGTAAATCAATATTCTTTTCTCCAGGGCGGTTACCATAATATTTGACTTACGCAAACCGTTTGACGAAGCCATTGTTGTATATAACAATACTCTATTTACGGACATTGTGGTTATTAAAGTACAAAAACAGCATACATTCGTAATAAAATAATAATCAATTTGTTTTACATATAAATATATTCTGAAACGAGGCGATGTAGCAGTCGGGCGTGACGTACTACGAATATTTGTTTGACTAAAATATTGCTCAAATACGTTATTTTTATAAGGTCACTGATATTAAAGTACACAGGCAATATACAGGGTGTAATCAGTTTCATGTCATTAAAAAAAACTGGTAATGGGTACCGACTAGACAAACAAAAAACCTTTATGACTTTTTCCTCTAGGGGCACTTAAAAAACTGTTCTAGGTTATTATCTTCAATATTATGATAGATGACTATTGAGAACCACTGATTTTCTTGGCAATGGACTTGTAGTTTCCAATTATATAACTTTTAAATCGTCATAAAAAAGTGCTCGCCGGCACACGCGGTATCAAAGGATCATCGACCGCCTTTGATGGACCGCTTCAACCGAACTGAGACAAGTATAAAGAGGTAAATAATTCGTTTTCTCTTAGTGCACAATTGCAAGCAAATAATGACCATAGAGGTTTAAACAGAGCATTTCTTTACATGTGTGTTTTTTAATTTGGAACAAAATATTGGATTGTTTATAATTTAGACAATTTAAATGTGGTTTATTAACATTTGTAACATAAATGAGTGTCCTGGGTTAAAAGCTTACTACCTACCTAAATGATTCAAAATCTCTGCATCTGCATCAATACACAGTTCGGTACGTCGAATTAAGGACATATGCATTTCGTTCAACACTAAACACTAAACTATCAACTAACGTTGTCAATAAAGAAAAATAAAATAAAAACTTGGTACAAAAGCCAAAAAGGAATACAAAAAGAACCAACAAGTAAGTTGTGTCTGTACGTAATCAAGAATTTGACAACTTGAACGGTAAGTCAATAAAATAAATCTTAACTATAAATACACGATGACGTGAAATTCAAAAATAACAAAAACAACGAACGGCTGGTTGGACGTGTGTACATAACGAAATACCCACAGTAACTAAAATATTGCACAAGGGAGAGTTATAGTTTTCTTCAGGTCAGATCTAGATCTAAACCTACCTCAATATTCCAGCAGTTCTCAAAAATTTTTTTTGAAAATTTGCGAATTTTTTGTTTATTTTTTTTCTTCAAAACTATGAGCTTTAGACCCCATGTTATATAAGGTTTTTTTGTTTGTCTTGTCGTCCCCTACCATCAGTTTTCTTTAATGACATGAAACTAATTACACCCTATATTTGTTATTAGACTTCTTAGCAACTACGAAAACAAAGAGTATATTGCATTTGATCGGCACATTTCTAAAACCGGTAATACCGCTCGTAAGGAAAAAAAATCATATAACTGTGTTAGTGATCGAATTATGAACAACTTCCAAACTGTCCATCCGTCTGTCAGTCCATCTGTCTATCTGCCTACCTGTCTGTCTGTTTAGCTGTCTGTACGTTCGTCACGTTTCTTGTAAGCAGATGACTTAAGAATTAAAAGGTCTATTGCAATTTCAATTTTGAAATTTGGAAAGTAAGCTAGTGTTAGCTAGATGAAGAACCCCATTGTTTTTTAACGCAATTGATCAATAAATAAAAAAGTTATTAATTATTGAAGAGGTAAGATGGTAAGAGTACAGAAACTTGGGATTTGATGTATATACTAGAAACCAATGCCTCAGATTTCTTCTATAGTAATGACATCTGATTGAGATGATTCTGTTGAATGGGTGGGAGGTGGTAGGTTGTGAATACCGCAAAATAAGTAGACCAGGCTAGAAACTTCATTTTTAACGTATATGGTAGAAACCAACGCCTCAAATGTTTCTATGATATCTGCCCCAAATATTATTAAAATTCTATGACCAATAATTTCCACATACTAGAGTGCAAGTATAGTCAAGATGTTTACTTTAAAGTGACTTGGACGAGATATCTGGCTGTGCAAGTAGTGATTCCTTAGGCATCGGTTTTAAAGTAAGAACAACGGCTATTGATCAGTGGAAAACATCGTGAAAAATGTGTGTTATTTCGTAGTAACCATGTCATACTAAAAGGTCATTGAAATTATTAAAATCTGACATTTCGGATTTTTTCTTGATTTTTGTACACAAAATGAATGAGAAAGAGAGATTTGGTGATCTTTCACAAGAAAATCTGAACGAATCTCTCAAAAACTGTCCCAGTTAAAACGAAAAACACTAACAATTCTATATAGAAATAATTTAAAATTTTTGTAAAGAGAAGCATTATTTCCTCGAAAAAGATACGGCTACTACTGATGAACTTGCAAATACTTTGACTAACTTGGGTTATAGCATGAAAAATTAAACTTTAAATAAACAGTTTTGTTGTTCTAATAATTATTTTAGATAATATTTTTAATAATATATTAATCTTCCGTAAACACACGAGGTCGATTTTCTACTCGTGTAACTGGCTTTGAGGGATTCAAACCTGTTCTCCATGAAAATTTGGCTCGAATTAAGGGACATAGGAAGAATCGCTCCACTTCATGTGGCGATTTTTCCATGCCGCACGCTAACTCTGAAACTGTTTAAGATATTGACTTGAAATTTTATACACGCATGTATCATAACGAGATCTGGAACTGGAATGTTTTTGGACATATCCGATGAAGAGTTGGAGGGTAATAGAGGTAAATAAGGAAAAATGAGCAAAGCAAGCTGCAAAGAGTACAGAAACTTGAGATTCGGTGTATACACTAGAAGCGAAGGCCCTAGATTTTTTGTAATATTTTTCATCCCCTCTACCACCCCCACTCTAGTATTGAAGGGGTTGATAAAATAAAATTGAAATATTCACTTGAAATTTCATACACATGTGTATTATAACTGTATCTGAAATTGGACTATATTTTGAGACGATTCCGTTGAAGGGTTGGGGGTTAAATAGAGGTAAAGAATGGAAAATAAGTAAAGCAAACTAGCAAGAGTGCAAAAATTTGGGATTTGTAGTATATACTAGAAGTGAAGGCCTTGGATTTTTTTTATAATATTTTCCATGCCCCCACTCCATTATTAAAGGGGTTGATAAAATGAAAATGATGTTCACTTGAAATTTGGTACATGTATGTATTATAACCACATCTGTAATTAGATTATGTTTTGTGATGATTCCGGTGAAGAGTTCGGGGGTAAGCAGGGGTAAATGGGGGAAAATAAATAAAGCAAGCTGGTAAGAATACAGAAACTTGGATTTGGTGTAGATACTAGAAGCCAAAGCCTCATGAATTTTTTAATAACATTTTTCAACTTCTCCGTTACCACCACTCCATTATTAAAGGGGCTGATAAAATTAAATTGAAATATTCACGTGAAATTTGGAACTGGAACTAGATTGTATTTTGGGATGATTCCGTTGAAGAGATGGGGGGTAAGTAAAGGTAAATAGGGTAAAGCAAGAGTCCAGAAGTTTGGGATTTGATGTATATACTAGAAGCGAAGGCCTCAGGTTTCTTTATCAAATTCATCAAACCCCCTATCACCTCCACTCCATTATTAAAGGCGTTGATACAATAAAATTGAGATATACACTTGAAACTTGGTATAAGTATGTATTATAATGACCTCTGATTGCCACGATTCCGATAAGAGGGTGGGTGGGGTGATGTATAAACTGGGGAAAATGAGTAAGGCAAGCTAATAAAATTCCAGAAACTTCATTTTTGGCGTATATTCTAACAACCAACGTCTCACAGTTTTTTATGACATCAGCCTCAAGTATTATTAAAATTCTGTGACCAGTTATTTCTACATACTAGAGTGCAATTATAGTCAAGATCTTTTCCTTTAAAAAGACTTGGATGGGAAATCTGGATGTGGAAGTAGCGATTCCTTAGTCAGCAGTTTTTTTTATTACGACTGTTTGAAAACTTTGTCCAGTTATATTTCTTAACCTTTAGTGCCTTTTTGAAGATAGATTTCTTTCAAACTTATTAATGACAGATGCTTTGTTTCGACTAAGAATGCCACGAGGTCTCTAGAACACCAAAAGTCTGACATGAGGTTTATGATAGATTTTCTAATGGACCAATGCTCTTTCCGATATCTTAAAAACGTGTGCAAGGAGGAAATTGATAAATTACTGACACTCTGATACTGGAACAGAGACTGAGAAACAAATACTTTGTGAGTGCAAGATATTGATCTGAATTAGGCTAAAATATCAAAAAGTACCGAAAGTAATGCCTCTAGACTGCCAGAAACCTTAAAATTTCATATACATACATACAATTTCGTACCTACATACAAATAAGCTTACAACCGGACTGAGAAACTTCTTTCTTAAATCGATTATAAATCAAATAGACACATAAATAATACATACCATGCCTAGTAATCAATAAAACTTAATAATGTATAACTAACTTAATATAAGTTATTTCAAAGGACCTCGCTAAATTTCAATGGATTTTGGATTTGAGTGAATTTCAAATTTTGGTATATTGTAGTACTTGTATTCCTAATGAAAATCCTCAATGGATAAGGCCTTCAAAAATGAAGTTCTTGAGATACTGCATATCAAAACTAAATCATTTGCGTCATCTCATATATTCAAGAAGGTTTTATTGTTTAACTGTTATAATTTTAGGGAAATGGTGCAAGAACCATGATAGAATGTTTATTTAAGTCCAGTACCCAATTATTTCAAAAATTTTTGTCAACTTTTAAGTTTCAATTAAAAATATGACATATTATAAGGTACCAAATAATTAACATATACATTAATACAAGTTAGTCATCAAATCATCAAATTTTGAAAATAAAATCATTTGTTTTTAAGTAAACATTTTTATTCTTGAAATATTTTCCTGAAACATTTAGTTTCAATGCAAACATTTCTTTAATTTTTAAAATGACGCAAATTATCTAGTTCTGATAAGTTGTATCTAACAAGCTATTATTTTCTGGAGGCTTTCTCCATTGACACTTTTCATCAGAAACATAAGCACTACAATGTATCATAATTTCAAAACGTTTCACTGAAACCTTAGTTTCATATAGAACATACGTAAATTAACTTGAAATTGGGTGATAATCTTTATTCAAGGTAATCCCCAGATATGTGTAAGCTATCATGATTTAAATAAACTTTATGTAGATATACGCCCGTACTCGTCTTTATTTGTGAACGTTCAAGTTGGTTCCGACCGAGACGTCTTGATATACAAAATCTATGATTTAGTTGGTATAATTTTAAGGATTAATCTTAGTACTTAAACCAGATACAACATAATGTTTATCAGTACCTGAGGCGTTAGATAACATTACCTCAAAAAAGAGCTTAAAATTCCAAGTCCGTTTCGGCCGTAAACGGTTGGAGAATGGAACGAATGGATGCATCAGCTTCGTGGGTATGAGTTCTATACGGAAGTGTGGTGTTTGGATGAATCGATCGTACCCTCCCAAGTTATGGTGATGGGGCCGTGATGCCAGAATCGAAAGATATGGTGAAAAACCGACTACATGGGCGGCGGCGTGATGAATTCGACGATCGACGCTACTGACCGCGATTTCGTCGGATCGGACGATGTCCCATAGTCAGTTCCCCTCCATCTTTCTCGGTGCAGGCTCCATGGACCAGACCCCATAACTCTGGGAGGGTTTGCCCGACCTGTCCAACCTCGACACATCTATATAGAACTCGGCCACATGAAGCCGACGCAGCATTTCGTTCTCTCTCCGACCCATTACGGTCGTACCGGATGTTCCCCCAGACTCGGAATCTTTAACAGTTTTTTGAGGTTATGTTGAAATAGTTAGCCAATTCACTAATCCTGAACTCAAATCCGAGGTCGGCTCAAAGTATTTAGGGATACACTAGGCCAATTTTTTTTTGCGCCGGAGTACTTTTCTCTGGCGATGGTTAATAATCCGAAACATTAGAACGGGTGTCCAGTTAGTGCTCCCTCTGAAGATTGTGCAAAAACGGATAATTTTACAAAAAAACTTTCTGAACAAAACTGTCAATATTGCATCTCTACTACAATATAAAATTATTTTCAATTATACAAGATGTCACAAAAGCGAGTTACACAAGAAAGTATAATTTTTTTAACAGGAACGTCCTGTATTTTTTTGGCGCCAATTAAGCCCCCAAGGATCCTGTATTATAGACTACTGGCAGAAAGGCGGAGCTTATCTGTACGTGACAGCTAGCGCTCGTAGTGGTCAAGTAGAAAATTAATTCCTGTGTCGTTTACACGTACGTGAATAGGAGAATCCTTGTTTTTAATAAATATTTTATTATAAGCTTTTTAAAAACGCGCAAATCTCTGGGTTTACTTTAATGCCACCAAAGTGGGAAGTGTTGGGAACGCCGCAGCTACAATTGACATTGTCAAAATCAGCAGTTTAGTGTTTGTTATTGTGTAACATAATAAGAACACAAAATTTTATGAAAGAAACATATATAATATGTGCAGTAATTTGTTAATTAACACTCCAACTCGCGTGACGTCGGCCGTCTAATTTATTATTTTTTTAAATTATGTTAGGTCCCATCGTCAAAATTGCAAAAAAAAAAACAGGAAAAAATCATAACTTGGCAACACTGCATCCTATTGACAAAATATTTTAGAACATAATACAGGATCCTTGGTGGCTTAACTGGCGCTAAAAAATACAGGGTGTTCTATTTAAAAAAAAAAACTTAATTTATTGTGTAACTCGTTTTTGTGACACCTTGTATAATAGAAAATAATTTTATGTTGTAGTAGAGACGAAGCGTTGAAAATTTTATTAAGAAAGTTTTTTGTACAGTTAGCCGTTTTTTGGACATTCTTCCGAGGGAACACTAACTGGACACCCGGTATTCTAATTTATATTTAAACTTTCTAAAAAATCCCAAGATACACATCAATAAAATAATCTCAAAACACTGAAAAGGTGACGAAAATAACAGCTATATTACAAATTTGCATAAACTATCATATGGCATTGCTGTTGCTTACAGTTCTAATTTAAAGTAGGTATTCAATAATTCTAAATGTATTCATAATACCCATGCATCCTACCAGAGCAGAACAGTTTGAACTTTCTATTTATTATTTGCTAGTACAAACTATCCCTCTTAGATTATATAATATTTATAAAGCGATACAAAACTGATGTATTTGATAATAGCTAGGTATCTAAAATACAAGTTAGATATTGTTTTAACATGTGTTTGTTAATATTAACTTTAAATGTACTTATGCAATGTATCACACTGTAATAGGTCTTTGCCTGTTGAGTCTATTATCAATAAATCAATATTGAATTGATGTCTTGTTACAAGTGGCCAGTATTTCATGTATCCAAAGAAACGAGGCAAACGTTCTGCTACGCCAAGCCAGTGGATCATACACTAAGCTCAGGAGGACAAGCATATTAGCCATTTAGGGTAACAAAAATTAATAAAAAGATAATCCCTGGGATTTAAGTAGGTAATAACCTGGAGAATGAGATGATGCATTCTTTGCACTTCCAAGTTCCGGGAAAATACAAAAAAATTTTGAAAAACATTTTGATTTTAGGTTTTCTTGCTCTAGCGGCCAAAATAATGAAAATAGAGAAAAAAGTTCCCAACAGAAGTTGTAGCTCGCCTTTTTCTCAACAGAAAAGGTTTTTGTTTTTGTCTTACTTAAGCCATTTAGAAGATAAATCGAGTTTCCATTTATAGTTTTAAGCCGCTTCGAAATGCGCGAAAAATGATAATTCTCCGGGAGTTTCGTACGACCGGGCTCATCGATCGATAATTCTTACTATTCAGAGCCCCTAAAAATTTAAAATAACGTAAAATGTAGAGAAAAGTCTCAGCTTTAATGTGGAAGAAATCACAAAATTCATAAAAAAATTTATCATAGAGTAAAAGTGTTAGAAGATGGCTTAGTAAACTTTGTACAGTTGATCCACAGATTTATTCATATCTTTGCCAGGAGTCGGTCAAAATGATAATTCATATTGCTTATATATTCTTATACAATGATATATTAATCCAATTAACATTTTGTTGTAATTACGTTTGTTGAAAAAATATGCCTTGCGATCAAAGTAGAGGGTATATTTCTCATCGATCAATCACTTCCAAATTTTGGACTTTAATTCGCTATATCTTCATTAATAATAATAGCACAGTCTTAATTCTTGGACTATAAATACAATAAAATATCTTCTTTCGAATAACTTTAGAGTTTTTTAAATGCGTGCAGTACTTTTTGAATTTGTCTACATTATTTATACACGTTCAGAAAATGCACAATTATACAGTAAAACATGTACAACTTATTTGTTTCTTAACATTCTTCAATAAAATTTTCAAGAAATATAGATTAAAATGCGTGGAATCGTATTCATGTAGTGAAAAAGCACCCACTGTTACGGATGAAATAGGCAGGATGCATAAGACTCAAAGATATGAATAAATCAACTGTATAAAGTTTACTACGCCATTTTCTAACACTTTTTTCTCTATGATAAAAATTTGTATGCATTTTGTGATTGGTTCCATGAAAAAGCTGAGACTTTTCTCTACATTTTATGTTGCTTTCATTTTTTAGCAGCTCTGAATATTAAGAATTATCGATCGATGTGTCCGGTCATACGAAACTCCCAGAGAATTCTCATTTTCCGCGCATTTCTAAGCGGCTCAAAATTATAAGTGGAAAACTGGATTTATCTCCTAAACGGCTTAAGTAAGATAAAAATTTGTAAAGACCTTTATTGTAAAGAAAGAGAGGAGCTACAAATTTTGTTGAAAACTGTTTACTGTATTTTCATTATTTTAGCCGCAAGAGCAAAAAAAAGAAAATTAAAAAGTTTTTCCAAATTTCTTGAATTTTCCCGGAACTTGGAAGTGAAAACAATGAATCATTCCATTCTACTTAGTTCCCGGATATGATCCTTTTATTAATTTTTGCGAGGTTTTTACAAAATGTTTTCATCATTGCCTGTACTGTATTATATATTCATATTCTTAACTTCCTCTGTTGTTTTATTAACAGAATTCTGCCCTTTTATTAAATATGAAAAAATCCGTAATGAGCTCATTTAGCATATTTCTTTAATTATGTTTTCTGAAAGATCCTTTGATTTTAAATCGAAATGCAAAAACCTAAACATTTCTACGGTCTCCATGGACTTCAAAATTAACCAAGAATGCGCTCTCATATTAACAGCTGTGGCGTCATATACTCCTATGCTAATTTAATATATGTCAATGTGTACTTTCGCTATAGGTGATATAAATGTAATATAAAGTAACACGAATTGTGTGGACAATATTAAGTGCTATTCATATGATTTAATAACGTTTTATCGTGTGCAACTAATAATGTGACAGACGGCAATAATATTTGGCATATAGTTAACGCAATTGGCAATAAAGACACCTATTACCATTTTATTGAAAAGTTACAAATTGATCATCCTAAGAAATAATTCAACCATGGTGGAAAGTATAGGTAATTATGGACATCTTCCATGTTCGGGCCTTTTATTTAATATTGAATTATTGCTCTCGGATGACAACTCTGTATATTTTTTGACCAAAAGTTATCAGGTCTTCTTTCTAATAAGAGTGATAACTACATTCCGATTATTATTGTCATCTGTCGTTTCGTAACTAATAATTTTTTAGAGTGACCGCCCTGTATAAATAAAGAGGAAGTTCTGTGTAAATACCTTTACTGATTTTTTTTAAATCATATTCATTATACAACTTTGACATTGCTTGTCATTATTGATCAGATATTTTTATTGATAGGTGAGTCTGCTTTTAAATAACCGGCTTCGGACACTAAACGTATCTTCAAAACACATTTTTGGAGTAAATGATGATGTTTAAAGCAATGTATTTCTGAAAGTACTTATTACATTGATTTCGAATTTTCAGGATTGTAATTACTCGACGATTACCTCGTATGTAGGTACTAAATAATGCAAAATGAAGTTTGACTCAATGACCCCATTGTACAGAGTGTTTGGTAAGACTTCGAACAGGGAAGTGTATGAGATTATTTGGCTTATATAGCGTGACATACTTACGATGAAGACGCCGCTGTATGTAATTTATTTTTGGAAATGGAGATTTGAATTTTAGTACAGAAGAGCATACAATCAGGAGATGCATTTTTGGAGTACTCAACTATACCTAGCCTACTGCGACCTAGTGAATAGGACAAATTTTCAATATTTTGCATCGCGTTGGAAATATCTAAAAACGTTACTATAAAATGTTGTCCAGAATCTTATTTTAACCTTGGTGCCGAGTTACGAGACAAAATTCGAATTTTGAAGTTTTAAAAAATTTTCTATTTTCAAAGTGGCATTCTGTTTGTATACAAACGCAATTAACTTCAAACCGGCATTAATAGAAATTGTTCATTTGTTTGTACGACTTGCTAGTGAAAACAAAAAATTCGAACCGAGTGAAAATGTTGAAAAATAGAGATTAAAAAAAGTACAAAATCGGCATTATATAAAAAACTCGTTGTATTTTCTATATAGGTATATTTGGCCATATATATGTCAAACGATCTCCTATACTTCCCTGTTCAGTGCCGGCATCGCTTTACCAAACACACTGTATATAAATGCTACTATAGGATAAAAAGACGTTTTGCTATAGATACAGAATTATCGGAAACATTAAATGGACTTCCCTAATTTGGCTCTGTTGTTATAAACGAAGGTTGTGACGCATTAAATATTATACACATAAAAATAACAATGAAAACGTAATAAAAATAACGACCGGGTTACATTTTATCATCACCGAAGTGCTCTACGTTAATGGAGTAATAAATAAAAACAAAACGTTTGAAATCTCCTTTGAGTAGAACTTTATGGACAAGGACAAAATTGCTTTGATAGTCCATAATGAATAATCTCCTGTGATTGGGTTCATAGTTTTACTGAACTTTTTCTGAAATATTTGCTTTTTATCAATTTCATAAAAAAAAACACTTTTTTATTTGTGTTTCATATTTCTTTTAATATTTTAAGTACGGCATCCATCTATAAAGAATATATACCGGACTGTTATTATGCGTTTTAAATCTGCATACAACATACAGGGAGATATAATTTAAATGAGAGATATGAGTGGTCAAGTATTCGTGGACTACACACTACTACTACTACATTACTTGCTAACGAAATGAATTTGTGCACAAACATAGATTTTAATATACAAATTAATATTCCTTAATTCTCTGATAGATATCAAATGGTCTTTTGCATTCATGTTACAAGATGGCGTCGAACCTTCTCTGCTGTAAGCTAATTACTAAGTTTATTGGCAAATTTATTTATGATAGAGAATGAAGATCTGGAGGAAGCTGGAACCTTCGGTGTAACGATCTAAGTAGATTCCACAAACACCAAAATACCTGAATACCACATTCGACGACGCAAATCTCGCCCACTACTATTAGTTTAAATAAAAAAAGGGAGCTAACCATTATACCCGCACTTTATAGAATACTCTCCGCACTTTTAAACAAAAAAGTATTTGCGAAGGGTATAATAATGTTGCTTTGTATTAGCGAATGACAATACTGTCTAACTGCGAGATGAATGAAAGTCGCCATAATCTTATCGCATTTGTGACAAAGGACCCCGCACAATTCTTATGTAAAAGTGGCTTTCGTTAAATTGCCAGATTTTTTACATGTTCTACATTATAGGCATGATCATATGTCGCAATGGGTCGGAGGTCGCAACCCATCAGGGTTTCAAGATGGAGCCAGTTAAAATTGGGATTATGTCTGTACATCGAACATTATTCAAATGATGCCCTTGTTCTTGGGAACACCCAATATATTTTCGACTTTTCGAAATGACCATAAAATTCTGAGTCCATCAGGCATGTAGCACACCCTAAAACTAAACGATTTCGATGTACGGCTAATACTTCATAATCTCAACTCTAACTGGCTCTATATTGAAACCCTGGTGGTTTGGGACCTCCGATCCATTGATACATTGGATTAGGGGCCCAAAATATAGAATATATAAAAAATCCAACAGTTTAACGGAAGCCACTTTTATATAAAAATTGTGCGGGGTCTTTGTAACAGTTTTAATACATCAATATTAAACAAGTGTTTCACCTGTGCGAACGGCAGATAGTTTTTTGTTGGAGAGCATAGAAATGTAGGTTAGGAGTATGAACACTCAAAGGGCGTCACTGGGTTGTTAATAAAATGTGATTGTATAATCTTGCTAACCAAGGAACAAGATTAAATTTCTAGCTATCGAGCGATGAAAATATTAAAATTAACTAATAATGTCAATGTTTACACTTTACTATAAAATCTGAAAATCTAGTCAAGTATCAGGTGCACTAGTGCAAATAACAAGAACATGTAGACATTAAACATTTATTACTACACGGGTGAGATGTACAACAACAAACAAAAAATTAGTTTCACAGTTACTCCCTAAACATAATCTATACGCAGAAGAAATTCAGAATATGTGCATGATCCCATTTAAAGTTGTTTCAGTGATTTGAATCTTTGCATTAGGAATGCAACTACGACTCATATGATACCAACAATGAGTTTTAAATTTACAACAGCGAGTCAAAGCTTTACGATGGGTTAAAGTTACAGCTCATCACTAAAATACTATATAATGAACAAGATTCTGTGATCCAACTTTTGTAATGCTCGCTGTGTACACTAGAATGTTAAATAATGATCTAAAATAAGTATGTTCTATTAAATTATTTGATGTATGACATAGTAGAAGGTAGATTAGCATCTCGCGGTACCATGCGTTGTTTTACAGTAAAAATCTTAAATATTTCATCATTATAGACAGCTTACCGCTCAACTTATAGTCCCAAAATTATAGTGTAATTTACTTTCATATATAAGAAAAAAATCACTGAATAAATGTATATAAATTTCTTTAAAAATATATAATCAAAATGAAACAAAAAAACCTGTTTAGAGCCTTGGCATTCTTTGTGACTACTGCAGCGTGACCTGTCACCGCTTCCTAGATGTATTCGAGGTTGGCTACGACTACATCTCCGTTCTGCAACAAAGTTCCTGCATTAAATCTCTTGGAGACTGTTATGAACAGCTCCCCAAGCCAAAACTTCTCTAAACGTCAGCAAGGCCCGTGCATAACTAAACTTCTGAGCAATAAACTTCCTCCTATTACTACTCCTCTAAATACTAGGCCCCTTTTACATAACCGTTATTGCACCAACCAACTTGACCCATACATACATTAACTGCTAAATTGCCTGATCCATATATGTATTGTCTAACCTAACCCAAACATATGCCTGATCCAAGCATAGGTCTATCCAAATGTAAGCCTGTTCAAACAAATTGTCTCGGCCTAACCCAGATACTCTGTAATAAATACAACAAATAAGAACTAAATGATACTCCAAACTAAATACAATAAAAGCTAACCTCACATAGAGAGTATTACATAACCTCACGAAACACGTGGCGTCAAAACTTCAGCAACCAAAAGAATTCCTTCCTGGACTTTGAAGAACGAGTGCGACAGGGCGGTGAGGAATTGATGAGGGACACCAAGACAAATCCACAACTGTGATACCGATGTAGAACCCCAAATCCTCCACAAAAATCAAGACCGTCGTCCGCCTACCTCGTGTCTCCGTCAATACGAGAGTACCGGAAAATCTCCGAAATTTTCACAGTATTGCCAACTTGCGCACTCTCAGAACACTTTCTCCAACCAAGAACAATGCACCACCAGAGGACATAATAATCAAAAGACTGAATTTCACAATTATGTAACACTTAAACTCTAAGAAAATGCTACCAACGTCACTAACTCAAATTATTCTTAAAGAAAACATGTTTACTTTCGGAATGTTAAGACTTTTGCAGATATGCAACGCGCGCCGCCTTTCAGAGTACGAGTGGTTGCATACCTCTCTACTCCAATAAGTGAATTAATTAGTCAATTTACTGCAAATAAATATGAAATTATTCATGTAGCTTTCTCAAATGCTACATCCTTTATTGCTGTTGAGTTGATAAGCATTAGAGACAATTGCCTAATTAGCTGGTTTTGCAATGTAACAATATAATATAAATATATAAACTTACAGAATTTAAATAATTAATAAGTTTTTTATTTATTGATCGATTTTGTTACAAAAGGGCTCTTCCTCTAGCTAATAGTAACTTACTGTCCAAATTTCACTGCAATCCGACTTTTTGTTCTTAAGTTATCGTGCTTATAAGAAACGTGACGGACGGACGGACGGACATTATGAAAGTTCGATCACCAACATAGTGATATGAACATTTTTCTTTACGAGCGGTATTACCGATTCTAGAAATATGCTGATCGAATGTAATATACCCTTCGTTTTGTACTTGCGAGGAGTATAATAATAATAAAACAGTTCATATGCTATTTTACGTTTTTACATACATGGTGAGTTACTAGATGGTTAATGTCTTCTCAATTGCTTTAAATTTGAAAACATGCCTCAAGTAAAAATCATTGTAGGAGGTCAAGTGTGACATATTTTAAAATTTTTGTTAAACCCAGAGAGTGTTTCACATAGTTGTGGCAAGCTACTTCGATTTTTTAAATGGAATATCCAACATTTTCTTATGTATTTATATTTGATTCTTAATTCTCTATCCAGGCAGATATCATTTTCTAACTTACTTCGAATTGCCACATTTTTTTCATTTCTTTGGATGAAAAATGCAAAGTAATATCTGCAAAAAAACGTATTGGTTGATTGATTAATTTGCCAGCGTAAGGTGAGCATTGTTGCCGATTCCGGCATCTAGTCTTGAGGTTTGTTCCAACACGCAGCTCAGTCGTCCGCCGAGTGCGCCCAGCGGACGGCCAAACCGCGTGCCGGAACCAAACCTTGGATGTTTTATATACCGCCGGACCGGCTGCATACTCTGGGCTGGACACGGGACAGGCTTGTTGTTAGCAGCGACAGCCACATGACGCATGGGGTAGGAATATGGGATGGGAAGTTTCCATTGATTATCATCTCCTTATTTCCTCTTCTTCTAAGTGTTCTGTTTCTTCTGTTTCTGAATCTTGCAGTATACACCTCCTTCTGTCAACTTGCGTTCAATTCGTTTGCCTGCCAAGATATACATACATTCGCCGCAGGGAGCTTTTATTTATTAACCGTTCCACAGGTAAATATTCATTTACGGTGGAAGTGTAAGGAAGTGCCCTGTCTTGCGGTAAAAAAGAGCCTTTTACAGCGAGTTATGAGAAAGAGGTCCGAGAGAATATTTTGTACGTCCTGTATATTGGTTTAATTTGTAGTAATTAGTTTCGACTTATTAATTAGTTTCTATTTGGTTTTCTAATTCCGCGTATTTTACTATTTTATTACCTGTCCCCCATTCAGCACAGGTTTATTTTTCAGATTAATAAGAAACTTTTTAAAATATCATGTTTTGAATTAATACATTGAGTTGATAGAAATTGAGTTGGTAAAGTTATTAAAGTAATCGGAAAGAATATAATAAAATGAAATAAAATAATTTATAGCTTAATCCTGTCTACAGTCTGGTACTGAGGTTGCCGTTTCATTTTCTTTCCTTTCTTGGGTTGATTTCGTCCACTTAAAAAAACTTCCTCTTGCACTCAATTACCTTAAGTCACAGCACAGCTACTATGTCTATATTGCTTTGTAAACACATTTGTTTCATGTTTACATTCATCTGCAAAAGAAACATATTATTTAAAGATTTGATAGTAGTTTTACTTTACATGTTAGTCAAGGTCATGTACTAATTTCCAGGCTTGTTAAAGTCGAACATAATTTTACAGGGTATTCTCCACGATGATTCAAATGTTATATTTTAAGCTCTCAATTCTTTTTTTGATGGCACACCCTGTATGTTTTTACACAAAATATTTCAGCAATCAATTATTACACGCTGATACCTTATATAGTACTTTTATAGACGGTTTTTGAAAAAATCGAAAACAAGTCAATACGGATATTACCGTGTAGATAATTGATTCCTGACACATTTTAAGTAAAAACATGTCTGATGATGCATTCGAATTAAGGTAATTTAAAAGAGTACTAAAAATTTCAATCATCGCCGAGCAAACCCGAGGTACGACTTTGAGTGGCCTGGATATCAGTACATGGTATTGACTAACATTTAAAGTGAAATAACGGTCAAACTTGCGAAAATATGTTTTTTGCCGAATATACTCCTAACAACTATAGTTTTTATCAGAAAAAGTGGAATAGCGTGGCAACGACGTATACTTCATCCAAAGTCAGTCTGAAATTCATGAAAAACACCGACAAAGGAGTACGTTAGGAATAAAGATGGACGTGAGCGTAGACCCACAATTTTTAATTATTGAATTTTAGAATAACTTTATAATCTTTGAAAATATTGTTTCACCACTTTGTATTAATTGATAGGCATGATGTAAATGATTTATTTATAATACATTATTTATTTATAGTAAATAATGTTAGTTTAATGAACAACTCCGTAAAAGTAAATATAAATATCATTTAACCTACGGCTATGCAAGCGGCATAAATCAAATCAGGCAGAGGGGCTGCAATGGTGAGACAGGTAAACAATCGACTCCTTTCGTTTGAGGTAAACGCATAACATATCTGGTGAACTATATTTTTATACAGATGTCGTTTGCTATATTTAAGTACTCGCCAGTACGCGGTCTCGCGTGTTATTCTATCACCAATAAGCTTTGTAATGACTTGTGCTTTAGACTAATTTTCCAAATTAATACTAGAAATGCTATACTGTAAATTCAAAAATGATGTATGCCTTTATAGAGAATTAACAGTTGAATATAAATTTATAAAAATATATGTTAGATATTCTCTCGGATATTCTATTAAAGAAAAACAAGTATTCGTTTGTCACCACTATGTGGAACACCCTGTGAGTTTAAAAATAATTTTAGAATGTGCCGGTCTTGATCTCCTATAATTTGTGTCAATGAACATTATTCCGTATTTCAAACGGATTAGGAGATATTGACAGTTCTTGCATTAGTACTCACTCCGTATAATCCAAATTTTGAATAAAAGTCCAACATAAGTTATCATGATTAATATATGTTCGAAGTCGGTAACATCCCACTACAACGTTCATTCGTATCGAAATAGTCTTATATAAAATACCTGGTTGATATTTCAAAATAAAATTGATATATCATCTAATCTAATCTTTGTAAAGTTTGTGAGCCGCACTGTTTATTGTAGTTTCGATATTGAGTTCGGCATGTTATGAAATGGATATCTGAACAAACTTATTTTTATCAAAGACTATTTTTGAAAAAGGTTTGATATCAAATATGTATAGTAGGTGAAAAATCCGGAATTGTGTAATATCTTGGACCTTCCATGATCAAGAATAGGTTACAAATATGGTTCTAAAATTCTCAAAAAACTGATTAATCGAAACCCAAAATAATCGTATGTTGAAATATATGAACTCTCTCACTATGTATCTAAAATACATCGAGGCATACAATATTGGTAATAAATTTATAAATGATTCAGTACTAAAAAGGAGGATACCTAAGATGTATTGCCACAAAGTAATAGAATTGCTAAAAAGTAGGTGGAGTTTTCGGACAACTTCTCTGACCCACGAGCATCGCATGTGAAAATCTGATCTTAATATATCAGAGCCCAACTTGGATGGTTATTCCTTAGATATTTAATCTCATAAATAACTTCAGTAAACACTTTTAGAACATTAATCTGATTTATTAGCCCTAATCTCTATATTCCTATATCTGAACCACGTGTCGGCTATCGGAAAACTTCCAGCTAGGGTTGCTGGAAAATCTATTCAGTTTTCCAGACTCCTACTCCTACCGTTCTGAATGTTTTATTGCGTTCTATTTCAAGACGAAGGATTTCGGGGCATATAATATTTAACAACTTGGTAGATAAAATTGAAAGTTATGATTTTGTCTTATAAATTGCACGTAAAGCGGAAGTGGACTTTTAAAATTTTAATCTGCAGATGATTTAGGATAAATGCTTTGCCGTTACTTTAATATGAAACATTTTATAGTCTGACGCGTTTGTAACATATGAATATATGATTAATCCTTTGCCTTAAAGCTTGGCAGACAAGAGCAGTGATATAAGATATTTCTTTAGTGGTCGAAACTTAATTTATAAATTAAATTAATTAATAAGAAACATCAGCCTAACATTTACTAATCAAGGCATAAAAGTAGATACCTTGTAGGCTCGAAATGTCTGTCGCTGTACTCACAATAAAAGTTGTATGCTTACCTCTGGACATTCACTATGTTGATTTAACTTTGGGCAATACAAGCCGCCCTTAATTGTTGTTGCAGACGTACGTCGTCATTATGACGAACTACTCAAATTGGCCTTACAGATTAATAAAGTTGCTTTGGTCAAAATTCTTCGACATATGATTGGGCAGTTCTGTGTAGTTGTTGAAATCACTTGCATTCATTTATCGGTAATAGTATTGAGTAAAAATTACCTCCCACGAGCTTTCGCTTCTTCGTTCTGGGAAAGAATATCGGGTGAAGAAGTTTTAAAATTATTGCATTCCTTTTTCACGATTCGAATTTTTTTTACGACGTACTTTAGCGGTGGTGGAGAAGTTCGAAAGTGAGTCCGCATTTCTGGATCGAATAGGCGCCATAACCTATAGTTATTGTGGAGAAAAATAACATTTCGTAGAAGATGGTAGCTATTTTAATTAATGTTTTTATTTATTTTTGAAAGAATATATACGTTTTTAATCGAAGTAAATATTTGTTGTACTAGGTATACGTTGGATAATTGAAGTATAAACTAGAGTAAACATTATACTCTTTGCCAACTTGCTGGACTGTTTAAAAGCTTTTATTTAATTTGCAATGTTAGTGCGTTAATTTGTTTAGGTCAAATCTTGCAAGCTGAATTAGAACCACTTCCTCCTATCCTACGGAGTTGAAATTGGGCATGGCCTGATTCTACACCCAGGTCCCAAGTGTGGTCGATTAAGTGTGCAACAAATGGAAAAAAGAGATTTTAGCTGCACAACCAAAGTTTAAATACCGCCAAAAGTTATTGTATGTCCGATAATAATTTCAGGTGCACTTAGCTAAGAATGGGAAAATCAATCAAGAGTAAAGTGCGCTTATGTCGAAAAAAAAATATATAAAAAAACCTCTTTAAGAAAAAGCCTTTATTTTCAAAAACTACTAAAATAAAATATAATTTTTTAAAATTCATACACCTAGAAACCAAAAGCTTTAGGGCGGTCAATTGACCAAAGTAATCATGCAATAGCATATGTATGAATTAAAAAATATATTTTTTACTTTTTAGTAGGTACAGTTATTTAAATTGTACCTTTTTCTTAAAAATGTTTTTCTTGTATAATTGTTGCACAATCTATAGGAAACTCTCGCACTTTTTTTTGGAAATAATGCTAGTCTAAGACATGTTTTGCCTAATTACAAAACATATTAAAAAAATGAATTATTTGTTTGCTCCTAGCAATGAAACATATTCTTTATAGGATTCTGCAAACGGCGGAAAAAAACTATCTGTGAGAACTAAAAGAAAAACCGTATGAAAAAATATTAATGAAATCATTGCATTATTTCGATAACCTGATTTCTGGTTATGCTAGCAAATCAAAATGCTAAAATAAATTTGTCCAATTTCTTATTTGACATTCTCATTATAGCACTACCATCCAACATAGTCCCCTACGGCTAAGCAGATTAAACTAGTATCTACATGACCCCCCATGGTATGAAGATTCAGTTAAAAATGAGAACAAAGGCCTAAAATAGATTTATTTACCTACCTTGTCTTAAAATTTTTTCATTCTAATGGATTAATTACATTTTCATGAAATCTCCCATTCAGTTTCTCGGAAATGCTTAGCGTTTGAATCGTTTTTCGCCCTTATTCTGAGCTCATCAGAAAGGCACAAAGCCACTCATAACGATGTTTCATGCAAAACCGAGTTTCTATCATTCCAACAATGAATAAAAGAACGTTTCCTAGAAAAAATGCAAACATTATGTTCACTGCTTATTCAACATACATATTTGCAATGGTTGACTACGTGTTGAATTCGTAAAATAGGACTAATCACTAATCAGTATAAACATTGATGCATATTAGCGATATGAATCGATTAGGACAAACATTTTTTGAAAAAATTGAACCAGCAAAAATGATGAAACAAAATTTCATAATTTCTAATGACCATTTTTAAGGGTTATATTTTATAAGAATCTTTAACAGTAATGCAATTATGGCAGCTCTATTGGATTCGCAATTTTATGTGTTTGTTGACATTAATAGAGGACCATTGTCAAGCAATACTTTACACTTTGTAGGGAAATTTCAAAAAAATCGGTTTATTCATTCCAAGGGAATGATTAAACCAACATAAAGAGAGTGACCATACGGACAGAATTGAATACTTCCTCCTTTTCAAAGCTTTTTAAAGTCGGTAAAAGATCTTTATTCTTAAATACATGAAAAAAAGCGAAGTCGCTTATATCCTTTAGGTGGTGTTCCATTTTGCAATAGTTATGCACGCAGAAGTATGCCACATCTAAAAATCAATTGTCATTATCTTATCTGTATCCGTGCAAAATAGTTCCTTTCTGGGTGATTTCATCTAACTCCCGGTTTAATATAGGGAGGAAGTTGTTCAAAGATAATCCGGTAAAAAGACAGCTTGCATGTTCCAGAATTTAAATTTTATGCCCTTGAATATTTTTTGATACATCCCCCTATTCTTTCTACGTACAAAAACATTAAATTGCATACGTCAGATGCAAAATAAATACTGATGATAGTGAACTTTAATGGTTGCTTACATTGTTAATAACACCTTTGTTGCTCAATTTAGGTTTACTCATTTATATTCATTTTTCATTAGGTTTTTAAAATAATGATTTGACAAAATCTCGATATAGGAGAAATTCCATCCATTTCATATTTATACACGACAAAAATATTCGTTGGTCCCTTACAGACTACTGAGCTGGATGACCTAATTTATCGTTTATTCACATTTTATTATAAGCTTCCAGTGAATACAAAAGAAACTCAATTTTTATAAATATGGTAAGAAGTATAGCCCGTAAACATATACTTGAATCTTGAATGTTTCAGAAAGTTCATACAATAAGTACATTATAACTTATATCAGTATTATTAATGCAATAAAAAAACACCAAAAAACGATGAGATATGCATTGTTCTGCAACAGCAAAAATATGGTTTCATACCTTCTAGGGTATCACCAGGAGTGTATATATCTGAGTTTTGGACTTCCAAAGCCTATTGCATTTTTTTTAAAAACAATTTAGTTTTTGTAACATTTGAAATTTTTATTACGTTTACTTCCACTACGTGGATGTGGCAGTAATAAATGAAAACAACTTTTTTAAAAAGAAGCATTTATTAATATGCAATAAAGCGAAAACATTAAAATATCATTAATCAATTAATTGGGCCAGGCCATTGGCCTTTGCTGGCTTAGTGTGGGTGGGAGGATCTTAAATAAGTTCAAAATTATCTAAACAAACAAGTCAAAAATCATTTTACAGACGTTGATATTTAAATTTAAAAGCTTGTCGCGAGATAATATGGTTCGGTTGTACAAACGTACTGTAGACCGCTCCCGAAAGAGCGCTAAAGAAGCGGTAAATAGCGTGTTAAACTCGATAAAATTTAAGCCATCGATATATCAAGAAATTCTGCGCGAAGTGAAACGCCATAATAGGAAAACAAAGTTCACAGGAATTAATATATACGGGTACAATGTTTTTACATAAAGCAAAGCGAGTGCAAGTGTCTATACCTAGACCAAGACGGCCGAGTACCCTCTTAAGTCATTTACTGCGATAAAGAAATCATCTGTCAATAATACAAACTGAGCACCATCAATGAAGAGCAGCGGGCTGGCTTCTAATGAGTGAAAGGATGAAAACATAAATTTTCATTTTTAAGTTCTATTTATTGGTTTATTTATTGGTCCATATATTGAGCTTATCTGCCTGATATACGGAGCGTTCAAAAAAATTAAAAGTAAAGTTGAAAAGGTATTAAATATAGGTAATAAAATAGAAACATCCGGAATTTGATAGCGGCAGTTGAAAGCACAGGGTGTGAAAAATATTCTCTCTGGCCTCTTTCTCGTAACCCGCCGTAAAAAGCTTTTTCTACCACTTGCACTTCGACCATAAATAGATATTTACCTGTGGAACGGTTAATAAATAAAAGCTCCCTGCGGTGAGCAAATGTATGTATGTCTAGCAAGACAAATGAAGTGAACGCAAGCGGGCAGCAGGGGGTGCACACTGCTAAATTCGAAAACAGAAGAAAGAGATAACTTACAAGAAGAATTAATAAGGAGATTATGATAGATGGAAACTTAAAAGAAGCGTGTAAACTTGAAAGAAGCATCTCACAAACACCTACACTTCCCATTCTATATTCCTACCCCAAGCTTCATGTGGCTGTCGCTGCTAACAGGCATGTCCCATGTCCACCCAGCGTATGCAGCGGTTTATAAAACATCCAGGGTTCCGGAACGTGGTTTGGCCGCCAATTGGGCGTGTTCGGCGGACAACCGAGCAGCATGTTGGAATGAACCTCCAGACAGGATGCCCGGAATCGGTAGCAACGTTCACCTTACGTTGGAAAATCAATCAATCAAAAGCCTATCGCGAGATAAAAATATTATAATGAAGCTATGTAAAATTGTTGTCAGAACACAGCCCTGTCTGACGTCCTTGTCAACTTTACGCGTGTCAAAATTATTATCGTCTACTTTCACCAAAGCAAAGTTTTGATAATTCAGTCGACGAATAATATACCCATATTTTTCTATTTTTCTTTTTGGAATTTCCTGCCGCCTGATGTTTGGGTGTCCCCATCTCCAATAATACTGTCCACACGTCAAGTTGACCCATATGTATGTTTCTTTTTCATGTGTATGCGTCTTTCTCTCGGATGGTTTAAGCGATTTATATAGAAATCTATTGCAAACTATAGAGTATGACTCGACAGTATTCCATTTTAGTTTCATGAAGCTATGTATAGCATAAGGTAAGCCAGAATCGGGAAAAAGTATTTGCTTTTTGAGAGTATTTAAAAATATGGCGAATGCGCCGCAGCCACAAATGCTTTTAAACTACTAATTACTTATTTTCAAAGTAGCTGATACTGAATCTGACGTCAAAAGTTAAAAATTCAAAACGGAGAATTTAATATGGCTACCGTAATTGCATAATCTTTTGTAGATTTCATGAAATGGAGCCACTAAAAATGGCGAAAGAAAATGTTTTGGAAATTTTCATAAAAACGCGGCCACTAAAAATTATGAAAAAAAATTGCACCATGCGTCGTTCGGTTTTGAACCTTATTACCTAAATTCGATTTTGAATTACTACTTCCACATCCAGATTACCCATCCAAGTATCTTTAAAGGAATACGTCTTGAGTATATTTGCACTCTAGCATGTGGAAATAATTGGTCATAGAATTTTAATAACATGCTATTTGAGGCAGACGACATAAAATAACTGAGATGTTTTCTAGAAGCCAATCCTCATTTTTGGTATATCCTAGAACCGTACGCCAAGAATGAAGTTTTTGGACTCTTATTACCTAGCTTTACTTATTTCCCCTATTTACTCCTTCCCCCAATCCCTTTAACGAAATCATCTCATTACAATACATACGTGTATCAAATTTAAAGTTAAGGTCCCAATTTTATGTTACCAACCCCTTTAATAATGAAGTGGAGGTACTAGGGGGGGGGGGGCTTGAAAAATATTACAAACAAATCTGAGGTCTGGGCTTCTAGTATATACACCAAATCCCAAGTTTCTATACTCTTACCAGCTTGCTTTACACATTCTCTCTTATTTACCCCTACTAATCCCCCCCCCCAACGGAATCATCTTAAAATATAATCTAGTTCCAGGTGTCGTTATAGTACATACGTGTACCAAATTTGAAATGAAAATCTCAATTTTATTTTATCAACCCCTTCGGTGATGGAGTGGTAATGGAGCAATAGAAAAATATTATAAAAATCCGACTCCTTGGCTGCTAATATATGCTCAAGATTTCTAAGTTTCTGTACTTGCTTTACTTATTGTCCCCTATTTAACCCCAACCCCTCAACGGAATCAACTCAAAATATACTTTAATTTCAGATATCGTTATAATACATAAGTGTACCAGATATCAAGGGAATATTTCAACTTTATTATGTCAACCCTTTTAATAATGGAGTGTGGGTTGTGTGGAGATTGAAAATTATTTTAGTTTCTAGTATATACAACAAATTCCTATTTTCTGTACTTTTACCAGCTTGCTTTACTTATTTTCCCCTATGTACTCCTATTTTACCCCCAACCCTTTAACGGAGTCATCTCAAAATATAGTATAATTCCAGATATCGTTATAATACATAAGTGTACCAAATTTCAAGTGAATATATTAATTTTATTGTATCAACCCTTATATTTAAAAAAATATGAGTCCTTGGTTTCTAGTATATACACCAAATTCTAAGTCTCTGTACTTTTACCGGCTTGCTTTACTTATTTTTCCCTATTTACCCCTATTTAACCCCCAACCCTTGACCAGAATTAACTCAAAATAGATGTTCTAGATCTCGTCATGACCGCCAGACAAACCGACCGACCAATCGATATACAAACAGACAGAAATTTTTTCTCTCTATCAAGTTAAAAGTCTCGACGTTTTATGATATTCTAAGCCTATTTCAACAAAAAGAAAATTTGAAATTCTTTTTACGATTACTATACTTCCGCTCCACTACGTGGATGTGGAAGTAAAATGAACAGATAATAAAATCGAACGAATTTTTAACCATCCTTAAAATCGATACTAGGTAATAATGTTCAATTAATGTTTTTTTATAGGTGGTTCAATTTTTTCAAAAAAAAATTTATGTAGTGCTATGAAGATTTATGGCTGTAATCATATTATTAGTTTTATTATTTAGTTTTATGATTATCCTATCCATATACTATAATAAATATCAATATTTATTTGCAAAGTGAAAATTGAGAGGACTTATGGGTCATCCATTAATTACGTCACACAAATTTCATGTTTTTTCTACCCCTCCGCCCCCCTAGGTCACAGGTTGTCACATTCGAGCCACCCCCCCCCATTGTGACGTCACTTATTTTACAGCATTTAATTTTTAGGAAGAATTTTCTGATTTTTGTATTAAAACAACAGTATACGTAGATGTAAATAATGTGATGTCACAAAAGTTTGACCCCTCCTCCCCTCTTATCGCACTTTGTCATACTTTATGGACCCCCTCCTCACCCCTCAAAGTGTGACATAATTAATGAACGGTCCCTAACGTAACGAACGTATATTTAAAATTACACATTTTTGCACCGACTTCAATATCGAGAAATATGGTTTGGTTTTTTAAGAATAAAAACGTGGAGTTTTAATCAAAAGTTTATATAATTACATTTCAGCTTCTAATGAATGCCTTCTTTTTAAATCGTGTAAGTCTGAAATTACTATATTAGCAAAAACATTTTTCTTCTTAGTACAGTTTTAATAAAACGAATTGCTAAATATTTTCTTCAAATTGTTTTATTAGGTTCCTAAGAAGTCAAATGGCTTCATTACTTTCAACTCACCTTGTAAAAAAAATAAAAATAAATTGCGTAGGTCAAATGAGGGCAACTACAAAGGATAATTAAATTTAATGGTTACTCACATTTTTAATGGCTGCTTTGTTGCTCAATTTACTTTCATTAGTTAAATTCATTTTTCATCGTCATTTACGGAAAAATACCCCTTTCATTAAGCACGGTTTAACTGTAAAGAGAACATGGCGTGTCATAATTTTTCTCGAATGCATTTGTTATTAGAATAACATCACTCTGTAGAATTAAATATTTGTCATAAAATAATTTGGAAGGAAAATTGATTCGTGGATTTGATATGCTAATTCTATAATATTGACAATATGAAAAACTGTACACTCCCCAGGGTGGAACGAAAAATGTTTTCTTTTTAAATTGTTTTGCTATAGGTGTCAAAATGTGCATTTAGACAAAAAAAAATCATTCTCAAAAGCTGATTGACCTATCTTAGCATTTTGAGGTTCCTCACAGGACCGAAAGTTTAGAAATTTTGGTGATTTTACAGGTTCCTATTACCTTCATTGGTTTATTTCAAAAAATATATTTTCTGCTAGACATAGTACCTAAAATAATTATTAAAGTATGATAAAAGGCCCCTCCAAGTCAATTTGCTTTATTCTAACATCTTCCGGCTCCTCATTGTTTTTGAAATTCGCGCCGCATATGGGAATTACGTGACAAATAACGCGCCCGAATACAATCACAGTCCATGCGACGGGCGTCTGACTGGGGAGGAGCGGTAACAAGTTCCAGCCTACTTTCATTTGTTTGAGTACTTCTACTAAGTATTGTTTTTAGTTGTGTGTTCTTTGTGGGTTTTTACGTGTCTCGTGGTTGTATCTGGATTATTCCCTAAATGTTACAATATTTACGTTACTATGGCAACTATAAGTCAACTTCGTTGCAAGATATTTGGGCAATCTAAAATATTGAGTGACCGTGTGTTACCTACTTTTAAGGATGTTATTTTTCGTTATTTATTTGTTTAGAATGATCTAAAATATAAATGTGCTGGGAAAGATCTAGGTGTTTCTGAAATTCTCGTTGTGCCAAAAATTGAAGAGATTTGGCAACGTACATCAATTCCTACCGTTTTTCGTAATCGTATATGAGAGAAAAAAAATTCATGAACGTTATAAGCAAATTCAGAAGAGTTTAAAATCTAGAAAAAGTACGGTCACCATGGAACCAAGAAAATGAAAAAGACTGAGGAAAGGAAAGCAAAGCCAGCATCCAGGGCATTGAAAAACATGCCATCATAAAGTTCCACCGTTTTAAAGAAGCACACCTGTCATTCAGCTTTACTAGCAGTATGAAATTAATGAAGAAAAGAAAGCTGGTATCCAACGTGGTGTTACGGCACGAACCGTTAAAATGGCAGCAATATGGAAATGTGTGTTACCAAAGCGTTAGACGTGAGTTTTCCTGATTTTTCGTACTCCTTGCAATACCGAAGCTATTGAACGATTCGTGCGTCTTGCAACTGATTCATCACTAGCTGTCTCCTAGCCAAGAAAACTGAAATGGATTCATTCAAGCCCGTATAAAATCAAGAAAAATATTGGCATCATTTGAAACGAAATCAGATTACTTTAAAAATGGATAATAACTGAAATATTAAGCACGGTCTGCATTTATTTGTTCTTCTGTGTCTATTTGTGTGATTTTTTTTTTATGAAACGTGTGATTTTATTTGATGTTCTTCATTCCATAGTTGTTGAATATAGAGAAAAAAAAATGATAAATACGAGTTGATCAAATAAGTTATATTTTTGGAAAAGGTTGCTTAGACGGCATTTTTTGACTTCCCTGAGGAACCTGAAGTCTGCATAATAACATTTTAAAATGTTGCACAGTGATTTATGGTACACTAAGACACTTTTTCGCGACTATGACATTACCAATATCTAAAGGATAGAACAATAACTAAGAAAAAATGAATTGTATAAAGAAAGCTTTTTCTAAAATTTTGAACCCATTGAGGAACCTGAAAATAACAAAGTGCCGTTTTCAATTTTTCCACAGTTATTGATAATAACCAAATGCACCTTTTGGTAACTATTTGGTAATAATTCTCGAAAAAAAATTCAATTTTTCGTTCCACCCTCCTGCTGTACAGTGTATGATTTTTTAATTACACGAGGTTATATTTTGATTTCTTAATATCTGAAAATTCCTTTAGATTATAAGAATGCGCATCGGTGCGGCCTGTTCCCTTCTTATTTAATTTTATAGAGAAATGCCTCGAGATTGTTTCTTTTTATTTTAAAATTTTTATTTGAGTGCTCA
Source organism: Stenurella melanura (assembly GCA_963583905.1). Taxonomy (NCBI): domain Eukaryota; kingdom Metazoa; phylum Arthropoda; class Insecta; order Coleoptera; family Cerambycidae; genus Stenurella; species Stenurella melanura. The sequence goes on along the minus strand of OY757316.1, from coordinate 52,391,578 downwards.
AAAATACATATTCAACAATTTATCTCAGTCGATTTGAAAGGCGGAAAAGATTTTTGAAAAGGCTTAAAAATTACAATGGGTATGGTGAATTATTCAATATTAATTCGCCTTACCTTAACAATACTTCTAAGATAAAGAAATGGACAGCTACTAGGAACGGCTGGCATCCTCCCATCAAATGTGTAGAACAATTATTTATTTGAGGTAATAATCGGACTTATTATCACTTAGCTATGCGATGCAGGCCTTCGTCCCGACACCCAACAACTCATCCTCGTAGGACTCAGAACTTGCGGTCAGAATTAAATTTTTAATATTGTGGCTTTTAGTATTTACACCAAATTTAAGTTTCTGTAGTATTACCAGCTCGCTTTACTTATTTTCCCCTATTTACCCCTACTTAACCTACTTCTACTCTTCACCGGAATCATCACAAATTATAATCTAATTACATATGTGGTTACAATACATACATGTACCAAATTGCAAGTGAACATCTCAATTTTATTTCATCAACCCCTTTAATAAGGGCGTGGTGATGATGGGGGGAGTTGAAAAATATTATAAAAAATCTGAGGCCTTGACTTCTAGTATATACATCAAATCCCACTCCACTAATTAAACAATAGCGGTGATACCATTGCGTTTAAACTATAGAAAAAAAATTATGTGTTTTAATTAAATACGGTATATTAATTTGGAGAATTTAGCATTGCTGTGAAATTTTGTGTTGCTGAAAAAACCGATTTTGAAAACAAACAATAACAAAAAGAAACGGGGAAGAAAGATATGAAAGAGGACTTGTAACAAGAAGAATGGAGTTCAGACACTGATGGATTATAACGGTTGCTAGAAAATTGGCAACGCATGGTATGGTAGGGTGAGTTTAATTCGAAATGAAATAGTCTCCTATTTCCAATATGTTGTTCATTAGCGGGCTATCGCAGTTGGAAAGTATAAGATTTCTAGGAAAATTGACGAAGTCAATAGTGGGGTTATGTCATATGTGCCTTCGTGAATCTAGCCAAAGATTATGATACGTCTTTCTGTAGTACGCCCGTGCATTGCTGAGATTTCTGTATCCTATCGTTGCAATCAATGTGATGGTCTTTCACACTAGTAGCTGATCCTTAAACTATCTGGAAAGCGTCCTACAACTTTTCTGTTCCCCTGGGAGTATCTGGTACTTTAGATGGTTGTAGATTATATTCACTTGTGTAGCAGTGATGGTGTTGTATATCGTCTTTTTTGCATGGAGGTTCAGAATCATACAGCCAGCTGTAATATAAGGAAGTGGAATCTTGATTCAATGCCAGAAATTCTCACCGTATTGCGGTGTAGGTGATATCTATAATTGAGTCTGTCAGTAATTGTGTCTCGGGTCGTTTATTTGGAGACAGAATTTCTTTGCATTCCCCTAAATAGCTTGTGTTAGTAGTTGTTCATTCATTCATTAGACCTGATGGCCTATTGTAAATTCGTGACATGTAAAACTTCCATTCCAGAGAAGATCCCATAGGTCCTACGGCTGCAAAAATGCTTTTGGATATATTTATATCTTGATGTACTTGTGGTGTGTAAGTGCGTAGAATATGAGTGATTGCTTCTTCCTCCACTCCATACAGCCGACAAATAGGATTGTTCCTCAGTTTAATTGTATGGAGGTGTTTGTTCAAAGGACAGTGTTCTGTTATCAACCATACATATCGTTCTTTCTTTATCGGGCTCAAGCACCTTCTTTACGGTTTACATCAAACCTTCACAATTTTATTCCGATGGTTTGGGCCCAATAGTTGTTGCACTATGTCATGACTCAGTCTCGTAGCTTTGATTGAATCAGATCTCTCAGTAAGCCGGAGGGAAAGGAGTTTTTACTACTTCTCCCGCCATGCGATCTGCTTATTGATAGCATTCCATGCCACTATGTCTAGGCATTCATGATAACAGTTATTTCTTTCGGTATATCTACTCAATCTCTATGCTTTTTTTGTACGATTAAATTCCAATAACTTCATTACAACGCATTATTTATCGTTTAACTTGTTGACTAGTAAAATATCGTTCTTTACGGTATCTGATATATATTTTCTGATATTTGAACACTATATAGTATATATGGATTTCACAGCTGATAGTTTATTTCTTGATATCCAATCTCACATACCAGTAGCACTATTTTTTTTCTTCATGTCAAGACACAATTTACTATGCTTATTGGCATCTGTTGTTTGTTTCTTTTTCCATTTTAACTCTTATAGTAGCAGTAGTTAATATATCTATATAGTCATATTCTATTGACACATTACAAACTTATTGTATTATATTAATAACCGTTCTTGTGTCCGATACAGTCATAAATTGACACGCATTAGGCGGTGACAACGTCCTTACAACTCATATCATGGGTATTGTAATAATGATTGCAGATTGCAGACTGCGAGATTTCTACCTCGCACCCAATTTGTTTGGACATTAATATGCTGCCAGTGAGAACTAGAGTAAATATTAAACCCAACCTTGACAGGACAACTGAAGATAAGCAATTGTCGGCGCGGTTTCCCCTTCAATGGGTGACCGGACCATAGAGATAGATCGCATTCTGAAGTCGTGACAGTCTTGATTGCGACGGAATTGATCACGCACTCTCACAGGCCAGTCATAGAACTATCGCCTATTACACACACACCGATTTTGACCGGCCGGTAAAAGATCGGCCGTCCAGATTCCTTTAGTGGCGTGAAGAAGCTCATGGGTCCTTTCACACTGGCCGGTAATCGGCACAGGGCATACTCGGCGCCGGTTGCTGCCGGCTATTGCCACTGCAGATAGTCCGGTGCCGGGCCGTTCCAAGAAGATGGTGGCGTACGTGACTTTATGGACGCTTTCACATAAACCGCTTTTGGTCGATCGTCCAAAACCCCAGCGGACGAGATTCGAGGCTGGATGTAGTTTCTCATCTTCGTATTTTAACGTTGAAGAAAATCGTTTAGTCTTCAATAAATGAAGCAATGGAGATGTGAAAATACTCATTTCTCAGATATTTAAACAACGTGTAGAATAATCCAACTTGCTCTCTTCTTTCATTGATAGAATGAACTCAATAAAGGCGAACACGACTTCTTTTTTTTGCGAATAGTACAGCCACACTGTGAGAATTACATTCGATCCATTACAACCCAATGATGTCAACATGATGAGCACCACCGGAATAAGTTTCGTGTTTCGGTAAAATATCGGTCGACTTTTTACCGGCCGTCCAAATTCGGTGTGTGCTCAATAGGCGCACCGATTGTAGGGAATGACCGGCAAGGTATAGTTGAGATAGAAGGCTACCACGGACGGCAGGGGGATATGCGGGGGAGATTTTTCGCTTTATTTTTCGATATCCCCACTCCTTCATGAGATATAAGGACTTTTTGGTTTGTGATGCAGATTTTCTCACCACTGCGCATGCTTTTCTCTCAGATCTCATTCCCACATCCCCTCCACCACCATCCAGTGGCCTCTGGTTATCGTCGACGACGAACATCAGCAGCAGCCTCTTCGCTTACCTCTCTGGCACTTCTTCGCCCCCCTCCTCTCGGTTACTTCTTCAGCAGCCCCACCCAGCCTCTTGGGCCCTCCGGATGGACACATTCCATCGAAGTACCCGCATAGCTATTCTACTGACGGAAGTGGTTTAATACCCGCATAGCTCTACTACTAAAGTGAAATATAGTGTACAGCACAGAAAGCATTTATTTTATTTTTTGTTATAAGAACTTATTTATTTTAGCTAGTGAAGACTTTGTTTAACAATAAACTTATTCATGCATTATTAAAACAAAAGTAAAAGAACAAACAATATTTCACTTATTGCGATAGGTGTTGAACACTAAAGTTTTAATACGAACCCAATCGCTTTCTTTAAAAAGATCCGAATAGTGGCACAATAAAGCTACATGGCTGCAGTGCCCTCAGGGTTACCACGACAGACGACCCTAAGATTAAAAAGAACGCGCTGCTAGACTCAGCAGAGCTTACTATGTTATAGCACAGCGTAGATGCTACCCAGCAGTAAATATTAGACGATTCCTAGGGGCGTTATTTCAGTTGCAATGAGCTTGTTCCATGATATTCTGTTTATATGGTTTTTATACTTTTTCATGTAGTACTCGATATTCTCATTATATACTTAAAATTTCGTATTATTAACTTTCTCCGTTCTCGAGATATAAGGAGTTGAAATTAGTAATAGTTGCAAAAACCGAGCGCTCATTTGTGACGTCACTATACGCAAGTGACGTAGGAAAAATGGCTTTCTGGGACCTTTCAAATTTAACCTGAAAAGTCGAAAAGCATGGAATTTTTAAACGCTGGTAACTAAATAAATACGTCGAGGGGACGTTCGTTCTATGTGTCTACGGAAAGGTGATGGTTGGAGATGAATTCTAATCGTAAATTGCAGGGTCAAAATCGAAAATTCGTCCCGGCAGGAGCGAGGGAATATTGTAATTTTTTGACATTTCACCAAATTGTATTCCCCTACTGTCAAGTAGTAAGCTAAACAAACAATACTTCGAAAACACTTATAATTAATTATTATAACAAGTAAGGAGCATCAAATCTATTGAGATCGCTGAGTCTATGCGTATAGTGACGTAGCGCCTGGCCACGCCCCATTTTCTCGAGATGGAGATTTGTAATAGTTTTTAAGATACTAAACGTGCGAATAAGATTCTGATTTTTTGCAGATCCATTAATTTATACTTGCACTTTCGATTTATGAAATAAAAAAAAAATGCCGAACAAGCCCATTGTTACCACCCTCCAAAGATAGATTCCGCCACACCGTGGTAAATAACGAAATTACACGACCCAGCTTCGCTCGTGTTCCATTCTCAGCATACTCACTAACAGACAAACCTAGGCATCAGTATTATAGCCACCATCTTAAATGATCCAATTCTCATAATTTCCTTAAGGTTTGGCTTTGGAATGTGAAATTTATGAGGATGAACAGTTATAGTTATTACGTTGCCATTTATAATATAACTAATAATAACGTTATTAAAATGAGAGGTAACATTTCAGGAATAAATTGGGCATGTACAGCAATTTCATTAAATGCTCTAACAACACAAAGGCGGCCAAAATTAATTAATGAAAAAAGTACAGTATATGAGTATAAATACAGAGATGTTATAAAATTATGCATATTTTTAATTTTAAATAAATTTGCATGTCAGCACGCTATTATGGTTTCGGTGTAGTACTAATAACATTTTTAATTTCACATTTGAGTTAATTGGTGCGTGTCCTGATCTACCAAATCATATTATTTTATATTTGATATAGAGACGTACAATAGTCGAAGAAAATGTTTTCAAGTAAAAAATATATTTTTGTCGCATATCCCGTATAACCAAACTGTATGTAACCTGTATCGGGTCTATATTAAAATCTTTACTCGATAAAGGTAGCCTATATTCTTTTGGTACAGCGACGATACAGGTTTGAATACATTCTGGGTATAGAATATGTGGTATAGGCAGAATAAATTTGGCATTTATCAATTCGCTATCGCCACGATATATTTTGGACTTAGATTGAATAAAGTTTAATTTATCGAATCGCTATCGCAGCGTTATGTTTACGTCAATGTACCTTTAATATATTTAAGTACACATTGCAAATAAAATAATAATTAATAAAAAAATATTTGTTCTGTATATATTTTTTTGAGAATTTATGGCATATATTACTTTATAATTTTTACTGTCCTGATAAACTTATTAAACACTTTCAGATATCATACACTTACCTTGTTGAATGCATAGTGGGATCCTGTTGGGACGCGAACCTACGACGCACATCTACAGTGGAAGTTGCAGTTGGTGGCTTTACTCCCTGGGCTACCTGCTCTTGTGTTGAACTCTGGCTTATTGTATTTACATATTTATATTTACGTAGAGATAGGGATAGGTAGTTACTATATTTTAATTAATATTTAACGAAATGCCGAAAAACTGAAAAGAGAACTTGTCGTCGTTGGACGGAAGTGCGAACTGATACGGTCAGAGGATATGAAACTCGCCGACTTTAGATATTTAAAAGTAGAATTACAATAGAAGGTGTAGATTATATTATACATACCCAATGAATTTGTTTTATAGAAATACTGATTCAAGATACACGAGAAACAAATAATGTAATGACTGTTGATTATTCTACAGACAATGAAATTCCCGAAGAATATTCAAGTAACGAGGATGTACCTATTGTATCAGTAGATACATCAGGATCATCGTGCCATGGTAACATTGAAGAAAATGATGAACAGGTACGGACTCAGAAATCATTTTCCCATACATTACGTGAACGGGCAATAAACGGGAATATTGGATCTACCCCTATTTCTAAATTATTACGAATTCTGGTCTACGATGGGAATCATGTTGAACTGACATTGGATGCAAGAACATTATTCAAAACACCTAGAGCTGTAAACATTCATCATATGGACAATGGATATTATTTTCTTCTACCCACTACTTTGCACGTAGATTAGTAAATCGTAGAACGCATAACGTCACTGTACTGACAAAGCAAGTTTTAATATACTTAGATTCTGTATAGAAAACTGAACAGAATCTATACTGCATTATCTCGTTTATAATCTAATGTTACTCAAAATGCAAACATGTAAATGAGGAAATATCAGTATTAATTACGTAAAGACTCGATACCTATTTAGTGTAGAATATCTATAATAGCCATTTGTATAGATGGCATATAGACTTAATAAAGTTGTGATACATTTTCCATAACAGTAATGTTTTTATGGAAGACCTTTACAGGACTTATATTGATGAGTTATCGATAAGATAACGATACTTTATATGTGCTGTATATATAAATCATATATTCTATACAGGGAAAATATATACAGATAATACTTTATATCGCTGTACTGATTAAATAGAGAATATATTTGTATAGGGAATATTTAGTTGTACTAAAAATACTCTTTATAGTTGAAATCTTTATCGAAAAATCTTTATAGAATATAGTATAATCTATATAGTTCACGGAAACCTATATCGCTTGGTTATACGGGATGTATCACAGTAAAAGTAGAACAGTCAAATTTACATCAAACAATTGAATTCACTACAACACAACACAACTCAATATCCCATATGTTAAAATAAGAAAATTATTGCCTAATAAAATAAAACAGAAGGCGCTAGTAGCAGCTTACTAATACAAATCGCTTCAGGTAAACTGCTTTTTATTTTCTGTACAAAGAGGGAAATTTCCCACAATTACAGAATATGGTAATGTGCCAAGTTTTGTAGCTATACTGAGATTTTCAGTTTTTCGTCAGATGGTGTTGTTATTATTAATTGTATTAGTTTTTTTTAAACCTGTGTATATTGACTTAAGGTTAGTTTTAAGGTTAAATCGTTTAAATCAGATTTTCCCATTCTCGTAGGTATATTAAAAGATTTAAAAAGCTGTATACCTTGTGACGTGCTTTCTCTCGGTTGCCTAGTGCATAGACAAGCGGAAGTGTCACTTTAGTACTGAGCTGCATTTCGGTTATCTCGAGCGCCACCTTTGCAATTTTTACGTGGGGCAAAGGTCCCACTTAGCCTCCTAACGCAACCTGTTGCAGTAGGGCTGGGATAACTACAGTGGAGACACTGTATGTCCAGGGGTCTGGACGGCAGATTAGATTTTCATTCACACACAACAGTAAAACGCACATTTTGGAAAATAACGCCATTTATTAAAATATATTAAGTATTCAACAACAAACTGATTATTAAAATAAATAAAACGGTCAGGTACCAAAATACTCTTACAGAGTTCAGATAAATAATATAAAAACTTAAGATATGTAATATTATGAAAATTTACAAGTAAAACTTAAGATATATCATTTCGGTTTATTTACAAGTGAAACTACGAAAACAAGGAACCAGGCTGTGAGGAGATATTACCCTACCGATTCTAATATTTTCTTATTAATTGGGATATTACCAGAACCAAGCAAGTAGTGTGCAAAGCGATAGTAGGCTTGGAGGCAATACGGTAAAGCGGTAATAAGCGGTACAGTCGGTTATAACAGCAAGCAAGCAAGCAAGCAGTGGATGTTAAGCAAAAACAAATTAGCAGCAAAGCAGAAAGCAATTAAATTTCCAGTAAAAGCAAACAATTATTCTCGGACAGAATTTATCATATATGTATACATGTCAGATATGAGTTGGCAGCATGTGGTTTAAAGAACTTGAGAAAATTATGGAAAACCGATACCGAATAAAACGGTAATCGGATTCGGTATCAGCTCTCCCGGTAGAGCTCATTCTGCCTGGACAGACGGACAGAATTAATCTCGACGGTGTTGGTTCGGTTCAGAGAGATTCGCCAAGCGCCTCAAATCACACAGTTCATTACCTCTAATTGCATTCGGTTTGGAAATAAAACTTACCAAGTGTTTCTTGTCAGATGTACAGTGAAAAGGTTTATGTATCAAAATATAAATATAATTTATTTATTCAGAATATTTCCCAGATTTTTCTCTGATCTCTCGAACTATAACAAATTATTGAAAACCATTTAAAACTAACGGATTTTATCTTGATTCGTTAATCTATGAAACAGTTTAAGAAAAAATAAATAAAATAGCCGGAAAACGAATTTCTACCACTCCAACAAAATGTCGGATATTATTTTAACCCAATAAATTATAAAACAACGGTTAAGTTAAAATAATAGGAATTGGAACAGTTTTACACGGCAAAATTCGGTATAATTAAAACAGAAATTTACGGACAGCGGTTTTCTGTCATCCCAACCGACTTGGCGGATATTAATTTGACTCCTCCATAGTCTGAGACAAAACAATAATTCTCTTGAAATACCGTCTATGTCCATTTTCCCTTGAAAATTATTTGGGACATAGTTATCTGGATTAAATCTTGAGAATCTAACAGGGCCCCTAATTGAACAAACATCAACACAGAGTAATTATGTTACGTCTATGATTTACGTCGGTATTTCGGAAAAATATAATTATATTCTGATACATCAAATTTGAAATCGTTTTAAAGTTTTATTGATAATCACGCATTTCAATGAATTATTTCTTATCTGGTAACGGAGCATAGAAACGACTGGCAAGAAACAGCGGCTTATCTCGGATCAAATAATTTTTAACGTACACTTCTCTAATATAGACAATTCGGACAATGAATATTTAACAGAGATTTACTAGCTTGTCATGAAAATATTATTTATGAAGTGTATCAAATAAAAATAAATTGTTAATTTACACTGCCGGTATACGGGACACAGTTAAGTAAACTCGCACGGGGTGTTCTCCAGGCCGACGGTCGGTACGGATTTTTTAGAACCCCCACGTGTTAATTCATTTAACTGTTAAAATGAAATTTAATTTTGAAATTTACAAAAATACTAAGAAATGTTTTTAAACTTACATTGCTGCTATATTTTACGGCGATGGCAGAGACTATTGAATTACACACGTGGTGATCTCCAGGTGGACGGTCGGTACGGTATTAGATCCCCACGTGTCAATCCTTTAGGCTCTCCGAAGTGAACTCTTCGTTTCGGTGTCTCTTTGTCTAGCTGGTTCTCCCAAAAAGTAAAAATCCCCTCCAACTTGGTGTTGAATACCAAGTGGGGAATAATTTAACTGTGACCAACGCCATCCGGAATAATTTATCGGAATCAATTAAAATTTTATTTTAGAAAACTTCTCATCGCCGCGGAACTTACATTATTTTTCTATAGAAAACCACATGTCGCGGGATAAATAAAAATGAACAGAACAATTTCAAATTTTTCGGCCGTAAGATGGGAAAAGTGGCGAAGTCTATGATTAAATGAAATTGCATTTTTGTCTGCAAAAATTCACTTCGTCGCAACCTGCATTGACTGTAGGTTGGTTTTATTCTTTGGCGATAATATTAAGAATGTTCAATAGCTGTGTAGAGTTCTTCTTATCTATATAATGGGTTGAGAAACTTGCAAAGAAAGCCGAAACACCGCCTCACGCTCTGAATGAAGAGCAAGTGGAGTCATTCGCATATGTAATTTGAAATACGAAGTGTGTTAGCACTGTAATTTCGCTGTGAAATATTACGGAATGGCCAAATTATTGTTTAAAAAATGTAAATTTTTTGTTAGTAGCTTAATTTTAGTAAGGGGTCCAAAGCTTTAAAAATTGAAATGACCCATTCCAACAAGGTAAATGATTTTTGGAAGCGAATTCAGGAAGAGGGTCCTTAGGGGCATCAGAAATGGCTTGTTGGACTTTTGTTGGCGCTTGCGCAACTTCTCCACAAGAAAAAAACATGGCCGAGTGTTATTTCAAGAATTTGTGTTTTTAAACGTTTACCTCTTACTAAAAAATTAACTACTTGCGATATCAATCTGATTTTTTATATCTATATACTACAAACACGAGCGCATCTATCTGTACTAATAGACCTTCTAAATCACTTACGGTTTTTTTCTAAATAAATCCAAAATCATATGAACGAATTTTGTGTGTTTGAAATTTCGACGTGCGGGCAACTATATTAAATATTCGAATTTTGTATCTATTACATACGAATGAAATATGGTCTAAAGATCAAAACAGTTTTTGCAAAAAAAATTAGCTCGATATCTTATACAGTTTTCGAGATACGGATTTTTAAATTCGACCGTAATAATGTCTTGTTATTAGCGCGAAACGTGACAGCTACGGCAGGGCTCGTTCTGTGCAATTGTGGATAGATCATATATTAGTCTAATACCTAATTTGATTTAGGTGTTTTATTATTCTTGATCATTAGATCACTCATTGTCTGAAAGTTATTAAACAATTATTTCGGTGCAATAAATACGTGGTTTTAAATTATGATGTAATTTGTTACATGTAATATACTGCCGTCCTAAGCCAAAATGACGTACTTCATTATACGCTCTTCTTGAGATATTTGACATTTTATGCCGCTAATCTCAGCACATCTTATTTTTTTAAATAGTTTCATTCTATTTTTGAATTTAATTCTATGAGGCAGATGCAAAAATAATGGTTTATTGATTATTGAAAAAAGTCGATCATTTAACAAGGAAACTTTGAAGTACGTCCAATTTGCTTAGGAAATTTTAAGTTACGTCATTTTGGTTTAGGACAGTATATCTAGACTTGCAAATAGAGTACGAAATCGTTAATAAGTTTTAATAAATTGAGTTTAAAAATAAAAATTGACCTAAACTTCGGATTTAAAAAAGTACGATATGACTTAAGAAAACAAGCCCTGAATATTGGTGTAAATAAGGACAAATGTTGCCCTACAATGTGAACTTGGATTCCTCACGCCTAGAATAAAATCTGAAGTGCAGCCATGAACAAACGAACACAATAATATTTACGAAAGGTATGTTTAATTTTTCCAAAATTGAAAAACTACAAAAGTTTTGTGGGTATACGACAACAAAGGGTATTTTATAGTATTCACGAAACTAATAAATAATTAGGTGAAAAACATGAAGAAGAAAATATTGTAAATATTGTTTATTGGCAGTCTATGTATTGTGTGACCTGTCAGTTATTCTTTCGGAAGGGGAAAAAGTGAGCAGTTACAGTTGCCTTAAATCAAACAGGCCATCTCAACAGTTGACTAATCTTGGAGATAACTGCGATGTAATTGGTGATCGTGTCATTGAAGATGGTCGTAAGACCTATATGTGAATCTGTATGGCCATAGTGAGTTTAATTAGATTCACCAAGGTAGCATTTATTTTTCATAAAGTTATTAGACATACTTTCGCTAAGTCCTACAAGAGAGCTTACTTACTGCATTTGAAACGGTCATTAAGTCCAGTAGTTTGGTATGCTTAGCTTAGCTTACAACTGAAGTACTTAGCGAAGCAGGGTCAAACCCTGCTTACTGCAAAATAATTTTAATTGTAAAAATTATTCACAAGAAGTGGTTTAGATTCTCCTATACTTTCCTTACCTAACACAAAATTCTGGATTTTAAACAAATTACCTCGGTGACTTGAAAAACGGTTAAGAAAACACATCACACTCTTCCAGAATATTTGGATATCTGATAGAGAATTACCAAGTAAACCCACAAATGATGACAAAAAGTGAAATTGTAAAGTAGAGTGTGACTAAAAATGTTGATGTTCTGTTGCATGTGCATATGTGGCCTTTCCTACAATTGTTTTAAGGGCAGAAATAATACAGAGCAGTGTTTAACAGACAGTAATTCTTACTATTCTAGTAGTGCTTTGTCGATGCTTACTGCATTATTATTATTATTATTATTATTATTACTTATAAATTACACGTTTTGTGTACGTGTTTATATTTTATTTCTATATTGTATAATGATGGTATATATAATAAATATCTCCATATACAACACCTTCATAACCTATAGATCTAATAAATACGATGCCAAATGAGTTTCATTTTACATATTAATATTTTTGTAAAATTATAAATAATAATAACACAATATCAAACATGTATTGGCTTACTATCTTGATGCATTACAATTAACCACATAGCAGTACGTGAGATAATAGCCGCATGGTAATAGGAGTTTCACGGACCTAAATTATGGTTTAATTTGAAAAGTCTGTAACTCAAAAATTGTAAAAGATATGGAGCTAATTTTTTTTGCAAAAACTTTTTTGATCTTTAGACCATATTTCATTCGCATATAATATATAAAAAAATTAAACATTTAATATAGTTGATCGCACGTCGAAAATTCAAACACACAAATTTGCTTCCTGTGATTTAGGATTTATTTAGAAAAAAATCGTAAGTGATTTTGAAATTCTAACAGTACAGATATATGCGCTCATGCCAGTAGTATACAAATATAAAAAATCACATCAATATCGTACGTAGTTAATTTTCTAGCGAGAGGTATATGTTTAAAAACACACATTATTGAAATAACGTTCCGCCATCTTTTTTTCTTGTGGAGAAGTTGTGCAAGCGCCAAAAAAAGTCCAACAAGCCATTTCGGATGCCCATTAGGACCCTCTTTCGATATGCGAGCTCAAAATTTATTTACCTTGCTGGAATGGGTTACTTGGCGATTTAGACGACTTTCGAAGGTGTGGACCCTCTACTATTTTCTCTATCACCAATTCTTCGAAAATGTTGCTAGTAATTGAAAATAAAATGGTAAACCAGCATGAAAACTCAGTTAGCGTATCGACAAAATATTATTTGTATTCAAGTATATTAATTTTTCAACAACTTTAAGACCGTTTCTTGAGAGTAAAGTAAGACGTGGAATACGTATTGTAGTCAATAAGTTAAGACTAGCGTTGTTTAGTTCCAATTATTTGCCATTAATTACTGATCTGCATATTAATTACTGCATTTGTCATGAACATACTTTCATGTTCAGTTTAAGTAATTGTTTCCTCTTTTTCATAATTCCAGTTTCCGACATGTTTAATGGTGCTTTTTTATTAAAATTGTACTAGTGCTTTTAAGGAAATGACTGTGATCGATACAATGCCCTTCAAGGCCTGTTGAGTTTTTATTCCAAACAAGAGCTTTTATGTTTTCTCTTAACCTTTCATCTATACCTCTAGAACTTTGACCTATACATAGCGTGCCCAGCAATGATTCACATCCTAATGCAATTAACAAACTGATTTTAATATGTAAATCATTTTTTGCTGCCTAGTCTTACTCAATTTAAAACACATTTTTTGCCTAATGAAATAGATGTAGGCTGTGGGTAGTAGTAGGTAATATACGAATTTTAAGGACGAAATTTAGCGTTTTCGGGTAGTTACTTTTTTAGACAGACTAATAGTTTTTTAAATAACTAGTAATATCCATATTTGCGTAATATTAAATCGGTAAAGGTATTTACACAGAACTTTCCTCTTTATACAAGGGCGGTCATTCTAAAAAATTAATAATTATGGAACCACAACGAGTCTTATTATAAATATAACCTGATAACTTTTGGTCAAAAACATATACAGAATGGTCATCCGACAGCAGATTATTAAATATTAAAAATTTCCACTATAGTTGAATAATTTCTTAGGATGACAACCCTGTATATTTTTCAATAAAACTTTAATGGGTGTCTTATTTGCCATTCTGAAAACTATGTACCAAATATTATTGCCATCTGTTACCTTTTTAGATACAGATCCACGTAATGAATTGGTAGTAGTCGTAAAAGAATGTTTAACATTTTTGTTTTTTGAAATAGGTTTAGAATATCATGAAACGTGGAAATTTAAAATTGGAGCAGAAATAATTTTTTACATTATGTATTCCCTTTAAATGGCCCAATTTTCCAAAGAAAGTCTAACCATTTCTTCGCTGGCAGTAACGTCAACTACCTACGAAATGTGACTGTTCTCCGTCAAGGAGTTTTTTTAATTAACAGACAGATAAAAGAACGACAAACAGATAGACGAAAAACCTTTATTTTCGTAATTTACATGATCTGAAACGTCGAAATACGAAGAAATCTTGGACGGTGATTTTTTCTCGAACAGAATACTTCTCTTTGGTATGAGAGGGAAAAATTATTCTAATATTCTATTAAACAAAATTTTAGAAATCTGTATACATAATACTACTAGTTACTAACGCCTTTTTACTGGGCATATTAATTTGACCGTCTAACCTCTTGCATGATAAAGCTATCTTACTACTGAAACTATAATTAGTAGAGTAAGATTAAAATTCTAGGAAACTGTCATTATAACAATATTTTTACAAGAATTTATCGTAAACATTACAAGAAGTGTAATATCTTGGGTTAAATCTGAGTGGTCTAAAGCTTTTGTTTAAACACAAAATATTCAAAATTGTGTTCTCAGTTTTTACTTCCACATGCACATAGTGGGGTGAAAGTATAGTAATCGTAAAAAAGAATTCAAAAATTTTTATTGTTGAATAGGCTTAAAATGTCATGAAATGTCGACATTTTAAATTTGATCGGAAAATTTTTTCTGTCTGTCGGTCTGTCTGTTTGTCGGTCTGTCTGTCTGTCTGTCTGTAACTTTTTATGCCCACGTTTTCTCTGGAGTAGTTTAAGATATTGATTTGAAATTTGGTACACGTATGTACTATAACGAGATCTGGAACTGGATTGTTTTTTGAACATATCCGGTGAAGGGTTGGGAGGTTAATAAGAGTAAATAGGGGAAAATAAGTAAAGCAAGCTTGGTAAGAGTACAGAAATTTGAGACTTGGCGTATATACTAGAAGCGAAGGCGTATATACTAGAAGCGATTTTTTAATAATATTTTCCATACCCCCCCTCCCCCACTCTATTATTAAAGGGGCTGATAAGGCAAAATTGAGATATCCACTTGAAATTTGATTTACGTATATATTCTAACGATATATGAAACTAGCTTATATTTTGAGATGATTCCGTTGAAGAGTCGGTTAAATAGGGGAAAATATGGAAAGCAAGCTGATAAGGGTACAGAAATTTGGAATTAAATGTGTATACTAGATGTGAAGACCTCAATTTTTTTTACATTTTTCATCCTCCCACCACCCCCACTCTATTATTAAATGGCTTGATAAGGTAAAATTGATATACTCGCTTGAAATCTGGTATACGTACGTATTATAACGACATCTGGAACTAGATTGTATTTTGAGATGATTCCGTTGAAGGGTTGGGAGTTAAATAGGGGAAAATAAGTAAAGCAAACTGGTAAGAGTACACAAAATTGAGAATTGTTGTATTTACTAGAAGCGAAGTGTGAGGTTAGAAAATGTTAACAGATGCTAGGCGCTTCGCTCCGTCGCTACTCCGTAGCCACTGCCTTATACGCTTTACCAACCAGCCAAATGATGTGGCGGTGAGATGTAAGGGAAACGTCACACGCCACATCATTCCCCCACTAGTGACAAAGTCAGGAGAAACCTAATGGTAGAAGAAGAACGATGGATAAACCGGACAGGAAAGAAGCGAGTACCATACTCTTTACTTGACGCACTTTACCCGCATCAACACAATCCTAGGTGAGAAGTTAAGCAATGCACTGCTCGAGGAGGAAATAACTCATAAACTCGAACATGCTTGTGTGTGTGTCTTCGAAGGGTGTAGAGTAGGTGTAGAATACGTCGTAAATCATGTTGCGTGTTCAAATCACGTCGGGGTCACTAATTGTTAGGTTAGAAAATGTTAACAGATTTTAGCGTTTCGTTCCGTGGCTACTCCGTGAACTCGTCAGTAAGGCTGGAGCATCCACTGCCTTATACACTTGTCCAACGGACTCAACATGGCCGCTCGTATATATACTTAATGGCCCAAGTGGTGTGGCAGTGAGATGTAAGGGAAATGTCACACGCCACACGAAGGCTTCAGATTTTTATAATATTTTTTAACCCCCAGTCCATTATTAAAAATGTTGATATAACAAAATTGAGATTTTCACTTGAAATTTGGTACATGTATGCATTATAACTACATCTGAAACTAGATTATATTTTGAAATCATTCCGTTGAAGGAGTGTGGGGGGGGGTAAGTAGATACAAATATTGAAAAATAAGTAAGGCAAGCTGGTAAGAGTACCGAAACTTTCGGAATTTCGTGTATATACTAAAAGCCAAAGCCTCATGTTTCTCTCTAATATTTTTCACCCCACCACCTTCACATTTGAAAATTAGTACGCGTATAATGACATCTGACTGAGATGATTCCGTTGAAGGGGTGGCAGGTGACAGGTTGTAAATAGGGGAAAATAAGTAAAGTAAGCTAATATGAGTCCAGAAACTTCATTTTTGACATATATGCTAGAGTCCAACGCCTCAAATTTTTCTATGACATCTACCCCAAATATTATTTAAATTCTATGATCAAGGATTTCCACATACTAGAGTGCAAAGGTAGTCTAGATGTATCTTTTAAAGTGACTTGTGTGCAAAATCTGGATATGGAAGTAGTGATTCCTTAGGCAGCGGTTTTTTTATTAAATATCTCTGGCTATACAGTTCGTATCACTATGAGGAAAAAATCCGTTGTTTACAAGGAAATTGAGAAGAAAACTACATTTGTCATAGACTTTTTGGTGAAGCTTGACAGTGACAAAACAGACTCATTAGAGAGTGGCCACTTTTCAACAATTCATAATAATTTGTTTAGTAATGCCTGTATTTTACTAAAGTGCTATTGGAAAGTTGAACATTGAAACGCCGATTGTTTAAGTGCATCAAATCGTATACACAAAATCTGTTTTCAAAATTATAGTTTCTTTAGTAACAAAAGCACACTTCAAATTTTTAAAACCATTCTTTTTAAATATATCTAATATTTTTTAAAGACAAGTGCATTTTAATTAATAATATTTTAACAAAGAATAAATATAAATAGCATGTATCAAAAGTACATAAATAACAAACAAGTTATTTTAAAGAATGGCAGTTTTCTCGGCGTCAATTGGGAACCAAAATATAACATTTTCTGCGTTATATCTATTTATAAGCAAATTAAGTAACATGTTATACAGAGGGTCTCATTAAAATAAAACGTTCCTTTATGTTACCTTTTAAACAAGATCGCCCTATTTATTACCAACTAGTTTTAAATTATAGTCCTCTTAATGTCGAATCAACCTCTACATTTGACTTTCGAATAAGTTAAATAATAAGCCCAATTTTTACCACACTATTGACTCACCCTGTATGTCAATATCTTATTAGCTCGCTTCTTCTGCCCTTCGCCGTGTTTAACAACGTGAGCCGTACAGTACATACATCAACCACTTAAGACATCTGACAAGATCATAATAACGTATTATCTGCACATTTCCGACGTATCCACTCCGTACGTAAAAAATATATTCCAATATGTTACCAGTGACAATACGATCGTCCTGTATATGACCAACTGTTTTTTAATGATAGTATATTTGATTCTGATTTGTATATTTGACTTTTGATTAAGTTAAACAATAAGCCCAATTCTTATCACACTATTGACTTATTAGGTCGCTTCCACTGCCCATTTCCGATGTATCCATTCACCATACGTATAATATTCATATGTACATATTTCGACCTCCAAATTACCAACCAACTATGAAAGCCCCCTAACCCCACACCCCTTAGCGACATGTAAACAACACTTTCTATCGTGTACCATGTCATTTTTAGATATTTTTCCTAATGACTGCACCACAACTCGAAACACGGTCGTCCTGTACATTACCAATTATTTTTAAATTATGGTCCAATTGTTGCTGAGTTATCCTGTATATATCGATTAAACCGAACATTGAATTTTGCAATACTAGTGACCAGCCCTCTGTATAAATATCTTATTAGATCGTATCCCCTGCCCTTCGTCGTGTTGAACTTACCACGAGCCACACAGTACATACTTCAACCACATAAAAAATATGATATAATAATAAAATTTCCTCCACACATTTCAGACGTATCCATTCACTATACGTATAACATTCATACGTATCTACATATTTCCACCCTCTGCTCAAATTATCAAACAGCTCTGAAAACAGCTCAATCGCACGCCCCTTATCTATGTCTACAACACTCGCTATCATCTACCAAGTTATTTGATACATTTTTCTCTTTTCTCGCCTTTGAAAATCATAAAATGATGATTTCCACCCCTACACATGAAATTAACCCTTCCCATAACTATCTCAGAAAAATTAGCTTTCACGCTAAGTGCACTTATAGCGCTCTGAAACATCAGCAGAGTCTTAGAAAAATATTCAAAATGTAAGGGTCCAACATATTCTCCCCCATTGTCACCCCCTAATCGTGGAACCTTCACACTTTTATGCGACACGTAGAGAAGTCCAACCTATACAACGGTACTGAAAATACTCCCATCGGACCATCCTGCGTTCAGCGGTCGCAACCGAACATGTGTTACATGTCAAAAGTTTATACCACCTATACAGAAAACTCAATATTACAGACCGCATATAGCTTCTATGGTTTCTCTATTAGATTCTTCTTATTTTACTAACATCTAGCGATTCCTTAAACATTTCCCATGTCAAAATGTACCTTAATGCACTTACTAATGAGGAACGAGTTGTTCCTCATTGAAATGTGGGTTAAGAGTTTCCATTAACTAATTGTATGCTGTTAATTATTGCCGTGTTTTAATCAACTGTGCATACACTTAGCTGGTAGTCACGAAGGTAGTGAACTTGAGTTATGGACCTTTCAATTATGTCAAGTTCATAGACAATAACTGGAACAGGCATCTGCAATGTAATGCTTGGTATTCGTGATAAACATTTGGATTCAATACATTTCACCAGTACGAAGAAAATTTATGGGTGTTTGTGGCTGAGGATACCGTTGTTTGTGACACCATTTGATAAATCACATGTAAAACATATTTCTAATGTGATGGTTAAAAAATACTAGATCGGAGCTATTGTAAGTTGATTTTGATGACAAGTGAATAGGTTATTTTCATAAACACTAAAATAAATACTTGCTGACAGAGATAACTAATTTTTAAAGTAAAGCCGTTAATAAGTTTAGCTACATATAACTAGTCAATCCGGCCTGTAAAAAAGTCATCTCTGCATTTTGGGTAGGCAGCGATTCTTTTTTCGGTTTTGTAGAGGGTTCGGTGCCGAGTCTAAAACTCGTTTATAGCTATGATGCTATCCCCCTCCTATTTGTGACCGTTATCTTTAAAATAAGGATGTTATCAATATTTTTACATATCTCCTTCACTGTGAGTCTTACAAAGAAAAGTAATTTTGTGGATAATATTTTCTATAACCTTTTCTAATAACTTTGTCACGTAGTATTAATAATAAAGAAGTGATGAGTGTGAAAAAATGCAAAATTAAGGGATAAAAAACTTTGAGGGGAAATTTTATTCTTAATTTTACAACAATAATGCTTCTTAGCTTTTTTGCAGAGCATTTAAAAATGGACAATTTTTCTTATCATACTCTTCGCAAATATAAAACGAAGAATATTCCGCATTTGATTGGCACATTTCTATATTGCTATACTGCCCTGCTAAGCAAAACCACCGTAAAATCATTTTTTATTAAAAATGAGTTAGAATCTGTTTTTTATAGCTGGTATCAAGATCTACTTACTTACTTAAGTAACAATTCAGTAAGGCATATGTAAATGTGTGTAACTTTATATTATAATACCCCGTATTTCCCAAAATAATTCGTAATACTATAGAGAAACACAGTAAACTGTCATTACTAAGCCAAAACACCGCAAAAGAAACATATCTTGTAATATTTCCCGTGTATGTGTGTAGTTGTATTTTTCTTAGTTTATTTTTCTTAGATGGGTTTTTTTTCCTTAGTACCACGCTAGATTGCAGCATAATATGAAATTTTCAGTATTTCGCAGTAGCAGTCTAAGTGTGATTTCAGTGCAATTTAATTAATTGTGAGTGTTTTGTTGTGAGAATATGTTATGTTCAATTTGTTGTAAATAAGCAAATTTTGATCTTCTATAGGTATTATGTAAACCTAAGAATTCAATAAACTGTTAAAGTAGTGTAATTGTGCTTTTACCTCAAGAAATCCTATTGCTGCTCCTATTACTGTGATTTTACTTAGCAAATATGACATTTTTAAGACCTTAATACTAAATAAGAACACAATTCAAACACTTAATGCAAGAAAATATCAAATTAGAACAATAGGTGTTTTCACTATGTGCAAATTTGCTTTTTGATATTATTAAAATGAAGTACTTGTTATACTAAAACACTTATTGATATTTAAACAGTATTCTATCGTCCATCAAATTAAAATTTCAACAAATAAATAACATAAAGTGCTAGTAATTGAACGAGTACGCAAAACACGCGGTGACGTCATCGGTTATATTAGTTTCTTAAATTGCGTGTAAAAATTGTTAAACACAACATTCTATTCTCTTTATTTACGTTTTACATGTGATTAAATAAGTAACGCCTACCTAATACGGGATTTGTAAAATCTACTTTATCTGCAAAATAACGTGTAACACAAAATGACCCTGACAATATAACTGATGGCGTAGTGAATTAATGTAGTGTTTTTGGGGAAAAAATTTCAATACAAAATTAAAACGGCTTATTTTAAGGTATTATTCGACTGTTTCTTAAAATTTAACTGTTTTTAACTATAATAAAGTATTATCTTCACAGTAAAAGTGAATTTAAAATTTGTGAAAATACCTAATTGCAATTAATTAATTAATTAAATTAAAATATACAATAAAGTTGCTCTATTCGCACACAAAAATTATTATAAGTATCTACGAGACTTAGCTGGCAGGTAACTTGGAACTTAACATCCTTTATCCCGTTTCAGCAATTTTGTGATTTACGGGGGTTTTGTCAGGGCAGTATATTGCTCGTAGAGAAAAAAATTCATGTCATTGTGTTGGTGATCGAACTCTGAGCACCTTTCAAAATGTCCGTCTGACCGTCTGACCGTCCGTCCGTCACATTTTATATAAGCACGATAACTTAATAAAAAAACTCGGAATATATTGAAACTTGGATAGTAAATTAATGTTAGCTAGAGGAAGGGCCCTATTATTTTTAAACATTAGATTTGATAAGCTCACCCTCCTTTAAATATGGGGGGGGGGGGGGGGTGGTTGGAATATGGGCAAAAGATAGTATTAATGCAAAAGAAATTAAGTTAGAAAGTTTTTGTATTGAGCTTCATTTTGAAATCTATGCGGCTTCTTTTAAGCCAAATTATTCCACACGTTTACGTATAATTTTAAATTGTTACAGGTCTCCTTTAGGAGATGAAGATATATTTTTAAATAGCATCGTTGGCGTTTTAGATAATCTGTTTAAGCCAAACATTGATTTTGTTTTATGCGGCGATTTTAATTTTGATCCGTACAGCAATAATAATTTTAAATCTTTATGTACCGTATTGTACAGTTTCAATTTTACACATGTAGTAGAGTAGCCAACCCGAGTTACAGATACTACATGTACTGTAATTGATAACATATTTATTAATTTAAAAAACGGTGGAATTTGTTCTGTATTGGACAACATCATTTCAGATCATAGAACTGTTCTTTTGGAATTGAATTCTGAAAAAATAGACTCAGAAAGTATATCTTGCGTGAAAAGAAGCTTTAATGAGAATGCTACTTTTAATTTTCAACTTGCGTTTGAAAATGAGGAATGACACAATCTCTATAGTATAAATGGGGTAACTTCTGCATTTTGCCACTTTAATAAAACTTTTCTGTACTGCTTCAACTATTACTTTCCAGAACGTAGATTTTATTTTAATGCAAAAAATGATAAGAAATGGGTAAATGACGCTGTGAAATTGTCTAGTATACGTTTATACGTAAGGATTTTTACGTTATTAGGAGAACGTATCCCGAATTGATCTCGGTTTATAATGAGGCAAAGAAGATGCACAACAATTTAATAAATGAAACAAAAGAGAACTATTACTAGAATTTTTATTAATTCAAATAACCCCACGCAGACGGGATCTATAGCAGAATTATCAAATAAAAATAAAAAATAACAACATTACAATAAATAATGACGAACATATTGAAAATCCTGAGAGCATTTAATAATTTATTTATTGATACACCCATTAATATTACAAATCAAATACCTATTTTACATGATATCAACTTGTTAGATCAGTCAAATCACATGGAATGTGAATTATTTTTAACACCCTTTACGAAACCCGAGGTATTTTCACTCTTACATAATAAGCTTAAAAACGAATGATCATCTGGTCCGGATGGTGTACCCAGTTTTTTAGTAAGAAAAGTATTAAAATCATTGGTGAAACCACTTACCTATTTAATGAATTTGTCATTTGAATCGGGAATGTTCCCAGATATTTTAAAAGTGGGAAAAGTTGTACCTATTTTTTAAAATATAGATCAGACGAAGTTCAGGTTTTGATTCACTAAGAGCACTCCTATGAAAATTTACTTCTTAATCCATTTTGCTGAATAATCATTGATTTTACGAAAAATTCATACAGAATCATTTCAAACTAACTCGTCGAGACCGATAAAAGTGGTAAATAACATTTTCTGAATAGACGAAGTTCAGTTTTCGTCATATTACGAGCTGACTTGAAAATTCTGACTATTCAGCCATTTTGTTCAATAACGGTTGATTTTACGCCAATTCCTAATAGAATCATTTCGAACCGATTCGTCGAGGCGGATAATTTCGGTATATAACTTTTCCGAACAGACGAACTTTAGGTTTTGATTCACTACGAGCACTGCTATGAAAATTTACTTGTTAGTGCATTTTGCTGGATAACAATTGATTTTACGAAAAATTCATACAGAATAATTTCAAACCAACTCGTCGAGACTGATAAAACTGATAGTGATAAATAACATTTTCTGAATAGATGAAGTTCAGTTTTCGTCCTATTACGAGCTCACATGAAACATAAATAGAAAAAAGTGATTACTCTCATATTTTATACATATTTTGAGGTTAGAAAATCGGGGTTTGCAATTTAGGCAGTATACTCTGAAAGTGTAGCCAATAACCTACATTTTA
Organism: Stenurella melanura; assembly: GCA_963583905.1. NCBI lineage: Eukaryota > Metazoa > Arthropoda > Insecta > Coleoptera > Cerambycidae > Stenurella > Stenurella melanura. The sequence goes on along the minus strand of OY757316.1, from coordinate 52,367,998 downwards.
AGCCAAGGTAGATCAAAATTGATTAAGATTTGACTTGTAGGCAGATTTTTGTCCAAAAAAGGCTCTTCTTTTCAACTGTGCGCCGTCGGGAAGGTAGGAAACTAGGGAAGGCAAAGAATTAAGATTTTTTAATAGTTACAATTTTTAAAATGTTTTTCGGTTTAAAATGAATTTAGAACAAAAAAGGACAAAATGACAAAAAAGACAAAAAGACAAACAATTGACAAACAGACAAAAGGGGGAAAGGATAGATAAATATATAAAGGTGTGAAGGGAAAAGTATGTGATAGAGATAAGTTATGGTTGAGGAAAGTGTGGCTAGAGAGGTTGCCGGAAGATAGGCAACGCCTGGTATGGTAAGTGGTGTTTGATCTGGAATGGAGCATTACACATTCTGATACTGGTTATGTTGCGTGTTAGCGGACTATCGCCTAGTTGAAAGGCATCAAATTTCTGCGATGTTTCCCGGACGAAATCCGCTAGTGGCGTTATGTCGTTGCAACGATCATATAAATCTCTGAGGGAGGTGTACCTGCTCGAATCGGAGAACGTTTATGTTCTAGAACCAGAAGTTTTTTCATTGTCGTGGCCGAGATGCTGCACCACACCGGCGCCGCGTATGTGATGGCCGGCCTGATTACCATCGTATTCAATAATGTTTTATTTCGTCTGTCTAGTCCGCTACTCCTTGCCAGAAGCGGATACAGACTCCTGTACATGGAGTAGACTTTACGTATAGTCTCGTTGATGTGAATGTTAAACCTCAGTCGTTTGTCTAAATTCACCCCCAGATACTTCACGCACCTTTTTATTGGAATTTGTTGACCCCGGATCGAAATTGGTGTTAAAATGCGGTTCTCAGTGAATCGACGTGTGAAGAGAATGGACTTTGCGACGTTGATCCGAATCTTCCACTTTTCGTAATACGCCGTGACACGGACCATGTGTGCCCTTAGCAGCATGTTCGCTGCTTGTGCATTATGCGAATGTGCGTACATGGCCGTGTCGTCGGCGTACTTCGCAAGCTTGGTATTCGGAAACTCCGGGAAGTCGGATACATACAGGTTGTATAACTTTGATGACAGGCACGACCCCTGGGTCCCGCCTGCGCGAATGTCCCGCCGTGTTGATAGTTTATTGTTCACCGTGACCTGCAGCGACCTGTCGTCAGGAAAGAGTGAATCAGTCTGGTTACATGTATTGGAAAGTCCAGTACGTTGAGTTTGTGTATAAGTACCGGAATCCAGATTGTATCGAACACCTTCTTAACATCGAGGAGCACCATGGCGGTGATCTTCCCGAGGTTGTATTGTACATTGACGTCATTTACGATCCTGACGACCTGATGCACCGTGTTCCTGCCTTTCCGGAAGCCGAACTGGCACTCGTCGTCGACGTGAAACTCATCCTGGGCAGCGTTCAGTCTGACCTGGATGGCTTTCTCCACCAACTTGGAGATCGCCGACAGCAACAAGATGGGTCGATAGCTGCCGACGAGCTTTGCGCTCTTGTTCGGTTACAGGATAGGCACGACCACGGCGCACTACCACTGGCTGGGCCAGTGCTCCAGCCGCAGGATCGCGTTGACAATGTACGTCAATTATTATACAATGCCCTTCTTCGGGAGATATTTGAGAAACTTATACTCGATAGCGTCTTTCTCCGGAGCTTTGTTGTTAGGTAATGTCCGGACAATGCGGGCCACCTCCGAGGGCTTGGTCATGACCTTTAAAAATTATCGTCTAGTCAATTGAACGTCATGATCAATAAGTTCGTTTACGTTGTTCTCTATGCGGTCTTGCTCAACGTCGTTGAGTACGCCCGTATTGTGTATTGTCTGAAAAAACGTTGCTAAGTCGTTCGCCTTCTGCGAGTCCGTCAAAGCCGTTCGTCCGTTTGAGTTTGTCAAAGCGGGTATGGGCTTAAGAGTTGTCTTTAGGATTCAGCGCTTTCAGCCTATTCCGCCATTTCCAGTTCCTCGCGGTGTTGATGGCGGGCCTTATCAGCCCACTTAGTAGAATGAAAGTATAGTACTCGCAAAAAAAATCTAAAGTTATATTATTTCTAAGAAGTGATTCGGATTATACTATAAACTGTTTCTCTTTACCTAACACAAAATCCTGGATTTTCAAAGAGTTACTTCGATGACTTGGGAAGCGGTTAAGAAAAATAGTCTGTTTACGATCAGTCAGTGAAATATTAACGCTAGAATTACCCGATATTATCCCATATTGCTTCCGTAATTAAGAATCATTCTGTATAAATTCATATTTTCTTTACGCGCCTGAGAGATGGATCGTTAAAGAGCCAAACAGATGGCGTATTGAGAATTTCGAGCAGTGGGTATGAAGGGGTTTATTACAAATTTACTGAATAGTTCATCGCGTCAAAAGATCGATTTTGGCAACATCAATAGGAGAGAGAACAAGATAGAATCCTTGATAGTTCAGGGAAAGCCCGATGACAAGAAGCGAATTGGACGTCCCCCAAAACTGACTTGCTATCACTAAGACGTTGTCAGGACAGGATTTTGACGATGGGCTTAACAACCAACCGCCATAGATGACATTCTAAGACGTTCTATACGGCAAAGGGAAGGAAACTATAATAATGTATAAATTAAAAAATCTCTGTCAAGAGATTGTGAATTAGAGGATAAACTGCATGAAATATAATATTAATTAATATCCCCAAATCTGTATGTGTCTTTGTATCCACTGGCGTAAATACCTATTAAGTGTTTGTTATTTGCGTAACACAATACATTATTAAGAATAAGAGCATTAACTCGAAAACATATAACAGTTCATAACAAAATATTGCCCGTTAAGACACAGATTGTCTATTTTGAACGCAAAGATATTGATTATAAGTTATAATACTTCAGGCGCATCCAAGCCATAATATTTACTTATATTATAAAGAGTGGCCAAAAGAGCTACAAAAATATAACAATATCTTTTATTTGGAAAACTGATAAATGAAGAAAGAAATATGGTTTAAAATTCTTTAAATTCTCCTTCCTTATATTTTAATCAGAACAGCATAAATTAACTGTCGCATTACAAGGCAGAAAACAGGGTTGGATTTTGCAAACAGCAGAACAAATAACTATCTATAACTGAAAGAAAAACTTTGTGTTAAAATATTAATGAAATCTGCATTATTTCGATAACCTGAATTTTGGTTATGCTAGCAAATTAAAATTTTCAAATTTTAATTTGCTAGCATAACCAGAATTCAGGTTATCGAAAGAATGCAAACATTTCATTAATATCTTTACACAAAGTTTTTCTTTTAGTTCTAGATAGTTATTTTTTTCTGCTGTTTGCAGAATCCCATAAAGAATATGTTTCAAGTACACTCTGACCGTTCATGTAGGCATGATTATTGCTGTAGATAACCGCTTGATTTTGCCTAGTACTTGCACGCTGCCCGTTTTTGTTACTTACCTTACTTGTGTAGTTTTTCTGCTTCCTGTTTTTTTTTACCGCTTTTATTATTTTTTTTATTACTGCTTTCACCATTTGCTTGCTTGCCACCGCTTCCTTCCGAATCAATACGAGTAGTTAGTAGCTAACTAGCTTCTCACCGCCAGGTTACCCGTACGTCACAAAATGGCGCCCAAACAGGGACCTACTTAAATTAAATTAAACTAAAATGACTTATCTTAAGTTTTTATTTTATGTATAAAAAACTCCGAATTTTGGTACCTAACCGTTTTTTATTGTTTTGTAAACTTTATTAATGTTAATAAATTTTGTTATTTACCGACATCTGCCTTTTACTGTTGAATCAGAGTGAAAGTCTAATCGGCCGTCCAGATCCCTGGACATACCGTGTCTCCACTGTAGCTATCCCAGCCCTACTGCAACCGGCTGCGTTAGGAGGTTAATGTGGGACCTTTACCCCACGAAAAAAAATGTGAAGGTGGAGCTCAAGGTAACCGAAATTAACCGAAATATAGCTCAGCGCTAAAGTGACGCTTCCGCTTGTCTATGCGCTAGGCAACCGGAAGAAAACACGTCACAGTACTACTGAAGTTGTGTTTACTAACTGTTTTGAATATGAATTTGCCTTTCATTTGCAACGACGCGTGGCACCTTGAATATCTGGTTACAGTTATGTTCTTGATGAGGAAAGTATTCTGATTATTTAATTGAAAATGAAATGTATTTGACTTATTCATTGATTGACGCGAGATATAATGATTAAGAGGTTAAAGTGCAAATCTACCTTTGGGCGCTGTATCAAATTTATAGCAACATATTTTACTGGTTAATCGTAAAATACAAATTAAAAAGACTACCACTTCTCTGATATTCTATGTCAAAAAACTTTCTTGAAATCAAATTATGGCTTATACAGTTATCTATCTCTACATTTGGTTTCTAACTGTGTGTATATTAATATTTAGAATCATGTAAAAAATAAAAAGTAGAAATTTCTTTTGGCATTTATTTTAGCCCTGAGAAAACTCATTTTTATTTTAAATTTGTAATCAACACAACATGGTACTGAGAATGAGAAACATAACAACTAAGGAGTTTTTAATGAATAAATAAAAGCATCAACCGTCATACCCGCAATAAAACACGTGCCAACAAAAATAAACCGCTAAAGAGACACGAAGCGAGACGTTATTTAATTTACCTCGAATCTCGTTTCTTTATATATTGCCTTTTGTCTGTATAAATTTACATTTTTCATATTTCATAATTTAATTTCCTATTCTGGGATTTGGTATTCAAGAATTATGACTGGATTTTTTTTTGTTAGCATTGCAATTTAGTACAATCTTTGTTTCTTTGAATGAAGTGAAAATTTCATTTAAAATTTATATGAAAAATATCTAATGTAATGCGATGTCTCATAAATGGCGCCATTTACGATCTCAGCAAACATCTGATCGAGTTCATCTAAAAAGAAATTTGCCAGATTAGATTGCGATTGTATTTCCATAAAACGTAAGGTAAACACTTCAGAAATTAATGATATTCGGACCATACTATAAGTATAGGGGACTTGGTTCCTGTTTTGTTATAAAAATATGATGTATAACATTAATTAATTACATTATATAATAAAATAGTCTTCATATGAGTTTACGGTACAGTTGTGGCCCTAATGAAGTTTTCAATCTAAAGGACGCATTGCAAACATTTTTTCTGTTCTGATAACTTATATTCATCTGGCATACTTTCTAAAATTAGTACACATGTACGCCCTTACAAGTTTTCGCAAGTGTTTCTGGCTGCAATTGATAATACAATTAACAGTAATTATTGATGTTTAAATTACTATTGACCGAACCAAGGGATAGATCGATCGACATTTGATTTGAATGTGATTTAATATATTTTTCCATTTGATATTTTAATACTTTGTTGAAAGGCAGAGATGTCGATGCATCAATAATCTTAACTGAGGTATTAATATAAAAGGCATTAGCTAGCTATAAACGACTGGGAGCTTGAAATAGTGAGATAAAGTTGTACCCAAACAGGAAAACTTTATAAAATAAGTTATTTAGGTTGGTAACCTTATCGTGACCACTACTGTACATTATGGCATATATCAAAGCACAAATATATGAAAATAGTTGTGCAGTAGCAATTATCAATCGGTACTATTAGACTAGGAAGGACACAGCAGCAGAGAGAAATTGCTGTTTTTAAATTTGATAACAAAATACTGTTCAACTATATATATTATATATTTTGTAAAACTAAATATTAATACATTTTCTTTTTCCAGGACGTGGCCTTCATTAATCCTGCCAACGTAGTTTTCGTCTACATGCTCGTAAGGGACCTCGTGCAAAGTGACATAGAATGTGAGCAAGACCTGCAAGCAGTCGTTTTAACCTGCCTTTATCTATCGTACTCATATATGGGGAACGAGATATCATACCCTCTCAAACCATTTTTAGTGGAAGATTCCAAAGAAAAATTTTGGGACCGATGTTTAGATATAGTTAATAGACTTTCTTCAAATATGTTAAGAATTAATGCTGAACCAGGGTATTTTACCGAAATATTCACGGAATTAAAAGCCTGTGGTATCGGCAACATTGTAGCAAACAACCTGGCAACGATGGGTTGCCAAACAGTACCTGTAGTTCCCTGTAATACCGGCACGACGGCCGCTTGACGTAAGGAGGTGACTGTAGTGAAGTTAAGTCTGGCTGAGATGCCTACGATACCCTGTGAGGTTTAACCACCATGTTAACTAAAAAAAGGTCAATTTAAAGTATTATTTCTCTATTTTGAGCAGATATTGGGCAAAGAAATCTTTTTTAAAATTCGATGAAATTGATGCAAATATACAAAAAAAAAAAAAAAATTTATATACATTACTTACCAATTATATTGAAAACACGTTTATTTTAAATTGTTTAAAACTTGTAGGTCAAGTTGATATTAACTAAAAACTGAATAATGGCAAGGATAGAATCCTACATGGGAAAAGACCATTTTCTTTCACTTCCTTTCACTTGTCTTATTTTGTAATCTGAATAGGGATCTCAAAAAAATGCTAAGGTGGATTGCCTAGATATTGGGGTTCAAGATGCACCAAATACAATTTCTCGCACTATCGAAAACACCAATTTTTTCAAAATGTCAAAATGTCAAATTTCAATTTTAGTTTCTCCCTATCAGTCACTTTACTTACTGTATTGTTCAAATTGCAGTAAATTTTGAGTCAGTCTTAGAATATAATAGACCATTTTCGGTTGACGTCACGCTGGTGGCGTGGAGGGCACACAACTCATTGTTTTGTTTTTTAGAGATGTTATATTTTAATAACAAGCTTAAGCTGCTTCTGCTAGCAACTAATCTCTAATTGTTTCCATTTGCATTCCTCTGTGATTGGATGAGGTTTGTATGGTCTCCAGACTGTGTCAAAATGAGGTGTCAAAACCAGGTGACCGAGAATGGTCAATATGGAATATTAAAAAAATTGAAAACTCGGCATGCCGAAAACAATAACTTGAAATTTTATTTAAGAAAGAAGAAAAACAAGCTAACCATTATATTGTTCGCCGATTTGCTGCACTTTTTATATAATGGACTCGTTCAGCATTTTTTTTATTCTAGAAATAGAAAGTAGAGCAATTTCCAAATTTCGAATCTTTGACTTTGAGGTTAGCACATTTTTACATATTTTTCTTCAAACGTCAGATTAACTCTTTGAACAAGACAATTGCGTGAAATTGTATTTAATAATATTGAAAACGGTTAATTTGTTAGGCAAGAGGTTGAGACATTCTGATATGGGTGGGTATGCATAAAACCATCTGAACATCGAGACTCATTTAGTGACAATTTCATAAAAGTCAGTTTTGATTAAAAACGAGTACTAATAATATTTATTTGCACAGATATTCAGAAGGGAGGCAGGAACCTTCCATGTGAAGCTACCTCTGAAGATGTAGTTTCCACAAACTCTAAAACTCTTGAACACAACATTCGACGCAAGTTTCGTCAACCATGTAGGCTTTAGTCACTTTTATTCATTTCAATTCATTTCACGTGGAGTGTTGTGTTCAAGATTATTGGTGTTTATGGAGTACGTCTTCGGAGGCTGCATTGACGATTTTTGAAAAATTATGAAAATGTTTGATGTTGCATGTCTAGGAGGGCGCTTTTGACGCTCCTGTGTTGCGGCGTCCTGGGTCATCTGGAGATAATTAGGTTAAAATTAAGTTGTTTTTCCTTAAATTGGAATCTTTCAATAAATCAGTGATTTGTAAAATCTAACAAATAATAGACAGTTAGATGCCTTTGACACGTTGAAAGTTACAAATAGTTTGAATAAGGGAAAAGAATTTACTTCACATAGCCCGATTTATTTGTCAGTGGGTCATGCTTTTTGCCATGTATATATAGATTATATTTCAATCATTTTCACATGGTGCCAACTTAGTTGGCGAAACTCCCATCAAGTGTAGAACCCGGTATGTTGGTATTTTTGAAATCTGGTTGAACGGATGAAGTAATTTCAAATTACATTAAAATTTACTGCAGATATACAGTTAGTAATTAGGATTGTAGTAATACTTTAGACTCACCACCTAATTGATTACCTGTTGGGTGGTGTATTTATATGAATAAATAAATAAATAAATAAATAGTGACAAGAATCGAATCTAAACATTTTCTGAATTAGGCCCCTTTTCGGTGGTGCGAGAACATATCTGAGAAATTCTAATATCTCGAAAATTGTCTGTCGCTTAGAGTTTTTCAGTCTTTGTAACAGTAATTATTGCTATATAGGTAAAAAAGGAAGTGAAAAAGAACTATCTTTTTCCCATGATTTTCATACATCCAACAAAAAAGATTCATTTTCAAAAATGTGTTGAAAATAAATCTTACCTACAATCCAATATTCAATACAATATTCAACAAAAATGCCACACTGCCCTAATCGACATCTTGTTTTAGTTAACCTCAAAGACTAAAAGACTAAACAATTATTGAGAATCACATCACAAAAATATTACAAATTCTTTTAAAATATATAAGGTAATGAAAGCCATTGGGTTGTTTTGTGTGCCTATAAAGTGTAATTTTACTATTGGTATATAAAACGGGCATTTTATTTAGTTTTAAAAGTCAGTTAATCAGCCACAACTTACAAATAATATTGCTTGAATTTCTTCCTGGTGACAAAATGATATTGTCAAAAAATAAGTTATATTCTTTGAGATTTTAGAGATACATGCAAAAATAGTCTAAGCGGAGACTGTCAAAGCACTTGCCATTGAGCTCACACGAACAAATATGTACGCAGTAAACTATAATGATGGAGATACGCAAGGCACTCGATGTGCCTAAGCTTTAGTGGCTGTCATTGGAGCAAATACCCCACTTGAAGTATTTAAGCTGCCAGATTGCGTCATTACGGTGATAACGGTCGTTAAAAGGTGGAGCAGAATATTCCGAAAAGTTTGATGTGCTTTACCCGACTCAAAATCGTAGAGAGGTCATTCAGAAAGGAATATGTAGAAGGTTTACTTTCGTCAAAATTATTGTTAAATAATAGCTTATTTGGGATGAGCGCAATTCTGTTTTGAATATACTTCTATCTCTATACGATGAATTAACCGCGTTTGTCATAAGGTTGATCTTGCTCCACCTTCTAGCGACTTGCATATCAGTGAGCAGAATATATGCAATTTTAGGAGGTGACTGCTTAGTGAATATATCATTATATTCACAAAGGGAATGTAAAGCAATTAGTCTCTTGTATATTAAATTTTAGTCAAGTAAAAAATTCTTACCCTTATTTACCAGGTTGGGGGTAGCTCGCTACCTGGCTTGAAATTCATACCAATAGTAATGCGTTTGTTCCAATAGTGACCAGTAAAGATTAAGCAAATCAACTGTTTTATATATCTCTAACATTATACTTTCACTACACACAATTTTTCCTTGTGGTCGATGATGCAAGTGTTTTAACAATCACCGCTTCACATTTTCCGATCATAATTTTATACTGCATTTTTCTTTAAATATTATTCCAACAATATTGCAGGGTTAGATTCCACAGCTCTCTACTGAAAATCCACTTCAAATTGTATCTTGAACATAAGGCACAATTCAAGTAGATTTTCAATAGAGAACCATAGAAAAGAAATTTTTTTTTTCCTTAAGGTGATCTATAATCATGTTAATTGCCTTTATATTCTTGAACACCTACTAAGTAAGTAATACGAGGAAAGAGAAATATGTCGCACATTGGATTTTGTAATAAAGATATGTAGGCTGTTGGCTATGTAATTGAAAAAGGAACTAATTCGTTAAAGGTATTTTATTATTTCATATATTGTTGTACCCGAACAATGATAAATGCAAAAGTGCAACTAAATTTAGGCTTGAGTTTTTGAGAACGGAGTGAATTTGTCCACTCTTAAGATTTTTAAATAGTACTCAAAAACTATGCGTTTTTAGTATATACACATAAGACGATTTTTTGTAGATAATGGAATTTATTATCGAAGTGGCACTTCATAATGTCAAAAAAATTTTGTTTCAACAAAAGAAATTAAAAAAACCGATTGAAAGAAAAAAACGAAAAATTGCAATGTTCTTAATTTAAAAAAAAATGTGTTTACCAATTTTTCCCGAGTGTATTTAGGTATAGGCATCGGTTCACTAAAAATAAAGCTATTAAAATTGTGACTAATAAAAGCATTTTTTTAAAAATTGGCTGAGATACAGTAGTTCAAAGTTACCTATTTTTTACCTTTATACCATGTTATTTTTAATTTGTACACGCAAAAATTATATTTATTCTATATAAAAATTATTTTCGTTTTATCCATGATATAACGATAAAGGCATTTGTTTAAAATTTTGATATTCATATGATATTAGACATTGAAACTTGTATTATTGTACTATTTTATAGCTGTCATAATGTTTTCGAATTTAATATCAATATCTCCATCAACATCGTTTTGGACATCTTCTTTCGTAACTTCTGGAACATCAGCGTCTTCACAATTTAAGCCCATAATTCTTTGCAGAGCATGGAGGAGCTAATTCCTAATTTTCTGCAGTCACAAATCCGTGGTTGCAGAAAATTTGGAATTTCCGTGACAACCTTTTATGCACCCACAAGCAATTTGCTCCAGTAAACTCTGCAGTACAGGAGATTTAGTTGTGCTAATTGGTATTTATCCATTTTTAGATTTTTTTCAACTCCGCTCAAAACGACTTAAAATATGTATGTGTTCAGATGCGAAACTGATATCTTCAGGACTTTCATTATTATTTCTCATATTTAGTTTTTCTATGTCTAGGATCATATGAATATCAAAATTGTAAACAAAAGCCGAAAATAACTTTTGTATGGAATAAAAATAAAAATAACATGGTATAAAGCAAAAAAGTGGTAATATTCTAAGAAAGTAGGTAACTTTGAACGACTGTATCTCAGCCAATTTTTATCAAAAATACTTTTGCTGGTTGCCATTTTGACGGGAATTACATCAGCTTTCCGTTTTCTGAACCGATTTCTATACCAAAATCCACTCAGCTGTACACCAAATAAAAAATAAATAAATAAAAAAATTGAAAATTTTCAGTTTCCTTTCAAGTTTTTTTTTAATTTGTTTTGTTTTTACTTTATAAAATGCCACTTCGATAGGAAATTTGATTCTCCACAAAAAATCGTTTTATATACATACGTCTAAACGAATAGAGATATTTTAATTCTGTAAAAGCCAATTTGTAGAGCATAAAGAGAGATTCATTTTTTAATATAATTGTTTTTTTAATATATCAGTATATAGATGGCGCTATGTTCTAAAGAAATATTTCGATGGAAGAAACTTTGAAATGGGGTTAATGTGAAAGAAAATGCATTTCTAAGCAGACTGTATTCTAAAAAGGAAAAAAATACCATGAAACTAACCGTTTTCGAGAAATTTGTGTTCAAATGTGGGCATTTGCCAATATTGAAATAATTGAAATCTCTTCAACATTTCAGTCCTTTAAGTGAGACAATCTGTATTTAATTTACAAATTTTAGAAGAAAATATTTAAAGAATTTTTTGTATCTTATGAATTAAATATATTTGAAATAACCCTTGGAAAAAAATACTAAAAATATTGTTTATCATATAATTCAAACATTTAAGCAATAAAAAAACAATTACGAACATAAAACAATTTTTACGAAGTAACGAAATTAAAATAACTATTTTACCTAATAGGTGTTCAAAATTATTGCCATTTTAATTAACACACATCGCAAACCTATTAATTAGTTCAGATATACAAACTTTTAATAATGTATGCCGATCAATGGCGGCAACACTAGCATACATTTTATTATAAAGATCTGCCATGTCTTTTATTGATTCTTTGTACACTTCACTTTTTAAATATCCCCATAAATAAAAGTCTAATGGAGTAATGTCAGGAGATCGAGCGGGCCATCTAAGTACTCCATTGGTACCAATCCATCTTTCTGGGTATGTTTGATTTAAATAATTAACAACGTTGTGATGATTATGTGGGCCTGCTCCATCCTGATGAAACCACATATTATCCAACTGGGCGGGCAAATTCCTTAATAGTACTTGTAAATCATTTTGCAAAAATTGTAAATATCTTTCACCTGTTAAATTCTCATGGTAGAGGTATGGGCCAACAATGTAACCATTAACGATACCACACCAAACATTTACTCCAAAACGATTCTGGAATCTGGTATGTCTCATCCACCTAGGATTCTCTTGATACCAGTAACGACAATTATGTGTTGTGATTACTCCATTGTTGTGGAATCGACTTTCATCACTCCACATAATTATATCTAAAAGATTTGGATTTTCTTCTAAGAGAATTGAAAATTGCGCCAAAACATCTAATCTCCGCTCATTGTCCCCTGGAATCAATTGAACTTTGTATGGAAAAAGTTTGTTTGTTTTAAGAATTCTGTAGCAGGTGGAACATAGTTTCTTCCGTCAACTCGCGTACTGCATGTTTGGGTTATTTTCTACTTGATGTAATACCAATTGCAATATTTTGATCAGTTGCAGTTCTTTTTCTTCTTGTTGTTTTTGGGTTCTTAAAACCTCCATAATTTTTCAAATTAGAACACAAACTTACAAAAGTTTTCCGATCTGGTAAAGGACTGTCAGGAAAACGTATTTCATATAAACTTACAGCTCTTGAAGCATTTTTACGACATTTCCCATAAATTAAAATCATGTTTAATTTGTCTTCATTTGTATGAGAAACCATATTTAATAATAAATATTTACACAGAAAATAATAATTAGGTACAATAATACATTGACACACCAATAAACAAAATGTGATTGAAATTGAGAAATGTCAAAACTATTATTCCAAAGGTAACTTTAATTGTATTTAATTTATAATTTATAAGCGTTGTTGTACTCACCAGATATTAAATATTTTTAATTATAATCTAACCTAATAACATAGCAATTTTATGAAAAATTCTTTAAATATTTTCTTCTAAAATTTGTGAAATAAATACAGATTGTCCTGAAATGTTGAAGAGATTACAATTATTCAATATTGGCAAATGCCAACATTTGGACTCAAATACTTTAGAACATAATCTGCCTAGAAATGCATTTTTTTCACATAAACCCCATTTCAAAGTTTCTCCCATCGAAATATTTCTTTAGATCACAGCGCCATCTATATACTGATATATTAAAAAAACAATCATATTCACAAATGAAGCTTTCATTGTGCTCTACAAATTGGCTTTTACAGAATTAAAATATCTCTATTCGTTTAGAATATATCCGGCCCGGCAGTTTTTATTGGGACACCCTGTATACTAAACATACAATTGAACATATGAAACAATGAAATACCTACTAATACGAATTAGTTTCTTTTACACCTGTTTTTTTCGACATAGTCAATAGCCTAATGTTCTATTTTAAATAATTTGATAGAAACGTCAAACTTGACTAAACTGAACGGTATAATTGGAATTTTTTTAAGGTTTTGCAGGTCAGGTTTAATTTTAGTTACTTTATAGCAGAACCATGTTGTAGCGACAACTTTTGCATGTAATTAAAAAACCAATGTTAGCTTTCGCTGCGAATTCAGTTGTAGGGCGAGTTTCGTTAAAAAAAAGATCATAATTTCCCATCGTGTACCGATTTAGAAAGCGCCTGATAGTAAGAGAAATTGGAAAATATGATAGAAACATTTTTTATTCCCAAAAAGTATTTTGGTAAAAGTAACATTCTTCCTTATCATTTAATCTTTAATAAAACAAATACAGTATAAAATACTAGATTTCAGTTCACTGCCTACAGATTTTTTTGTAATGTCAAGTTTAGCTGAAATAGCAGCCAATATCAAACAAAGTTAGAGATAATTTTATGACCACGTGATCTAAATATACGGAAATTATTTAAAGGATCTGCTCAAAAATCCGTTTATGACAAAAAACACAAATGTGTCAACAACGGTGTAAAATGGGACAGTTTTAAACTTAATATTATCCCCAGCGCTAATTCCCTCACTTCCGCAAACAAGCCTCATCAATTGACTGTACTGTATGCACTGTAATCCTGGGTAATAAACTATTTGACATGATCTTTCTTCAACACAAAATATTACGTAAAATGCAAACCTAAAGCAAGAGTTTTCCCGATGAGATTTATATTTCTGTAGACACACACAAACATTTCCTTCGATACTGATATGTCGAACAGGGGAGACAAAATAGTAACAACTTACGTTTTTCCATACAACTCAAGATTCCTTTGTGTAACTAAGTGAATACAAAACCTTGTTCTTCGTTAAGTTATCAGTTAGCGTTGGGGATATTTTAATAAATATATAAGACTCCTTTTTTATACTGTTGCTAAGTTATTTTAGTAGAAGTTGGAACAGTGTTTCTCAACAACAAATCCACGGTTCTCTATTGGAATTTTTTGTTTTCAAAACTTAGCCTATTCTTAAGGCCGCAGCTATTCCCATAACGCTGTTGCTAATATTAACAAAAAAATCTTTCAACTGCCATTTAATATACAGTATGTATGGAGGCAGAATTAGTGGATGTTAAATGTGGCCTTACTTACAAATATTAACTAGAGACCAAAAAGCAGAATTGCCTGACAGCCGAAGATGAAATTGGAACAGCGGTCTGATATTACATAAAATATGAATTTACTGTCGATTAGATATAAGATCAAGTTTATCCTTCAAGGCTGTTGATAAACTGAGAATAAAAGCTGAAAGAAAAACAATTGCCTCATAAGATACCAAAATTTGGACATTGCAAGTCGTTATTATTACCCGCTTAAAAGAAAAACCTATTGCCGACCATAAGTGGCCGCATACAATCGCTATAATTTTTGAAAATATGAAACATCTCTCATAACTATTTCATTAATTTCAGGTTGACATAAGCGTTAAAGTAAATGAGAATATCAACTGCATCGAGAATTTATTCATCTGCTGCATTATGCGATCAAATTTTCAAAACAGATAGTGTTCTAAAAGTATATACATATACATATGTCACTGGTTCATATCGTCTCGGCCCGAAGGACCAAATTTGGGGTATATTTCGTTTTGAGTGAGGATATTAAGCCTTTCTAAGTACCATCTCAATTTTTTGCAGAAAATTAATTAAGTATACAAGCAATCGGATTATTAAAAGTAAACGTCTGCTGACGGTCGCATAAGAAGAGCAGGCGAGCCCAAAGCTCAAGGAGGAAAATACGTAAATATGTATATTTATACGTATGTTCTTGCACTAACCGGCGCTTTGTAAACACTAAGTAGCTTTACACCCAGAATAAATGAAAACGCGATTAATTTTTCTCACAGCGTCTACCACGTCTAAGTGCATTATCCAAAGTGACGGTGCGGCGTCAAAAAGAAATCTCAAAGACTTTTAGTCATTAATTGCAATACCTACCTTTTAATCTAATGCTTTGTGCTTAGGAATGGGAAACTTAAAATTTTATGAATAATATGAGTCGGTATATAGCGCAAATATAATATTACTAGAGCAGGCGCTATGGAGTTACGAATGCATTTCGGACCCAGTGTTTTTTGCTGTTCAGGAGGCACTATCGATCATGAAAATCTATGCTACCGGACGGTAATCTGGTCTGATATTGTTTAATAGTATTTCACGTCTTTATAATTCTTTTTAAAATGAATAAAAGGTTATAATTATTGAAATTTAAAAAATATTAGTTCGTAATCTAACAATCGCATCACCTTAACGATGTTATAACTATTGTCCTTCATAGTTAATTATGATCGTATTTAGCTTGTCACTGTCAAATAAATAAAATCGTAATTCTTGTATTGTTTTGTAGACTTCGGAGGAAAATAATCTTTTCATGTATAAAATAACTGCTTAAAACTGTGTATTTAAATATTATATTCTTATATTTTTAAGTGAAAAGTCAAAAGCCAAAACTAAGAAATAATTGCTTACTAATAACAATATGATAGTGTTACTCGTAGATGAACTTAGTATCGTACGTCTGATGGACACGACAAAAATTTTGTATTAAATAGGCCGTAGCCGTGCCTTAGCAACGATATCTAACAACTCTACTCACAAGGGGGATTCCAGTTACCCTTGAGACTCTTCAAGACGAAAATAAATAAAACTATATACTCACCATGATTGCTACAGTCTTAATCTGAGGTCGAGGGGTGCACTTCTAATTAATATGTCTTATAACTAGCACTTTCTCAGAAACACTTCTTAATAATTAAGACCGTCGATGGATTCTATGAGTACTCGGACCGCTACACAAACTTGACGGGTCAGAGGTGACCCGTAGTAAGTAGTTATCCGACTCCCGCCACAGAATTGCACGCAGGTCGTCAATCTTATAATTAGTGGATCAATGAGATATCGAATATATTTTCAATTATTGAAACAA
The DNA here is from genome assembly GCA_963583905.1 of Stenurella melanura. Lineage (NCBI taxonomy): Eukaryota > Metazoa > Arthropoda > Insecta > Coleoptera > Cerambycidae > Stenurella > Stenurella melanura. Next base: position 52,351,569 of record OY757316.1, on the reverse strand, counting down.
ATTTCATAAAGTATAAAAAATATAAATATTCAATATTGAACTAGTGTATATAAGACAAACGTCAGAGAGCATCACCACTTGGCAAGACGTTACGTCACGTAGGATTTCATTCTGCGTCGATAGAACTATAACAATCGACTATACAGAAATATTCAGGCTCCCAGTTAGTTATGATTATAAGATGTATGTCGAACTTTTTGAAAAGTATTTACTTTTAATTTTGAGCTCAAATTTTCGAATTGCTTGTAATCTTTGTCAGGATACTTCAAGAAGCTCTTGTATGGTTTTCCAGCTTGAAAAAATGGCATTAAACCCAAGGATACCTTTTTGGCGTAGACTCGTATTCGAGTGAGTACTATGACGATTCCCGCCTGGGCCTGGATATTTTGGGTAGGTCGAAATCGAATCTTCGACTTTGAATTTTGGGTTATTTTTGATGGAAGTTCTTGTGGTTCGGATATGGAGTATTTTCACCACATGCAGAATTTAAGTCAATTTTTTGGTACTTTCGAAAAATATTGATATTTCGAACGACGGAGCCCAAAAGTGATTGGCCGTCGTCCTCGAGCTGAATCATTTTTCTGTAATTTTTTAGGACATTTTAGTGAAATAATTTTTTATGCAGATTTCAATGAAAGACGATGATGCCAAAGGTGGCTATCAGTCTTTTGTGAAGTGATAATGTTTCAAAGTCGAATTTTTCATGGGAATTTTGGTCTAGTTTTATTTTCTTAATAATTTTATATTTTTAAAATGGATCATTTTACCGGGTTCAATAACATTACTAGGTAACACATTACAGCATCTGATACCGTAATGTGTTACAATACGGTATTACATACTGTAATGTTCGACTTGCCGGCCACAAATGAGTTCGAGAAATAGTCATTTACCGGACAGTATGAAACAAGATTATTTTGTTTATGACAAAAGGAAGCATTATATTTTTTCAAAGAAAGTTAAAATTTTCAATATTAGTAATTTTAAAAAATTGAAAAATTGTCAATTTCCCATTTTAACATCGGAAATGTTTATGTTCGTATATGAGGGTAGAGTTACCAGTTTTTGTTCAAGGTCAAAAGACAGCAGTGTCGCGGTCGAGTGAGGCTGTCGTATATGCAACGGCTGGTATACGCAAATGTAATATGGGTTGCATATATCACAGGGGGTCAAGTTACCTGTTTTCATATAAGGTTCCGACCTACAGCGGTGTAGTGGATCATGCTGTTTCCGGACGAGGCTTTCCTGCGTTCCAACACGCTTATTAACCATTCCACATAAAATGTCAAGTGTAGTGTAGTGTTTTTATTTGCTCCGGGAAAGCGTCCCGTACAAAAAATAGGCATAGATTGCAACAAGTGTCTGATGGACGAATGAAATCTATAACAGGCTGCTGAAGAGTTCCTTGCCATATCAACGGCCATGTTGGGCTGTCTGTTTTTACAATAGGTAAACTAGGCAGCCCGACAACATGATTTTATTTATATCGTGTGTTTTATATTTATATTATTATTTTTATATTGTACACTGTATTTCTAAAGAGGAACTCTACTTGTCTAATTTTTGCCAACCTAAAAAATAAAAAATTGTTCAATTGGAAAAAAAAATTGAATAAGGTGTGTCCGGAAAAGGTCGAAAAAGTTGAAAAAAATTATGGTTTTTGTATGGTGTTATCATTTTCAATGTCCAGATGGTTTCAAGGATTGCGAAATCTCTGAATTTTTTGTCACTAAAAGTAAATTTTTTTTAATATGTAATTTTTTTATGTCATTAGACCTTGCATATGAACTTTCATAAAAGTGGACTTGACGGTTTTTAATTTTATGCCTCATAGCGATCATTTCTCATCGACTGTATTTGAAAAATTCCTGTATGAAAACTTGTCATATGGATTTCAACGTATAAGATTGATTGCTGAAACATTTTAAGTCAAAACATACACAGGGGTTCAAAGTTGAACCTAGTTCGACATGGTGTTTTCTACAGTTATTCAAATTATTATATTTTTATACCGTTTCAACTAATTTTTTTCAAATGTTCATGTGTTTTGACTCAAAATGCTTCAGGAATCAATTACCTACCTACGAAATCCATATGACAACTTATCTTACATGAACTTTTCAAAAACCGTCGAACCAAAGTGGTGTAAAATTAAAAATCGTCAATTACACTTCTTGGAAGTTCATAGGCAAGGTCTAAAGATATTGTGAAAAAATATGTACTGTAAAAAAACAATTTTTGTTATATTTTTGCAGTCTCAAAAAATGTCAGAAATTTTTCAATTTAAAAAAATTAATAACATTGAAAATATCAACTTAATAAAAAAGGTTATCGAACATTTATTGTTGGAAATCGGTCAAAAATATAAAAAAATTTGTTTGATTGAAAAATCGTTACCAAACGGGATTTTTATAATCGGTATTGTCTCCTGAACTGATTCCAGAAAAAAACTGCGCATTTAACGTATTCGAAACATGCGCTCATACAGCATATGCATAAAAGTTTCACTTTAGAAAAGCAAATTAAAAAAACAACTGAACATGTACGGAAATGAAACTTAGTAGTAATTGAAGTACATAAAAATAAACAAAATTAACTCTTCTTGTCAGTCGTCACTAGAGTGGTTGCAAGATATGCAGTCATTATCGCTCTTGAATGGCACCGAATCTGCAGATTTTTTTCTATCGTAGTAGAAGCCAGTACCATAGCGAGGGAATCAAGGAGGCCGTCCGTCCCCGCGAAACTTTCGTAATATGTATTTTTGAACAAACAAATGGTAGAAAAAACTCACAGGTTTGGCGGTTAATGTCAACTCATCGCGGAATCGATGTTAACATCGGAGAGGTAATAGATTTAATTTAACGCGTTACTTAACCTATATAACTGTAAGCATTTTTCTCTTTCCTATATTGTTACAACTACCAATTGCCATACTCACAGAGGAAATGAAAACATACCTCATGCACTCCGTTCTCCGTTTTTAGCTACCTAGGCCAATGAAAATCAATAAGTGGTATCTGAGAAAGGCAAGGACATTTGCTCCCCGTTCGCAATTTATTTTTGATTGCAAAAACGGCACAAATGTTCCTTGGTCTTCTCGGATACCACTTACTGACTTTCAACGGACGACCATGACCTAGATAGCTAGAAACGGTTAGAGAACGGACTGCATGAGGTAGTTTTTCATTTTCTATGTGAGTATGACAATGGTAGTTGTAACAATAACGAAAAAATGCTAACCGTAAAGGATACAGAAATCGTACGCTGTTCATATTTTTATTCGTTTACGATTGATAATAATGTACTTCAATATTTTTGGTATATAATCAATTACGTCGGATACTACCAAGTTATGTTAAAAGGTTAAGAGCGCATTACTTTTATTTGATAGTGTACTCCGTTAATTCAAAAATGTTCAACGCCATTTGTGGAAAAAGCATATATTTTCTATGTAATTTATATCCCATTCACTTTGACACATACTTCAACCTGATATTAATGAGACAGTTGTGGGTAATTTTTCTACAATTTTCTAAAACTGTAGCGACTGCATGTATCCATTTACGGCCGACAGTTATGCGATTTTTTGTTTATTATTAAACAACTGCATTGTGAAAACTTTGATATCTTATGCTGACAGTTATTTCTGCTATCAACATATTGATCTGTTGTACTACCAGAATATCCCCTTCTAGTAGTAAGCTGAAGAGTTTACAATTGTTTGTCACTTAGTGCCTGTATTTAATACACGAACGATTTGCCATACTTTTATTAAGTGCCTATGTGGTGTGCTTCAATTTATCTAATTGAAGCATGAAATGCCTGCGGTCAAAGTAACAGAATATTATTACTATGTAATATGAGGCAAGCCGCACACCAAATATATACGTCACAATTGTGGCAGCATGTGTATAAATTATCCTAGTTGACCCCCATTCGCTCTATAGCACGCAACATGACGATGTTAGCTCCTTGGTGATATCAGTCCTACGTTTTGCAGGACGTCGCGTCGTCTTCATCTATGTTCTTCTGATCTTCACTGGACTATCCACTGTTTACTATTATTCTGTCCGCGGCCGATGTAGCCAAACAATGAGAGGATTTTGGAGAATATGATGTTGGAGACTTGCTTTTGGGAAAATATTTCTTGCACAATCAAGCAAGAAAATCATAGCAAACGTCAAGGCATGAATACACAGTCTACTCGCTTCACTAATAATCGAATCACGAGTCAGAGTGGTCAGATATTGCTCACCTTGCCATCTCACTGCTCTCTTTTTACTGTATAATAGCCGAATGTCATATTAACAGGTGCCTTGCCCACAAGGACTCCAGAGTATACCGTCTTGTTTACTATGTCTACAATCATAACATTCTTTTTGGTGTAATTAACACTTGAGCCGTAATCGAAGCTTATTGTCTGAAGTCTGTCCAGGAGGTGTCTGAGCTCATCGCTTGCTACACCTAAGCTGGTATGGCCTACAAATCTCAAATTAGAAATCTTCGTTTCGTCTATAGCTACTTCATCCTCTAGCACACGTTGCGTATCGTGTTCATCAAAACGGCTTAAATAATAATATATTTAATTTGATGAGTTTTCTTCACACAGTTGGTGAATATTTGGGTGTACCCATCTCCAATAATACAGCCCACAGTTTGTCCCATTCTACGTTGTGGTAGTCTACGGAATAATGATACATAGGCAAGCAATATTTTCTTGTCTTCTTGATAGACGAAAGCAAATTCAGTATTTGCTTTTGCCTATCGCATCCTAAAGAAGCCTGCACACTCAGGTTTTTACCCAGACAGATCATACCTACTGAAATCTGGATTGAAGACTATCTAGGGAATTGTTCTACAGTGGTATTAAACCAGTAATCTGTAGTTATCACATATTTGTCACTCTTTTGTTATATAGTGGTACGAAGATTAAGTTTTTTCAATCATCAGGTCAGACACATGTTTCCCATATTGTTTGGAATATTCTATGAAGGATTCGCACTCCATCTTCACCAACTAACTTAAGTGCCATATTGTTAACTCCAGATGATTTGGCAGTTGATATAAAATACGTCAATGTTCAAGGCTAGCGTGGAGCACTTTAGGCTTACCCTAATAATCGTTCTTCTAGTGGATGCTACTCTTCTGGGATTTACTAGTATACCAGCTGACTCCAATAGGCTCAGGATAAATTAGAGATGTGTCATTCATTCATTTTGGGAGGGTTCGACCGATTCGTGAACCAAAAAAAAGAATCCCTTGAATCTAATAATTCTTCATTCTGAGGTAACGCAGGTCTTAATGTAATTTTGATTCATTCAGAGTTCGCTGCATGTATTTATGTTCATGTTGGCGCTAAATGAAAGGGATCGATTTTAAACATTTCAATCGTTAATATTTATTTACCCCCTCTAATACTCTTATTACCAGGGCGACTCTTCGTCCTCTTACAGCATCCGATACACATGTGGCGTGTATATGTGTGTGTGTGTGACCTGGTTAATATCACCTACTTAACATAATACGGTAAAGGTGCTTTTCTAAATCTGCGAAATTTTGAATATTCGGGGTTAAAATTACTGCGTCAAATGCCCAAAAAATTTAGATCTCTTGTTAAGCGAAGCGTTATTAAAGGTAATTGCTGTTGGTGAATAGTGGATTTGGATGTTACATGAATCTAATGTTATGATGACATGTTCCACTTTGTGCTTGTTTTGTCAAAACGTATTTTGGGTATGCTATTATTAAATAGCTTATCTTATGGTATATTGTACAAATCAATCCACGTCAGTAATTTATTTTATGAAAATATTGATTCAGTTTATTTAGGTTTAATTATGGTGGTGGAAAATCGTAGAACACTCAGTCAGACTGCTAATGTGTTCATGTTTATAGTTTTGACGGTAACTTCAACTTTCTCGTGGGTTGAATTAATGAAAGTTGTTAAGTTCAAAGGTTGAAAGCAGTACAGTGTGTTTCAGAAAATAAACGGTAACTTCAGTAGAATCATCGTCTAGTTACGTTATCATCTTACAAATTTGACTATGAGAGTAGTTTTAAAACATTATTTTTTCCAACTGTTGAAAAATATAATTGCGATACTGAAGCTGCTGTTTATTTTTTGGACCGCGGTGTACTATTATTAAATTGTATAACTTTCGCGTGAGGGTGAAAATGTAAATGAACTAGAAGCGAAATAGCATGTACATTTTAGTATTATAGGTTTTATTATACTGTTACCAAACGATCATTATTTAATGAAAATATGTGACAATTTTCTCAGATTGATATCTTCGTCAAAAAAACTATTAAAATGTCATTATCTGTAATTTGATGACTATCGATTTGACTTTCATTTTAAAAATAACTTTTAGGTGGGTTGTTGAGTTGTTTTATTCATTTCAGAACATTTCATAAATAATATTTATTACATTAAAAAGGGCGACAGCAGGATGTCGTATATCTTGTCACTGTAACTATTTCCATCGGCTAGGAACGGAATAGAAAAGCTAAACTAGAAAACTACTAAAAAGAAACTGTCCACACAAATTGTGAATAGGTTTCTTGAGGGCTACATATATTATATACACAACAATTTCTTTCTAGTAGTATTCTAAGAGCATATTTGAGAATGATACATGGTTGCAAATATATTGAAGAATACCCGTTATTTCATAATTTGCGATACAAAAAAAATTGATTACAATAAGCCTCAGCAGAAAAAACTATCCTATGTGGACAATATTATACCATCCATATACTGCAGTTTAAGGATTTTGGCTTTCGTTAGTACAGACGAAGTAAGTACGACAAGCATATATACAGTGTGAACCAAAAGAAACGCACAAAATTCATATCTTTGGTATGTGTCATTTGTCAAAAGAATCCTCGAACAGGTCGATTTTAGTTTGGTGAATGCTAAATTTTGCCACTTTGAGTTATGACGTCATCGTAATTTTTTTTATGGAAACAGACATTTTTGTTTACTGTTTTTGGTGGTATAAGTATTCCTTTAGCTTTCTGGTGATATGAAAAAAATTGATATTACCTAAGCCATTCTTTTGGAAAAAAATATTGTTTTTGATTGATACCCCACATAAGTAATTGTGAGAAAAAAATCATCTCCATTGCTCAAATTGCGACCCTCCAGCATTGACCAAGACGGGTGTAGACACTTTGCACGCTGTTCTGAATCATGTCATGGGCAATTCGTCTCATCTCCAAGCCAATTCTGTCTTTCAATTCTTCTATGGTATCCGGTCTGTTAAAATACACCTTTGAATTTAAGTAACCCCGAAGAAAAAAGTCTAAGGGGGTTAAATCCGGTGAACGCGGGGGCCACTCAATCGGACTTCGACGACCTATCCACCTTCCAGTAAAAGTGTCACCTAAAGACTGACGCACTGCTATCCCAAAATGAGGTGGGGCCCCGTCTTGCTGAAACCAGACGTTTTCAGCAGGAATATCTTCATCTTCATTATTCGAAAACATAACTGCTAAGGCTGGCACTAACCCAACTCACAAAAACTGTAAATATCTTACGGTCGTAAGATTTTCTTAAAATAAAAAGGTCCCAATAAACGATCACCAATCATACCTGCCCACACATTTACTTTGGCTCGTTGCTGTGTATGGGCTTCGCGTGACCAATACCTTTTTTTTTCAATTTTGTTTATTTACGGGGGAGGGGAAATCTTCAAAAAGACACCCTGCCTGGTGTTTGGCGGCCGGGTAGTGTGGGATTTCTACCCACTAAAACCCTCTTCATCCACCTCATTACGGGACTGCGTTAGCATTACTTCGTTTTGAGTGGGTAGGGACTATTCGGCTATGTTTTCTTCTTCCCCATTAGCCTTCATTATGGCACAACACATACTATTTTTAGATTCCCAATGATCTTCATCTTGGAGCATAATGCTGATCATGTTTTCCCTACTTATAGCTCTGCTCACGCTCCTGTTAGCGTTCTCTCTAAGGTTCTTTAAAAAATTTGGGTTTTCATCGCACAAGGTCATAAATTGTTCACAAAACTGTAAGCGCTGATCTCGATCGTCCTCATTCAATTCGTGGATTAATAGCACTTTGTATGGATGATATTTTTCTTTTTTCAATACACGTACAACAGAAGTTTGATTCACGTTATGATTTAAAGCCAGCTGCCTTGTCGAAAGATGGTGGTTTTCCTCACTTTCTAGAAGAATGTTTAATTTGGTTTCGTTGCTTGTGTTAGGGCGACCAGATCGAGGGAGGTCAGCTACACTGCCAGATTCATCATATCTAGCCACCAATCTACTTACAGTGGATCTAGAAATTTGCTTTTCGGGATACTTGGCGTTGAAAACATCACATGCTTCTTGATGAGTTCTTAGCCTATTACCATATCCAACCATCATCAAAAGTTCTACGCGTTCTCTTTTGCTTATACGTGGCATTGCATTCAGTAGGTTTACACTGTCTCAGAAGTATCACAAAACTGAGGTTCCACACGTGCCAGGAATAAAAAAGTTATCGATATTTTACACAAAAAGGCCTGTATCTCTCTGTTGTTAAGGTGATTGTTTTTTTATTATTTTTTTTGTTTTGTTTTTATGTCAAATGTTTTCATGCTAGTTAAAACAAAAATGTAGGCAACAAGATTTGTCAGTCCATAAGAAAGTGGAACATTACTCGTGAATTTGCGAAAGGTAAGTTATTTTTACATAAAATGTCATTTTTCCAAAAGAATAGCTCAGAAAATATCATTTTTTTTATATCACCAGAAAGCTAAAGGAATATACCACCAAAAACAGTAAACAAAAATGTCTGTTTCCATTAAAAAAATATATATGATGGCGTCATAAATCAAAAACCAATGACGTCATAAATTTTGGTATAGTGACAAAATGTAACATTTGCAAAAGTAAAATCGACCTGTTCGAAGATTCTTTTGAAAAATGACATACTAAAGATATAAATTTTGTGCGTTTCTTTAGGTTCACATTGTATAATCTCCTCTCATGCAACTTGAGTAAATGTAATTACATAAATTGCTAGGAGAGTTATCTATCACCAGAAAGCTAAAGGAATATACCACCAAAAACAGTAAACAAAAATGTCTGTTTCCATTAAAAAAAAATATATGATGGCGTCATAAATCAAAAACCAATGACGTCATAAATTTTGGTATAGTGACAAAATGTAACATTTGCAAAAGTAAAATCGACCTGTTCGAAGATTTTTTTGAAAAATGACATACTAAAGATATAAATTTTGTGCGTTTCTTTAGGTTCACATTGTATAATCTCCTCTCATGCAACTTGAGTAAATGTAATTACATAAATTGCTAGGAGAGTTATCTATCAACTACTTATTGCAATCAATTATCGCGAGAACGAATTAGCCAAAGTATGAAATACTTAAAAAATACCTATAGTCCACGCACATTGTTAACAGGTTTCTGAATTTTTTCAAAATTCCTTACGTGTATTTAAGAATCTTTATTGACAATACCTACTACACTAAATTGTTGGGCGCTGGTCGTCAAATTTATGTATAGGTATTACCTTTATTAGAGGATGAATCTGAGAATAATGTCATTTTGGGATCATTTTAGTACTTACCGACCCCTCTTAGTGTTCGTTTTATCAGACTAGTTTTATCACTTTCTTCCGATGCACTAATAAAATTAAAGTCCGTAGAAATTAAAACGAACAAAGATTATTAGAATAAAATTTATAATTTTAATTATAACTGTAGATATTAAAATTTAAGTAGATATAAAATTCTTTCGGTCGGGCTCCGTGCAATCTATAAGAATTAAAATTATGGTAAATTTACAAAGAAATAACGGTAATTATACCATTAGGAAATAAGTTAGGAAAGAACGAAAAAGACGCCATTCTTTTTATAACTTTTAAGGAGCTGAATTTTTTGAATTTGGCTCCTTAATTTTGTTACAATGTAACAATCGATTCCATAATATGATCACAGAGTGTAAGGTCTAAGGATACGTTTTCTCAAATCAATTAATATATTTTAAAACTGTGTACAATTGTGGAAAATGGCCATACCTCTAGTGAACATTTAAACATGGAATCAACTACTGTAGATATATTAAAAAAGAAACTTAAGCTGCTACTCGAAGTTGCAAAAATGGTGTGTCATACCAATGAAAAGTTGGTAACAAGATTTCACTAATACACGCGTTCATTGAAAGCTTAAGAATTTTTTTTGTAAAAAAGTTATCGTAATATTAACCGATACTTTAGAGTAAAACGTAATTTACAAAACTTTTCTTACAAAAATTAGAAAGAATGTTACGTTAGTAAGAGTGTTTTTGTTAAGGTCATATTGTTTTGATTTTTGCTTATATTTGTTATTAAAAAATTAATGTTAATTTGTACTTATAATAACTATTTTTGTAATAATGTTTGTCAAATTAAATTTGCAACAGAGTGATATTGTACGATAAACTAACTTATTCGTTTTTCACGATATTTAATGAAATGTTCGTTTTTATAAATTTAAGTATGTTGTGAGTGATACTTGTCAAGTGATTTGAAAGGTTATCGTTGGATAAATTAATGTAGGAATTATAAAAATTTCTTTTATTTCACACACTACCTCATGCTCCCAGTTCATACAGGATGTCTCACCGGGAACTTAATCTATCGATATAGTGAAAAGCACATAACAAAAAATTTTGGGATTTACTAAAGGCAATGTAGTTAATCGAACCAAAATAATTACAAGCATTTGGTACTTCCAGTTATACCAACTTGATGCCAACTTGCATATTTTAAATGGGACACCCTATATATTTTCGACTTTTCAAAATGACCGTAAAATACCTAAACCTAAACCCAGCAATTGAGATGAGCTACTTTCTTCAACAAAAATAAATTCCATAACAGTATACCAAGTGTTCTGCGTTTCACGATATATTCTGTCAAATTCAAACTTCAATAATTTAATAGTTCAAAAAGAACGTTCTGTATTTTCTTACATCAAGTTATGTAAAATTAAATTCTTTTCGATTTGGTATGGGCATTGCAGGGATTAAGCTTTTTGAAATATTCGCGATTTTCTTAAATATTGAAGAATTTCTAGTAAAAATTGCCATCAACTTAGTCATGATTAGAAACAATCATTAATGCTAGAAGTTTTAGATATAAAAAAAAATGCCAGCACGTTTAAATTACACCCACGAAAACTTTTTAGATTTGTTAATATCAAGAACATTTAACATGTATGCCACTCGATACCCACAAGAATAGAAATCATCACCATACTCTGTAAAACGCATATTGGATCATTTTAGAATATTTGACTTTATCAAGGCAGGAATTCTAAGGAGGAAGCCTATTGTAGATAATGAAAATATATAAATAGTAGAATTCAATTTAGAGAATCTCATCAAAACATAAAACCATTGAAACATATTCTTTATAGGATTTTGCAAACAGAAGAAAAAATAAGTATCTATGAGAACTAAAAAAAAACCATGTGTTAAAATTATATTTTTACACGTGAGATCTTTGCATTCTTTCGATAACCTGAATTCTAGTTATGCTAGCAAATTAAAATCCTAAAATGAATTTGTATTATTTCTTATTTGAACATTCAACCTTCAACAACTAGCAACCACACAGTCCTCTACGGCCATGTAGATTAAACTATTATCTACATAACCCCCTACGGTCATAAAGATTCAGTTAAAAATGAGAACAAATGCCTAAGATGAATTTATTTACCTACCTTGTCTTAAACAATTTTCATTTACATTTTTACATTTTTACATTTTTCATGAAATCTATCATTCTATTTTTTTGGAAATGCTTAGCCTTTGAACGCCCTTATTCTGGAGCTCAAAACAGAGTGACAGATTTCATAAAAAATGTAATCCATTAGAATGAAAAGGTAGGTAAATAAATTCATTTTAGGCCTTTGTTCTCTTTTTTAACTGAATCTTCATGACAGTAGGGGTTATGTAGATATTAGTTTAATCTGCATGGCGGTAGGGGACTGTGTGGATGCTAGTTGTTGAATGAGAATCTTCAAATGAGAAATTATATAAATTCATTTTAGGATTTTAATTTGCTAGCATAACCAGAATTCAGGTTATCGAAAGGATGCAAAGATTTCATTAATATTTTTACACATAGTTTTTTTTTTTTGTTCTCATGGATAGTTATTTTTTGTGCTGTTTGCAAAATCCTATAAAGAATATGTTTTAATGCAATTATAAGAAAACAAATAATAATTGACTTTTAAACAAACATAAGTCAATTTTCGATGGTTCAACAAGTACTTAATACAAACAGATTTCCTGGCGAGAGAAATTTTTTGTGAATTTATTTTAATTAGACATGAAGGTGACAATTACTTTTTGGTGAAATATTATATGGACAGATGATGCTAAATTTACTAAAAATTGACTTTTTAATCGTCACAATTCCCATTACTGGAGTAACTCATATCTTCGTGTATTCAGGGAGCGACGTATTCAAGAACATTAGCAGTTTAATGTTCACAGTGCCATGACAAATAGATAGAGTGGTGACATTACAATTTTTGGAGGAATATTTAATAGTAAGTTAAACAAATTTCTTCTTCAGCTAATATGTCTAACGCTTCCTCCTTGGAATTGCTACCTTGACAGAGTCAACTATTCTAAAATGATCCAATATACGTTTTACAATATATGATGATGGTTTCTGTTCTTATGGGTATCGAGCAGCAATTGTGTCATATTACGTTCTTGATATTACTTTATCACATTCTCCATAAATGATAAATCTAAAAAGTGTTCGTGGATGTAACTTGCACGTGCTGACATTTTTGGCACAAGAGAATTACTGATATTAATGTTTGTATCTAATTATGGCTAAGTTGATAGCAATTTTTACTAGAAATTCTTGAACATTTAAGAAAATCGCGATTATTTCAAAAAGTTCTAACTTTAGCCCCTACAATGAATTTAATTTCATATGGTTTGATGTAAAAAAATACAGGGTGTTCCAGTTAAATAAAAAAAAAATTGATTTGTATTTGACAAAATGTAACGTGAAAACAATAATAATAATAATAATAATTTTATTCATCCACTTGATCACATTACATGATACAGGATAAGTAAAATAGTAGTATGCAACATAAATAAAATAGATAGTACATACATGTTATAAACAAAAATATGGGAGTATAATTAGGAAGAAAACATATATAAAACAATAAAAAAAAAACACGTTACATAAAGGATCAAACATTAATTAATTATAAAAAACAAAATCACAGACCATCATCACTATAATATTTTTTTTTGTGGCTTTGGGTCATAGACCATACAGCCAGTCACAAAAGAGCAATTTATAATATGAAATACTAAAACAAAACCTAACACAAAAAGAGTAGAGAGAGATGAACAAAATGAGGAATTACAGGGTCGCTTCTCGCCCTGGGGTCTGTCAGGGCATTAAATTATAATCAACATCACAAGAAGGACCACGGGAAGGAGGGTTTAAACAAGAGGTAAGACAAAAGGAATACAAAGCTAACCTATAACTTTATTTTGCTTTCTACCAAAAAACCGATAATAAATTCATAAATTTGCTTAGTGCCAAGAGAAAGGAGATTAACTAAGTTAAATGGAGCCATAGTGTTGCAACATGAGACAATATTTTTAATAAATATATCTGTAGCGTTCTTATTTTTGTAACATGAAAAGAAAACATGGTCAAGATCACCAATAACACCACACAGATCGCACAGATGTGATGGGACAACGCCGATTTTATGTAGGTGAGCGGGAAAGCTCGCATCTCCAAATCTTAGCCTGATAATAGTTGTTACATATTTTCGTGGTACGTTCAGGTTGTCATACCAAAAATAACGAGGAATGGTTGGTTGTATTGTGCAATATTTAGTAGTTTTATTCAAAACATGTTGTTCCCCGGAGTCTATCCATGTATTCTTTGCTCGTCTTTTATATATGTTACAGCAGTCAGCCAGGCATAGCTTATGATCTAGTATAGCCCCGTTAGTGTTGGCGTCCTTAGCCAAAATGTCGACATGTTCATTATGAGTCAAGCCTATATGAGCTTTGACCCAGACAAAAGTAACGGATTTCCCAGATTGTGTGATATTATAAACAGATTCTTTTATTTTATATATATGGATTTATTTTGTAAGAGGAGTAAGTATTTTTAACAGCGGAAAGAACTGAAAGTGAATCTGACAAAATTATTATATCCTTTGAGCTCGTTTTTTTGCTATAACTTAAGGCTTTGTAAATGGCAATTGCTTCAGAAGTAAAAATCGAACAGTTTATGTCAAGTTTGAATTTGACTTCCTCGTGTTTTAATGGAATGCAGAATGTACAGCCGTTACCACTATAATATTCATTTAGAGAATAATAACTCTTATTTGTTAAAAGTATGGTCATTTCTGCTTTAAAACGGTGAGATCAAAATTTTTATATTTAGGAGGTAAATTGTAAGCCTTTACGGTCGAGTGTATTGGGTTTTGTCTATATTTTGATGACCTATGCACTGTTATCTCGATTGTTGAGTTGTTTCGTGTGTCATACGTATGGTAAATATTTATTGATTGTATTTGTACTTAATTCGGTTTTCGCATATATTAATAAATTTAACAAGAAAATACATGGTAGTGTCGATATTCCCAATTTTCTAAACAAATCCCCGCAATTATCTCGCTTCCTTAATCCAACAATAAATCTGACTGACCTTTTTTGTAATTTAAAGATCCTGTTACTATCACTTCTTGAAGCTCCCCAGGCAATTGTAATATCATAAGAAATGATTGAGTGAAAGTGAGCGTAATAGTACGTGACCAAATTGGTTTACTATTATGAAATTCACTTTGTAGAGAGTAGCTAATTTTATAATGAAACATATTCTTTATATGACTTTGCAAAAAGCAGAACAAACTATCTATGAGAACTGAAATAAAAACTATTTGTAAAATGCTACAATCTTTAAATTTTTTCTATAACTTGAATTTTGGGTATGCCAGCAATTAAAATCCTAAAATCAATTTGTCATCCTTATTGGACAATTCTTTGTCCTCATTTTAACTGAATCTTCATAGCCGTCGGGGGTTATGTGGATACTGGTTTATTCTGTATAGCCGTAGGAGACTGTGTAGAAACTAGTGTTAGAATGAGAATTATCCAACAAGAAAGATAAGTTGATTTTAGAATTTTAATTCCTAGCATAATCAGAATTCAGGTTATCGAAAGAATGCCAAAATTGTAAATTAATAATTTTGCAAATAGTTTTTATTTTAGTTCTCATAGATAGTTTTTTCTTCTGTTTGCAAAATTCTATAAATAATATATTTCATTACAAGTGTAAGCCAACAAAAAATAATTCACTTTTAAACATAGCTCATCTTGTGTTCTTTCTGCATGCCAAAGAGCAAATGAAGATCTCCTACACTAAGAAAGTTATAACGGTTCTTGTAAACCATTGCACCTGTCAAATTTTTTACAAAATGTCAAATAAGGGCATGCTACGTGTTTCGACTCAAAATTGTATGGTCAATTTGAAAAACCTAAAATATATTGAGTGTTCAATTTAAAATAAGCAAGTTGGTAACTACTTCCGGTATAACCGGAAGTAATTATTTTTGTGAATTTCCCTATATCGATCGATTCAGTTCCTGGTGAGACAGCCTGTACAGGTATATATTTGTATGTATGTATATAGATCTATGTATGTATATAGATACGTAATAGAGTGCAAAGTAGCCTCAATTTCTCAGTCACGAAAGGGAGAGAGTAATGCAGGGTGTCCGGAAATACTACTGTCAAATGAAAACTTAATATTTTAGGGGTGTTTTGTCGTGGCTTGGAATGATGAAAGCAAGCGACCCATTTCGTCTGATAGGGGATACAACATACAGCATTAAGCCACTTCTTGGACAACCTAGATACGCGTCAGCCCTACACCCCTTCGAAGGGTGAAATCGTATGTAACTTGACTACCACTTGAGCTATCACATTCATTCTGGCTTTAAAATTTTCGAAAAAAAGTCTATGTCGAAAATTGTATGGTTATCCGATATTTTAAATTAAGTGAAATTTTTCTAGCACCCTTACTGAATGTTTGTAAATAGCTCTAAATCTAAAAGTTTTAGCAAAAATATACCTACCTTCGATGAGAATTGTTGCCCACACTTTTAGCTTCATCAAGATATGATTGTCTAATCTTGCGATGGTCTAGGGTGGTGTAAATAATTAATGCAAAGGAATAACACACGAGTTCAACGATGTAACAAGCCAAAGCATGTAATGTTAAAATTACCCGGGTCGTGTACTTGGAGTGATGAAAAAAGCGACTTATTTCATCTGATAATGGGTCTAATATACAGCAATAAACCATTCCTTGGCTAAGCCAGATATGCGTCGTTCACCCTCTGCATCCATTCGGTGGGTGAAATATTCAGTGGCTTATAACTTGGCATGCCTTTGAGCTATCAGAGTCGTTCAAATGAAAAATCTACAGCAATAAACCACTTTCTCGCTAACTCAGTTATTTGCGACTAGACAGTTGCTCAGCATTTGCAGATCTAATTGAATTATTCATCAGCTTTGCCTACTACAGAATAGAACCCTACTGAATTTGATAATAATCTATCGACTAGTTTCTTTATTGTAAATAATTATTTAACACCGTTGGTCTCAAATTTTTACCGTGACATCACTTGGACTGGTTAAAAGGTGTTAATTTTAATATCAAATTTTACAAAACCTAGAAAATACGCATTTTTTTCTAAAACTGTGGTGATAAAATGTATAAATTTCTATGAGTACACAAGCAAGCGGTAAACTTTTTTGTCTGCCGAAATATATATCACGTATATCTGCAAGAAATAAAGATCAAGGATAGCGGCAACTTTTTATTTGAAATTTACAAAGCAGTATTAGGGAATGACCAGTAAAATAGTTGCATCGTGTCTTCAACAGACATTGTCTCTATACGGTGTTCTCTGGACGGTTGGACGATATGAATAAGTGGTTCGCTACCACAATCAGATTTTTAAATTGATTTGGCGCTCGTGAAGCTTGGTGCAGGTATATCTTGGTCAATACTAAATAATCAAGATTTTAAGTTAAGTTATTGCTCCAAAAATATTGTGTCGGAGAAGATTTGTTACTTTAACTAGTCATTGTTCTTTTAATTTGTTGCTCTATTTTGTCTTGGTTTATTAACTTTTAAAACAATAATTTTTGCAACAAATTGTGTTAACATTGGCACCAAACATTACACAGTAATCCAATATTTGTCAGTATGGTACTTCAAAAATAATATTTTTTTTTTAAATGACAGATATAATGTATCTACCGTGATATCTGCATGAACGGATCATGGTACCTTCATCATGATTTAAATATGTATTAGATATAAAGAATGTCTTATCTATTTTTCGTTATTTTTGTTTATAAATATAGTTTCAAGTGTCGTCATACTCCTACGCGGGGTTCAAAGAGAGTGATATCACTTTCTTTACACTTATCGTCATTTTCTTAGTAATTCGAATTATTATCATACTCTTATCATAGGACACTCGAAGTACTTGAAGTAAATCATTTAGAAATAAAACACTAAAGATAATAGATATAGTGTTACTGTTGTTAAATAATGACGTTTAAATTAACATAAACTGACATTTTGGAAATCAAATATCATAATGACTCCAAATAAATTTAAAATATAACACAAAAGGGACTACCTTCATTTTATTATATCTTCTATTAGCTATCTTAGAAGAAAAATTCTACGTATGTAAAGCTATATGTAATTAACATGGGATCCATCGTTTTAGGAAAAATAATTAAAAGAATGGACAGCTACTGGAAGCGACTGGATCCTCCACACCAAATGTTCGTGAAAATTCCTTCATTTGGTTAATAATCGGGTTTGTTACCGCTGACTTGTGCCATGCAGTCCTCCGATCCACGAGTGCTAACGTACCCCGCCAGAATTAAATTTTCAATAATGATTTATAAATTACAAAGGCATTTGCAGTTTTAGTCTTTACGTAATTATAAGAAATTAAGAGATCTTGTTACTTGCTAACTGTATCATTTTGCATTTACAGATCAATCTGAATAGTTTGACCTTTAAATCAAACAGTACTTATGTTATTTTTTTTAAATAAAGAGTGGTATCCAACATATTATTATGCTCTCTAGAGCCCAATATAAAAATTTAAGAAATATATGGCGCCATTTTGTTGCATTTTTCGAATTGGCATCAAAATTAGTTGAGTTCGTACCTTAAAATGAATTAAAAGAATATGCATGCACCATATTGAAAACATATTTTATCACATTTAAAAAAATATTAATTAATACCGATAACTACTAAAAAATTAAAATAAATCAAAACAGTATACTCCTGCACATACTTTCAAAACTAGACTCACCTTTAACACATTATATTAAGTACTTGTTAAAGTATTTGAAATTGACAGCTTCAAACACTGACATCAACTACGATGTTAGAACACTTTGGGTGGTTAGGCATACGTAGATGAAATAATAGATATCATAATATTCAAAACGTTGTCACAGGACTTAAACAATACTTCTTTAACGAGAAATGAACTGAAAAGAGTAAAGAGGGACAAATCGTTGAAATAGGAATAACTATTTTCGAAAAGTATAATAATGGTGAAAAATAAAAACGCTTATCTGTTAAAGGTTCACTAGACGTCCCGATATGCACCAGTTCATGTAAAACACTAATCACTTTTGTACCAAATTCCATTAAAATCCGTTCGGTATGTTCGGCGCTATCATCTATCCTTACTTACTTACATACATACATACATACATACATACAGACATTTTTTAAAAACCAATTTTTTGTGTTCCTATAACCTCAAAACGTAAAATATGGCCTTATCTCAAATTTCCTTTGAACCAATTGCAGTAACCTCCCCATTTTTATGGGTGGGGAGGTTAAAAAAAACTACAATTCAGTTCCTTGAAATATCTGTAGAATAATTCTCTTCAAAATAACAATGCCTGTATTTTCGACAGTTGTCATCAATTTGACAATAATTATTATATGATGAAAATTGCAATCGTATTACTTAATTTCACAGTTATAGAGACTTGTAGATTGTTTAAGGCGTTCCTCGGCTGTTTCAGATTTTCGCATCGATCTAAAACATCTTTTGTGAATTGTTGTCCAGGACCCCAAGCTTTTTACCAAGCTTGTGATTTTCATGGGGGCTAATTTCCTTATGTCTTAGAGTGTTAATTCTGCCTGTTCTAGGTACTCTTGGCAAACAACAGCAATTTTTTCAAGATGGAGGACATTCAACAGTATTACTTGTGCATTTTTGTACAAGACAACAATATTACGTATTTGATTTGGCCAATACTTGACTTCCTTGAAGCTCAAAGTTATTGCTAACGATGTTTTAGGTTACAACAAGGGGACTACGGATGCGACAAAACAAATTATCGATTAAGGCATGCAGCTTATTTTACATCGATAACGGCTTCCTCTCTGCGCTGATTCTAGTGTGATAAAATGATTAACGGTTCAAAAATTTTACCACCGCATCAATGCTGTTCAACCTTTACATTTTATAACAAGTGATAATATTTTGTAGTTACAAAATTAACTTGTAATGTATTGCTTCATCTGAACCTAGCTGAAATCCATTTAAAATTTGCATTGAATGTGGTTGCAAACAAAGGGTAAATGCCGAGACAGAGATGATCTCAATGTACTCTGGGTTGGAAGTAGGTTACTTGGCTATGCAAGTATGCAGTAACTTATTCTGACTGAGTGGTGCTTCATAGAATTTTATTGAAACATATGTTATTGTATAAGCACATATTTCAAATTTTAAATAATTTTTGGTAACTGATAACTTCTACAATGAAATAGGAAATGAAATAAGACTTAATTTATATCGTATTACTCGTAGTTATAGCGCATAATAACAATAAATACATATTTTTGTTATTTGCTTAAATCGTAACAACTAAACTCCACCGACTGCGTCAATTGCTCAATTATAGACTTTAAAAGGTAACAGCTAAAATTCAGGACTGTTTCTGCTGAATGTTCAGCAACATTTGTGATATCTTAAGTCGTTTGTTCTATGTATTTTAGTATCTATCATGTATTTACAAAAAATAAATTACGGTAAGGTGATGCAGGCAGTAAAACAAACGAGGCACTGATCTCCATCACACTATTCTCTATCTATTTACGACATCTTGGTAGATATATTGTGGCAGTCTATAAATTGGGAGATAATACTTTATGAAGATATGTGAGGGCAGACTTTCTTCTCTACGCCTCTAAACAAAATATTTGTTGGCAATTTTCTCTTTAGCTATTTCATAATAATTGGTACACTTCACACGAGTATTTCACTTGTAGAATTGTATCGGATTATCAAGTGCTTCACCAAATAAATAAATAACATTTGTCGGATACTTAAGAAAGATAACATATACAACTACGTTATCTTGGTGAATTTGTTGTCTACCTAGCCGATTTCATATTTTCGGGCACTCCATTTTTATATCATTACTGCTTAAACTTTGCTCCTTGACACTTCAAGATAACTTACTAGTGACTCAATAAGGAAGATATGTATCAAAATCACAACACTTCAGACCAATGGATGTATATTGTATATAAATTACTAAAAGTTACCACTCCTAACTGTTTATCGACGGTCGCCATTTTCACAAAATAGTGCATTAAATTGGTTTCTGTTTTTTCTCAAAACTAGCGTGTCTTTGGAGCAGACTTGTATGTTTTAAGATATCGATCATTATTTATGACTCGATTTTGTAAAATCAAATTTGTTAGGCAAAACAAATTCAAAAATTTAAATAAAATTTAATAGACTTTATCGCAAGACAAGAATTCACTACAAATTCAACTTTAATAAAATAGGAACGTAGAGATAGATTCATGTCTTAAAACCTATTAGCCTTACATTAAATACACAGGATATTTTTGTCCAAGTATGCATTTTTGAGCAACAAAACAATTTCAATTATCTCCAGATGATGCAAACGCAGTGATCGAAACGTACGTTGAGTGATAGTATTCTAGAGTAGTGTTCCGGTGTTTCGGTTATGTGGTAACTACTTTAGAGTCAATCAAAGGAAAGACTGATTTTGTCAAATGGCAGATGTTGCAGAACAACTAGACTTTTAGTTGCCCCTGAAAGTATTCAGCTTATTATGAATTGGATACTTCATATCTGAAGGTTTATATTAAGATGCTTGAACTATTAAAGACATAAGTCCACAACGAGATAAGTCGGGAAGGGAAGAAACAAGCATAGAACACATAGTGGACAACCCCATAATGTAAAGCCTTGGCTGTCCGAAAGGTGGGTTACACATTTCAAAAAACGCAGACAACATACAGTACCCACCAATATTGTCAGAGTCGAGCTGGGAATCAAACCCAGTACACGATAAGCAGCATGAGCAAGCGATTACTACACTTGCGCTGCCGTGTCACTTAGCATAGATGACAATAACCATTTTCCTCGATACTTCCATGTATCCAAGCTGGGACTAGAATCTAAGAGAGGTAGCCAGTGATGAATCACATTTTTCCATACGACACACTCTAACCACATAATTATTGAATCACAGTGAAGCAGGTCACTGTGATTCAATAATTATGCATAATATGCGTTGAATCCTCAGACAACCATTATGCAAAAATTCTTCTAGTTACTGTGAGAGGATAATGGGATAAAAGAAAATGGGTAACTTTGCGATCCGACGATGCGGAATACCGGAAGTGGTCTATTGCCTGGAACTTCTATACTCTCATACATACAAATCGGTTCTGCTAATTACAAATATGGATACAATATGTCCAGTAGATTTTCATTCACTGGCAGGAGTTGATTGGAGATACGATGACCTCCGATGCGCGATGATTAATTAGCTTGTGGGCATGCATCGTACTTGGGCTCCAACGCTAATGTTCATTTTGTTCTGAGAACAGTACGAATGAGTTCCACATACCTAGAATTCCTTTGCAGACAAAACGAAAGTTTAAAATTTACAGAAAAATATATACAATTAAATTGCATGACAATACGGTGAAACGAATAAGAGAATTATTTGCAGGAATGTTATATAGACCAATACCTTATCTATTTACAGTGTACAAAGTGATCCAAAATAGTAAATAGTACGGATGCATTTTCCTTGTCTCAACATAGGATGAGAGAGAAATCATAGTAGAATTACTTGTCTGTTTCCATGAAACAAAGCAACATTTTTATTTTACCAATCGAAAGTGGCAAAATATATCGAGTTCTCGTTTTCAGATAAAACAGTAGTACTTGTCACTACTATTAACAGCACAGGATTGAAGGGCTGCGAGCTGCTGTATACGTATATCTCCGCGCAAAGGAGTAATACTTTTAATGGGCAACCGTCCATTGGTAAAATTTCTTTGTATATTAGATTTTCACAATGTTCGCATTACTATGGACCGATCAGTATATACATGTTATAAAAACAGCTGACTGGGGATAAATTAGAACATCAAATTAGAATTACATATTTATTTTAAACATTAAAATAAAAACCTAGTAAGTATCTAACGGTTTTTCTCCATAGTTATCATAAATACTAACCCATTCACCGTAAGTATCTATTCTAGGATGCAGCCTGACTTGCGAATACGAACCTATGTCGAGGTAAGGGAAGTAAGTTGGATTGACTTTGGGCCACATAATATTTTGCAATAGTTCGTCTCTTTCAGGTGTGGGATTTCTAAAAACAAGAATAAAAATTTCGTGATAGTTATACCAATTATACAGTTCCATTTCTTTATTCATGAAGTTTTTGAAGCTAGAATATTATTTACAATTAACTCAGATTTACTTACAGAGTTTTAGCAAAATTGGTGAACATGGTAATGTACCTCCTAAATACCAAAGCATCACTTTCAGGGAAATTTGACAAATCGGTACTGTTGTTTCCAACATGTCCAAATAGGTAATTCTGGTCTTCTCCATGACTGACTATGTCAGAAAATCCTTCGACTGCAAAGAAATATAAATTTACAAAGTTATGCACTTTGCTTATATAATTTGATATAAAAGTCAAATTGTAAATTGTCATCAGAAGGGAAACATAATGGCCTCTATAAATAGCGCTGGCGATAATTGATTCACAATAAACTTATTATCCAGAATCATGTTTCTCATGTATTTCTTATAGCAAAAAGACATCTTTAACTTCCCAGAATATATGGAAGTTATTACAATGATTCCAAAATTAGTAATAAAAATTTTCAACAGATTGATATGTTTCAAAGTCACTACAGTAATTCTCAACTATTTTTGAAAAGAAGTATATGTGTGTGTGTGTGCATGTACGTAAGTACGTACGTACATGTACACTGTTTTCCTGTACGAAATTTCGCAAATAAAAATTGCGCTTCGAAGTGTATTAACGCCAATATGGTCTGAAAGAAATTTCATCAAATTCGGTCCTGACGTTTTTTGGTTTAAACAAAGAAACTGCAAAAAATGAGTTTTTAGGATTTCTTGAAAAAAATTTTAGCCCACCTAATTTGTTCTGATGGCGATCGATATTTTGAAATATCAGGGGTTTTTACAAAGACTTTCCAAAATTATTAGGGCCATTACACCCAGAATACTTATATCAATAAAACATAATAAAATAAAATGAAAAAAAATCTGTTACTATTATTAATAGCACATTGGGAAGTTGGCCGTGTGGAATTCCGGGACCGCACTTAGTTATAAATGCCATATTTTTTGCTTCTTTTCGGGTAGATGCAGATGCCTGCCGATTCCTTCTCTTCACACGCTGCCGAATTTCACCCCTACGACTTCCAAGCTGTCTATCTTGTTGATATTCATATCTTACTGGAAAGTTGGTCGTTACAAGTACCACCCTTGTGAAGTCCTAATACACGACCCAGTAATGTGATACCCAGAGTCACACCCACTCCACAGTTTAAAATTTTAAATTCTATACTTTTAATAAATACACTGTAACTCAGATCACAATTTTATTATAATTTATGTAAATAATTATATTTTGGCATAACGATATATTAAATCTTATTAGCATCTCTTTTCAGAATAATTGCAGAGTTGTAGTATTTTTCAACTTTAGAACTTTGGATTCTCCGATCAAGAAACTGCAGAATATTTAATCGGTAGACAACTGATTGTTGTTTAAGCAGCGGTCGATTGTAAGAAAATGTTCTATACTTTAAAATATGAGTAGAGATTTGAAGAAAAGTTGTGAAGTGTTTAAAGACTTATTTTTTAACTTTATCTTAAAAGAATATGATAATAAAGAATTCCATTGTGAATTCCATTAGCAAACTCTTAGTCAACAAAATTAAATAACTCACTTGTTCAATTTAAAAGGGGCAGTAATTTTACAATTTTGAACAAAATGTAGTGGTTTAAGTAAACTATAATTGTTTGAACTATTTAAAAATATTAAAATCTAAACGCAAACTAGAATATGATTAATCTATAATAACTTGTGCAAAAAAATCACAAGTAATAGCAAGCGCCAGCAATTTTTCCCAAAAGAAGCCCATTGAAAATTTCATAGTCTCGGGGGCACGTTTAATATTACTCTACTTTGCTGAGGGAGATTTATAGAACATCCAACAAATACGGAGGGTGGGCCAAAAAAAAATTTAAACTTAATACTTTGAGCCACACTAGCGCACTATCTTCCGCTCTTCCACTTTTTACCGTATTACTTCTGAAAAAAATGAGTAAATAAATAGTGCGCTGTTATGGAAATTTTTCAGGCAGATAAAAAACTATATAACAATGAAAATTACGCAACGCACGCAAAACTGTAGTAAAGATTAGAGAATTAACAAGATGGGACAGCCGGCAGAAAACCTTTTATCCTTTAGCAATGGCGTCATTAACCTCGACATTTAAATTGGAGTTCTCGCGCAGTTGCCACAATGTGACAATCAGACGGAGACGGTAACATTAGAAAGAGAGGCCAATAGTGAAAAATGGATAACATTGTCCTGATAGAACGACCGAACTCAGCTGACTGTCAGTACCTAAAGTCACTAAAAAAACAGGTTAATTTGTAATATATGTCACATGAAGTATTATTTCCATGTTTACATGTAAGGTATCTATTTGGTTAGGAGAGAATTGTACATTGAAAGAATAATTTAAGAATAATTTTGAAACTATTTTTATAAAATGAGGAAACAACAGCCACACGCAGCTGTCATCGAGGTCTATTCGTTACGTAGCACTTGCCTATTCTAATGAGCTAACCTATCTTTTAGTAAGCTTGGTCAAATTCATTTATTGCGTACCCCAAATTTTCCAATGGACACAAGTCCCGAAAATCCAATTAATTCGAGATACAGAGCATCCAAAATTGACAATATGGCTATGTACTGATTCAGTCGGTACTCAGGTGAATTAGGGATGGGCTGTGGAGGGACGGGGTAGGAGAGTAGAGGGATAGTTCATTTCAGAGTAGAGGATTGGTAGGGATCCATATGCCGCGAACCCGGAAACCCATGATCCCCGAACCCGTGAACTTATAAGAAACGATGGAAATCTTAGAAAGTTTCTCAATAAACTGCATGTCAAATGTGGGAAAGAGATTTTCGCGAAAAACCCTACAGACACTTCTTAATAGCAAGTATTCAAAAAGTTGGTAGGTAACAAGTCAAGTTATGAAACGAAAGAAGTAAGCATATGGCTTTTTTATTTCAAATGGGTAACAAGTAAGAAATCAAATTAAGCAGTAATCATTGATCAGTCGATGCGGAGCAGTACCCAGCGAGTTTAGAATATACGCAGTGGCCACCGACGAGATCACATAATGGGCAGTAGAATTCCTGCGACCGAGGCATGCGCAATGTGTTCTATATGGGTCAGCCTAAACACAGTAGCCCCAAACGGATTAGAGCACGCACAGTATCAATTTTTGTGATTATTATGTTCTTTCACATTATGTAGCATCAGATTTGAACATGAATGTCTAGCCATGGGGCAAAACATATTTTATGTGTGAACTGTAGCTATTAGATCTATTTTTACATTTTTATTTCTAGCTATACTCCACATTCCCTTCACTTCAATATGAGAACCAAATTAAAAGGTCTTAAATTCATAATCAGTGGCCTGGAAAATCCCTCGAGTACCGACCTAGCACAATCAACCTATTCATGTATTTATTGTTGCCGTTTAAGATTTTATAGGTTCACGGGTTCGGGGTTCATGGGTTCACGGGATCACGATATATGGGTTCCCACCATTCCCCTACTCTGCCCTCTAACTCTGCTATCCCTCTTTACCCTCCTTCTCCGTCAGCCCGACAAAGCCCATCCCTCATTCATATGAGTACTGAATCAGTACATAGCCATATTGCTAACTGTATCTTCTCTGTATCTTCAAAAAATTTAATTTTCGGGACTTTTGATCGGAATCATGTGTAGCTATTTAGATCATTTTGCGCTTATTTAAGTGGAATCCGTTTTCCCATGAGGTTTGTATGGGGTCCTTTAAGTGTTTGATCACTTTTAGTACATACCTGGTACTTGTACATTTCCTCCTAATACACCTTTGTAGGAAAATTGGTAAAAATATACGTCAGTCATCGTTGACTGAATTTCTGCGTGCCTGATTATAGATCTCATGAAACACTGATCATTGAAATACTGAAAAAGAAGAAAATATATAAGCAGGTGAAACGAAAAACTCGTTCTTTGGTAGTTTTCCAAATGTTAAATGAACAATCAGAGCAAAAAACGTGTAGCAAAAGTTTTTGAGATGTTTTAATTGAATGAGCTTAGTATTTACGCTTACGGTGTCCTTTTGGACTATAATTTGCGGTCATTTTAAAATTGAAATTCCATTGAAGTTGGATGAAAATGGTTTGAATGTTCGAACGGCATAACAATTCTTCTGATAGATGAATTATGTGAGATAATAAAAACTACACTTTTATGGTGGTGTGCTGGAAGTTATGAAGGGATGCAGAAAGGCAAACTAAGTTTTTATTAAAGTATTGATCCTTCACAATCTTCTATACAGATAGGTCCAGTCAAATACGAACATTAGATCAATATGTCCAGTTGACTTTTGTCAACTGATAGAACAATTCGAGATACGATGATTTCCGAGGCGCGACGATAACCATCGGCTTGCGTTCGTGCGCCTTAACACAGTATTAAACTGTATGGTGCTTAGTGTTGCCAGAATAATTATATGGATAGTAATAGTTTGATGACTTAGAAAGTAACAGATTTTGCAAAATAGTATTAAGTTTTCTTAATATCAAGTGTTGTATATATACAATAATGTTGCCCGCCACAAAAAATGGATTATTGAAAATGTTCGCTATTTTGTTTTTAAATTATTGGGTGTAAATTCCATACACGCAAGGCTATTTTGAGAAATTAGTAGATTTTAATAGTCTCTGACCGATCTTTGTTTCAGTGGCACTGTAAGTACTTTTTGCCCGTTAACCGTTATTTTGATATCTTTTGTTTGGTCTCATTTCTAAATAGTAGTTAATTTAGGAGTTCATAGTGATTGTTGCTCTGCTATTTTCACAACATTGTTGGTCTGTTATCCTCTGAATATTCTATAATTTTCTTAAAGACATGCAGTATTTCCATTTTCATTTAAACTTAGTCAACAAGCCAAATGACACGTACCTGTTATCTTCATTATTCAATTGAACATAAAAGTGTGGCCATAAATTGAGGTCAGAAGAAGGAAAACATTTTTATTCGCAAGTTTATAGGAGAAGTTATACTTTACAAAAACGCCAATTTTTCTGAAAAATAATACTATTTTTTCATGTTAGCATCCGGCCCATACATTTTGGAAAATAGTGTAATTTTCGGAATTTTCATAAGAATGACTTTTCCTCGTAAACTTACAAACAAATAGGTTTTCTCTCTTCCAAATTCAATTTGTGGATACACTATTATGTTCAGTTAGATAAAGAAATTAGCAGAGTTAAGCAACAAGAGCGTAAGACAATATTTCTATAACTTTACCATTGTGTATCAAAAACCACACCCAACGACTTATATTTTACTATGGATCAAAGTTATGCAGTGCGAACCTAAAGAAACGCACAAAATTCATATCTTTGGTATGTGTCATTTTTCAAAAAAATCCTCGAACAGGTCGATGTTAGTTTTGTAAATGCTACATTTTGTCACTATACCAAAATGTACGACGTCATTGATTTTTAAGTTATGACGCCATCACAATTTTTTTTTATGGAAACAGATATTTTTGTTTACTGTTTTTGGTGATACATTCTTTAGCTTTCTGGTGATATAAAAAAAATGATATTACCTGAGCCATTCTTTTGGAAAAATGACATTTTATGTAAAATAGCTTACCTTTCGCAAATTCACGAGTAATGTTCCATTTTCTTATGGACTGATAAATCTTGTTGTCCACATTTTTGCTTTAACTAGCATGAAAACATTTGACAAAAACAAAAGAAAGAAAATAATAAAAAAACAATCACCTTAATAACAGAGAGATACAGGCATTTTTGTGTAAAGCATCATTAACTTTTTTATTTCTTGCACGTGTGGAACCTCAGTTTTGTGACACTTCTGAGACAGTGTAAAACTAGTGAATGCAATGCCACGTTTAAGTGAAACAGAACGCGTAGAACTTTTGATGATGGTTGGATATGGTGATAGGCTGAGAACTCATCAGGAAGCATGTGATGTTTTCAATGCCAAGTATCCCGAAAAGCAAATTTCTAGATCCATCGTAAGTAGATTGGTGGCTAGATATGATGAATCTGGCAGTGTAGCTGATCTCCCTCGATCTGGTCGCCCTAGCCAACGAAACCAAATTAAACATTCTTCCAGAAAGTGAAGAAAACCACCATCTTTCGACAAGGCAGCTGGCTTTAAATCATAACGTGAATCAAACTTCTGTTGTACGTCTATTGAAAAAAGAAAAATACCATCCATACAAAGTGCAATTAATCCACGAATTGAATGAGGACGATCCAGATCGGCGCTTACAGTTTTGGGAACAGTTGATGAACTTGTGCGAGGAAAACCCAAATTTTTTAAACATCATTGATTTTCCTGATGAAGCTACATTTTCTTTAAAGGGCATCGGCATAACTGTAGGTATTGGTCACGCGAAAATTCTCATTGGACTCAAGAAGCCCATACACAGCGACGAGGCAAAGTAAACGTGTGAGCAGGTATGATTGGTGATCGTTTATTGGGACCTATTTTTTGAAGAAAATCTTACAGCCGCAAGATAGTTTTTGCGAGTTGAGTTAGTGCCAGCCTTAGAAGTTATGTTTCCGGACAATGAAGATGAAAATATTCCTACTGAAAACGTCTGGTTTCAGCAAGACGGGGGGCCCACCTCATTTTGGGATAGCAGTGCGTCAGTTCTTGGATGACACTTTTACTGGAAGGTGGATAGGTCGTCGAGGTCCGATTGAGTGCGGCGTCTCGTGCGTCAACTTACTTCCAGACTGATTCGATTCGAGGACACTGCCAGGCGGGGAGTTTCACTGGGGCGGTACATCTGTCAAAGAATAACGCAGGTGTCCTAAGGCCAGCTCAGCGAGGACAGAAACCTCGCGTAGAGCAAAAGGGCAAAATCTGGCTTGATCCCGATGTTCAGTATGCATAGGGACTGCAAAAGCACGGCCTATCGATCCTTTTGGCTTGAAGAGTTTTCAGCAAGAGGTGTCAGAAAAGTTACCACAGGGAAACTGGCTTGTGGCGGCCAAGCGTTCATAGCGACGTCGCTTTTTGATTCTTCGATGTCGGCTCTTCCTATCACCGGATTTAACCCCCTTAGACTTTTTTCTTTGATGTTACTTAAAGTCAATGGTGTATTTTAACAGACTGGATACCATAGAAGAATTGAAAGGCAGAACTGGCTTGGAGATGGGACGAGTTGCCCATGAGATGATTCAGAACAGCGTGCAAAGTTTCTACACCTGTCTTGGTCAATGCTAAATGGTTGAAGGGTCGCAATTTGAGCAATGGAGATGATTTTTTTCTCACAATTACTGATGTAAGATATCAATCAATAAAAATATTTTTTTCCAAAAGAATGGCTTTAGGTAATATCAATTTTTTTCATGTCACCAGAAAGCTAAATATATATATAAAATATACCACCAAAAACAGTAAACAAATATATCTGTTCCCATTTAAAAAAATTATGATGTCATAACTCAAAAGTCAATAACGTCATAAATATTGGTATAGTAGCATTTACAAAACTAAAATCGACCTGTTTGAGGATTTTTTGACAAATGACACATACCAAAGGCATGAATTTTGTGCGTTTCTTTAGGTTCACACTGTATAATATGCTTCGAAAAAATTTAAAGGAAATTAAAAATAAAACTAAATTAGAGAATAATATAAAAAATTCATTACTGAAAACGTATTAAGAGAATTCTCTACCCAACCTCTATACAAATCTATTATTACATTATCTCTTAGTCTGCTACTATATTGAAAAAACTAAAATCGTGTTTTTACATGAAATGTAATTATTGCTTCCAAATTGTTTTCTTTTCCTCTGTGATACTACAAACAAACTTCTATAGTTTAGGCAGGTCATAGAGGGAAAATTAGTATTCTACATAATTAATATAATATTAATACATAACTATCATAATATTGTACATAAGTATATCGTCTTCAAATTGTAAAAATGTAATCTTAAATATCAATAAATTAAATTTAATTGAGTTCGATTGTCACAAAATAGTATTTTATATAACAAAATTGTGTTTATTTTACAAGTGGGGCATTTATAGTACGAGCCGAAGGCGAGTGCTATAAACCATGTGAGTAAAAAAAAATCACATTTTAGTTTCGAGCTGTGTACAAAATTTTTTGTATCGCCATTCGAAATTCGCCAAAGAAAACAATATAATTTTGTAAAAATACGGTAAATTGACAAAGTTACCTTGTCGTAATGACTAAATTCTATTGCTGTTTCCATACAAACACATAGTTTTATGTCACGCTGTGAAATAAAATTTCTTTATTTCGCACTATTTTCTTTATTTTTCCCTTGTCAATAATGACATTGTTTTGATTCATTGAAATTGTTAAATAAATGTCATTTTAGGATATGGCGTTACAAAATAGTTATTTATGTACCAAGCGCGACATAGAGATGTTTATGCCGGCTAGTGACGAATTTCTATCCGAGGGCCTAGGCTCGAGGATAAAAAGTCACACAAGGGCATAAACGCCATAAACATCCTATACCGTCAGTGGTACATACAACGTTTTATATTTCACTCTACTTTAGATACCTACATAATTTAAACGTAATAAATTAATTTAATAATTTATGAAACAGTTATGGCTTTGCCGTTGCCGGCCCTTGAGTTTGTTTTTGTATCCATAACTATGCCAATTCTGTAACGGCGAGACAGCTTTAATGGCTTATTTTCACGAACTGGTACGTACCTATTATTATCATTTTCAACATTTTGTGTTTTTTGATAAATTATTGTCCTTACATACTTCTTAATTTTTTATAGGCGGAAACATTCTGCCCGAACACATTATGGTCAAAATACTCAATGCTGAAAGCAACATTGTTGGTGAATAGAAAAATGAACATAGAAGATTATAATGGGCTGGAGGCCTTTCTGAACAATCTTCAAAAGTATATCTTCCGAAAAATGTTCCGGATGTTTTAAACTTTTTCAAGAACTTTTAATTTTAAGTGTTCCAAATAATAGGTTTCCATAATGTAACAAATTTTTGCACCTGTGTGGCTGTGTAGCTAATAACATTAAATAACCTTAAACCCGCCTTTGATAAAATTGGTTTTTGAATGTTTTTGAATGTTTTTCAAATGTGAGTATTGGAGGGCATAATAAGCGGACATAATCATTACGCTCGCTCTTTTTGGTCCTAGGGTATAATGGCCTTGTTTATATATCTCGTATACAAGCAATAAACAACAAATTATAAACAAGTGAAATATACAGGGTTGGGCAAATGTGTGGAAACACTTGATTTCTGGCTAAACTATAAGTGCGATTGAAAAATACCCTTAACAAAAGTTTTTGTAGTATTTTTATTCTATTCAGTGATGTACTTTGATTTCCAACAGCTATCCTATTTTTCGAGATGTAACATCATCGACAGTTTTTTTAAATGGATAACCCTGTATATTTTACATTTTCAGATAGACAATTTTTCATCAATTATAGTGATATAGGGTTTGGTGGGTGTGCGGCTTGTGGATTTTTAAATATTAAATAAAATAATAAAATAAAGGGTAATAAATATTTATTAGTTAATGATAATTAAATTTCTTATTACAAAATATGGAGCACTTTAATATTGAGAAACGAAGAAAATATTCATAATAAATGTTCAAATTGGAAACCTTCAGCAGGCTGACAATATCTTATTCGATCAACGAAAGCTCTTAAATAGTTTTGAATAGCATGCTGTGATATTTCTTGAACAGCCATTCTATTTCGATCTTCCAACTCTTCTAACGACTGAGGCTTGGTCCTATAGACAACGGATTTTAAATGACCCCAAAGAAAATAGTCTAAAGGACTTAAATCTGGCGATCGCGGTGGATATTCAATATGTCCTCTTCGACCTACCCATCTCTGTGGAAATATTTCATTAAGGTATTGACGCACGTCAACTCCATAATGAGGCGGAGCTCCATCTTGCTGATACCAAATTTCATCTGAGAGTCGTTCAGGATTTGCCTGGTTTGGAAATAAACGATTTAATACTGGAATAATTTGCTCGCGTAAAAGTTGTAAATAAAGATTGGAGTTTAAATTTTCTTTAAGAAACAATGGTCCGATGATGTGTCCTCTGATTATCCCCGCCCATACATTTAATTTTTGAGGGTATTGGGTGTGACTTTCTTCCATCCAATGAGGATTCTGATCAACCCAGTAGCGACAGTTATGTCGATTTACAAAACCACTCAGGCAAAATGTCGCTTTATCGGAAAAGACTATATTATTGAAAAGTTACCATTAATTTCAATTGTATCCATCATTTCCTGACAAAACTGCATCCTTCTATCAGGATCATCTTCATTTAATTCTTGTACTAAATGTACTTTATACGGATGAAATTTATTTTTGGACAATATCCTTCTTACTGATCTCTCGCTAATATTGTGATGTAAGGCTAGTTTTGGTACTAAAGTTTTTGGTTCTTCTTGTAGGCTAAGAAGAACATCAAGTGAAATATCTTCATTTGTAGCCGATTTACTTCGACCGGATTTTGGCCGATTTTTAACACTTCCCGTTTCGTGAAACTTTTGCACAACCTTTGAAACTGTTGATTTTGAAATATGAGAATTTCTATCAGGGAATGTTACATTAAAAATATCGCATGCATCTTGTAGAGATCTCTGCTTGTCTCCAAAACCGACCATCATTAACAACGTAATTCTTTCACGTTCAGTTAGTTCAGCCATAATTAAAAAACAATGTTAATATTTCACACCGAAACTAGCTAACGGTATTGACTGCAATTGACAGTAATACGAATGATTTGAGTTCGGTTAAAGAAAGTTTGCAAAAAGCATGGCAAGAAAAAAACGAATATTTTTTTATCAGATAGTCCTGTTGACAATAATTAAAATGTAAACAGCCATGTCTTTGCTTTATTATTTTATTTAATATTTAAAAAACCACAAGCCGCACACCCACCAAACTGTATATATACTATATATATATTGTAATAGTTCAAGAGCATGCTTCTAGAGGGCAGAATATATTAAAACAAAATATTTCTGTCTATCACCTCTATGAATCCTTATTTTCATAAGGATAGTAAACCAAACTGCAACGAATTGCTAGTCTGGCCGCGTTAAGGATAAAAATCACATTTTATCACAAAACGCTTGGTTTTGATTGAAACAAATACCAGCCGAAAGATTTATACCTAATTAAAAGCAACTCTCGCACCAGTCATCTCGGGCCACTTGCAGACTGCAGTTTCGCGCTGGTGGCGCTCGTCAGTGCAAGGCTTCCCGAGACGACTGACACGAGAGTTTATTATTCCCAAGTGAACATTTCGCCGTTGCAAAACGACGAAATGGGGGAAGCTCCATCTAGCGGTCAATATCTGTCTCAATCAAAACAATATCCCGACATGGGGTGCATGTAATAGTTCAAGAGCATGCTTCTAGAGGGCAGAATATATTAAAACAAAATATTTCTGTCTATCACCTCTATGAATCCTTATTTTCATAAGGATAGTAAACCAAACTGCAACGAATTGCTAGTCTGGCCGCGTTAAGGATAAAAATCACATTTTATCACAAAACGCTTGGTTTTGATTGAAACAAATACCAGCCGAAAGATTTATACCTAATTAAAAGCAACTCTCGCACCAGTCATCTCGGGCCACTTGCAGACTGCAGTTTCGCGCTGGTGGCGCTCGTCAGTGCAAGGCTTCCCGAGACGACTGACACGAGAGTTTATTATTCCCAAGTGAACATTTCGCCGTTGCAAAACGACGAAATGGGGGAAGCTCCATCTAGCGGTCAATATCTGTCTCAATCAAAACAATATCCCGACATGGGGTGCATGTAATAGTTCAAGAGCATACTTCTAGAGGGCAGAATATATTAAAACAAAATATTTCTGTCTATCACCTCTATGAATCCTTATTTTCATAAGGATAGTAAACCAAACTGCAACGAATTGCTAGTCTGGCCGCGTTAAGGATAAAAATCACATTTTATCACAAAACGCTTGGTTTTGACGCGGCCAGACTAGCAATTCGTTGCAGTTTGGTTTACTATCCTTATGAAAATAAGGATTCATAGAGGTGATAGACAGAAATATTTTGTTTTAATATATTCTGCCCTCTAGAAGCATGCTCTTGAACTATTACATGCACCCCATGTCGGGATATTGTTTTGATTGAGACAGATATTGACCGCTAGATGGAGCTTCCCCCATTTCGTCGTTTTGCAACGGCGAAATGTTCACTTGGGAATAATAAACTCTCGTGTCAGTCGTCTCGGGAAGCCTTGCACTGACGAGCGCCACCAGCGCGAAACTGCAGTCTGCAAGTGGCCCGAGATGACTGGTGCGAGAGTTGCTTTTAATTAGGTATAAATCTTTCGGCTGGTATTTGTTTCAATCAAAACCAAGCGTTTTGTGATAAAATGTGATTTTTATCCTTAACGCGGCCAGACTAGCAATTCGTTGCAGTTTGGTTTACTATCCTTATGAAAATAAGGATTCATAGAGGTGATAGACAGAAATATTTTGTTTTAATATATATATATATATATATATATATATATATATATATATATATATATATATATATATATATATATATATATACAGGGTCCTGCAGCTCACCTCCCGTCTTCTACTACACCTAAACGATTTATTTTAGAAAAATGATTCAAACGGGACAATAGACTGTTTGTTAGAGAGCACATTTTAAAAATATTTTTGAATATACAGGGTGTTCCAGAAATTGGTGGTGCATCAAAGTTGTATCTTTTTAAATGGAACACCCTGTAGTTTTATTGATTTTTGGGACCCCTTCGAGCTACTGTACATATCCCTAGAATATTATCAAATTTGATTTGATAGTTCCAGAGGAATAAATTAAAATCGAAAAAAAAAAAAATTTTTTCGTCATATTTTAAAAAATTTATAAAAAATAGAAAAAACATCTTCAAACCAAAACTAAGGAACAGGTTGCTTATAATAAAAGGTTAGTTTATCCTACTATAAATATCGTAAAAATAACTTATACAGGATGTTCAAAATTCAATGCAAAACTTTTCAAAATGTAATGCTACTTTTCTCCATTTTTTCAAATGGGACACCCTGTATATTTTTATCTCATCGGATGCAGAATTAAAAAATGAGCATATTTTTTAATAACAATTATCTCGACTATCTTAAAGGTTTCACAGATATTCGTCAAAAACTACTACAAATCGCAAAATTATTATCTAATAGTTTTACTTAACATTTTTCAAATCAATAACTAGAACTTATGTTCAATATGTCTTCCATTCTCTTGGAGGCACAAACGAAGGCGGGTATGAAATGATCTTGCTACTGTTCCTAACAGGTCGGGTGTAATGTTTTGAAATGCGTTCCTGATTCTTTGCTGCATGTTTTCTGGTGTGGTTGGAGGTTCCTGATAAACGATTTCCTTAACGTAGCCCCACAAAAAGAAATCCAATTTAGTGAAGTCGGGTGATCGGGGCGGCCAATTACATGGCCCTCCTCTTCCAATCCACCGGTTTGGAAAGGTTGTATTGATATGGTCCCTGACTTGTAGTGAATAATGTGCTGGGGCTCCGTCGCGTTGCAGCCACATTGCATCTCTCAAAGGTATTGGTAAATTTTGACATAAATTTGGCAATTGATTTTGCAAAAAATCAAGATACATAGCACCATTCAAATGTCCGTTAAAAAAGTGAGGACCAATAACATGTTCACCAATAATTCCCCCCCACACATTTATTGACCATCTGTGTTGTTGGTCAACCTGCCTAAAAATCCTTGGGTTGTGGTCGGAATAGTAATGAAAGTTATGGCGATTCACAAATCCGTTTTTATGAAATGTGGCCTCATCAGAAAACAAAACCTTATAAAAAAACTCACAATTTATCCTAATTTTAGCTTGCGCCCAATTGCAAAATTCGACACGTTGCTCAAAATCTGCATCGAAGAGTTGTTGATGAAACTGGATATGGTAGGGATGAAAACGGTTGTCCTTTAAAATTCGTTGAACGGTTTTCTCACTTACACCTACGGCATCACCGACTGCTTTTTGACTAACGAAAGGGTTTTCCGTAACAGATAATAGCACAGACAATTCATTTTCTTCATTTCGAGCGGGTCTATTTCTAACTGGTTTTGTATAGTCTACATGTCCCGTTTGTACAAATCTCTCTAATAAGTTGTTCAGGCTTCTTTTGTCTGGATGTCTCCGTTCCGGATAACGCTGTGCGTAAACTCGACTTGCCAAAAAACAGTTTCTTTCTGATTCTCCTAATCTGAAAATCATATCTACTAGCTCTTCTCTGCTGTACTCCATCAAAAAAAAATGCTTAAAACTTGTAAATTACTAATACGTAATTTAAAATATTGACATATGTCTATTTGTATGACAGTTTGTAAGCAAATTTGTTTCCATGGCTATCTACTAAATTACCTTATTATGGTTAAGAAACAACAGGAATATGATTTCTGTTTACTCCCCTTCATTTACGCCTTCAAGAGGAGAACTGCATAGACAGTTATATGAGAAACTGTCTAATTTAGGTATTTGCTTATTTAATAACATTAGAGGAGCTAAATGATAAAACGGAACACATATTGAACATAAGTTCTAGTTATTGATTTGAAAAATGTTAAGTAAAACTATTAGAAAATAATTTTACGATTTGTAGTAGTTTTTGACGAATATCTGAAACCTTTAAGATAGTCGAGATAATTGTAATTAAAAAATATGCTCATTTTTTAATTCTGCATCCGATGAGATAAAAATATACAGGGTGTCCCATTTGAAAAAATGGAGAAAAATAGCATTACATTTTGAAAAGTTTGGCATTGAATTTTGAACATCCTGTATAAGTTATTTTTACGATATTCATAGTAGGATAAACTAACCTTTTATTATAAGCAACCTGTTCCTTAGTTTTGGTTTGAAGATGTTTCTTCTATTTTTTATAAATTTTTTAAAATATGACGAAAAATTTTTTTTTTTTTCGATTTTAATTTATTCCTCTGGAACTATCGAATCAAATTGGATAATATTCTAGGGATATGTACAGTAGCTCGAAAGGGTCCCAAAAATCAATAAAACTACAGGGTGTTCCATTTAAAAAGATACAACTTTGATGCACCACCAATTTCTGGAACACCCTGTATATTCAAAAATATTTTAAAAATGTGCTCTCTAACAAACAGTCTATTGTCCCGTTTGAATCATTTTTCTAAAATAAATCGTTTAGGTGTAGTAGAAGACGGGAGGTGAGCTGCAGGACCCTGTATATATATATATATATAACTATATATCACTATAATTGATGAAAAATTGTCTATCTGAAAATGTAAAAATATACAGGGTTATCCATTTAAAAAAACTGTCGATGACGTCACATCTCGAAAAATAGGATAGCTGTTGAAAATCAAAGTTCATCACTGAATAGAATAAAAATACTACAAAAACTTTTGTTAAGGGTATTTTTTAATCGCACTTATAGTTTAGCCAGAAATCAGGTGTTTCCACACATTTGCCCAACCCTGTATAACATTTTACAGTATCATTTGATTTGTTAACTGGTTTACATGGAAAATAACAATTGCTCTGAATTTTAAACGTGCAGGGTTTGTCAATCCAGAACCTGTAATTGTAATCTAAATGACAAAACAGCAATAGATTTTGTGGGTAAGGGAAAATCGTAACTAAATCCTGTAAAAGGTAATAAATAGCAATTTCAATTGCTAATTTCTAATATGGCATAATACAATTGTGACGAACTGGCAAAACGCACTGTATTATCGCACAGGGCTTCTACTGTGTCTGTACATCTCCCATTCAACCGACAACCCGCGCGTAACAATAATGCCTTGAACGGGCAAGCGTCAATTGGTATACTTTTTTCGCACATTGTTTTCACGTTGTTACTATGGATCAATCTGTGTAAGTATGATTTGTACAGTCGATCGCGCAGATAAATAGAAAATCCTTTCTGTGATTGTTTTTCTTTTAATTTCGACCACAGCAGTTTAATAAATAACCATAGTCCGTATTCATATATTATTTTATTGATTTAATTATGTTTTGCCTTAATATGTAGATCAGATAAGTTTCTATACGATCGCCTTTACTTACATTGATGAGGTTAGAAGGATTGTCCATAAAATTACCACGTGGAAGATACATATTTTTTATTTCTTCGGCCACTTTCTGCTGTGTTCCTTGGTCATGAAGATGTAGATCATGTGAATTTAACAGCGAGTGGTTTCTATCGAACTCTTGCTGGATCCAAGGTAGACTATCTGCATAGTAAAGAAAATGAACGGCTTAAAATTATTTTAAATAAACGTGAAAAGTCAAAGTCAGTAGCACCAAAATTCTGGTTTTTATTTTGTAATTACACGTTTAATCGAAACTGATTTTTAAATATAGTTAGTATACTAGCCCAGTCGTCAGGGGTTTTAAGGCGTCACTAAATGTTATATGGCTGAATATTTCAGGATAAGTATTTTTTGTAGTGTCGAACACGACAAAAAAAAAAGTTTACGGCTGTAATGTACTTGGTATTTGGCCAATAACTCGAGAAATAGAAAAAATATATAAGAAAACGAATCGTACTAGGCGATAGGGGAAGAAATTTCACATCAAAAACGTACATGAAGTTTTTTTCCAGATTTTTGTTGTTTAACACACGAGAATGGAACGTGGCGACACGTAAGTACGGCGCGCGAAGCGTGCGCGGTCCCGGACTCGCTGCACTAAATTTGTTGTAACTTTTAAAATAATTGATGAAATAGAGCTCAATAAAGCTTAAATGAAAGAAGGAACATGTGACTATTGGGTTATTATATTTTCAAATTTTAAAATGAATGTGTGTAGATATAGTACATATATGAATTCGGAACATAAGGAAATTGACGATGAAATCGGTAAAAGTTGTACCATTTCTACAATGTTTAAGATAGAAACCTGGAACTTTCATACATTACTCTTGAAGTAATGTATAAGATCACATGACTGAAAAAATCTCAGAAATTTATTTTTGAAGATGTACACTTTCAAAATTTCAAAATTTTGAGAAAGTGATGAAATATGATATGTATAACTTTAACTACCTCTTACTCTGGTTTAAACTCCGGTATTAGATTTTTGTCGGTACGATTTTTAAAGCTTGAAATATCTACTTTAAGATGCTTGATGGGGATTTACCTTAAAAATTAAATTGACCCTCTTTATTTTACGAAAATAAAGGAAACATTTCCCTTTACTCCAAAATTTGTGAAACTAGCGGTAAAATAGACATTAATACCTTTTATTTAAAAAAGTTATATAGCATACCTATCCATTGGATCTCTTTTTGCGTTACTTCTAGAGTAATATTGGAAATATTGAGGTTTTTGTCTTAAAAATTGTAGAAATGGTAGAGCTTTTACCGATTTCATCGGAAATCTCTTTATGTTCCGACTTCAGATATATACTATTTCTACACACATTCATTTTAACCTCCCCAAAAAAAATTTTTGTGGAAGTTACTAAAATTGATCAAAATCAAAAATTGAGATAACATCAAATCTTTACGTTTTGAGGTCGTAGGAACCCAAAAAGTGCGTTTTAAAAAATGTCTGTGTGTGTATGTGTGTGTTATGTGTGTGTGCACGATAGCGGCGAAATTACTAAACGGACTTGAATGAAACTTTACATGGGTCTTTTTTAGTGCTCCAGAAGATCTGAAAAGGTTTTGATCGAGATCGGATTACGTTTTGTCCCATTTTGGCACAACAACACAGCAAATGTGAAGCATAATAATATCCATCCATGATTGTGTAGATGAAAACGATTACGAAAAAAAGTGATGTGCCGTGCGCACAGTCATTTACCAGCACTGAGATAAGGAGAAAGGCGAAGATTCGTCGGTCCGGCGACGTATCGCGGCACCGGGACGAATTCCGCCCGTCTTATGCTATATTTTGTTATCATATTCGTTCGGGTCGATTTTTTATTAACATATTAAATTCGACTATCTGCTTTTATTCGACGTATACACGATTACACGTTTGTAGCGGCCTCGCTTTCATTCCGTACAAAAACCGATAGATGTCGAAAAATGTCATTTCTTGTTCGCTCCTATCGGGCCGAATTTTTTATTTGAGCCGCTCAATTTACAATGCAGACCAACTAGAACTTTTGTTCTTTCCGTTGCGATGCCGTACGATTCCTCCGAAGGTATATTTCGAAATATAGGAGTGTTTTAAGATTGCACGTTTTCGCACTGTTTTCGCCTTCGAAGAGCGCATTTTATTTTTGCGGTTTTTCGCCTATGTCTCGGAAACCGTTCGAGTTAGCTCGAAAATAAAAAAATCTCTAAGAACGAGTTCGTTTCGTGACGGATCGTCTGATTTCATCGGCATTCTTCTGCGGTTCTTCGTTTCGGAGATATCGGCCGAAATGTGCTTCGGTGTAGGGCGAAAAATGAGACATCTTTCGCTTAAAATCCTCATAACTACTGAACGGCGGCTCCAAGGATGAAATACTACGACCCTAACGATATCGTAGAGAAATAAACGATCTAAAAGTCGTTTTCTTAATTTTCGTCCCTTTCATCCCGCTCCAAAAATAAACGAGATACGAGCGGTCAAAGTAGAGGTCTATTTTCCACCCTAGCAGCTATGACGTCACAGCTGCATTTGTAGAGAAATTAATTTCATCGTATACGGGGTGTGCGAACAATTTACCGGAAATTACTTAATGAATTGTAGCTATTTTATGTTTGAAGTTTGTCATTTTATTTTAATGTTACATTAACGCTTTGCTACTTCCCACAGGCAAGTCAGAGTTTCATTTTATAGATTAAATATTTGACATTGCAAGTCAGTCGGTTTAATCTTATAGGTTATATGTAGCGTTGACATTTCTGTCATTACGAACTTTTAAGAAAATCAATAATTTCATCAGATACCGAAAATTGATTTCAATTAAATTTTCATATTTGTCATGCGATTTCGTCAATTGAAAATGAATTAAATAAATATTAAATATTTAATAGTCGTGGACAAAGTATAGTATTCTACCCGAATCACTATACGTGTAGTGCAATCCTATGTACCGAAACAAACAGAAGAACAGCAATTAATAAATTTCAATATGTTGATATTATGTGATGCAATTGAGAAAAAAAGTGCAGAAGTCTGCACGAGGGTTTCTTTAGTGCTCCAAAATATCTGAAAATGTTATGATTAAGATCGGATTACGTTTAGTACAGTTATAGCACCCAATTTAGAGCTCTTTTTGGCTTCAAAGATCCACCGTGGGGAGGTTTCAACCGCTTCAAGTAGCTGCCAATTTCTTTATTACATTTTCTGAAAAATCTCAATGCTCCTCAGAATTCGATATAAAAACCCTAGGTCGTGAGCCCTAGAGAGTGAGTGGCGACCAGACAATCGGAGAGGGCAGTACTCCGCATCTGTGAACATTTTTTTGATAACATAAACTAGTCAAAATTCTACAAAACCGTGTCAAACGACAGAAAATTATTATTAAGAAAAGCCACGCTGGACTCGTATTGGCTGTTTAACAATAAATATACCCGTGAAAACTTAAACTTTCGTTACGAAACTCTCGTAACCTGAAAAACTTGTAAAAAGTATTTAAATAAAATTTGTGTAAAACCGTCGTCGTTATACTAAAACAGTGTGTTTTATTTCTGAAATCTTCTCGAAACAATTATATTTGCATTATCATGAAAGAAAGCCGGCTCGACGCTAGCTAATCCGACTTGTGGTCAACAAGTTCAATTTAGGGTGGTTCACCCTTACTTAAATGATTCCTCAGGTCGATCAGCATCTACATACAAAATTTCAAGCCCATAGGAGGAAAAGAATGCAAGTTATAGGTACTTTGATAAAATAAGTACCAGAAGCACAGAAGTGAATTTTCTAAAATCGCTAAAATTCATCCCTGGAGGGGCTCCACATCCCGCAGGACAACCACCATCGCCTCCTCGGCCATCTATAGTGAGCACGCCGCCTCAAAGTAGGACAACTTCTGTCT
Organism: Stenurella melanura; assembly: GCA_963583905.1. Classification (NCBI taxonomy): domain Eukaryota; kingdom Metazoa; phylum Arthropoda; class Insecta; order Coleoptera; family Cerambycidae; genus Stenurella; species Stenurella melanura. The sequence goes on along the minus strand of OY757316.1, from coordinate 52,308,727 downwards.
ACTAGAGGGTGTGAAATTAAAAGAAACTAACCCCAACAAACAACAATATTTTTTCAAATTTTGCTATTTTTCTTTCGTGTGTAAATATTCCTGTCATTTCAGCACTTATGTACCGGTCATTTGTGTCATAATACTATACTATAATTAAATCCACCTCTGGCAGATTAGACGAATCTGCTTTTAAATACCCGGATTCGCACATAGTAAGAAATCCTACCGTCCTCCTTAATGCTAATACTAACAACGACTTCCGCGATCGTGAAATTTAGCGAGATAGGACTTGGGAGACTTTGACGTCAGCGATTCGAGTGCATCAGTTTATGATGAATTTGATTTTAAAGTGGTATATTTCTGGAAGTACTTCTATCGAATACACCTCAAATTTTCAGTATAGTAATTATATGATGATTACTTTGAACAATTGTAATAAAAAGAGCAATATGAAATTTTACTAAATAACCCCATTACCATCTCTCATCATCTCAGCCTCCCCACTGTTTATGCCAATCACCAGTGATACCTTGTTGAAATCACCAGCTTCCAAACTTTCATACATCATTCTTGTAATGAAAGCATCTTCGTGATCATGCTCCACGACAGGTGCGTAGTAGAATCCTTGTTGAAGTTGAAGTTGCTCGATACCCGCCTATAAAATAAAAGTAGTATTAAACTTTTGCTGTTACTATGTAACTACTCTCGACTTCCTACGATTGACGACCTTAAAACCTACTGGTTTACAGATTATATAAGTATTATTTTAATGTAGCCAGAGCAAAGATTAGAGAATTAAGAAGATAGGACAGTCAGCCGAAGAAGACGAAATAGACGAAGACAGTTGTGAATTCCAAATTAAAGCGACACGACATGTAGCGGAAACGGTTTCGGGATTTGTCGGGTACGCACTAAACGAATTTGACCAAGCTAACTAAAAGACAGGTTGGTTTATTAGAATCGGTAAATGCTACGTCACGTGTTGACCTCAAGGACAGTCGCATATAGCTGTTTTTCTTCATTTTATAGAAAAAAAGTTTCCAAATTATTCTGTCAATGAACAATTCTATCCTAACTAAATATATACCTAACATGAACAAAGGAATACTTCATGTGACATATGTTACGAAGGAACCTATTTCTTTAGTGACCTTGGGTTCTGGCTGTCAGCTGAGTTCGGTCGTTCTATTAGGACAGTGACAGATTTTTCACTATTGGCCTCTCTAATGTTACCTGTATGATTGTCACATTGTGCCAACTGTGCGATAACTCCAATTTAAATGTCAAGGTCAATGGCGCCATTGCTAAAAAATAAAAGGTTTTTCGCCAGCTGTCCTATGTTAGTAATTCTCTAATCTTTGGCCACAGCAAGACACCTTCAAGAAATGAGAGTAAACAATAGTTATTTGGCCTCATGCACTAAGGGAGTAATTGGTAGGTAACCAAATTGAACAACAGATGAAAATAGCTGATTTTAGGGTGCCACAAATTTTACACATTTATCCCGCGAAAAAAAATGTGAAGACTGTTTAAGGTGCAATAAGAATAAAAAGAAACCATAGGGAACAGTGTAAATAAATAGATGAATTATTAAAAACATGCAATTTACACCAAGTAGGGGTTGAATAATAGTTTTAGTTTCAACAATTGTGATAATTAGTAACTTGTCGATAGAGAAGATACATAGGTGTGATACTTACAGAAGGTAACAGTTATTTTCTGGTCATTGATTCGACAACTGACACGCAATTATGTCCTACGTAGTTCAAATTCTTACAGGTGTAACGGTTAATTTTTAAGATCACCCTGTACAGAAAAATATTAAATATATTCAAATCCTATAGATATAAATCGAGTTTTCTACGCGCCAGAGTGGATGGTGAATAAAAGACCATTTGACCTTTAACGCGGTACGGTAGAAGAGAGACGTGAGAGGAGGTTGTTTGTTTAGACAGGTAAATTCTTGTTGGTTTTAAGCGATCGAGGGTTGGCTGCGAGCCGATATAGGTACCACGGGAGAGGTGAATTTGACCTCTCCGATATAATAAAGTGGTAATGAATCTAGCAACAGCTGTGATAAGACACGGTTTAGTTATTGTTTAAGCAAGAAAATTTAAAGTTTTATTATTGTGACGAATATTTGTTTGAGTATTGCAGCTACGTTTTATGTTAAATTGTGCATCAGCGTAATGCGTAAATCACAAAGTGCAAATATTCAATAGTCAATTAAATGACAGAATGAATCTGTATTAAATAGCAGCAAATTGCGTGATTAATCTGAATTAGTTGCTTTGATGCAATCCATGATAATTTGTGATTTTAAGTACTGGGTTTGTAGTTCGTACGTTCATTTGTTGAGTGCCATCAGACCATTGACCTTCATGTGTCAAGGAATGAAACTGTAAGTTTTTTATTTTATGTACTAGTTGTGGTAGGTCAAGGCTATGCGCGTGGAGAAACAATATTTTTAGTGCCGTTAAAGAACTAGTTTCGTGATCGATTTTTCCTTCCTGAGAGAAATCTGTAGACAATTTGACCGCTTTCATGTTAGTCGTAGACACTAGCCACATTGACTAGATTTGTTGACAATTTCAATGCCCCAATAGGCATACATAGTGGCTTAATTAGTGTGTGCTCGCCAGCAACATTTGAGGTTGTCCAGAAACAATAGAAAAACCGTTACGCGACGAAAGCTTTTTGTATGTCTCCCCAATTTGGGTATTCGGTTGTGAAACCTTTTGAGGGTTAAAATTTAGAGTGTCATGTCAACTTATGTAATTAGTTTAACTAGTTAATCCTTGTTAAAATGCTATTTGTTGTACAGTTCCCAGTAATTTTAGTGAGTAAGTTATACATTTTCTTAGAACGGTCATTGAGCTCAGGCCGGGCGACACAAAACATTGTATTGATTTATCTCTGTAATACAATTTTTGACTAGGGTATTTTGTTTGTTTTTTGTAACTCAGAATGTTAATAGATTATTTGTTTTAGTAGTTGTTTAATTTCATTAAGCTAGCACTCATTTAAACTGGGATAGCTCGGTGTTTCCTTATTTTGCCGGGCCAATTTATAGTTTAAAGTGAGCAGAAATTGTGTTATATGATTTCCAGTAATTAAAAATAAGGTGGCGTAAAACTATCGTTTTTTTGTTGAGCCTTGTAGAGCTGTGTATTTATTTTTTGGTAATTTCCTGTTATTAAGTATTTGCCAAGGTAAGTGATAACCAATATTAAGCCAAGCTGTCAAGGATAATCTGCCCCCCGAGGTCTTATGTTCTATTTTTAATTATAATTATGATTGCGGATTTAATATAACTAAAAGCCAAGGTTATACAAGAAGCAGGTAAATTATTTCACGAAACTATTCATTAGAATAAATGGCAATTAGATTAAACACTACCATACTGGACGACAAATAGTTATTATTAAAAACTATTTACTATACTTCTACTCCAATATGTAAATGTGGAAATAATATAGACTCGATGAATGTAAGGTAACACAAACTCTCGCATATTGTAGGGCGCTACCTTCTCATTCGGTGTCCCCACAGTGGCTATTGAGTGTCAGCTATTCTTGTTAAGGATACACACACAAAAGTGTCGAGAGTTGTGTCTAGATTACTCTTTAGATTACTCTACAGCGTGTTCACATTGTGTTCTAGGTGTTGTAGAACATAATGTGAACACGCTGTAGGGTAATCTAAAGAGTAATCTAGACACAACTCTCGACATTTTTGTGCCTCCGTGTATCCTTATCTTTATGATCGCCGCTATTGCGCGATAACAGTACGCGTAAAATCGAAATGGAGAGTTTAAAATTAATTATTGTTTAAATAAGATGTTACAGATTTTAGCTTTAATAGCCTGAATTTATTATTTGTAAAGACCAAGGAAAATTGAGCCGCTACAAGATCTGCTGAGTTGATGCTCGACTCTCTAGACCGCTGACCACCTATTTTGTAAATTAGTACTTACCGTAAGTGACTCGGAAAAAGCCGCGTTTTTAAGTTGTTGTGCGGGTACTATTAGCAAGTACTCAAGAAGGTCGCTAGAGCTCACGTTGTCACTGTTGAAGGCAGGGTTGAGGATTGCTGCTGTTTCGTAAGTGATTTTTACTTGGTCCCTTTGATACGCCCAGGGAGTTATAGCGGTTCCACTTTGACAGATAGCTCCTCTAAATAAACCTGCAAAAATGTATACAGAGTGTCTCAGCAAACTGTCATTCAAATATTTTAGCTCTCTTATAAAAGATATTGATAGTATTCAAAATCAAACGGTAGAAGGTGCAAAAGATTGCGATTTCAGGAAAAAATGGTATGTGTACCTCGTAGTAAAAGCACATTTCCGGACTTCAGTGCTTCTTTGCACTGCTTTGCTTAACGCCTTGGCCAACAATTTACATTATCGACCGAGAGTGTTATTACTAATTACACAATGTACTATTCCATATCAATGGAAAAGTTCATTTATATGTGATTTACTATTAGTGGGCGTTAAAAAATGAAATTATGTCCTTTTAAGCGTTCTTATTAATCTAAAAGAAATAAGATATAATTATGATAAATTCCTACACTGTAAAATCATACCTTTTCCTAATTTTGAACATTTATTTGTCTTTTTTTCATTTTACAAGTTTTGTTCCAAAATATCTTGTATACGCTGGTACCACATATAAGGTAAAAAGCGTTTGCCATTTTCACATAATAATTATTCAGCCTAGACTAAATTTTCTGTGATTATTTGAGGCGTAGCTATCCTAACGATTTTGAAAAAATTAGCCTTCTGAGTTCAATGTTTTCAATTCTAGACTAGCGTTTTCCTTGGATTTTCTGAGCATCATCGACACGGTAAAATTTTGCATATTTGTTTGAAATACGTTCATTTCACAATACAGAAATTCTGAATACATTACTTGCATTATTTTAATATTTACAGTATGTTTTGCTCCGATATTTCCTATACGCACAATATAAGATAATAAACGTTTGCCGTTTTACAAAATCAATATTGATTACACTTTGTGTGCTTCTTTGCAGCAGATTTATATAACGATTCTGAAAGTTTTAGCCTTCTATTCTGGAGCAATACATTCTCCGAAGTTTCTATCATCGACACGCTGTGCTCAAAATGAAGAAAAAATAATTCTATATGAAATATCAAACAAATTTAAAAGAAATAGTCTATATTTCTTTTAAATTAATAAACACATAATTCAATTATTTTTAACACATAGACTAATGATAAATCACATATTGTAAGACTTCCTCTCCATTGATTTGAAAATTAACATTTTGTAATGAAAATATAGTTTTTTACTCAAATGTTGTTTCTTTTACTAAGTTCTCAGTAAGAAAATTTATTTTTGATTAAATGTCATCGAAATAAAATTTGTTTATATCTACTTTTTTATAATTATTCGAATAATATAAATACTTGACTCAGACAGACGAACCAATTTAAAATAATATGATATAACAAACATTTTTTTAAATTCATCAACATCGGTGCTGTTGTATTATGGGTTTCGTAGTTTCGACGATTTTTAGACTTCCTTTTAGTCGATGAAATTAAGCATTTAACTTCAACATGAGATTCCGCCCCACCTCATTTTTATGTGAGATGGTGCAAAATTTTCCTAAAGATGTATAGAACAAATTCAATGTTATGGGAACTAGTGCTCTTCCGATTTCCGGACGTAAATTAGGACCGAAGTTCCCTATTTCCGGTCACCAACAAATTATTTTTAAGGTGAAGAAGAATCATTGGATATTATATATTGAACAATTATAAGCATTTTTTGACTCTTGACATTTTTTACCTAACCTCACCCTTTTCGAGATATGGGCATTTAAAAATATAAAAGGATATATTTAAGCTTTTTTTTCAAAAAACTAGCATTTACGATTATTTATTGGCGTTTACTATGAATTAAAATATGAGAACCTTATATTTTGGACAATTCTAAGCATTTTTTTTTACTCTTGATATTTTGAAAAACAAAGCCTAAATAAATACACGTTTTCTAAACGATGTCTCGAGTGAGGTTAGGTAAAAAAAATGTTAAGAGTCAGAAAATGCTTAGAATTGTCCAAAATATAAAATTCAAATTTTTCAACTTAGAAACAATTGTTGGGGACCGAAAATAGCGCACTTATGTACTAGTTTACGACCGGGAATCGAAAAAGCACCAGTTCCCTGACCCTGACTTTGTTCTATATATCTTTAGGAACATTTTGCACCATCTCACATCTCACAAAAATTAGGTGGGGCGGAGTCTCATGTTGGGGTTTAGACCTTTTCCTGCTTCATTTCCTCGACTATTTGGAAACCTATCAAATTATATGACATTTGATGAGTCTTCGATAGGTTGGTCCCATGATGTGGGCGAGTTTCTACCAGGGGATTATGGCACATGGGTATCATGGCTTTTTGCCATATGTTCCAAGACATTTGATACACTTCAAGATGTATTAAAAAAGATCAATCTTAAATTCTTATATGAATTTTCGGTCAAATCGGTTCTTATCAGTGAACAAACGAAAATACTTTTACTAGGAGAAAAGAAAACGTACTTCTTACTTTTTAAAGAAAAGTTTTTAAATATAAGTAATTTTCTGAAATAAGTAACATTTGTTAAGGGTACGTAATTTTCAGGGGGTACAGTAAAGATACTAGTAATTTCGATATGAAAAGAAAAAATTGAGTGTCAATCGAAATTTACCTCCAGCTGAAACTAGGGCAACTATTTTTGTAGTAGAAGGGATCTAGATTATGTTACTTTCAAATATCTCAAAAATAATAATTTTAACGAATGATCTTGACTTTGAAGCTTACAAAATTCCTTATAAATTGACGTCTTGTATGATAAAGATTGAGTTATGATGATTTGAAGTTTTGGCATTTTCAGCATTTTAACGAAAATGGTGCGTTCTACGCAAATAACACATAGAATAAAGTTATTGGTTTATTCAATTTCTTCCAATTTGATAAATCTGAATATGTATTGCATTTAAACCTCATAAAATAATTGAAGATTTATGGTCATTTTTAAATAAGTCTTCAATTTTGTGAAATATCCCGTTACTCACGACAGAAATACCCATGACTCATTGGTTCGATTTAAAAGAAATGAGAAAAAGTAGATTTAGCTTTTCGTGATTCACGCTCTATATTTATTATTATTTATTGTGTTTTATTGGTTTCACCAAATGGCCATCGACCGAAGTCCTTCAGCCTTAGGCCCGGCGCGCACTGAAGTGGTGTTTAGGTGACGTGGTAGCTGTGTGGCAGGTGACATTTTTTAAACCCATGTAAACAAATGCGGCAGCGCGCATTGAGGTGGCGTGGCGGTGGCGTGATGTTTTGCAAGTGGGGTGGTGCCATTCAGTCACCACTAGTCTCGGACAAGTTTAATTTTCGAGTGGCAAGTGGTGAGTGGTGCTTGTATTTAGTATTGATTTGCCTAGAGAAGAGGTTGCATCTCCAGTGTTTTCCGCGATAATCGTAAAATGCAAGACGACCAGGAATTCAATATACATTTTGTAGGCCTTGTAGAGGCGAAATGTTGTTTTTTTCATTCGATAAAAAACTTTAAAATTTATTATCGTCGAGATTTAACTCATTTTTATACACATTATATATGCCATATTCTCTATTTTTTTGCCATAAAGGATGGACCCAATGATTTTTTCTTTTATGTCGATTTTGTAAATTTACTAGTTGAACTAATGCAAGAGCATCCTCGGCATCAGATGAACATTTAAATGATAAAGCAATGGCAGGATGACGCTGCTTGCCACTTCGGTACGCGTTACATCACTTTGATATCATTTAGTCGCCATTCTACTGCCACACCACGTCTTAACCATTCCAACGCCACCACCATTCCTTTGCCACACACCACTTTGGTGCGCGCCGTGCCTTACGCTCTATAAAATATCTGATTTCTGTAAACATGATAATAATATCGCAAACTAGAGGTGTTTTGAAAATTTTTGACATAAACTAGATCTCAAGATGCTGTATGGTTTCGTCATAGGATGGTCACAAAGTTGGCAAGTTTTTGTTGCTAACTCATCCATATCATGATACCAATTTATCACAGATCCATTAAATGGCATATCGGTTGAATCGTATTTACTCAAATATGCAATAACGTACTGAGTGAACTATCCTGTATATTCTTCAAAAATTTTGAACCAAATGCCTTTGCTTTCTACTATTCTGTATTCGGTACCTCTTGTATGAGAGCCAGACTATTTGGACAACGTAAGACTGAGGCATACTGTATAATATCTTAGCCTGGTCGTCATTTAAGTTAATCCAATGGAAAATAAACGCTCAGTTACCTTTTGATTTAGGGCTTAAAACTTGATAAGCCACTGAGGCTCCCCCTGCGCTTGCTCCAAATATGGTTACCTTCTCCGGATCGCCTCCAAAATATTGAATGTTCTTGTTAACCCACTGTAACACCATGTTCTGATCTTTGAGCCCTGCGTTTCCGGGTATGGCAGAATCACCAGTGGAGAAGAAACCTGTTTAAATGAAAACAATTTTAACAAACACAAGAAATTACCACAAGCTAGATTGAAAGGTGTTCAAACGGAAATGTCATTTGAAATCTTAGAAATTCATACTTTCTGGCGCCCTTTAGGCCACCATTGCTGTAGTTGGTTCCAAGGGTTGTTTTCAGAGTGTGATTTTCCGTACCAGCTAAAATTTTTTCCGATTTACGATTACTTCTACCATATTTCAATTTTAATTGTTTTAAGGTCTATTGATCGTTTTGAATTATATTGTTATTTTTAATTCTTGCAGAGGAAGTTATATTTTACGTATTTTACTAATTTCTCAAGCTGATCCGAATCTGCCCGATCCAACTCTTACATTACCACAACGCTTAATGCCGTGGATGTTTGGTTGGCTCCTGATCAGACCCCGGAGGAGCGACAGTATATAGTTGAATACTTATTTATAAGGCATAAAAAGATACTATAAAAACAGGCCATCAAAACATCAAAGTCGGCGCTGACAAGGTACTACAGAGCTGTAATATAAATTTTTGCGTTTTAAAATGAACAAAATAATACCAAAGATTTAAATATCGTGTTTTCAGCAGAAGTTTAATGATATTTCTGGTAAATTAGAAAATGTTACTCTGTTTTTCATCAAGATAGGAAGTAATATCTTATACATTGGTGGACGCATTACCAATCCCTTGCGAAATTCAAAGTACGGCTCTGCTTATTTATTCTCTGGGTATATTCCAGTTAGATGTGATTCACGTAACTATATCACAAGAGTTAGGAATCCTAATGAAAAAAAGACGTGTTTCTGTTTATTTCCTATCTTTTAATCATGCCAGAACATATTCTACATTAGAGTAATGATTTTTTATCTATTAAGTAATATTTCTTATTTAATATAGTCTAGAAGACATGCATGCCACGGTGTCCTCTTAGGCCAGGCGCGCACGGGTGACTTTTTGTCACCTACCTCGGAGTCCATCGAGTCTTATGGAGATGCGCTCACGAAGCGACGTAACAGTCACGTCGCTCGTGAGCGCATCTCCATAAGACTCAATGGACTCCGAGGTAGGTGACAAAACAGTTGCGTGACAAAAGTCACCCGTGCGCGCCTAGCCTTATATTAGCTCGGTTGGAAGCTTTGGGTTTTTTATGTGTCTTATAAATATGTAGTAACTATACAACGTTAAATTTCAAGAAGCTAACCAGTATACTCTTCGCCGATTTACTGCACATTTGATATAATTGTTGCACATTCTACCTATAGAATACTCTACGCATTTTTATTGTAAATTAAATAAGCTAACAATTATACCCTTCGCCGATTTACTGCACGTTTTATATAGTCTTTGCACATTCTATAGAATACTCTCCAATTTTTATCGTAAACAAAAATATATTTGCGAAGAGTATAATAATGTTAGTTTGTATTAGTGAGTGACGGCTTTGTTTAACTGCGAGATGAATCAAAGCCGCTAAAGCTTGGCCCATAATCTTATCGCATTTGTGATAGATTTATTACTGTTAAGTTGATAAGCATTAGGGACTATTGCCTAATTAACCGGTTTTGCAATGTAACAATATTATATAATATAAATATATAAACTTAAAGAATTTAAACAATTAATAATGCTTTTATTTGTTGCTCGATTTTGCTTAAAAACTTACTTATTGCCCTAATTTCATTACAATCCAACTATTCGTTATTAAGTTATCGTGCTTACAAGAAACGTGACGGACGGACGGACGGACGGACAGACGGACAGACGGACGGGCAGGCAGACGGGCGGACGGGCATTTTGAAAGTTGTTCAGAATTCGATCACCAACACAGTGATATGAAATTTTTTTCTCTACGTGTCTGTAATACCGGTTTTAGAAATGTACTGACTGAATGCAATATACTCTTCGTTTTGTATTTGCGAATAGTATAATAAAGACTAGTTGAATTGATTTGATTTTAGCTTGCAAACTGGCCCACCTAGCGAAGCGGGTTCAAACCCTGCGTACGGTAAAATTATTTTAATCAAAAAATGATCCTTAAGGTAGTTATATCTGGAGAGGTGGGACATCTGTTAGCGAATCGATAAATTCTCAAGTTTACCAATTCGCTAACAGATGTCGCACCTCGCAAGAGAGAGAGAGAGAGGAAAGATTTGGCAACGCCGCATATAGTTGCTGACGACTGCTGATCGAACTAGCATCTACACCCCAAGCGGAAATAAATAATCCCGCATGCACATTAGTGCAAGTTGGTTATTGTACCGCCTTTCAACCTGTTTTTCCGTACTATAGCGCTGATTGTCTGGTTGGCGTATGGGTAATATTCTCCTTAGGGTGCGAGAGGTCCCGAGTTCAAATTTTGCACACACTGTACTTTTTTTTAATATATTCTGTAACGATTAATGTATTTTTTCACAAATTCAGGTTTGAGTTGACATCAGAAATATTTTCTTTCTTTTTCCTATTACGATTTCTTTCTTTCATGTGATTTCTTTAGGTAGGGTTAGTTAGGTTGATTTTTATTTTGTTTTTTTTTTTCACAAAATAAAAATGGCAATTTCATGCGGGATTATTTGTTGCGGCTTGGGGTTTAGACATAGTGCTGATCGGATCGTCTTTGTACATTGTACTTTTACCAATGTTTATTATGTAAATTTTATTATTTAAATGATTTGAAGATCGGTTAGAAGGTCAAGTTGCGAGGATTAAGTGCGTTATAAAGGGTTAGCACAAAAAACCAAATGCCAAAGTGTGTTAAGAATTGTAGCTGAAAATAAAAACGGATTACTTTCAGTACCTATTCACTATTGAATGTGGAGTTTGCTCGAGTTTGAATCGGGCAGAGAAGGAGCTTCTCATAACGTAAATAAGATAGAAGATCATTCCTGGCAGATAATATTTAAATAAAAAAATACTGATTACAACATCATATAGTAATTAAATAATAAAGTATTCTTACTTTTCAATTCAATAAAAAAATGTATTCATTCATGAAAATATATTATGCTATATTCATTTACTATTCTACATATTAAGGGTCAGGTATCTGTATTATTTTTGACAGATTAAAAAAAATGTTACCTGTTTTAATAAATTAATGGAAAAGTATATTATTGTATATACAATAAATAAAGTCGGAATGAAAATTTATAAATCTACTTTCTTATATGATACTGCATTTAAAATAAACACAAAGTATTTTCAAATATCCGCGCCAAGTATTAGAAATAGTGCGACGTTGCCACGTTTACTACTCATGTCCCCATTCCATAATTTCACTAATTTTCGGGTAGCTGCCATTACGTTATTAGATGGTGAATCATCTTGATATTTATACACGTGCTTCATCAGGAATTAATTTAAGTTTGCTTCGTTTTTGAGATCATTGTTAAATAAGGATCAGTCGTAAGAGGGAAAAGAGTGTCACGATATCAATTTATTTTGCATGGCGTACATAAACGCAGTGTTAAATATCATAAATTGCGAACTATGAGCAAATGAATCTCGGAAACGGTACGGTAAATGGAGTTCATATTTTTCCAGAATATTAATTATTATGTGAATTAAATTTGCAGAAAGTTTCGTGACTTTCTCAAATAACGTAAATTGCGATATAACTACCCTAACAAGTTATTCTGACCCCACTACAAACTGTATAGCCTTAGGGATTATTATGGAGTTACCTCCTTAATTTGAGAAGCGTCAAGAAAATATTTTTTAAATAAGACAGGCACACACAAAAAAAACAAAATTCAAATCCAAAGGTGAGAGCCTTATATCTGAATGTATTTTGATGTTGAGTTTCAAGAAATAATATCACAAAACAGAGAAAACCAAGATACAGTAGTATAGTTTCTGCAAATTGCGCTGATTGTTGACAAAACAATTATTTTGTTCACTTTGTAACCACTTTCATCGCTTTTGCCCAACACTAAGTTTTGCTTACATTAAGGGTGGTTATAGGGCGTAAAATACAATAGGGATCGAAATAGACAACAAAAGTGCAATATTTAATAATTTTATCAATTAAAAAAAATCGGTAAAGGTATTTACACAGAACTTCCCTCGTTATTTGTGCATGGCGATCACTAAAAAAATATTAAATGCGAAATGACATTGAGAATAATAATGGAAATATAGTTATTGTAATTATTACAAAGAAATCCTGAAAACTTTTGGTCAAAAAAATAGTGCTCATCCAACAGCAAAAGTTCAATACTAAATAACAGGTCTCCCATAAATTATTTCTTGGGATGACCACCCTGTATATTTTCCAATAAAAGTATAATAGCATATGTCAAATAGTATTGCCATTAGACAGTTCCACATTCACGCAGTGAAGTGGAAGTATAGTGGTGGTTAAAAATTTAATTTTTTTTTTTTTGAAATTTTTCAAAACTGTTGGATAAAAATGTTCACTCCTTTTTCTTCTGCAATAGGTTCAGAATGTCATGAAACATGGAAATTTTAAATTTGAGCGAAGAAAAAAAAAATTCCATCTGTTTTAGTCTCGGTTTTAGTGGTTCAAAATTTTTCAAAAATGTGTGAAAAAATTTTTTTTTTCTGAAATAGGTTTAGAATGTCATGAAACGTGAAAATTTTAAATTTCAGCAAAAACAAATTTTTCCGTCTATTCTAATGGTAATTTTTTTTCCAAAGTGGTAAAAAAAAAATTCATCTATTCTATAGTAAGTAGTGAAATAGATTTTATCAATTTTTTTTTTTATTTGTTTGAATAGGTTTAGAATGTTATGGAAACGTTGAAATTTTAAATTTGAACAAAGAAAAAAAAATTTTTTTTGAAATTTTTCCAAAATCTCGGTTAAAAAATTTTCAAAATTTTTTCTTCTGAAATAGGTTTAGAATGTCATGAAACGTGTATATTTTAAATTTGAACAAAAAAAAATGTTCCATCTATTCTAGTGGTAATTTTTTTTCCAAAATGGTAAAAAAATGTTCCAATTTTTTTTCTTCCGAAATAGGTTTGGAATGTCATGAAGCGTGGAAATTTTAAATTTGAGCAAACAAAATATTTTCTTCTATTCTATAGTAAGTACCTACTTAGTGATGAATACATAAATTTTTCCAAGAAAATTTTTGGGAAAATTTTTTAAATTTGTTTTAATACGTTTAGAATGCCATGGAAATGTGGAAATTTTAAATTTGAACAAAAAAAAATTCCACCTATTTTGGTGGTAAAAATTTTTTCAAAAATGTCGGTAAAAAAATTTTCAAATTTTTTTTTTTTTAAATACGTTTAGAATGCCATGAAACGTGAAAATTTTAAATTTGAAGAAAGAAAAAAATTCTCATATTTTAGTGGTAAAAATTTTTTCAAAAATGTTGGTGAAAAAATTTTTTTTTTCCTGAAATAGGTTTAGCGCGTCATGAAACGTGGAAATTTTAAATTTGAGCAAAAAAAAATTTTTTTCATCTTGGTAAAAATTTTTTCAAAAATGTTGCAAAAAAAATTTTCAAAAAATTTTTTTTCCTGAAATAGGTTTAGCGCGTCATGAAACGTGGAAATTTTAAATTTGAGCAAAAAAAATTTTTTTTCACCATTTATTCCGTTTAAACGGTCCACCCTGTATATTTTCCAGTCAAATTTCTACCATGTCTTCGCTGACAGTAGCGTCAACTATCTACCAAATTTGACTGCTATCCTTCAAGTAGTTTTTTAGTAAATGCACCAACAGTCAGACAGACAGACAGACAGACAGACTGACGGAATTGAAAAACCTATATTTACGTAATCTACGTGTTCTGAAACGTCAGAATCCGAAAAAATCTCGGAGGGTGATTTTTTCTCGAATACAATACTTCCCTTCGGTATGCGAGGGAAGTAAAAAAATCGGTAAAGGTCTTTACACAGCACTTCCCTCGTTATTTGTGCATGGCGGTCACTCTAAAAAATTATTAATTACGAAATGACATTGAGAATAATAATCGGAATATAGTTATTGCTATTATTACAAAGAAAACTTGATAAGTTTTGGTCAAAAAAATATACAGATTGCTCATCCAACAGCAAAAGCTCAATACTAAATAACAGGTGCCACATATGGCAGGCTTGCGCAAATACCTTTACAAATGTCCACCATGACTGAATTATTTCTTGGGATGACCACCCTGTACATTTTTCAATAAAAGTATAATAGGTGTATATGTCAGATATTATTGCCATCCGTCACATCAATCCAACATTCGCGTAATGGAGTGGAAGTATAGTGATGGCTAAAAAATTTCATTTTTATTTTAATTTTTCAAAATTGTTAAAAAAAAATTTTTTAATTTTTTCTTGTGAAATAGGTTTAAAATGTCAAACGTAGAAATTTTAAATTTGAGCAAAAAGGAAAGTTTCTTTTTTTTTTTTTCAGAAATAGGTTTAGCGTGTCATGAAACGTGGAAATTTTAAATTTGAACAAAAACATTTTTTTTTTATCCTAGTAAAAATTTTTTCAAAAATGTTGGTAAAAAAAATAGGTATTCAAAAATTTTTTTTCCCGAAATAGGATTAGCGCGTCATGAAACGTGGAAATTTGAAATTTGAGCAAAAAAAAATTTTTTTCACTATTTATTCCGTTTAGACGGTCCACCCTGTATATTTTCCAGTGAAATTTCTACCATTTCTGCGCTGACAGTAGCGTCAACTACCTGCCAAATTTGACAGCTCTCCGTCAAGTAGTTTTTTAGTAAATGCACCAACAGACAGACAGACAGACAGACAGACAGACAGACAGACAGACTGACGGAATTGAAAAACCTATATTTTCGTAATCTCCGTGATCTGAAACGTCAGAATCCGTAAAAATCTCGGAGGGTGATTTTTTCTCGAATACAATACTTCCCTTCGGTATGCGAGGGAAGTAAAAGGGCTTGAAATGAGTTCAATGTTTATAATTTTGTTGTGATTCTATGCATTTTATACAAAAGTCTCCGCCGTCAAACATAAATTCTGATGAAATTCGCATTCATCGCATCAAAATACAGATATAAAGATCTGACATTTGGGTTTGATTTTTTTTTTGTGCCTATAGCTGTATAATTGATAGCGTGTGCATGCTGTGTTAGCAAATGACATAGTCGGTTTTATTAAATCACTGAAATCGTTGTTAACGAGAGATAAATTAAATTAAATTAAATTAACTTATTTATGACGTGATTGTATAAGAAAATCGTAAGACCTGCTGAACTTCCTAGTAAATTATTGACACAAAACAATATGAATCATCTGACGGAGGACACTAGTGACGATATGAATACAAGTTCATATTACAGAAAAAACTGACGGAGTTCTAACAAAAAAAGCATTAAATAAATTGTTATAAAATTACAAGGATTTTTCTATCCCGTTTTCGTTAAAGGAACGGAGTGCCAATATTTCTTAACTTGCCAAATGATTCTCGTTTTATTAAACAATATGCTAAAAATTAAGTTGGCTCCCCACTCTCATGGAATTACATAAATATTAGGGGCCAAAATTCATTTCTTATTTATTTTGACTACGTAGCAATCCTTCGATCTTTTCCCAAAAATATATGTTGTTACTTTGAGTATATTACAGAAAAAATGGTGACACTCTAACAGAAGAAAACTCATTAAAAAAATTGTTACAAACTTATGATAATTTCTTTTACCCTTTCTTGTATGAGGAACTGAGTGTCAATTATTGTCCTTAATTGCTGTAATGCTTTGCAAAAATACAGGGTGTAATTAGTTTCATGTCATTAAAAATACTTCTAATAGGGACCGACTGAAACAAAAATCCTATATAACTTTTTTCTCTAGGGGCACTTTGAATAAAACTGACCTAGGTTTAACATTTTAATGTTAAGGTAGGAAATATTTGAGAACCACTGTTTTTCAGGGTCAGTGGATGTTATAGTTCCGAATATTAGAAATAATGAAAAACTGCAATACCCGACTTTTGTTCTCGCTGGAAGAAGAGTGGCACTTTGATGGGATTACTTGTACCGAATTTTTTATACCACTAATTATGAAAATGTAAATAATTCCTTCTCTTTTGGCACAACGCAAGCCTAGCATGGCCGCAGGAGTTTAAATAGGATTTGCTTACATGTGTTTTTTAATTTGGAACAAAGTTATTGTAGCTTTTATTACCGTTTATACAAATGTATACAATTTAAAAGTGGTTTATTAACATTTGTAACATTGCGTTAAAAGCTTAACAAATTAGTAATTATTTTATGTAATTGGAAAACGAACAGTTAGACGTCCGAGATACGATGACAGAAAATAGTTGTGTATTTTAAGTTAGGAAAAAAATCTGATTTTTTAACGAATTGAGTGCATAATTTTTCCCAATCAGGTATGGAAAACTAAAAATCGAGTGTTTGGTCTCTATGAAAATCAATGTAAACAATAATAAACACATCAAAACAAGACAGCGAATACTAATAATAATCATACCTTTAATGCCCAATAGGTAACACCCAATGACTGAATAATTCTTTTGAATTTTTCACAAAAATTGTTCGAAATGACCTCGATCTCCACGTATACACATTTCGGCACGTCAAACTAAGGACATACGCACTCCGTTCAACACATTTGGTAAATTAGGATCATTTTTTATGGTTTCTATGCACATTAAAATATGTTGCTGCAATTGTTCTAAAGCTCTTCCGCACCAAGCGCATTTCCACTACTTTCTCCATACACCAAGTGCATATCTGCGAGCTCTGGATAAGTGTAATCTCTCATAATGTCCAAAATCTGCATTTTAAAACACCACACTAAACTGTGAATTAACGTTATCAATAAAGAAAACTAAAAGAAGAACTTGGTCCAAAATCCAAGAAGTAACACAAAAAGCACGAACGAGAAGTAACCAAGTACTAACGACTTGAACGATAAGTCAATAAAATAAATCTTAAGATAAGTGGCACAAAATTCAAAAAGAACAAAAGCAACAGACAAAACCAAGGAACGGGAAGGTCGCCATCGTGTGTACGTTGTTTACCAAGTAAGGACAGAAACTGAAATTATTATTTGAGAATATTACAAGGGAGATTATAGCACGCGTATTAAGATAATTTGGCCGCGAAGAAGTAAAAAACAAGGCGGTGTCCTCTGTCAGTCGCTATTAACTGCTTTGTCGGCATACTCATTTGCAGGAATGTCAGAGTATCATGTGCGACAAGACGCGAGGCAATAAAACCTACCCCAATATGCCAGCAGTTCTCAAACTATTTTGAAAATTTTGGTTATTTTTTTCTCTCCAAAACTATGAGCTTCAGACCCCATGTTATATAAGGTTTTTTTTGTTTGTCTTGTCGCTCCCTACCAAGAGTTTTTTAATGACGTGAAACTAATTACACCCTGTATATTTGAGTCATGCTAATTCGAATACAGCCATTTAAAAATTGTGGAAACATAAAATTAAGATCTGAACATTTGCCAGATTGAACTAGTTCACGTCGAATGAAAATTTAGAGTATTGAAACATATTATAGATATAAGGTTATTTGATTGTATTAATTACCGAACGGTCCTACTCTATAATTGAACGTTACAAGGATAACATCCCTATCCATGAAGTGATCAGGTCGGAAGAAAGCAGTGTCGGACCATCCATTCAAAAATCCACCTCCAAATATCCAAACCATGACCGGTAGAGATGCATTAGATGAGGGATTCTGGAAACAAACAGATGTATATAAAGCTGTGTGATTGTAGGCTAAATCTTGAATTTCGAGACGAAAGGATATTTTTTATTTATCGGATATCATAGTGTGATCAGAGATAAAACACGACTACCGAGATATCAAACATCTTCTTGATTAAAGATGGTCACGAAATAAAAAATGCTGTCTTAGCTTATGAATTCCTTTTGTAATAAATTTGTCAAAAATTCTCAAGTTATGTCCCTCACTGACATCATCTACAACAACGTAACATGTGTTTTTAATTCTAGAGATAAAGTAATAAATGAAATAAAAGACTATTGTCGTTTCTATTAACAAAAAAGCAAACTATTGAGATTGTCTTCCGCAAGTTTCAATGCACAAGTTACGCATCTTCTCCAGGGCCGTTCCTGACGGGGGTGCAACAGGTGCACTCTAGGCGCAAGTAAGCGCAGCCTACTTCTATATGTGTGAGCATGTTAGCACATCTTCGACCATTGAATTTCATTTATCTGATATAACTCTTGTATTCACCCAACCTTACACTGAACGGTCTGGTCGGTACTCACTCACGTAATGTTTGTTACATTGGCACGGAATACTGTAAATGCAGTTTTTTAAATTTTTCTCGTGGTTTTTCAGTTTTGTCTTTGTCAGAATAGATCTTAAAGTGGTGCTTGTCTGAAGGACCGTCCTAATATCAAATCTTTCACCTATACGTAAGTTTTCGAATAACCCGTGTACATAAGGAATTAACAATTTGTAACGATTTTCAGGTTTATGTCGTATCTAATTCTTGTTTTCAATATTTATGAAGGTTTTATAAACAAAAGCTTCAGGGTATTGTTTGTTTAAAAGGACTTTTTTGATAAACCGTTCCTCAATGTTTAATATTTCATCATCAGAAAAAATGATTTTGGCCCTATCATACACACATTTTATAACACCCCTCTTAGCATGCGTGGACTGATTTGTATTAAAATTTATATATCTGTTGGTATGTGATGGTTGTCTATAAACAATAGTTTCAATTGTCCATTTATTTACTATTTTAATTAAAACCTCTAGAAATGGTAATTCATTTCTAACTTCCTCTTCTAAAGTAAATTTAATAGAAGGTTCATTGTCATTTAAACTTTCTAAAAAGTTATCTATTAACTCCACACGGTGAGGTCAAATTGCAAAGATATCATCTACACAGATAACCGATTTGTGAGTACAATTTTGCACATGTTTAATGTCAAAATCCTTCATAAACATATTGCTTCAAATTGGTGACAATAGAGAGCCCATTGCCATATCAAAATCTTGCCGATAGAAATCATTTTCCAACTGAAAATAATTTGTTTTGATAAACATAGTTAAAAGTTCCATTATGGTATTTACACTCAATTTAGTAATATTCTCAGTAATATACTGGTTAATTGTATTATTTTGAAGATTCCTCGGACGTCAGTTAGAAGTAACAATACATGTGGCAGGTAGACCTAAAGAGAAAAGCAGAAGAATTAAGAAAATGCCAAAAACAACATTTAGACAATATTTAAAAAAACAAATTTATTTTGAAAAAATAAACTCTATAATTTATGGGGCAGCAAAATTTCTTTTTGCACAGGCGGCAAAAGACCCAGGAGCAACTCTGGCCCCCTCATACTACGAAAAGCATTCTACAGAATTAACGGCGTTAAGGTTACAATGATTTACAGGATTTCTGAAAATCTTATTTTTCGAGTAAGAGATAACACAATAGTCCATAATGGTCGGACGAGGTGACCTTGGAAGAAACTCAACCGAGTATAAAAAAAACTGGCGAAGAAAAGCTATATTTTCTCTTACGGTATGTGATGCTGCCGCATCCAGTTGAGAATAACTATGCTGAAGTTTATTATCATGAAGGTATAGAACAAATACAGACAAAACGTTGTTTGTGTACTGTCAGCATTGACGGTGAAATTGAGAAAACGGCTCATCCAACCTTTTGAAAATGTAGTGGAAATTCAACATAAATACGCAGATTATGAATGTTCGCATATTCTGGGAATTGAAACATAAAACCACGCTTCACCAGGAGAAATGTCAAGTTTAATAGGTTGCCATTCATTAAATTATTGACAAACTACTGGTTGACCGTAAAACGACTGGGACCCAATTCAAATTCTCTTGGGAATGTTACTTGTAGGTTATGTTGACAGTTTATTAAGTTAATTGTGATTGAGAGAACATAAAATGTAGTTAATCACAGCCCCACAAAAAAGGAAAGTGTTCTGTGCATCAGACTCGACCACCATATCCATACGTTTTTGGGGTCGCTGAATCTAAACTCGTGGTCTGTTTGACCCTATCAGGCCAGGGTCATGGTCAATCCAAGGTCACATTAAGAAGGAACCGTTTAAACGAAGGAAACTAAAATTTCTTTACGTTTTTGGGGTCGCTCCGCATTCGGGGTCTGTTTGACCCTATCAGGTCAGGGTTAAGGTTATTTCAAGATCAAATTGGGAAACATTTAAACGCATGAAACCATAATTGTTATACGTTTTTGGAGTTGCCGAATACGAGTCTACTTAGCCCCACCAGGCTAAGATCAACTTTTATTTATTAAATGGAATCGTGATTTTGACTTCGGATTTTGAAAGATCGGGCTATTTTTTAGAGGTTACCTGAAATTCAAATCACTCTCCTGATCTTCTCAGGCCGGCATCTGGTCCATATAACGGTAATGTGACGTGTGTGAAAGTTGTTAGGATGATGGAGACGCACAATTTGGTAACCTTAAAATCTAAAGGTGAAATGGACTTGAAAAGCACCTTCAAGTTTAAATCTAATGTTACCAAACGGTGGTCCCAACCATCACCCCCAACACCTTTCACAAAGATCATTCACGTTATCTGGATGAGATACCGTCCTGATAAGATCCAGAGAGTGATTTGAACTTTAGTGAAAAAAGCCCGCCCTTTTAAAATCCAAGGCCTTGACCATGCCATAGTGGGACTAAGTAAACTCGGATTTAGCAATCCCAAAAATGTAAAAGAATCGTAGCTTCATCCGTTTAAATGTTTTCCCAATTTAACCTTGGCATGAGCTTGAGCCTAACGGGGTCAAACAAACCCCGAATGCGGATTTAGCGACCTGAAAAATGTATGGAAATCGTGGTTTCCTTCGCTTAAACAGTTTCCTCTCAATTTGACCTTGGATTGACCATGACATGATGGGGTCAAATTGACCCCGAATTTGGATTCAGTGACCTCAAAAACGTATTAGCATCAGCCTAAATTTAAATGTTTTCCCAATTTGAACTTGGAGTGACCTTGACCTTGACCTGACGGGGTCAATCAGACCCCATATTCGGATTTAGTTACCCCAAAAACTATAAAAATTGTGGTGTTCTTCGCTTAAACTGTTTTCTCCCAATTTGACCTTGGATTGACCGTCACCCTGACCTGACGGGTTCAAGAAGACGCCGAACTCGGATTCAGCAACCCCAAAAACGTATAGAAATTGTGGATTCCTTCGCTTAAACGGCTGTCTCGTAATTTGACCTCGAATTGACCAGGACCCTGATCTGATGGGGACAAACAGACCCCGAATTTGGATTCAGCGACCCCAAAAACGTGTGGGTTTGGTGGTCTAGTCTGATGCACAGAACACTTTTTGTGGGGCTGTGTAATAAGCGTTTGTTGGTTTTTCTTATAGAGTGGATATAATTTGTCCAGTAATGATGGATAATTTTCATTTTCAGGCTCCGGCTTCACACGTTGACGGACGTTATTAATAACTTCTGTACGAACGGCTGTCCTTCCCGTAAATTTTTCGTGAGTCACCGACAATTTCTCGAAAAAGACCAAGACAATTAGTAATAAATGCATACAAATCCTTTGGTATTACTGATAAATCTGGAAAGTGGACTGAACAATATCATCTAAACATAAACGCTGACTGTATTCTCAAATTATATTAACTAGCACACCAGTTCGAAAATTGGTTTCAGTTATATAAATTTTGTGATCCTAGGGGCCCAATTCAAACGAAACACACCTGTTTTGGGACACTTAGACTAGTTTCTTGGAAAAACGCTCGGACAGGTCGATTCTTTATTTTTGGGGGACAACTGTTGATGTCAAACTTGACAGTGACACATCAACTCCCTAGCCCCAGCAACTCCTAATTCAAGAATTTAAATAGGGAAAGAGAGTCGAATGACCCCTCATTTGGAGCGTCTTTCAATTCTTTATGCGACAGCATGGTCGGAATTAGTTTTTTCAATTTTTCTTTCGTCCATATGAAAATCATTCTCTAGATTAACTGTTTCGGAAACATCCTGAAACATGTCACCTTTTATTTTTTGAGCGACATATTTTGACGGCAAATTTGACTTTGTCAGGTCAACCTCCTACCCCCAACCACCCCTAACAAAAACAATAATTACGGTAAGGTGGTCGAGTGACCCCTCATTTTAAAGTTCTGTTGATTCTCTATGCGAGTGCATGATTGTTTTTAGGTTTGCTCGTGTTTTGTTTTAAACAACTGATATGCTTATTAATTTAAATTTAAAAAAAGTATGCAATACATTTTTATTTACCTTCGGTATTTATAAAGACATTCAGGGCACAAAGGGCTTTCAAATCACTGTATCTGAGTTTCAGGAGGTCTTTATAAACACCGAAGGTAAATAAAAATGTATTGCAAACTTTTAAAAAATTTAAATTAATAAGCATATTATTAGTTATTTACACCAAAACGCGAGCAAATATAAAAACAATCATGCACTCGCATAGATAATCAAAAGACCTTTAAAATGAGAGACCACTTGACCACCTCACCGTAATTTTTGTTCTTGTTGGGGGTTTTATATATCACGTATTATTAAACTTTTTATTTAACTTTATTCTCTTTATACTCAAGAGTCAAATTTACTTTTATGTCGTGGGCCACGAAAGCAAAGTAATATGGAACTTAATTAAATTAATGAAATTAAATGATATGATATGACCTAAAATGTTTAACAAATTGCCAGTCGCTTAAACGCATTTCCGTCCCTACCAAAATGCTGTTTTCCATGTGCCATAGCAGCTTCAGCATCTTTCAAATTTTGGTAAATTATGGCTTGAAGTTAAAGATTATTCATTAGTACTTAACAAATTATATCTACTGTCCAGTGTATGAAACAAACCAAATAACACGTATTATAATCTAAGGATATTCTTTTAATCAGTTACAAATAACGTCGGAAACCGTAAACGTAACCTACAAGTAATATTCCTATGGGAAATTTCGAATTCCCCTTAGCCAATTTTCGATAAAAATTTACGAAATTTGGTAGAGTTAAGTATTTGGATATGCTAAGTTTTTTTTAATATGGCGGCTTCAAAACTAGGGTCAGAAGAAGCAAAAAAGATGAAAAATCCAATAAAATCCACAAAAAAAGTCATGATCCTGGAACTTGACCCGGGAAATCCACTATATTTTTCGACGCTGAATTCGAATCCGACCCACTCAAAGCTAGAGCGAAAAAAACACCCTTAGAATACGGTAAAATCGCCTCGCGCCAATATTTTTTTTACTAAAGATAACGGTCCCTGATGATTAGGGGTCGAGCTTAAGCTCTTTGCTCCAATCATCGCTGTGGACCTGGACCGGTTCGTAAGGACCTTCTTTTTCGTCTATCTTTGATCCATGATAACGCCAAGGTATTTGACGGAATCGTGCCAATGAATGTTCTCGCCGTTCAAGGAGACGTGTCCTGTGGGAGTTTGTTTCCCGACTCTCTTAAAGGGGATGGCTTTGCTCTTTTCCACGTTAATTTTGACTTTCCACTTATTGCACCACTCTTCTAGAAGGGATGCTGCTTCCTGGAGGTTGCGGGTAGCAAGTCTTGCAACCCATGAGCTTGCGATTATGGCCGCGTCGTCTGCGTAAGGGCCAAAGAGGTCCTTGCGGTTCTTGGCATGTCGGAGGTGTAGATGGTGAACAGATTGGGAGAGAGTACCGATCCCTGCGGTACGCCTGCTTTCATGAGCCTGTAGTTCGACAGCTTGTCGGCAATATTCACACGGAGTTACTTCCGGTGAAGATAGAATCTCACAAGCGTAACTATGCCGATAGAGTAACCCATCGACAACATCTTCGCCAGGAGACCTTCATGCCAAACCCTGTCGAAGGCCTTGACTACGTCTAAGAAGATCGCTCCTGTGACTTGGCGGTGGTTTGAAACCCTCCGTGATGTACTCCGTTAGACGAAGTACTTGGAGCTCGGTGGAATATTCTGTTCGGTAGGCGAACTGCTTATCTGGGATGATCTGGAACTCATCAGTCAGGGTTTTAAGTCTCTTCAGGATGATCCTATCTGCTACGTTACTCATCGTCGGTAGAAGACTGATGGGCCTATTATTTGAAGGAAAGGTTAGATTCTGCTTTCTCCCACTTGGTGGAGAACTAGCGTAGTCTCAAGATGGCACTGATGGTGTTCACCATTGCTGCTACTCCTTTGAGGGGTAGTTTCTTCTTACTACTCCGTCGCACTCCGGCGCTTTGCGGGGTTTGAGGCTTCTCGGGATTTCTGACTTCTTCAGAAGAAGTTGGGGGGATTATTTCTTCATCCGACATACGTCGCAGCCTTCTGACTCTGCGTATTACGTCGTCCTCTCAGTCCTCGTCGTCGATCTGGTTTTCCCTACACTGCAGTTCTAAGCTTCCGGCAAAAGCCTCGGCTTTTTTCTATCGAGTGTAAACAACACCATTCTCT
Organism: Stenurella melanura; assembly: GCA_963583905.1. Classification (NCBI taxonomy): domain Eukaryota; kingdom Metazoa; phylum Arthropoda; class Insecta; order Coleoptera; family Cerambycidae; genus Stenurella; species Stenurella melanura. Next base: position 52,283,822 of record OY757316.1, on the reverse strand, counting down.
CCGTGTATGGGCGGGACTGGTTTTCGCATGGCACGTAGAGCCTTCTGGTTAGTCCATAGGATCTAGCAACTCTAGATGACGTTGCATCTGTTCTGCCTGTGTTCTTGCAGGGTTCCTCTAACTCTTCGAGTTAGTTGGTTATATTCTCTTCGGTGTTCAGGGAGTCTGGTCCTCTGCATTAGTTTCTTAACTCTCCTTCTGTCTCGAATGAGCTGTATAGTATCTTCAGGGAGTTCTCCCATCGGCACTGCAACTCTTCTCGTTACAGTTTCCGTCGTGCTTTCAGTTAACGCTGCCTGGATGTGGTTTTCCAGGGAGATGATAGCCTCTTCTACTTCTTCCTCACTATCGATTCTAGGAACGTGTGCAATGTTCCTTTGCAAAATTGCTCGAAACTGTTCCCAGTTCGTTCTTCTCTTAGTAAAAGTTTCCTCTTGAGGCACACCATCACCTAGTTTTAGGAAGATGGAGTTGTGATCCGAGGAGCCTTCAGCTTGTGTTTGAAGTTCAGCAGTGAAGGTCATCTCGTTGAGTAGGGCTATATTCAGCACATCGGGCCTATGTCTTCCATTGTCAAATGTTGGTTCTTCTGAACCTAACGCCTGTACGTGATGATGTAAAATCACCCATTCCTAAAGTACAATCCAAAGGTTTTTAAGTTTGCTGATTTCAAATTTTAAAATTCCAAAAGCCAAAAAATTGAGCACTGGGGTAAAAATCGAGTAAATAAATAGGGGCTGGAAGTGGTGTAAAGATGAAAATGTTACAAAATGCGTGGTTTTTATTGTAATATTTCTAGGGGTTCTTGAGGTTGATTTCAAATTTGAACATGCTAAAAGCCAAAAATATATTTTTAGGGTGAAAATCGAGTAAAATCGGGGTTCAGCTCCTATTTTACTAGATTTATATCCTAAGAATCAATTTTTTGCTTTTAGCATGCTGAAATTTGAAATTATAAATCCCTAGAAATAAACTTTTAGAACGGAAATCACGCATTTTGTGGCTGGGTTATTTTATTGGAATAAAAATTCTGCAGCAAAACTGAATTTAGCATATCCAAATACGTAACGCCACCAAGTTCCGTACATTTTTATAGAAAATTGGTTATGTTATCGACTTTTGTCGCTTATTTTCAGAAAAAGCACCATTGTGCCCTGATGAGAACTATAATTAAAATGATTCAGAAACTGATTTAAAGATTAGAAAAGAGAGACACCTTTAACAGAACTGCTTGTCGTAATTTGACAATTAAGAAATAATTGACAATCATTACAAAAGGATGAAGATAATTTTTTGATATCACGGTATAACTAGGTCAGACGAAGTGCTTGTATTTTCTTGGTAAATAGCAAATGATTTTTCTGCAATTATCATTTGTTGAAAGTAGAAAATATACAAAACTTGAAACTAACTTTGGAATTTTTCACGAATTTTGTTTATGCTTTAAGCTGAAATACCATTAATAAACATCAAGATAATAAAGTCAACAAAGAATTCGCTAACCAAGTTGATATCATCTGAATATAACTAAAACTGAAATCTTGCTTCAGCTTTAAACATTTCCAAATGGTACCAACCAGGTGTGCGAAAGGTGTATAGAGTATAGTATACGATGCTTTGGCGTTTTAACATCTCGTTATCATCTGGAATGAAAAATAATTATATTATTCTGAGTTCTGCATTCTTAAATGCATTTCAGACGTTGATCCACACTCACCCGTGGTGTAAACAAATTCAAATATAGGCAGTCCTCACTTTCTGCAGGGTAGTAGTTACTTAGTTGGAAACACATATTTTTTTCGTATGTTGCATCCTGGATGCCTTCCCAGGGTTCTACTGGCTTCGGAGCCTAAAAATAAACATATGATAAAATCAATTAAAATGAATCGTTACTATTAATAGTCCCTTCAAATTAGGAAAAATTGTCTACACATGATTTGATAAATTTTGTATTTTTTACAGAATTCCACAAAGTTTCGTCACTAGAGGGTGCGAAAGAAATATATTAAAACAATATATTTCTGCCAATCACCTCTATGAATCCTTATTTTCATAAGGAATAATTAGGAATAGTTCTTTCGGCTGGTGTTTGCTTCAATCAAAACCAAGCGTATTGTTGTAGAATGTGATTTCTATACTTAACGTGGCCAGGCTCGCAGTTATTTGCAGTTTGGTTTAGAATCTTTATGAAAATAAGGATTCATAGAGGTGATTGACAGAAATATTTTGTTTTAGTATATTCTGCCCTCTAGAAGCACGTCGGGATATTATTGTTTTGATTGAAGCAGGCACTTACCGCTAGATGGAGCTTCCCCCATTTCGTCGCTTTGCAACGTCGAAATGGCCACTTGGTTCAAGACAATTCTTGTGATTGTCGTGTCGGACCCGCCTTACACTGATGAGCGCCAGGAAGCGCCAAACTGCAGTATGCAAGTTGGTCTGAGACGGCTGACACGAGAGTTTCCTTTTACTAGGAATAATTCTTTCAGCTGGTGCTTGTTTCAATCAAAACCAACCATCTTGTTGTAGAATGTGATTTCTATACTTAACGCGACCAGGCTCGCAATTATTTGCAGTTTGAGTTACTGATTATTAAAATAGGGATTCATAGAACTGATTGACAGATATATTTTGTTTTAATATATTCTGCCCTCTAGAAGCACACTGTTTTTTACATAGTCCAATAAATCTGTCGAAAATATCACGTTTTTTTGCAAAAATTATTAACAGCAAACCAAGGTATATAAATTATCGGAAATTTTCCGTAGAATTCAATGAACTATTTTTAAAACAAATGACGAACTTGCGTCTTCTTCAAAATGGCGGCCAAAGTTTGCGAAAAATAGTTTTTTTGCGTTAAAAAAAAAGTTGGCGTTGCACAAAAAAAAGTTTAATAGCAAAGTTGTGTAACTTTTTAATGCGGATCGAGCCGGCCCAGTCCGATCTCAGAAAATTGCAAAATTATTTAGTTATTGCAAAAAAGACGTTAAAAATCGCATTTTTTTGAAATACCTATATCTCCGTGAAGAAAAGATATTCTTTAACGAAATTCAGTGAAAGTGTAGTCCAAGATATATCGAATACAAGCATTTTTACAGATTTGCAAAATATTGCAAATTTCTTGCAGAAATCGACTTTTTCGAAAAAAACACGTTTTTTTCAATGTCCAATAGCTCATACAGGTCTTCATATTTTTATATCGGACCAGTCCGAAAAGTTTCTTCAACAGTTGCGCTAACCTGTGTAGTTATTGCGGATATCACGAAGCGATCCCTAATATACGAAAAATCGGTCAAAAAATCGATAATTTTTTTTACCCCAAAAAACTTTGAATATTTTTGACATTTTAAATTATATTGGAACACCATTATTGCCAATAGATAGCTGGCATTTTTCTACAAATTTGCAAAAAAAAAAAATTGGTCTTGGACTCTGGAGCCGAGATAATTTTTTTTTTTTTGAGAAATTCTTGTGGCGCCATTTTTTAAGGTAAAGGGCTGAAATTTGCAGTGGTTATTGTACAATATTTATATTTTCAATAAAAAATCTTCGGAACTTGATCGGCCGTTGCTGAGCATTGCAAATTCAATGAAACTCGGAGCTCGATGCTGTGGCGTACGCCTGCAGCTGCCGAAAACACGGCATAAAATGTTCAAATGTGTGTTCAACGTGTGACGATGAAATTTGCTCAAATATTGAGGAGAATGGAGTCGTCGCTGATGATATCGACGAAGAAATAGACGAGCCAAATATCACAGAGACTGACCTAGAAAGAGATGAATGTTCAAATGATGATAACGATAATGATGATTGTGATGACGATAATGCGGAAATAATATTACATAACGTTTACCGTGACAATAGTAGTGGCAATGAAGACGAGTCTACTATTAAAAAGCAAAATAAAAAAAATATTAATGCAACGTATTCTACAAAAACAATTCGAATACATAAATGAGACATAATAAAATTTTGATGTTTCATTGGTAATGTAACAAATGTAATAAAGCGTAAAGGAATTAAAATTACTTGCCATACAATAGCACGATTTCGTAGATACTTTGGGACGATATTTGACAAACCCCAAAATGTTATCGAGGCGGGCGATGTACGATTAGATTTTTTCAGCCATAGCTATGATGTAATCTGTAGTAAATTTGCTAAATCGGAAATATTTTATTACCAGTTAAATACCCCTCATAAACTAATAAAAATCCGTTACGATCGATGTCATCGTCAAATTGCTTTTTATTAGAAATGTAACAAATGCGCGGGTAATTAAACGAGGTGAATGTGTAAAATAATCAAATCATAAAAGGGGTAATTGATTACAAGAATTCCCCAAACTGCACATTAGGTAGGAACTAATTGCTTTATCCTTTTCTAAGTCCACTCGTAAAACAAATAGGTTTTTTGATAATGGGTATAATTAGCTAGCTTAAATGTAGAATATTTTAAGTTGTATAAATGGACGTGTTATATTTAAGGCAAGCCAATTTGGCCATAGTTACTGAAGAGAACGCCACTTGCCAGGCGAGTACTATTTCGGTACATAATTTCTACTATTGAGGACGCAACCTTCCGGATGACTTGAGGCCTCTAAAAAGAGGCGGACTTTCATTCATTGATCTAGATTGCTTTGGGGTGGATAAGGACCACTAACTAAAAATTGACAAGGATAATCCCGTCCGGAAAGAAAGACACTTTCCGATCAGCTACTGGTGGTGTGACATCGGCCTACTTATATCGTGATAATTTTAGTGTTCCCGGGTATAGGTATTTGTATTTTTGAGCTTCTGTTATAAAATTTAACTTCATAGCATCATATTTCTCAAATTAAACGTTACCTCATTCATATTGTCACCGGCAACTGGCGTTTCTGCACTAGTTTATAAAGTATAGTTTTCAGAAATAATTAACTTCATGCTAGTTAAGGCTATTGTATTTTTTGACCCTTCTAGCAATCAGTTTGAATTTGAGTGTAAATGATGTTTTCCTTTAACAAAGTAATTTTTCTTGCTTAAGTTCGAGACTACGCCTACGGTCCAATTTCCTTATTTGTTTATCTTTTAAGTTGCATTTTCTTTTGTTTTAATTTAAGTATTAATTATTGTTGTTCTATTTTCCAAACTGATTGTTCTTTTGTAACGTGTTCTTTTGTAAAATATAGTTTAAGTTTTGTTGATAATGCGTGTTTCATTTACTTGCTTATTAGTGGAAACTCGAGTCATCAAGGTTAGATAATCGGAGTGAAGCAACAGGCCTATAACAAGGGAAAACAGTGGTAAGTTTTGAACTATAATCTTTTAAATGTACACATATCTCTGAGAACCGTCCAGGTATAAAACGGTCTAGATCTACGTGGCTCACTGTGCATGGGTAGAGTATAGACGTAAACATAGGCCCGATGTTGATGCATGAGTATTCCTTGGTAGTCGCACATATTGTAAATTGGGCTCATTTGAAAGGGGTACATTGCTTTTCACGGATACAATCAATAAACGTAATAACCCCCCAAAGTAGTGTAAACAGGATAGAGATCAGTCGGCCGATCAAGTGCCGAATTTTTTTTATTGAAAATGTAAATATTGTACAATAACCATTGCAAATTTCAGACCTTTACTTTAAAAAATGGCGCCACAAGAATTTCTTTAAAAAAATTCTCTCGGCTTCAGAAGGTCGGAGAGCAATTTTTTTTTTTTGTAAATTTATAGAAAAATGCCAACTATCTATTGGCAATAATGGCATTGCAATATAATTTAAAATCTCAAAAATATTCAAGGTTTTTTGGGGTAAAAAAAATTATCGATTTTTTGACCGATTTTTTGCATATTAGGGATCGTTTCGTGATATGCGCAATAATTGCACAGGTTAGTGCAACTGTTAGAGAAACTTTTCGGACCGGTGCGGTATAGAAATATGATGGCCTGTATGAGCTATTGGACATTGAAAGAAACGCGTTTTTTTCAAAAATTTGCAATATATTGCAAATCCGTAAAAATGCTCTTATTCCACATATCTTGGACTACGCTTTCACCAAGTTTCGTTAAAGAATATCTTCTCTTGACGGAGATACAGGTATTTCAAAAAAATGCGATTTTTAACGTCTTTTTTGCAATAACTAATTAATTTTGCAATTTTCTGAGATCGGACTGGGCAGGCTCGATCCGTATTAAAAAGTTACACAACTGTGCTGTTAAACTTTTTTTTGTGCGACGCCAACTTTTTTTTTAACGCAAAAAAACTGTTTTTCGCAAACTTTGGCCGCCATTTTGAAGAGGACGCAAGTTCGTCATTTATTTTAAAAATAGTTCATTGAATTCTACGGAAAATTTCCGATTTTTTACATACCTCGATTTGCTGTTAATAATTTTTGTAGATAAAATCCCTGACTTACTGGACTAACATATATATGTAGACTTTTGCGCCTCTTTTAGACTTTCAGCCAAAACGATGCATTTTTATGACAAATTACATGAAATCAAAGTTGTGGAATATATACAATATCTAGAATTTGAAGAAAGTTCTGCCACTTTTCACTAAATAAAACACAACAATTATGAAATATTTTATATTATATCCGGTTATCCGATCAAGTTATTTCTGGTCTCAAAATTTTCCTTTCTCCAAGCACTTTCATATGCACAAAACCCCATTTCGGTACGCTTACCCAGAGCCGAGATATTCCATTTGTTAATTTGCAAATTTAATTTAAACCTTAAATAAACAAAAGCAAAAAGTTGCATTCGTGCCGACTTCTATGGGGGTTATTCCCGACATCAATGTTTTAAGTTGCTTTGAAGTCGATCAAAATCGATAAAAATAAGTTATTTGTTAATTAACAAGTTATGACAATTGTTTAAACAATCAAAAAGTATTGAAGATATCGGACCAAAAAAATATATAATATATTCTTTGGTATAAAAGGCATGTATTTAAAAAAAACAATATCCTGACCTCATTAGTTTCGGAGTAATCAATTTGTTAATTAAGAAAGTTATTTTGGTTGTAACAAATCGACGGGTTGACAAAATGAGTTGTGCCTGGCGCCAAATGACACGTATTGAACATATCTTTCGACTGAGACAAGATTTTTTCGGATCCGTCAAACCGTTATCATTTTATTAAATAAAAACGAAAAACAAAATTATTTAAACAATTATTTCACCATGAAGCTCGCAGTTTAGTACAATTTTTCATAAGAAAATCTTGTTCAGCGGAATTTTTCCTATAAGAATCCGCTGCTAACTCAAATGGTTTACAAAATTTGTAAAAAGTGGAATATTCGATACTTATGCGCCATACAGCCTGCTCTGTATGGTTTGATAAATTTGATTTGCATTCGGTTATTCAGATTCCCTCATAAGTAGTGAAGCCGACTGGAAACACGCTGGTGTCACTTACCTGAAATCTTAGCTCATTTATAGGTGGCTGTGCGAAGCGAACTCCTTGAAACAAATAAAATAAAGTACCGGCCACGGTGCTCTCTGTATAACCCTTTATTAATCCATCAGGTGTTTCAACAATTAATTCCTCTGCAGCCTGGAAAAGTTGGTCAAAAATAGAATTACCGCCATATGGTTGCAAACATGTTCGCACATTCTCTAAATTTAGTGATTGCATTGAAAAATGTATTTTTTCCTAAAATTAATTGTGTTCTAAATTAAATACCATTGAAGAGTTGTCAAGTTTTACGTTATTTTTTATCTCCGATAATAGTCGGGGAGGCAGCGTTGCTCGTTTGGTAGTATTTTCATATCGTTAGCGTCAGAAGTCGCACCTGGGGTAGACCGGGGTGCAATATCGATTTTTTCAAATAATTTCGTCAGAGATACTATAATATCATAAATTTAATGGTTCATAACTCAATAAATACATCGACTGAAAGATTGTACGATGTCTTTGAGGAAGAAGGAGGATTGAAGCTTTATCGACATCGTACGAAATTGGAAATTCTGCCGGGCATGAGTGAACTGAAAATTACATTTTTGGATATTTCGCCAATAAAATAATCAGGGAAGTAGCGTTGACTTTGGTAGTGTTTTGATTCAGGTTCCGGTTATTCAACCAATGATTGTGAAACCGACCGTTTTATGCACAATAATATAAAATTATAAATAAAAGTCCAATGCCCTAAAATGAATATAACAATGTGCTGCCATAAAAGCACATGCACTGGAAACAGGTTGCACACGATTGAAATGGCACAATACATGTGAAATAACACAAGTGACATTGGTTTAAACCCCGATCTCTTTAGATTAAAATTTATTGGTCAAGAATAACAATTAAAGAGTGACCTCAAAAAAGTCTAAAATTCGCCAGTTTTTGCATAGTAGATAGGGGGCCAAGGGAAAGAGCCAAATAAATCCTATAGGGCTCAAATTAAACTTTGAGAAATTTTAAGGTGTATTTTTTACTTTTTTTGAAAAAATGCAAAAATCACCCCTATTTAAGGGTATAAAATATTTAAAAAAGGCTGTATATGAATATTTAAAAAAATAAAATAACAATTTCCCTGTAGATATGAGTTCGGCTAGTCATAACAATAATTCTAGTGAAAATCCCATGACGATTGTATCATGTGGGTAGAACTTATTAATTTTTTCATTTTTTGGAGTTTGCATTTAAATTATTACAAGATGTTGGAGGGTTGTAGGACAATTTCCTAAACTCTTACCCTACAGAATAATATATAATCCCTAAAAAAATCATACAGTATAAAATCTGAGTAATAACAGTTGCGTTATTTTTTAAAATATTTATTGTATACTGTCTGATTTAAATATTTTCTACCCTTAAATAGGGGTGATTTCTGCACTTTAAAAATTTTTTTTAATTTCTCAAAGTTTAATTTGAGCCCTATAGGATTTATTTTGCTCTTTCTTGCTATCTACTATGCAAAAACAGGCGAATATTGAGGTCACTCTTTAGACGCGTAGTGAATAACTGATGGTAATCGCTAAATTTTCGGTGAAACTAAACTTTTTTGGGTTAAACTAGAACTGAAAAACCGGCCGTTAGTCAAATAGAAGCATCCACTCTCTATAAAACACTCAGTTAACAGAAGTTCTAACAAAGATAACATCATTGTCACTTACCAAATATCCACAACAAAGCAGCAAAATCCAAACTTCGACATTTCTCAAAACCATGTTTAATTAAAAAATTATGTCGTAGTTATTCTAGCGTACTATTGTTGTACTCAGTTATATAGTACCATAGGTATACATATGTTGAATTTTCAAGAGCCACAATTATTCTTTGAGTGTCTTATCTCACTGTTTACTAAATCTCAAGAGGAGAGGTGAACAAATACGGAAAGTGATATTTAAAATGGTTACGTGTTGATTAGAAAATTAAATACGCAAAATGGAATGGCGCTCTGAAACTAGATGAACATTTGTCAGCCATTGAACTTTCGAGGTGTTCTAACACATTTTTGTTTATTTTGTAATACTAATAATTTTGACACTTCCGGATACTCAATCTGGATATTTTTATATAGCGTCGGACCAGTTGCATACGCCGGATTGGATATGGGACATGTTTGTTGCCAGCAGCGAGAGCCAGACAACGCATGGTGTAGTAATATAGGATGGGAAGTGTAGGTGTTTGTAAGATGCTTCCTTTAAGTTTCCATCTATCATACTCTCCTTGTTTATCTTTTTCTGAGTCTTCTGTATCTTCCTTTTCTAAATCTAGCAGTGGGTATAACATTCTCGCTATTTCTTTCTTGTATTCCTTCTTGTGAATTCTTTGCATTGTAGTAGGGAGATATTTCAGATGTCATTATATGCTGTTTCGTTGTATCGTTTAAAAAGCTGCCATTATCGTTTGATCACGTGGAGGCTAATGTTATTCCCATGACGTTCTTATCCTCATGTACTTGATATATTTTGTTGTTTTTTTGCGACCTTCATATTCTTTAGTTTTTTGTATTTATTGCGTGCTCATGGGAAATTCCTTTCTCGTCAACGCTTTCCCCATTGCTATTTTTTTTATTCTTAAACTCGTTGTTGACCAGTTAAGTTCTTTCCGTGTTAAATGTTTTCCATTGCTTCTTGGCTTTTTTATGTTCTTCTTTCTATATTAGAAGAATGTTCCAAGTGTTATTTGGTACTTTGTTGTATACTTTACGTACCTCTAGTTTTCATGCAGTTTTCATAGAGTGTGTTGCTTTTTGTTGTTCTTTTGCCTTAATATTTTTCACTCTGTCCCTTATTTTTCTATCCAGGTATAAAGGATATGGTCTATTTAGGAGTTATTTGCGTTACTCCATTATTCAGACAGGTTTGGCTCTTGATCCGTGAGTTTCTTATTATCCCATCGAAGAGCTGCGTGCCAAGTTCTTATTGGGCTCCGTTTACGTTTGACTATGTGTGGTGTAGGGTTTTTCAATGATGTTCTTATTTGTATGCACTTGATTCTTTTTTCTAAGTGAGTGTTGAAGTCGCCTAACATTATGACAGCTATTTTTCTGTTCCTATTCTTCTAGTGTCTTGGATGATCTGCCAGAATATTCGTCATGCCCGCTTAACTCCAGATGTGATTTCAGGTTTCTTAGAACCTCGTGTTCTTTTGACGTCCTGTATTAGTGTGTCCATTTCTATCGCTTTCCAAGTTTGCTGTAAGAAACTCTTATTATTAACTGCACCACAGTAAACAACGATCCACCGTGGCCTAAGAGATATATTAGCTTGCTGTAAGAGATTTTTTTATTATCTATACCGTGGTAAAACAATTTTTTTTTTTCGACGTAGTTGCAAATGAGAATGAGATTTCAGATAATCTTTTACACGCCCTGTATGTTGATGTTTTTCTAGCAATAAATTTCAATTGCCGTGTACTTTCAATTCAAAAAATACTGTTCTAAATTTCGGTGAAGTTACTGTAGTATTAAATCAGATGTTAATATTGTGGACATCAATAACAAATTCATTTTATTTGTGTAGGTAAGATGGCTTTATGTTAATAATAATTTTATAACAAAGTATCGCAGCATTCATAACTCTACGATTTTTCATTTTCGACCAGCCAGCATTTTTTGATTTATGTGATATTGTTTGTCTTTTCTTACTCCAAATATAAGTCGTAAACATGAATTTTGAACAGTTTGAGTTTTGCGTTTATACTTACTATGTAACGAAAAAATAATTTTTTCGTTGAAGCACCCGTGCTAAATAAATTTGAATTATCCGCGGAAATGCCGACAGGAAGTCAACAAGTGCGCATACGCGGTAGAAGCATCATTTGAAATATCCATGACCTTGACTTTGGTTTTCGACGCTGGTGAGTTAAGATCGTTACTTATTCTTTAACGAATTTTCACGTTTATTTCTTTAATCCTTTGATATTTTGAATATATTTGATTATTAAATGATGTCATATTATTGAGTTAATGTTGCTGTATAGTTATTTTTGGGAATTAAAGGATATTCCGTGTAATAATCAATTTTTATTAACACACATGTTTGTGTGATGTCGGCGTCCATTGGACACATGTTAACTCATTAATTATCGTGGCAATTTTGTATCTTGTGGTCGCTTGAGACACAATACCGTGGCGTTTTGTCATTATTTAGATTATTGTCTACGAGGATTAAATTCGGAAATTAATCAAAGGATAAATTAGAATCTTTGTTTCTTAATCGTGCGTAGACAATCTTATCTCATTAAAAGTCGAAACCTAAAGTCGCATTTAGTTAACCTCGTGTTAGTACAAGAGGTTAAGAGATCATTTTTTATTAGTTTATTTTTTTTGGGAGATTAAACCCATAAGGGTGTTTGCTATATTTGTTACAGTATTAGTTTTTTTTTTCAGATAGTAATTCAGATATTTTCTCTCTAATTCTAACTAAATTTTGTTACCTTTATTCAAATTTTAGTAGAGTTTTCTCATTTATTCATTTCATTTACTATATTAATCAGTAGCTTATTCATATATTTTCAGAAGTAAAATTTTATCAATACTCAGGTTTTTTTGTTAAATTTCTAATTGTTTGGTTTTGCAGTAACCTTCTTCACTATAGTTTTTGTAGTCTTCTCGTATCTCTTTTTTCTCACAATTTTAAATTTTTCTCTATTATCAACTGGTTCTTTACATTACCCCTTTTTCATGTAAAATCCTGGACCAAACCACCATCGAAGCAAGGCACAAGGCGATTAAATATTTGGAGTTATCCTCAAAGTATTGGATATTGTTCCGACGCAGCGTCTCCTGGAAATCAGCGTTGTCAGGACCTGAATATTACGTCCTCCTTCCCGGGTACCCGCGGCCATCTTCAGGACCAGACCTCGTCGGTATTCCACGTCTCCGCTAAGATAAATAGCCAAATTTATGTGCAAAATTCAACTTTTGGTCAGAAGAAAAATTGTAAACCAGTTGATCGTTTCCTTTTGTAATTTTTTTTGTTAATCTTCAAATTTAATATATTTTTGTTTTAAACTAAATTTTTGTTCAACTAATTAAATCAAATTTCACCATTAATATTTTTAATAATTGTAAAGTGTTGTAGAATTTTCAATCTTTTATACTGTTAATATATTATTTGTTTTATATTTGATTTAGATTGTTTTCTCCCCCTGATAATGTTTGCAAGAGTGTTATTTACTGAATACGCTGGCGTCCAAATTTTTATAGTTTATTAAAGTTTTGTTTGGTAAATTTGACAAGCAAATAATTGTTAAAAAAAACAAAAATATATAACTCTTCTCGCCACCTAGTGACCCTCGACCAGCCCTGAGCTAACCGGTTGCTACGCTTTCATAGCTTCGTCAGCAGCCAGCTGAGAAGTTGTGGTTGCAACTATGACTGGTTAAATTTGGGCCATATACAGTATTCGCATAATTACATATTGACAATACTACGGTTTCACAAAGCATTACTTTTATTTTCGGTGTCTGGTAAGGTATGTTGTAAATTAATTTTATAAAAAAGTTTCAACGTTGTATAATATTAATATATTTTTCAGATCTTAACTCACTGTCCATTAATAGTCCTAAGCTTTTTGTCTGATCAAATATTTGAAGCTTGAAGTTATTATTTTGAATATTAATGATATTAGTTACAATTTGACGATTTATTTGGATTCCAAAGGTTATACATTAGATTTAATATTATTTATAATTAAATAGTGGTCTGTGGCTGTTTTAACAGTATCATTATTGATTACCATACATGCATTATAAGCAACAGAGAAAGCTATTAGAGATTTGAATATTATCTGCCTAAACATGAGTCTGGCAGTGCTGTAAACTATTAACTAAATTAAATGTATAAATTGAAAATATCAAGGGAGCTAGAATTGATCCTTGTGGTACTCGATTTTCTCTTAATTTGCAGTGACGGAATGACACTTCTTGGTGGTTGTGGCGATTTGTACCGAGGAGCGGCGAGGGCAGATGTCACATGTCCACGAAGCTTCTGAATACGTGAGGGGGGCGTTTTGGACCGGGGGCGTTGCGGCGATCGCCACCACGTCATTGTCAGTCCGCCACTGTAAAAAATATATACGTACTAAAAGAGCGAAGGGGAAAAGTATATCGTGGCATTATTGTTATCTTGAATGCCTTAGTAATAAAATTACAGTAAGCAAACGCTATCAATAGAAGTAAATCTAATTTTCGCGTGTATAGGGAAAATTCACCCTTACCAGGAGAGAAATTTATGAGGCAGATGATTAAATTTGGTAGCAATAATAATATAATCTATGTTGGTTTCAACGTAAAAACAAGGTTCTTATTTTAAAGGAGAGATTATCGAAAAATTAATAAAAATTAATGACATTAGTAAACCTATTATTTTATTACAAATTGTTTGTTGGTTATTTTAATGTAGAAAATATGTTAAGAGTAACGATTTTAACGCTAATAAATGAAAGACATACAAATAATAATTACATTATTTTAAAGACAACTAAATAATTGGATTTTTCATTGAGAGATTCATATTTCTTAAAAAAAAAAACAAAACATAAATTCTAATTATTATATGAATTTGTATGATAACTACAATACATTAGTAAAGAAGACAATTAAAGAAACGAAAATATTATGAAAAGGAATTCTCAATTGCAACATCAAAATCAATATGGAAGACTATTAATGATATTTTATACAATAAATTACCCGGCAGAGAAATAATCAAAAACTTAAATATCGACAACAGAAAAATTGAAAATCGAGAAGAAATATGTGAATGTTTAAATGATCATTTTGTAAATATTGGTGCAGAACTGGCCGCTAAGATCCACAGGGTGAATGAAGACAACATTCCATAGGAAATTTAGAGCTTCATCTATGTTTCTGTTTCCAACAACAGTTGAAAATGTTGAAGAAATTATCTCTCAATTATCTCTCAACTACTATAAAAAAGCAACTGGTTATGATAACATAAGTGTTAATATAGTGAAGTTGGTTTAATCTTGTCTGGCTCCAGTATTATGTAAATTAGTAAATAAATCTTTTGAAACCGGTTTTATACCAACTAAAATGAAAATTGCCAAAGTTACAGAAATATTTAAAAATATAATAAAGATATATAATAACTACAGACCCATATCAGTATTGCCAGTGTTGTCTAAAATAATAGAAAAAATTAGGAATGAAATATTATTCAATTATTTGGAAGAAATAAATTTCTTGTATGATGGACAATACGGTTTTCGTAGATATTGCGGTTTTAGATTTAATATTAAAAATTCAATTAGAAATTGATAAAAATCATAAATGTGGAATAATGTCTTTGGATTTGTGTAAAGCTTTTGATACTGTGGATCGCAATATACTTCTGAAAAAACTTCTTCAAATTGGAATCAAAGGAAATTTATATGAATAGTTTAAAAATTTTCTTACAGAGAGGAAACAGTTTGTATGTATAGAAGAAAGTGTTACTTCCATACAGAATATAGCACATGGAGTTCCTCAAGATGCAATTTTAGCACCAGTACTTTTCCTAATATACATGTTAGGGAATTGAGAGTAATCCGCTAACGGGCGGTGAATAAAAATAATTTTAATGTATTAAAAAAAAGAAAGAGATAGTGGCTGTTGCGGAAAAAGAGATTTATATGGATCCTACCTTTACTCCTTCCAAAATTCAGTGGTCCAGCTCCAGGAGGCCTCCAGATAGGGAATCCCAAGATGTTGTTAATCTTCAAAGATCAAAATGACCCTTGTACACACACAAGCGGAAATATAAACACAAAAGCGAAGTTGATTAGTAATAATCTTTGCGGTATACGACACTCGTCTACAATGACACGAGGTTAGACAGCGAATATTTCGTTAGGCATCACAAAAAATCTCTTTTTGTTAGCGCGCAAAGATACAGGGTGAGCCGAAATGAACGACGCACGAGTGCATTTTATTCCTACTTAAAGCTAGCGTTAAATAAAGTTAATGAAAGATAAAATTAAAGTAATATAACACCTAAAATAATTAAAAATAAAACTAGTAAATAACTGAGGACGGAACATACCGCCCACCTAAAATACAACGAATTTTACGATTTAGAATAGGGCAATAAGCATAATTTAACAACAGGGCGCTTTAGGAGCCCATTAGTTGTACGCACAGTAGCAACGCGAACAACGCCGTCTGCACCAGGATGTACAGATTCAATGCGACCCAGTTGCCATTGTAAAGGGCGAGCCAGTGAATTTTTTATCAAAACCATGGATCCCGGTATAACAGAATCAGAGGATGAAGTCCACTTACTTTTTTGCAGCAGAGTATGTAGATACTCAGAATGCCACCGCGACCAGAAATCCTGGTGCAAACGTTGTAGTATTTGCCAGCGAGTTAGACGTCCCACGGGCACCGCAGTCAGGTCAGTTTCCGGGAGGGCAGTTAGAGGCTCAAGCGTTAAAAAATGTCCGGGCGTTAAAACGGAGAGATCATTAGGAACAGTGCTTATTGGAGTTAAGGGACGAGAATTTAAAAATGCCTCAATTTGAACCAGTAATGTGTATAATTCTTCGTATGTCAGAATTTGTTGGCCAATAACGCGGTTTAAGTGTGTCTTAACCGACTTAATTCCGGCTTCCCAAAGTCCCCCGAAATGCGGAGCGGAAGGAGGGTTAAAATGCCATTCAATGGCCTCAGATTCTGCAGCGGATTTTAAAAGTGCGGAAAGTTGATTATAAGCGCCGACAAAATTGGTGCCACAATCACTATAAAGATGGTTGCATCGTCCGCGACGGGCAATAAAACGTCGCAATGCGGCAAGAAATGCATCAGCTGTCAGGTCGGACACAAGCTCTAGGTGCAAAGCTTTTGTGGCGCAGCAAACAAATAGACATAAGTATGCCTTCTGGGACTTACTACCTCGTCGTTTACCCAAAGTAATCTGAAACGGACCGCCAAAGTCCAGACCAGTGTGCAAAAATGGTTTGACCTGTGAGATGCGTGCGGAAGGCAAATTTCCCATTACAGGTTGACAGGGGAGAGGGTGAAGTCGCCAACAAGTATGACACTTAGATAAGACGCCACGTATTGCTCTTTTTGAGGACATTATCCAAAACTGTTGCATAATCAGAAATTGAACAGATTGTAAGCCAGCGTGTAAGTATTTTTTATAAAAATATTCAATAATTAATTCCGTAAGACGACCAGAACGAGGCAACAAAACAGGATGTTTTTTATCGTAAGACAATGAAGAGTGGTGTAATCGACCTCCTACTCTTATAATACCTTGATCATCAAGAAAAACTCTGAGTTTTCGAAAAGGTTTAGAAAGCGGTTTCCCAACTTTAAGTTGATTTAAAATATCAGAAAATACCAAATGTTGGGTGCGTTTAACTAACATTAATAGAGCTTGATGTAATTCATGAAAGGAAAAAGAAGATTTTTGTTTAATAGCGGGATTTTTTATATTAAATATAAAGCGTTGAACATACCCGACCACACGTTGTAGTTTACTAATGGTAGAGTATTTATTTAAAAGAGGATCAAAAATATTTAAAGAAACTGCAGAAAGTAAAGTAATTTTTCTTTCCTCTGCGAGTGTTTCAGAAGATAACGCAACGTCAGAAACATGAGAGGGCCAGGAGGCTTGTTGGTGAGACAAAAAAATTGGTCCCGCCCACCATAAAGCGTTATTAAGTAACTCGGATGGAAATAAACCTCTAGAGGCAAGATCTGCTGGATTATCACCAGAAGAAATGTGAAACCAATTTTCGGATGCGATTTTGTCTTGTATAAAAGTAATACGATTACTGACAAATGTTTTCCATCTGTGTGGAGAGGACTTTATCCATGATAAAGTAATAGTGGAATCAGTCCAGGCAAAAATCTTACTGAAATGTATCTTATCATGGTACGTACGTAAAACAAAAGAAAACAAATCGGCAAGAAGTACAGCACCACAAAGTTCCAGGCGCGCTATTGAAATGCGGCGCAGTGGCGCTATCTTAGACTTTGCACAAACTAAAAGGGTAGTAATATCGCCGTTTTCATTAGGCACTTTAAAATATACTACTGCACTGTAGCCTTTCATGGATGCATCACAAAAACCATGTGCTTCACAAGATAAACTGTCAAATATGCGTAAGTGACGGGGAATGGCAACACGAGACAACAGAGGAAATTCAGATTTGAATCGTGACCAAAGAGAGAGCACATCATCTGGCGGTGTTTCATCCCAATTTATACCTAAAGACCACAATAATTGAATAATATATTTAGTAAAGAATGTAATGGGAGCTAAAAAACCTAGTGGATCGAAAATTCTGGCTAACTCTGATAAGGTATGACGTTTAGTACATGATCTTTCTATAGGTTCTACGTTGTATGAAAATGTATCCAAAGCTGGATACCAATGTAAACCCAAGATTTTTAAAATACACTCGTCGTCCAAAGAAAGGGGACTACTAGACAAGTGAGAGGCAGGTAAATCACTTAATAAATTGGGGTCATTACTAGCCCACTTTCTTAGCTCGAAACCACCTCTCTTTAGAAGTTCAACTAGTTCATTTTTTAAATGACAAGCACCTTCCAGCGATGGACTTCCTGTCACTACATCATCGATATAAGTGTCAAAATTTAGAACATTAGCGGCTGAAGGAAAATCAAAACTTTCCTCCTCAGCTAACTGCAATAAAGTACGTATAGCAAGGTAGGGGGCCGAAGAAATACCGTAAGTAACGGTTCTCAAACGAAAATCTTGCACAGGACCATCAGATGTGAAGCGCCACAATATTCTCTGATAATCTGTATGAGCGGAATTAATTAAAATTTGTCTGTACATTTGTTTGATATCTGCGGTAAATGCGATTTTATGAAGCCGAAAATTTAACAAAATGGTGACGATATCTCTTTGTAACTTGGGACCGGTTAAAAGGGTATCATTAAGTGAAGAATAAGGCGGAATTTTAGCGGAAGCATTAAATACTACTCGTAGTTTCGTAGTACTGCTTGAAGGTTTAAGAACACAATGATGCGGGATATAATAAGTTTTTTGAGAATCGGAAGGAGATATGAGAAGCTCCATGTGACCAAGATCTAAATATTCTTGCATGAAATCTGAATACTGTTTATATAAAGCGGGGTCTCTACGTAGTCTACGCTCCAAAGAAAGAAAATATTTTAAAGCTAAATTACGAGAGTTGGGAAAAATGGGTTCATTACTACGAAAAGGAAGTGAGACAATAAATCTACCCGTTTCATTTCGAGAAAAGGTTGTTATAAATTTTTGTTCACAGAGTGTATCGTCAGGAGACAGAGAGTTGACTTCCGGAACAGTTTCAACTTCCCAAAATTTTTTTAGAATGTCTTCTACGGATGGTGTGGAAAGAGAACAAAAAAAAGATTTAATCACAGTCAAAGCTGTGATAGGCAGTTTTCCCATTAAAACATAACCAAATATTGTATTTAAAGCTATAGGATGATCGCCATTTCCAACAATTCGACCAGTTTCGATGATATTAGGAAAGACGTCAGCTCCAAGTAAAACATCAATCGCCCCTGGTAAATTAAAAGTAGGATCAGCTAATTGCAAATGTTTAATATGAGACCAAGTTTCTGAAGAAAAACTAATAGTTGGCAAATTATTACAAATTTTCGGAAGTACTATAGCCATCAAATCTAAATAAGGCGTTGATTTTCCGAGCGGGCGGATTTTAAGAGACACTCCACTAGAACTAGTAAAAGTATGCATGGGACCCAAACCTTGGATTGATAGAGATGTATTAAAATGTGTTAGGCCTAACCTATGAACACACTTTTGCGAAATAAAGCTTGTTTGGGAACCTGAATCTATAAGTGCCCTACATTTATGAAAATTACCGTATTTATCAGATATTTCTATTAAAGCGGTTGAAAGCAAAACGGGGGTGGTTTGTGGTGTGAAACCTGAGAAAGAATGTGTCGGAGTAGCGACAACCGCAGTCTCATCATTAGGTGAAATACTAGCTACTTGTTGCGTAGGCGTATCAGCTGAGACAGCCGGTATATGAGTATCGGTTGTTTCGAAATGCAACAGAGTATGATGTCTCTGCTGACATTTGCGACAGGTAGATGTAGAATTGCACGTTTTAAAAGTATGCGACGAACTTAAACAATTTATACACAATCGATTCTGTTTTGAAAAATGACATCTATCCTGAGGGGATTTATTATGAAATTCCTGACATTTATATAGTACGTGACCTTTCTTGCAAAGAGGGCAAACTATCGAATTATTAGTATTGGCAAAAAATGACGAACTAGATGGCCGAGATGGTGTTAACGATTTTGTTAGTTTATTTTGCGAAGCAGAAAAATTTAAGGTTTCTAAAGCTACAATGACTTTCTAAAAAATCCATTAAAATCTTAAAAGTGGGTATTTCATTAGAATTAAAATGTAATTCAAAACGTGATATGGTCGTTGTATCAAGTCGGCTCAAAAGCATATGCATCAAAATAAAATCCCAGTGTTCTACGGGGAGTCCTAAATTTTCCAAAGTGGATAAATTTTCCTGAAAAATGTCTAGCAGATATCTCAAAGCCCGAAAATTTTCCGAATGTAATTTTTTAGCATTTTCAATTTCTATCCAATGGGCAGTAGTGAGTAAACGTTTATTCGAATAGCGTTGCACTAAACGGTCATAAGCAATTTTATAATTATTTGCGGTCATAGGAACGCATTTTACGATATTAAGCGGAGGGCCTGTTAAAGAAGTAAGTAAATAGTTGAATTTATCAATGTCGTTTAAATTTTGATTATTGTGTACCCTAGAATTATACATATCTATGAATGATGGAAAATTTTTCAAATCCCCCTTAAATTTAGGCAATTCAACTCGAGGTAAATTAATATGCGAAAAATTGTTAATAACGGGCGCTTGAACGTCCGTGTTTACAGAATTGGCCATATTCTCAAATAAATCGGAATAAATTACTTTAATATCAAAGTATTCATTGTCAAATGATTCACGAACTTGAGCCTCAACTTCCAAATCAGATCCATCCATAACAGCTAACAGGGCGAGAATAGAATTATGATTTCTATCAAACTCTTTTTTAATCGAATCTATAACTGCGTAGCGAACCTTAAAAGATCGACGTGAAGCTTGACTATCAATGGCCATTTGTGCAATATTATATAATTCGTGCATTTTGGTAATTTCGTTCTGTCGAAAAGTGCGTAATTTCTTTAATTTGTCCTCCATTGCAAGAAACTTAATTCGATAACAAATGCAAAAGTAAATAGGAAATAAAAGGTATTCAATATTTTTAGCGTCACGAAAACTGCCCTAACTGATAAGAGCCCGCGAACTCGTGGTCGCTATAGATATAAATTTTATATTTTACGCGATGCCTTGATAATTCTAAATCGTACTTATATCAAATATAAAAATGGCGAGATTTGATGTTAAGGAAATTATGCTAATTTAATAAAGTATCTTTAAGCCGAAATAAAATACACTTATGGTCGAAAAGATATAGTAAATAACGTGAAACTGATAATGATAATGAATTTAAATGATTTAAATGAAATGTAATTTAAAATAAAATGAAAAAAAATAATTTTGAAAGCGAAAAAACAATATATGAATGAAATATGCTAGAAGAGCAAAAAAGAAACGTAATCCTTGGCTCGATGGACCAAAAAAAATGTTAGGTAACTGAGAGTAATCCGCTAACGGGCGGTGAATAAAAATAATTTTAATGTATTAAAAAAAAGAAAGAGATAGTGGACTGTTGCGGAAAAAGAGATTTATATGGATCCTACCTTTACTCCTTCCAGAATTCAGTGGTCCAGCTCCAGGAGGCCTCCAGATAGGGAATCCCAAGATGTTGTTAATCTTCAAAGATCAAAATGACCCTTGTACACACACAAGCAGAAACATAAACACAAAAGCGAAGTTGATTAGTAATAATCTTTGCGGTATACGACACTCGTCTACAATGACACGAGGTTAGACAGCGAATATTTCGTTAGGCATCACAAAAAATCTCTTTTTGTTAGCGCGCAAAGATACAGGGTGAGCCGAAATGAACGACGCACGAGTGCATTTTATTCCTACTTAAAGCTAGCGTTAAATAAAGTTAATGAAAGATAAAATTAAAGTAATATAACACCTAAAATAATTAAAAATAGAACTAGTAAATAACTGAGGACGGAACAATACATAAATTCTACTGCTTAGTTGAATATACGGGGTAAATTAGTATTTTATGCTGATGATACAACACTTTTATATTTTGGAAATGATTTTGATCAAGCAACTGGTAACATGAAATATGATTTGAGGCAAATATCACTTTGGTTGCAAATTAATAAATTAACATTCAATTTTAGCAAATCGTCATTTATGTTTATATCTAAAACTCAAATTCCAAATTCAATTCCATCCATTATATTTAATAATGATAAAATCAAGTATTCGCCATTAACATAAATTTTAGGACTTCATATTGACGAAAAATTATCATGGAGACATCATATTGATGTATTACGGAAAAGAATATCTCCTGTTATTGGAATTCTCTTTAGAATACGAACTGTTATATCCCGAAAATATCTAAAAATATATATGATTGCCTCATATATTCACACTTACCATGTTTAACTTCTATTTGGGCCACCGCTAATAATTCTATTATTGAACCTCTAAAATGTTTACAAAATAAAGTTATAAAATGTATTTATAATTTTCCATATTCAGAACCTACAATTAATTTATATAAATCAAATAATCTGCTTGACATTGACTCGACATATATACTAAAAATGTGTGTTTTTATTCATTCTGTAATAGAAAAGCATAAGCATTTAAATATAACATTCACTCGAAGTAACGAAATCCATTTACATAATACTAGGCAAGCAAAAAATATAATGACAACTCCTTTTAAAACAAAAAACTCAATTGTCTATAAGGGAATAATATAATATAATTTACCAACCAAAATCAAAAATGTAAAAGATTTAAACAAATTTTGAACCTAGGTAAAAAATATGTCATTTGTTTATTGACTGTACTATGATTTTATTACAAAGTTATCATGTATGATGTATATGAGAACTAAAAGAAAAGCTACATGTAAAAATATTAATGAAACCTTTGCATTCTTTCAATAACCTGACTTCTAGTGTGTCCAATTTCTTATTTGACATTCTCATTATAACACTAGCATCCAACATAGTCCCCTACGGCTAAGCAGATTAAACTAGTATCTACAAGACCCCCTACGGTATGTAATTCAGTTAAAAATGAGAACAAATGCCTGAAATGAATCTGTTTACCTACCTTGTCTTAATCTTTTTTTCATTCTAATGGATTACATTTTCATAAAATCTCTCATTTAGTTCCTTGGAAATGCTTAGCCTTAGCGTTTTTCGCCCTTATTCTGAGCTCATCAGAAAGGCACAAAGCTACTCATAACGATGTTTCATGTAAACCCAAGGCAATATCCATGAATAAGTATGAAATATTTATATTTGACATTGACTGATAAAACACAGCAGATCTTCACCTATCTATTAGCTAACTAGTATTGGAGCCTATATACTCCATGCATGACATTATTTTGAACCCACGGATCCTGAAGGGTGTTTCAGGGGTGAAAATATGCGATAATTTGGTGTCAGAAGTGAAATTTTAACAAGAAGATTTTTCGGAAGTGTCCATGAAGGTTGGACAGTATATTCTCGGGAATTAGTGCTAATACGGAGGACTAATTTACTGAACATTGTTCGAGAGTTATTTACGAAAGGGAAAATAGTGTCGAGTGCAGTTTTTAGACATTGTAGAACATTTTATTAGGGCATTAGTGGTAGTAACTAAATCCTTTGAACTGAGAAGTGATAAAGACTCTGATTAATACTACTTTTTGTGTTGTGAAGTGCACTTTCGTGAACTTTCTAGAACATTTTTCTCTATTTAGACATTAGTGACTCTAGATAAGACTTTTTCGTGCTGCTTCGAGATTTCTTTAGACACATTATCGATATCGACGTGAACGTTAAATTAGGTTGATTTTACAGTAGTCATATGACTATAACGACCAGAAGCATGGCATCCGAAAAACAAATGCAGGAACTTATGGCACAAATGCAAAATATGATGATAAATCAAGAACAAAAACGTCAAGAAGAATTAAGAAAAACTTTAGAGGATCAAGAACGAAGACGTCAAGAGGAAAAACAACAAGAGGAGAAACGAAGCAAGAGAAAAAACAAGAAGAGAAAAAGCGGTGACAAAAAGAAAATAGCGAATTATAGAAAGCTATAGAGACACAAGAGAATGCCTTCATTTCAGCCACTGAAGAGTTCAAAAGTAAGATCGTAAGAAAGATAAGTAAAAATGAGCAAGGTCGAGGAAGAAGTAAACGAAGTCAAAGAAGTAAGTGAAGTCAAAGAGAAAATGCACAAGATGGAAAGAGAAATAGACCTGCTTAAAACGACAGTTGAGGGATAGAGGAAACCTGCAAGTGGTATCATCAGGTCAGCGGTTCAAACCTAGCTCCTTTGACGGTCAAAATTCAAGGACCACTTTCAAGAGACAGTGTGAGACAGCAGCATGTGCGAATAGTTGGAGTGACGAAGAGAAGGCTATGGCGTTAATCGTGGCATTAAGGGGCCAAGTATTGGAAATACTCTAGACAATCCCAGTAGAGCAACAACAGGATTTTAAAGTTTTAGAAGCTGCCCTAGACATATGATGAACAACGCCTTGCCCGAGTGTACCAGTTGAAATCACGTGTGCAAGAGGCTGGGGAAAACTTGCAAGAGTTCGAAGCTGCCGTGCGGAGACCTGGCTTACTCGGATGTACCAAGAGAATTTCAAAACCAGCTGGCAGTAGGGGCTGGATGGCATACAGTGCGAGCACTTGAGGTAGAAGCTGTCTTTAAGGATACCCCGACCCAGATACAGGAGATAAATAAAATGATCAGTCAATTACTTACCAAATCTAATCCTCCAAGAAGACCGGAAATCCAACAAAATAGCGCAGTGGGACTGAAAGTCATGAACGGGCTGTTGCGGAGAGCATGGGAAAGCCCGGATGGAAAGGAGGTGGTTATCCGTCTAGTGGTTGGCAGCTGTCGAGTAGCGAAAGTGCTTCAGAACGTGCACAATATAACATCCGGTGGACACTTCAGTGTTAACGAGCACGATTTTATTGGACACAAAGCCGTCATGATGTGGAGGTTGGATATGTGCAAATACATATCTGTAAATTTAATTTTTAGGATGGTAATAACCTTTATTAAAACGTTTTGTAGTTAACGAACTTATGGAAAAAGGCCAGCTATCTACTGGCAATAGCGGTATTCCAATATAATTTAAAATCTGAAAAATATTCAAGGTTTTTTGAGGTAAAGGAAATTATCGATTTTTTACCGACTTTTCGCATATTAGGGGTCGTTTCGTGATATGGACAATAACTGGACAGGTCAGTGCAACTGTTATAGAAAGTTTTCGGACTGGGGCGGCATAAAAATATGATGGTCTGTATGAGCTATTGGACGTTGAAAAAAACACGTTTTTTTCGAAAAAATCGATTTTTGCAACAAATTTGCAATATTTTGCAAATCTGTAAAAATGCCCTTATTAGACATTAGACATATCGTGGGCTACGCTTTCACCGAGTTTAGTTAACGAATATCTTTTCTTCACGGAAATACAGGTATTTCAAAAATTGCGACTTTTAACGGTTTTTTTGCAATAACTAATTAATTTTGCAATTTTCTGAAACCGGACCAGGCCAACTCGATCCGTGTTAAAAAGTTCCATAGCTCTGCTATTCATCTTTTTTTGTGCAATGCCAAGTTTTTTTTTAACGCAAAAAACTGTTTTTCGCAACTTTTGGCCGCCATTTTGAAGAGGACGCAAGTTTGTCATTTGTTTTAAAAACAGTTCATTGAATTCTACGGAAAATTTCCGATTTTTTACATACCTCGGTTGGCTGTTAATAATTTTTGTAGGTAAATTCCCTTAGTTACTGGACTATAGGTGAGCGGTACACGCTCGGAAAAGCAACCTAAGTGACCTCGAAGTTTCGGCAGATTGAAACCTTTTGGAATCGATTTGTTTATTTTATTGTCAACAAAAACCTTATTAAACTTTTTGATTCCGACGGCAGGTAATTTGTTATTAACAAAAAAGTTGCAAAATACATTCCTTATGTTAATTAGGCCAAAATAGACACTTTTTGTCTCTTGACATTTTTTCCAAAACGCACCATTTTTTAACTATGGGCGACTAAAAGTCGAAAAATGCCCAAAAGTAGCCATCTTTAAAACTTTATTTCTCAGCTTCTACCAAAGCCTTTTAAACGGTTTTTGATGGAAAATGATCATAAAGACTTATGTGTTAAGACCATATTTTTATATAGTTCACCTTTTTTGGTACTCGTGGTATTTGAATCGTACTCGTACAGAAAATTTGTTTCCGCTTAAAATTTGCACGTTTCATGGCATTCTGAACATTTTTCAAAAAAAAAAGAGTAGTATATTTCCAATTCATTCGTGGACGTGGAAGTAATAAAAGAAATTAGAGTTAATTCCTCATATGTGATCAAATATGCGAAAATAGTCATCGTCTCTGCTACCAGTATTTAGAAGAATACTGAATCATCAAATTTATTAACAGTATTTAGAAGAAAGCTGAGAGTTTAAAGACAAACGTTTAGTATTTTATATTTTATTTCAAAAATTTTATAACAACTTATGCACCTGTGGAAACAACAAACAATAACAACCCTATGCAATTTAAACATACATCAACACACTATCTACATAAAAAAATTTAACCTAGTGCCTTTAAAAACTATGATCGTATGATCATCATTGATACCTGGTTCAAATAAGAAATTAATATAAAATTATATTGAAGATAATAAAGAATATGTTATTGTATATTGTCTATAGACAATTTTACAACTTTGACTCTGTCAGCCAATTAAATGTTTGAGGTTTTCTGTCGGAAGTAGGGTCAATAATAACATTTATTATACTTGGTCCATCTTCAATTCTCAGAGCATCTTTGACTGCATTCTTTAGTTCTGGAACTGTTTGCACGAAATATCCAGTTCTGCCAAAGAGATTCATCATATTATCGTAACGGGTTATGCTTGATAGACATCCAGGCGGTGTACTGAAAAAAATACATCGTGTGAATCAACACTTAATAAAAATTCGATTGATAAGATAATTAAATCTATTCTATTAGAAAGTTCTGAGAAATATATTCTTACATAAGATAATAGAAATTGATCATAACGAAATTGAGTAAAACACTACTATGTTTTTTACCACTATATTTGCACAAAAACGTGACTGCAGTTTCGACCCTTTTTAGGTCATTTTCAAACAATGATTCAATTAAGAAATTTCTTAATTGAATCATTGTTTGAAAATGACCTAAAAAGAAATTTCTTAATTGAATCATTGTTTGAAAATGACCTAAAAAGGGTCGAAACTGCAGTCACGTTTTTGTGCAAATATAGTGGTAAAAAACATAGTAGCGTTTTACTCAATTTCGTTATTGTCATGGATTACCACAGAGTAACGGCTTCCTCAATCAATTTCCAGAAATTGATCAGGTTTTGAAAACTTAAAATAAAGATCAACCAGTCTCCTGTTCTCAGTATATTGAAATCAATTTGCTTCCAGAGACATAAATAAACTTTTCCTAGTTTCACGATCCACTATATGCGGTACCTATATACAGGGTGTACCATCACTCTGAGGCAATACTTCGGGAACGTATAGATTGGGTCAATATAATACTAAAAGTACCTATAAATCTTTTTCTTAAGGTGCCCCCCTACGAAGATATTGCCCTTTAAAGGTTACATATTCAAGAAGGTTTGTTGCCTATTACTTCCAAACACTTCTATCGATTTTAATAAAATTTGACTGTGTACATATTAAATGAGTATCTTTATTCCAAAACTATGGCGCTCTTCGTATCTTGTCTAGGAAGCCAGGGGAGGAACACCCCTATGCTTGTTACCCCGGAATAGTGACATAAATTAATTTTTGAAAATTAAGGTCACATTTTTAAATTCCTTAAACAATTTTCTAAAAAAATATATTCTTGTTTGACATCGATAAAGCAATCCGTTTTTGAGAAAACATGATTTTACTAATAAGGGATTAAGGTACTAATACCTAATATAAAGTACCGCAGGATACCTGTGAGAAAGCAATTGAATAAATTTAAACGTCAAATTGGAGTAGCAAGTTGTAAGTAGTTCTGTGATAGTAGTTTATTGACACGGCAAATTCTTAATCTGGTGAATATGGAGATATGCAACTTATGTACGGACTTGCCGCTGGCAATGGTTCGAAAAAGACTGCTTTATGGAGAACATTTTCCTAATAAAGTTATTCCAAACAGGAACACTCTTGAACGAGTAAACCGTCGAGTATCAGAAACAGGTAGATATCCATCTTAGCAATAAAAAATAAAATAATTTAAATTTAAAAATAAGTAACCATTTAAAAAAATAATCCTAATAATTTTTAGGGAGCGTGGAACCGAAATGAGGAGGTGAAGGTGGTCTTAGAACTGTTCGTAAAATTGTACTAGAAGAAGCTGTATTAGATGTTGTTGCTAAAGACTCATCAATAAGCGTTAGGAGGCTCTCAACGCAATCTAACACTTCGAAGTCGGTGGTTCATAGAATTTTGAAAGAACAGCTTTTCCATCCTTTCCACACCCAGAAAGTTCATGCGATGTTCCCGGACGACTACCCTGCTCGAGTTCAATATGTTAATTGGTTCCTGCAAAAGCAACAGGAAGACCTCAACTTTATTGGTAGTGTTTTGTTTTGCAGGATTTCGCAGGGATGGTGTAATAAATTTTCACAATCTACATAGTTAGAACGATGAAAATCCTCATGCAGTTATTCAAACTCATCACCAATGACAATTCCAAATTAACGTCTGGGCATGAATGATTGGAAATTATTTAATAGGGCCATTTGTTTTGGACAATCGGTTAAATGGGGAAGATTACTTAATGTTTCTACAATTATAAGATGTGTCATTAGCAACAATAAGAAACATGACGAACAGGCATGATGGAGCTCCTCCTTATTTCAGCATCACAGTCAGGAGGGAATATTTAGACCAAAAATTTCCCCACCGATGGATTGGTCGAGGAGGTCCAGTACCGTGACCTCCTCGTACTCCTGATCTAAACCCATTAGATTTTTTCTTTTGGGATCATCTAAAAAATTTAGTGTATAAAACAACGGTACGAACAAGGGAAGAGATGTAACAAAGAATCATTACCTAATGTGAAGCCATTGGGAACAATCCTGGAATGCTATTTTAGGTTCAGCGATCCAATTTATCTCGCTTACGAGAATGTATTCTTGTACAGGGTGCTCACATCGAACATTTATTGTAGTTATGTAGTTATCGTAGTTATGTGCATATTGTAGTTGTAGTATGTAGTTATGTGTTGACGAAATGTCAGTGTTTGTCCCTTACCAGTAAAACAAAGAAAAAATGTGGTACATTTTAACCCAAACTATATGTTTCCGAAGTATTGCCCCATAGTGCCGGGACACCCTGTATAGTGTGAAAAAATCCGGAAGAAAATGGATCTATAGGTTAAAAAAAGTACATTGTTTTGATAATGGATGAAATGAGTAAAATGCTTCAGCAAAATTTGACATGATACGAATATCACAAAATGCATAAAAATTAGTTAGCCCTATATTAGTTTTCTTCATCATTCCTTACTCATTTGAGACATGTACAGACGGTCTCATCAACAACTCGATTCTCAAAGAAATTAACACCCCAAAACTATTTCCCAGTATTCTACTCTCTAGTACCGGGAAAATTATACTGTAAGAGGCGAAAAGAACGCCCTTCAAAAAACGTTGGATTGATGTTATCAGGGAATTAATATGAAGGCATCATGCTGTTATACATGTCATTATGAGGAATGAGGAATTATTAAAATTTTATTTGTGCAATCCTTTCATGAAATAAAATAATTTCGATTAGTAAAATCAACTTAATTTATGTCTTAACATAACTAGTGGGGTCGGGTAGCTGAAAAAAACTTCACATCTGGCAACCAATGCGCCCCTTTGGATTCAGATAGTACATGGACAGACGAGTCTAAAAAGCCCGGGACACAAATTTTCCTGGCCCTTTAGCGGTGTTGATGACATAATCAATATGGCCGCCAAAGTTTTGTGACACACTTCTACATTTCCTTATATAACCCAGGTTTGTATTTTAATATCAACCTACATTATTAGTGAGTATTAATCAGGAGAAAACGCGTTTTCGAACAATATATTTGACATCATTGTTTAAGTTCAAAATACTAGAAATCTTCGTAACTTTATTAAAATTTTTGCTTTCGTTCTGATTTTTTTTCGAAACATTTTGCTTGATGACTTGGAATCCATTACACGTAGTTGAACACGTGTCCCAAACTTTTTTTACCTTTCGAACGGTATGTATGACTTTTATTTTATCACAAACAGTTGCTAAAGATTTGTCAAGACAATGTAGCGTTGCACAGCGAGTCGTTATGCTAGCAATATAATTTTTATGGGTTCCGAAAAGTAATAGAGCGGCTTTATAATTGTTTAAGAAGCAAATGTAATTATTGTAATTTTTTATGTATATGTAAATACATTCTAGCTTTTTCTAACATTAACTTTAATCACAGCCAGCCGAATGTAACACCTAAAATATTTGATGGATCAGCCATAATACACATGCTTAATCCTGGTATTATTACAATATTTTCCGGATACTATGAACATATTCTCAAACCATATTTCACTAATCAACTGAAGAATAGTTCACGACTAGATATTGTATTCGACAGATATGATAGTAACAGTTTGAAGGCTGATACGCGAGAAAGAAGAGGAAATGGCATAAGTATTAAAGTCTCAGACTCAACTGCATTTCCAATGTAAGCAATTTCTATGTGTCAATAAAAACAAGAGACAATTGTTCCAGTTGCTAGCTAAGAAAACGGTAAAAGACGAGTATCCAGGAAAACACGTTGTCTGTTTTTTATGGTGACCGAGTCGTCACGTCAACAATTATGGATGTATCAAGTATTTCTCCCGCCTTCCACGTAGAAGCAGATGGCCGCCTATTTCTCCATGTTAAGCATGCAGTAGAAGTGGACATACTCGCATCTTAATACGAACTGCGGACTCAGATGTAGTTGTTATTTCAATATCACTGTTTCCACAAATTCAAGATATTGATGAACTATGGATTGAGTATGGTTGCGACAAATACAGGAAATTCATACCGGAAATTTGCAGAAATTTGTTGGCTTTTCATTCTGTAACTGGTTGCGACATAGTTTCCACGTTTTGTGGCATTAGCAAGAAAACAGCTTGGAAGGTCTGGATGTCATTTCGTGAAATTTATTGTGTATGGCATCAGCTCTGTACAGGTACCTCTGATATTGATGATGAATGACATGATCTGTTGCAGCGATTTGTTATTCTACTTTATGATCAAGCATTAGATCTTCAGAGCCTCAATGCCTGCAGGCAAGTGTTATTTACAAGAAAGAATCGAGCAATCGAAAACATTCCTCTACGGCAGATGCTTTAACACAACACGACAAATGAGCAAGAATTTGGAACAACAGCCTCGTTGCACAATACACAGTACCTACGCCAACCAAGTGGGGATGGATAGTAACTTCAGGAGGATCATACCGACCTGTGTGGACAACAATTCCAGAACACTGTGTACAACTTACCTCCTGTACTTGCCGCAAGCGATGCACATCTTGCAAATGTGTTAAAATGGGAATCCGATGTACGAAACTTTACGTATGTGAAGGCCAGTGCTCCGACAGTGATCGGTAATCACAAGTGAATTTACACAAATATTTGACAATGTATAGGATATTATTAAATTGGAATAATATATTACATACTTTTGTTTCTCATTCTTGTACCTAATGTTTGAAACTTATCTTACAGATATGCATTAAGTGTGCCTCATGTCACTGCTTTCAAACCGGAAATGAAAGATTCATCGCCCTAAAAAAGCTAGAATGTATTTACATGTACATAAAAAATTACAATAATTACATTTGCTACTTAAACAGTTATAGAGCCACTCTATTACTTTTCGGAACCCATATAAATTACATTGTTGGCATAACCACGACTCGATGTGCAACGCTACATTGTCTTGGTTAATTTTCAGCAACTGTTTGTAATAAAATAGAAGTCATATATACCGATCAAACGGTAATTTTTTTATGAACAGAAAAGTATTGGACATGTTTTCATATACATGTAATGGATTCCAAGTTATTCAGCAGAATGTTTAGAAAAAATCAAAATAAAAACAAAAATTTTAATAATGTTACTAATATTTCTGGTATTATGAACCTAAAAAATGACGTCAAATATACCGTTGGAAAGCGCGTTTTCTCCTGATGAATAATCATTGATGATATAGGTTAATATCAAAATGCAAACCCGAGTTATATAGGGAAATGTAGAGGGGTGTCACAAAACTTTAGCGGCCATATTGATTACGTCATAAACACCGCTAGAGGGCCAGAAAAATTTGTGTCCCGGGCTTTTTAGACTCGTCTACCAGTGTACTATCTGAATACAAAGGAGCGCATTGGTTGCCAGATGTGAAATATTTTGGTATAATTTTTAGCTACCCGACCCCACTAAACGGTCGTCGAGTGTTCGCGCAGTTACATTTAATTTTTTTTCGACATATCCCAACTAGCAATTTGGTATTTTATAAAAGCTGTAGAAGTGTTTTTGATACAAATTTAATAAAACAACATTACTCTCAGGAACATTTTGAAAACGTTTTTACAACAGTTATAAATCCAAAATTGGCACCATCTTATAAAATATTTCAGGCGCCGTTGATAGCTTGTCCCTATTGGATCCATTACAAAACAATTATATACGCATTTCCGCAGGTATTAAAAACATATAACACACTTCACTGCCTGTTACATTGTTGCTACAAAACAACCAAACAGCTGTCTTGTAAGTGCTTTTAAGTAACCGCTATTGAAACAAATGTTTCATTTAGACACTAATAAAATAAAAATATTTCTAATGTATAAAGATGCCCATCACATTACTAGTTTGTTCGTGATTGTTTATTTTTTTTTGGGACTAGGGTCATTAGTTGCAATTGTTTTTTACAGTAATTTAATTTTTTCAGTTTAATAAATAAATAAAATTTGTTAAATTTCCGACCGATTATTACAATTTGTTAATTGTTAAGGAAAGGGATTTCTATAATACCTTCATTCAATAGAAGTGGATAATGAAAAAATTTGTTTATCACATTTGATGTATCAAGGCTACGTCTATTGTCTGGTGACCTACCTCTCGTTCTATCTTCTAGCGGCAAAGTTATGTAATCTTAGGCGAGAGTTGCATAGATAGTATATAATCCTTCCGAAGGGGCGTAAAGCAGCGACTGTCTTGTTTATTAAATGCTAGGCCATGATACTATGAACTTTGCAGTATCATGATGTTAGGGGGGGTAGAAAATTTCTACTATTCTATAAAGGAAAGAGTCGGCAAAATTTTAAAGGGGGAACTCGTTTCCTGGCATCGGTAATTGGTCTTAGTAGCGGAAATAGGCTGACGTTAAATAAACAAATCTCAAAAAAGCGTTGTCGATGAAATTTAAATAAACAATATTTCAATCGTTATTATCCGAGTTTTCAGAACTTGAATCGGTATTTACATTAACAATAATAGGATTAATAGGTGGTAATATAGAATATTCATTTTCCTTTTTTATCACATGAGATACACACTTCCTCTATATATCGCTTTTGCCGATTTCGTCTACTATTATCTTTATATTCTTTAAGACAGACTTACTTATTTGTGGTGATTGACTGTATTGACGTAGTCTTGTTTCTACATCAGCCCACATCATTTCAAAGGGGTTGAAAACCCAATAATATGGAGGCAGACCTAAAATAGTATGATCGTGTGCTTCAATAATTTTTTCAACGGCATGTTCCTTTTTAAAATTTTCCTTTCCAATTAGTTCTAATAAAGTTTTTTTTGTGTTTTTTTATCTGGTATTTTCAAGCCTTTACCTTTCATAAATTCAATGATATCGCCTTTTCTTTTGTTGGTGTTCGGAATTTTTGTGTGTTGCCGCGAATGCTATGACGCATTTTCCATAACAATTACAGAATTTGGTAACAGCTGTTCCTTTGCCCACTTCTCAAATAATTTGGCGGCAATATCTTCGTGGTAGTCGGCAGAGGATTGCTTGATATTTTCAGCAGACAACAACAACGCATTTGGAATAAAACCGTTTTTACTTCCAGCATGTAGAATTATAATTCCTTTTCCCCTAGAACATGGAGCACTTAAATAACACTTTTTGGTGTTATCTACCCAACCGTATTGAACTAAATCATGGGTGTCAAACCATGTTTCGTCAAGATAAATTATGTCTCTATATGTCTCGGTATTTTACTTTACGCAGGTACTCGTGTCGATGATCAACGATGGGTGCTGATTCCATAACTACCATTCGTTTATCCAATTTTTTGTACCTAAAACCGTAATCGAGTAAATCGTTTCGCAAAGTATCTAATGATTTATAGTTATAATCTGGATAGTCGCGTAACATACCCCTCATTATTTCTGGGCACCTTCTGTTCATTGTAAAAGTCATACACAAATCGACGAGACATCTTTGGACGCTTTATCAAGTTTTTTAAGTTTTTGTCCAACTCTTTTCCGTTTAATAGAATGATCAACTACATCCCCGGCTCTAATAACCCTATAAATTGCAGTACGGCTAAATTTGGTTAATTCACAAATCCTCTTCACAATTTGACTAAACGAAGAATCAATATTTTCGCCTTTTAAACACGAGTAAGTATTCAAAATAACCCTTTGAGTTTGAACGTGTAAGTCTTTATTTTCAAATTCCGCTTGTATAAACACTATATCAAAATCATCCGTTTCGTTGTTACTACTACCGGAAGGCCTCCAAAATGCCATTTTAAACAATTAATTGTAAAGCATCTCTCAAACACAGTAATAAAACTAATAATTTATTCAAATATTCACTAGAATTAAGTAATTGGTAACACTGCCTGGCTGTACTGCACTACCTTGTACAGATCATACGATACAAATAGTTGATACGTATTTTTTTTTAATATATTATGGCATGCCAAATCTCTGAACAAGGTTGGTGGTGACAAATCAAATTCGCTAAACATCTAATTCCACCTATATTTCTGTGACAGGCGGACCAAGTCCACGTGAACGGTAGACGAGGAGTGGTGAATATAAATCTGTAAAATTCTATGTTCTCTCATTTAATGTGAAGCGATATACTGACATTACCCCGTAAGATCCCCTAGTTCCGTGCTGTCCAATTGAGTTCGTAAATACTATACCGAACTTCTTTCCTAACTGAAATAAAGTTACTTTTACTAAAGAGTAATGAAGGTATATACTCACACTTTAGTAATTTCTCCACTCTCCTGTATATCCTTAAACACTTCAGCGTCCATCCCAGTATATATTCCTGAATTATTCACTACAACGATTGTGATGGGCAATTTGTAACGTACCATTGTCTCTATTTCCATGCCGGAAAATCCAAAAGCAGAATCACCTTCTACACAAATCACTCTTTTATTTGGTTCATAATGTCTGCAATATAACGCAGCGGCTATAGCGAATCCGGGACCCACCTACAAAACAAAATATTCTTTTTTTGGTAGGTAAACTTCTCTATATGTGGATATTAGTTGATTTAATCTATATTAATAAGAAAATGGTTTCAGAGTAACTGGGAATCCATTATCATTAGTTGAAAAATGTCAGACCTCGTGTTAGACCAGTGAGATTGCATAAAGAAATGGTAAAAAAAATAATCCGGTTGAAATGCTTACATAACTCTATTCGTGACACTGAATGTCTAATAAAGATTGCAGTTATTTGAAAATTAGTACTTTGAATGCCTATATCTCGCAAACGCGATATAATGATCGTTCAGAGCAATTTTAGAACGTTAAATTAGAGTTTTTTCCAAGGTAAGATGGAAATCCATATTTGATTCGGCAACTTGTTTCGATACAATCAACACAGTGAAATGTAAAACATCTGAAAGGTTAAAGCAGTGTAGAAAAATTTAATAGCAATAAAAATTTTCTGTGACGATGGCTAACGTGATATAATTGTTTTAAATTTAAACTGACCGAAAGATTCCAAATTACACACAAAACAAGAAAGGCAAATTCTAAGTCAGTAGGCTGTCACTTTTACAACAGACGGTCCACAGTTTACACACAGACATACACACATACATAAATACAGGCACCGCATAAAAATTGTTTATTCTATTTTCGAGTTCAACCTGTTATGACACGAATTTCTGTACAATTTTTTTTCTGCCATAATTATTAAGATTTCTGGTCGGTTTATAATATACCTTTTTAATTAAATCAATTATAGGCATAACAAGGAACACATTTTAAAATAAGAAAAGTATGCTGCTGCGTGTTGCTATGCCAATAAATTTACTCCTCAACAATTAACTTGTTTTCGATATCTCAAGGCAAATTGATTAAATATTTATTATTGTTCCTTAAATAATACAATGGCACACATGATAAGGTACACAGCTAGGTCTAAACAATGGGCAAAAATATACAATATTAGAATGAAACGTGAATTTTTTCTAATTAAATAAATATGAATGTAGTTCCAGTACTCCAGTGAAGATTTCTTGACCACTTAACCCCCCCTCTCTCCCTACCCCCTCCAACCCTTAAAAATAAACTATATAGCCTTTAAATACATATTTTGAATGCCATGAGGTAGAAACCTGTCAAGCAATCAAGTTTTATCCATTTAATATAACTTCCAATGGATTTGGACCCCCAGAAGTTGATCAGGCACAATAAGCGACCATTATGTAGGTGTCTCATAGCGAAAAATGGACTTTTTTGCTATATGTTTTTGATTGGTGGTCATAAAACCAATGGTACGATGATGCATACAGCTTTTAATATGTCTACCAGCTCTCTTCGAAGACATCGCATCGGTATTACAGGCGATGCGTTGTGATTTTCATGGGTTATAAAGAGCTAGAAAAGTTTGATATATTTTGAGTAATTACTGCGCTTCCTTCGATAACTATGCCATATCTATATGCATATTTTGAGCATATTCAATGTCCGATATGTCAAGAAATATTACAGCTAGATCTATCAACCCTGATGTATTTGACATCGGGGAAAATAGAACTAAAAGAATATGTAGAAATGTACAGGGTTTTCCATTTAAAAACAACCTTTATTGTTATATCACGTGACCTATGCAAGCAATTGTTTCTTTTAATTGCCTTAATTTTTTTATATCTCTATTAATAGAATAAAAAGCGGGGTCAAGATATTAGATTATTTCCCGCTCCCCACTGATCTAGTCATCGCCTTGTGTTAAAGAATAGTAAACGAGGATAACTAAATTAATTGAAAAATAAATTGGCTTTACAAAGTTTTATCCATTTGTCCAAAATGCTAGATACTCTCTGTAATAACGTGGAAAATATTTTATAAGGAACTCTATTACATAAAAATGAAAGTACTTAACGTGATAAGATACCTACACCCATCGTGCCAAAGGTTCCAGCATCTAATCTGTGACGAGGTAGTTTATTGAATAACATTGTTCGTCCTATGTCCATAGTGTTCGCACCCTCACTGACAATTATACAGTTTTCTGGTAACGATTCATACAAATTGTGGAAAACAGCATAATAATTCAGTGGTACTGATACATCTGCTGACATAGCCTAAAACAAAAACAAACTGTATTGTTTGGTGTAACGAAATTTGAGTATGTTAAATAAGAGACCTGACAGGTGGAGGAGCATACTCATTAAAACTTTAATTTAATTTGATTTCGTTAAGAAACAAAAAATTCCGAAAAAAATGCTATATCTATATTGTTCTATTTTAACTGGGTTGTGTGCTTTACGATTTTGTCGGTCATCAAATGATGCACGGAACCAAAACTCGCAAATGTTTATATAAGTATTAAACTAACCTGCACAGCTTTTTTATTCGCTTGGCATTTCGTTTCCAGAACCTTCCACCACTCATTTTGACTACTGTATACAAATTTATTCCTCTTCAATTCATCTAAGAGTTGAGCCACTGCTGTTCTAATATCACTTTGAATGGCAACTACAGATTTTACACTATTATGAAGTTCTTCAGCTGATATATCGATCTGAATTATCTTTACATCGGGTGCGAATCTCTGAGGGCGCCCGAAATGTAATATCCAGTTAAGACGGGCACCCAGGAGCAGGATTACATCTGCTTTTTGTAGAGCCAAAGACCTGCGAGAAACATCATGAAGTTTAGTCTTTTCTTAGATATTGTAATGTGTTATTTTGTATTCAAATTAAATATTAAATACAAAACATATTGTTATTATATAATTAATGTCCATCTGTAATACACCCAAATTAGGGAAAGTAGAAGACTTCCATCTGTAATAAATCCAAATTAGGGAAAGTAGAAGACTGTTTTCAAAAGTTTATATCGCTCGTGGGCTGCAATAGTGGCACAACTCAAAAAATCATGTTTTGAGATAAATTAATTTAAAGTTTTCATTACCATGAAAACACATAAACCATGCGGTAAATTACTTAAATAAAGATTAAGTACATATTAATGACTTTCCAATTCTATACATCGTTATATATTACATATAATTACATATACTTATATTAAAAAAAATATATATATATTTCCTCCCCATACGACATTTATGACATATTTATTGAGTTATGCCACTAGTACAGTAATGTTTATTTGTATCATGTTGGACTTACTAGAAATTATTGAATATATTGAACATCAGATAAATACTGAGAAATGTCGCTATTGCAGACCAAGTAGAAAATACGATACTGACACTTCTGCCACCTAGCGATCCAGTATTAAATTAAGGGATGTGGCAGTGTTGCTGCTGGAAAGATTATGATTTTTCACATTTCGATCTGTACTTAATCAAAAAATCATATTTTTTTAGATGTGCCACAATTGCAGCCCATGAGCGATATGCTAGAGATAGAGTAAAGAGTGTGTATCTGACGAATTCTTATCTAGACGCAGGATGCTTCGTCCGTTTTCAGGTGGAATATCACCTCTTGCAGGGACTCGTTGGTCTTTTGTTTCTACCTCCCAGTAGCTTCAACCTACGATAAAGTTGTAGGAAAACAAAATACCGAGAATTAAATTATATTTTTCGATGATTAAAATCACTGACAAATTATTTAAATGTGATGGGAGAGTGCATTTTGCCAAGAGTGAAATTATCCACCAACCCATATCAATAGCTCATCAGAACATGAAGTCACAACTAAAAATATACTGGTATTTATGGAAGTTCTGTCAACAAAGACTTCACAGTTTATAGTTGTTTATAAAAAATGTTGAAAACAACAAAAACACGTAACACAGCATTCATTTCTTATGTATACGGAAGTCATCATATAGGCGATGAATTTAATATTTGGACGGTATTTCAAACAAGTAACACCTTAAGATTTATTTTGACAAAAACAATACCGCTAGACCGCGATAAAAATTCAAAAAACCATATTTCGTGTAAGGGTAACAAACATCCAAAACTTTTAGTGTAGGATTGGATAGACAGTAGAGTTATAGTTGGAAAAATGAAATTCAGAGTTCGAAGATTTGCGAACACGCTTGGAAGAACGGGCATAGAATAGACTGGGACTCGGTAAAAAGCGGCAAATGGCATAAAAGGAAAATTAAAAATTCCGCAATAATATTGTTGAATGGGTACAGATGTGTCTTGAATTATTGTTTCGCAACTGCTTGTACGATCTGTTTGCCAATGTGTAAAGAATCCGAGGACGTGCAACAAGGAAACAAGAGAAGACCGTCCCGTAGCGTCTCATCACTGGTCTAGCTCGGTACTTCGAAGCACAGGAGCTGATATGTAAATCGGCCTATTTAATATAATTCGATATCTGTCTTTATTTTCCTCTGTATACCTGTCTCCTCTCTACTATCCCCCTTGTTTTGAGTTAAGGATTTATTGATGCTAGATAGACATATGTAATTACGCACGTACGAAACATGTCCTCTGACTCATTTTACTCGAAGGTCTGTGCCTCTCTCTCTCTCTTGCTTCTTCTCTTTCTATCTGGCACTCTCCTCAATAGATTCTGCATCCAACGGAATAAGTACTTATGTAAGTAAGAAACATTTGCAACAACTACACGCTGGTAAAATAATCGGTAAAGGTATTTACACAGAACTTCCCTCTTTATTCATACAAGACGGTCACTCTAAAAAATTATTAATTAAGAGACGACGTGAATTATAATCGTCATGTAGTCAGCTCTATTATTAGAGAGAAAACCTGATAACTTTTTTCCATCATCTACTCTACAGTGGTGGGGGAAAATTTATTTAATTTTTTTTTAATTTCAAAACATTTTTTTGTTGAAATAGGTTTAGAATATAATGAAACGTGGAAAATTAAACATTGAAGAAAAACTATTTTTCCCATCATCTATTCTATTGTGGTGGTAAAAAAAATTAAAAAATATATTTTTTTAAAATTTTCAAAACAAATTTCTTTTTTAAAATGTTTAAAATGACATGAAACATGGAAATTTCAAATTTGGGCAAAAAAAATTTTCCACCACCCATTTTATGAAAATAATTTTCAAATTTCTTTTTTTTAATATGTTTAGAATGACAAAACGTGGAAATTTTTAATTTGAGTAAGATAATTTTTTTTTCAGTATCCATTTTATACCAAATTTCCGAAATTCCAAATTTTTTCCTATTTTAAATAAAAAAAAAAAATTGAAATAGGTGTAGACTGTCACGAAACGTGGAAATTTTAAATATGAGCAAAAAAATTATTTTACATCACTCATTTTATAAAAAAAAAAATTTCAAAATTCTTACAATTTTAAAATTTTCTTCCAAAATTTTTTTTTTAAATAGGTTTAGAGTGTGACGGAACGTAGACATTTTAAATTTGAGCAAAAACATTTTTTTTGCATCACCCCGTTTTATAAAAAAATTTCAAAATTTTCAGTAAGTAGGTATTTCAAATTTATTTTCCATTTAAAATTTTCAAAATTTTTTTTTAAATAGGTTTAGAATGTCACGAAACGTGGAAAATTTAAATTTGAGCGTTTTTTTTTCCATTAACTATTCCCTTTAGACCATGTATATTTTCCAGTGAAAGCCATTTCTTCGGTGGCAGTGGCGTCAGCTACCTACCAAATTTGACTGTTCTCCGTCAAATAGTTTTTTAGTTAACGCACCAACAGACGGACAGACAGACAGACTGACGGAATAGAAAAATCTATATTTTCGTAATCTACATGAACTGAAACGTGAAAATCCGAAAAAACCTCGGAGGGTGATTTTTCTTGAATATAATACTTCCCTTCGGTATGCAGGGAAGTAAAAATTATATCATGCGTTTTTCTCGAGTTTCCTAATAATCAGTAAAGGTATTCCCTCTTTATATATACAGAGTGGTCATTCTAAAATATGATTAAGTAAGAAACGACATAGAAGAATAATAATCCGAATGTAATTATTACTATTGCTACAAAGAAAACCCGATAAATTTTGGTTAAAAAAGATACAGACAGAAAAAATAAATAATAAATAAAAGGTGTCAAAGACGAACAGTTTGCGTAAATCCTTTACAAATTTCCTCCATATTTGAATTATTTCTTAGGATGATATATATTCAATATATTTTTCAATAAAAGTATTACAAGTGTCTTCTTTGCCAATTGCGTTAACTATATGCCAAATATTATTGACATATCTATCACATTTTTTGCATTATTTATTCTCTTTAGCCGTCCACCCTGTATATTTTCCAGTGAAAGTGTACCCTATTCCTCGCTAGCAGTAGCGTCAACTACCTACCAAATTTGACTGGTCTCCGTCAAATAGTTTTTATAGATATGACGCCAACAGACAGAAAACAAACAGACAAACAGACAGACAGATAGACTGATGGAAATAAAGGACCTTTATTTTCGTAATATACATGATCTGAAATGTGAGAATTCTAAGAAACTTCAGAGGCAGATTTTTCCACGAATGTAATACTTACTTCCCTTCGGTAAGCGAGCGAATTATAATTCCATAGAGTAATTAATTCGAACTTGAGCCATTTAATCTGCATGACATAAACTACAAGATATAAACATTCCAGCTATTCGACATGCATCCACTTTTCCATAAAATTAGTGCGTGGTCCCTTATGAGTAAAAGCTGCATGGAATTGCAACTAAAGTAGGGTTGAAAAATGTTGTCAGCAGAGCCAGTGGCGTATGTAATTCGAAGAAATGAAAGCACTCGGATTGTGTTAATTATGTAATAGCTACCATATGTCTTTTTAAAACATTATGCTTAAATCTGGCAACATTATCTCCACGTATTATAGCAGCGCAGCTGCAAATATTTGTTCGTTGCACTGAAACCGTTACTATTGTAAAGATATACGTGGTGCCACTGAGTGCACTCGGTTAGCCTCGTTAAGTTCGTTTATCATAATTCCGCCAATTTCACAGTAGTTGAACAAATTATTAGGTATAGAGGCACCACATTCAAACGTTTATTTTATTTGGTCGATTGTACCAGTTACACATTCTTATCGTGGTTTTCATCTCTGACAGGCGGATAAAACTTTATATGGTTCTCTCGATTATGTGGGATTATATAGCAGAACGAGGTGCCGCTTAAGTATTACATAACAGCTACTATCCTTTGACCAGAATATCGCTGATTTTTTGCTTTACTGACTACACTTTTTGGCCTTACTATACATGCAAACAATTCTTCCTTGATCAAGAAAATAAAGTATAAAGCACACTAATACTTTTATTCAGTTACATGAAAACTTATCTCTCCTCACCTTGCACGAGCAATGGATTTTGGAGACGTGTCTGAAACCACTCCTTTTCCCATCGGAGTAGCTAAAAATGGTAAATTCGTAAAATTTATCAGTTCGTTTATTTCTTTCTCGGCTCTGGAATAAGCGGCTCCTTTTCCAACAATAACTAGCGGCCTTTTTGCTTTGGATAGAACTGTAATAGCATCTTCGACATCTCTTGGGTTTGGGTAAATGGTTGGTATGGGTGTAGGTCCATACTGGTCAGGAATTGAATCAACTGGTACTCGACCTGTATATTTAATGGACAAATATAAATTAGTTTATTTATTTTATTGGTGAAGATAAAACACTGATTTTTACATACAGAGTACCTGAAAAGTCAAAGGATCCATCATAAATATAGTTTTCGTCAAATGGGACAGATTGTTGTCTCATCTTATACTACAAACTCCTAGGCTCTCGTGAACAGCGAAAAATATCCCAATGAATCTCTGAATAGGATTACATTTCATATTCTTTTGTTAAATTTTTCCAAATCTTTAAGATCTTACA
This sequence comes from Stenurella melanura, assembly GCA_963583905.1. Taxonomy (NCBI): domain Eukaryota; kingdom Metazoa; phylum Arthropoda; class Insecta; order Coleoptera; family Cerambycidae; genus Stenurella; species Stenurella melanura. Next base: position 52,240,859 of record OY757316.1, on the reverse strand, counting down.
AAGATTTAATTGATATTTTTTTAAATTTTTAAACAATTACACAGCCTCACAAAAAAAGTTCAGACAGCGAACCGGAACCCATGTATACTTATGTAATTTCGGTCGCTGAATCCAAATCCGAGATAAGAAAAACGTACACCCCCAAAATCATTAGCTAGAGCCAATAAACACTCTTGTAATGGAGTAAAAAAAGCTACGAGAATAGTTGTGACACCTCAATCAATCGAATTATACTAATTAAGGTTACATACAATAGATATGAAACACACCCCCGGGAAGGGCGAAAACTACCCCCATATATAAAAAAATCGATCAATACAGCGAGGACTGCTGAAAAAGCTCGAAATATCTAAGTCTTGTTAAAGTGATAAGAAACTGTAGTTATCAGGTTCGACGTAATTTTCATAAACTGTACCTATAGGGTTGAGGATGAACCCTGTAAAACGACCCATTTTAAAAATATAAAATTATTAATAAAATTAAATTTATACCACAATTCCCATGAAACAATTGACTTTGAAATATTATCATTTCACAAAAGATTTTTGATTTGGCGTCGTCTTTCGTTGAAATCTGGATACGAAATTATCTCACTAAAAAATGACTTTGTTCTTATTGATCCACTAATTATAAGATTGACGGCCTACGTGCGATTCTGTGGCGTAAGTCGGATAACTACTTACAACGGGTCACCTCTGATCCCGTCAAGTTTGTGTAGCGATCCGAGTACTCATAGAATTCATCGACGGTCTTAATTATTAAGAAGTGTTTCTGAGAAAGTGCTAGTTATAAGATATATTCATTAGAAGTGCACCACTCGACATCAGATTACGATGGAGAGAGCAGTTTGTAGCAATCACAGTAAATATAATTTTATCTATTTTCGTCTTGGGGAGTCTCAAGGGTAACTGGAATCCTCCTTGTGAGTAGAGTTACTAGATATCGTTACAACGGCACGGCTAATTAATATAAAATTCTTGTTGTGTCCCTCAGACGCACGGTACTAAGATCATCTACAAAAACAACCACCCCTAAGTTTAAAGGACACGGGAGATAAGAAGAAACGTAAAATCTAAGAGGATTTCTATTTTCATGGATGCTATGATTGGTTAAAATTGCGTAGTACTATAAAAAAGAACTAGAAACTTACGCACCATCAACGTCGTACAGTGTCAACCCTCAGAGGGTTTGAAAACTACAACTATCTATAAAAAAATACAGTGACTCCTGCAAAAATTCGAAATACCTGCATTGTGTGGAAGTCAGAAGAAACTAGAGTATATTCGATGCTGTGCTTGAAAACCACCCCCACGGGGTTGCGAGATGCCACCCCTGTATCCGTAGGATGCTTGGAAAACAGAGAGAAATTAACCGGATTTACATTTCTATGGATGGGATGGATTGGTAAAAATCGTATTGTACACTTAGAGTTTGAAACTCGTGTCCTATCAGTGTTATTAAGCCAGAAATGATATAAACTACCGTCATTCAAGGTGCAACGAAAAAAATGTTGCAATGACTACTGAAAAAGCTATACTGATGCTTACAATCTTTTTCAGTAGTCACTGCAACATTTTTTTCGTTGCATCTTGAATGATGGCAGTTTCGGCAGTTTACATCCTGTCTGGGGGTGTTACTTAATAACATTGATAGGACATGAGTTTCAAACTTTAAGTGTACAACACGATTTTGCCGGTCACAGCATCCATAAAAATGTAAATCCGGTTAGTTTCTCTCTATTTTTCTAGCATCCTAGGACACTGGGGTGGCAACTCTCCACCCCGTGAGGGTGGTTTTCAAGCACAGCGTCGAATATACTCCAGTCTCCTCTCACTTCTACACAACGCAGGTTTGTCGAGTTTTTATAAAGGTTACAACTTTTTATAGTTAAAAGTTTTCACACCCTCTGAGGTTGACACTGTACGATGTTGACGGTACGTAAGGTTCTAGTTCTATTTTAGAGTACTACACAATTTCAGCCAATCAGAGCATCCATGAAAATAGAAATCCTGTTGGAGTTTACGCTTTTTCTTATTTTTCTCGTGTCCTTTAAACTTACGGGTGGTTGTTCTCACCCTAGAGGGGCAGTTTATGAAGATTACGGATTGCAGTTTTATATTACTTTAACAAAACAAAACTTAGACATTTCGAGCTTCTTCAGCAGTCATTGCTATTTCGGATCGATGTTTTTAAAGGGGGGTAGTTTTCGCCCCTCCCTGGAGGTATGCTTCGTATCTATTGCATGTACGCGGCTGTATAGCCTTAATTTGTATAATTCGATTAATTAAGATTTAACAACTTCTTGTAACTTAACCTTCTTTTTACCCCATTCCAGGGATGTTTTTTGGCTCTAGCTAATGATTTTGAAGGTGACCGAATTTTGTTGATCTCGAATTCGGATTCAGCGACCGAAAGTATATAGGCATACATGGACCTATTGTAAGCTAGAAGCTTTTATGACACAGTTTTATGTCCTGAAGGGTATAGAAGGGGTGCAGCAGGTGTATCAACACCCTCGGAAGAATTGTTACCCCTTTGCTGGAACCGTTGGCATCAATGAAGAAAAGTTTGAGATATAAGAAGTCTCCATTCATACTTCTTTTCATAATGATGCTCATTCATAAATTTACTTTATGGAAGGTATATTTTTGCCCCTACATAAGAATTGAAGGGTATAGGATTTTTTTAATCTCGGATTCGGATTCAGCGTCCAAAAATATATAGGAATACCATGGTCAGTCATCCAGATCCGAAACTTTTTCTTTTTGTGGGGCTGTGTAATAAACTGTATCGTAATCAATATGAATACACCCTTAAATTATTTTCGTCATTTTTAGAAGTAAATAAATAATCTCTGGTACAAGAATAGAGCACATATTTTCAGGTATTCAGCTTTAGCGAAGTGTCTAAACTCGGCATACTACGATCCCTTGAAGAAGGCGAAATCACGAAATCTCGTTTCTCATTGGAGATATCGAAAAAGTTGCTCAAAATAAAATTTTTAGCGCATGTACCAACTTTCATTAAAAAGTTCGCACTTCTGGTTTTTAGTTATTTTGTACTTTGATGTATGATTTATGTTCTGGTAAACCTATAAAAAATTATTAAAAATAAAAAGGGCCTTTTAATAATGATGCAATACATCTAAGATGCACTGGAAACTCAGCTTAGAAAATGTTGAATTCATCTGCAATTAAGGACAGGTAGTACTTTCGTTTACAACAATTACATTCTGGGAAAGTTATCTTGTTGTTAAGGGAGCACATATTTACCTTTCAAAAAATTGATATGAATTAAATTAAAGATATAAAAACCCACGACATAATGAAACCTGAAGATCTTGGAAACGGCATAGCCGATTTGCACCAAATATAACTAAGAATCATCTCGCAAATACTAGCTTTTGAAACAAAAGGAATGCTACGATGCCACGGACAAACAGACAGACATACACACACATTTACACGCACAGAACACGCACACAAAGGCTTCAAACTTATAACACCCTTTCTTTTGTGTCGGGGGTTAAACAAGTAACTGTGACTAATTTTATGAGAGGAACGAAGTGAATACTAGAACACGAAAATTGCAGCATTCAAAATAAGACAGTGAAATGCCATTCCTGTGATCCTCTGGGCAGAGGTGCATTTGTCGGTTTTACAGATATCACAATAATAGTTCTTGTATGTGTCGTGTCTTATTTCGATATCTGTAATAGCGACAAGTGCAACTCAGCCTAGAGGACCACAGGAACGACATTCATCACTCTCACTTTGAATGTTACTATTTTTGTGTTCGAATAGCCACTCCATTCCTAACATGAAAATAGTCACGTACATTTACTATTTTCGGGGTTTATGTGTAAAAATTGGAAGTTCTCTTTTTATGTGACTGCTGCTTTAGCAAAGCTTTATACTTATATCACATTTTACCATTTAAATAATTTGACATTTTTCTGCCCTTTTTTTAACAAATTAATTTGTATCAAGATTATCCAGTAAACATAACGCCATCTAGTTTAGAATTCTTCAGATACGGAGAACTTGTGAAGTCAATAATACTCAAAATACAACTATTGATGAGGGATGGAAATTACAGGCAACTTTCAATATAGAAGTGACACCCATGTGTCTTTGGACTGAGTTGCAATTGTTAGTTTTACACATATCATAATAAGAGTTCTTGTATGTATCGTTCCGTACTTTGATTTATACATTTCTGTAAGTGCATTGCGTGTATTTTAATATAATGCTTTCCGTGGGAATAAGAACCTCATCAAGTAATTCATTCTATCAAAAGACACATACGATGCAGTTAGAAAAAGAAATGTATAAATCAAAGAACGGACCTGATACATACAAAAATCCTTATTGTGATATAATATGTAAAACCGACAACTGCAACTTAGTGCAGAGAATCACAAGAGGGACATCCATATGTTATTCGTCATTGCCGTGCCTCTTCAATGTATTATTGACTTCACAACTTCCCCATATCGGAAGATTTCCAATCACGTGGGAACATGTTTACCAAATGAAAAATGCAGTGAATTGTATATATCTTGATTACATTTAATGACATAATAAATTTTAGTATAATATCTGTCAACTTATATAAAAGAGAACATATGTCAAAGCCATAACTACTATGATTAAATTTACTAAAAACGCATTATAGTAGAGGCAAATTAGCCATTTAGGGTAACAAAAATGTACAAAAGGATCATCTCTGGAATTTAAGTAGGTAATAACCTGGACAATGAGATGATGCATTCTTTGCACTTTCAAGTTCCGGGAAAATTCCAAAAAATTTGGAAAAACTTTTTGATTTTCGGTTTTTTTGTTTTAGCTGCCAAAATAATGAAAATAAAGAAAAAAGTTTCCAACAAAAGTTGTAGCTTGTCTCTTTCTTCATCTTACAAATGTTTGTCTTACAGAAGCCGTTTAGAAGATAGATCGAGTTTTCCAGTTACAGTTTTAAACCGCTTCAAAATGCGCGAAAAATGAGAATTCTCTGGGAGTTTCGTACGACAGGGCTCATCGATCGATAACTCTTACTATTCAGAGCCCCTAAAAACTGAAAATGACATAAAATGTAGAGAAAAGTCTCAGCTTTAATGTGGAACTAATAATAAAATTCATAAAAAAATTTATCATAGAGAAAAAGTGTCAGAAGATGGCTTAGTAAACTTTGTACAGTTGATCCACAGATTTATTCATATCCTTGCCGGGAGTCGTTAGAGTGATAATTCATTTTGCTTATATATTCTTATATTATGACATATTAGTCCAATTAACATTTTATTACAATTACTTTTCCTGAAATAATATGCCTTGCGATCATAGTAGAGGGTATATTTCTCATCGATCAATCACCTCCAAATTTTGGAGTTTAATTTTCTATATCTTAATTAATAATAATAGCACAATCTTAACTTTTGGATTATAAGTACAATAAAACATATTCTTTCGAATGACTTTAGAGTTTTTTTAATGCACGTTCAGAAAATGCACAATTATACAGTAAAACATATAGGACTTATTTGTTTCTTAACATTCCTCAATTAAATATTCACGAAATATAGATTAAAGTACGTGGAATCGAATCCATGCAGTGAAAAAGCACCCATTGTTACAGGAGAAATAGGCAGGATGCATAAAACTTAAAGATATGAATAAATCAACTGTATAAAGTTTACTAAGCCATCTTCTAACACTTTTTTCTCTATGATAAAATTTTTTATGAATTTTGTGATTAGTTCCACATTAAAGCTAAGATTTTCTCTACATTTCATGGTATTTTCAATTAGATGGAGCATCGATTTATAAACCTAGAAATTTTAGGCAATGATTAGACATACATCTTCCACTGTATCGGATAGGGAGAACAATTTTTTGAGTTCTCGCCCCCGAGGTCGCTAGATATTACTACCTTGAGTTTTTATTTTTGGGGAAAAATAAAGAAAGAAGTTTACAAAATGAGACCACAAAATCGTAACGAACTTTGTGCCAGAATATCCGAAACCTGTAATCAAATCAGCGCAGCCGATCGAATTAAGAAGAGTCATAAAGATTCGAAAGTGCATTGAAAGTACATTCAGATCGATGATTTGGGGCAAGGAGCTCAAGCTCGACTCCTAATCATCCGAGACCGTCATCAAAAGTCAAGAATATTGGCGTAGATCAATGATGGGTTAGTAGAAAAATTTTTAGTTTTAATCCTACCTTATTTTATATATAAATAAATGATATGAAATTACTTTTGCTATGGTGCTTTTTGATTGTTTCCATAGCCAACTAGTGACCAAAATTAAGTGAAAATCCATACCTGAGGGTTAAAAACAGATTTTAAGCAACTTATTCAATTTCTCCAACATGAAGCGAGATATCGTGATTTCGCCTTCTTCAAACAGTCGTAGTAGGCCGCGTTTAGACACTTTGCCTAAACTAAATGCCTCAACAGATGCAGTTTATGAAGCTCTAGTGTTGTACCAGAAATGATACATTTACCTCTAAAATGCAATTGACTGTATATCGATTATTTTTAATTACCTGCTAATATATTTGCTGGAAAGTCTAAATAGGCTGCTCCAGGCCTTCCATTTTTAGTTAAGCGAATGGCTTTTTCAACATGTAGAGGAATTAGCGATATACTTGGTGGTCGGGCGGAATATTTACAATAAGGTCTAGCCAGTTCAACCTATAAAATTTGAAATATCTATAATAAAATAGATAATTAAACTACATACATTTGTACTTAAGAACGTACAATTGCAATTATTTAATAAGATTTAGTTAGGTTAGGTTTGAGGGTGGTCTTCCATCTCAAACTTTGGTATTTTTGAGTGTCAAAATGACAACCGACTGGTTTTTAAATAGTTTCATTAACGGATGATTTATTGTTGCTTACTTGATTGTTACAATCATATCCAGGAATTTTGATCTTAGGTTAAGCTGATTATAGTTTAAAAAAAAAACAATGGTAAAAAGGGCCTCTTTGGCCCATCCACGGTAAACTGTTTAAGCCATCTTCTTTTACTAATTCTGGGGTGCTGAAAACGAATCCGTCACCCATTTTGGAGAGCAATCTCGGGAACACATTAAAAAACAACCCTTATTTGGGGGTTACATTGGAATTGATATTAGAACTTGCCACTAGACATAGGACAACAAGAGATTTGGTTGGGTGATTAGGAATTTCTTTTGCAATTAAAATCAATAAAAACTCTAAAAAGATAAAATCCACCACTTATTTTGTGGGGATGGGTGTAAGAGTTTTCATTATAACCTGATAATAATAGCCAGTTAATGAGGATTTTTTTTATATGTAAATAAACAAGTTAACCGTTATACTCTTCGCGGATTTACTGCACATTTTATACAATTGTCGCACATTCTATAGGATATTCTTCGCAGATATTTTTGCAATTTATATTAGTTAGAAAATTTTAGTTTAATTACAGAACATTAAAAAAATGTATGTATTTTTTTTAATTAAAAAAATTTATAACTTTTTTATTTATTGATCGATTTCGTTGAAAAACAAGAGGGTTCGTCCTCTAGCTAACACTAACTTCCGGTCTAAATTTCAATACAATCGGACTTTTCGTTCTTAAGTTATATTGCTTACAGGAAACGTGACGGACGGACGGACAGACAGACGGACAGACGGATGGACGGACATTTTGAAAGTTGTTCAGAATTCGATCACCAACAGTGATATGAAATTTTTTTCTCTACGAGCAATATTACCGGTTTCAGAAATGTGCTGATCGAATGCAATATAATCTTCGTTTTGTATTTGTGAAGAGTATAATAACCATATAAAGTATAATTTTTCTAAGATGACACTATCGGCAATAAAACGCCAGACGAAAAGAAATGCATCTCACCTTTTCTCGCGCCTATTCGAGCAGGAAACGATTGCAGCCCCGCCTGTTTCTAGATACACGTGGTTTCATTTCTTGTCTTGCTCTTGCTCAAGAATTAAACAAGGATAACTTCTGAAATTGTAAATATAAAATTGGTGCAAGTACAGGTCGGGATTTAAAGTGTTTTGCTTGAAATTTTTAAGAGTTCGTATTTATAAGGCGCATACAAAATTCCCGTCAAAGAAGTCATTGCGGCGGTTCTAGCCAATCAACATTCAGGTGCAATTAATAGAAAAGCAGCATGTTACATTGAAAAATCTACGTGAAGTATTAATTAACAAAGCCATTTTAAAAGTTCGTATTTAAAATTTAAGAAAAATATTAAAAGGCTTAGGCGTGACATATAAAACTCATACTGGAAAACCAGTATTAATGGAAAATATACCTATAGATGATCCATTAGATGTGATGTTAAAACACTACGATAATAGTTCATATAGCTATGTATAAAAGAACAAAATATAACACACAATACTTCATTAGAACTTTCAAATAAGGTCTACACATCTGACCCAAAATCTGATTCAGAGGAAGAATTTTCATTAACGTTTATTATACTTTAATGTCTAATATTTGTTCCTTTTCCCAGTATTCCTTAATAATATTTTCGGTGTGTTTAATGCAATTTGCCCCGTTTTCTTGAGTAACACTTTTTACTGCCTGATCCCACACATTTAAAACAGCCTGTTCATCATGTTTTTGTTCACTAACAACATTTTAATTATAAAGAACTTTACACTGTGCCCATATTAGCTCAATCGCTTTGAAAATCCAATGGTATGGCGGAAGGTGTAAAACTCTATGACCCGTGTTAGAAATAAGAACGTCTGCAGCGTATGGCCAACCAATTTTATCTTCTGATATATTCTAATAATTCGCATTTTCTGGAAAGTCCATTTTCTTTTCTTTTAACCACTTTATGATGTCCTCTTTTTTTTAGGATATTCGGAACATTTTTACTCAATCTTGAGTGATATCTGGCATTGTCCATTACTACTAGAGATGGTCTTTCTAGTCTCGGAAGCAGTTGCTCTTCTAGCCGTTTCTCGAACATTTCAGCGTTCATATTGTCACAGTAGTCTGCAGATTTGTTTTTTGTTGAAGAGATTAATCCAGCTTCATCAATAAAACCTTCCTTATTCCCAGCATGAACAATTATGTATCTCTTCCCCTCATTACCTTTTTTATTAAATACAGATTTAGGACTTGCGTCTTGCCAAGTTCTGATGCCGCTGCTAAATTGGAAAATTCATGTCTCATCAATAAATATCACATCTAATGCAGATTAGAAAATGTTGAATTCCTCTACAATTGAAGCCGTTTACAACCATTACCTTCTGGGAAGGTTATCTTGTTGTTAAGGGAGCACATATTTACCTTTCAAAAAATTGATATGAATTAAATTGAAAATTTAAAAAACCTTCGACACCGACACAATGAAACCTGAAGATATTGGAAACGGCATACCCGATTTGCACCACTAAGAATCATCTCGCAAATACTAGCTTTTGAGACAAAAAGAAAGCTGCGATGCCACGGACAAACTGACAGACTTATATACACATACACGTACACATTTACATGCACAGAACACGCACACAAAGACTTCAAACTTATAACACCCTTTCTTTTGTGTCGGGGGTTAAACAAGTAACTGTGGCTAATTCTTTGAGAGGAACGAAGTGACTACTAGAACACGAAAATTGCAGCATTCAAAATAAGACAGTGAAATGCCATTCCTGTGATCCTCTGGGCAGAGGTGCATTTGTCGGTTTTACAGATATCACAATAATAGTTCTTGTATGTGTCGTGTCTTATTTCGATATCTGTAATAGCGACAAGTGCAACTCAGCCTAGAGGATCACAGGAACGGCATTCATCACTCTCACTTTGAATGTTACTATTTTTGTGTTCTAATAGCCACTCCATTCCTATCATGAAAATAGACACGTACATTTACTATTTTCGGGGTTTATGTGTAAAAATTGGAAGTTCTCTTTTTATGTGACTGCTGCTTTAGAAAAGCTTTATACTTATATCACATTTTACCATTTAAATAATTTGACATTTTTCTGCCCTTTTTTTTTATTTCTATCAAGATTATCCAGTAAACATATCGCTATCTAGTTTTAAATTCTTCAGATACGGAGAACTTGTGAAGTCAATAATACTCAAAATACAACTATTGATGATGGATGGAAATTACAGGCCACTTCATTATTGGAGTGACACTCATGTGTCTTTGGACTGAGTTGCAGTTGTTAGTTTTACTCATATCATAATAAGAGTTCTTGTATGTATCGTTCCGTACTTTGATTTATACATTTCTGTAAGTGCATTGCGTGTATTTTAATAAAATGCTTTCCTTGGTAATAAGAACCTCATCAAGTAATTCATTCTATCAAAAGACACCTACGATGCAGTTAGAAAAAGAAATGTATAAATCAAAGAACGGACTTGATACATACAAAAATCCTTATTGTGATATATGTAAAACCGACAACTGCAACTCAGTCCAGAGAATCACAAGAGGGACATCCATAAGTTATTCGTCATTGCCGTGCCTCTTCAATGTATTATTCACTTCACAACTTCCCCATATCGGAAGATTTCCAACCAGATTGGAATATGTTTACCAAATGAAAAATGCAGTGAATTGTATATATCTTGATTACATTTAATGACATAATAAATTTTAGTATAATATCTGTCAACTTATATAAAACAGAACATATGTCAAAGTCATAACAACTATGATTAAATTTACTAAAAACACATTATAGTACAGGCAAATTAGCCATTTAGGGTAACAAAAATTGACAAAAGGATCATCTCTGGAATTTAAGTAAGTAATAACCTGGAGAATGAGATGATGCATTCTTTGCACTTTCAAGTTCCGGGAAAATTCCAAAAAATTTGGTAAAAATTTTTGATTTTCGGTTTCTTTGTTCTAGCTGCCAAAATAATGAAAATAGAGAAAACAGTTTCCAACAAAAGTTGTAGCTCGTCTCTTTCTTCACGAGAAAGGTCTTTACAAATGTTTGTCTTACTTAAGCCGTTTAGAAGATAGATCGAGTTTTCCACTTATAGTTTTAAACCGCTTCGAAATGCGCGAAAAATGAGAATTCTCCGGGAGTTTCGTACGACCGGACTCATCGATCGATAACTCTTACTATTCAGAGCCCCTAAAAAAATTAAAATGACGTAAAATGTAGAGAAAAGTCTCAGCTTTAATGTGGAACTAATCACAAAATTCATAAACAAATTTATCATAGAGAAAAAGTATCAGAAGATGGCTTAGTAAACTTTGTACAGTTGATCCACAGATTTATTCATATCCTTGCCGGGAGTCGTTAGAGTGATAATTAATTTTGCTTATACCTATATTCTTATATAATGACATATTAATCCAATTAACATTTTATTACAATTAATTTTTTTGAAATAATATGCCTTGCGATCATAGTAGAGGGTATATTTCTCATCGATCAATCACCTCCAAATTTTGGAGTTTTCTGTATCTTAATTAATAATAATAGCACAATCTTAACTTTTGGATTATAAGTACAATAAACATATTCTTTCGAATGACTTTAGAGTGTTTTTAATGTTGCAGTACTTTTTGAGTTTGTCTACATTATTCATACACGTTCCGTGTAAAACTCTAGGACCCAGGTTAGAAATAAGAACGTCTGCAGCGTATTGCAAACCAATTTTATATCTTATGATATATTCTAATAATTCGCATTTTCTGGAAAGTCTATTTTCTTTTCTTTTAACCACTTTATGATGTCCTTTTTTTTGTAGAGGTATTCGGAACATTTTCACTCAATCTTGAGTAATATCTGGCATTGTCCATTACTACTAGAAATGGTCTTTCTAGTCTCGAAAGCAGTTGCTCTTCTAGCCATTTCTCGAACATTTCAGCATTCATATTGTCACAGTAGTCTGCAGATTTGTTTTTTGTTGAAGAGATTAGTCCAGCTTCACCAATAAAACCTTCCTTATTCCCAGCATGAACAATTATGTATATCTTGCCCTCATTACCTTTTTTATTAAATACAGATTTAGGACTTGCATCTTGCCAAGTTCTGATGCCGCTGCTAAGTTGGTATTACTAAATTGAATAAAAGAATTTTGAATTGAATTGAATTGAATTGCTAAGTTGGAAAATCCATGTCTCATCAATAAATATCACATCTAATGCAACTTAGAAAATGTTGAATTCCTCTACAATTGAAGCCGTTTACAACCATTACCTTCTGGGAAGGTTATCTTGTTGTTAAGGGAGCACATATTCATCTTTCAAAAAATTGATATGAATTAAATTGAAGATTTAAAAAACCTCCGACACCGACACAATGAAACCTGAAGATATTGGAAACGGCATACCCGATTTGCACCACTAAGAATCATCTCGCAAATACTAGCTTTTGAGACAAAAAGAAAGCTACGATGCCACGGACAAACTGACAGACTTACATACACACACACATACACATTTACATGCACAGAACACGCACACAAAGACTTCAAACTTATAACACCCTTTCTTTTGTGTCGGGGGTTAAACAAGTAACTGTGACTAATTTTTTGAGAGGAACGAAGTGACTACTAGAACACGAAAATTGCAGCATTCAAAATAAGACAGTGAAATGCCATTCCTGTGATCCTCTGGGCAGAGGTGCATTTGTCGGTTTTACAGATATGACAATAATAGTTCTTGTATGTGTCGTGTCTTATTTCGATATCTGTAATAGCGACAAGTTCAACTCAGCCTAGAGGATCACAGGAACGACATTCATCACTCTGACTTTGAATGTTACTATTTTTGTGTTCTAATAGCCACTCCATTCCTATCATGAAAATAGTCACGTACATTTACTATATTCGGGTTTATGTGTAAAAATTGGAAGTTCTCTTTTTATGTGACTGCTGCTTTAGAAAAGCTTTATACTTATATCACATTTTACCATTTAAATAATTTGACATTTCTCTGCCCTTTTTTTTAACAAATTAATTTCTATCAAGATTATCCAGTAAACATATCGCTATCTAGTTTTGAATTCTTCAGATACGGAGAACTTGTGAAGTCAATAATACTCAAAATACAACTATTGATGAGGGATGGAAATTACAGGCAACTTCATTATTGGAGTGACACCCATGTGTCTTTGAACTGAGTTGCAGTCAGTTGTTAGTTTTACTCATATCATAATAAGAGTTCTTGTATGTATCGTTCCGTACTTTGATTTATACATTTCTGTAAGTGCATTGCGTGTATTTTAATATAATGCTTTCCTTGGGAATAAAAACCTCATCAAGTAATTCATTCTATCAAAAGACACCTACGATGCAGTTAGAAAAAGAAATGTATAAATCAAAGAACGGACTTGATACATACAAAAATCCTTATTGTGATATATGTAAAACCGACAACTGCAACTCAGTCCAGAGAATCACAAGAGGGACATCCATAAGTTATTCGTCATTGCCGTGCCTCTTAAATGTATTATTGACTTCACAACTTCCCCATATCGGAAGATTTCCAACCAGGTGGGAATATGTTTACCAGATGAAAAATGCAGCAAATTGTATATATCTTGATTACATTTAATGACATAATAAATTTTAGCATAATATCTGTCAACTTATATAAAAGAGAACATATGTCAAAGTCATAACTACTATGATTAAATCTACTCAAAACACATTACAGTACAGGCAAATTAGCCATTAGGGTAACAAAAATTGACAAAAGGATCATCTCTGGAATTTAAGTAGGTAACAACCTGGAGAATGAGATGATGCATTCTTTGCACTTTCAAGTTCCGGGAAAATTCCAAAAAAATTGGAAAAACTTTTTGATTTTCGGTTTCTTTGTTCTAGCTGCCAAAATAATGAAAATAGAGAAAACAGTTTCCAACAAAAGTTGTAGCTCGTCTCTTTCTTCGTCTTTACAAATGTTTGTCTTACTTAAGCTGTTTAGAAGATAGATCGAGTTTTCCACTTATAGTTTTAAACCGCTTCGAAATGCGCGAAAAATGAGAGTTCTCCGGGAGTTTCGTACGACCGGGCTCATCGATCGATAACTCTTACTATTCAGAGCCCCTAAAAAAATTAAAATGACATAAAATGTAGAGAAAAGTCTCAGCTTTAATGTGGAACTAATCACAAAATTCATAAAAAAATTTATCATAGAGAAAAAGTGTCAGAAGATAGCTTAGTAAACTTTGTACAGTTGATCCACAGATTTATTAATATCCTTGCCGGGAGTCGTTAGAGTGATAATTCATTTTGCTTATATGTTCTTATATAATGACATATTAATCCAATTTACATTTTATTACAATAACTTTTCTTGAAATAATATGCCTTGCGATCATAGTAGAGGGTATATTTCTTATCGATCAATCACCTCCAAATTTTGGAGTTTTCTGTATCTTAATTAATAATAATAGCACAATCTTAACTTTTGGATTATAAGTACAATAAAACATATTCTTTCGAATGACTTTAGAGTTTATTTAATGTTGCAGTACTTTTTGAGTTTGTCTACATTATTCATACACGTTCCGTGTAAAACTCTAGGACCCAGGTTAGAAATAAGAACGTCTGTAGCGTATGGCAAACCAATTTTATATCTTTTGATATATTCTAATAATTCGCATTTTCTGGAAAGTCTATTTTCTTTTCTTTTAACCACTTTATGATGTCCTCTTTTTTGTAGAGGTATTCGGAACATTTTCACTCAATCTTGAGTAATATGTGGCATTGTCCATTACTACTAGAGATGGTCTTTCTAGTCTCGGAATCAGTTGCTCTTCTAGCCATTTCTCGAACATTTCAGCATTCATATTGTCACAGTAGTCTGCAGATTTGTTTTTTGTTGAAGAGATTAGTCCAGCTTCATCAATAAAATCTTCCTTGTTCCCAGCATGAACAATTATGTATCTCTTCCCCTCATTACCTTTTTTATTAAATACAGATTTAGGACTTGCGTCTTGCCAAGTTCTGATGCCGCTGCTAAGTTGGAAAATAATCAATAAATATCACATTTAATGGATCATCTACAGATATATTTTCCATGTAATTTCTTAAAAACTCCACTCGTTTAGAAACTATTTGTGGACTTTCCATTAATACTCGTTTTCCACGGTCAATTTTATATTTAAAGCCTAAGCCTTTTAATATTTTTCTTAAACTTGAAATACTAACTTCTAAAATGTGTTTGTTCATTAATACTTCAAGAAGTTTCTCCAATGTAACATGCTGCTTTTCCTATCATGTTATATATAACTCTATATAACTTTTATTAGATATTGTAAGTTACGCCGTTTTTATGTGTGTTGAAGGGTGAGGGAAACGAGAGGGAGGGGGGACTTAGAATTTTTGTCTCTTTTTCTACTTACCTAACGAAACTGAGTATTTTGAAAGAATTTCTTGCCCTAAAGAATAAATTTTTGTTGCAAGTTCTAATATCAATTTCAATGTCACCCCCAAATGAGGGTTGCTTTTTACTGTCTTCCCGACGTTTTTAGCTAATTCGGATGACAGATTTCTATTCAGCATCCCAAAATTAGCAGTAGTCCTAATTCTAGTGGCAACTTCTAATACCAATTCCAATGTCACTCCCAAATAGAAGTTGCATATTACTGTCTTCCCGATATTCTTAGCCAATTCGGATGACAGAAGTAGAGGTGTGGTCAGACGTTACATCACTAAATGCATAGACTTGGCGATGTCAGTCGACTCGTTCCTTTTTAGTTGTTATTATATTTTATATATCGTGTTGATCTGCACCCCTCTAAAATTGCGGATCGGATCTATCGTGAGGGTGGTTTTTCGGAACGCGACCGGTGTCACTTGATTCGGGAATTAATTTTTCATTGTTTGGGATAAATGAGGGCTTCTTTTTAATGGTTTTAGCGCAAAAGTTGTCTTTCTCACTCACCTCTTAAATTTGAGAATGGGCAGTCGAGGATTGTAGGGGAATATGATTTGGCGAAATGTTACCAAAGGTAAAAAATGACGATTTGCCCTCGCTCCTGTCATACCGGGCCGAATCTTCGATTCTGTCCTTGCAATTTACGATTTTTACTGTGATACTTACGATGTCGATAAAATGCCAGTTTTCCTTTTTAAATAGAGACCAAAATCAATCATCCTCTACAAGCATTAAGTTAAATATGAGCGTCTAAAGATTTCCGTAAAGACCTAGAACGGACTTCCATTCCATGTAATTACTTAGTTATGAATTTTTGAAAATTCGATGTATTTCGATTCTTAATAGAAAAGCCATCTTTCGTTCGCCCGTGCTAAGCCGGATTTCCGGTTTTGCCCATTCACTTTGGTCTTAGAACAAGACGCCACTCTACCTCTTTAATTAGACACATAAAACGGTCATCAACTCCACGTATTTACTTACTACTTAACGGTTGTTAGTGGTCGCGGTGTCTCAGTAGATCTCCGAGTTCAAAGTTGCGTATAGTGACGTCACAAGCAGGCGCAGGGTTTTTGCAACTATTACTAATTTCAACCCCTTACATCTCGACAAGTTAACATGAAATTTTAAGTGCATAATAAGAATATCGAGTATTATATAAAAACGTATAAAAACAACACTATTCTAGTGGCAAGTTCTAATATTTAATAATAATTCCAATGTCATCCTCAAACAAGGATGGTTTTTAATGTGTTCTCGAGATTTTATGCGAAAACTGATGACGGATTCGTTCTCAGCACCCCAAAATTAGTAAAAAAAAAGATGGCTTCCACACTTTACCACGGATGGGCCAAAAAAGTCCTTTCTTTACATTGTTCTTTGATCGATACAATCCACCCATAATATTTCTAGAAATACTTAACTATTATGCAAATGCCTTTCCATATTTTCTATATTGATATGATATGAAATCTTATAATAATTCCCTTGTAAACATCGAACGAAAATATTACTGACATAAATAATAACATAAAATACAATTTTTATAATTATATTCACCTGATTACACTCTTGAAAACCACCAATGCCCTCGTGGTCCTGCGGAGCTGATCCCCCAATAACTAGCACTGGCCAGCAGTTGACTTGTGCATTGGCCAAACCTCCAAAAGTGTGAAGAAGTCCAGGCCCAGACACGACCAAAACGGCCCCTGGAGTACCAGTCAAGTAGCCGATAGCTTGAGCCGCATAGCACGCCGCTTGCTCATTTCTCATACCTATGTAGTGTATGTCAGCCATTTGTAGAGCCATGCTGAGTTCTATTACAGGGTAGCCGATGATACCAAATACAAATTCGATACCCTATTGATATAAAAAAGGATAAATACAAATAGGATTTCAACACAGTCTTAAAGCTAAACACAATAATCAGTTATAATATTATTGTCAGACGCATTACAATACAAATTCGATACCCTATTGATATAAAAAAGGATAAATACAAATAGGATTTCAACACACTCTTAAAGCTAAACACAATAATCAGTTATAATATTATTGTCAGATGCATTAGGAATACAAGATGTGAGGTACTAAACCAGATTGAAGCTTGTCAGTCAAGTTTGGCACGACAGAAATATCACGATATTGTCTAAATGTCATTTGTGGCATTATCTTAATTTTTTCCTTCTTCAATCCTTTAGGACTTCCTGCCACATGTGTGTTTTCTTTTTAAGCGGTGCTAGGGGAATCTACAAAATATATCACAATTAACCAGTATGTTACTGGTAAATAACCTCTACGCCTGTGACGTTTACGAAAAAGGAAACAGATTAGATTTCCGAAACGTCGGCGAAATATTTAATTTCAATTTTTTTATACTTATTTGTGCTATTTATTTAAAAAAAACCAACCTCTAACTGATCCTTTGACGTAAACGTCACAGGCGTAGAGGTTATTTACCAGTAACATACTGGTTAATTGTGATATATTTTGTAGATTCCCCTAGCACCGCTTAAAAAGAAAACATACCTGTGGCAGGAAGTCCCAAAGAATTGAAGAAGGAAAAAAAAAAGAAATCACGAGACGCACAAAATTTAGTGTCTCAGTTACGTTTCTGGGGTATGGACAGTCCGAGGAGCAGACAGACGATGTATTGATGCTCTGCAGATGTGGCATCCCACCAACTAGCGCTGGCGACCATAGTGGTGCTTGCAGGCTCAAGCACCACACGTAAAAGACACTACTTTCTTTTACGCCTAGCAACAACTAGACATATTTTCGAAAAAAAAAATGCAATCGTTCTCAACTATTATTAAACCTTTATTGAAAAAGATAAATAAAAAGTATTTAAAATTTTTGTAAAACCGTTGCCGTTATACTACAAAGTGTTTCGTTCCTGAAATCCCCGCAAAACAACTACATTCGCTTTGCCACGAAAGAAAACCGGCTCGAATTAGCCCAAGTCGACTTGGGGGCAACAAGCAGACATCCAGTGCAACTTATGGTGGTTCACCCTTACTCAATTCATCCTCCCAATCGACCATCGTCTCCCTACAAAAGTTTAACCATATAGAAGAAAAAAAAAAATGACTTATAAGCGATTTTGCTGTAATAACTATCAGGAGCACAGAAGTTGAATTTTCTAAAATCACCGAAAATCTCCCATGGAGGGGCTCATCATCCCTTCAGACGACCACCATCGCATCCCAGACCATCTCTAGTGAACATGCCGTCTCAAGATAGGACAAATTTATTTAATGGCTTTATTTATATTAACGTCCTGGACGAGTACAGCTATTGCTGTTCTACTACTCAACCAGGACACGTACACATAGACACCAACACAACAACCATGCAATATTGCCATCTACCGCGAGACTCGAACTCAGGATAACAGCGACTAGACATGCTGTGCCACTCAACAGCGGTCTAGCTCACTGCCACCATCTCGGTAACAAATGAAAAACGCCACTAAACATCCATACCCTGACCAGAATTCGAACCCGGGACTCCGTGGTGGCAAACCAAACACCTTTAGCACTGCGCCACTGAGTTGGCTGTTTATTAACCATTCCAGAGGGTGTGAAATTAAGGGAAACGAACCCCAAAGAGAAACTTTACTTTTTAAATTCTTTTAAAATTTCCTTCCGTGTGTAAACACGTTAACATCGTCTTTGTTATGAAAATTCGACCAATTGGTGCAATTATTTGGTTCACGTATCGAGCCATTCTTTCTCACCGCCATACACAGACACAGATTGAGCATGCTGACGCTGTGGCGGTGTCTGTGGGTGACACGTGGGTTTTCCTTTCTTGAATTCCAGGAAACTCACGTTAGTGTAGTTGTCAGGTAACTCAAATTTGGAGCCTATGTGCATAAGCGGCTTCACAAGATGGAAGGACACGGAGCAGTCGATTGAGGTCGTCAACGACATCTCTTGTATGCTTGCAGGCAATCACCTGTCTAATGGCCTGATCACAGGGCACAAGGTGCCTCCACTTTTTAAATTGAAGATAATGTAACGCTCACGTTTTGAAACACACTATAAGTTAATTCGTAAATTTCAATTATGTGGGCCAATGCGATAAAGCGCGCGATTATTCTATTTATTATTTAAATATAAATCATAAGATACTGATTATATGAATTTAAATCGTATCGGTTAGGCATGACAAATGCTTGACCAATAGCGTAGTAGCTGGAACGACAAAGTTTAGCCAATAGTAGACGAGCATAAGTATACGCCAGCTCTGGGCTCTGGGAGAAGAGTAATGGGTGGCAGGTGAACGGCGGTTTGGCCGTCTAGGCTGGAAGAATTAAAGCTGCTACATATTTGTAAATATATGTATATAGTGATTAATAACTGCTAATAGAATCATTAAAGTAGTTATGTTATGTTATGTATTATGTGTTTATTGTGTACCCTTGCCAATAGATACAGCAAGGCAATGTTTTCGTCGAATTAACTGTAAGTACAGACTTTTCTATTACGCCTCTCCTGATGCAAATATTGCTGTTTGAAGCCGCTTGCAACCATGCAGACTTATTGATGATTTCATTACTTCATTCTACGTTTGGTCAGTATTATTTCCTATTGTATCCAGTGTTACCGTTCGATTAAGACTTCTCGTACTCCATGAGAAGATTATAGTGCGTGCATAATTTCGTTTGAACGTTATGGTTGCGTAGCTATCTATACCCTCCCGTTTTTTAGACATCTCCCGTGTGTTTTGGGCATAACAACGCAGTGTTCAACTACCGAACAAGTTTATGTCGAAATTACTAATTGTCGAGCATTTTTTTGTCAATAATATTACGTACGGTTTGTAGTGTTTTCCTTTTGTGTGACTACATGTAATTTAGTTGAGCTTATTTTATGTTATCGTGAGAATTATTTGTCTTTAACGCTCTGGCCAGACTGCGTTTAGTTTAGATTCCTATTTAGTGATTGTATACTGATTTTTATTATGTACAATTTTACATTGTATTTTGCTATGTCACATGCACTTTCGGTGACTTTCCATTATTATTCTGACGAAAGTATTTGTAGTTTACCTGTACCCTGGCAGGTTTCATGTCTACCATGGTTTGTATCTTTTTATGTAAATTATTAAAGTAAGTTAAATTCGCATTGTTTCGTTTTATGTCTCTCAAGTACAGTTAAGAAATAATTACGTTTCAATATGGGTCCGACCAACATTTGTACCGAATGGCATCTCACTACCGCGCCATACAAGGTTCAAATGCTATAAACAAATAATCTGAATAAATACTTAAATACTAAAAACAACGTGATGTTAATTTTACATTCCTCTGACAGAAGAATTTCTTGTTTGTTGCCAACTTAATAAAAACCGCTGCCTAAGGAATCACTACTTCCACATCCAGACTTTTCATCAAAGTTACTTTAAAGGAAAGATCTTGACTAGATTTGCACTCTAGTATGTGAAAATTATTATTGGTCATAGAATTTTAATAATATTTGGAGCAGATATTATAGAAAAGTTTGAGGCGTTGGTATCTACCAAATACGTTAAAAATGAAGTTTTTAGTTTACCCTACTTATTTTCCCCTATTCACAACCTACCACGACCCACCCCTTCAATGAAATCATCTCAATCAGATGTCATTACAATACATTCGTGTACTTCCTTCAAGTAAATATCTCAATTATATGTTATCAAACCCATTAATAATGGAGAGGAGATGGTGGTGTTTGAAAAATATTCGAAAAAAATCTGGGGCCTTGGTTTCTAGTATATACACCAAATCCCATATTTATGTACTCTTACCAGCATGATTTTCTTATTTTCCCCTATTTACTCCTATTCAACCGTCAATCCTTCAACGGAATCATCTTAAAATATAATCTAGTTCCAGATGTCGTTATAATACATACGTGTCCCAAATTTCAAGTGAATATCTCGATTTCATTTTATCAACCTCTTTAATAATGGATTAAGGGTGGTGGAGGTTGAAAAACATTACTAAAAAATATGAGGCCTTGGCTTCTAGGACATAGGCCGAATATCAAGTTTCTGTACCTTTACCAGCTTGCTTTACTTATTTTTCCACCAACTATCCCCACTCGTTCAACGCAATCATGTCAAAATATAATCCAGTTTGAAGTATCATTATATGTGTAACAAATTTCAAGTGAAAATCTAAATTCAATTTTATCAACTCTTTTAATAAGGGAGTGGGGGTGATGGGGGGTGGAAAATATTATGGTAAAATCTGAGGCCATCGCCTCTAGTATATACATCAAATCACAAATTTCTATACTCTTACCAGCTTGCTTTACTTAGTTTCCCCTATCTACCACTATTTAACCCCCAACCCTTCAACGGAATCATCTCAAAATATAATCTAGTTCCAGATGTCGTTATAATACATACGTGTACAAAATTTCAAATGAATATCTCAATTTTATTTGATCAACCCCTTTAATATTGGAGTAGGGGTGGTGGGGGGGTTGAAAAATATTTTTAAAAAAATTGCGTCTTTAACCTCTAATACATACACCGAATTTCAAGTTTCTGTACTCATACCAGCTTGCTTTACTTATTTTCCCCTAATTACCCCTATTTACCCCCAACCCTTCAACGGAATCATTTCAAAATATAATCTAGTTCCAGATGTCGTTATAATACATACGTGTACCAAATTTCAAATGAATATCTTAATTTTATTTTAGCAACCCCTTTAATAATGAAGAGGGGGTGGTGGGGGGGTTGAAAAACATTATAAAAAAATCTGAGGCCTTGGCTTGTAGTACATACATCAAATTTCAAGTTTCTGTACTCTTACCAGCTTGCTTTACATATTCCCCATATTTACCCCTATTTACCCCCCAACCCTTCACCGGATATCTTCAAAAAACAATCCAGTTCTAGATCTCATTGTAATATGTACGTGTACAAAATTTCAAGTCAATATCTTAAATCGTTCCGGAGAAAGCGTGCGGACAAAAAAAAGTTACAGACAGACCGACAGACCGACAGACAGAAATTTTTTTTCCTGTCAAATTTAAAATCTCGACGTTTCATGACATTCTAAACCGATTTCAATAAAAAAAAAATTTGAAAATTTTTTTGCGATTACTATACTTCCAATCCACTACGTGGATGTGTAAGTAAAATACATAAAATGCTGTTTAAAAATGTAGTAAACGGTTTATTGACTTTTGTTCGTTATTTCAGGGAGATAATTGTGAATAAAATGGTTTATTCACAATCATACAGAAATAATCAAATTGTCTTACATGTCAAAAGTTGGAAATTATGACATTTCAACTTCATTCGATAATTGAATCTGAAATGTGACATTTCGGGTTAGAAAGTGATATTTCGGGTTGGAAAGTGATATTTCAGGTTGGAAAGAGCCAGTTTCCAACCTTAATATTAAAAACGACGCGACGTCACTTTGACATTTGTCCTTTGACATAAGAATTTTAACGGTTTATTTGATTCTTTCTTAATTAAGGAGGATGATTGTGAATAAAATATTTTGTCCACGACTATTAAATAATGTACTCATTATGTACGTGTTTCCTCAATGATAATGCTAATCCAGTTCTAGATCTCATTGTAATATATACGTGTACAAAATTTCAAGTCAATATCTTAAATCGTTCCGGAGAAAGCGTGCGGACAAAAAAAGTTACAGACAGACCGACAGACCGACAGACAGAAATTTTTTTTCCTGTCAAATTTAAAATCTCGACGTTTCATGACATTCTAAACCGATTTCAATAAAAAAAAAATTTGAAAATTTTTTTGCGATTACTATACTTCCAATCCACTACGTGGATGTGTAAGTAAAATACATAAAATGCTGTTTAAAAATGTAGTAAACGGTTTATTGACTTTTGTTCGTTATTTCAGGGAGATAATTGTGAATAAAATGGTTTATTCACAATCATACAGAAATAATCAAATTGTCTTACATGTCAAAAGTTGGAAATTATGACATTTCAACTTCATTCGATAATTGAATCTGAAATGTGACATTTCGGGTTAGAAAGTGATATTTCGGGTTGGAAAGTGATATTTCAGGTTGGAAAGAGCCAGTTTCCAACCTTAATATTAAAAACGACGCGACGTCACTTTGACATTTGTCCTTTGACATAAGAATTTTAACGGTTTATTTGATTCTTTCTTAATTAAGGAGGATGATTGTGAATAAAATATTTTGTCCACGACTATTAAATAATGTACTCATTATGTACGTGTTTCCTCAATGATAATGCTATCCATTATTCCCTACAGTGAATAATGATTTCATTATTCACTGATTGCAGTGAATAATGAGGACAGTCAGTTGTTTATAAGAAATGACATTTGTGCATTTTTACTAAAAATTCAAAATGTCAAAGTTGCAGCAACCAAAAGACGAGTGTTGTCTCTTTAAGGTTTCTAGGAAGCACTCAAATGGTACATGCCGAAAAGTTACTTTAATGAACACTCAAGAACAACATGAGTAATTTGTTTTCAAAGCATCGTCTATTAGCAACACGCGGCAATCCCCAACATTGTTTTTGAAACCATTTGGCTGTGCTTACAAACTGTATTATTTTATTAGTAAGCCGTGACAATGTGTCGTGTCAAAGCGTAATTATTCTGTAATTGATTTGAAACGTCAAAATGTATGCCATTCCAACGCCAACGTTATTTACAATAATTTTGCACATTAGGTACTCAAAAAGAGTAATAAAATTAAATAAATGGATACTGGCAGTGAAAACGGATTTCTTTGATACCGCCAGAGATAAAAGAAACTGCAGAAATTGCCTCATTAAACTTGTTGCCGGAAATATCGAGAAAATGATATATTATAACATATGAATCTTTCTTAAATAGGAGAAATGAAATAAATATGAATTAAATAAATATTAAATATTTAATAGTTGTGGACAAAGCATAGTATTCTACTCGCATGTAATGGCTATTATATGCTCGTTGAATAATATACTAATATACACCTTGGTGAAAAGTTTCACTGCTGTCTCGAGAATTAGTTGACCTCACTGCTTCGCGCCTCTGTCAACTATCTCGTTTCTTGACAACAATGAAACTCTTTTCACTTCGGTATGTATACATAAGTGCTCGTTTGAGTGCATCTGTACTTACACAATATATTTTTATAAAATAATAATGTCCTAAAACTTAATAAAAGTTGATGAAAAGACGTCGTTACTATTTACTGCTTAATTTTCTATAATATACGTTGTTTGTTTTTTAAATCAGCAACAAAACTAAAATAAATTGACAACGTTTGTAATCATTTCATTATTTTGGTTCCATGTATGGCATAATTTTTGAAAAATTGCGCAAGGCAAGTATCATCTTGACGCTTTGAAGTTCTCGAGCGATAATTTCCGCTCTAAATACACAAATAGCTATTTCATAATTGCATTTCTATTCAAAATACAGGTTTACGTTTTTCGTGAATTTTATGAAACTAAAATGAAAATGAAAATTTTCAAAAATGTTTCTGCCATCCTGTCGCTCACGTAAAGAGTTAAACACAAATGTAATTAGAAATACACAAGTAAATATATTAAAACCGAAATATGAACTTATTGAAAGTAATTTATTTTATTAAGGCAAGACAAAGTTCAATAAAGCAGGAAGTCGCGTTAAATTGATTTTAAATTTAAATTATACCCTCACGGAATATGTGAATTAAATTAAAGACACATTAAACATTTTGTCCCAACTAACAAAAATTGTCAGAAATACTCAGCTTTATTACAAAATGCTCTAAGAATATAGTAAAAACTGTTAGTTATACTTCGCGATTGGGTTTGATAGAATAAGACCCTCGCATACATCTGTTATCCATGTCACAACGATGTTTGAATTTACAAAACAATTAGAAAAACAAACAATCTCAGGTGGTATACTTATCTTTAACAATGTTTTATCTTATAAAATAGCATCTCAAGTGTATTTCTATAAATCGTTTTAGTACACATTACGTTTTCCATATATTATAATCGTTTACAATGTGGTCCACTTATTTCCTATTCCTAATGCTAGCGCTATACGTTGGGCCATATTTACACCCAAATCACCCGATCCCGGGGGTATCCAGCAAGCAACCCTAGCCCGTGCCGGCCTCGGACGCTAAAACAAGCGTCCTTGGCCGAGCACAATCCTTGAGCTACACAGCCCAAAACTTCCTTCCGACGAAATCGGAGCACATGATGCCAATTGGCACCCTGGGCTCCGACTAGTCACACTCCCAAACCCTTCCAAACTCCGAGAGGGTGCGGCAACAGCCGTTCCCTCTCACGACAGACGAAAGACGCTCCCGGGAGCCGACATGCCAGCGAAGAAAGAAACTCAATACAGAAGAGCGCCAGAAGAAACGACCCAGCTGGCAGGGTCCAACAGCCAGGACCAGTAGAGGTCTGCTAACTTCGCTTACACCGTCTGCATTTGCAGGTGGGGTAGTCGTAAAAAGCGGGCCCACCCCTTACGAGGCCGGTCCAGGTCTACAGCGATGATTGGGGCAAAGAGCCCAAGTTCGACCCCTAATCATCCGAGACCGTCATCACAGTCAAGAATATTGGCGCGGGCCATATTTCTGTCGAAACAATTGTCTAAACATTTGTCTACAAATACAAAATCCAAACGTTGGCCGACACAGCTTTGCTTGCCAGAATCTAGAATTTGGTTAATTCGAGAATTTCTGTAGGATGTCATCAACCGACTTCGAGTTTCTTCAGCGCAAAATAGGACCAAGTATTTCAAAGACTGATTGGGAAAAACTATATCAGCCAAAGTTCGTTTGGTTATTAGTTTAAGGTTTCAGCTACTGCATGGTGACAGCTATAAAAGTCTTCATTCAAAATCTCAAGTCAATTATTTTTCGGGTCCCACGTTGTAGGTTCTCCCTGACATAGTTCTAAAAATTTAAAAATATTATCGTTGTTTCAAACTGCCATTTTATTGCAACACTTATTACAGGAAAAACATATAAGATCCCAGAGCCGCCAGACCTACGTAATTTTAGCAAAGCTAATATTTTGACAATAAATAGTGGGATATGTGGTTAAGAACGTATGCATAATTGCTAGCTGAAAGCGGGGACTTTTTACAGGTAACCAGGTGCTAAAGGTACATAAAAACACTACGAACTTACGTCATAGTATGACGGGCTGGATTTTATATATGTTTGAGAGCATATTGTTAACAACCAACATTAATTATTGCCAGACACTTCCCGTGGACCTTAACTTTCGCCAGACGCTTTAAAATTCGAAAAAGACCAAGCAAGTTAGCTAACAAACTAATTGTGGAATCACATCTACTACTATGTAAAAAAATGAAACAAAACAAAAGATTTGTTATGTTTCGTTAGGTTAGATTGTACTCCAGAGAAATAAAACTTCCTCTGCGGAATGAGGCTGAACAAGCTGAATTTTTGCAGAGACCTTCGTTTTGATGTTCTAATGAAGCACAAAAAAATCTCATATGCCTACCCTTGTGCGTCTTGAGATATCGAAGGTCAAAGGTCATGAACATCGGTTTTTCGCGAAAATATCGCTTCCAGTGCATCTGACGTCGTAAGAACCCATAACAAAACTTACGGAAAATAGTATTCTCTACAAGATTGTTCATATAATTTTTTTTCGTACGACCAACCGTTTTCGAGATATAGCATGATAAAGCGGGAGCGCGCATTCGTAATAGGTAATACTGTAGAATACTGCAGAGCTATAACTATAAAAGCACTTTTCTTAGACGTAGGTCTAGTGGCTCTGGGATCTTGGTCTAATAGATACGCACGCTGTAAGCGGTATTTATGCACCAACGGTATGGACGGTAATTGGTATATGACTATCTGACTCAAGCACGCCCAAAATCCCTTTGATCTGTGTGCTATTTACCGACACCGAGGCGATGACAGGCAAACTTGGTCCATTCACTACCAATCAAGACAAACTTACCATCCACACGTTGGCTTTGGCCAAGGGCTGCTAGACTTGACCCAACGTGTAGCGCTAGCATAAGAATAATCGCATAATGATACCAAAGAAACCTTACCCTTGAAGAAATTCGACGCATCATTATAACATTGACGATGAGTGTCACGTGACTGAAAATGAATGTATATATCATATAAAAGATCAGTTAGAAGAAAATGACTGTATTACTCAGCTTCTTGATGAGCACGCTAATATATGCTCATTTGTGCTTGCATAAATACAAGAAAATATACAACATGTAATATTACTAGTGCTTTAAATCTGATCGGTAAAAATTTTTCGAAAGCGAAGTTGCCTTTTATATAAAGTGTGTAAATTGGCAGTTTATGATTAAATTCTGAGCGCTTTAGAACAAGGGAATTTAATATTTGATAACAAACTGCCAATTTATACGAATTTTATTACTTTTTGATAACTTAGCTCGATACGGATATCGTTTGCAATATTCAAATATGCGATCTCTGGTGTCTTCTACTAAATCAGGCTTTGTAATGATTTATCCCAGTAGCAACGCTTTAGACTGAATTTCCAAATTAATATGTACTATACCTAAACTCCGTGCTCTGGACCTGAACTCTATTTGGTTACCAATTCAGACTTTCTTTGTCGACAATATTGACTTGGCATTTTTTTGGACTTATTGGAACTTGTTGAGAACCACAATGCCTCGGATACAGTATGCACAATGCTAATATGCGTTCTATTTACGACGATTGTCGAGGCAACGCCAGTGCATCCGCTGTGCATTATCGAGAAAGGTACCCGAATGCACGCCATCCTGTCTATCGTATATTTATTAGAGGGCATAACGCGTGCTGCGAGGGAAGGATTTCTAATCTTCGTGGTATTAGTGGTGCCAGAAAAAGAAGACCCTTCGACGACGAAATGCTTGATGAAATTAACGACGATCCATCTACTTCTGTGCGTACCATATCACGACGAAGTGGGAAAATCCCCACTGGATGAAGAGAGATATCGGTCATAATACCAATTTGAAGTAAATTTGGGGACAGGCATCCTAAATGGCCTAGTGGTAGGCCCATTCAAACTGCCACCAACATTTACGTCAGAATTCCTTCAAAACAGCCGACTCTTACAACAAGACTTTCCTTTATACCTGAATCTGACAGTGTGGCTGCAGAACGACGGATGCCCTGCACGTTACGGGAGAGAGGTGAGAGCATACTAAAATTTGAAATATCTGGGAAGATGGATCGGTCGCTTAGCTCCAATTCTGTAACCACCCAGGTCACCAGAGCAAAATCCTTTAGATATTTTTTACTGGGAATGCATGAAGGAAAAGGTGTTCTTCCAACCTGTTCAACCGTTAAATGAATTGCATGAGCGCATCGGAGTACCTGCTGAAGAAATCAGCCGATCTGGATATTGGAGTTGGAGGGGAGCAATTCGAACATGTATTATAGTTGTTTGGCTATTTTTTTAAATAATGTTTAATACATGAAGGTGAAATTACTTTTTATTCTATTTCGATCTTTCATCGTCCTCTTACCTCAGAGTTTTTAAACATTTTAGAATATAATAATAAGTGGATAAGTTTTTAGATAAGTGGCAAGTTTCGTTTGGCTCTTTTCTTTACATCATCAAAGGTCAAAGTTAGTAGACGGAACAATGGTGGAACCGCAATTTAATAAATAAATTTTCTTTCCAGAACAGCGTCATCGTTATCTAAAAACTCCTGAACACGTTTGATAGCACAACTGTTCTAGAATACTCACCAAAAATTAAATGAAAAAAATCCCTACTCTGCGGCATGCAAAATACTATCCTAGAGCAGAAATTTTTAGAATTTCGTAAAATTGCCCATATCTCGAAAACCGTAGGGTTTTAAATAATAATAATAATAATAATAATAATAAAATTTATTTCCCAAATGATACATATGATAGATAATACAGTTGATACTTAACAATGACAATATATCTATTTCTTACACATGTAAATGACAGGTGTAACAAAATTATGTTTCAATAATAATTTTAGGGGTAAATAACCAAAGTGAGGGCTCACGAAAGTTACCTTGTAAATGAGCCCGTGATGAATTTTGATCTAAAATTAACATTGCTGTGTTGACATAAATAATAAATCTAAATAATATATCTAAAATCTACAAAGAGCTTAATTAAGGACTTAATATAAATATAATTAATAAATACGGTAAAGCTGTGATATTCTGATTGGTTATTGCCTGGCCAATTGTCATTTACAGAACTATCCATCCTGTATACAGACAGGGTGTTCGGCAGAGGGTGTGCCAAACGGAAATGGTGGATAGGTGGGGCCATTTAGAAGTTAGTTAGTCCTAACTACCTCTATCCATAAGAGCATATAATAGTAGACCTGAGGACTAGATGTTTGTTTGTGACTAAAGAGTGTTGTTATCTATATAAGCATTTTATGTATTTTGTTTCTATTTTGTATTTATATGAACTGTATATACAGATACAGGGTGTAATTAATTTCATGTCATTAAAAAAAAACTGGTGGTAGGGAATGACAAGACAAACAAAAAAACCTTATATAACATAGGGTCTAAAGCTTATAGTTTTGGAGAAAAAAAAATAAACAAAAATTTCGCAAATTTTCAATAAAATCTTTTGAGAACTGCTGGAATATTGAGGTAGGTTTAGATCGTCGCGCGTGTCTTTGCCTATGATACTCAATATTTGTGTAGATAACTATAAAATGACGACGGTCATTTTAGCGGTGCGGTAAATAATATGAAAGACGTCACCAACGTGAAGGCAGCCGCCAGAGATAGCCGCTGATTTTCCCGAAAGTACCCGAACGCGCATGGACGTTCGTCAATATGGGTATTGCCGACTCCTCGCGATCACACGCCACGTAGAATATTGATATCGAGTGGCGGTGAAAAGGATAGTAGACTTAGTATAGATAGTTCCTTTTGAACACAATAATCAGTGTCGAATAATATTTGTATGAATAATTTGAGATTTCCAAAGAACAGGACATCAATTTCAAATATTTGCGGAAAATAGTAGACACAACTATAAGATTAATAACAAATTCAAAATCTGAAACAGTAAAAAAAATCGAGATTTTTCAAAAACTGGACATATATTCGCCTTCGAAATTTTATGGTCGACAGTACATACAACTATTAAGACTATGCCTCAAAAAAATAAACACGCCTTACCGTCGTTCAGATTGAAGAAAAATTTAAAACTACAATAAAATGTATTCAATATCTAAAAGTCAAATAGCAAATCAAGATATTACCACTTTCAAAATTTTGCGACTGATAGTACACATACCTAATAATAGTATGCCTAAAAGAAATCAACTCGCTCTACAGTCGTACATATTAAAAAAAAAAGAAAAATTCAATATCTGAAACAGCCAAAAATGAAACTAAGATTTTTCAAAAACTGTACATAATATCGCTTCCATTAAAGTACGCCTTCATATTGAAAAAAAAATATTATATAAAATTTATTCAATAAAATTTTTTTCAAAAACTGGACTCAAGTCGCACTGCCGTCTTTTATATTAAAAAAAATCAATAAAACAACTGAAACAGTCAAAAATGAAACCAACATTACTCAAAAACTGTACATATTATCGCTTTCAAAATTTTACAGCTGTTGGTACACAATCCTATTAAGAGTGTGCCGTAAAAAAATCAAGTCGCAGTGCCGTCCTTCATATTGAAAAAAATTAATATTCTACAAGATAAATTCAATATCTGAAACAGTAAAAAAGGAAACTAAAATTATTCAAAAACTGGACATACTATCACTGTCAAAATTTTACAGCCGATAGTACACACAACTAGTAAGAGTATGACATAAAAAATCAACTCGCACTGCCGTCCTTCATATTGAAAAAAAAAAAATTCTACAAGATAAATTCAATATCTGAAACAGAAAAAAAGAGAAACTAAAATTATTCAAAAACTGGACATATTATCACTTTCAAAATTTTACAGCCGATAGTACACACAACAATTAAGAGTATGCCTTAAAAAAGCAACTCGCACTGCCGTCCTTCATATTAAAAAAAAATAATATTCTACAAGATAAATTCAATATCTCAAACAGTAAAAAAAAAAACTAAAATTATTCAAAAACTAGACATATTATCACTTTCAAAATTTTACAGCCAATAGTACACACAACTAGTAAGAGTATGACATAAAAAAATCAACTTGCACTGCCGTCCTTCATATTGAAAAAAATTAATATTCTACAAGATAAATTCAATATCTGAAACAGTATAAAAAGGAAACTAAACTTATTCAAAAACCGGACATATTATCACTTTCAAAATTTTACAGAAGAAAGTACACACAACTAGCAAGACTATGACATAAAAAAATCAACTTGCACTGCCGTCCTTCATAATGAAAAAAATTAATATTCTACAAGATAAATTCAATATCTGAAACAGTAAAAAAGGATATTAAAATTATTAAAAAACTGGACATATTATCACTTTCAAAATTTTACAGCCGATAGTACACACAACTAGTAAGAGTATGACATAAGAAAATCAACTTGCACTGCCATCTTTCATATTGAAAAAAATTAATATTCTACAAGATAAATTCAATATCTGAAACAGTAAAAAAGGAAATTACAATTATTAAAAAACTGGACATATCACTTTCAAAATTTTACAGCCGATAGTACACACAACTAGTAAGAGTATGACATAAAAAAAATAAACTTGCACTGCCGTCCTTCATATTGAAAAAAATTAATATTTTACAAGATAAATTCAATATCTGAAACAGTAAAAAAGGAAACTAAAATTATTCAAAAACTGGACATATTATCACTTTCAAAATTTTACAGCCGATAGTACACACAACTAGTAAGAGTATGACATAAAAAAATCAACTTGCACTGCCGTCCTTCATAATGAAAAAAATTAATATTCTACAAGATAAATTCAATATCTGAAACAGTAAAAAAGGAAACTAAAATTATTCAAAAACTGGACATATTGTCACTTTCAAAATTTTACAGCCGATAGTACACACAACTAGTAAGAGTATGACAAAAAAATCAACTTGCACTGCCGTCCTTCATATTGAAAAAAATTAATATTTTACAAGATACATTCAATATCTGAAAGTTATTGAATTTATCTTGTAGAGTATTAATTTTTTTCAATATGAAGGACGGCAGTGCAAGTTGATTTTTTTATGTCATACTCTTACTAGTTGTGTGTACTATCGGCTGTAAAATTTTGAAAGTGATAATATGTCCAGTTTTTGAATAATTTTAGTTTCCTTTTTTACTGTTTCAGATATTGAATTTATCTTGTAGAATATTAATTTTTTTCAATATGAAGGACGGCAGTTCAAGTTGATTTTTTTATGTCATACTCTTATTAGTTGTGTGTACTATCGGCTGTAAAATTTTGAAAGTGATAGTATGTCCAGTTTTTGAATAATTTTAGTTTCCTTTTTTTACTGTTTGAGATATTGAATTTATCTTGTAAATTATTAATTTATTTTAATATGAAGGACGGCAGTGCAAGTTGATTTTTTTAAGGCATACTCTTAATAGTTGTGTGTACTATCGGCTGGAAAATTTTGAAAGTGATAATATGTCCAGTTTTTGAATAATATTAATTTCCTTTTTTACTGTTTCAGATATTGAATTTATATTGTAGAATATAATTTTTTTTCAATATGAAGGACGGCAGTGCGAGTTGATTTTTTTAAGGCATACTCTTAATTGTTGTGTGTACTATCGGCTGTAAAATTTTGAAAGTGATAATATGTCCAGTTTTTGAATAATTTTAGTTTCCCTTTTTTTCTGTTTCAGATATTGAAGTTATTGTAGAATATTAATTTTTTTCAATATGAAGGACGGCAGTGCGACTTGATTTTTTTACGGCACACTCTTAATAGGATTGTGTGCTAACAGCTGTAAAATTTTGAAAGCGATAATATGCACAGTTTTTGAATAATGTTGGTTTCATTTTTGACTGTTTCATTTGTTTTATTGATTTTTTTTAATATAAAAGACGGCAGTGCGACTTGATTTTATTAAGGCATTCTATTAATAGTTGTATGTACTATTAGCTGTAAAATTTTGAAAGTGATAATGAGTCCAGTTTTTGAAAAATTTTAGTTTTTACTTGACTATTTCAGATATTGAATATATTTTATATAATATTTTTTTTCAATATGAAGGCGTACTTTAATAGTGTTGTGTACTATCGACTGCAAAATTTTGGAAGCGATATTAAGTACAGTTTTTGAAAAATCTTAATTTCATTTTTGGCTGTTTCAGATATTGAATTTTTCTTTTTTTTCAATATGTACGACTGTAGAACGAGTTGATTTCTTTTAGGCATACTATTATTAGTTATGTGTACTATCAGTCGCAAAATTTTGAAAGTGGTAATATCTTGATTTGCTATTTGACTTTTAGATATTAAATACATTTTATTGTAGTTTTAAATTTTTCTTCAATCTGAACGACGGTAAGGCGTGTTTATTTTTTTGAGGCATACTCTTAATAGTTGTATGTACTGTCGACCATAAAATTTCGAAGGCGAATATATGTCCAGTTTTTGAAAAATCTCGATTTTTTTTACTGTTTCAGATTTTGAATTTGTTATTAATCTTATAGTTGTGTCTACTATTTTCCGCAAATAATTGAAATTGATGTCCTGTTCTTTGGAAATCTCAAATTATTCATACAAATATTATTCGACACTGATTATTGTGTTCAAAAGGAACTATCTATACTAAGTCTACTATCCTTTTCACCGCCACTCTATATCAATATTCCACGTGGCGTGTGATCGCGAGGAGTCGGCAATACCCATATTGACGAACGTCCATGTGCGTTCGGGTACTTTCGGGAAAATCAGCGGCTATCTCTGGCGGCTGCCTTCACGTTGGTGACTTTCTGAGTGTTTAGTAGATCTGATCTGAAGAAAACTATACTCTGACTCTCCCTTGTGCAATATTTTAGTTTCTGTCGGTGTTTCGTTATGTACACACGTCCAACCCGCTGTTCGTTATTTTTGTTATTTTTGAATTTCGGGTGGCTGTGTATTTATAGTGAAGATTTATTTTATTGACTTGCCGTTCTAGTCGTTAAATTCTTGATTACGTACAGAAACAACTTACTTGTTCGTTCTTTTTGTATTCCGTTTTGGATGTTGGACCAAGCTTTTCTTTTATTTTTCTTTATTGACAACGTTAGTTGATAGTTGATTGTTTAGTGTTGAACGGAGTACGTATGTCCTTAATTCGAAGTACCGAACTATGTATTGATGCAGATGCAGATTTCGACTTAGGTGGTAAGCTTTTAACCCAGGACACTCATTTATGTTACAAACGTTAATAAATCACATTTAAATATTCTAAATTATAAACATTAATCCAATATTTTGTTCCAAATTAAAAGACAAACGTTTAAAGAAATGCTCTGTTTAAACTTCTACGGCTATTATTAGCTTGCAGTTGTGCAGGAAAAGATAACGAATTATTTACCTCTTTATAATTGCCTCAGTTCGGTTGAGGCGGTCCATCAAAGGCGGTCGATGATCCAAGGCCTTTGCACTTTTTTTGACAATTTAAAAGTTGTATAATTGGGAATTACAAGTTCATTGACCAAAAAAGCAGTGGTTCTCAATTATTTTCTACATTAATATTAAAAAAAATATATTAAAGAGGTTGGCCTAGGTCAGTTTTTTCAAAGTGCCCCTAGAGGGAAAAGTCATAAAGGTTGTTTGTTTGCCTAGTCGGTCCCCATTGTCAGTTTTTTTAATGACATGAAACTGATTATACCCTGTATGTTTACATCTTTACTCCAAATTCCCAATGTGTCTAACAGCAATAAGATAAACCTCTATCCAAAGAGATATTATTGTTTTTTTTCTTTTTAATTTCCCTCAAATCAGATTTTTATGTTGTATAACCATTTTTTGCGGCTGTAACAGTTCAAACTAATGTTCATTATTTTCTATAATGTATCTGTGTTCTAACGAAATGGGACTCTAATAATTAAAGACAAAAATTATTATGAGCTAACAGTCTCCAGAATTAGTAGAAAGGTTTATAAATGCCACATGCAATAAAATCTTTTTAAATAACATTAGAAAATTGGTGGCAATTTGTTTAAAAGGATATCTGTTAGAGTTACATTAGGGAAAAACAAAGCAAAAACAAACAAAAAATTTTTCGTAATTTTTTTATTCATAAGTCTTGCTCAAATTGCGCTCCCCAATTTTTTATACATTATCGACATCATCGGATTTCTACCGTTGTTGTACGGGGCCGCATCTGTTCTCTCACCGTTGCGTTAATTCTTTCAATTAACTGGTTTTCGTTGTGAATTTCTTGTGAGTATACAAGTTTTTTGGCCCATCACCAGACGTGGAAATCAAGAGGTGTCAGGTCTGTGGACCGTACGGGCCATGGAACAGGGCCACGTCTACCAATCCCCGAATTGGGAAACACATTATCTAAGTGTTTCCCGACGGTTATTCCGCAGTGTGCCGGACAACCGTCATTTTGAATAACAATAGGCCTGTCTTCTTGAAAAATCCGCACTTCAGCCAATCATTCCGACAGATCATTCTGTAAGAAGTCCAGGTAATTATCACCATTTCGGTTGCCTGGCAAGTAGTGCGGTCCGTTAAGGGACCTTCCGATCACACCTGCCCAAATGTTCACACTGAATTTTCGTAAAATGAGGTCGGCCTGATCATATATGGATTCTCGCCCTTTGTGGCCCAATGGTGTAAATTTACGATTCCTTCCCTAGTAAATGTAAACCCATCCGTCCACAAAATACTTTTTAAAAAGTTTCATCAACATCCGTATGTAACAAAAAACGACAAAATTGTATGCGCCTCTCATCGTCACCTTCATCGACACCTGGAACAAATAATTAGAATATCCATGAGACGTTTTTATTGAGTATTGCAGAAGATAAATTACAATTTATCTAATAAAATAATAAATTAATATGTTAGTATTGAGTCGGAGAGCAAAGTGAATAATGATTCATAAATGCATGTTTTATGTGAACTTTGATATGCATGTAACAAATTTTCCGAAAGGTTAGGTAAGTATGAACTAGAAATTACCTTGCACTGGAGTGTAATGGAAAGCATGTCGTCCATTTTCACGAAGAACTGACCACACTTTCCATATGCCTACCCCTAACATTGCAGCTACATTTCTTATGCTTCTGGTTGGATCCTCATACAGCATACTGTCTTGCGTGTATTCTGGGTTCTCGGAAATTCAAATTGCCTGTCTCTCGCAAACGTCGGTAGGTATTTGAAAATGTGTTGCGGCTGGGTAATCGTCTGCTAGGATTCTGCCACTGATAAATTCTTTCTGCTTCACGTGCAACATCATTGGCTCTGCCATAAGCCATCATAATATCAGCATATTCTTCATTAGTGTACGCAGAAATTGTTACGACATTGAAAAGATGCAAGAAATACGTTTAACAAAATAACGAAAACAATATTATTACGAAATTAACCAACACTAACAATAGCACTAATAGTGGAGTAGATCTGGCGTTTGAAAAACAAGTGCCTTTAACAAAAAAAAAAAAAAAATTCCCATCTTATAGAGGACGACTTCCTCCGCTTCCCTGACACTTTCACATCCGAGATCTAGGTGGGGAGGGGGGCCTGTTAAACATATGGAAAATCGGTTTTTCTCAATTTTCGCGCGATCGGGCAGACGGACAAAAAAATATTTTGGATAAAAAGGAAAGGCCTCCCCAAGGCGCGTAAACTGATTTTTGGTTTTTTTAAATCGGCCAATTAGGGCCGGAGATATGGCCGCTTGAAAGGGTGGAGTTTCAAAGTAGGAAAAGGGATCGGACAGGAGGTATGAGGGGTGTTTAAGAGATAAGAAATGGGATTAGGATGGTAATTTTTTTTCTGTTGTGGGTGGTTATAGGATTAGCTAGAGGCCGCGGGGGGAGCTCTCTAGGGCAATTAGAGGAGGAGAGGGGGCAGGGAACGTGCAAAAAGGAAAACCGGCCATATCGCCGGCTCTAATAGGGCGATTTAAAAAAATCAAAATTGGATTTTTTCCTTTTTTGATCAGCTATAATGTTGGATAGGTAACAAATAATTTTCGCCGAAAATGTAAAAATGGGGGGTAAAAGACAAAATGTATTTTTTTTTTCAAAACGATTTTTTTTATTAGGTGAAAATGTCAGACTTACCTTTCTGACCTTCGATTTCCCTTTGTGGGTGTGTAAGTGAGAGCGGCGAGAGAGTAGAGAGGGTAGAGGCCACGCCTACTCTCCCGTCGCTGCAGCTGCTGATTCAAAAGAAATAAATTTATAAGTGTAACTCGCGCGCGTAACGCAAGTTACTGTCCGATCGAATTTTTAATAAAAAGAGAAATTTGTTCTCTTTCAAATAGGCTCTGGCAGAAGGGCGTAGGACTTTCCTTTACCCTTCTGTAGAGCTTAAGCTTCAAGTTTTCGCCCTGCCTGTCGTAATAAAGGAATTCGAAAAATTCTTTTTTCATTTTAAAGGGGATCAGAATCCCCGTCTTTTAGAAGCAGTTTATCCCCACCACTCATCACCTTCATAAAAAAATCGTTTTGAAAAAAAAAATGTTTTCCTTGGCCCCCCATTTTTACATTTTCGGCGAAAATTATTTCCTACCTATCCAACATTATAGCTGCTCAAAAAAGGAAGAAATCCCATTTTGATTTTTTAAAATCGCCCTATTAGAACCGGGTTTTCCGTTTTTGCACGTTCCGCCCTCCCTCTTCTTCCCTAATTGCCCTAGAGAACTCCCCCCGCGGCGTCGACCTCTTCCTGTAACCATCCATAACAGAAAAAAAAATTACCATCCTGCCCCATGCCTAATCTCTGTGAAAAAAGGCACTTGTTTTTCACTCCCTTTTTTCTGCCAGATCTACTCCACTATAAGAAAATTAAACGAAATAAAGTTAATAAAATGAGATAGTTTTTCGTGCCTCAGACATATCCACTAGCAGAAATAGTCAACACTAAAATAGGAAAGCGGGCGAGTCCTCGGATTGTACGAACCCCATGAAAGACAAAGACAGTATAATTATTTTACCTGCACTAAGAGGGCTGTTTACCTGCTCACTACATGTGCATTTATGTATCTCGCAACCGAGTTAACTTCCATCGTTATTTGTTATTGTTAGCGTGCCTCGTATATCCTTGTAAGCAAATTACCACCAATTTTCTCATATTATTTAAACAGTTTTTATTGCCTGTGGCATACGGTTAAAAATGGCATTAAAGTGAGAAGTTTTTGAAAACATTTGAACATCTTGATAGCTGTTCGCTTTTTTTTAAATGCAAGGGAAAGTTGAACTTTATAATCCTTTATACCAATCCTGAGGACTCTGTTAGCTCAGAATAATAATGTTTGTCTAATTATCAGCGTCCCATATGATTTTGTTAAAACACAGATACATTGCAGAAAATAATAAAAATTATTTTGAACTATTACAACCCTAAAAAAATTGCTATACATGCTAAAAGGTTGATTTGAAGGAAAT
Organism: Stenurella melanura; assembly: GCA_963583905.1. NCBI lineage: Eukaryota > Metazoa > Arthropoda > Insecta > Coleoptera > Cerambycidae > Stenurella > Stenurella melanura. The sequence goes on along the minus strand of OY757316.1, from coordinate 52,201,952 downwards.
TTAAAAAAAATAATAAAACAATATCTCAAAAACGGCGATACTTTGGATAGAGGTCATTAGGGTTAACTAACTTCTAAAAAAACCCACCTATCCACCATTCCCGTTTGGCACACCCTCTGCCTAACACCCTGTATATTTATACAAATTTTTTCTAAATTTACACCATTATATAAGTTTTATTTTAATTACCTTTTAATTTTTGTAAGACGAGTTGATGACAAAAAAACTGCACACGCGACTTTCTTCCACAGGGCGGTAGTATTACCCTGTACAATACCCGTAGGAACGCCACTGGAGGAGTAGCTAAACACTGGGAGGTCAAAGATTCTGGTGTAAGCTTTTAAATGATTTAAGCTGTTGTATATTACTCATTGAATTGCAATTAAAACTTCTTTACTTTACTGTCAGACGAAAAATTCTTTATTTTCAAAATAAAATTAGTTATAACAAGTGATTTTTAATTTTAATATACTTAACCACCGATTAAGTATAGAGGCTCTATCTGTTGTGCAGAAGTGGTAATAATGCTGTTCTGTGGTTGGAACAGTAGTTAAATGGAGTCTGGCTGTTAGGAATCTATACTGAGCATTGTTGCCAATTATAAACAAAACTCTTCAGATAACACAATTAATTATAAGGGTCATACATATTTATCTATAATATAGTGTAAAGTTATCAATATTTTGCATTATGTTTTTTGTAGAATTGTACAAAATACATCCTAGAAATTAAAAAAATAGAAATGAAACAAAAACGTCTCTTTGAAATTTTATAAAATAAATGCAAGCTTGAATGTGCATTTATTAATAATACTTTTTCAACAATATTTAGCTTACCTTAATACCTTATTTGCATAAAAAATAAGAGGACAAATGTTGAAGTTATCTTTGACTTGTTAAAAGTTGTGGAAAGATGATGTTATATCTCTACTGGTCATGTTACTAGTAGGAACTGGGTGGCTTTTTCATCATAAGCTGTATATGATATTTTTATCACTTTATGAATGATAGCCATTCATAAAATCGACCACTTTCGTCAGGGACGTCATGAGTTGTTAAAGTTGCAAAAAAGTGATCGTTACAGTATTTTTTTTTAGATTGAGAATATTTGTACGTTTCCGGAAAAAATCCTTTCAGTTAATTAGCCAGCAGGAAAAATGTTTCCTTCGGGAAACATTCAGATTTTTATTGTATATCTTATCTCAGAACACATCGTTACAGGTTGTTTCTCTATTTTAAGACGTAAATACACGCTCCCTAAATATACTACACACTCTTAACTGTAGAGGAATTTAACATTTTCGGCTAAGTAAAGTTTTCAACGCATCTCAGATAGATAGATAGAGTTTATTTCGAATTTTCAAATGATAAGCAGAAGAGACGTGGCCATAAATAGGTATAACACGTTTCTAGCTGTCGTTGTGACATGTTTGTCTAACATCATTAATACTATCTTATTCAACAAGCATATAATATCAATGACGGCTATTATTCACGAGGGTGAAGTTTAAGACACGAGCCGCAGGCGAATTTAAATAAGATTCATACGCCATCAATATAATTCTATCGATTTTTCGGACAAGTTTAATGAGGCGATTTCTGCAACTTCCCTGTCAAAGAAATCCCGTTTTCACTGTCAATATCCATTTATTTGATTATATTACTCTTTTTGAGTAATATGTAAAATTATTGTAAATAACGTTGACGTTTAAATCGCACAAATTTTGACGTTTCAAATCAATGACAAAATTACGCTTTGATACAGTGTCATGGCTTATTAATAAAATAATACAGTTTGTCAACAAGTAGGTAAATGGTTTCAAAACCAATGTTGGAGATTGCCGCGTGGTGCTAATAGATGATCCTTTGAAAAAACTTACTAATGTAGTTTTTGAGTGTTCATTAAAGCACCTCTTCGGCATGTACCATTTGAATGCTTTTAAAAAACTTAGAGACACAACATTTGCCTTTTGGTTGCGGCAATTTTGACATTTCAAAATTTTTAATAAAAAGTCACTAACATGATTTCTTATAAACAACTTACTGTCCCCATTATTCACTAGTAAACAATGAATAGCAATATCCTTGAGGAAACACATACACAATGAGTACATTGTTTAACAGTCGTGGAAAAAAGTAGTGTTGTTCTTGTCTTATGCATTATAAAAACACTGGAAAGGTATCATGGCCAGCAGAGCATTTTATATGTATTTAAGAAAACTAATAAAAATAAAATAGAAACTACAACAAAATATTACTCGTAAGTAACAATTAGTGAAGTTCGATTTTTAAATTAAATTGTCGGCCTTTACTGTGCCGTGCCACTGCAGTCAGAGAGGAATAGTATAGTCAATGAAGCCGTAAAAACGGCTAAACCTCGGAATTCTCGAGCAGTGAATGGATTTTAAAGGTACATTCTGTAATGTTCTTTTAGGCTATTGGTCGGATTTTTATTTGGGGGTGATTCCCATCCATCCTTTCTAGGAGAATGGGCAAAAAAACTATAGATCTAATGAAGAATTAAATTGTAAGAAAAAAAAATGTGACATACAATATTTCATGGCAAAGGATATTTGTTCCATATTTTCGTAAATAACTCAGAGAATGTTACAAATGATGAAAGAAAATAAGACTATAAAATAACAAGTACCTTGGTTTTTCCCTATTTCTATACGGCGATGTATTCTAATAATAAGGCACTTTAAAGATGGCGTTCGAGCTCTTATAAGAGGATATGTATCAGTAGCACTTTATATCGGCGGGCACCTATACTATAGGTCTTGGTTTACTAATTTATTACTGTTAATGATGCCTGTTGTTTTATTATTGGTAATGTATAGGTGTTTTAAGCAAATGGTACCAAACCGCAAAGCAAAATTTGTTGTCGAGCTTTCCTTTATTGAAATTTAAATATTCTATCTCGACTTAACAATTCCTTTTTTTTGTACTTTTTTTTATTTTTTAAAACACGGGACAATTGATCACTCGTTCAATTGTGGCATTCACCTTCTTGTCATTCTATAGTCTTCCTTTTATGCTGTATCATTTCTCATTATACGGAGTGTTCCTTAATGACGTGCTAATATTTCGGGGTGTGATTTCTTAGGTCATTTTATGAAGAAAAGTTCATATGAACATATTATGTCCGTAACGGTTTGAATTTTTTGCTACAGGGTGTTGAATTTTTTTTTTCTAGTCGTTATTTTTTAATATTTCAGAAAGTATTTTAGATATTATTTTCAATTTTGGTATGTGTTAATAGGATATAGAACCACATATTGTAATTAGAAAAATTATTTTACCGCTCCACCAGTGGCGTTCCTGCGAGCATGTCCTCTGATATTTTTTACCAAAAAAGTGGTACGCCACTGACATTTTTTCATGTCGATATTTTTCCTGAGTAGCCTGATCAATTCTACATGAAAACGGTCTCTTGCGTCTTTCTCGTCAGGTGCACAATTCTAGATTAAAACAATTAAATTCACATTGAAACTAATTACACAGGAAAGCACACGCACACAAAATTGTCGATTACACTGACCAGACCAATCATCTCCAGTGTATTTTGGCTTACTGAATCCGAATTCGATGTCATTTTTGCCCCATCACAATTTCTTCACAAAACAGTTAGAAACATGCAAAAAGGGAAAATTGCATGTTTCTAACGATTTTCTGAGGATAGAGAAAAATTGTGACGTGGTGGGGCAAAACTGACAGCGGATTCGGATTCAGCAAGCCAAAATACACTGGAGATGATTGGTCTGCTCCATGTAATCGACAATTTCTTCTGTGTGTGTGGGGGGGTGTGTGGGGGGGTGTGTGTGTGTGTGTGTCTGTGTAATTAATTTCAATACGAATTAAATTGTTTCAATCAGGAACTGTGTGCGTCTGACGAGAAAAACGCAAGAGACCGTTTTCATATAGAATTGATCGGGCTAATCAGGAAAAATATCGACATGGTAAAATGTCAATGGCGTACCACTTCGTTGGTAAAAAATATCAGAGGACATGCTCGCAGGGACGCCACTGGTGGAGCGATAAAACAATATTTCTAATTAAAATATGTGGCATTATATCCTATTAACACATACCAAAATTGAAAATAATATCTAAAATTCTTTCTGAGATATTAAAAAATAACAATTAGAAAAAAAAAATCGGCACCCTGTAGCAGAAAATTGAAGCCGTTGCGAACATATGTTCATATGAACTTTTCTTCATAAAATGACCTAAGGATCACACCCTGAAATATTAGCACGTCATTGAGGAACACCCTGTATGTAACACTTTTTGAGTTATTTGCGGGAGACAGTCTGGAAGTGACCATTTTTCAATGCTAAAATCGCAATTTTCAAATCATCCTAATATGAAAAATTGTACACTATCTTCATTAGTTAGTTTTGTATTCACCCCCCCTAGAAGGGGTGAAAACCACCCCCCAAATAAAAAGATAATACCTACTGCGAGTTTTCTAACAGTAATTTAGATATGTAGACGGAAAAATACATTACAATAGGAATCATGAAAATCCATTCATTGTACGAGAATTCCAAGGCTTTTCCACTAATTCCGCCAAAATAATTTTCCGATATTAGTCCATTTGAACATGTGCAGCTGTCTTATTCGTTGTTTATAATATTTTTTACTTTTCTTTAAAAGTACAGGGTATTTGTGACATACACTTGGCAACGCCGTAAAAGTTTAGACTATGGAACATGAACTGTGTATCTCAACTAATAAAACGTTATATTATTTCTTTATAAGGGGAACTGTAACAATACCAATAAAAAAATGGAAAGTAAATACGTACCTGTTTCTTAAGAGCTTGTGCTAAGACATTATTTCCATCTATATCCTCCATTTCTGGTACTGTATTAGGTTCGATGCACTACGTACAGCTGTGCGACAAACAATCGACTAATGTAAACATTCTAGGTAAGTATGTGTATTCGTCAAGTCAGTTTCTGATAATCTGTGATTGCCATGATAACATGTATAATTACGAACTGATAAAAGTCCGTTACGTTCTGCTAGTAATGTGAAATATAAAAGTCCTACTTTCATTTAATTAGACTATTCAAAGTACGAATAGTATAATATACTTTGTACGCACATATTTGCAGGTTATGTTATTTCCTGGAGAGAGTGCAAAGCGCAAGATACATAAGATATAATCTGAGGATAATGAACAATAGTTATATTTCACGAACTGTGATTTATTCGCTGATATTAAAAATAATACCGGTAACGATTGTTGTTGGAGACAACACTCCAACAAACTTAAATACTGTAAAATCTGCACATCATGTATGTGGCATAAAAAATGTTTATCTACGCGCACCCTGGGCTAAGTAGGTCATAAGGGGTGCGTAAAATATTAGTAGTCAGTTCATCTGTGTACAGTGTATATAATAAAAGCATGTAGTGTACAGAAACTAAGATAATGGTAGAAAATAGTTCATATAAACAAGTTTTACACCGATGTGAGTGTGTATATGTACAGGAAACTATGATAACATAATTTATATAATTACTTATTTATGCATGTATTTGTAACGTTCTATTTTATAATTAGATAATTTAAAAATTATATTCTATTTTAAAATGTTGTGTTTATGTTTTCTTTCACAATGACTTTTTGTACACAATTACTTTGTCTAGCTAAATCAAGAAATGTTTAGTATTTAAATCGGTTTTGAAATGTTTTCTATTATTTAAAGTTAAGCTGAAATATATATCTACATTTAAATATCCAAATATTGTAAGTTTGGATAAAATTGAGAATAAAGTTTTACATTAGAGCAGCTCTCAAAATTTCTAACCTTAAGAAATTAAAGGAAAAAAGAAAGCAATGCAAGGGTAGCATTAGGCCCAGTCGATCAACACGTAAATGATTAATTAGCAATAAGACAAAGTAGCTTAACAAAGAACTTTGAAGAGTATAAAAATATTCAGCTAGACATACAGGGTGTAATTAGTTTCATGTCATAAAAAAGAACTGGTGGTAGGGAACGACAAGACAAACAAAAAACCTTATATAGTCTAAAGCTCACAGTTTTGGAGAAAAAAAATAAACAAAAATTTCGCCAATTTTCAATAATATCTTTTGAGAACTGCTGGAATATTGTGGTAGGTTTAGATTGTCGCGCGTATCTTTGCCTATGATACTCAATATTTGTGTAGATAGCTATAAAATGTCGGCGGTCTTTAGCGGTACGGTAAATAAGATGAAAGACGTCGATGTTTTCTGAGTGTTTAGTAGATCTGATCTGAAGAAAACTATACTCCGACTCTCCCTTGTGCAATATTTTAGTTTCTGTGGGTGTTTCGTTATGTACACACGTCCAACCCGCCGTTCGTTGTTTTTGTTATTTTTGAATTTCGGGTCGCTGTGTATTTATAGTGAAGATTTATTTTATTCACTTTACCGTTCAAGTCGTTAAATTCTTGATTACGTACAGACACAACTTGTTCGTTCTTTTTGTATTCCGTTTTGGATTTTGGACCAAGTTTTTCTTTTATTTTTCTTTATTGACAACGTTAGTTGATAGTTTATTGTTTAGTGTTGAACGGAGTACGTATGTCCTTAATTCGACGTACCGAACTGTGTATTGATGCAGATGCAGATTTCGAATAATTTACTTAGGTAAGCTTTTAACCCAGGACACTCATTTATGTTACCAACGTTAATAAATCATATTTAAATATTCTAAATTATAAACATTAATCCAATATTTTGTTCCAAATTAAAAGACACATATGTGAAGAAATGATATGTTTAAACTTCTACGGCCATTATTTGCTTGCAGTTGTGCGGGAAAAGACAACAAATTATTTACCTCTTTATAATTGCCTCAGTTCGGTTGAGGCGGTCCATCAAAGGCGGTCGATGATCCAAGGCCTTTGCACTTTTTTATGACAATTTAAAAGTTGCATAATTGGGAACTACAAGTTCATTGACCAAGAAAAGCAGCGGTTCTCAATTATTTTCTACATTAAAATAAAATTAAAAAAAAATATATTAAAAAGGTTGACCTAGGTCAGTTTTTTTTCAAAGTGCCCCCAGAGGGAAAAGTCATAAAGGTTTTTTGTTCGTCTAGTCGGTCCCCATTATACAATACAACTTCTCTTGGTAATAGTGCAAGTTCTGAGGGAAAAGTTCAGAAAGGTTTTGTATCCACAACAAAATTACCAGATGTAGATCTGCCATACTTTGATCGAAAGAATATAAATGATTATTAAACTTTTTGTGAAATGTTTGCAGCAGTAGTTGAAGCTGATCAAATTTTATCAAATATCCAAAAATTATTCTATCTAAGAAAGTATTTAAAGGGAAGTTGTTAAATATGCTCATTAATTCCCACATTTATTCTTTATTAGACGTTCCCAATTTACAAAAAGGAACTGCAGCTGGTACATGAGATTTTATATAAGAAATTAGACAACAGGTAAGTGCTTTGAAAAACTTAAAGCAAGATGTTGATAAGTGGGATATGATATTAATTTGCATTTTATCTAAAACACTAGATTCCTACACTAATCGTTCTTATCAATTGACAGAGATTCCTTATGTTTATCTACTTTAAATTATTTTTTGCATTATTTCGAAAATAGAGCTACTGCTATGGAGGCAGTAACATTGCTTGATCATAATAAAAAAGAAAGAGAATGCCATATTGCCACAAAAAATAACAAATCAAAAGAGCATAACTGCCAATATTACAATATTCCAGGGCACAAAATATAAAGTTGTTCTAAGTATAAGGCTGCAGCAGTAAACGACAGAATAGATTTTATCGAAACTAATAGACATTGCAAAGTTTGTTTAAATAATCATGCAGGGAAATGTAAATTTTCTCATAAGTGTCTAAAAGTGATCACAATAGTCTTTTGCACAAAAATAATCAAGAAACAAGTAATGTTGTGTCTACCCATCATTGTTTATCAAAAACAACTTCCACTATAATGTGTTATTGCCTACAGTAAGGGTTAAGGTGAAGGCGCAAGATGGTAGAGAATATTTTGTAAGAGGACTTCTAGATAGTGGTTCTCAAACTTCATTTATTTCTTCGGAATTGGCGAGAAAATTGAAATGTAAAACTTTTACCAATAATCTGAATATCATAGGTATTACAATAAATATTACGAATATTCAAAAGTCAACAAATCTACATGTTCGTTCGTGTATATACAACTACGCAATAAACGCAGAATGTGCGATCGTGGACAACATTACCACAAATTTACCTCAATATCAGTTTGATACGTCAAATATTAGTATATCTAATAATATTACATTATCTGATAATGAATATAATATCCTAAATAATATTTCGTTTCTACTAGGGGCAGATATTTTCTTTCAAATATTAGTAACGGGAACTATAAAATTGGGGATAAATAATTTAATTTTACAAAATACCCTGTTCGGATTCGTAGTTAGTGGAGAAATATCTGAAATGTCACAAGAATTGTGCCATACCTCAGTAGTTTCATTGCACGCTACTGCCCCAAGCGAGAATTTAGAACAATTAAATTTTCAGAAAAAATAATTGGTAGGTATATATCAAATATTAATTTAGTTATCAAGCGTAATATATAATATTATTGCAAACTTGCCATGGTATTAACCCTTACGGTTGATAACTAAAGTAATATTTGATACATACCAATTATTTTTTCTGAAAATGCTTATTACTATAATTAACTATTTTATAGAAAAATTTTTAAATACATTCATAAATAACCGAATAAACATGACGTCACGTTTTTGAGAATAACAATACAAAACTTTAAAATAACAAATTATGAAATAAATTTACTCGTACAATAAATGCCGTGCTTTATCGGTGTCTAAAATATGATTTACATTGTTTCCATATTTTCCAAAATATAACGGATTTAAAACTGGTATGGCCAAAATGTCCTTAAAAAGTAGGACATTTTTCAATATAAATTAGCAGAACTTCTAAAGTGTCCAATGTATATTATTGAAATTTTAGTGATTGATTTAGAATAGACTCACAATGAACACGTTTTTCAATTTTCTCTGCTATTTCATTTCCGAGATACTCGAGGTGAAAGTAAGGGTCAATACATTTGAATCGTATATTAGTTGTACTTTTTATTGACATTATAGGCTTGTGCTGTTGCAAAAACATAGTAAAGTAGATTTCAATACCTCGCAAACTTGGCTTGTCGTATTGAGCTGTATAGCATCTTGCTGCTAGCAGTAACACGTCAGTCTATTTAATTCATAATTTATTCTTAATAAGACTCTTTAGTGAATGAACATAACAATATGTTGTGGTTGTTTAAAAACTGATATGTTCGATTGTTAGATATTTGAAAACTAAGCCTGAACGCTCACTTTCACTCATTTTCACAGTTTTGTAATGTTAAACAAGAGAATTGAGTAGTATTTAAACACCACGACATATTTTAAAACAATATACATTCACTCGCCAGATCACTCGAATTGTAATTACTTAAGTATAAATGCCATCTAAGTTATATTACAAATGTTAAACTTGGTGATAATAAATAATTGTATATATACTTAGTAGATATACTTTGTTTTATTCTCATTTACAAGCATGTATGTGCTAATTCAGCATAGTCAACATTCAACCTACCTAACGATAGTATTAAGTGATAAACGGAACAATAAAAGGAAAGGAGAGTATTTAATAACACACATATGTTAGACAATAGTAACATTAATACGACAAAGAAGTTCTTACAGATGTTGCAATGGTTGCAGAGCTCGGTGCATCAATATACCATAGACGAAGGATCAACCGCTAGATAAATTGTGTTTACCTTCCTGTAACTTTAAGTCCTTTGCTTAATTTGTTTCTTCTCATGAGTACCTATTTTACAAAATCTACACATTGTATTGCATAACGGTTAACTGCTTAGCCATAGCCATTACTGCTAAAAAGCTAAAAGGAATGACGTCTCATTACCTCACTCTGTACATTATAAATTGCAAATCAGGGTAGCGAACGTGTTTGCCTGTATTTGCAGCACAATCTTAATGAGTACTAAGAAATCATCTGGATCCGCAATATGCCCAAGGTGAGGCTTTTGTCAATAACGCTTAACGTCCATAACATGAAAAATGGATCTGTGTGTTAGTAATTATTCATAAAACAACATATAATTATGCAATTACATGGCAAAAATAATTTATGATTTATAACTAATCCTTACCTTTACGATTGTAAGTTGTTATCCTTTAAATTTAAATTTCTTGGAGAGAACTTGTTTCACCCAACCACTAACAAACTGGTTGTAAACTTCGACCTTTTAATGCCTTGTAGTCATTCTTTGAACTATGCACTCCTTTCAAAAATCATGTCATTGCAATATATGTGTATGTAATATTCGAAAATACATCGGCATCTGTACTAAAATCTTTAACCTATAGGGATTTAAATTGATAGCACCAATTTTTTTCCATACACGTTACCTGTACATCTTAGGACAATTTCGTAAAATATAAACTCGTCTCCATCTTAACAAACAAAATTCGACACATAAATTGATAAAGGATAATTGTGGATGTTAAATAATCCGAAATTAAGTTTTAAAACATAAAACATCACAAAATCTGCAAAGCATACAATTAAAACAAGGCGCTCGATCAGCTGATGACGAAACACAAAGTGGCGGCTATTTGCATTTCTTCAGAATTCCCTAAACTAGTTACATACAAAATTATAATTAGTATAATTAGTAGGGGTCGGACGCGATGGGGAACACCACTACCGTGCTCAGCATCCTTGAAAACGGGGGGAATATATATTTGCCGCTGATAATCCGAGAAAAAAAATTCGCCTCTTTAGGGGGCGAGTATTGGCCGGTGGAGGGGTTGGTAGGGGTCGGACGCAATTACGAACACCTCCACCGTGCTCAGCATCCTTGAAAAAGTGAGGAAAGTACTATTTTCTGAAGGGAAACCTATTAAATCGCGTTTAACCCCTCTACAGGGTGGTTTCTGGACTGTTTGAGGGGTTGTGCAATCCCAAAGAGAAATTCTGACACCGCCATCGTGTTCAGCATCCTCGAAATCGGGGGGGAGGTAATTTCGTTCCGGCTCAAAATATTTACCATTTTCGCGTTTTTTCTGACTCACACACGCCACTAACATATTAGAAGCCGTTGACTCCCCAAAGTGAAAGGAATTTTTCCCTAGTTGGAAGCTGAAAATGAATATGCTCTAATTATCTAATTACTCTGGTAGGCATTTAAAATCACAAGCATGGGTAAATACTTTCTGCATTCCATAAAATATGTTTTTTAAGTTTGTGATAATTTCAATTCAATTCGTTTTTCAAAATTTTATTTTTTTCTGTAAAATATTTTATGCAGATTATTTTGTAGTATTCAACTTTATCACGGCCAATTTTGAAAGTGAAATAACTGTCCAAATATAATGGTTGTTTCTTTCATAGTTGAAACTAGCAAGTGTTACCCCACCTGCTCTAGACTGAAAGAAAATACCCTTTCCCAAAAATTGGAAAAGCCAATAGAAAGTATTTGGCCAATAGCAACACTCGCAGATGTGTTGAGAAATTACAACTATTAGCATCGGCACCTAGATATAGTACAGGCAAATTAACAATTTAGGGTAACAAAAATTAATAAAAGGATCATCTCTGGGATTTAAGTAGGTAATAACCTAATAATCTAACCTAACCTAACCTGGAGAATGAGATGATGCATTCTTTGCACTTCCAAATTCCGGGAAAATTCAATAAAATTTTCATTATTTTGGCCGCTAGAGCAAAAAAACCGAAAATCAAAAACTGTTTCCAATTTTTTTTTAAATTTTCCCGGAACCTGGAATTGCAAAGAATGCATCATTCCATTCTACATGTTATTAACTACTTAAATCCAAGAGATGATTCTTTTATTAATTTTTGCAAGGTTTTTACAACATTTTGCCTTCATTGCCTGTACTAATACTAGTTTTGAAAATATGAACTCATGTTTTGCTCTGGACAATTTAGCACATGATTTGGATTAGATTGAACTTTAAGGTAACGTAATATGTAAAAGAGAATTTAATAATATGAGTCTTATTTCATTATTTCTTGAAATTTTAAAAAATATTTGTAAAATTCAGACAACGTACACTTTATGTCGTTTCGCGACGAACAATTGACGTCGCCTTGCGACGTACATTTGACACCTATCGCAGTGACATATCATCCTCATTTTTACTTCAAAATTTTGGTGATATAGACGTGTTTAATGACGTCTAATCAACGTAAAAAGAACGTGTCTCTGCTAGCTGGGTAGTAATGTACGTTTTTTAAATATTTGTTCAATCACATTTTGGAATAGTTCAAGTAAATTCCATGAAAACTTTTGCATTCCTGCATAAAGTATGGCTCGGGAGTGGGTTGATATTAGTTTCATCAATCCATGTTTGGTACAAGGTGAGCAAAAATTGGAGAAAAACTGTATCTATTCGAAACTTTTGCGAATGCGTTAGTTGTTAAAATTATAGTACAAGAAATTACAAAAAATTTAGTACAGGTCGAGACAAAAAAAGTGTCAAACTCTAGAAGTGTATAAGTACTACATATAAGTGTATTACTAAAAATACCTAAATGTTGTAATCTAATTGTTACCTTGTTTTCGGATTACAGCGTTTTACACTTACATGGTAAGTAAGCAAAAATCAAAAAAGCTATTTTATTAAAGTATAATAAAGGACAGTGTTAAAAATACGTGATTTTTTATCCCTCCGTGCAACGAATATCGACATCAAAATTCGATTCTGTATGGTTTATACCGAAAATGCATTCTAGACACCCTAGTTTTCCGGGGAAAATTAATATACTACCTTCAAAGTACAAAATCCACCCTCAGACCAGCAATGATAATGTAATACAAAACCAACAAAGGTGCCATTGTAGTGACGACTTATATATATTTATACGTAAAATTACAACAATAGGCATCTACAAGTACTTGAAATTACTTGTAGACCATCTACTACTCCCAACTATCCCAACTTAGAGGATGTCAAGCAAAAGAGACGTGTAGCAAAGATTGGCGATTTGGCACTGATGGGAAACGACTTTAGACCCATAATAGCGATCGTATTTTGTATATACATATAAGTAGTGCACACTAGTAACTCCCATTAAGCGAGAAAACTATTAAATTATCCGTAAAGTACAAAAACTGCCCCAAAACTTGCAACGGAAACGTAAGAATTATAAATATCCAGAAAATGTAGTAGGAGTACAACGACTTCATTATGTTTGTCTGTAAAATAGCAACAATAGGTCATTACCAAGATTCAAAATTGTTTGTGCATAATGTTTTATCTCAAACTACCCTATCTAGAGGGTGGCTTGTTCTCGATTTTTCCTCCATTACATCAGATCAAGTTTTAGTTTACAAAAACGCATAAACCGTCAACGTAGACTGCAACTTCCTTTTGAAGTAATTAGTATGCTGCTGGAACCGAAATCTGAAACTTTACAATCTGAAGAGAGCAGCGAGATGGATGATGTCGAGGATGATGTAGGGAACGTCCTAGAAGATATATTGCCTATTTGGACTCAGAAACCATAGTGCATCGCTTAAAAGAGGTCTTGGTGAAGTCAATGAGCACGTTTATCTTAATAACTGTGCAATGACTCTACGCTCCTCAAACTTTGATTTTAAATATTTCAGCTATGAAAAGAGTTACCATCCTGAAATATTCAGTGCATTAATGCTGTGATAAAATGTAATAGAAATTGGTTGAATTCATTTTAGTGAATGGCCCTATTTTATGTTACACAAAATTGATAACGAATTGATTCACCGGAGAAATCTCTTCAATATGGTGGCTGTTGCAATTTTTGTTAGAAAAACATGGAATCTGTTTTAGAGAGCCATTCTATTCTACACATCATATTCCAAATTTGAGGAATTCTATTAATTTGCATTTTTACACAGTGCACATGTTGATTGGCCTATTTGGGCAGCCGTTCTACAAACTCACCTGATTTTCCCACCATCGGTGAGGAAAACGAAACGAGACCATCTATTTTTGAGATATTGCAAAAAAGCTTTGTATACTACTTACCTATTACAAAAAACAATGGGCAGTGTGGGCAATGTAGTGGAATATCTTGCACAAACAAAGATTGTGACTGCATATGGAAGGCGAAGAAGATTTGTTGCAAAAAATGTTAGTACTATGTACTAATCTAACAAAAAAATATATTTTCTCTTTAAAAGGGTAGAAAAATAAACACGAAAATGAAACGTAATACTTCCTCAATAATATTAAATTTAAGCAACTTTTAAGGTTTTCCAACACTCGGATTTATGGGAATTCTTCGCAAGGTAAATTACATACCATCTACATTTCCTGAGAAAATTAACTATATGTTAATTATCGATTCAAAATCTAATTTGACTGACAATTTTTTCGATATCACTTAGAATTTAATGTTGTCAGTATTTTATACGTATGCTTCAGATTCCAACAAAACAATTACTCTCTACAAACGCTTTTTAATAAAATATATATGTTCTCCAATACATAGTTTTACTAAACGAAACCAATAATAATAGTAATAGAGAAATAACATTAAATTTATACAATCGTAGAAGTACAAATTATATATAAATGTTGTAGTTCGCATGAAATAATTTAAAGAATTATTCAGTGTTTTCTTCTTTCTTTTCATTCCATGGCTGTTTTTCGACTGAACCGAAAAATATAAAGACAACTCCACAGGAAATGTATACGGATCCTCCAATGATGAAATTCCATCCCCATTCTTTCATTCCATTCTGAAATGATTAAAATAATTATAGTAGTAATAGCAATGAAGACTTACTCTACCAGGGATAATGGTACACCACCCCTTTTTGCCCTTATATTAGTTTTGAAGATAAATAGTTGAAATTTGAAACATTCTACAGGAAGATCGAGAAAGACCGAATGCACCGCTCCCTAAAGATTTTTTGTGTGCCACTCCACACTATTTTGTGGTACTTTCAATACTTGCACGTTGGCGGCAGTGACTTATTGATTTATATATGTCGCGTGCAAGCGAAGTCACAAATTTGGACATTCGTCAGTTTAGGGACAACCGAAATTCTTAAAGTGTTAAATAGCAACTAACCAAACCATTAATTAAATGACTACTTTTGTGAACATTGTATTATACAATTTGCCAAGTTTTGGCTGCATTATTAATTGTGGATGTGTGGCAATACGAAATGACGCTAGTTTTTATTTTTATCATTGATTTTTCAACTAGGAAAAGTTGAAGTTGGAACACGTCAATTGATTGCAAGCAATAAAAAGAAATTATTTTACAGGAATTTTCCAAGCAATTTGTCAATGGTAAATTGTTATATGTTAAAGTAAGAATTTTATTTTTAACCTGGGTTTATATTGCAGGCCACGCTGCTGTGTTACAAGACTACAATCAAGTTAGATTTCCTGTCTTAACATAAGATGCAACTTAAAATCCAGCTATGAAACTGAAAGTGCTTGTGATAAAATAAGTGCTGTTGGTGCAATCTATAAACAACTTGATATAGAAATTAAGGCTTATATTGGTTTGATTCAGTCTTTGTATCAAAACTTGAGTGAATAAGAGGCTCGTGTCGAAAGAGAAAAATTTTACAGAGACAACCATTTTAAATATGGTGCAATTCAAGAGGAACTTCAAAGAAAAGCTACAGATTATATAAAATCTGATAAAGTTTATAGATTAAGAATGAAAGTTCAGTGTCATCGATGATCTGGGGACTAAATGTATTGTTTTAAAGTATATATTGCGGTTGTTTAAAAACTACTATGTTGGATTGTTCAATATTTGAAAACTGAGTCCGAACGCCAACTTTAACCCATTTTAGGTTTTGTAATGTTAAACAAGAGAATTGAGTGGTTTTTAAACACCACACGATATATTTTAAAATATACGTTCACTCAAATTGTAATTACTTAAGTATAAACGCCATTTAAGTTATATCACAAATATTAAACTTGGCGATAATAAATAATTTTACATTTACTTAGTAGATATATTTTGTTTTATTCTTATTATTTACAAGCATGTACCTATGTACTAGTTCAGCGTAGTCGAGATTCAACCTACCTAACAATAGTAGTAAGTGATAAATAAAACAGAAAAAGGAAAGGAGAATATTTAATAATACACATAAGTTAGACAATAGTAACATTAATACGACATGATAAAAATAGTTTTTACTGAAGTTACAATGGTTGCACAGCTCGGTGCATAAAAATATACCACATACGAAGGGTTAACCGCTAGACAAATTGTGTTTACCTTACTATAATTTTAAGTCCTTTAGTTAATTTGTTTCTTTTACGGGTACTTATTTCACAAAATCTACACATTGTATTGCATAACGGTTAACTGCTTAGCCATAGCCATTACTGCTAAACAACTAAGAGGAATGACGTCTCATCACCTCACTATGTACCTGATAAATTGCAAATCAGGTTAGAGAACGTGTTTGCCTGTAACTGCAGCACAATCACAATGAGTACTAAAAAATCGTCTGGATCCGAAATATATCCAAGGAATAAGGCTTTTGTTAACATCCGTAACCTGAAAAATGGATCTGTATTAGTTATTATTCATAAGACAACATATAATTTTGCAAGTACATGGTAAACATGATTTATAATTTATAACTAATCTTTACCTTTGCGATAATAGGCTGCTATCCTGTAAATTTCTTGGAGAGAACTTGCTTTATCCAATCATTAACAAACTGGTTGTAAACTTCGACTTTTGAATACCTTCTATTCATTCTTTTAACTATAAACAATACATGTGTATGCAATATTCGGAAATATATCGGCATCTGTACTATAGTCATATTTATTTAATGTAGGTTTTTAAATTCATTGCACCAACTTATTTCCATACACCTAACCTATAGGTACAAGACGTTCAATCAACTGGTCACAAAACAC
Source organism: Stenurella melanura (assembly GCA_963583905.1). Classification (NCBI taxonomy): domain Eukaryota; kingdom Metazoa; phylum Arthropoda; class Insecta; order Coleoptera; family Cerambycidae; genus Stenurella; species Stenurella melanura. The sequence continues at coordinate 52,184,969 of OY757316.1, read as the reverse complement.
AAAGTGGTTCTCTATCGAAGAGTAGGGATCTTTTACTTGCCTAACATTTAATAGACAAGGAACCGACTGCTTTACATCTCCTCCGAAGGACGGTATATCCGCTATGTAACTCCCGCTTAAAGTTACATACTTTCTATGCATGCGCTGATATACAAGCCGTTGGAAGATGGAGCTAGAACGCTGTGTTTCCCTGGAGAGGCTTACCCATAACCTCACTAATAGTTTAATCAATATTCATCTATAATTTTTACTAGTTTTTTTGGTCAAAACGAACTAATTTATTGATTGTCAATGTCCACACACTAAATCACACATGTTAGCATAGAAACAGTTATATTACTGTGGTTAACTCGATTAAAATCTGTAGTGAACAAACACAATACACTATAGAGGAACTATATACATGTATACTTGACATTCTTTATCGTGCGTGAGTTGAGTCATTATTAATAGCAAATCGACGTCTGTTCCCACTATCACTACATCTCGAGTAGGATTTGTGTGCCAAAGCAACTGCAGTGTGATCAATGATCGCATCGACGTCCTCCGGACAGACTCGCTGTTCTATGTCTTTTTTTCCATTTGTGTAACAATCATTTCAATCAGTCTCTCTTTATTCGAACTGTTTGTCAAAAATTTATTTTGAGTTACGGCAGACTTCATGTTACCAGTAAAGAAGAAGTCGATACGCGCATCTCGTTGCAACCGCACTAGACGCTCGGGTTCTTCTTACAAACATTTGGGTCGGGATATATATTGAATTGCTTAATTATGGAGGCTTGACCAAGGGATTGAAAAAATCATAAAGAGTTGCTTTGGCTGAGTCTAGCATTCCCACACTATTGAAGAGAGACAATGGGCAAGGGCTAGTTCGTACTCAAACAATTGCTCCAAGTCTTCATCGCTTTTTGTTTCTAGAGATAAATGCGTTGGACTATTTGCAATGGATCAACTGACACACGGTTGCCGTAGATTTTCACGGATTTGCTCATTTCTTCTCATGTCTGAATGCGACTTTTTCGGGGAATTCTGATCTCTTCGACTTCTGCTGTAAACATTTTTCCAAGGCCGCGTACTCCGACTTCGAAATTTATCGACGCATTGGCTACAATTCCAGTCGAGGGACTTATAAGAACGGGCAAATCATTGAACGGCGAGTGAAGATCCAACCATTCCGAGAATTTCTCTATATCAATAGCGTCTGTTTTCATATTGTTTAGGGAAATGCCACAAAACTCAGAAAAGCTGTTACTTAATTAAATGAGTGTAGGCATGTCCACTTACTAACATTACATCTCGCTGCACGGCTGTTGAACTTTCGCTACGTTTTCATAAAGGTATCGCGCGCGCGTGCAGGCCTTAATGCAGTTAGAGCTTCGTGGTAAAAAAGTTCTAAAAGACAATTGATGTCCCTTGAAAATGAGCCCGACCCGAAGTCCACAACCTTTTCCCTTGCCCTTCTATGGACTAAAAGTTTTGTGGTCCCTTTCCTTCCCTTCTAATCATCCGATCGCAATATGGCCAGGCTCAAATCAAAGAGAAAAAAATTCCGCATCCGATGGCGAAAAAATTTTTTGCCCCACCCTACCTTCCTGGCGAGAAATTACTTTTTCTAAAAAAAAAAAAAAAACGCATTGGGTTTTCCGCAACCATTTGTCTATTTATGCCGAACATTATAAACAAATGATAAAAAGTTGTGTTAGGAACATTAATACATAATGTAGCGTTAGCCGGACGATATGTGGCCAAAATTGCGGAAGTTACAGCAGTTTTAATTTAATTTTCGTTTTTTCTCCCCCTCCCCTCCCAATCGACCTGGCGACTTGAAATTTGAACACGGTACTTTAGGCCCGACTATGTATAGGGCAAAAAAGAGGAAAGCCGCTAAGTCGCTTTCTTTCCTGCAAAAAACGCGAACACGGGTCTCGGTACGTTCTCGCCGCGGCGAAAAATCCGTATACAAAACCGAACCCTCAAATTGCAATATCTCGAGAACTGGACTGATTTCGACGAATTAAAATTCAGTTTACGCACATTTGCGAACCCTTTATTTTTACCCTATAAAATTCTTCGATCCGAACCAAACTAAACGAGTTATGTCCGTTTCCTTACATGTAAATTTTCCCCCCTCTACCACCTGGAAGTGGGTCACCACAAGTTTCGGGTGGTCTAACTTTATAATATCACAAAAAAAAAAAACGTTGTCACTTCCGAGGATTATTCGTGCCAGATCGACCCCACTAAAAATTCTGAAGAACCTGTTAGTCTTGTGGAATCAGATGAAGAAGAACCATCACATTCTACAGGGAGAGCAAGACTTGATGAATACACATAAACAATTATTGTATGCATTATGTATGCCAATTGTATGTTTACTACAAAATGTAAATATATTAAAATCATGTATAAAAAGTACATTTATTATTTATTAAAAAAATTATTTCTATTATTATATGTTTAATAATTAAATTAACAAAGCAATTTATATCAATTTTTACAATTTAAAAGTTATTAACAATCAAAATTAAAAGTAAATCTATTTAAATTATCAAATAAATAAAAATGCGATCATTTATACGCCCACCGTACCAATACCGTTACAGTAGAAGGCATGGAAATCAAGATCATACTTCTTTGTTTTTTGGATTCTTTGATTATCCGGCATTTTTTTCCATTGCACTATATATGTTTTTTTATCTATTGAAAATAGAAGTAAAAATAAAAAACTAAGCTCTGTCCGAACTCTGTCGGACAAGTACTTTTATGAGGAATCGCAGTTCACTTTTTTTTTAAATTGAATTAAACAACAACCGTTGAACATTTTGGTCCACAAAAAGTAGAACTGATGTGGGACACCAAAATGCATACTTTCACCAAGTTTGAGCCAAGTCTAATTATTTTTTTAGAAGAAATAAATACAAAATCGAAGAAACGGTTCCTTGCGCATTTCTCGAAAAATTTTGAGGTCATGATAAAACTGCTTCCTACCGAAGCTGTAGGTTTCTTTATTACCTACAACTTTTATATTTAACTTTTTCGTGTAGTTTAGCCAGAAATAGCAACAAACAGTTTTTCACCTCTAAAAATCGGCGGTGGTTCGGATTATTTTTCTTCCTTAGTCATGATATGTTCTATAATATTCCACAATCAGTTTGATGTAGCAACTTATTTTGTTGTCCAACCCTTATCTACCCTGGTCTATAAGTCTGTAGATTGTTATACATATCGCTTACAAACCAATGCTTAAATTTTTAATTAGAACACCCAAAATATTTTATATATTTATATATGAATCACAAATATCTATCCGGAAAAATGTAATTTTTTAATTTTTTCCAACTTGAATTTTTTTGAAAACCTCGGAAAGAAAGTTGATACTATGAAGTATCAAGATGTAAGTAATTGATTGCTGAAACATACATGGTGTTCCATTTGAAAAAATTGAGGTACGGCAGACATCTGACATATTTTTAAATAGGGAACATTACGCAAAACTCGGCGCAGATGGCGCCACTGGCACATACAGTAAACAAACCGCTATGAATGGTGCACCGTGTTCTGTGAAAACGTCACAAAATGTACATATTAAATTGGTTTTTTAATTAAATATTCTTGTATATTGCGCCTATACTGTACGTTTGCGATATTATGGCATCCTATTCCTTTTTTTAAAATGCGCCTGGTGTTTTATAGTGCTGAAAATAACAAGATTTTAGGTTATGCTCAGAATAAAATCATATTTGGTTGTCTTGCGTGATAAAAGCGAAGGTTATTCGGTAATTGCAACTATCTTACCTGAACTTTTCCAATTTTGATGAAATCTTCGGATATAAAATATGCTGAACACATAATAGAGTGTTACTTTGCCCGAAAGCGTGTACAACGTGTTGCCGCTTTCCATAGTTTTCAAACGTTTACTTCTTTTGGAAATGAGTGGCACCCTTCATTCCTACATTCAAATACGCAGTATTGATGCATTTTTGTATAATAATATGCTTTTCCCAATTTTAAACTCTACTGTAGTAAAATTTAATAATTTTTACCACGCTTTGAATGACTTGTCAAAAAATTCTGTTTACTGTATGTGCTAGTGCTGCACTCTGGTGTCGAAACTTTGCCGTAGTTTTCTCCATTGAGGAAATATTGACCGTCCACGCACTAATGACTAATAACTCATCCTGAATACCATATTTCATCATAATTTTAGGTAAAATGCTAGTAGTGTTTTTACATAAAAAAAGTATTGTAATAGCATTCTTTTCGAGAACTAAGGTCTTCCAATTTCATCAGTTTATTTTCTGCCTGTTCCAATTGGATTGTAGCCCAGTTGTCAGAGACAGAAATTGATAAAAAGCGGTCACTAAATGCTACATGGCTCAATTTTTCAGAATAAGTATTTTTGTTGGTGTAGGTTACGATAAAGAGAAGCTTACAGCTGTAAGGTGCCGGAGACCCCTAAAAACATCGAAAATATTGACCGAAATTCGGTTTTTGGGCAATAACTCGAAAAATAAACAAAATACACCAAAAAGCTACTAGTGCTAGACGATCAGTGGCGGCTCGTGATATTGTCTGCAGAGGAGGCTTGATATTCTGAAAGACAACTGACGTGCAATATGACTACAATTTGTACATTTCCCCACCACCCCTGAGGTAGTACAACGGCGCGTTACATTTTTTTGCCGTGGGTTGTTCGCCAGGATACCGAATCACGACTTGAGAGAATAGAACTAATAAAAGAATAGAAAAAAAAGGAAATAGAAAATATGATGAGATGAAAAAATCATTCTCATGAAATTCTCGTTCCTACAACTCGAGTATCGGTATCCAAAGGAGCCCTACTATTCCACTTGTAATTAAATTATATAACTTTTAATAAAAATAAAAACAGGTTTGGTAAAAAAATTAAAGTGTTTTTCTACAAACAAAAAATTGTATTCATTATCACACTGCCAGGAGTGTAAAATTATAACTTTTAATCAAAATTAAAATTGTTTTGAGACAGAAGTTATATAAAAAAATATAACCGCGGAACTCTATATTATGGAGAATTAAAAAATATTTCCTAAAAAATAAATAACATAAATATTTTTTCTAAAATAACAACTACCTATATTAATCTCTGCTTTAAAGCCTAAATATTTTTATAAATGAGTGGTAACCTGCGATTTTCGGAACTGGCAAAATGGTTGATTACTTCATCATAAAATGAATCGTGTTTCTTTAATTCTGACAAAAAACGTTTTTCTATTGAAATAAGCGATACATTTGAGAGGCGGTCTTGACTCATTTTGTTTCTAGTAAATGTTTTTATGCGTTTAAGTGCTGAAAATGATCGTTCTACAGAAGCTGAGGTTACCGGAATTGTTGACACTAATGACAAAAGTTTGTACAGTTCGGGGAGACAGCTTTTTAAATTGTTATCATATATAAAAGTAAGCATTTCTTGAGATGATTTTGAATTTGCTAAAAGTTGCTGGTCAGAATACAACACGCATAGTTCATTTTTTAACGAAATACGGTCAAAAAAAGGATAATGGTCCATTAATTTCTCCATTAGACTAGTAGGAAATGATTTAGAATACGTTGTAAAATTATTGGGATTTACTAAATCGAAACATTGCAAAGAATTTAAATCAGAAAATCTCATTTCAATTAGGACTATAATGGTGTCCAATATTTCTATAAAAATTTGTTTGTAATGTGTATCTGCCCTGTCAAAGTTATATGTTGTCTTTCTCTTTTTACATTGTGGCTCAGGCTCATCGTCATCGTCTACTTTTTCAACATTTTCTGAAAAAATGTTGTATAAAGTACTGAAATGTATTTCGGTATTGCGAAATTCTTTTAATTTAGATATAAGTGAATTAAGTCTAATTTTAGAATATGTTATATCAGTTAGTTTATTCTGTAAAATTTGGAAAACAACATCAGTTTGCTCAAAAATCATTTTAAAAGCCTTTAGAAAAAATATGAAATTTTTATCCAACAATAACGATTTTAATCCGTAAGCTGCTCGTAAAGTCTGGTCGTCATTTAAAAAATCTTCATTTTCCGAAATAAAATTAAAAACGTCAATAAGTTCTTTCCTGTATTTGTCAATAGTGAAAACAACTCTAGATGAAAAATTCCAACGAGTGGAAGCGTTTGTCGGAATTCTATGTTTCATATTAACTCTATTTAAAACATCAGTTCTTTTGGTAGATTTTGAAAAAAATGACGAAAAACCAGTAATATTTGAAAAAAATATTCTAACTTCTTTAATTCCGTTACATGCTTTACTCAGAACTAAATTTAATTGGTGTGCGTAACAGTGAATAAAGTAAGCTTGAGGAGCAATATCTTTTATTTTTGTTTTGAGTCCATTAAGATGCCCTGACATAACTGCAGCGCCGTCATAAGTTTGTGCTATTAATTTATTTTTCAAATCAAATTTACCAAATTCATCGATTAATAATTTAAATAAACTCTCCGCGTTTCTTCCACTACTCACATAAAAAAAACCAACAAACCTTTCAATAACTTCTCCGTGCATTACATATCTAAAAATTACAGAAAGTTGAGATTTACAAGTAACGTCCGTCGTTTCGTCAACTTGCCACGAGAAAAATTCGCAATTATATAGTTCTTCATAAATTTTGCCTTTAATAATCGAGCTAACACTCTCAATTAGATCATTTTGAATTGATTTAGACGTTCCGGCAAAAACAGTGGCGTTATTCAAAAAGTTCTCTAATTTTGGGACATACGTTTTTAAAAAATCTATCAGCTCTTTGAAATTTCCTTTATTACACGATTCTCGTTTTTCGTCATGTCCTCGGAAAGAATTTTCTTGTGAAGATAAATATATAACGGCATCTATTAACCTCCTTAATATTTCTCTATTTTCACGGACCTTTTCGTTAAAATTTTCTATTTCTCTCTTATGTGCAGAATCCAAGAAATTTACAATATTTTGTTTACCAAACATTTCGAATTTAATGCAAGATGAAATGTGCTCCTGGGATTTTTCGTGCCTTTCTAAACCTCGCGATAAATTTTGCAAATTATTAAACCCGGCCCTGCCCCAAATTGAGGATTGATCATTAGTAAATAATAAACATCTCCAACAATATAATTTGTTTCTAACTGTTGATGCCGTTAACCACTCGACTTTTTTATAATTGTTATCACAAAACCCTCTGTTTTGTTTACCACTTTTAAAAACTAACGAAGTCATTGCTGGTGTAGGCCTGGCATTTCTTTTAATTCTTACCTTTTCGTCGTAAGTAAGAGTAGTAAATCCATTTAATAACAAACAATCCACCACGTCTGGACAACAAGACATATTTTCACCTAGAGCACTCATTTTTAGCCAGCCTATCAAATGTTTTATGTATTTTTACGTCAACTTAACCGGCTAACCGCAACTAACAGTTCGTTTTCTTTGTGAATCACCTGAACGACCTGTGCACAATGTGCACATGTGCTATAAAGAACTGAGATCGGAGGCTGGCTTCCTTTGGCTATTCGAAGTGCTCTGCTATTTTACACAGCGCAAAGAAATTCAAGGTCATTCATGTTATAAGTAAATGCGTTAAAGTTGGAAGCTATTTCGTATTAGCCTCCAGCGAACCGCAGTGTTCGTTCAGTAAAAGACCGGCCGACCGGGAAATATGCATACAAAGACTATCCGGACTGTAACGTTATAGGTATGTTTGTGGAAAGGAAATGCAAAACTTTTATATATACACAGAACATTAATTAATGAATTATAAACAATAAAAATATTGAAAATTGAGATATACCTAATTGAAATTTCTTAAGATATTACTTTTGAAGGTATGGTGGTTCTTCCAAGGGGAGGCTCAGCCTCCTCTGCCTCCCCTGACGAGCCGCCACTGTAGACGATGGAGGAGGAAATTTCACATCAGAAACGTAATTGCAGTTTTCTTGTACGATTAAAAATGTAGGCTCCAGATTTTTTTGTTTAACGCATGAGAATGGAACGAGGCGGCATATAAGTACGGCCCGGGAAGCGTGCGCTGTCTCGGATACGTTACACTAAACTTGTTGTAACTTTTGAACTAATTAATGCAATTAACCTCAACAAGCTTAAATGAAACGAGAAATATGTGGCAATTAGATTATCATATCATCAAATATAAAATGATTGTATGTAGGAATAGTAAATATATATGAGTCGGAACATAAAGAGGTTTCCGATGAAATCGGTAAAAGCTCTACTATTTCTACAATTTTTAATAGTTGATAGACTCGACCTTTACTTGGTGAAAATCCATTATCACTAATGAAATAAAAAACACTAACTGTTTTTCACGTTTTCACATGTATTACGTCAACATGACGATCGTTTCGCTAAAACATTAGCTTCATCAGATGAGCGCACTGTAACACTACTCACAAATTGAACTTATTGAATCTTAAATACATGAAATTGAATTACCTGAAAACTAATTTGCATAAAATTGTGATTATTTACTTATAATATAAAATGTACTACTAGGAAATGGAATTAAAATAGATTAACAAGTGGAGAATTATTTATGTCTAATTGATCGTTAAGTAAAATATTATCGTTTTTATACCTATTAATTTCTAAGCTCTCAAGTAACGACAACTTTGATCCCTTACTAGCTGTATGAAGGATATCAAAATCGTCGTTAAATTAGTGCTTTTCTTCCAGAAGGTGATTTGCAAAGGTAGAATTATTTTTATTATTCAAAAAAGATTTTTTATGTTCCATTATCCGTTTTTTAAAATTTCTACCTGTTTGTCCCACATATATCTTAGGGCAAGTCCCACAAGTTAGTTTATACACTCCCGACAACTCTTCTTTTTTATTCTTATCTTTATTGTTTTTAATGATAGAGCCTAAAGTATTATTAGTTTTATAAGCTATATTCAGACCTTGCTTCTTTAAAAAAGTACTAATCTTTTCTGACGGGTCCCCAATGAATGTTAATGACCTGAAATTAGATTTTGAATTATCATGATCTTTATAGGTCGGATATACTGCATTTATCGCGTTATTGTACCGTTTTTTGTGCAATAAGTTATCTATAAAAGAGGCTTGAAATCCGTTATTAACCGCGATTTGCTTAATTAAGTTAAACTCCTTATTAAATTCGTAATCTGATAGTGGAATATTTATTAGCCTATGTAACATACTATGATAAGCTGCGTGCTTATGCTGTCTAGGGTGTAATGACATGTAATTTATCGTGGTATCAGTATGTGAAGGTTTGTGGTTAGTATGTTACATAGGCTAATAAATATTCCACTATCAGATTACGAATTTAATAAGGAGTTTAACTTAATTAAGCAAATCGCGGTTAATAACGGATTTCAAGCCTCTTTTATAGATAACTTATTGCACAAAAAACGGTACAATAACGCGATAAATGCAGTATATCCGACCTATAAAGATCATGATAATTCAAAATCTAATTTCAGGTCATTAACATTCATTGGGGACCCGTCAGAAAAGATTAGTACTTTTTTAAAGAAGCAAGGTCTGAATATAGCTTATAAAACTAATAATACTTTAGGCTCTATCATTAAAAACAATAAAGATAAGAATAAAAAAGAAGAGTTGTCGGGAGTGTATAAACTAACTTGTGGGACTTGCCCTAAGATATATGTGGGACAAACAGGTAGAAATTTTAAAAAACGGATAATGGAACATAAAAAATCTTTTTTGAATAATAAAAATAATTCTACCTTTGCAAATCACCTTCTGGAAGAAAAGCACTTATTTAACGACGATTTTGATATCCTTCATACAGCTAGTAAGGGATCAAAGTTGTCGTTACTTGAGAGCTTAGAAATTAATAGGTATAAAAACGATAATATTTTACTTAACGATCAATTAGACATAAATAATTCTCCACTTGTTAATCTATTTTAATTCCATTTCCTAGTAGTACATTTTATATTATAAGTAAATAATCACAATTTTATGCAAATTAGTTTTCAGGTAATTCAATTTCATGTATTTAAGATTCAATAAGTTCAATTTGTGAGTAGTGTTACAGTGCGCTCATCTGATGAAGCTAATGTTTTAGCGAAACGATCGTCATGTTGACGTAATACATGTGAAAACGTGAAAAACAGTTAGTGTTTTTTATTTCATTAGTGATAATGGATTTTCACCAAGTAAAGGTCGAGTCTATCAACTATTTGAAACAAGCCGATATTGGTTTTTTGACCCTATGGTACTTCAAACTACTTCTGAGATGTAGATTAGCTACCCAAAACATTTGGTTTTTTAATCTTTGTCTGAAGAACGATGTGTACCCTAGATACGTGAATTTGAAAACGAAAAACGCGAGTAATTCAGCACAAATAGGTAGAGAATCAGGGATGAAAAAATGGTTGAAAGAAGATAGAAAACTTCAATTCAAGAAACGGGATGTCTACAACATTTATCTTAAGGTAATACACTCTGAGTTAGCTTATAGATTACATCGTATAGAATTTGAGTTTATGGATTCAAAAGTTAGATTTCAAATAGGAAAAATAATTAATTCTAAATTCTTGAGACAAGAAAAGAAACTTAAATCATTAATTTCCAAAAAACACGGGATAATAAATAAACAAAATAACAAATATTCGGACCATGTCTTCTTTGATAGATTTAAAAATTTTACAAATGTTGAATTTTCAGTACAAGAAACAAAATTATTAGAAAAAGGTTTTCAACATAACATTCAGCCAAATTATTCTAGAAAAGCTTTTGAATATTTAGGTGTTGAAACAGAAATGGCTTTAAAAGGTGTGGATAATATCACAACCATTAGACATATATCTTCACAAATTATTAAATCTCAATTCACTCCAAATTACAAACATAATATTATTAAGCGGAATGAACATTTTACGGCATTATCTATAAGAGAGAAAGCTAGAGAAAACAACATCACATTTACACGAGCGGATAAGGGCAAAACAGTAATAGCAATAAATACAGAGGAATATATAGACAAAACAGAGTCTTTTCTAGACCCTTCGAAATATAAATTATTGAAATCAGACCCAACCGAAAAATTCCAAAGAGAAATTAAATCAACAATTAATAATTCCCTTAGCATTTTAGACAATAACAGGTTATATAAATATGTTCTGATGAACCCTCAAGCACCTAAGTTATATTCTTTAATTAAATTACACAAAAATAATTTGCCAATACGTCCAGTTGTTTCTTTTGTAAATGCCCCTACAGTTAGAATTTCTAAATTTCTTATCAATATTATTAAAGAAAAATGTAATTTCTCTTCAAAGTATGGTATAAATAACTCTTATGAACTAATTTCAAAAATTAAAAACGTGACAGTACCTAATAATGCACAACTAATTTCATTTGATGTGCAAAACTTATTCCCGAGCATACCTCCTAAAGACGTTATTAATATAGTGGAAAAATTATTAGATAAAAATAGAGTTAACATAATAGAAAAACAAGACATATTAAATTTATTAAAAGTTTGTTTAAATCAAAATTATTTCCAATTCAACAATAATATTTATACCTGTACCGAAGGCTTAATTATGGGAAATCCATTAAGCTCCCTGCTAGCGGAAATCTTTATGGATGATCTGGAACAAATTATTCATAAAAATATGCTCCTGCATAAAGGCTTTTTGTATTGGTATAGGTATGTAGACGACATTCTAACCTGTTTTGTGGGCACTACAAGACAACTGGATAGTTTTTTAGATTACATTAATTCATTACATTCAAATATTAAATTCACTATGGAAAGAGAAAGTGGTAATAAACTAAATTTTTTAGATTTAACAAAAAATAGAGTTGACAACACACACAAATTCTCCATTTACCACAAACCTTCACATACTGATACCACGATAAATTACATGTCATTACACCCTAGACAGCATAAGCACGCAGCTTATCATAGTATGTTACATAGGCTAATAAATATTCCACTATCAGATTACGAATTTAATAAGGAGTTTAACTTAATTAAGCAAATCGCGGTTAATAACGGATTTCAAGCCTCTTTTATAGATAACTTATTGCACAAAAAACGGTACAATAACGCGATAAATGCAGTATATCCGACCTATAAAGATCATGATAATTCAAAATCTAATTTCAGGTCATTAACATTCATTGGGGACCCGTCAGAAAAGATTAGTACTTTTTTAAAGAAGCAAGGTCTGAATATAGCTTATAAAACTAATAATACTTTAGGCTCTATCATTAAAAACAATAAAGATAAGAATAAAAAAGAAGAGTTGTCGGGAGTGTATAAACTAACTTGTGGGACTTGCCCTAAGATATATGTGGGACAAACAGGTAGAAATTTTAAAAAACGGATAATGGAACATAAAAAATCTTTTTTGAATAATAAAAATAATTCTACCTTTGCAAATCACCTTCTGGAAGAAAAGCACTTATTTAACGACGATTTTGATATCCTTCATACAGCTAGTAAGGGATCAAAGTTGTCGTTACTTGAGAGCTTAGAAATTAATAGGTATAAAAACGATAATATTTTACTTAACGATCAATTAGACATAAATAATTCTCCACTTGTTAATCTATTTTAATTCCATTTCCTAGTAGTACATTTTATATTATAAGTAAATAATCACAATTTTATGCAAATTAGTTTTCAGGTAATTCAATTTCATGTATTTAAGATTCAATAAGTTCAATTTGTGAGTAGTGTTACAGTGCGCTCATCTGATGAAGCTAATGTTTTAGCGAAACGATCGTCATGTTGACGTAATACATGTGAAAACGTGAAAAACAGTTAGTGTTTTTTATTTCATTAGGTACAATTTTTAAGATAAAATATCTGAAACTTTCACATATTGTTCTTGAAGTAATGTATAAAAGGATCCGATGGATAGCTATGCCAAATAATTTTTTGAATGAAAGCTATTAACGTTTATTTTACCCTCACGAATTTTGGAGCAAGGAATAATTTTTCTTTGATTTTCGTAAAATAAAATGGGTTAATTTAATTTTTAAGGTAAATTTCCTTGAAGCGTCTTAAAGTACACATTTCAAGCTCTAAAAATCGCACCTACAGAAATCTAATAACGTGATTTAAACCAGAGTAATAGGTGGTTAAAGTTAGTTATACATATCAAATATCACTTTCTCAAGATTTTGAAATTTTGGAACTGTACATCTTCAAAAACAAATTCTGAGATTTTTTTCACTTATTGCATCTTTTCATGTATTACTTCAAGAGTAATATATGATAATTCCAGGTTTTTATCTCAAAAATTGTAGGAATGCTAGAGCTTTTACCGATTCCATCGAAAATCTCGTTATGTTCCGACATCATATACCTATATACCATTTCTAATTACATTTATTTTTATATTCGAAAATATAATAATCGAATAGGTACTCACGTTTCTTCTTTCATTTAATCTTTGTGGAACTCAACTTCATTAATTAGTTCAAAAGTTACAAGAAATTTAGTGTAGCGCGTTCGGGACAGCGCACGCTTCGGGTGCCGTGCTTATGTGTCATCACCGTTTCATTCTCGTGCGTTAAACAAAAAAATATGAAGCCTACATTTTTGATGACACAAAAAAACTTCATATACGTTTTTGATGTGAAATTCCTCCCTCTTAGTGGAGTCAAATAGTAATTTAGGTGGAAAATTTTTGAAGATGGAACGCGACAGGGGTATTTTGGAGACTTTTAGGGGTGAATTAAAAAAAAATGTTTATCACCAGTTCCATAATGAGTTAAGGAACCAAAATGGTACCCTATTATTGTCGATGTTCAGGGAACTTCCAGTTCAAACTTGGTGACGATCCGACCATTCCCCCTCCTGATATAGATGTATATATAAAAAAAAATGGAAAAAATTAAATTTTGGCTAGTTTGGTCAAATTTTGACTGATTTGGCTGAAATTTGGAGAGAAAGTAGTTATTATCACACAAAAACTGCCCTCCAAATTTCAGCTAAGAATATTGAATAATTTTGCTGAAATTGCAGTTTCATTCAAATCTTCTGAAATTTTCAAATCCAAATATCTCATGCCCTACGAGTCGAGTTGAAACGTGCTTGGCGGTAAAAGATAGCTTATTTTATGTTCTTTTATATGAAATTAGTCAAAAAAAAATTATTTTTCAACGTTCGACAGTTTTTTAGCCATTTACGGTATATACAGGGTGGCTACTTTTTATATCGAACAGTATTGCTATCTCGTAAACCACAGCAATTATAAAGTCGGTTAAATGGGAAAAAAGTTTCGTATTTTGAGGGTCAATAACATGGGCTATAAAAATTAAAAATATTCCGACTGGTTTCGAAAATATCACGATAAAACTCGAAAGAGCTCTTTCCTGTTTTTTCTCTAGCGCTGTTATTACAAAAAAAAAAAAATGAAAAAAATCATTTGAATATTTTGTTATAAATTGACTTTGCTGCAAATGGTCGTATTTAAATTTTTATTACAACGTTCCATCTCTCCAGGGCCATCACCAACAATATTCCTATAAATACGGACCTATCTTTTTTATTTAAAATGTTTAAAGCATTTAAAATGCTAAATTCGTGGGTATGTCACACTTGACAATTTTACAACGTTTTGTCAGAAAAATAATCATCTTTCATTTTATTGGCATTGCCCTTCACAAAATTGTTTTGCTTGTTAAGGTATACAAGGGGTGACCCATCATTTGAAACTTTAAAAGTTTATTTTATGAACAGTCCAATGTATTGACTAACTTCACTAGTTTAGTTCTGCTCAATATTATTGTGGAAAATGGGCACGAAATAAAAAATCATTGTCAACTTAATAATTGTATAAATAAAATTTATAAAAACATAGTAACTTGGTGTGTGAACAAATACACTCAATATTATCCACCTTTTTTCAGTGTACCTTGAAAAAAAAATTTCATTAAATGTCATTTTATTATAGTTTAGTTTAGTATTGGTGACGTTTATTTTTATTAGCTTCTAACTATTATACTTCTCACTATGGTTCCTTATTCTGCAGATGAAAAAAAAAAAGGACATGTATGATGTTTACATTAAAAATTATAGAAATGTTGACAGGGCAGTGCAAGAATATGCGAATTTATATCCTGACAGACACCATCCGACAAGAAATACTATTTACACTGTGTCCAAGAATTTATGCGAAATTGGCAGTGTTTGTAGATTGGAACGGAAGCACCACCCCGAAAATTCGTCACGAAATATTGCAAGTGAATGTGGAACATCGGTAGCAGCTGTTAAAAAAATATTAAAGAAATACAAATATCATGATTATAAATTTCAAACAGTGCAGAAATTACATGGAGGTAACTCAGACCGCAGACTAACCTTGTGCAATAGGGTATTTTCATTAATCTGAGATGAAAGTGGAAATGCTTATATTTGAAAAATGCATATTTTTTAAATATTTTTGGCACAGAAAAAAATATGTTATATAAAATTATAATTTTAATTAGAAGTTTCAATTTTTCATAATGACGTCACTAAGCGAAAACTAGGTAAATCACCAAAAAACTATTGGCAACACTGACACCACACTGTTAATCTGGTGACAGTGGTGTGACTCATTAATTTTCAATATTTTGTTTGTTTAGCTATTTGTTTGAAAACATTCTATACAAGCATACAAATATGGAAACTACTTACGTAGAAGGTAGATCAAACGTCGTTTTTAATGAAATTTTACACTCATTCACAGGTCGATGCTACACAAAACAAACAAAAAATAAGGTTATAGTTACATGAAATGTCAAATCACAAATCACCAACTTGAAACTCCCTAGAAATAAGTACATTTGGCGCTCTATTTGAATTATCGCTTAATGACGTCATGAAAGTTTAACTAATTTTTTTTCCGGCTTAAATAAAAAAGTAAAAAAGAAAGAAAAAACACGTATTCCTTATTTTTATTTCTAGTTTTCAATTTTCAAATAAAAAAAATATAGGAAAATACCCCATTGGTTTAGGAGAAAATTAACTCATAATAGTTATTTCTACAATAACATTCTTTGGACTGATGAAACGACCTTTACAAATTTTGGAATGTTTAACAGGAAAAACAAACACTTTTACTCAACTGCTAATCCCCATCTAACGCATCAAGTACGGCCTCAGCTACGATTTTCAGTAAATTTGTGATGTGGCATAATTGGCAACATTATAGATGGGCCAACATTCATAGAGGGCAATTTAAACAGTGAAAATTATAATAATTTATTGCTTAAATCCTCTAGATTATTTCTTATGGGGTTTCTTAAAAAACAAAGTCTACTACAATGTGGACGAAGATATCAATGAATTACGTAGGAGAATTGTTGAAGCTTTCACCCAAATTACCCCAAATATGATTATTAAAGCTACTAAACAAATGTCTAAGAGAACGCGACTTTGTATTCAGAGGAATGGTTGTCATTTTCAGGAATTTTTGTAAAGTTACTTGTTCACACACCAAGTTACTATGTTTTTATAAATTTTATTCATTGTTTAAAGGCATACATTTGTTAAGTTGATAATGATTTTTTATTTCGTGCCCATTTTCCACAATAATATTGAGCAGAACTACTAGAACTAGACTAGTAAAGTTAGTCAATACATTGGACTGTTCGTAAAATAAACTTTTAACGTTTCAGATGATGAGCCACCCCTTGTATTGCTTAACAAGCAAAACAATTTTGTGGAGGGCAATGCCAATAAAGAGAAAGGTGATTATTTTTCTGACGAAACGTTGTAAAATTGTCAAGTGTGATATACCCACGAATTTAGCATTTAAAATACTTAAAAAATTTTAAATAAAAAAGACAGGTCCGTATTTAAAAACATATTGTTGATGGTGGCCCTAGAGAGACGAAACGTTGTAATAAAAATTTAAATACGACCAGTTGCAGCAGAGTCAATTTATAACAAAATATTCAATTGATTTTTTCATTTTTTTTTCGTAATAACAGCGTTAGAGAAAAAACAGGAAATGAGCTATTTGGAGTTTTACCGTGATATCTCCGGAACCAGTCGGCATTTTTAATTTTTATAGCCCATTTTATTGACCCTCAAAATACGAAACTTTTTTCCAATTTAACCGACTTTATAATTGCTGTGGTTTACGAGATAGCAATACTGTTCAATCGTAAATGGCTAAAAAACCGTCGAATGTAAAAAAAAATAATTTTGACTAATTTCATATAAAAGTACATAAAATAGGCTATCTTTTGCCGCCAAGTATGTTTCGACTCGACTCGTAGGACATGAGATATTTGGATTTGAAAATTTCAGAAAATTTGACTGAAACTGGAATTTCAGCAAAACTATTCAATATCCTTAGCTGAAATCCAGAGGGCAGTTTTTGTGTGTTAATGACTACTATATCTCCAAATTTCAGCCAAATCGGTCAAGATTTGATCAAACTAGCCGAAATTTAATTTTTTCTATTTTTTTTTTTATATATACATCTATATCAGGAGGGGAGATTGACAATAAAAGGATACCATTTTGGTTCCTTAACTCGTTATGGAACTGGTGATACACATTTTTCTTAAACTCACCCCTAAAAATGTCCAAAATACCCCTTTTTGGCCAAAAAACATGGTTGCACCCCTTCGCGGAGAGAGAAATTTCGGAATTTTTCTTACCAAAACAAACACTTTTCACCGTATCGCGTTCCATTTTCAAATATTTACCAATCCGACCTTTTTTTCACTATTTATCGCCTAACGCTATTAGTTTTTTGATACATATTACTTATTTTTCAAGTTATTGGCCAAAAATCGAATTGCAGGCAATATCTTCGATCTTTTTAGGGGTTGCTGACACCTTACAGCTGTAAACTTTTCTTTATCGTATTCTACATCAAACAATATAACATTTAGTGACGCCTTAAAACGACTGGGCTATTGTAGGGTGTAGCCGACACAATTGCCAAGAAAGCAACCTGCTAACTTTTAATGAAATTATACAACAGAGATGTCACTCTAATGAAGCAGTTAATTAAGAAAACTGCGGAAAAAATCATATTAAGAGTGTAGTTGCTAATACTGTCAAAGAAAAGAACCTAGTATATCTGTCGTTGCCTCCCGCTAATACTTTTAATGAGTATAATAGTACGGCAGCCCGTGACCAAAACCAACTGTTATCACCTAATGCTAATTTCGATCATCGGGTTATAGTTTATTACAATACAAAACCGAGTTTCCTCTGAAATAAACTCCCATAACGTTGCAGTAGCTGGGGAAATTATTTTCCGTGCGTTAAAAAAAAGACGTTATTTTCTTATCCCCTAATGTCCCTTCTCGATAAATTCTTGTTAGAGATGTAGATGTTTTTAAATTATAAAACATGGTTCAAATAATCGAAAAAAAAAGTGAACGGACATTTCGCATGCTGTACAGCTGCACGAAATGCAATGCACTCGCATGTTGACGCGGTGGCGCGCGTATTTAATAGAGATGCTATATATACTAAATGCATCTCGACGCTATGGGGCGCGCTTCATAGAGATGCTGTACCCCTCCATTACCCATGGCATCAACGTACACATCTCTGCATTGACATTAGGATTTACCACCGCGGCGCTGGTATTACATTCAATATGGCCGTTAAGTTTTGCCATTTGTTTGCAA
Organism: Stenurella melanura; assembly: GCA_963583905.1. Lineage (NCBI taxonomy): Eukaryota > Metazoa > Arthropoda > Insecta > Coleoptera > Cerambycidae > Stenurella > Stenurella melanura. The sequence continues at coordinate 52,166,359 of OY757316.1, read as the reverse complement.
AACACAGTGTTATTGGTGTTTTTTTTTAATGAAATACCCAACTTTATTAGTAAAATGGCTGTAAAGCTTGACATAATTATGATCTACGTGCAGTGCAACTCTATGTCCCGAAACATAAGAGAAAAACAGCAATTAATAGATTTCAATATGTTGATATTGTGTGGTGCAAGTGAGAAAAAATCAAATTGTTTTGTTTAAGTCTATCTTTCTGAGCACTCGACATCTTTAACCAAAAATAAAATAATTGATTAGAATTTTTTGTCGATTATTCTTTCATTCATAACCTGAAAACAAACTTTCCTTCTCTGAAATATAAAGAACAAACTTGAAGAGTATAAAAGTGAAACAGTTCCCTCCACCAACCGATGGCACCCCTATCAGCAAAAAAGTCTCCTAAAACGGGATTTTTTATTAATATCAAAGCGCGCATCGGTTTCTTTTTAGTTGAAAAAATAATTCCGCGCTGTATACTAACATCAAAAAATCAGTGCTGCTTTTTTACCCATAGTGGTGCGTCCGGGTGGGGGTACTGAGACTACTGGCATTCGATTAAGCGTCCAAAAACATAGGAAGCGAAGTTTTACGCAGCGGTATCACCATACGACACTTTGCGCTCTTGTTACTAAACCCTCAACGGCTACGGTGACAAATCCTAACACTAACACTACGAACCGGTATGAGATACCGGGAAACCAATATATATGTATTTTTGTAATTTATTCTAAAAATAATAAAACTACTGACTTGGTTTATAACCTTTATTATACAACAACTAAAAAATAATCTTCAAGATGAAACAAAAACAAACTAAGTAGTATTTCTTACATTGTTTAGAATTTACAACAAAACATAATAAAACACTAAGTATCTCGTTTGTGAATACATCCACTGCATATTTTTTTGGCATGTTCTAAACAAATAGGTTTTAGACATTCCCTGCAAATAAAAAATGTTTTTCTCTTTAGTTTATATGGACACAAATTGCAATTTTTTTTTTGTCTGCAGTCGCTCATCAATTGGTTCGCCTTGTTCTGGTGGTATCTCTTGTATTTCCAAAAGAGAACCCATACGATCTCTTAGGACTTTTGGCAACCTTATGGTTTCATTATATCTACGTCGCATAAATGGTGTGATTAAACTTTTTGCTAGGTTTTTTAGAAAATCACAGCGTTCTATAGTATTGGAATGCTTATAACTTCGGTATAAAATGTATGCGTTGACTTAACACATATTTACCATCTGTAAAAATACAGCCATTGGCCATCTGCGGGTTCTTCTACTCGGTGAGTAATTAGCACATTTTCTATCAAGACTATCTACACCGCCTTTTGTTAAATTGTAATCTTCAATTATTTCTGGCTTTCCAGAACGTGCGTCATCTTTCGGGGAGTGATGCATACATGAGATTAGGATTACTGAATTTTTCTTTTTAGGAACATACGATAATAGTGTTATATCTTCTTTGTATCCATATAACTTACTGTTGATTTCTCTTGTGTTGTGTGGCAGAAAAGATGCTGGTATAAATGGTTTATTCTTTCTTAGAGTTCCTAAAAATGTAAGTCCTCTTTTCTACAACTCAGTCACAACTTCTAAGCTGCCAAACCAGTTATCAGCGGTTACATTCCTATTACTTTTTTCTATCGGCTTCACCAATCTGACAACAGCTTGTGTAGGAACTTTAAGTTTTTTTTCCTCTGCAGATAAACCATGGCCATCAGAGTCTTTTCCTGAGTAAATGTAAGCGTTATATAAATAATTTTGCCTGGCGTCTATCAAGCACATTATTTTTATGCCATACTTGGTTGGCTTTTTCGGCATATACATTTTAAAACTACATATGCCTCTAAATGCAACAAGGCTTTCGTCAATGCAAACATAACGCCCCACAGAGAAATTTCTTTGGGAATTATCTATGAATGTTTGGAAAAGTCCAGAGATAGCAGCCGCCAGATTATCTTTCTTTCTTTCTTCTCTAGTTACATCCTCGTCAAATCTTAATGCAATTAGTAAATTTTCAAATCTCCTCTTAGACATTGTGCACCTGAAGACATCTCTACCGGTGCCATCAGTTGCAAATAAGCAGTCCAAATTTTCATTTCCCGACTTCCATACTTCAGTATAAATCAATAGTCCAAGAAAAGCTTTCATTTCTAACATATCAACATCTCTTAGGCTTAAGTGATTACTATCTTTATATTTCATTCGACACTGTAATAACTTATGGTTTGTACAGTTAACCAATTCTTGTACCATATCTTCAGTGAATAATAAATCCCATACTTCAACAGGATTCGGTCTGTCCCCCAATAATTTTGCGGGACCTCGCAAACCAGGCAAAGTTACCACGAGATTATGTTTTCTTGTTTTAGTGTTAGAAGGTGATTGCTTCGACCTGAAACAAAAAAATCCAATTATAATATTGATAGTAATAATACTAATTATTATTATATTATAGACATTAGAATAATAAAGATATCTCATTACCATTTAGTAGGGTTTTTTTCTCTCGACCGTAAAAAAAATCCGTTTTTCTTCTCTTAGCGGACGGTTCCTCGTTCACTATATCATTATCACTTTCAAATTCGTAATTCTCTCCTTGGCCGTTGTCTTCATATTCTTCATCTTGAGATTGCTCTGACTCACTGTCGTGTTCACTATCTATTGTATAGTCCTCATCTTCGTCGCTTAGCAACTCATCATCTTCATTTAACTGCCTCAAGCACCATTCTTCAAATTTTGGATCGTCTGGATGCATACGAGATGAACCCGCATGTTGCGACATAATTGAGACAAAAAAACTGAAACAAAACTTGAAAATTTACTAATTTACTAACAAATAAAAATAATACGCAATACTAATTTTGTCACACTTACCCTACAACCCGGTGTCTGGTACCGCTAACGCCAAAAAATCACTGAAAACAACCACAACCGTCTTTATTGAGCCCATTGAAATTACTAAATGAATGCATCTCGATGCCATCGAGAGAACAAGCGTCTAAATCTCGACCAGTCGAGGTTCCGACCGCCTGATCTGCGCAGGCGCAAACATTTGACAGACTATGTCAGTTATATGTAATCTGTGGTCAACAATTTCGCTCTTTTGTGTAGTTTGTTTATCTATGTTGTTCTTCGTTGTTGGTGTTGTTTTTTCTTAGTTTATTTAGGTTATGTTTAGATCAAAGACAAACTACACAAAGTTTAGATTGTTTTGATTTTGATTACGGTCATCTAAAAATTATTTTGAACTGCAAAGTGATTTGAATTTAAAAATAACAATGTTTAGATGTTGCAAGTGTTCTAGCGAATATAAAAACTTCGAGTCATTGCGGCGGCATGCTAAACAAAAGCATTCCGATCAAATTAATGAAATAGCAAAACTTCCAGAAAGAAAGTTTAAATGCTGTGAATGTAACAAACAATATAATAGTAAAGAATACTTATCAAAACATGAAAGGAAAATGCATAATATTGAATACGTGAAAGATAAACAGTTGTTGAAATGTGCTATGTGTGACTTTAAACATTTTCGAAAAGAGAAAATGGTTTTGCACATATCCGAAAATCATAACTTAAATATAAGTCCCGAAGAAAGGGAATTTCAAGGAGAAGAAAATTTCATACGTTGGAAGAAAAATGAAGAGATACGTACAAAATGTACATTTGTTGCCAGTGGGGGAAAGCATAAGGAACGTAAAATAAGGTTTCAAACATTAATATGTCACAGATCTCAGTTTTATACTTCTAAGGGGAACTTTAGGAGATCGTTGAAATTACAAGGGAGTTGTAAACTAAACGCGTTTTGCCCTGCTGAAATTAAATATTCGGTAATTACCCATGCATTTAAAAAAAATAAAAGTACGATATTCTAAATGTTATTTTATCATACAAAATGCAAATTTCTTGACAAATTGATTTGTTTTAGGAAGAAAATGGTATTTATAAAATTAAATATATAAATGTTCATACTCATAAAACAGAATTAGCACATTTAAGACTGACAAATGATGTAAGATGTGAATTAGCTAAAAAAATTGCAGCAGGAATATCATTCGATACAATTTTGGACCAAGTGCGGGAGTCTCTCTATGAAGGTAAAGTATACTTTAATTTTAAAAAATCAAGTCTTATTTTTTATATTGTTTGTAGGTGATGAATTAAATCGGGTACATCTTTTAACGAAGAAAGATTTGCACAATATAGAGAGCAGCTTCAATTTGCATGGAATACACCGCCGGCATGACAATGATGCTACAAGTGTTGAAGCCTGGATCCAAGAGGAAATGCAACTTGGTGCTAAATCTTGTATTTTGTTTTACAAACCACAGCATCAAGTTTCACAAGAATTTCCAGAGTTTAGCTCTAGTGATTTTGTCCTTATACTTATGAACGAAGCACAGGCGGAAATTCTGAAGAAATTTGGGACTGACACAATATGCATGGATGGCACTTTTGGTCTGAACCAATACGATTTCCAATTAATTACTTTATTGGTAATAGATAACTTGAGACAAGGATTTCCTTGTTCATTTTTGATTAGTAATAGATGTGATGAGGTTGTTTTAAAAGTTTTCTTAATAAAAATTAAAGAAAAAATTGGGGAAATTTACATTGAAAACTTTATGTCAGACATGGAAGACGCATTTTTTAATGCATACAAGACAGTTATGCCACAACCCAAAAGGCGACTTTTTTGTACGTGGCATGTTGATCGAGCCTGGCGGAAAAATTTAACTAAAATTCGATCTATGGAAAAACGATGTGAAGTATATAGATTAATCAGAATACTGATGGAAGAGACTGATGATAAGACATTTCAAATTTTATTTGAAGAAATCACAAAGTTTATGTTAGCTGATGTCGAAACAAAAAAATTTGCTTCTTATTTTCTTGATAATTATGAAAAAAATGTCAAATCTTGGGCCTTCTGTTACCGTATAAATTGTGGTGTGAATACAAATATGCACTTAGAACGCATGCATCGCACTCTTAAAGAATTTTATTGTTGTGGAAAAAAGATAAAAAGATTAGATAAACTGCTATATATATTACAGAAATTTATAAAAGATCGTTTATATGACCGGCTAATTATACAGCATAAAGGAAAAATTTCATCTAAAATTAGTGACTTAAGGAAGAGGCATCTAGAAAGTACCAAGTTAGATGCGAGCAAGATTGCAGAATATGAAAATGGCTGGATATACCCAAGTTTAACCTCTTCAGAAATATATGTCATTCAAAGAAGTACACATAGCTGTGTTCAACAAGACTGTTATTTAAAATGTCTTATGTGTAATCAGTGTATTCATGCCTTTACTTGTTCCTGCATCGACAATGCAATTAAGTGAAACATGTGCAAGCATATACATCTTCTATGTCAAAGTGAATTTATGACAACTATGTGCAATATTAATTGTGTTACTTCTACTGATTATTTGGAGAATAAAGGTAGAGAAGAAGATGTAATATTATTAGAACTTACAAAAAACAAAAAACTAACTAAAAATGAAGATAAGTTAAAGGAAGAGAAACAGAAACTTGTAGAAGACTTTCAAAAAATGGTGGATAACGCTAACAATGAGGAAATTGCAAGTTACGAAAAAGAAATAATTAAAATGAAGACTATTGCAGCTGTTAGAAAAGAGTCGCCGAATTTGTCCTTATACAATGAAGATAATGAGGCAGAAATGAGAAAAAGAAAAGAGCCAGAAAACAAAAAAATGCCTCCTCAGAAAAGATTCTTTTCTACAAAAAAACAAAGAAAAGATAGACTAAATAAACTGGCAAAACCTAATCAAAATGAGAAATTTGATATATCTTTAAATTTTTTAACAAAAGTATAGCTTGCTAAGAATCAGTTTTGTATTTTTTTAATCATGTTTATTATTTTGTGCAATATAATTAGATATTTATAATTGGTCATAAATATGCATTATACCTATTAGAAATAAAATCTGAAAAATACAAATCATGTTTATATTAATTATTTATTTATTTCAACAATATGCCAATGTTCAGTATTAAATTTAATACATTTTTAAAATTTAATCTGAAACATACCTATATACATAAACAGAAAAAGAACAGTGGGATAATTCTTAAGACCCTCAGCAAATCCAAGCAGTCTAACTGTTTAAATCTATTATTTATAAAATGACCTAATTTTAAAAGATATGTTAGTAAGTATATTATTGAATCAAAGTTTGTGAAATTTATTATTCACGGATTACCACAATTTAAACTATAACATAATTCTGAACGTCATTACTTTGCGCCTGCGCAGATCGGGCGGTCGGAACCTCGACTGGTCGAGATTTAGACGCTTATATCGAGAGATACTAGGAGTCCTGAGACTGGTGGGGGTAAATTTTAACGAAAGGCTATTCCGCCCACACCGTACCGACGTTGCCAAATGTAATCGCTAATATTTACCGCGAAAATTTAAAATGATTTCTCGTTTCTTGTAAGTAGGATAACTTAAGAACGAAAAGTCCATTTGTATTGAAATTTGGACAGTAAGTTAGTGTTAGCTAGAGGAAGAACCCTATTGTTTTTGAACAAAATCGATCAGTAATTTTGTATGTTTAGATATTTTTATTGACTACTACGAAACAAAAGTTGCAGTTATTGGGCGCTGCCGACTGAAAGTACCTACCTCTATTAAAAAAAGATATAAAATTATGCACTTATGCAATTAATATTACAAAGTAATAAAATAAACAGTTTGTATTCATATAGGTATAGATACACGACACGTCATCAATACTCCACAACATCAGAAATCTACACAGGTATATTTTGCTTTCCTTTCCATGCCCATTTGAGTTAAAATAATTCATATGGTATATGTTACACAATAAAAAAAAATTATTGTATTATAAAATAATAAACAATATTATAAATGATTAAATATGTACACATACATATAAAAAAAATCTTCAACAATACTAATGATCATTTGAGGGTGACAGTGATTTAAAATTAAACGACTCTTGAGAAGTATGCAGTAAGTTTTCTTTAATATTCATTAGTTCCTGTGTAGTAGCTTTCTTAAGACTGGTGTCTATTTTAACTCTTTTACTTTTTGTTGATATGAATCTCATCTGAGGCTTAATAAACCTTTTCGATGTTTAGTTTTTTATTTCAAATCATTGGAAAAAACTTCAAAAGCTGTAAACTTGCTTGTTTTACTGTGTAATAAAATATATCACCATTGGTGGTCAGTGGTGGTCCTGTGTGCTTATTCTTTAAAACATAAGAACACCCTAATAGCACATGGACGTCCCGAAAACGTCCCAAGAACGTACTCACAGGACATGAAAACGTCCCGAGGACGTACTCTACCGACGTAAGACGTCCCGAGGACGTTTGAGGGACGTTCCGTGTCAGCAAAACGGGGTGTCCCGAGGACGTCCCACCCAGGACTTATGTGGGACGAATGTAGGTCTAGAGAGGACGTCCTGAAAACGTTGTTGGGACATACTATGCAAAACATATAGGTACCTCCCCCTCCACCACTTTTAAGGTGTATTCACAGCAGAGGGTATTTATGTTCCTTTTTGGGTTTTCTAACCACATGCATTTCTTTCGAAATAGAATCCAGTGATTGGATTCTATTTCGAAGGGAATAAATGTGGTTAGAAAAACCAAAAAGATAAAAAAAATGACAATATATAATTACCATGTAGAAAAATTATTCAATATTAGATTGATTTTAAAACTTAATACTTTTATTTATCAACACCAAATGACAAATTTATGCGAACATTTTATTTCTATTGTGCTATTGAAAAATAAGTTATGGCATTTGTATTTTTTTACAATTAACTTCTTACTCTACAAATTCAAGTGTCAAGTGTCAAAAATACAATTTTTATGGGATTTAAAAGTTATATATTATAATACCTAGTACAGTATAATATAGTTATATATACATTAAGTCATATTGAATATTATAAGAAATAAGCCAAGTATGCAATAAAACGTAAGATAAATGTATATCTCACCTTTTCTTAACGTTTTGCACACTTCGTCTTTTTATAATTATCTTAGTTTATATTATTTTCTAATATTCTCTCTTTTTTGACATCCTCTCTGTTCTTTCTTTTGCCCTCTTCAATCACGATGTAATAGCCATTTCGGTGTCCTTCCAAGACTTTGAAGCGTTAGCGACTGCAGCAGCCCCTGTGCAAATAAAAGAAAAATTAACATTTCAGATGAAATCTTGGCAAAAAACATTAAGACTAATATATGCCACTTGATGGCAAGCTTATATTTAAAATAAATTGTTATAATTTTCTTGGTGTCCTATTTAAAAAAAAATCACAGTTTAAATGTGAACATTTTTTTGTTTAACTGACTTTTGCATTTGAAAGGTTCCCTTGTTCATATAAAAATTTTAAGAACATCTCTTTATATGAATGATTGATTCTACAAATAATACCAAAGACCGAGAGAAGCAGAAATATATGTTGACTAATGCTACCGCAGATTAATAACATTATTATAAGTTTAACGTTATATTTTTTGGCAATATTATTACAGAATTCAAGTAAAGAAAATGGCTATGGGTTAAGATGCATTAGGATTTACGGTTAGAAGCAGGTTTATTAGGTTGAACATTGATGATGTATAAAAGTTTTTGTACGTACGTACAGCATAATTTCAGAAAAATATAACAAATAGGGCATATAAGTTACAAATTTGTAAATTTTCCTCAAAAAGTATCTTTATTAGTTTTTTCCTTATATTAATTTACTGAAATCCCTAAATATACTTTACAAGTTTGTTGATGTTTTCTGGCGAATGTTTTTATTACTCGATGTATCAAACCTTACGTATTAAAAGTTTCATCACCTCCACTTGTTCATCAGAGATGTCGAACCATATAACACTTCGTTTAACACACTGCACGAGTAGGTACTTCTTTTCAATTTTTACTTCCCTCGCATACCGAAGGGAAGTATTGTATTTATAATGTTTAACCAACAATCTTCTTTTAAGTGAATAAGTTCGCTCCATGATAAACAACTAAAAACTACATACTCAGGTTCACAGGTGATCTCCCATAAAATTTTAACAGAGCCAAATAAGGTGGGTGGTAATATATTTATTATAACCTATAAATAAGCCGCACCAAATTTATCTAGAATAAAATATCGATCTAAATACTTATATATTAATAAATCAATTAAATAGACTTACCTGTTTTTGGTACTTTCTTTTGTAGCCGTTAAAAGTGACTAGTGCCAGAGTGCGGAAGAAATAAAAATGCAAAGAATTTACCTATATAAATTCTTTGTAAAAATGATGCAATGGAATTTCCCAGTTTGACAGCAACTGGAGTAACATTAGGTAGGTACATAAGCTCTGTTTAAATATTGCGGTGAAAATGGCTGTAATATAACCGAAACTCATGAAAAAAATAGTTGAAACGAATATAAGATTTCTGAAATCAGAAAAATCAAATTGACAAAATTTAAATGGACCATGAAATAAGAAAATATTTTGTTATCAAAAGAAATTTTGTTAGTAAAACTTTTTAAGGATTGTAATTTCATTTTTACAGTTTTTAATTTCCTTTTTTAATCATATCCTCATCTGCTCAAAAAAAACATCACCCCTAGAGGTTATTTCACAAATGTGTTTAGGTTTGTCTTGACTAGACTCTAGCAGGATGTCCTCAAAACGTTTTGTTCAGAACGTTTTAGGGACGATAGCAAACGGACGTCCTTGGGACGTACCATGTAAACCCGGGACGTTCAGACCAAACGAGGACCTAAGTGAACGTCCTGGGGACGTTTGGTGTTATCAGGGCAGTTATTTACATTTTCGATATTCGTCGGATTTCCACTTCTCGAAGTTTAAAAAATTTAAAAAAGTTACAATTATAAGTACTTACTGTTAAGAGAGTGCAATACAAATACATAACTATAAACTATAAGTACATATAAAACAATGCGATACTATTTTTTTCTATGAATGCTATATATTATTGTAATTGCCATTGAAATTTTTCACAATGCAAGATCAACCTTTTATTTGTTGGAAACACATTATCACTCATAATCCTGCTCTGGGCAGCGGTAACTCCAAACACTGCTCTTTCCATATGATATGGAATCTGGAACTTTTTTATGAACTTCCCTGACGTATCTCTTATGTACAGATTGTGTGGAAAAAACCTTTTCACATATATTACAGATTACAGGCATTTTGGGAAAAGAAAAAGGTACTTGGAGATTAACGAGTACAAGATATCACAGATCTACGTAAGTTTCAACTGAACTTAACCTCACAATAATAAATATTTCTTACCCTCTAAACACCTGTTAAATGACAAGTACATTTGGCAACGTCGGTACGGTGTGGGCGGAATAGCCTTTCGTAAATTTTAGAACATAGAGGAAATTGAAATGCAGTAGCGGTACCTGATACCGCTACGTAGCCGTTGAGGGTAAATTGCGATGGAAAATGATTTTTTTCAACACATCAAGTTGAAAATTGTCCGTTCATATTTTTCATACATGTTTTTTGATATAAAACATCATTTTGATTAGTGAGCGGACATTACGGAGTACCAAAATTAGCCTAAAAGAGACGCAGAGTTGAAATGCAAGTACTATCATATGCAACGATTCGAACGTCCGTTTTTATTTTCTTGTCGTAGAAAAACTTCAGAAATAGACGAGAATTGTCGGAACGGACATTTGGCGATGACACGAATTTCCACCTGTTCCCAGTTTTCAGTATTTAATTCCTTATATCTTCACGCTGCACACAAAATTTCCGTTTTTATTTTTTCCTTGAACTATGCTTATTTATGAACACCAAGAAACAGTAAACGGACATTTTGTGATTACTCAGTTACTCGTTCTTTTTTACATTTCAACCATTATGCGACGCTAAAAATTTCCGTCACTCTCAATTTTTTTTATCCTTGTTCAAGGAAATGATCATTGGTGCGGGAATTTCCCATTATAGTCCAGTCAATGAACTGGTTGTAGAGGACATGGTCGGGAACAGAATGTTTGACTTCAGGGCTGTGTTTGGAATACTTAGGAGGTAAACATACTAAAAGTCCCCGAATCTACGAGGTGAACGGAGTGCAGTGGGGGCCATTGAAGGTCACTTTTTTTGGATTTTCGCTGATATCTTGAAAACAGTGCATCATAGCTAAAATATAAATCTATTCAAAATTAATGCTGACAAAATTTCCTACAAGATTGTTATTATTCATTATTCTTCTATTCCTAATGGCTTTCGAGATATCCGCTGGCGAAAATCACCAATTTTCGAAATACGCATTTTTGCCTCACGCTTCTTGACAAACTTTGCCTTCTAGCGCCTCAGCCTTTAGTTTCACGGTAATATCTTCACAGTAGAGCATTAGTTGTAGAGCAATCAATTTTTTTTAAAATGAGTTGTTATTAATACTCCTCCATTAGCTTGACCTGTAACATTCTAAGCAAATCTTACAACTCACTTTTCACACACTTCCAGATGTAGGATTGACTTAAAATTTGGGACGTGTATATGGTTCACGTAACAATACAATTTGGCAGCTTTCATAAAAAATCCAAGATGGCGTTTCGAAGATGGAGGGTAGTCTGTTGTCCTTTAATATCCGATTCTACTGAAAATTGGTACCCAGGGTTTCTTGAGATCGCAGATTACAGACATCTGATCAAGACACACAAATTCAAAATGGCGGCGTCAATATGGCGGATAGGTTTTATCTTTTATCGTCTGATTCGACTGAAAATCGATATCTGAGCATTATCGAGGTTGCAGAGTACAATTATCTCGTCAAAATTTAATAATTCAAAATGGTGGCGTCAAAATGGCGGATGAGTTTTGTAATTTACAGTTTGATTCGTTGGTATCTGTGAATTTTCAAGGTCGCAGATTGTAAATATTTAGTCGAAATTTAAAAATTCAAGGTGGCGGCTTTAGAATGACGAATAGGTTTTGTCATTTATAGAGAAGGAATTATATTGAATAGATACACTATTCCATTTGGAACTGAACTAAAAAGAAGAATTAAGTAATTTAAAAAAATCAAAAACACGCTTTTAAACAGAAACTGTTAAAAAATGCACCAAAAAGAAAAAACTAATGCTAATTATAATAATTATTATGTTAATAAACGTAAAGGCGTGTGGAGCTCAAAGCATCTGGATGAACAGAGTATTTTAGCCAACAGGCGTCCTACGCATTTGCATTTGTTAACATAGTTATTTTTATTATTAACATTATTTTCTTCCTTTTATGGCATCTTTTAACAGTTTCAGGGGGTTTAAATACGTGTTTTTGAAATTATTAATTTATTTTTTTCCTTCCTCAATTCTTTGGTACTTCCTGCCACATGCATGTTTTCTTTTTAAGCGGTGCTCGGGGAATCTACAAAATATCACAATTAACCAGTTACTGGTAAATAACCTCTACGTCTGTGACGTTTACGTCAAAGGATCAGTTAAAGGTTGCATTATTTAAATAAATAACACAAATAAGTATAAATATTTCGCCGACGTTTAGGAAATCTATTCTGTTTCCTTTTTCAAGGCTTTTTTTGAAAAATCTTTTTTTCTGTGTATGATAAATACCCAGCTCTAAGAATGCTTGCTATATTCAATATCCGTAGATACTTACTATTGAAATAGAACTGTTGATATAGTTAACAGTTTTTTTAGTTTTTATACGATGTTAAGTTTGTGAAGTTCTTCTTTTAACATTGGCAATCAAGTTGTACAGACATCTACGGAACAATTCGACAATTTAATGCTCTACAACTAATGCTCTACTGTGAGGGCATTGATGTAAAACTAAAGGCTGAGGCGCTAGTAGGCAAAGGTGGTCGAGAAGCGTGAGGCAAAAAGCGTTTTTCGAAGATTTGCGATTTTCGCCAGCTGATATCTCGAAAGCTATTGGGAATAGACGAATATTGAATATTGTAGGTCATTTTGTCACCTTTAATTTTGAATAGAATAACCTGTTCACGACGATGCACTGTTTTCGAGATATAAATGACAGAACCTATTCGTTATCCTAAAGCCGCCATTTTGGATTTTTGAATTTCGACTGAATGTTTATAATCTACGACCTTGGAAATCCGTAGATATCGATTTTCATGCGAATCAAACTATAAATCACAATACTTAACCGCCTTCTTGACTCCGCCTTTTCGAATTATTAAATTCATAATATATTGTCCTCTGCAACCTCGATAATGCTCAGATATGGATGTTTAATCGAATCAAATGATAAATGACAAAACCCATCCGCCATATTGACGCCGCCATTTTGGATTTTTGAGTTTTGATCAGATGTCTGTAATCTGCGATCTCTAGAAACCCCGGATACCAATTTTCAGTAGAATCGTATATTAAATGACAATGGACTACCCGCCATCTTCGAAAGGCCATATTGGATTTTTTATAAAAGTTGCCAAATTGTATTGTTACGTGAACCATACACACTTCCCAAATTTCAAGTCCATCATACATCTGGAAGTGTGTGAAAATTGAGTTGTAAGATTTGCTTAAAATGTTACAGGTTAAGCTAATAGAAGAGTGTTAATACCAACTCACTTAAAAAAAATTGAATGCTCTACAACTAATGCTCTACTGTGAAGATATTACCGTTAAACTAAAGGCTGAGGCGCTAGAAGGCAAAGTTTGTCAAGAAGCGTGAGGCATCAATGCGTATTTTGAAAATTGGTAATTTTCGCCAGCGGATATCTCGAAAGCCATTGGGAATAGAATAATGAATAATAACAATATTGTAGGAAATTTTGTCAGCTTTAATTTTGAATAGATTAATATTTTAGCCACAATGCACTGTTTTCGAGATATCAGCGAAAAGCCAAAAAATGTGATCTTCAATGCCCCCCCCCCTGCACTCCGCTCACCTCGAAGATTCGGGGACTTTTAGTATGTTTACCTCCTAACTACTACAAACACAGCCCCGAAGTCAAAAATTCTGTTCCCGACCATGTCCTCTACACCCCACTTTTGAGAGATCATTGACTGGACTATTAGGCGATAAGTCGAAAATTTTGGTTACGGGCTGCCGTACTATAAGGAATATTTAATAAAATTATTATGAAAAAAGTTAAGAGTTGCAGTGGGACGTTGCCGACTGCGAAAGCCTATTTGACCAATAGAAATAAACAATGTTGGTTGTGTACTTAATCTAAGCGAACCATGCAAAAGTGAATTGGGTAGTATTTGAGCAAAATGTTAAAGAAATAGGTATCCGTAGTTGGTAACGCCCGACAACATCTACTTGTATAAACTTACTTTCTCTTCGGTTAGTGCTGCGGTTATCACTGGCGTTAAAAATCCAGTCAGGCCGCCGACGAAACTGATGATACCAAATATTGTACCAGCAAAATTAGGAGATAAATCTTGACTATTTAGCAAATTAGTGAGTACAACCGCCCCATTCAGAGCCATGCTGACTACTAGCAGTGCTACTATTGGGGCCTCGTTACAGGTCATTATAAATTTTAGGAGCACCAGCGATAGACCTGGTAAAATATGTGCTAAAAATAAATAATAATGTATTATTATATGAGCGATTATGATAGCCATTATTCACGAAGATGTTGTTTGAGCCCATGAGCCGGAGGCGAATGGCACAAATCTTGAATAATGGTCATAATCGTGAATGTAATACTATGCTTTTTCTGCACCTTTTAACCAAATAAATTAGACTGAAATTTATAGCATTAATCGGTACCTACTCGTAAGGAGTGAAAAACGTATACAAAAAAAAATCGGTAAAGGTATTTACACAGAACTTCCCTCTTTATTTGTGCATGGCGGTCACTCTAAAAAAAGCCGCTGCCTAAGGAATCACTACTTCCATATCCAGATTTTTCATTCAAGTCACTTTAAAGTAAATATCTTGACTAGATTTGCACTCTGGTAGGTGGAAATTATTGGTCATAGAATTTTAAAAATATTTGGGGCAGATGTTAAGGTCGGGATCGAAATGTCAAAAAGTGTATATGTGGTTGCCTAATAATCATTAAAATTCCATCAAATCGACACTTGGTATTTCATAAATAACTTTTTTATAAGTAATTCAAACGGAGTTTTAAAGTGGGCAGTATTATAACAGAAGTCGCCCAAATACAACTGACCTGTTTGTTTCTTTTTTAAGTGCACGATAAATTCGGAATAAATTTTTAAAATTGCCTAATTATCAGACGATACATTTGTAGCTATATTAGATAATCAGAGTTATTTAAGTACATTTAATTAGGTCGTATTGATGCGTATTACAGTCATTATCTTTTATCTGTGTAAAAATTTGCATAAAATTGCTTTTGTAAATTGCAATGTATGAAATCAATTTTTAACACAAATCGATGAGTCATCAGAATAATTGTAAAGATTATTTAGAATAAGTTCATCGTGTAACTAGAAGATGGCGCCAATAGCCTTATGAATGAAAGGGGGTAATGATTTCGATTTATGAATGAAATAAAAAGTGACACATTTAAATTTGTTAAATAAACTAAACAATGAAAGTGTTATTAAATGGTCAATAGTTTGCAACTGTATTCAAACACTAAAATGGCACTATATCCCAAGTGTATAATATATACAATAAATTCTGTTAATTTTTGTCAAAAATTAGGTGATTTTCAATTAATGTAAATATATAAATTAGGTTCGAACCCTGAATATGGTTCATGGCATTGGTGTTTTAATCAACTGTCCATAACTTTATCTCGTTTATGCTTCCACAGAAAAGAGTATCTTATATTTCAATGTGTGACTGCTTCACCGAGAGGAAACAACGTGTAACCTAAACCCTGAAGTTACGGGTTCAATCATCCAGTTTTGGCAAATTTTTATTGTGTAAGAATGATTAACCCAATATACTTACTCAGATATTGGTTATGTTCTTTTCTTAGATATATGCAAAAGTATGTCATTTTTTTGGAAAATAGGACACCTAATGATACACTATATCTAGAGGTCAGGAAAAGATTAGTGACCTAACAAGATAGGACAGTCAGACGGAGAAGACGATATAGACGAAGGCAGTGGTGTACTAAAAGATAGGTTGACTCATCAAAATCGACAAGTGCTACGTCACATATAGACCTCGATGGCAGCTGCGTGTGGCTGTTTTTTCCTCATTTTATAGAAAAAAGATTCAAAATTATTTTTTCAATGTACAATTCTATCCTAACCAAATAGATACCTTACATATAAACATAGAAATACTTCGTGTGACATGTATTATTAAGCAACCTGTTTTTTAGTGACCTTGGCTACTGACAGTCAGCTGAGTTCGGTCGTTCTATGAGGAGACAGTGTTGTCCAATTTTCACTATTGGCCTCTCTTTCTAATGTTACCTTCTCCGTCTGATTGTCACATTGTGGCAACTGCGCGAAAACTTCAATTTAAATGTCGAGGTCAATGGCGCCATTGCTAAAAGATACAAGGTTTACCGCTGGCTTTCCTATCTTGTTAATTCCTCAGATAAATAAAGTTATTTATCTGAGGTTAATTCCCTAATCTTTGCCGAAAGTTCGGAGCTTCAAGCATGCGCATTACCTTGTAAATGTGTAATAAATTCTGCAAGTCGAGAAATTGAAGCATTTCGTGTTATTTTGTGAAAAAAGGCGGGGGGACGCCCCCGCACCCCCCATTTCTTTATTCGTGACAATTATACTGCTGGTGGCGCTAATAATTATTATTATAACAATTAGATATCAGAATAAAAACCTACTAATCTAACCTAAAGAAATCACAAGAAAGAATGAAATTATTTTAAGCAGAATAAAAACCTCTAACCTAACGTAAAAAAATCATAGAAAAGAATTAGTGAAAAAATATATTAATCATTACAAAATTAAAGAAAACAAAAAAATTCAGCGGACGTAGGATTTTGAACCCGGGCCCTTCCATGATTTTATCTACGCGCTAGCCACTCGGCTGACGGTGAACGCTAGAACAAGGAATAAATATTAAATAGTCAGATAAATGATATCACGTTTTGCGCAAGGTCGAAGCTTCGGACTGTTCATGTACCTAAACGCTTCTCACACACACTTCGTTCAAGGACATATTTACAACTGTTAGGTAGAATAAAAATTAGGTGATGAACAGTTGCCAAATTTAAATACACATTGTCTTTGCCATTTTCAATAATTTAAACTTTGATGTGTTCCCATAATTTGGATAAAAGGTTCTTGCTGTTTAATTCGAAATTAATAATGTGGTTAACCATTTCGTTTTAAAATTTAAACAATATCCCTATATGATATTAGTTGTACATGGCATAAATTATGCACACCTACATTTTAGAATTTACCTAACCAGATACTAGCTATTTTAGGACTATTTATGTAATTGGGTAATATTTATAATTATAATTTGTAACATTAATTATATCTTATACTAAAGAAATTTTTGTACATGTGGCAATGCGGACAACATTCCGACAAATATTGAAACTTGCCAATAAAATAAGATAAGATACACACTGTGCCATCTAGGATTAACATAAGTACTAGCTTACGAGTTTTTGACATTTCGATCCTGTCCTTAAAGAAAAGTTTGAGGCGTTGGTGTCCACTATATACGATAAAAATGACGTTTCTAGTTTATCCTACTTATTTTCCCTTATTCACAACCTGCCCTTCAATGGAATCATCTCAATCTGATGTCATTACAATGCATAATAATTGTCCTAACTTTCAAGTGAATATCTCAATTCTATGTTATCAATCCCATTAATAATGGAGCGGAGATGGCGGGGTTCGAAAAATATTTGAAAGAGTATATACACCAAATCCCAAATTTCTGTACTATTACCAGCTTGATTTACTTATTTTCCCATACATACTCATTTTTAACTCCCAACACTTCAACGAAATCATCTCAAAATATAATCTAGTTCCAGGTGTCGTTGTAATATATACGTATACCATATTTCAAGTTAATATCTCAATTTTATTTTATCAACCCCATTAATAATGGAGTAACGGTGGTGGGTGGTTGAAAAGTATTATTAAAAAATCTGAGACCTTGGCTTCTAGGACATACACCGAATATCAAGTTTCTGTACCCTTACCAGCTCGCTTTACTTTTTTCCCTATTTACCTTTACTTTACCCCCCACTTCTTCAACGCAATCATGTCAAAATATAATTTAGTTTCAGATATCGTTATAATACATACTACGTGTACCAAATTTCAAGTGAAAATCTAAATTTAATTTTATCAACTATTTTAATAAAGGAGTGGTGATGGTGGGGTATGGAAACTATTATAAAAAACTGAGACCTTCGCTTCTAGCATATACACCAAGTCTCAAATTTCTGTAGTTTTACCAGCTTGCTTTACTTATTTTCCCCGATCTATCCCTATTTAACCTCCAACCCTTCAACGGAATTATCTCAAAATATAATCAAGTTCCAGATGTCGTTATAATACCTACGTGTACCAAATTTCAAGTGAATATCTCAATTTTATTTTATCAACCCCTTTAATAATGGCGTAGGGGTGGGTCGGGGGTTGAAAAATATTATTAAAAAATCTGAGGCTTTGACTAATAGTACATGCACTGAATTTCAAGTTACTGTACTCCTACCAACTTGCTTTACCTCTTTTCCCCTACGCACCCCTATTTAACCCCCAATCCTTCAACGGAAACATCTCAAAATATAATCTAGTTCCAGATGCCGTTATAATACATACGTGTACCAAATTTCAAGCGAATATCTTAATTTTATTTTACCAACCCCTTTAATAATGGAGTAGGGGTGGGTCGGGGGTTGAAAAATATTATTAAAAAATCTGAGGCTTTGGCTAATAGTACATGCACTGAATTTCAAGTTACTGTACTCCTACCAACTTGCTTTACCTCTTTTCCCCTACGCACCCCTATTTAACCCCCAATCCTTCAACGGAAACATCTCAAAATATAATCTAGTTCCAGATGCCGTTATAATACATACGTGTACCAAATTTCAAGCGAATATCTCAACTTTATTTTATCAACCCCTTTAATAATGGAGTAGGGGTGGGTCGGGGGTTGAAAAATATTATTAAAAAATCTGAGGCTTTGGCTAATAGTACATGCACTGAATTTCAAGTTACTGTACTCCTACCAACTTGCTTTACCTCTTTTCCCCTACGCACCCCTATTTAACCCCCAATCCTTCAACGGAAACATCTCAAAATATAATCTAGTTCCAGATGCCGTTATAATACATACGTGTACCAAATTTCAAGCGAATATCTCAATTTTATTTTACCAACCCCTTTAATAATGGAGTAGGGTTGGCGGGGGGTTGAAAAATATTATTAAAAAATCTGAAGCCTTGGCTTCTAGTACACACACCGAATTTCAAATTTCTGTACACTTACCAGCTTGCTTTACTTGTTTTTCCCTATTTACCCCTATTTAACCCCCAACCCTTCATCAGAATAATCCCAAAATATAATTTAGTTCCTCATGCCATTATTATATATACGTGTACCAAATTTCAAGTGAATATCTCTATTTTATTTTATCAACCCCTTTAATAATGAATTGGAGGGTGTGGGGGGATGAAAAATATTATAAGAAATTTTGAGGCCTTGGATTGTAGTCGATACATCAAATATCAAGTTTCTGTACTCTTACCAGCTTGCTTTACATATTTCCCCCTATTTACCTCTATTTACCCCCCAACCCTTCACCGGATATCTTCAAAAAACAATCCAGTTCCAGATCTCATTATAATATATACGTATTTGAAGTCAATATCTTAAACCGTTCCAGAGAAAACGTGTGGAAAAAAAAAAAGTTACAGACAGACAGACCGACAGATAGACAGAAAATTTTTTTCACTCAAATTTAAAATCTCGACGTTTCATGACATTCTAAACCCATTTCAAGATAAAAAAAATTTGAAATTTTTTTTGCGATTAGTATACTTCCAATCCACTACGTGGATGTGGAAGTAATTAATAATTACGAAGTGACATTGAAAATAATAATCCGAATATAGTTATCACTATTATTACAAAGAACACCTGATAAGTTTTGGTCAAAAAGATATACAGAGTGCTCATCCAACAGCAAAAGTTCAATACTAAATAACAGGTGCCAAATATGGAAGGCTTGGGCAAATACCTTTATAAATGTCCACCATGACTGAATTATTTCTAGGGACGACCACCCTGTACATTTTTCAATAATAGTGTAATAGTTCAATCGCGAATAACTCGAAAAATATTAACTTATCGAAAAAACTTCATAGAATATTTTTTGCCTATATAGATTTCTGTGGTTATTTTCAGTTACTAATTTCCACCCCCGAAAAGGGGTGGCATCCACCCCCAGGGTAAAAGCACACCTTCGAAACACGTAGACTTTGCAATAATCTCAATTACGTATCGAGTGCCGTTTATTTCATGAAAATCGATCTTTCCTAACCGAAGTTCGAGGTTTTGCACTTTTTTTGTCTTTATTTACTGGACTAAACCCTTTTTACGGGTTTGGTGGTTAGTTTTCGCCCCTTGCAGGATGGGGTCAAGGCAAATGAAGGAGGTTCTCGTTAATGCACTGCGACAATTCAGCAGTAAAAACAAGAAACACTTGCTCTCCCAGATCTCCCTTCACCTCTATGTTCCTCATCCAGCAGGGGATAGTTTATACCCTTCTGAAGGTTTGATTCCAGGACGGCATTCACCCTCTACCATATGTTTTGCAATGTCAAGAGCTTGTAAGCTAGAAGCTTTTATGACATAGTTCTATGTCCAGAAGGGTATAGAAGGGGTGCAGAGGGTGTATCAACCCCTTCCGGAGAATTGTTACCCCTTTGCTGAAGCATTTGGCATTAAAGAAGAAGAGTGCGAGAGATAAAAAGTCCTCATTCATACTTCTTTCCATAATGATACTTATTCATAAATGTACCTTATTGAACGGATGTTTTTGCCCCTACACAAAATTTGAAGGGTATAGAAATTTTTTGGACCTCGGATTCGGAGTCAGCGTCCAAAAATACATAGGACTACCATGGTCAATCATCCAGATCAGAAACTTCTTGTTTGTGAAGCTGTGTTATTTTCCACTATTTACCTCTATTTACCCCCCAACCGGTCAACGGATTAATCTCAAAATAAAATCTAGTTTCATGTTATGTCGTTACAATATACATGTACAGAATTTCAAGTGAATATATCAATTGTATGATTTCTTATATATACACAAAATCCCAAGTTTCTGGACTCTTGGCAGCTTGCTTTACTCATTTTTCCCTATTTACCAATATTTAGTCCCCCAGCCCGTCACCAAACTCAAAATATAATCCAGTTTTAGATCTCATTATATACGTGTACGAAGTTCCAAGTTCGCCCCAGAAAACACTTGCGCACAAAAGAACTTAACAGACAGACAGACCGAACAATCGACAGATTTTAAATCTTAATATTTCACGACATTATAAACCTATATCAAAAAGAATTTTTTTTATTTGTTTTATGATCACTAATACTTCTGTGGAGTGGAAGTATTAGTGGATATGGAAGCAATAAGATGTGCCGTACTAGCGCTCGTCTAAGAAGTGGCAGACCAATGCGATTGGACAAAGGATTATTCGAACTTTTAAGTAGTATGAAAAACATTTTGGTATCGAATGATGTAGGTTAATCACCTAAAAGCTACTCCATTATGTGGGTCTTTGTGTGGGATTCACGGCGGGGTAGAGCGTGGCACACCAAGTTTTGCTTTATAGTATTTACGAACTTAATTGGAACAGCACGGAATTAGAGGATTTTACGGGGTATTGTCAATATATCGCTTCACGGGGGACGGTAGCCCAGTGGTTTAGCGCGTCTAGCTTGCATACTGGTATACCTAGCGAAGCAGGTTCAATCCCTGCTCACCGCGAAATAATTTTAATTATAAAATTATCCCCAAGATGTGGTTCGGACTCCACTATAAACTGTAGGGCCTCGTTTCTCTTTACCTTACACAAAATCATTCTGGATTTTCAAGGAGTTACCTCGGTGACTTGAGAAGCGGTTAAGAAAACATTTTAACATTTTTTTTTTTTTTAACATTGAATGAGAGAGCACAGAATTTTACAGATTTATATTCACAACTCCCCGTCTACAGTCCACGTGGACTTGATCCGCCTGTCACATAGAAATATAGGTGGGATTAGATGCTTAGCGAATTTGATTTGTCAACAGCAACCTTGTTCAGAGTTTTTGCATGCCATAATACATAAAACAAACAATACCTATGAGATATATGTATCGTATAATCCGTACGAGGTAGTGCAGTACAGCCAGGCGGCGTTATAAATTCCTTAATACTAGTGAATATTTGAACAAATTATTAGTTTTATTAGTGTGCATGAGTGATTTTTTGCAATTAATTGTTTAAAATGACATTTTGGAGGCCTTTCGATAGTAGTGACAACGAAACGGACGATTTTAATACAGAGCATATACAAGTGGAATTTGACAATAAAGACTTACACGTTCAAACTCAAGGGTTATTTTGAATATTTACTCGTGTTTAAAAGTCGAAAATATTGATTCTTCATATAATCAAATTGTGAAGAGGATTTCTGAATTTAGCCGTACCACAATTTATAGGGTTATTAGAACCGGGGATGTAGTTGATCATTCTATTGAATGGAAAAGAGTTGGACAAAAACTTAAAAAACTTTATAACGCGTCCAAAGATGTCATTCGTCGATTTGTGTATAACTTTTACAATGAACATAAGGTGCCCAACATTAGAAATGATTAGGAATAAGTTACGCGATTATCCAGATTATAACAATAAATCGTTAGATACTTTGCGAAACGTTTTGCTCGATTGCGGTTTTAGGTAGAAAAAATTGGACAAACGAATGGTAGTTATGGAATCAGCACGCATCGTTGATCATCGACACGAGTATCTGCTTTAAAACAAAAGAATACCGAGATGCAAATAGGGACATAATTTATCTTGACGAAACATGGCGTGACACCCATTATGTAGTTCAGTACGATTAGGTAGATAACACCAAAAAGTATAATTGGAGTTTGGAGTTTGTGGGAGGGCAGTCACATTTAAGTGACCGCAGCACCTAGGCCTCATTGGGCCCCTTGTACATCCTCCCGAGGGATACAAGATTCCACCTAGGCCTCCAACCATCCTAATCTTGTGAAGAAGGTGGTGATGCTGCCTAGGGGAATATCCCTCAAGTCGGCCAAAGTAGGCCAACGTTCTCCCAAAATGGATTCTCTGCTAGAGGAGGCTGCCGGGCACTCACAGAGTACGTGTTGGACAGTCTCGTCTTGTTCACAACCTCTGCATAGGGGTGGGTCATTTAACTTCATGTTATAAAGGTGCTTCCTCAGCTGGCAATGACCAGTAAGAATTCCTGTCGCGAAACGCAGGTTCTTCCTGGACATTCCCAGGTAGATCATCGTTGTATCCTTGTCAGGGTATCTAAGCAGATCCCTGGCCAACTGACAACTATGAGTTTCATCCCACAGTTTTTTAAATTTTCTGTAGGTGTTTTCTTTAATCATTAGCATTATTGCTGAGGTCGGCAGTATGTTGGAAGGGCCAGGTCCAAGTATACTTAGACTGGCTGCCTTCTTAGCCAGACTGTCAGCTTTCCTGTTGCCTCTGCACTGTGCATGCCCTTTGACCCAGCATAGAGTGACACTGTTCATGCTGGAGGCGCCCACGAGTGCCTGATGGCATTCCCATACTGACCCTGTTGTTATTTTGTGTCTCTGTAGGGCCAGTAGTGATTGTCTACTATCAGTGTAGATTCTTATTGTTTTTCCCGTTATTTGTCTACGGGAAATTTCTTTTGCGGCTATGGTTATTCCCGCCAGTTCTGTTTGTATTATACTGGCTTGTTTGTCCATAGCCCATTTAATTTGAATTTGCAGGTTCCTGGAGTATACCCCACAACCTGTTCCTTCTTTCTTTTTCGATCCGTCTGTGAAGATGTTAACTGTTCCTTCACTGACAGCCTCATTGCTACTGTTGGTGTGTATTTCATAGGGTCTATCAAAGATGAACTGTGGAGAAATACCATCTGCACGTACCTGCTGAAGTGGCATTTGTTTAATTGCCTCATTCCACAGCCGGCATCTGGTCACTCCACATCCTATGTTTGGCTGTATACCAACGAATTTGAGACGTGCCATAGTAGTTAGGGCCACCTCTTCTAGATATATGTCTAGTGGTGGCAGGCACAGCATCACTTCCATTGCTCTTGTTGGTGTCGTTCTCATAGCTCCAATTGTGTTTAAACAGGCTACTCGTTGTACCTGGCTGAGCTTACGTTTCGCTACAGTCTGCTGACTCTTAGGCCACCAGACGATGGCTCCATAGGCTATCATTGGTCTTATTATAGCAGTGTAAATCCACATAGCCACTTTTGGTTTCATTCCCAAAATTCATGAATTGCATAATTTTAAACTCATTAGTTTGTTATTGGTGTTGTTAATTAATTTTACTATTGAAAATTTGGTAATATTTGTACATCTTTTTCAGCATATGGGTACAATTACTTGATAGACGACAGCAAAGACTTGAAGTAGTATTATTATCAATTAGCAATTTCACTGAAGTTCTTCCAATCTACGATGATTCAAGTAGCCTCCATTTAGGCAGTCCAGTAGTTCAAGTTATATACTCACAAGAATCGTCGATATGGGTTAATGTTCATGATCTCCTCTACTTTCTACCTTCCTCTGACAATAATGAGGTGCAATTTATTTGGGCATCTGAGGATTCTGGATTTAGGCATTTGTATTTAATAACTGCCCAGATTATGCCTTACATGAATGGTATTACAGAAAGCTCGGAGCCTATGGATTATGTGTTTCTGCAGCCAAAAACTGTATCCAAAGTAGCGCTTACGTCTGGAGATTGGGAGCTTTTAGGACAAAACATATGGATAGATGCTGAGAAGCAGCTCGTATATTTTATGGGTTAAAGTATAATTTAAGTGCTCCATATTCTAGGGGAAAGAGAATTATAATTCTACATGCTGGAAGTAAAAACGGTTTAATTCCAAATGCGTTGTTGTTGTCTGCTAAATATATCAAGTAATCCTCTGCCGCCTACCACGATGACATGACAGCCGAATTATTTTTTGAGAAGTGGGCAAAGGAACAGCTGTTACCAAATATCCCACCAAATTCTTTAATTGTTATGGACAATGCGACATACCTTTCGCGGCAACACACAAAAATTCCGAAAACCAACACAAAAAAAGGCGATATCATTGAATTTATGAAAGGTAAAGGCTTGGAAATACCAGAAAAAACACAAAAAGACTGATTGGAATGCAAAGTTTTAAAAAGGAATACGCCGTTGAAAAAAATGTTGAAGCACACGATCGTGGCTACGGTCCCGGGCAAACCCATGGAGCAAGCCACCATCTTCTGTAGACTTACGCGGCACAACCCAGAGCTCCGGACAGAGCTGTGGAAGGTCCACGGTACTCGGGTTGTCGAGGCCAAGGGGCTTCGACTCATTCTGGGTGTCGATGAGGCCTCCGCGGCGAAAATTGCGAGCCTGGGTTACCGCGCTCAGGCGGGGGTGATCAAGGTGTCCTTCTGGGACCCGAAACATCCACGGGGCGATTCAGTAGAGGCCGGCCCAAGCGGCGGCAACAACGCGCCTCCGAGCACGACGGACACAGCGATGGAGGGGCTGTCGGGCTCGGAGGAAAAGTAGAGTAGGGTAGTTAGTTAGTAAAAAAAAAAAATTGAAATACTCCAAATCAATCTGCAACACAGTGAGCCGTCCTCTGCATTAGTAGGACGACAGGCCGCTGCGGGACAGACACACATTGCCCTGATTCAGGAGCCTTGGGTTCGCCATGGCTCCATTCGAGGTTTAGACAGGCGGCACGGAGCCATTTTCTCTTCCGCACACAACATACCCAGAGTATGCATATATGTCTCGAAGGAGATTAAAGCAACAGCAATTCCCGAACTTTGTTCCAGGGACGCGGCTGCTATTAAGGTGAGTCTTAGGGAGGAAACTGACAGAGCAGAAATCGTGTTCGGCTCTGTCTACCTTCCCTACGACTCGCCAACACCGCCACCTTCAACCGAACTGGAGAAGATGGTTCAATTCTGTACTGATAGACGATTGCCTCTCATCATAGGATGTGACGCCAATGCTCACCACATTTGCTGGGGCAGCACAGGGGTCAATCCTAGAGGCAGTAGTCTATTACAGTACCTGTACACTACCGATTTAGAGATAATAAATCGGGGCAACACACCTTCGTTACCCAACGGAGGCAGGAGGTCATCGATGTCACACTGGGATCCAGACTAGCGGTCCCCCTGTTCAAAAATTGGTACGTATCAACGGAACCCTCATTGTCGGATCACCGACACATCAGGTTCAAACTGGACTGCGCTCCCTCCTCAGAGGAGAGCTGGTACAGGAACCCCAGGGACACCGACTGGGACGTCTATAGACGAGCCCTCTCGGATAAAATAAACAGGGTTATTATACCCAGAAACACAGAGGAGATAGAATCCTCCGCCAAACTTCTCAATGAAGCGATCACTGCCTCATACGAGAGCAGCTGTCCTCTAAAAAGAAGCAAGAGTAAAAATAAAGTTCCCTGGTGGAACAGGGAACTTTTGAACCTACGCAAGGAGACACGCAGGCTCCTTAACAGGGCTATGCGCACTCAACTCCCAGAGGACTGGGACGACTACGAACGATCCCAACGCCTCTACAAAAGCCACATTCGTAGCAATAAGAGGGCAGCCTGGAGGAAATTCTGCGAAAGCATTGAAGATCTTCCAGAAGCCGCTAGGCTCTGCAAAGCCCTTAAGAAAGATAGACCTTCACGGCTGGAGGACTTGAGGGCTTCCTTCCGGTAGACTAACGGCTACCAATGAGGAGCGCCTCAAGCATCTACTAGAAACTCATTTCCCCGAATCCGTAGTGGAGACGGAGGAAGCACCATCCCCTCGGCCCCCCCGCGCTGCTGTCACGGCAGCGGATTGGAGGACAGCCACGTTTGATCCATTGAAAAGCCCAGGACCGGATGGAGTGTTTCCAGCACTTCTGCAAGAGGGGAAAGAGACACTCATCCGTCCGGTCTATCATTTGTTGAGAACCTGCCTGGCCACGGGGTATATTCCTATACCCTGGAGGGCCGTCAAGGTGGTTTTCATACCTAAAGCAGGACGTACGTCCTACGATACTGCCAACTCTTACAGAGATATCAGCCTAACATCCTTCCTACTCAAAACTTTAGAGAGGTTGGTTGAAAGGTATGTCAAAGACGGAGCACTGATCTCAGCACCTCTGCATCAGTCACAACATGCTTACCAGGCCGGCAAGTCAGTGGAAACGGCCCTTCATCCGATCGTTTTGAGGATCGAGAAGGCGCTGCACCACAAAGAACTTGCGGCCGGAGCCTTCTTAGATATCGAAGGAGCCTTTGACCATACCTCCTTCGATGCAATCTGCGCCGCCGCTGCCTATCATGGCATCGAAGACACCATCATTAGATGGTTGAGGGCCATGTTGGCGGGAAGGCAAATAACAGCTGTCAATGAGGAAACGGCAGTTAAAGTTTCAGTAAGGAGAGGCTGCCCACAAGGGGGCGTCCTATCTCCTCTGCTATGGAACCTCGTTCTTGATGGCCTATTACAGGAACTCGAAAACGAGGATCTTTTTGCGCAAGGTTACGCAGATGACCTTGCAATCATCATCTCGGGAAAATTCCCAAATACGGTCAGCGGACTCTTACAAAGGGCCTTGCAGATCGTACAAAGATGGTGCAATGACCAGGGCCTTAGAGTCAATCCCTCAAAGGCGCAAATGGTCATTTTTACTAGGAGACGCAGGCTAGACGGTTTCGTCGAACCCGTACTCTACAACACGACTCTAACGATCTCAAGGACAGTATCTGGGGATTATCCTGGACTCTAAGCTGACCTGGAGAGATCATATAGAGAGACAGGTACAAAGGGCCACTACAACCCCATGGGGGCTAAACCCCAGGGTGGCTATGTGGTACTATACTGTCATAGTTAGACCAATGATTACGTATGCCTCTGTTGTCTGGTGGCCTGCCACAACCAGGTCAACCATACGACAGAAGCTAACACAACTCCAAAGACTTGCCTGCTTAGGAGTCACAGGAGCAATACGCACGACCCCCACAGCAGCTCTGGAGGTCCTTCTGGACCTTGCGCCCCTCACCTAGTGATTGTGGCCGAGGCTCGGAAAGCGGCCTACAGACTGGAATGTGGAGGTCAGTGGATGAAAGGAGGAGAACAATTAGGTCACACTAGGGCCCTAGCTGATGCGATAGGAGCCTACTCACTTCTGGAGGCCAGGAGTGACGACGTGATACCTTCTTTCTCCTTCGTACAACCCTTCAAGGTAGTCTTCCCGAAGAGGGAAGACTGGAGACATCTCGAGGACATACTAAGGCCTGCAGATATTGTCTGGTTCACAGACGGATCGAGGCTTGAGGAAAGTACCGGAGCGGGTATATTTGGGGAAAGGCCCAGGGCTGAGCTTTCTTATGCCCTGGGCAAATTCGCCACGGTATTTCAGACCGAGATCTTTGCCATTTTGGTCTGCGCACAGGAGAATATCCGAAAGGAGTACTCTAATAAACACATATATAAATTGTTATATATTCTTTTTATTTTAATTTTTATTTGTGTGGTGTGGCAAATATTGAAAGAGAATTTATTTTTATTTTTATTTGCCCGGCGCCAAATTGTTTAAAACAATTAATGAATTTCCACACCTACACGAAAATATATAACTTTCCCTGGCTGGTTCAGACTCTTGCAGGGCCAAAAAGCAGGTTCAAAATCTGAAAAATAAAAACATTCACTCTGCACAGCACAATCCCAATGAAAACACCTGCGTGGTTATGTTTAAACTTTTAATTTTATTTAACTCTCTGGTTTGGTTTTTCCTGTGAATTTTACAAATATGGAACAATAAAACTTAAAATTAATAGGCCTTTTATTTATGTTGATCAACTTACTTTTGAGCTCTGGTCTTTGGACTATTCGATTTTTAAAACAAACTGTTATGCAGAAACAGAAATCGTATCGATCCGCCTCCCTCGTCTGCGCGCGCCTCGTGTTCAGCTGACAGACGAATTCCTACGTTTTTGATAGTTTGGTGTGCTCGTCGATCACTTTGTTTAATTCTTTGGGATTTTATTTATTTTTAACGGTAAGTTACGCTGTTTCCCGCACTATTAATGTAAAATTACAATATAAATGTTTTTAATAATTGTATAGCAACAAAACTTTATGAATTTATAAGAAAAAGTTTGTGTAGATTAACCTTCCTGTATGTTTGTTCCACTAGGAACTCAACAAAATTTCTATTTTCTTAGATATGATGGAATAAACTGATTCCCTTTTATAAATTACTCACACACGGAGTTTCAATCAAAATTTTACTTGTAAACAAACTTTAGTTTTTTAAATTTAAATTGTGAGGTTATGAAATTATGGTAAACAAATACGTGTTGCCACCTCTAATACAAATACAAGACTGAATTTAAAATATGCCCTTTTTATTGGCTCATTTTGACATTTCTCTAGATTTCATGTCACTGGATTTTAATGAAATAAATTTTAAAATTTTAATTTTCTTTTATTTGTTTTATTTATGAATTTAGCAATGATTTTCTTTTAGAATAATGATATAGAGATGATTGGCTTTCTTTTGGTATGCCATAACCTACTCTTTCTTGTAAATTAAAAATTTCCCTATTTCAACAATTTTTTACAATTTCTCGCTTATTTCTAATAAAAACCTAATAAAACACATACCAGTGTGTAACTTATAAACTAAAGAACAATTTGCTATCAATTTTTATAGCCATAAAACATTTTATATAAAATTTATAAATATTATGTCGTTTCAGGAGTGCCTAAGCATCATTTGCTGGAATTGTTGCTAATTTGCAAAACTTCCTAAAACCAACTGACAGAAAACGATTAATGGACCTTTGTCCTTAAATACAACAAGAAAAACTTCAAAGAACATCTTTATTTTGGAACAAATTAACATATTTTTCAAGATTTTACATCTCCCTTGACCTAATTTTGCACTTCCTATTGTTATTAATGCCTGTAGTTTGAGGCTATAACATTTTATATGCTCATCAGGTGTCTCTTTCACTTTTGTAAAGTTTTATTCATAGACGATGCACTGAATTGTTATAATTGGATAGCTTCTCAGTTCTCGAGACTGTTTACGCTACTCAAAATATGAAATTACTTTATAACAAAATTTTCATATAGTTCATGTTAGCTATCTTGTTTATAGCTTTCCTAAGACTAAATTTAACATATTTGTGTACAACAAAGTTTATGGATTCAAATACTAACAATAAATTTGTTCCTTTTTTAGGTTTTACATTGTCTTTGCTACCTGTTGTGACCCTGTATTTCGGATCTGCATCATTAAATTTGCTCACAAGGTACGTCTTTTACACTTTTATAAAGTTTCATTTATAGACGATGCACTTTAATGTTGAAAATGATTAGATTCACAGTTCTCGGGACTGTTTACGCTACTCAAATTGTGAATGTAGCTTGTAGCACTTATGTCACAGTGTTCATGTTAGCTATCTTATTTATAGCCTTCTTATGACTAAATTTAACATAATTATTTATAACAACAGTTTATAACTTATTAATAACAATAAATATTTTCCTTTTTTTTAGGTTTTTCCATTGGTTTTGGTACCTGTTATGCACCTGTGATTTGGATCTAGCTACCATGCTATACACAAAGGTTCATCCAAAACTTAAATTTGTATCAACGATGCTTTTTAACTTAACAATAACAAATTAACATTTATTTACCACACGGTAGGTACTTATATCTAACGTTTAATAAAATTAATCAGTTATATCATATCCAATATAAATTTTATTTAATAAAGTATTTCCATTGACACTATGCTTTCACAGAGCTCATTATTCATCATTTCAGCTCTATAGTTTGTCTCTAAGTTATATATGATCATTTCTAGTTACTTTTTTCATTCTATTTTTAAATTCTTACATAATTTTATACTTCAGTACTCAGTTCAATAAACGTGTAAGGTTTTGGTCATCGCAATATATATATATATATATATATATATATATATATATATATATATATATATATATATATATATATATATATATATATATATATATATATATATATATGTAGCGATAGCCAAGCGGCCCTCAAGGCCCTTGCATCGAATCGGACCAAGTCAAAACTGGTCCAACACTGTAAACAGGCCCTCTGCGAACTTGGCTCATCAAACTGGGTCAGGCTTCTCTGGGTGCCTGGACACAGCAACATTGAGGGTAACGAGCGGGCCGACGCTCTGGCCAGAAGGGGCTCTCGTAAATCTCTGCTCGGTCCGGAGCCGGCTCTCGGCTACCCTAGATCCCAAGCCAAGAGGTTAATGGATAACTGGACTCGCTCCCAGTTCACTGACCTCTGGGATTCCCATCCTGGACTCCGGCAAGTGAAGCTCCTAATCGCAGGACCCTTGCCGGAGAGAACAAAGCAATTGCTGCGTCTAAGCTGAAAGCAAATTAGAGCCGTAACAGGCCTCCTGACCGGACATGGCTCTTTTAAAAAACACCTACACACAATGGGGGTGGTTGACCACTCCGATTGCAGGTTCTGTGAGGACGAGGAGGAGACTTCCATCCACGTTCTCACTTCTTGCCCAGGACTGATGAACCTGAGGCACAAACACTTCGGCACTGGCTTTCCAATGCTGGAGGAAATAAGGAGTTCTCCCGTGGGAAGGATTTCAGCCTTTGGGCTGGAATCCGGTCTGCACGGGGGAGCTCCGTAATTTGTTAGCGGTAGCACAATGGGCCACAAGGCCTGAGTGCGGCGACCTCCAGGCGCCCCGCTAAAAGAAGAAGAGAAGAAGAATCCAATTATTAATGTAAATACTGATTCAAGTTCTGAAAACTCGGATAGTGACGAATAAAATATTGTTTATTTAAAATTCATAGACAAAGCTTTTTTGAAATTTGTTTATTTATCGTCGACCTATTTCCGCTACCGAGACCAATTACTGATGTCAGGAAACGAGTTCCCCATTTAAAATTTTGCCGAGTCTTTCCTTCATAGAATAGTAGAAATTTTCTACTTGCCTAACATCATGATACTGCAAAGTTCATAGTAGCATGACCTAACATTTAACAAACAAGACAGTCGCTGCTTTACGCCGCTTCGGAAGGATTATATACCATCTATGCAACTCTCGCCTAAGATTACATAACTTTGCCGTTACAAGATAGAACGAGAGGTAGGTTACTAAACAATAGACGTAGAGTTAATATATTTATGTGACTTATCAAATGTGATAAACATATTTTCTCATTAACCACTTCTATTGAATAAAGGTATTATAGAAATCCCTTTATTTAACAATTAAAAAATTATTGTTTGCTATTTAAAGCATTTTTACAAATCTACTGCCGCCGCCTATGTCCCGTACAGGAGATGCCGACATTACACCAAGTTTTCGTTTTTATGCTGTCCCAATTGAGATCATAATATATACTATAACTACCAGCAATTCACTATCTTCCATTATAAGTGTGATTTTGACATCGTTTCACGTACGTAAAGAGAAAAATTTGCAACCGTAAGTCGCCTAATTCTTTGCACTTCCGGCCATAGCATTAAAAATACTGAGACACGGGTTTTTGTAATACTATATTACTGATTTAATCATGTTTCACCTTGACCAATCAGACAGTATTTTGAGCCGTCGCCGCTTCCCCTATATTTATTTTCAGCTTTTGCCGATATTATAATAATAATATAATAATAATATTTATTTACAGCAACAACAAGTATCAAAAGTACATTGAAAATAGTATAAAAATCATAGTAAATAAATAAGTTACTCAATAAGTGTATAAAACACTTGTTTCGAGAACGTAATACATTAATATATAGGTACCTACATCGTAAAATTAAAATTATACTATATGAAAACCATACATGTGCAGTATGCATACATTATTTAATGCAATTAAATATAAATACAAACTAACATTTGGATAAAACTAATTATTTAAAGATTACTAAGCCTACTTCATGGACCAAAACAAATAAATGAACATACAAACATACACATATATACGTGCACATATTATTATATAGACGTACACATATACATAAAAATTAAAAAACACAAATCCAATCAACAATTGGAAGCAAAATTACAGTTTTGGAGTAATAAGAACATTTGATATGACTTCACTAAATGGGGAAGGGTGAATATGACTAAAAGAAACTGTGTTTTATTATCATTTCCAGATATTTAATTATGAATGGTTATATAAACCCACACGGCTAGGCACATATAAATTATGAGTGGTTATACAAACTCACACGGCTAGGCACATATAACCATACAATGATAATTATATTTAGAATTTCTATTTTATAGTTAATTATTCGTATTGTTAATGTGGTTATGGATTATTTCTCTTGGTAAAGATAATATAAAAGCTTTCAATTTAGTTTTAAAATAAGAAATGGTCCTCTCTCTCAGAACTTCAGGGACAGTGTTGTATAATTTTGGGCCTAAGAATGCAAAAGATCTCTGTCCTATAGATTTTGCCATAAATGGAGATATATGTTGTTGTTTATTTCGAGTACCATAGTCATGACGATTTAGCAAGAATGGATTTTTCTGTATGTGGTACTTTACATTGCTATTAAAATAGTATAGCTGTCTTATGTCAAAAACTTTAGCATCACTGTAAACCAGATTACTCGGGTAGGACATTTTTTGATGTAACATTAGTTTTAAAAACCTTTTTTGTAAAATTTCTAGAGGCTTTATATGATTTTTGGACGTTCCACCCCAGGCTAAAATACCATAAGTCAAATGTGTTTCAACTAAAGCATAATATATAGATTTCATTTGTTTCAGTCCAAGAACATTACTCAATTGTCGAAATTTATAAAGAATAAATTGTAGTTTTTTAACAACAAACTGTACGTGTGAATCCCATCTTAAGTGTTGGTCAATGACTATTCCTAGATATTTGACTTTAGTTTCAGGTAGTAAAATGTGGTTTCTTCCTTGGATTTCAATATTCAAAGATTTAAAAGGTGGTAAATTTGATTTATTGCAACTGAACGGTAGGTAGGTTGTTTTATCTAGATTTAATGTTAATAATTTTTGATCAAACCAGCTTTTAATATATGACAGATCATTTTCTACTATGTTCTGCAAATCATCCCATGTTTTGGCTTTATAAATAATTGCGGTGTCATCTGCGAATCCTATAATATTTCCTGCGCTAGGTAAAGTGAATAAATCATTTATATAAATAAGGAATAGTACAGGTCCCAAAACTGTACCTTGTGGTACACCATATTCTATTTTTAAATTTTCGCTACAGACGTCTCCTACTCTTACGCATTGGTGTCTATTAGATATATAATTTTTAAATAATTCTAAACATTCACCTCTTATTCCAATGTCTTCCAAAGCCTGTAAGAGCAGAGGGTGGCTGAAAAAAAAAAAAAAAAACTTCTACATCAACGTAGTGGAGTGGAAGTATAGTAATCGTAAAAAATTTCAATTTTTTTTTTTTTGTCGAAATAGGTTTAGAATGTCATGAAACGTCGAGATTTTAAATTTGATCAGAAAAAAATCATCTGACAGTCGGTCTTTTGGTCTGTCAGTCGGTCTGTCTAACTGTTTTGTGCGCACGTTTTTCCTGGAACGATTTAAGATAGTGACTTGACATGTGGTATTTACCGTGACACAATCTCCTGATGGGTAAGTAGCTTCCACCCAAATTTAAAAAAAACTCGCCTTATTAATAAAGGAGCTGTAATATGGACGTCATGAAAAGATAAGACATACTGGTCTCAATTGTCTTTGTAACATCTCTCAACCCCACCATCATCTACAAAATCACCACTCCATTATTATAGGAGGTCATCAAAATAAATTTATTTCAGTGTGTATGAGTACAAAATTTTTTTGGACATCAGCCACCCGCATTAGCACCTTCGGGTCGACGATTTCAAATATATTATTCAAATTGTGTGAGTAATTATTTCCACTTACCGGAACGCAAGTGTAGTTAGGATGGTTTCATTTAAAGAAAGTGGTTCCTTACGCAGCGATTTTATTTTGCCCTGGGAACTGGGCTATACCTAAATTACTTACAGAACAAAACGAAAAATTTCCTTGTAAACTTGGGATTAACTTCCTTTTTCTTCAGAAAATCGCCTATTGCTCCAAATGCGAATCCGGCAAATAATCTCATTAAGTGAGGCAGAGCTGCAAGAAATCCGGCCTCTTTTAACTTGAATCCTAGAACTTCACTCATAAACTTAGGAACGCCTGTCATTTGGAGATAAAGTCCCCACAAATTTCCAATGTGTAGAATACATAGTGCCCAAAACGGAATAGAGGTAAACATGGCAACGTATGGTGGTACAGCCTAAAAAATTGTTTTAGTATATTAATTACACAGGCCCACAAAAAAAAAGTGGTGTAGTACCTTCGGGTACGTTTTCCGGTGTGCTAAAACGAATCTCAGGTCAGAACTGACCCATCACCCTTACATTTCACCCCAGCACACCCTAGCACCCCGCAAACGGTCAAATTTTTACGTCATATAAAAATTCAAAATAAATATCTCATTCTACGTTTTTCGGTGTGCTAAAGACGAATCTCTGGTCAGAACAGACCCATCACCCTTAGATTTCACCCCAGCACACCCTAGCATTCCCCCAAATGGTCAAATTTTCACATCATATAAAAGTTCAAAATAAATATCTCTTTCTACGTTTTTCGGTACGCTAAGAACGAATCTGAGGTCATAATTTACCCATCGCCCTTAGATTTCACCCCAGCACTCCCAGAACCCCCCAAAGGGTGAAAATGTTAATTTATATAAAAATTGAAAATAAATATCTCATTCTACGTTTTTCGGTGTGCTAAGAACGAATCTGGGGTCATAATTTACCCATCACCCTTATATTTCGCTCCAGCACCCCCCAGAACCCCTCAAAGGGTGAAAATGTTAGTTTATATAAAAATAAAAAATAAATATCTCATTCTACATTTTTCGGTGTGCTAAGAACGAATCTGGGGTCATGATTTACCCATGACCCTTAGATTTCGCCCCAGCACCCCCTAACACCCTCCCAAATGGTCAAATGTTTACATCATCATATAAAAATTCAAAATAAGTATCTTATTCTACGTTTTTCAATATAATTTAATAGTTTTAATTTTGCTATATCTTCCCACCACTCCTTCACCATATGGTTATATTTTGACCCTTGTAACGTTGTACCAGTATTAGGATTTGACAATTTTTCATTTCCATGCGATGAAATCAGGCAACAGAATCATTCCTAGAAAAAAATGCTTCTATATTGAAACACATATAAATAAATTTAAAATGCTTGGAAGATATACTGTATTACCGGTGTCAATAGGTGACCGTACATATTGACACACACACACACACAATACATATTGACACCGATAATACAAAATATCTTCCAAGCATTTTAAATTTATTTATATGTGTTTTAATATAGAAGCATTTTTTTCTAGGAATGATTCTGTTGCCTGATTTCATCGCATGGAAATGAAAAATTGTCATATCCTAATACGTACGACGTTACAAGGGTCAAAATATAACCATATGGAGAAGGGGGGGATATAGTAAAACTTGAACTAGGTATTAAATTACATTGAAAAACGTAGAATGAGATACTTATTTTGAATTTTTATATGATGATGTAAAAATTTGACCATTTGGGGGGGCGGGGTGCTAGGGGGTGCTGGGGCGAAAGCTAAGGGTCGTGGGTAAATCATGACCCCAGATTCGTTCTTAGCATACC
This sequence comes from Stenurella melanura, assembly GCA_963583905.1. Classification (NCBI taxonomy): domain Eukaryota; kingdom Metazoa; phylum Arthropoda; class Insecta; order Coleoptera; family Cerambycidae; genus Stenurella; species Stenurella melanura. The sequence continues at coordinate 52,129,423 of OY757316.1, read as the reverse complement.
GAAAAACGTAGAATGAGATATTAATTTTCCATTTTTATATAAACTAACATTTTTACTCTTTGGGGGGTTCTGGGGTGTGCTGGGGTGAAATCTAAGGGTGACGGGTAAATTATGACCCCAGATTCGTTCTTGACACACCGAAAAACGTAGAATGAGAAATTTATTTTGAATTTTTATATGATGTGAAAATTTGACCATTTGGGGGGATGCTAGGGTGTGCTGGGGTGAAATCTGAGGGTCATGGGTCAGTTCTAACCTGAGATTAGTTTTTAGCACACCGAAAAACGTAGAATGATATATTTATTTTTAATTTTTATATAATGTGAAAATTTGACAATTTGGGGGGGTGCTAGGGTGTGCTGGGGTGAAACCTAAGGGTGATGGGTCAATTCTGACCTGAGATTCGTTTTTAGCCCACCGAAAAACGTACCAGAAGGTACCTCACCTTTCTGTATCAGGACTTTTTTTTTGTGTGCCTGTGTTATTAATGTCAGACTTCAATTATAGACCAGTGCCAAACCGGTTTTCGGTGGCCAAAAATCTGAAAAATTCTTAGCAGTATATGGGTGGTGGGAATATTTAGGATTAATGGTATATAAATGGGAAAAAATTGATTGGATCGCAAGAGACAACCGGAAGTGAGGTGGTGGCGCGAGAAGGTGTGTTTTTAGGGGCAAAACGTGTTTTTTTACGATTTGTGGCAAAAGTGAACATCCTATCGAAAAAAGCTTAATATAGAAGTTGTAGATAATTGGTAGATCTACAACTTCTACTTGCACCATTTTTTACATAACCTCAAAAATATTGAGAAAAACGCCAAAAACCAATTTATTGTTTTTTTAATTTTATCTTCCACAAAAATAATTCGATTTTGATGAAATTCGGTGAAAATATATATTTGTATGCGTCAAACAAGCTGGAAGCGTAATATTCATTTTTTGATTTTTTTGCGAATTTAATTTGAAAAAAAGCCTAACATTCAATAAAAAAGTTGATTAACAACGTTTTGATTTTTGAAAATTTCAGGACGGTGTTTTTTCCTTGAAACCTCTAATTTAAGACGATGTAAAAAAATTATATTGTTACTGTGGAAAAACATTGTCAAAAATGGAAAAAACTAAAAAGACACTTTTTTCAAGATCGATTTTTCCGCGAAATTCACGTTTGTTTCTTGGCTAAAAATGGTCGATTTAGCAACTTCTTAGCTAAAATCATTGCTAAATATTTTGATTTTCAGCAGTCCGAACCTTAAACTGTTAATTGAATTTTCCTTATTACATATTAGGTACATTAAAATTACCGCCCCACAACACTTCCTTTAAATGAACAATGAAGAATTAGTGACAGGAAAATCGATCTTGAAAACAGCGTCTTTTAGTTTTTTACGTTTTTGACAATGTTTTTCCACAGCAACAATATGATTTTTTACACCGTCTTAAAGTAGAGGTTTCAACGAAAGAATACCGTCCTGAAATTTTCAAAAATCCAAACTTCTTTATTCAACTTTTTTATTGAAAATTAGGCCTTTTCTTCTAATTAAATTCGCAGAAAAGTCAAAACGCGAATATTACGCTTCAAAAAATTTACAGCTTTTTTGAGGCATGAAAATGTACATTTTCACCGAATTTGATCAAAATTGAATTATTTTTTTCCTTCTTCAATTCTTTGGGACTTCCTGTCACATGTATGTTTTCTTTTTAAGCGGTGCTCGGGGAATCTACAAAATATCACAATTAACCAGTATGTTGCTAGTAAATATAACCTCTACGCCTGTGACTTTTACGTCAACGGATCAGTTAAAGGTTGCGTTTTTTTTAATAAACAACACAAATAAGTATATAAACTTGAAATTAAATATTTCGCCGACGTTTCGGAAATTTATTCTGTTTCCTGTTTCAAAACTTTTCTGAAAAATCTTTTTTGCTGTGTATGATAAATACACAGCTCTAAGAATGTTTGTTATATTCAATATCCATAGATACTTACTATTTACATAGAACTGTTGATATAGTTAACAGGTTTTTTTAGTTTTTATGCAATGTTAAGTTTGTGAAGTTCTTCTTTTAACATTGGCAACCAAGTTGTACAGACATCTACGGAACAATACGACACGCATTTATCCTCATTCAATAATATTATCGCGGATTCTCTAATTTTTCTTTTTTTGCTATCTGCCTCTTTTGTTAAAATTTTTGCCGAGTCCCAGTTTATTCTGTGTCCATTCTCCCAAGACTGTTCGCAGATCTTGGACCTCTGAATTTCATTTTTTCTTATGCAATTTTGATGTTCGCCCAATCTTACACTAAAAGGTCTGGATGACTCACCTACGTATTGTTGTTACACTCACAGGGAATACTATAAATGCTGTTTTTTGAAGTTTGCTCGTGGTTCTTCGGTTTCGTCTTTGTCATAATAGATCTTAAAGTGTTGTTTGTTTGAAATACCGTCCTAATATCAAATCTATCACCGATGCGGCGCAACTTTTCGGATAATCCACATACATAAGGAATTAACGCTGTGTAACGCTTTTCAGGTTTTTGTCGTACCTGATTGTTATTTCCAATATTTATGAAGGTTTTATCGACAAAATCCCCAGGGTATTGGTTATTTATAAGAACTTCCTTCATAAACCGCTTCTCATTGTTTAGTATTTCATCAATAGAAGAAATGATTTTGGCCCTATCATACAAACATTTTACAACACCCCTCTTAACGTGCATCGACTGATTTGACTTGAAATTTAAATAACTGTTGGTATGTGTTGGTTTTCTATAAACACTTGTTTCAATTGTACCATTTACTCTTTTAATTAAAACATCTAAAAATGGTAATTCATTTCTAGTTTCCCTTTCTAAAGTGAATTTAATAGGAGGTTTTTTATTATTTAAATGTTCCAAAAAACTATCTAGTAACTCAATACCATGAGGCCAGATTGCAAAGATATCATCTACGTATCTCCACCAGATAACCGGTTTCTATGCACAATTTTGAACACGTCTAGTCTCAAACACCTCCATAAATATATTGCTTAAAATCGGTGTCAATGGAGAACCCATTGCCATACCGAAATTCTGCCGTTAGAAATCATTTTCCAATTGAAAATAAGTTGTTTTTATACACATAGTTAAAAGTTCCATTATGGTATTTACACTCAATTTAGTTCTAGCTTCCAAATTATTTTCAATTAACAATTTGTCTTTGATTATTTTTAAAGTTTTGTCTACTAGGACGTTAGTGAACAGACTAACTACGTCAAAACTAACCATCAGATGTGTATTATGAATATTATGTTCATAAACTTTTTCGATAAAATGTTTACTATTTTTTAAATACGAGTCAGTATTTCCGGATAATGGATTACAATTTTCAGCAAGAATTTTGCCAAATTGTGGCATGGCGAATTAATGGAACTAACAACTGGTCTTAATGGAATATTCTGTTTATGTATTTTTGGCAAGCCATAAAAATGAGGAGGCTTGCTATAATGCGGTGTAAGCTTCCGTCGTTCAAAGTGATTAAATTCATTTTTGTAGTTAAATAAAGTTCTATAAATTTTGCCCTCAATTGATTTTGTTGGGTTTTTACTTAATTTTGAGTAGGGTCCTTCATTGATAAGTGTCATGATTTTCTCATCATATGTATTTTTATTTATAATGACTGTGGTATTATCTTTGTCCACTGGCAACATTTTAATGGATTCATCTCTCTTCAAAGAGGATATTGACCGTTTTTCTCCTGTGCTTAAATTTTCTTTAATTACTTCCACATCCACGTAGTGGATTGGAAGTATAGTAAGGTCAGTTGGGGTATCTGAGCCCAGGGGGTAACTTGGCCATGGTTTTTTTCCGTAGAACTTGTGGGGGTAATTTCACTTCAAGCAGTTGGCAGCACTGAAGGACAATGTCATCTCACTACAACAATTAGTCTCATGTTTCTGAGTGTTGTTGCTTTCATGTAGCAATTTTTTTAATTTTGTAGTGCAAAATTTTCATAGCAACGTGATGTAATCTTGTTTTTTATGAAATATCTACAGTTTTACTGTATATATTATCAACGTCACAGTTAATTTAGCATAAATTAGAAGCATGGTATATCCCTAAAATGTTATTGCAAGCATGTATTCTGCGTTAGGTCATAAGCTTGAGTGGGTGGTCCAGTTACCCCCACAATTTTTCAAAAATGGGGTAAGTGGGTCAGTTAATTGAGGCATCTCAGCACGGCTGGGACCAAGTTACCCCAAGCACATTAAGTATGTTGTATTTGTTTTTATTTATTAGGTAGATGTAGATCACTGCGCACAGTCACACAAAAATAGCGATCTGAACCCGGGACCCGACATATTAATCCCTATGTATTTTGTTGAACATGAATCTGATGTCCGTTTAGCTCCATCACCCACCATTTTTTGTAAATCGCGAAAATAGCCTAAGCAACCTCATTTCCTTAGATTATTTTCGCAATTTACAAAAAGTTGGTGGGTAATGGAGCTAAACGGACATTGGATTCGTGTTCAGCACGTCGAAATACATAGGATTACTATGTCACGTCCCTGGTGCAGATCACTTTTTTTTGTGGGCCTGTGTTATTTATGCTTACTTGAAATTGCATGTTTTTTACATTTAATTTTGCCCTTTTTACTTTAACAGAAGTTGTGTTATTCCTAAATTTGAATAAATTTCACATCTAATTGTTATGTAGTAGTTCTCTTACATCGTCGACAACTAGACATGGTGTGGTTTAAATGATTTGTGATAATTTTTGTACGAAGTTTACATGTTTACCAACACGCCCACTTACCCCAGTTCAAATAACAATCATTTGTATGAAACCAAGACCCGTATGGTCTAGTTGCCCCAATTTCTAGGGGTAACTGGGCCCATCAGACTTTTTATTATTTAATTATAATTATAAAGAAAATTAAATTTGACTCGGGATTTGAATATTATATATTTAAAGACAGTATATTGTATTACATATAAAAAAATATTTTAGATATTAATATAACTTACTAGTGGTTCTCAGGCAAGTTCAAAGTATAATCTTCTCGCTCAGGTTGTAAAATCATGGCCCAAATACCCCAAGTGACCATAATCGTAAAAAAAAATTCAATTTTTTTTTCTTGAAATAGGTTTAGAATGTCATGAAACGTCGAGATTTTAAATTTGAGCGAAAAAAATCTATCTATCGGTCTGTCTGTAACTTTTTTTGTCCGCACGCTTTTTCCGGAACGGTTTAAGATATTGACTTGAAATTTTGTACACGTATATATTATAATGGGATCTGGAACTGGATTGTTTTCTGAAGATATCAGGTGAAGGGTTGGGGGGTAAATAGGGGCAAATGTGGGGAAATATGCAAAGCAAACTGGTAAGAGTACAGAAACTTGAAATTTGATGCATGTACTATAAGCCAAGGCCTCAAATTTTTTTGTAATATTTTTCAACCCCCCACTATCCCTAGTCCATTAATAAAGGGGTTGATAAAATAAAATTGGGATACTCATTTGAAATTTGGTACACGTATGTATTATAACGGCATCTCTAACTGGATTATATTTTGAGATGATTCCGTTGAAGGGTTGGGGGTTCAATAGGGGTTAATAGGGGAAAATAAGTAAAGCAAGCTGGTACGAATACAGAAACTTCAAATTCAGTGTATATACTGGAAGCCTCAATTTTTTTTATAATATTTTTCAACCCCCACCATCCCTACTCCATTATTAAAGGGGTTGATAAAATAAAATTGAGATATTCATTTGAAATTTGGTACACGTATGTACTATAACATCTGGGGCTGGATTAATTTTTGAGATGATTTCGTTGAAGGGTTGGGGGTTAAATAGGGGTAAATAGAGGAATGTAAGTAAAGCAAATTGGTAAGAGTACAGAAACTAGAAATTCGGTGTATGTACTAGAAGCTAAAGACTCAGATTTTCTTATAATATTTTTCAAGCCCCCGCCACCCCTACTCCATTATTAAAGGGGTTGATAAAATGAAATTGAGATATTCATTTGAAATTTGGTACACGTATGTATTATAACGACATCTGGAACTAGATTATATTTTGAGAAGCTTCCGTTAAAGGGTTGGGAGTTAAATAGGGTTAAATAGGGAAAAATAAGTAAAGCAAGCTGGTATGAGTATAGAAACTTGAAATTCTGTGCATGTACTAGAAGCCAAGGCCACACGTATGTATTATAACGACATCTGGAACTAGATTATATTTTGAGATGATTCCGTTGAATGGTTGGGGGTTAGATAGTGGTAGATAGGGGAAAATAAGTAAAGCAAGCTGGTAAGAGTATACAAATTTGGGATTTGGTGTATATACTAGAAGTGATGGCGTCAGGTTTTTTTATAACATTTTCCATCCCCCACCACAAAAGTTAATAAAATTAAATTTAGATTTTCATTTGAAATTTGTTACACGTATGTCTTAGATTATATTTTGACATGATTGCGTTGAACGAGTGGGGGTAATTGGTAAATAGGGAAAAATCTGCAAGAGTACAGAAACTTGAAATTCGGTATATGTCCTAGAAGCCAGGGCCTCTGATTTTTTAGTAATATTTTACATCGTTGGGCCCAAAATAAGACGTGTCTGATTGTGGAACACGGATAAATGTGGGCTCCCGAATAATATATAATTAGTTGAGTTGGAGTTAGTCTAGCTCCCAATATATAATATATAAATATACAGATCTATATGTAAAGTGGTCATTATATTCTTCGCAAATACAAAACGAAGAGTATATTGCATTCGATCAGCATATTTATAAAACCGGTAATATTGCTCGTAGAGAAAAAAATCATATTACTGTGTTGGTGATCGAATTCTGAACAACTTTCAAAATTTCCGTCCGTCCGTCTGTCCGTCCGTCCGTCACGTTTTTTTGTAATCACGATACGAACGAAAAGTCCGATCGTATTGAAATTTGAACAGAAAGTTAGTGTTAGCTAGAGGAAGAACCTATTGTTTTTTAACAATATCGATCAATAAATAAAAAAGTTATCATAATTTTTCAAATTAAAAAAATGTTCTTAAATGTTTTTTAATTAAACTGAAAATGTCTAAAACTAATATTATTTACAAAAAAACTGCGAAGAGTATCCTATAGAATGTGTAATTATATAAAAAGTGCAATAACTCGGCGAAGAGTATAATGGTTAGCTTTTTATATCTACATTTGTGTTTACTTTTAACTTTGCATGAGTGGACGACATTTCACTAGTTCGGGAAGAAAATATCAGTTGATTTTGCCTCAGCCAAAGCTTTTTGACACAACAAGTTGTCAGAACAGGTTTATGAAATTTGAAATAAATTTTAGCGGTCCAGAAGTTCGTTAAAATTAATTTTTTTTATGTTCGTCTAATTGTGGAACGACATGGGTCCACAATCAGACAAAATTCCAAAATTTTACTTATATTTTTTTTCATATAAAACATGCATTTTTAAATTTTTTATTATGCCAGTAGGTGAGTATACATTTTTAAGTCTCCTAATAAAAGAAATTGTAATAAAATATTACAAAATAAAATGTTTAAAACTAAAAATATTTTTTTGTCTGAAGATGGAACACCCTCCCCTACTCGAAAGTTACTACACGTATGTATTGTAATGACATCTGATTGAGATGATTCCATTGAAGGGGTGAGACGTGGTAGGTTCTGAATCGGGGAAAATAAGTAGGGTAAACTAAAAACTTAATTTTTAACGTATATGGTAGAAACCAACGCCTCAAACTTTTCTGACATCTGCTCCAAATATTATTAAAATTCTATGACCAATAATTTCCATACACTAGAGTGCAAATCTAGTCAAGATGTTTCCTTTAAAGTGACTTGGATGAAAATCTGGACGTTGAAGTAGTGATTCCTTAGGCAGCGGTTTTTTATATTGCCTCTCTAAGTAATTTTTGCCCGCACGCGATATTCATTTCCGTCACCTGTTGGCATGTTTTGTGCAGTTTTTTCTACGGCTGCTAAAAAAACCGCTGCCTAAGGAATCACTACTTCCACATCCAGATTATCCGTCCAAGTCACTTTAAAGGAAACATCTTGACTATATTTGCACTCTAGTATGTGGAAATTATTGGTCATAGAATTTTAATGATATTTGGGGTAGATGTCATAGAAAAGTTTGAGGAGTTGGTTTCTACCATATACGTTAAAAATGAAGCTTCTAGTTTACCGTACTTATTTTCCACTATTTACAACCTACCACCTCAATGGAGTCATCTCAAGCAGATGTCACTACAATACATACGTGTACTAACTTTCAAGTGAGTATCTCAATTTTATGTTATCAATCCCATTAATAATGAAGCGGAGGTGGTAGAGTTTGAAAAATATTAGAAAGAAATCTGAGGCCTTGGTTTCTAGTATATACACCGAATCCCAAATTTCTGTAGTCTTACCAGCTTGCTTTACTTATTTTCCCCTATTTGCCCCTATTTAACCCCCAAAACCCTTCAACGGCATCATCTCAAATTATGATCTAGTTTCAGTCTTCGTTATAATACATACGTGTACCAAATTTCAAATGAATATCTCAATTTTATTTTATCAACCCTTTTCATATTGGAGTAGGAGTGGTTGGGTTGAAAAATATTATAAGAAAATCTGACGCTGTGGCTTCTAGTACATACACCGAATTTCAAGTTTCTGTAGTCTTACCAACGTTTTACTTATATTCCTCTATTTACCCCAAATTAACCCCCAACTCTTCAACGGAATCATCTCAAAATATAAACTAATTCCAGACGTCGTTATAATACATACGTGTACGAAATTTCAAATGAATATCTCAACTTTATTTTGTCAACCCCATTAATGGGGTAGGGGTGGTGGGGGGGTTGAAAAATATTATAAAAAAATCTGAGGCCTTAACTTCTTGTACATACACCGAATTTCAAGTTTCTGTACTCATACCAGCTTGCTTTACTTATTTCCCCCTATTGACCCCTAAATAACGCCCAACCCTTCAACGGAATCATCTCAAAGTGTAATCTAGTTCCAGATGTCGTTATAATTCATACGTGTACCAAATTTCAAATGAATATCTCGATTTTATTTTATCAACCCTTTTAATAATGAAGTAGCGGTGGTGGAGGTTGAAAAATATTATAAATAATCTGAGACCTTGGCTTATAGTACATACACAGAATTTCAAGTTTCTGTAGTCTTACCAGATTGCTTTATTTATTTTCCCCTATTTACCCCTATTTAACCCCCAACCCTTCAACGGAATTATCTCAAAATATAATCTAGTTCCAGATGTCGTTATAATACATACGTGTAGAAAATTTCAAATGAATATCTTAATTTTATTTTATCAACCCTTTTCAAATTGGAGTAGGGGTGGTGGGGGTTGAAAAATATTATTAAAAAATCTGACGCTTTGGCTTACGTGTACATACACCGAATTTCAAGTTTCTGTAGTCTTACCAGCTTGCTTTATTTATTTTCCCCTATTTACCCCTATTTAACCCCCAACCCTTCAACGAAATTATCTCAAAATATAATCTAGTTCCAGATGTCGTTATAATACATACGTGTACGAAATTTCAAATGAATATCTCAACTTTATTTTATCAACCCCTTTAATGGGGTAGGGGTGGTGGGGGGTTGAAAAATATTATAAAAAAATCTGAGGCCTTAACTTCTAGTACATACACCGAATTTCAAGTTTCTGTACTCTTACAAGCTTGCTTTACTTATTTCCCCCTATTTACCCCTATTTAACCCCCAACCCTTCACCGGATTTCCTCAAAAAACAATCTAGTTCCAGATCTCGTTATAATATATACGTGTACAAAATTTCAGGTCAATATCTTAAACCGTTCCGGAGAAAGCGTGCGGACAAAAAAAGTTACAGACAGCCAGACAGACCGACAGACCGACAGACAGACAGAAAAATTTTTTTCGCTCAAATTTAAAATCTCGACGTTTCATGACATTCTAAACCTATATAAACCGAATAAAAATTTTTGAAAATTTTTTTGCGAATACTATGCTTCCAATCCACTACGTGGATGTGGAAGTAAAAGAAGAAGAAATCAAAGAATCCGCGATAATATTATTGAATTAAGATAAATGCGTGTCGAATTGTTCCGTAGATATCTGTACAACTTGGTTGTCAATGTTAAAAGAAGAACTTCACAAGCTTAACATTGTATAAAAACTACAAAAATTGTTAACTATATCAACAGTTCCATGTAAATAGTAAGTATCTAGGGATATTGAATATAACAAACATTCCTAGGGCTGTGTATTTAAAAGGGATTTTTCAAAAAAGTTTTGAAAAAGGAAACAGAATAGATTTCCGAAACGTCGGCGAAATATTTAATTTCAAGTTTTTATACTTATTTTTGTTGTTTATTAAAAAAGCAACCTCTAACTGATCCTTTGACGTAAAAGTCCAGGCGTAGAGGTTATTTACCAGTAACATACTGGTTAATTGTGATATTTTGTAGATTCCCCGAGCACCGCTTAAAAAGAAAACATACATGTGGCAGCAAGTCCCAAAGAATTCAAGAAGGAAAAAAATTAAGATAATGCCACAAATAACATTTAGACAATGAATTATTTTTGTGGAAGATAAAAATAATAAAACAAAAAACTAATTTTTGGAATTTTTCTCAATATTTTTGAGGTTATGGAAAAAAATGGTTCAAACAAAAGTTGTAGACCTCTCAATTATCTACAACTTTCACATTAAACTTTTTTCGATAGCAGATCTACGTTTGTCAGAAATCGTAAGAAACCACGTTATACCCCTAAGAACACACCTTTTCGCACCCCCACCCCATTTCTGGTTATCTGTTGCGGTCCAATCGGTTTTTCCCCATTTACATACCATTAATTTTAAATTTTCCCACCACCCATACACTACTAAGGATTTTTCTTCTTCAAAAATTGTGGGCACTGGTCTATTATTTTTTAATACAGATTACATTTTCCCGAGTTATTCTTGTTATTGCTCAAGCCATTATGATTATTCTTATGATTGTTGAAAGAGCGTAGCCGAATAAGAATAGCTCGGCTACGCCGCTCGGGTCCGGCGTGTTTTTTTTTTTTTATTTAAATTGTTATCTATGCAAGTAACATCTGGGTACATTTTTATCTCAAAATATTAAGCCGTTTAAGAGTAATAGTAAATGAAAACATTTTCAAAAAAAATCATGACTATTGAACGGTTCAGTCTTAAAGATATGTTGCTTTGGTAGTTGAGATCCATTCACGAACAAATTTAGAAGGCCATAGAAACATATAACCTTATAACATTTTTTCGAAAATTATTATTATTTTTTTAATTAGTTACCGCTCTGGTATAGTTATTTCGACAACTGTTTTTGCAACACATATTTTTTGCAGCTTTTTGTTATTACGCATTAAAAAAAACCGTTATTTTTTTATACCTTAATGCAACAGTTCATCCATTGCATTTTTTTTGCAGTGTTATGGTATTGTTATTTACACCATATATTTTTTTCAATGAATTAAATACTTCACATTATATAAAAATGGAAGTTTTTAATTTCTTTTAATGTTATTGTAATAGTACACTACTAATTTTTTTTACATGTAATTTTTTAGATTAATTAATTTATAGAGTCTTTTCTTCATAAATATCAACAGATAGATGCTGTTTTATTTGTATTGAAAAAATTTTAACTGTTGGGTTACAAGAAAGTGGATTATATCACAGAAACGATTTTTATTTATTCCGAATGAAAATTTTTGTTATCAGCAGACCCCGGCGGAAAAGTAGTTATGCCAGTGACGTTCTTTACACACAGATAATTATAATGTTTTGAATCGAGAATTATTTATATTATTATTATTATATATACCTGCAGCATCGGTCTGATTACCTAACCGAAAACAAAAAAGTCGACATTTTTCGACATTTTAATCGGCATACGCGACTTCAAATTTTTGTATCAATTAAGGAAATACAAATATCTCCTATATCTCTTTTCCAAACTGTATTAAACAATTCTTAATTTAAAATATTGTTTTTATCAGTGCACATAATATGAAGCACTATATTTTAAAAAATATAAGAAGAATTTTCTACCACTTTTTTTTACGACAGCAAATAGGACACGGTAAACAATTATAATAGTAAAAGAAAGAAAAAAGATGCGTTTTATATTTTGCAGAAGACTCTAAACATACAGAATACACTTGAAATAAAAAGGCCCAATAATTATTATTATTTTATTACACAACGACCAACGGCATATGAGCCTGCTTCATATGCACATACGCGTTATGGAGTCAACACTACAGACTTGCCAGTAGATTTTCATATTTTGATAGAAATAATGTGTCGTGGAGACAGTGAAACACAAACTGGATACAGTGTTAAGGAACAACCCCAGTTTTACAACATTTTTGGGTGTGGTGGACCTATTAAGTGGGAAAGTAGTAAACTGTTCAATGCCGGATATAAATTTGCCATCTATAAGAAAGTATACTTATTTCAAATATGAGCCGATTACTTCTGTAGACGTTGAAGGATCCTTTTCACAACACAAGTGGATATGTAGTGACAGGCGCCGAAGTTTAACTTTTTAGAACAAATGCAAATAATATATTGTTATTATTCAATAAGACATAGTTACTAAGTGGTTGTGTTTGTGCATCCAACAATAAGTGAATCAAAGTATGACATAACCCTTTCGGAGCCTTTGATCTTTAAATATTACTGAATTCACCAGATATATACAATAATAAGGTAAGATATTTTATTATTGAAAATGTTTACATAGTTCATAATGCGCAAAGCCGATTCTGGCTTTTCCGTCATAACTACCTCGGAGCCGGGGTCTGGTTATCAGCAACATCTAATTAAATAGCTATTTCAGAAACAATATGAAATAGATATAAAAAAGTTCATCTCATAGATCTAATGAGTATAGAAAGCGTAACAAAAAAACAGTAAAGATACCGATGTGCCGTCTATTTAGCGGTCTTGAGGAGGGAGAGGGCTGGCTTTAGTTTTTCTTAAACATTAACAATAAACTTTGAACCATACTTGATACTTCAATAATAAATAATTATTTATGTCAAAGAGAAGTGTGAAAAGAAATAATTAAGTACTGATTTAATACTGTAGACGTTTAGTCATAAGAAACTGATTTAAAAAGTTTAAATATTTGAATTGCACCATTTAGCCAATAACCATATTTATATTTATTTTAAGGTGTTCAAAATATTACTATTATAAAGATTTTATAATACAATACTAGTAAAAATTATATTAATAAACACCATATTACTGGTAACCGAAAATAAGTGTCGTTACTGCCCAGCAAGAGTCGCATGAGGTTATGTATATTTCTTGCCAAGAAAGGAGAGAGAGGTACTGTTGGTAAAGGAAAGAACATTAATAACGTGAAATTTTTCAAATATTAACAAAAATAAAAATTAAATTTCTTTAGAAATTAAAAAATATATACAGGGTGTCCCGTAAATAATGGATAATCCTGAAACTGGAAATAGGCCAGGCCATAACCTATCAGAATATCACAACTTGACCTTATTGAAAACCCTACGGTTTTCGAGATATGGACACTTTTTTGAAATTTTGAAAATTTCGACTCTAGGATAGTATATTACATGCCAGTGCCACAAAGTAAAGATTTGTTCATTCTGTTTTTAGACGAGTATTCTAGAATAGTTGTGCTATCAACACTTGTATAGCAGTTTTTAGATAACGACTACAATAGTTTCAAAAAAGAAGTATTTCGTAAATTTCGGTTCCACCAAGATTCCGTCTGCCGACTTTGACCTTTGATGGTATAAAGAAAGGTGCCAAGCGAAACTTGCTACTTAACTTTGAAACTTGCTCACTTTTTGTCATATTATAACATGTTTAAAAATTATGAGTTAGAAGGACGAAGAAAGATCGAAATAAAATAAAAAGTAATTTCTCCTGAATTTATTAAACATCATTATTATTAAAAAGAAAAAGTAACTATAACAAATGTTCGAATTGCTCTCCTCCAGCCCTGATGCAGGCTCTGCACCTTTTAACAAAGGAACGTTTTAGATGGCGTGAATATCCGGATCGGCTGATTCCTTCGGCGGTTACTCCGATACTCTCATGCAATTCATTTATGGATTGAACAGATCGGAAGTACATCTTTTCCTTCATACATCCCCAGTAAAAAAAATCTAAATGATTTAGGTCTGGTGACCTGGGTGGCCACACAATTGGAGCTAAGCGACCGATCCATCTGCCCGGATATTTCAAATTTTGGAATGCTCTCACCTTTCTCCCATAATGTGCAGGGCATCTGTCATTCTGTAGCCACATTGTCAGCCTCAGGGATAAAGGAAAGTCTTCTAGAAAGACCGGTAGGTTGTTTTGAAGGAATTCCCAATAATTCTCTGACGTAAATGTTGGTGGCAGTTTGAATGGGCCTACCACTTGACCATTTAGGATGCCTGTCCACATATTTACTTTAAATTTATATTCTGATCGATCTTCTATCATCAAATGAAGATTTTCCAATTGCCAGCTATGCAGATTATGTAAATTTAGAAAGCCATCTCGTCTGTACGATGATTTGTCAGACCACAAAATTTTGTTAAAAAAATCTGAATCCTCTCCTATCATCCGCAGCATTCGCCGGCAAAATACCACACTCAAGGGATAATCTCTGGGTAGCAGAGTTTGCACACGTTGTACATGGAAAGGATGGAGTTGGAACCGTTTGAAAATCCTATGCACTGTTGTTTTAGATAGACCAATGCATCGTGATATGGTACCCACAAAAGTAGACGGATCGTTGTTAATTTCATCAAGCACTTCGCGTTCGGGTACCTTTCTCGATAACGCATAGCGGATGCACTGGCGTTGCCTCGACATTCGCCATAAATAGAATGCATATTAGCATACTCACGTTGTGTATACTGTATACGAGGCATTGTGGTTCTCAAGAAGACTACAGAAATGCGAGTCTAAAAAAATTTAAATAATTTCAGAGGAATGACAGGTCGCTACTAACACCAAACGTACAAAATGACATGTGTCACATAGGAGAATATCCACGAATGCTTTGGCCAAGCAATACAATTAAAAGATAGGCTTGCTTGTTACAAATTTTAATTGGATAAATTTAGCTCCTCCACCATTCAAACAGCTATGTCTTTTTTCCTAACAGGAAAACTCATAATTTGTAAACATTCTATAATATAACAATAGGTGGGCAAGTTTTTAAGATAAGTGGCAAGTTTCGCTTGGCACTTTTCTTTACACCATCAAAGGTCAAAGTTGGCAGACGGAATCTTGGTGAAACAGAAATTTACGAAATATTTCTTTTTTGAAAATGCTGTAGTCGTTATCTAAAAACTCCTATACACGTTTGATAGCACAACTATTCTAGAGTACTCACCTAAAAACAGAATGAACAAATCTTTACTTTGTGGCACTGGCATGTAAAACACTATCCTAGAGTCGAAATTTTCAAAATTTCAAAAAAGTGTCCATATCTCGAAAACCGTAGGGTTTTCAATAAGGTCAAGTTGTCATATTCTGAGAGGTTATGGCCTGGCCTATTTTCAATTTCAGGATTATCCATTATTTACGGGACACCCTGTATATGTTTCTAACCAAACTTAATAAGTATATACTTAATTCTCAGTGTAATAAATTAGTGAAAATAAATAAACAAAGCATTCGATAAGAAAAGTAAAAAATCAAAAATTTGAATTCTAATGAAATAAATTAACGGAAAATTCTTACCAAATAACAATACCAATTATTTTGCAATGGAACAGAAACTTTTCACTAAACATCACTTTTCACGAACACTAAACAGCACCTTAAACTAAATAAAAGTTGTCGCTAAACAACATTTATTACACTAAATACTTTTCACTAAACAGCACTTTCCACTAAATAATTCATTATCTGTTACTCATTGGTCGAGAGCCGGTTGTATAGATTTCCTATGAATAAGATACATGAAAATCTTTATGTGAGTGAGTAAGTACTACCACACACATACAGGGAGCCACTTTTCATTTTTGCAAATTTTGCCCACGTCATGGAATTTTGACGTCACTTCCGGTCACGATTTTTTTTGTGTCATCGAATACATGAATAAAACTTACGTCAAAATGTAGGTTTTGAGGCATACAATGGGATTGTAGTGGGCTGCCATGCTTAATATGCCCGCAACCCTGGGACGCCCTCGATTAAATATTTTCGAGAATTTTTTTTTTCTGCTTTCTTAAGTCATCGAATACATGAATTATTTTTTTTTAAGTTAAAGTACAAACCTTCTAGTTATTAAAAAAAATAGGCTGCCACTTCTTATTTGCCCGCATCCTCCCATTTTGATGTCACTTCAGGTAAAATTCCATGACACGGGCAAAATTTGCTTATATGAAAAGTGGCTCCCTGTAGGTCTGTGGTAGTATTTACTCACTCATACAAAGTTTTTCATGTATCTTATTCATAGGAAGTTTATACAGCGGGCTCTCTACCTAATCAATACCGAAATCACTATTCGATTCATCACTGGTCAGGTCACTGTCGTCACTCCCAACATGTACGATGATTCTCTGTTCATTCCTATTATGCAGTTTCTGTAACGAAATGTATTCATTTTCAATTTGTTTTACCTTTTCTATACATTTTTTCTGAAGTAACTTTCTGCACTTCGGTCCGAAAAAGGTGTACTACTTTTGAGCGAAATTTCGGAAATGTGTTGTTTTATCGCACAGCTCCCTTTAGCTCCATAATAATACTACTGGATTAAACAGGCAAAAATATGGTGGTAGGCGTAAAACGGTGTGTCCGTATAATTCTGCCATCTTGTCGACGACACATCTTTTCTAAAAATTATACTTCTTAACTATATCCAATAATTCTCTTTTTGTTAATTTTTCATTAAATTGTATGTTATGTGATATAAGAAATATCTGTACAGTTTCTCAGACTTATTCTGAGTATAAACAATGTCGGCGCCTTTGATAGTGCGGTAAAGAACAAAGATCCCGGATAAAGTATATATCCTTCTTCTTTGTAGCATTGTTTTTTTTTTTTGCTAGCCGAGCGGGATGTGGGCATAGTCTATTACGATGACACTATTTTTGTCCAATTTTGGGATTAATGTATTCTCAAACCGTTCCTCGAATATTTCCATTGACATACATTGATGGTAATCCACATTTGACTCTTCTATTTTTTCCCATATAATTTCAGGCAATTATCCACCCACGCGTTCACAGAACTGCAGTGTACAATCATTAATCGGCTTCCCTTATTCGGAAGTAAGTGTACCGTGCATTTTTGGAATCCGTCCACTTAGGAGTATCATGGGTGTCATACCAGGTCTCGTCCAAATAACAAATAGTTCTGTTTTCTTGTCTAGAGGTTGTAATGTTGTCCAAGTAGGTCATACGCCATTTCACAATTGTTTCAGTTTCCATGATGCTGGCTCGCTTAATTATCATTTTAAATTCAAAGCCCAATCTCGAAACCCACCTTACTAATGTTGCTCGGCTAATGGTAATCCTATCATTTTCTCGTATCGCGCTGTATATTATTTCTAGTGTCGGTATTTCATTTTTTCCATATTTGTTGTAAATTACGTAAAGGAGGTAGATCCTTCAATGGCCAAGGGGGCCATTGAAGGATCGTACCGATGAAGAAGGCCTCGGCATGCCACCGCAGCATGAGAGCTTCGTAGATGAAGGGCCATCGACATCTAAGAAAATGCGAACATGAATGCTGCCTCATTTTGTACTGCATGCCTATTGATTTCTATAAGATATTTTATTCACATTTTATTAATATCATGTCAATTTTAAATGTTTTTGTTATTTCATTGCACCTAAATTATTAACAACTGTGATTAATTAATATTAATAATACTTGCTAATTAAAGATTTAATGGCAATATACAATTTTGTTAAAATTAAAAATGTTCTTCATTCGTACTACCTCAAATCTCTACTGAGGGTGTGTATTTGCCCCTACATGCAAAGCAATTTCGAAAAAATTTCGAAAACATTTTTTCGGCTTAAACGACCTAAAATGACTCAAAGCGTCGAAAAAACCGCTTTTGAGTTGATGCCAGATAAATCTGGCATCAACTCAAAAGCGGTTCTTCGAAAATTGAGATGTCTATATAGCGTGAAATTTTATTCTCTACAACTTTTGGTTTTTTAATAGGAGTATATGTGGTCCTGGAAAGCCGCAAAACGTATTTTGCACCGAAATGAGAAATTCAAAAGCAAAAACTGAAAGAAGTGTAAAAATTTCGGAGTTTTTTGGCTCCCAAAAGTTATGCCCACCTTCTGGGATGGTGCAAACTCAGATTACACGATTTTAGGACCAAATGAAGGTATTAAAATGATTTCCAGCTTACTGGAAATTAATTCCTCAAAACGCTTTTTTGGATCTAATTTGACTGGCCTATAAAGTGTTTAACCATATTTATCGTAGTGTGTGACAAGGCCGTTTTTGAAGTGTGGTTGCTAAGTAAATAAAAAAAGAGAGAATTGAAATTAAAAGAATAGCACTTGGGTGGACTGGCTATGCCCATATATATGTATAAAATATTGAGGAAATAATAAAATGAAACCAATATAATCCACGCGTTAATTCTTGGAACACCAGGATCAACCAGATAATAAAACAACCAAATCGACTCTCCACAATCATGGCGTGGATGCAATACCTAACATTATTCATATAGTATAGCTGAAACAATTTCTCGGCAAAAAAAATGTTTTTAAGTAATTTTAAAAGAAATTTAGTTTTGAATTAAATATTCACCACCAAAAAGGGCAAACCTACATCCTATATCATATGTGACATCATTTTCCATATAGATGTAACAGTATTGAGTATACTACAGTGGCGATTACCATTGTAGTATACTCTATACAACTGTCATCTACAATCTGGTTCTGTCAGAAACATGTTATGCGACTTAAGTGAAGTTAGCAACGCATTGCCAGCAATACATTACCAGCTTCACCCTTTCAATTCAACTTGGTAATGGAAATACGTTTTGAGTTTGATGATGGCACTGCGTTGTTACTTACGGACAGCGCCTGAGGTTTGAGAAAATAATTTATTAATATTCTTTAGTTTTCTTTTGGCTTTAGCGACTGTATTAGTATACAACAGCTTTCATCTGATAAAGATTTTAGAAGATTGTTGAATATGTGTCTGCGTCGCCTTATATTTTTAAATTTTTTTTTTTAGATTTGTTGAATTTTTGACCTGTGCTTTCATTTAAAACTTGTATTTCTTAATTTTATAACAGAGATGATGACTCAACGCATTCAATTTTATTCAATTGTGATACATTTCCATATATATGATTAAATAGGGTGTGTGCACTATATCACAATTCACTTCAAATGATGCATTAATACAAGTAATACATAAATATTAAAGCCTGAACGCATTCATATTAATTATATCATTAGAAAGAAATAAATACTTAATAAATATTTAAATGATTTTGAGAACGCAATCTTATTGGGTAATGGTCCTGGCATTACTTGTACTTGATCGAATAAAAACTGTTTTTTAAATGAACTAATATTTTTTATTGGTGAAGTAGCACCATCTTTGGATACGAAACATTTTCCTGTTGAGGAAGCTGTGTCTCACATCACTTTTAATTTTACATGTCACATATTAACTACAAGAGAATGGTTTGCTCTGCACCCCACACATTTAGTCTGCATAATTTGACCTATATCTTGTTGATAAAATTGTTCCAACACTTGTTCGTCTGCATCTAATCGGACTTGATCAGTGGTCGTACTGGGTTGATCAAAATATGCAACTGATGATAAATATTCCTGTTTATTATATATCGTTTCCATATTCTTAGCCAGCACAATTTGAATATCATCTTGTTGATAAACATGTTTCATCACATGTTCGTCTAATCTGATCTGTTCAGTGCTTTTGGATTGATGACAGTCTGTAACGGGTGATATATCTTCTAATATAGTCGAATTCGTGTCCTGCATTAAAGTCTCCTCCACTAACTGTTCTCTTTTCCGTTTTAAAGGAAGAGATCACTCTGGTACAGACGCATCTCTTTTTCTGTCTGATTGGTAGGCAAATATGTGTGGAACTACATCCTCCTTCAGAATCATATACCCTCCCATAAGTTTGTATCGCATGCAATTTTTCATGTCTTCCTCGAGCTGAAAATAATAAAGAAGTATATTTATATCTTGTAATAATATGTAACATAGGTGGGAGTCCGTAGGGTTAAATATAACTGAGTAATTAG
Organism: Stenurella melanura; assembly: GCA_963583905.1. Classification (NCBI taxonomy): domain Eukaryota; kingdom Metazoa; phylum Arthropoda; class Insecta; order Coleoptera; family Cerambycidae; genus Stenurella; species Stenurella melanura. The sequence goes on along the minus strand of OY757316.1, from coordinate 52,109,132 downwards.
ATTATTAGTTTCAATTGATGTTTATGTGTACGTGTCCTGGTTGAGTGGTAGAACAGCAATAGCTGAACTCCGCCAGGACGATAATATAAATAAGGCCATTAAAAAGTTCAAAATATATATCATACCATTACATGCATAATTTTTAGGGAAGTATATAGGTACCTACTAGTATGATCTATTTACATACAATATTGAGGGTAATGAGTCATTTAGCTATTATCGATTAGTTTCTACCATGTGAAATTTAAAATGTTTTTAGCCAAGGGAGAAAGATATAAAATGCCAAGTTGTAGAATATACTACCTGAAATTGATTAACAAATAAAACTAGCAAACACTAATTAACCCTATTTATTAACTAAACTCGAGCATGGGACATCAGGGGTGAGTGAATAACAAAACACTTTCGTTATCTCAATATACAAAAACAATATAGCACAAAAAATAAATACATGTACAAAAAATTATATAATGCAAAGTATATATTCCAATATTCGCGTCTGGCCAAACAAGTTAATATTCGAAGTGTTAGTTGTCGAACTAACACATGTTTTCGCACACCAGGAAAGAGAGTTACTGGAGAACACGCTGAGGTTCAAATTCGATACTCACGACGTTTTCACTAATCAGTTTTTCAGGGAAACCATTGATGAAAAATAAATGTTTATGACAGGATGCAATGTCCTGAAATTATAATTCTTAATACTGAAAATTCGGGTACCACAGGATCATAACTTGACTAACTAAATATGTTAGCAGACGTTGTTCGTGGCGTCGGCCATTTAAAATGCGGACAACGAAGAATAAAGTTGATAAAATTACTTACAGTTTGATTCTTCTGTAACAGGGTACTACACTACTTCACTTTACAATTTATGATACATTGATAACATTAATTCTAGGTATCAATTTACCAAAGCAGGTAGACTTGATGAGCAATATAATAAACTGTTTTACATGTAGTACAATTCTACACAGCCAACCTGGCCAGGGATCTGCCGGGTAATCATCTATCTCGACGCGATTCACCGGGATGGATCGTTTCTTGATTGGTTGTTTATAAAGTGACATAAGATCTACCGCGCAATGGATCTATTTAGTCATTCGTATAGATTTCTAGCGTACTAGCAGGGTAATCTTAAGGTAATTTTAGAACAAAATATTCAATAAAAGCAGTATTTTAGGTAAATTACTCTTATTATCGAGTGGACAAAAAGTGACCCGTTACACATTTTTTATTTTATTTTTTTATTTTAACGTCTTATTTATTTTAACGTCCTGGCGAAGTTTAGCTAAAGCTATTCCACCACTTAACCAGGACGGCGAAATGAGATACATGATAACAAATAATTTGTACTTACATTAAAATTCGCAACAATAAAATATCGATTCCGATTTGGGAACATTGCGATTCACTGCTTTAAACCATTTCATTCTTCGTGAATAATTGATTTTAGGAACACTTATAAAGTTTTTATTTGTGGCATTTACAGAAGTATTTCTGCACGTTCTCATATTTCTAACCTATAATAATGACATAATAGTATTTTACACATATTGTTTTTAACATTGGCTCAAAACTTATTTCTTTTGTCGTTTAAATATTTATTTTAATCTGATATGATTAATATGAATGCGTTTAGGCTTTCATATTTATGTATTACTTCATATTAACGCATCATTTGAAGTGAATTGTTATATAGTGTATATATTACCAAAATTTAGGTAAATTTAAAACACAAAATGTATTTTTAGATAACGACGAAAAATAACAACTTTTATTCTTGTAAAATTTTCAGAGAAATGCGTATTTTCTAAGATATGGCGGTTCGAATTTTTCTAATAAAGGGAGAGGGGGAATAAAAAGTGATGAAAAAAAATCCAAACAAATTCTGGCGAATGTACTATTAACATGCAAGACTTTTTTCCTTTATGACTTTTTCCTAAAGTGTATGCTGTCCAAGTATTTCCAGAAAAACATGAAAAATGGCTCTTATCGGAAAATGGAAAATCTCGTAAACTGTGAAATTTAAAAATCTGGAAAAATTCAGACGTATAGGTTGAGGCATTCTTTAAAATTTTGGTCTCGTAATTTTTTTGTAACCTGCATATTTTTCGAGTTTTCAATAGTTCTTCATGATCAAAAACGATCGAAAACGTGCTTTAAGTGATAAGATGAAAAATTTATTTTTCAAAAACTTGTCCCATATCTTGGCTTCAATTGCATCGCTGCATGTATATGATAATTTGCAAAAATAAAAAAGTTTGTCGCTTAGTGAAAATATGAGTGCATTCTTTGCGAAGTAATAAGTTCATTGTTATTTAAAGAAAATGGTAAACAGTAATTGATATAAACAAAAACACCGTTGGAAGCGCTTGGGTGTGTACTTGAATTAAAAAAAAACCAGATCGATAGCCCAATTAGATTTGAAGATATGAGGATGTTAATTTAAAAAACACGAATCTTCTAAACAACCAATTTCTGAAGTTTTTTCGAAATAAAAAATGTCAGTACCACAAAAAAATATCGTAAATAGCTATTTCTTATGTAAAATTGCTCACTTTATAAAAGTAATAATATCTCAAAAACGGTGATATTTTGGGTAGAGGTTATTAGGACTAACTAATTTCTAAATAGCCCCACCTATCCACCATTATCGTTTGGCATACCCTCTGCCGAACACCCTGTATATATGTATATGAGGTTGTGGTGTGCTTCCGGGTGTTTTTTCGCGTAGTTAATAGGCTCCTGTGGGAGCCATGATTGTTTGAACAACGTGTCGGCCGAATCTCATCTGTCTTCATCAGGTTCTTACTGTAAGCTGCCTACTGCAGTTCGAGCAACGAGGAGCAGCAGTAGGCAGCTTTCAACGAGAACCTGGTAAAGGCAGATGAGATTCGGCCGAACGTCGTTCAACCAACCATGGCTCAACTACGTGGGAAAACACCCAAAAAAAAAATCAATTTTACGGCTACACTTAAGAAAACCATCTATCCTACGACCATTTCTCATTAAGTGACAAGGATATTGCTCTTTTTCGAAAATGTTTAATTATGGCCGTAAAAACAATTTTTTTTTTTGAAAATGTAATCACATATTTACCGCATAAAAATAGATATTTTCTCCAATTTTCATAAAGATCTGTCGATTTTTACCCCACGTATTGCATTATTAGTAAAATAAAATAAGCATATGTATATATATATTTTTTTAATGAAAAGAAAACGACATTTTATCTTGAGAAACAGATTCTGGCTTATGTTCACAAGAAAGTAAATAAAAAGCCTACACTTGAAAAAAAATGCGTCCCACGACCCTTTCTCATTAGATGATAATCATTTAAATGTTTCTCCAAAATGTTTAATTGTGGTTGTAAAAATGAAATATATTTTTATTAAATTTAATCGTGTATTTAGAATATAGAAATACCAATTTTCTCCAATTTTTGTAAAGATCTGGTGATTTTTACCCCACTTAAGAAAATAAATAAATCGAGAAATTTGGATTTCTTGAGATTAGGATGCAATGTAATGTAACTATACCCCAACACTTCGATAGCCTATTAATTTACGAGTATTTTAGTTTATTTTGAATTTTTCTACGACGAATAGAGCCGAAGATATTTAAACAATGGTTTAGCGATGCACTTAAAATGCATCAAAAATTCACTTTTATGCGCATTTCTCGCGAAGCCGCAGCCCGACTATGCTATTTTTTTTCGGTTTTCGACTCATTTGTATGTTAGTGGAGTCAAACAAGCATCAAAGTTTAGTGAAAAAGGAATTGTTTCCAGTTTCAATTTTTTTTTAATATGTTAGTTACATCGAATACTATACGAATGGCCGCTACGCAAGTTATTGGCCATTTTGTGAAAAATCGACCGTTTTGGTTGTTATTTCTAAATCTAGGTGAGTATATCTCGGTATGTGTAGGTCCAAAAAAATCTAAAAAATTTGAGGCTGTTCGTTATGATATAGGCTATCAGCAGTTACAACATGAATTTTTTATCTGCACACAACCTCAAAAAAAAATAAGAACTGAAAAAACTGCTGAATTTTGGTTTTTTCGTTATAACTTCGGATGTTTTAAGTGAAATTTGATGAATTTTTCAGAAATTATACTTTATAATGTGAACAATAACTGGTTAAAATATCTAGTACAAGTCTCAAAAATTGACTTCAAATTTGAAAATTGATTGGCCAATAACTTTTGTGCATCGCATCGTATGAGGTTCCTGTTTTTAAATGTAGGTTTTTTACGCACCTCACGATGGTGAAAAATAAAAAAAAATTAAACATGAAAAAAAAAAAAATGAAAAAAATCAATGTTTTGTATTCTTTCGAAAAATTTCAGTTTTTTGTTAAAACTGATTTATACATTTACGTAATTTTTAAATATTTAATGAATAATACACGATAATTTATAATTTTAATTTTAGCTTAATTGAATACCTAACAATATTAATTTATTACAAGGCAATTATAAACAATACTACGAGGCCACTCAAGCTTCAAATCTAAAGATAACAGACAGAAAAAAATCTCTTGAGTCGCGCACCCTGCTGGGGCAAATTATTATCATGATAAATATTCATTTTTTTTTTCAATTCTTTAATTTTTTAATGCTATTTGTGCAGAATTTTTTTTTTTTTCGAAAAATTCAAATTTGAAGTCAATTTTTGATATTTAGGGATTAGATATCTTGACTTGAAATTTTAACCATTTATTTCTCATATTATAAAGTATAATTTCTGAAATTTCAATCAAATTTCACTTAAAGCATCGGAAGTAATAACCAAAAAACCAAAATTTAGCAGCTTTTTCAGTTTTTATGTTTTTTTGAGGTTACGTGTGCAGATGAAAATTTCATACTGCAACCGCTGATAGCCTATATCATAACAAACAGCCTCAATTGTTTTCGCTTTTTTTGAACCTACGCATGTCGAGATATATTCATCTATTGAAACATATTCTTTATAGGATTTTGCAAACAGTAGAAAGAATAACTATCCATGAGAACTAAATAAAAAACTATGTGTAAAAATATTAATGAGATCTTTGCATTCTTTCGATAACCTGAATTCTGGTTAAGCTACCAAATTAAAATCCTAAAATGACATTGCATAATTTCTTATTTGAAAATTCTCATTCAACAACTAGCATCCACACAGTCCCCTACGACCATGCAGATTAAACTAGTATCTACATAACCCCCTGCGGTGATGAAAATGAATAAGTATGAAATATTAATATTTATATTTCATACTTATTCATAAAAATTGTCTTGGTTTTGCATGAAACATCTTTATGAGTGGCTTCGTGCCTTTCTGATGAGCTCCAGAACAAGGGCGAAAAACTTTTCAAAGGCTAAGCATTTCCAAAACAGAATGATAGATTTCATGAAAATGTAGTCCATTAGAATGAAAAATTTTTAAGACAAGGTAGGCAAATAAATTCATTTTAAGCTAGCATAACCAGAATTCAGGTTATCGAAAGAATACAAAGATTTTATTAATATTTTTACATATAGTTTTTCTTTTAGTTCTCATAGATAGTTATTTTTTATGCTGTTTGCAAAATCCTATAAAGAATATGTTTCAATACAATTAAAAACAAGCAAATAATAATCCAGTTTTAAATACTCATCTGTGTTTAGACAGAACGACCAATATGGTCGATTTTTCACAAAATGGCCGATAACTTGCTTAGCGGCGGTTGCTAGAGGTAGAAAATATCCATTTTGTATAGTATTCGATATAACTAACATTTAAAAGAAAAAAAATTGTGACTGGAAACAATTCCTTATGTTTTGCTTGTCTGATTCTACTATACAAAGAAGTAAAAACAACAAAATTACATCACTCTTCATAAATTTCTTTCATTAATTTTCTCCCACTATACCTGCTATACGTTAAAACGACACATTTTTCCAGTGTCTCCGTTGATTTCTAACATCTCTAGTCTGCAGGGCTGTGAATGCTTCTGTAGTTCCAGGATCCTGTAGCCAGGCACTAATAGCCGTGAGTTTTCCAATTCCACGGAAAGAAGATACAGTATCGCATAGGGTAACTGCGTGAAATCCTAGTATGAACTGAGATTATTCATGACCTGGAACAGAATTAATACATTTTACCAACCGTGTTCCAAAATGAGTAACATATAGACTATACGTGGTGACTTACGAAGCACCAATGTAAGTTCATGGGCAGCTACAAATTTGGCATTCTTTCCCATGCCAAAGTGCACCCAAAGCTATTTGAGGTTAGGCAACTGTTGGATACAAAAAACCGCAAGCATCAGTACATCCGTATCTCATGTGCTTAATCCACAGCCATTATTCACAGCGTTCGCCAGATGGATAAATAATCGTGTATCCTCCTCTTCGTGGTTGCATAGCGCCAAAGAGGAACAATCAGCATCGTACGAGGATTTAATGACATTCTCTTCCAAAGTGAAGAAAAATGTTTTTCCTGAGATGTTCAAATCGGCAATGCTGGAAATACAGGGTGTAATCAGTTTCATGTCAATAAACAAACTGGTAATGGGGACCGACTAGACAAACAAAAAACCTTTATGACTTTTCCCTCTAGGGGACACTTTGAAAAAATCGACCTAGGTCAACATTTTTAATATCAAGGTAGAGAACAACTGAGAACCACTGCCTTTCTTGGTCAATGGACTTGTAGTTCCCAATTATACAACTTTCAAATTGTCACAAAAAAGTGCGAAGTCCTCGCCGGCACACGCGGCGGTCTGCGGTGTCAAAGCAAAGGCCTTAGGTCGCCGACCGCCTTTGACGGACCGCCTCAACCGAACTCAGACAATTATAAAGAGGTAAATAATTCGTTATCTCTTCCTGCACAACTGCAAGCAAATAATGGCCATAGAGATTTAAACAGAGCATTTCTTTACAGGTGTGTTTTTTAATTTGGAACAAAATATTGGCATGGATTAATGTTTATAATTTAGAAAATTTAAATGTGATTTATTAACATTTGTAACATGAATGAGTGTCCTGGGTTAAAAGCTTACCACCTACCTTAATTATCCGAAATCTCTGCATCTGCATCAATACACAGTTGGGTACGTCGAATTAAGGACATACGCACTCCGTTCAACACTAAACATTAAACTATCAACTAACGTTGTCAATAAAGAAAAATTACAGAAAAACTTGATCCAAAATCCAAAAGGGAATACAAAAAGAACGAATAAGTAAGTTGTGTCTGTACGTAATCAAGAATTTAACGACTTGAACGGTAAGTCAATAAAATAAATCTTAACTATAAATACACAGTGACCCGAAATTCAAAAATAACAAAAACGACGAACGACAGGTTCGACGTGTGTACATAACGAAACACCCACAGTAAGTAAAATATTGCACAAGGGAGAGTCAGAGTATAGTTTTCTTCAGATCAGATCTACTAAACACTCAGAAAGCGTCGACGTCTTTCATCTTTACCGCATCGCTAAAGACCGCCGACATTTTATAGCTATCTACACAAATATTGAGTATCATAGGCAAAGACACGCGCGACGATCTAAACCTACCTCAATATTCCAGCAGTTCTCAAAAAATGTTAATGAAAATTTGCGAAATTTTTGTTTATTTTTTTTCTCCAAAACTATGAGCTTTAGACCCCATGTTATATAAGGTTTTTTGTTTGTCTTGTCGTTCCCTGTCATCAGTTTTTTTAATAACATGAAACTAATTACACCCTGTATCATCCTCCACCAAACTAACGCCACGTAGTTTAAATTTTTTCAACATTCTCAAAAGATACCTATAAAAAATGCAGGGGTAACAATTGCAGTTTCGTTCACCTAACCAGTTTCACTAATATACGGTTATAACTGATGTTGCCAAACAAAACTTCCCGAAAATTCGATGCAAATTGCAGCACACGTCCGTACACTTCACTTCAAACACAAAGTCCACAACACTTGAATATACAGAGCGATCGGCAGAGGATGTGCCAAACGGAATTGGTGGATAGATGGATAGTTAGCCATAGTGACCTCTATCCAAAGTATCACCGTTTTTGAGATATTATTATTTTATTATTTTTTTGAAAATTTCCCTCAAATCGGCCTCTTAGCATGTACTAACAATTTCTTTTATGGTTGTAACAGTTCAAAATTATTTTTATTATTTTCTGAAATGTATCTGTGTTCTAAAAAAATCATATGTTACGCTGATAATTAAAGACAAAATTTATTATGAGCTAACAGACTCCCCAGAATTGGTAGAAAGGATCATAAAGTACAACTTTCCCTTATTTTGCAAAAAATAGGAAATGTATCAAGATGTTCAAATTCTTTCAAATATGCCGTTTTTAACCGTATGCCCAATGCCATAAAAAACCTTTTGTACATTTTTTATTCATAATTTTTGCTCAAATTGCGCTTCCCCATTTCTTGTAGATGCGCGACATCTTCTTCGAATTTCTACCGTTGTTGTACGAAGCCGCATCTCTTCTCTCATCGTTGCAAAAGCGGAGTTCATTCTTTTAATTAACTGGTTTTGGTTGTTAATTTTTGGTGAGTACACAAGTTCTTTAGCCTGTCCCCAAACGTGGAAATCAAGAGGTGTCAGGTCTGGGGACCTGACGGTTATCCTGTAGTGTGCTGGACAACCGTCATTTAGAAAAACAATAGGCCGTCTTCTTGAAAGATCTGCACTTCAGCCAATAATTCCGGGATGTTATTCTGTAAAAGGTCCAGGTAATTATCACTATTTAGGTTGCCCGGTAAGTAGTGCGGTCCGATAAGGGACCTTCCAATCACAGCTACAAAAACGTTCACATTGAATTTTCATTGAAATGAAGTCAGCCTGATCACATGTGGATTCTCGCCCTTTGTGGCCCTATGGTGTAAATTTTGTAAATTTACGATTCCCTCCCTAGTAAATATAAATTCATCCGTCCACAAAGTACTTTTTTAAAAGTTTCTGTCATCAACATCCGCATGTAACAAAAAACGGAAAAATTGTATGCGCCTCTGATCGTCACCTTCATCGAGACCTGGAACAAATAATTAGGATATCCATGAGACGTTTTTATTGAGTATTGCAGAAGATAAATTTCCATTTCTTTAATATAATAATAAATTAGTTTGTTACTATTGAGTCGGGGAGCAAAGTGAAAGCAAAAGGGAATAATGATTAATAAATGAATGTTTATGTGAACTTTGATTCGTATGGAACAACTATTTACATTTTCCGAAAGGTTAGGTAAGTATGTACTGACAATTACCTTGCACCGGAGTGTAATAGAAAGCATGTCGTCCATTTACACGAAGAACTGACCACACTTTCCATATGCTTACGCCTAACATTTCAGCTACACTTCTTATGCTTCTGGTTGGATCCTCATCAAACGCTTCAACTATATTTTCATTATCAGCAACAACACACTGTCTTGCGTGGATTCTGGGTTCGTTCTCGGAAATTCAAATTGACTGTCTCCCGTCAATGTCAGTAGGTACTTGAAAATATGTTGCGACTGGGTAATCGTCTACCAGTATGCTACTCCTGATAAATTCTTTTTGCTTCACGTGCAACACCATTGACTCTGCCATCGTAATATCAATATATTATTCGTTAGTGTATGCAGCTATTGTTACGATATCGAAAAGGTGCAAGAAATAAGTTTAACAAAATAACGAAAACGATTTTATTACGAAACTAACCAACATTAACAACAGCACTAACAGCCGGTTTTACAATCGCAAGTTAACTTTCATCTTAGTTGACTCTTACTTGCAGGTTAACTACAACTTTACCTACACCTGCGTTTTTCAATATAAAGTTAAGTGATGATTTGTAAACGAGAGATTATGAGAGATTATGAATAACTGGTACTGGAAAAATGGGTAATATACATAAAAATGGGTATAATACATAAAATGCATGAATTTTTGTCAAAGTCACGTCACCTGCTATCAAATATAAATGTCAGAAGCAATTTATGAGTTAGTGGTCTATTATTAAATAAGTAGGTAGTATTTAATCCAGATCTATTTAAAAAATCTCTCCCATCGTATTCTTCGAAAAAGTTAGGTCTATACCGGATTACCTTGGTTCCTCACACTATATGCATTTACTTCGAAATATCAAAAAATCATTTTGACAGTTATTTTATAGGTTATAAATTGCCAGTAAACTGCCAACTTCTAGTTAACCCACACCTCATCTGCTAGTAAAGTTAACTACTAGATAACTACAACATTGAAAATGACCAGCTATTGTAAAACCCAATTTCTATAATAACCTGAAAGTTAATTCTGACTGGAAGTTAACCAGCGATTGTAAAACCGGCTGTAAGAGAACTAAGTTAATAAAATGAGATAGTTTTTCGAATCACGCACACATCCACTAGCAGAAATAGTCAACACTAAAATAGGGAAGCGGGCGAAGCTTTGTAGGTACCCCATAAAAGACAAAGGCAGTAGAATTTAGAATTATTTTACCTGCTCTAAGACGGTTGTTTACCTGCTGTCTACATGTGTATTTGTGTATCTCGCAACCGAGTTAATTTTCATCGTTTTTTGTTATTTTTAGCGCTCCCCATATATCCTTGTAAAAATATTACCATCAATTTTATAATGTTATTTAAAAGTTTTTATTGCATGTGGCATAAGGTTAAAAATGGCACTAAAGGCACTAAGTTTTTGAAAGCATTTGAACATGTTGATAACTTTTCGTTTTTTTGCAAATGCAAGAGAAAGTTGAAGTTTATGATCCTTTCTACCAATTTTGCGGACTCTGTTAGCTCAAAATCATTTTTTTCTTTAATTATCAGCATCCCATATGATTCTGTTAGAACACAGATACACTGCAGAAATTAATAAAAATTATTTTGAACTGTTGTAACCATGAAAATATTGCAAAAAAAGTTGATTTGAGAGAAATTATCAAAAAAAATAAATAAAATAATATCTCAAAAACGGTGATACTTTGGACAGGAGGGAAGCGTCAGGTGAGCCATCGCCTGCTAGGAAGGGATACAACAGTCATGCCGTGATATCTATTGTTGCGCTCGAACTCGGCCGAACCGCCGGCCCTCGCGGCGGATGGATCTCAGCCCGGCGAAGAGACGCTTCGCGCAAGTAGAAATTCGAATCGCGCTTATTAAATTACACGGCTGGACCGCCACCTGCAAAATGGGATCCATTCGTACAGGTTACCGTCCGAACTACTACCCCTATATATATTGGGACACTGAAACCGAATATGACGATAGAAAAGGTTTTATTTATTCAATTTCCCCCTAGTCCCCTTTATAATCCTCATGTGGAGTTGAAATTCCACTTCCTACTGAAAAGTACGTATGTTTCTACGAATATGACGATCGGAACTGACCACCCAGTCGCACCCTGGCACCCCCTACAAGCCCCAGGAGGGGTTGAAATTCCACTTGTTCTGAACACATGAAAAGTATGTATATTTTTAGGTTTTTTGGTGCGCTGAAACTGAATGTGACGATTAGAAATGATTCTAACCACCCGGTCATCCCACTACAACCCCCCGAGGTGATGAAGTCGTATTATCTTATGCATTATATCTGGTGATAAAGATAGAGGGATATCTTTTTTGGCGGTACATTTAAATTTCTTTCTTTCTATGATACAGCACTCTCTTGCTTTTGAATGACCTTATTAGTCTAAGACGGAGTTTTCTCTTGGAAGCTTTTTTTTTCGGGCAAATCTCTCTTTAAATTCCAATACTCTGCCATTTTACTGGCATCCCACCTACCTTGATAGCGCCGTTCCATTTCCTAAATAGCTTCCAAGAGGAAACTCCGTCTTTGTACTAAGGAGGTCGTTCAAAAGCGAGAGTTCGGCATCATAGAAAGAAATAAATAAAAATTTATCACCAAAAAAGATATCCCTCTAACTCTGTCTCCAGATGCAATACATAAGATTGTGCGACTTCAACCCCCACCCCTGAGGGGTTGAAAGGGGGTGACCGGGTGGCTAGAATAATTTCGAATCATCATATTCGATCTCAGCTCATCAAAAACCCTAAATATAAACATGCTTTTCAAAGTTTCGAACAAGTGGAATTTCAACCCCTTTCTGGGCTTGTAGGGACCAGTTTTTATCGCCATAATCGGTTTCAGTGCACCAAAAAACCTAAAAGTAAACATACTTTTCAAATGTTTAGAACAAGTAGAATTTCAACTCATCCTGGGGCTTGTAGGGGTGCTAGGGATGACTAGGTGGTTTGAATCAGTTTTTGTCGTCATATTTCTAAAAGCATATGTACTTTTCAAATTAGAACAAGTGGAATTTCAACTTCCCAGGAGGCTTTTAAAGGGGTGGTAGCGATAAATTGGATGACTGAAACCTTTTTTCAATATCTCATTCGGCTTTAAAGTCACAAAATACATGGGGGTGGAGGGGTGTAACTTCTTGGTTTCGATTTTTTTTGTGCATATCTGTGAATTAAGAAAAATTACTAGAAATTGAAGAAGCAGCTAATAGGGATACTTTTAGTTTATTGCTAAGCGAAATCAAGACAACAGTACGAGATTGCCCATAGTGGTTTTAAGGGCGAAGAACACTGCCCCAAAATTCCAAAATACTGATTAAGGAGCAGGTGGAGAATTTTCATACGGAAGCACCAGACGAAGTATTTAATGCTAGAAGTGGCCACGATCTGCGGCATATTTGGAGCTTGTCGTGGTGAAATCCTGTGTCATTTGACTTTAGAAGACATCGATGATGAAGAAACTGTAATAGTTGTAAATATATCCGACACAAAACTAAGGTAACGCAAAATTTCGTTATTATTGGTTCAATATGTCTACATTATTATAGAAAGTATGTAGCTCCTTCGTCCTAATGATGTTGATTGACAATGACTGTTCATTAAAAACGAAAATAATAGGCGTACGAAAAACCCAGTTGGAACAAACACGTTTGGAAAAATGCCTGTAGACATTGTTAAATTTCTTATTAAACTTCCAGATATTTGCTTATATACAGGACACTGTTTTGGCCGATCGTCGGCTAGCTTGCTTGCCGATGTTGGTGCCAATTACAACTATTAAGAAACATGCGGTGGAAGTCTAGTACGATAGCGGAGGGATATATAGGAAAGCTATTGAAAAATAATAAGAGCATTGCTATGAAAATTTTACCAAATGTCAATACCACTCAAAACAAACCGATTTCAATGTCTTGCAAATAGTTACTACCACAGGCGCCGCAGCTGCATTAACTAAGTCTGATCATGGTATTTCAATGTCCAGCTGTTCTAATCCATATTAATACTAATTAAATCTAAATGTAATCGTTTTCAAAAATAAAGCTTATTAAATAGTTATACCGATTATAAAATAAATGTTAAATTTACTTTAAATACTAGTGTCAAAAGTCACTTTTAACACTAGCGTTGAAAGTAAGTTACTTATAAAATGACACTGTTAACATAGTTAGCAAAACGATAAAAAGTCTACTTTTAGTAGTCTTGATACAAAAAAAATATATTTTTCAACTTTCTTGTCCCTAAGACTTGTTTTATATAATGATTAAAATGTGCTTACTTTCTTTTTGTTGACAGCCCCTCCTTGAGCCGCATGTATATATTCTACTTCTTCCTTGGTGATCCACCGGTGCTGTTCGGGACTATCGGCCGTCATAATCATAAAAATGATACAATATACTGCCATTTGTGCACTGACAAAGTAAAATCCCATTTCCCATCCAGCACGATCGGTGATTGCCCCAACGACAGGAAAAGTTACGCAAGTACCTAAAGTATTACCCATGAGAGCACTTACGAATTTTCCTTTTTCTGCGGGTGGGGCCCATCGGGCTATCAAACATTGTAGGGCCGGATATATTAGTCCCTTAAAATAATAATATATTTTAAGAAAGACGGCTACTCGATGAAACGATAATTATATTCTAGAAGTCTAGTAAACAGTTTTGGATTAAATCCGTATGGTGAAATGCTTCTATTTAAACAAAAGAATGTTCAAAATCGGGTTCTTCGCAGTTTTTCTCAAATATCTCTGGCTATATAACCCGTATCACAATAACGAAAAAGAAACAAATTGTTTACAATAAAAATGCGAACTGAATTTGTTCAATTCTTTTGGTCAATATGCCAAATCGCAAGATGAACATATTTTGGGGAGGCCATTGTTGAACATTTGATGATAACTTGAATAATAATGCACATATTTTAATGAAACTTTAGAAGAATATTCCCCTTGTAGAGCTGAACCTTCAAGCCATTTCAAGTTAAAATGTATATAATAACGCCTAAAACAATTGACTTGTTGAATATAAACGAATGGGATGTTTTCCAATTCACTTCAAATCCCAGAAACTTGGGATTTGAACTGAAGCGAATGTTTCAAATATTTTTATGACATATGCTATTCCCATCACCATCTTCAACATCGTCGCTTCATTGCTTTTAAAGAAGTTATTTTTTTTTTTTATTTAGTTTGCGTATGAGAACAAATGTTCTCAAAATACTTGTGGCTTCAGTGGTAATGAGGGTACTGTTATTACCTTGGATCAGACGATTTAAAATATTATATTATTAAAATTCTATGGGAAATCTGAATGTGGGAGTAGTGATTCGTTAAGCAACGGTTCTTATTCGTAATTACACAGATATGTGAAAGTGTTTAGACTCACCATTTATTATTTTTTATATATTTTAGAATAAGGTTTTTATCACGTCATATGTTTTCGTAAACTAATAGGATATCCTATATTATCTTTGGCTAGGCGCTGACTAGAGATTGTTTGTTTCGGTGACATTTTGTCACCATCATACCGTGTCACTTGATGTCACCATATGTGTGCTCATTAGAGTCAAATTGTCATTATAGATTCCAGTATCATGATGAATTTCGAAGATATCGCAATAATCTGCGCTCTTAAAATCCGTCGGTAAAAAATTAAACGTAAAAAACGCTACCTGGGTACATCCCATACTAATATTCTAGGAGCTAGTGTCGAAAAGTGAAAAATGTATCAAGCCACTAACCGAAGTGGTTTGATAATTGTATTTATTCAAACAAGCAAACTTGTCTCTTGTGAATATGGGCCTTCCCAGAGAACACATGACATCTTGAGGATATCCTATTCTAGTCCCTTTGTCCCAGATTTGGGATTATCCCATAGACATATCCCTATGTCATCCCAGGGTTGATTTGACTGGATATTAATGTCCTGGAAAGATCCAATGATGGATAACCTACGGATATCCACAACTGATTACCTACGGATATCCTGACGGGACTTCGTTATCCTATAGGTGTAATAATGCATGTATCCTACGGATATTATAGAATCGATATCCATGAGTTCTCTTGTCCAGTTTACCCATGGATATCCAAACACGGGAACATTTTTTCCATCGTTTTTTAAGAAACATATATCTACAAAACAAAATTAAGTATATTTATATACTTGTATATATTTATTACATAAATTTAACAGAAAAAGTAAAATAAACAAGGTGAAATCGAACCACGGACTTCTTGAATTGTAAGCAACAATAAATCAATAGAGGGGTATACCAACTAGTTGTGATATAAATAACATGTCAGAATTAGCTTAAAAGTATATTTGATAACTTCAATAATGACTTTCTTATCTTTACAACTGATTGATCATTTTAACCAAAGTTACATATAAGTATAACTAATTACTAGTATAATAAGTAATTAATATTATTTTTTACCTGTTAGCTGTTTTACCTTTTCAACATATACCTACTTTATCGGGAAACCGAATATTTCTAAATTTGAGCATGCGCACAATGTATCACGCCATGACGATTGATGCTTGTTGCTGGTCGCTGTCGCTATCGAAATAAAATTATATTTTTAAGAGATTTTTTATTTGTTTATGTGAATATATAATTGATGAAAGTGCAGCAATTGGTCTGCGTAGTGTAAAGCAAGGTAATTATGTAATATTGCAATTATTTTATTTTCAGTTTTGGTAAAATTAGCTTTTATAACAATTAATTTTACCTACATAACCTAAAAAAAAACTTTAAATTATTTTCTTAAAGAATATTTGTGTAACGATTTATTCAGTTATATAAGAATTTTAGCTAGTAATTGTGAACATTGATTCTGTGTCCATCCCGATATCTAATTCGATATAGTACTTACTATGTTTATTGTTTTTACTTTTACATTAAAGAGAAAATTTACTAACATGGTATATCAAGTTAGTCCCGATATGAATATAGGTGTGTGTTTCTCTTTAGAAGCAACCTCTACAGGAATGAGGTTACCTCTCAGAAAAGAATACAGAACAGTTCAAAAAAACATGGTTGGGGCACGCAACTGATAGAAGACAAAGGAAATAAGGAAAATATGACTACTAAATATTAATTTACGTAGTTGTACAGAGCAGTGCAATAATGGTTGCCGGTGAAATTTAGGCTAGCGATATCGCATTATTGAATCGTGTGAATACCAGCCATACTTTGGAGCGTGACTATCAACGCCGAATGAAGAAATTCTTGGTTTTTGATAAATAAAATTTCAAATGTAACTTCATGAAAAACAGAAATATCTTAATGAAATTTAAAATGTAAAAAAATACTTTTTTTGATGTTTTACCACATGTTATATGTAATTAACCTATTCTAAGAATAACATCCAACAAAATAATTCAGAATTTATCCGTAGAGTGATTTTTAAGATATAAATGTTATAATAAATCTGCCAAACGTCAACACATTTATTATCATAGAAGTGAGGTAGTAGAGGCGTCTTTTCAGAACTCCGATACAAATTGTACGAAACGATTCCTAGAAAAATATTGAGGCACTTCGTGCTCAAATTTCTTCCTCGTGCGATATGGATATCATATTCACTCTTGTTGCACAAACTACTATTTAATTTTTCCTATTTTCCGGTAAAATCGAATGAAAATAAAAATTTTCAAACCTCGTATACACAAGAAAACCGACTTCGAGTACATAAGAAAACTGGTAGTTCGAATATTTAGATACAAACCGTGTTGTTACAATTTTTAACATAAATTCTTATACGTGGAAAAATTGGTTAAGTTTTCCTGAGCGTACCGTTAGAAAATATGAGAATAGGACTAGAAAATTTCGATGGGAATTTTCTCGATTTTTCTATTTACCTATTTGATGTCTTACTTTAAAACGCATGTTTTATGAGATATTGGCGATTTTATGAAAAAAAAAAAAAAAAATCGGAATATACAAAAAAATTTTGATAGTATTCCCGCTTCCCCTGCCCCTCCCCTCCCAATAAAATGGGGAAGAAAAGAGTAGTTTCGAGGGGGTAAAAATCTTTCTTTCTACATATTCGTTCAAATCGCTGTAGAAAAAAAGATCGGTTTTATCCGAAATTAACTTTTATTAAAATTTAAGAGACGAATTTACCCCTTACCCCCTGTGTAGAAGAGAGGGAATAACCATTATATCATCATGTCTTCAAAAACATGTAATCATAAACTAACCTACAGGACGGATGTTGTTTTGATTAAAATCAATCAGTTTGCAGTGAAGATTCTCTTCTCACCCCTTGTTGGGGTGGTTCCAGCATTTCTTGAGGGTAAGTACCGTTTAATAATCAAGAATGAAATGACACTAGAAATTTCTGCCCAAGAATATGCTCGAAATTGCAATAGACGGCAATATAATTAACGTTACTACAATTCACCCACAATGGGGTAGTTTTTGGGGGGTTCATTTTAATAAAAATTCTCACCGATGATAATATAATGTTTTATCGGGTGGTTGGAGTATGTGAAAATTTAGGCGATAATTTGTAGCTTGATTTCCTTGTTTGACGACATTTACGGTGTAAACCTGGATTGAATGCTCATAACTCCCCCAATAACTCTTCCACCCCTTTTTCAAAATTTCCGCCAATTTTATTTCTTTCATTTCAATGAGAAAACTCTCGCCGACTGTATCAATGCAATCCTTTCACCTACACCTACAGTTAAACCGAAGAGCCTAGTGGTTTGATTACGATGAGATACGTTCAGTTTTTCACAGGCCCGCACTATAAATTGCCGGCCCTTAACGGCCCATGTTCACAAGAGACAAGTTTACTTGCTTGGACGAATACTATCATCAAACCACTTCGATTAGTGGTTTGATGAATATTTCACTTTTCAACCCTAGTTTCTAGAATATATTAAATTCTCAAATCTGATTTAAGAACCATTGTGATCTGAAAAATATGGCAAATATTTTATAAAGAATATATATTTTTAATAGGTATAATAGTTTGGGAGATATCGTCGTGGGAATGGAAAAGTAGACGAAAAATAATTAATATTCAGTCCAACAGAGTAAATGAGAATTTTTTTATTTTTACTGCCATATAAGTTCGTTCCTTTATTTATTTTAAAATAGAAATTTTATAGAGAATTTAATGATTTTTGCATAAAATATGCTTCATGACTGACTTTATCACGTGGTGTGGTTAGTTAGAAAATTTTTATCTGTGCCCTTATATTCATGACAATTTTTTGACGACATGTGTCAAATAATAATATAAACGATAAACGGATCAACATAAAACCCAATGCTTTCTTGTAAAGTGTAAATAAATAAATAATAATAATAAACTTTGTGTGTGGTGGAGTTTATTAGATGCACGAACTGGAAAAGAGGAGAAAAAAATAAGCCAGCAATCCAGAGGTGCCGGAGAAAGATAAGCTATATATTTAATATTTAATTATTTAATTAATTCATAATTTATCATTTACTATTTTTGTTTGTCTGTTTATTATACTCTTCGCAAATACAAAACGAAGAGTATATTGTATTCGATCGGCACATTTCTAAAACCGGTAATATTGCTCGTAGAGAAAAAAATTCACATCACTGTGTTGGTGATCGAATTCCGAACAACTTTCAAAACGTCCAACCGTCCGTCCGTCTGTCCGCCTGTCCGTCTGTCTGTCTGTCCGTCTGTCTTTCTGTCCGTCCGTCACGTTTCTTGTAAGCACTATAACTTAAGAATGAAAAGTCCGAATGTATTAAAATTTGGACAGTCAGTTTGTGTTATCTAGAGGAAGAACCCTATTGTTTTTGAGCAAAATCGATCGATAGAAAAAAGAGTTACAAGTTTTTTTAAATTAAAAAAAATACGTTTTTACATAATGTTGTAATTAAACTAAAAATGTCTAAAATTAATATTTACAAAAAAACTGCGAAGAGTAGGTATCCTATAGAATGTGCAACAATTATATAAAAAGTGCAGTAAATCGGCGAAGAGCATAATGGTTAGTTTGTTTTTATTATTGTTTTTTACTTTATTTTTATGTCTTATTTTATTCCTATTTGAGAAACGGCAGCTTGAATTAGGCACTACAAAAATCAAAACAATATACAGGTTGTGCGGGGGTTTCTATCGGGCCTCTTCTCATTTGCAACCCGCTGTAAAAAGCTATTTAACCACCATACAGATAACATAATAAAAAGATTCTCTTACAGCAAGTTAATATAGGTCTTGAAAAATAAAGCAATAAAATGGACAACCTAATACAGGACGTTGAAACGAGAACACAGCAATTACTGGTGCAAAAAATCGACGGCGACGGAAATTGCCTACATGGAGCATTAAGCCACCAACTGGAGGGAGAAAATAACGCAGACACATACCAATGCAATGAAAACCCTACGAAAACAAGTAGCTGATTATATCGAAAATCATTTAGATCATTTCATGCCATTCATGCAGGCATCCATCCATGAACTAGCACTCCGTCACAACAGGTAAAATTCTAATACGGGAAAAATAAATGCGTCCATTCGAGATCTGAGAAGAGAAGGATTTGGGGGGGGGGGGAAACAATTGTTGCAACAGCAAATATGAAAAACAGGACAATAATAGTACACCAAGAAGGAGAGCATATAATCCTTCATCCTACTAACCAACAGAGAAGAGAGAATACACCACTAGAGATAGTATATAGGAAACATGGAAACGAAAGAAATCACTACGATAGCGTGATTATTGTTCAAGAAAAAAATTAAGCAGAACAACCAGAAGAAACATACGCCCGAACTGGGGCAATAACACCCCGCCCAGAGTTAGAGGAAGCAACGCACATAAGCATGTACCAAATATCATAAAGAAGAGAAGAAGCCAACAGCCAAGAATTACAACACGATGACATCATTCTGGCGACTCTTATGATGTAACACATATACGTTGCATGCATAGAAGAGACACACATGATAGAAGGAACCGCAGTTACTCAAAACTTCAAATGGCATCTACGTGGAGGGGACAAAGAAAAAACCAACAGAGGAGTCGCATGGGCAAAAAGACGATATAGCCCTATCCAGATAAAGACAAGAAAAGTAAACGAAAACATAACCATGGCAGACTTACAAACTGGAAAAGAAAAGATATGCATATTAGGAATACATGTGCCCTCCGACAAACGGTCAGGACGAGTATTCAGACAGATCACCCAAGAGACTAGAAGAAATAGGAATATTAAATGAACATAATAATACTAGGATACTTCAACGCGCATAAAGGAAAGGACGACCAAGCACATGATGACAAGAATATCATAGGAAAAACCTTACTCCACATATGGACAAACGATAATGGAAGCTCGCTAAAAAACTTGGCACATCTGTTCGATCTAACAGTTGGAAACAAATGGAGCAAGAACCTAACCTGCCTTAATACCTGGAGTAAAGGAAACCTCAGCTCTCAAATATACCATATCCTATTGGACAGAAAAATAAGGGACAGGGTTAAAAACATTAAGACAAAACAACCAACAAACATCAAAACATATCACAAAATATTATATGGAACACTAGTAATAAAGAAACAAGAAGCACAAAAAAGGTACAACAAAACAGCAAACGACACATGGAACATCTTCCTGCTACAAAACGAAAAAATCAAAAAGAAATACCAGGAGGAGATAGAAAAACAATTAACAGGAAAGGAACTGAATTGGTCAACAGTGAGTTTAAAAATAAAAATAGCGGCGAGAGAAACGTTGAAAAGGAACAAATCCCTTATGAGCCCAACAAGAAAAGACACGAAAAAAATTACCAGAAACTAAAGAAGATAGAGGCCACAGGAAAACAATATACACCAAAAATAGACAAAAAGATCAAAGAAGCGGGAAAGGAAAAAAGAGACGAGGAGAGAAGGCACGAACAGAAAAATGCAGAGAATTCTTCGAAAACATAGAATCCACTCCAACAGGACAGTGATTAAACCAAACTTTCAGACAACTCAAAACATACAGGAGAAACAACAATACGCAGCCAAGAAAATGCATACCACTGCAGTATTGGGTCAGGAAACTAGAAGAAGGAAACGCAGAGAGAAGTCAATTAGAACCAATACAAGAAATGGACCACTGGCCTTTGGGCAAGCCACCGCCAAAAGGCGAACTACTAGAAATAATGACCAGAGCTAAGAGAAACACGGCCCCGGAAATAGATAAAATAAATAACGAACTACTATACTATGGACCGGACAGCATAAAGCAGCTAACCCTAGAAATCATCACCCGTTGGTGAGTGGAGTGGAGCACAACCATACAGATACCGCTTCCTAAAACCAAATCACCACAAAACGTGGACGATTACAGAAGAATGACACTCTGCAGTGTAGGGTACAAATACTACGCACAATTCCTCCTCAGAGAAATGGAAAAATACATCGGTGAACTACAAGATTATCAAACGGATTTTATCAAGGGCATATCAACAGACGACCATCTGTACACCACCAGACGAATCCTGGAAGAAAAGTGCAAAGAAGGAACAAAACTGTATAGTCTCAATTGACCTGCAAAAGGCATTTGATACCATAAGGCATGACACTAAAATCAACACGTTACTCAAATGGGAGTACCGCGCTACTTAATAAACAGGATAATAAAAGCATGCCTACATGAAAACACTGCGATACATTGGTTTGGTCAGACGACGGAATCAAAAATGAAGAATACAGGAGTCAAACAAGGAT
This sequence comes from Stenurella melanura, assembly GCA_963583905.1. Taxonomy (NCBI): domain Eukaryota; kingdom Metazoa; phylum Arthropoda; class Insecta; order Coleoptera; family Cerambycidae; genus Stenurella; species Stenurella melanura. The sequence continues at coordinate 52,087,138 of OY757316.1, read as the reverse complement.
AAAGTGATAGAAAGCACAATAAAGGAGAATCAGAATTTCAATAGAAATGATGGAACGAAAAAACCCCCTATCGTACTTGCATACACCGACGATATACTCATCATCACCGAGGAAGAACAAGATATCGTTAAATTTCTAAAAAACATGACACCACATCAACTAAAAAGGAGGGAAACAGTAAGGTGAAGAATCAAAACAGCCTACAGAGTCACAAGAGCTCTACTACCCTTCATTGAGGACAAGAAACCACCATGGAGCGTAACCAAGAAGATATACATGACCATCATAAGGCCTACAATGACATATGGAGTCAAAAACGCGGCAACAACAAAGAGCAACAGAAGAAGCGTGAGAAGAGCTGAAAGAGACATTATCCAACTGCTAGCAAAAACAGGAAAACCACGAAAGCGACAGAAAACGTTAACATTACTAGAGGGAAGAACAATAATCAAAAGAATACGCAATGAAATACTGGGGACACGTCCAAAGACGAGACACGACACACTCACTAAAGAAAGCTCTACGACTGAACAGCAACAAACTTAAAATAGGGAGGCCATGCTACACATGGACAACAATCGAGAAGATTATGAATAAGCTAGGAAAGGATTATACACACTGGGAAAGATCGGCACAACAAAATACGGAATACAATAAAGAAATATCAAGGATATACACACTGCCAGACTCAGAAACAGAAGAAACAGAAAATTCAGAAGTAGAATAGGAGAGAAGATGATCACGGACAGATACTAAAAATAAGCATCTCACAAAAGCCTGAAAGTAAAAAGAAACACGAAAACCTAAAAGAAGCATCTTACAAACGCCTACACTTTCCATCCGATGAAGACAGAAGGAAAACAAGAAGAAACATCTCACAAACACCTATACGCTCCATCCTATATTCCTACGCCATGCGTTATGCGGCTCTCGCTGCTGACAACAAGCATGTCCAATGCCCAATCCAGCGTATGCAGCCGGTCCGGCGGTGTATAAAAGCATCGGGGGTTTGTTCAGGCACACGGTGGGATGGTCCGTTGGTCGGTCGGGTGGAGCCTCATGAATATGTAATAGACGACTGAGCGACTGGATGGACGTTCGGCTGGCGATCGGGCTGCGTGGTGGAACAAATCTCCATGCCCCGGAATCAGTAGAGGTGTTTTAAAATCTCATGAGCTGTTACCTTCATATGCGCAGAGACAATCCCTCCTGCCGACTCAGTTACACTTCTTAAAAATATTATATTTATTGTTTATAATTTATCCCGAACTCTTGTTTATGTATCCAGCAAGGCAGCCTCCAGTGTCTTCAAAAAAATACTTATAACGCAGAATAAACTTTGCCTTTTGCGCATTTCGCGGATCATGAGATTCTGAAACACCTCTAGCAATGCCCATCTTACGCTGGCAAATTAATCAAATCAATCGAATCAATAGAATCGATCGAATCGATCGAATCAATCGAATCAATCGAATCAATCGAATCAATCGAACCAATCAAATCAATCAAATCGATCAAATCAATCAAATCGATCAAATCAATCAAATCAATCAATAAAGTAGTTTCGTAATCTACAGGGTACAAGTAACATATCTGGTAAGGTCATATATTTTACTCTAAAAGTGCCAACGGGCTGAAAGATATTAAATTGCACTCTACTATGTACAATTCGAGTGAATTATCCATATCGAAAGAGTGCTCGAACTTCTTTCTCATACGATATGGATATCATATCCACTCTTGTTGCACAAACTATTATTAATTTAAATGATTTCTGATAATATAATGATATAATAGACTTACTGCAGCGGCTCCTATTAAGAATCGGAGAATCAGAAGTAGCGAAAAGTGACCCCAAGTACCAAAGACGCACAAAACGTTTAACACTACGGTTGCCATATTCGACCAGAGTATAGAACGGTATGGTCCTACGTAGTCTGCAAACCATCCTGCAGGCAATGAAGTAGCGACGTATCCAGCGAAGTAAGATCCTATTATGTAACCCTGTAATTGCTGGCTCCAGTCGTACCGATTACCCTGAAAAATATATAAAATCTGGTAATGGAGGGGACCTGATGCCAATTTTTTTTTTTAGACATTTCGTTTTGATTCATACTAAATCACAATTTTATTCTAATTCCATTATATACTACCTGAATTGGGGAAAAAATCCTGATTTTCAGAACTTTAAGATTACAGTACTTTAACGGAATGTTTTAGAAAAACCGTAAAACATTCGGTTCAAGAAGTGCTGTAATCTTAAATTTCTCTGGAGAAACCCTAATTCAAGTGGATTATTAATAATGAAGTGGGGTTATTGGAGGTGGTGGTGATGGTGGCACATATCACAAAAAAATTGAGACCTTGGATTTTAGTATCTTCGCGAAATCCTAAATTCTGGGCTCTTACCAGCTTGCTTTATTTATTTACCCCTATTTATCTCCCAACACTTGAACGAATTAAACTCAGAATATAATCTAGTTCCAGATCTAGTTGTAATATAAGGTTATTAGATATTTCTTGTAATCTGTCGAGGCTAGTTTTAAAATTGGTGGGGGTTTTTGGATATGGCGAAATCCTAAATTCTGGGCTTTTACCAGCTCGCTTTATTTATTTACCCCTATTTACCTCGTAACATTTGAACGAATTAAACTCAGAATATAATCTAGTTCCAGATCTAGTTGTAATATAAGGTTATTCACGGAAAGCGGGTATCAGATATTTCTTGTAATCTGTCCAGGCTAGTTTTAAAATTGGTGGGGGTTTTTGGATATGGAGGATCTAACGAAAATATTTACATGCATGTGTTATTTCCGCTTAAATAGGTAAAGAATTACAGAGCTTTCATTAATAACCGTAAGACACGTGACCAGTTAGTTTGAATTTTATCTTTGTCATGTTTATCTCAAGTTTATCACGAATTTGTTGAATCCTACGTAGATCGCTCGTTGCGTCTTTACGGAGACTAAGAAGAAAGCAACGTCGCCCGATTTGACAATTCTCGAGCAGTCTCTAATAGACCACAAGCCCATGCTACATTTTTAAGGGGTTATATGACACCGCTTGAAGAGGTATAATTTTTGTAGTCCTACAAAAATAAATCACTTTGAGCCCTATGCCGTACATTTTAGGTGGGACATGGGAAAGCCGCGGAAAAGTGAAAATCGTAACCCGCGGAGGAGCATTTTTTCAAATGACACTGTACGGCTTACGTTTATTTGGACTGTATTTATACCTGTGACTCTTAAAAAGAGAATGCCGTACAAAAATAATGGGACAGAAGTACAGGAAAAATTTTCGTTTTGCGAAAAGTGACCTCTATGTACTAAGGTGATATGACACCGTACGGCTTTTATGAAATTCGATTTTTATATTAACAAGGATGAGTTTTTTTGCTATGCCGTACAAATCGGTTGGAACATGGGGTGACAAAATAGTATTAAAATAATCAAGATTTATGTGGTGTCAAACCACCACCCTTGATAGAGGTCTAGGACGGAGGTTGATGTCGCGTTTGTCACCCCATGTTCCAACCGATTTGTACGGCATAGCAAAAAAATTCATCCTTGTTAATATGAAAATCGAATTTCATAAAAGCCGTACGGTGTCATATCACCTTAGTACATAGAGGTCACTTTTCGGAAAACGAAAATTTTTCCTGTACTTCTGTCCCATTATTTTTGTACGGCATTTTCTTTTTAAGAGTCACAAGTATAAATACAGTCCAAATAAACGTAAGCCGTACAGTGTCATTTGAAAAAATGTACCTCCGCGAGTTACGATTTTCACTTTTCGCGGCTTTCCCATGTCCCACCTAAAATGTACGGCATAGGGCTCAAAGTGATTTATTTTTATAAGGCTACAAAAATTATACCTTTTCAAGCGGTGTCATATGACCCCCTAAAAATGTAGCATGGGCTTGTGGTCTATAAACTATGAGTCTGTGACATGACATCTAGTTATTTTCTAGGGCATAGACGTACACACGGAAAGTATTTATTTCCAGCCCTTTTTCATTTCCTAGTGTTTTTAATTATGTTTGCTATTGTAATTTGCGCAATTATCAGTTCTTTTCAGAACTACCTAATATACATTTACTATTTTTGGTGGTAAGTAATAATAAAGCGAATGATTATTTTAGGTTAAGTGTATTTCTAATGTTTGAGACGTGTGCAATTTGCAATGGCTTTTACGCCGGAACAAGATGCCTTTTTTTTTAATGGCCCATTTTCGAAGTGGATCTCACAACGCAGATGAATCGTGGATATTTTCGTTTCAATCGGACATTGATCAATTTATGGAAGAATTTCCTAATGAAAATATTCCATATGACACATTGGCCCATCGTAAGCACATAGTCCTTAAACGTTTTGCAGATAAACCTTGCATTTGCAAGGGAAAGCCAACTGGGAGGAAAACTATTTTAACTGAGGTGGTTATGAATGAAGTTCGGGAAAGAATGAATTAAAGCCCAACAAAGTCTGTATCAGAGTTATCTGCTCAAACAGGTAATTTGTCTCTGACTTTTTTATCAATTTGATTACCTACATTAAGTTACTGATAACTAAAACTTTTGCTTTACACATGAAATCAGAATTTGAATAAAAATAAATTAGTGAGATTCTCTCAATAGTCGAAGAGCTCACAATATTTTTCCAACGTCATTTCAGCATAGGTAAGGACAATTCGGATATTTTACTGTTACATTAAAGTTGGCGACTGTATTTCATAGCTGGCCGATGAGGAATAGGGAACTTGTACATTTTTTTATTGCACGAAAATGTTCAAATATGTAAGAAAATAAGATATGCAAAATATGAGACTTTAAATGTGAGTTAATAATTAAAGTTTTAAGCGTCAGCAGATCATTTAAAACAGTTCAGTTACCTGCTTTTTTTGAAGTCGTTTCTTGCTTTTTTACCAATACCCCCTTCATAGTCACAGAGCTGCCTACGTGTTTTTGTGACAGGTAATTGGACTGTCTGCTGATCATAAAATATCATTGTTGGTAGTGCCCCCAGTCAGGGTTTTCGAATTTTTTTCCCGGGGTGGGGGGCTTTGAAGTACAGTCGGTTTGTGAGGTTCGGTAACTGTCTGTCGTTTTGATATATCGGTAGATATGATCCTGGACATACATCCTGCAGAGTTTAACCCTCACAAGTGGTTGCGATCCAGAGATATTCCCGAAAAACCAGCATTTTGGAATTTTGCGGGATACGACTGTTACATGAATGATTTGACAGGTTCGGTAACTGCTCAATACCTTGTTAGCTGTCCTGGGGCTCGCGAGAAGGATTGGAAAATATGTTTGGCAGGCGCGCAGGTGGTTTTGGGCAAGTGCGGTAGTACTTTGAATAGACAGAAATTTCACAAAATTCTGCAATGTTTGTAAAATATTGAAAATTATGCAACAAAATTGTATACTGGTTCTTTTTCACCTAGATGTATTAAAAACAAGAAAATCAAACGGCAGAAATTTTTATTCGTATAAAAAATATTTATGCTAAAAAACGAAAAAACATATCTATGGATAACACAATACGATATATATAGAGCTAGTTTACACACAATAAACATATGTAATGGGGTTTTCGTTTACAGTACATACAAATTACCACCCTGGCCCATCCCCCGCCCACAAACGTTCAGTACTCCGTAAATTTGCGCAATAAGTTAATATTTGTTAACTTTCCTGGTTTCTTATGGGTCCCTAGCGAGTTTTTATCCTTTCTTTTCTAAATCTGCAATTTGAGACAATATTTTTGTGCACAAAACTCGATATACGCAGGATTAAAAAAAAATTTTGATACTTTTACTGGACACCATTTTTTTTTAAATCACTTAGAAACCAGGAAATTGAAGAAGTAATTTTTTTATACAAATTCTTTATAGGGTACTGTATAATAAGGTCGCATTCAATAAATTAATTTTTATATATGACGTAAAAGGATTAAAACTTGCTAGGAACCCATAAGAAACCATAAAATAAAAAAAAAACATTTGTTAATTGCGCAAATCTACGTAGTACTGAACGTTTGAGGGTGGCGGTGGGGGTTATTTGTATGTACTGTAAACAACAACCCCATTGTATATGTTTATTGTGTGTAAACTAGCTCTATATATTGCATTATTGAGTTATCCATAGATATGTTTTTTCGTTTTTTTAGCATAAAATTTTTTTTTACAAATAAGAATTTCTGCTGTTTGTATTTCCTTGTTTGTAATATATCTAGGTATATGAAAAAGAAAAACAGCAGACATTTTTATTGCATATTTTTCAATATTTAACAATCATTTCAGAATTTTGTGAAATTTCGATCTTTCAAAATGCTGCCACACTTGTCCAACACCACTTGTGCATCTGCTAAACATTTTTCCCATCCCTCTCGTGAGTCCCAAGACAGCTAACAAGGTTTTGGGTAGTTACTGGACCTGTCACCTCATTCATGTAACAGTATCTGGCAAAATTAAAACGATGGTTTCTCGGGCATATCTCTGGATCGCAACCACTTGGGAAGAATACAAGTCAAAAAGAAACAGAGTAACAGCAGTAATACGGCAAGAAAGGATAAAGTATTATGAAAAGAACATTGATGATTGGCAAGGGAGATAATAAAAGGATGTGGCGTACTATTAAAGAATTAACCAGTAAAACGCAGACAGGAGATTTTGACGTAGACAGAATTATTTTCGAGAAGCATCCTAACATTCCTAACTCAGTAGAAGAAAACTTTAACAACTTTTATTACGAAAGCATTAAGTAAAGACATTGCAAACAGTATTGAAAACAAACCGTTTGACCAGATATTGAAGAAATTAAATTTTCTACATTTCGGAAAATAAACTTAAGTGAATTAAGGAAAATCGTTTTTAATTTAAAAAATAAAAAACGGGTGATGAAGGACTCAGTGTTAAATTGTTGAAAGACTTATTCTGTGCAATAGGTTACCCTTTGTTAAATATCATTAATAGATCCTTGGAGGCAGGGCGTGTGCCGTCATTGTTAAAAATTAGTACAATAATACCGATTCCAAAAGTAGCATCCCCCACGAAACCTGAGCAATGCCAACCAATTAATTTATTGCCAGTTGTAGATAAGATATTGGAAATTATAGTCAGTGATCAGTTGCGTGAATATGTTGAAAAAAATAACATTCTATTCCTAGGTCAATCTGGTTTTCGAGAAAACCGTTCGTGTGAAACGGCTCTCCAGCTTATTTGCGCCAAATGAAGGAAGGAAATAAGTGAGGAAAATGTAGTTCTCAGTGTGTTTGTGGATTTAAAGCGAGCTTTTGAGACTATAGATAGACGGTTGTTAGTGAAAAAATTATATAGATATGGCATTCAAAGTACTAGAAGACTATTTGTGTGATAGGTATCACAGGACGAAAATTAGAAACAAAATGTCAGGTACGATTCAAGTCAAGACCGTACGGTGTTCCTCTAGGAAGTGTCCCGGGGCCTCTTCTATTTATTATCTATGTCAATGATATACATTGTGTTTTGAAAAATGTGTGAAACGGCTCTCCAGCTTATTTGCGCCAAATGGAGGACGGAAATAAGTGAGGAAAATGTAGTTCTCAGTGTGTTTGTGGATTTAAAGCGAGCTTTTCAGACTATAGATAGATGGTTGTTAGTGAAAAAATTATATAGATATGGCATTCAAAGTACTAGAAGACTATTTGTGTGATAGGTATCACAGGACGAAAATTAGAAACAAAATGTCAGGTACGATTCAAGTCAAGACCGTACGGTGTTCCTCTAGGAAGTGTCCCGGGGCCTCTTCTATTTATTATCTTTGTCAATGATATACATTGTGTTTTGAAAAATTCATGCATAAATTTGTTTGCTGATGATACTGTAATCACTGTAACCGGTAAAGATTTCGATATTATAACAAACACTCTTAATAACGAACTTGACATTTTTTACGACTGGCTCTGTGGTAATATGTTAAAACTAAATTCTGATAAAACCAAACTTATGGTTATAGGCTCAAAATCTCTATGTAATAAATTCCTGGGTAGTAATTATATAATTAAAATAAATGAGTGTGTTATAGAAATAGTGGACCAAATTAAGTATTTAGGTGTTATGTTGGACCCTCAACTTATATTCTGTAATCAAGTTAATTATATGTGTAAGAAAATTGGGAAAAAATAGGCTTTTTTCGTAGAATTGCTACTAACTTGTCGCAGTGGAGCAAATTACTTATATACAACACCATAATATATCCCCATTTTACATACTGCGCGTCCCTTTTAATAGCATGCAACAACCAAGAAATCGGCAGGTTGCAACTATTGCAAAATAAAGCAATGAGAATTGTACTAAATTGTGGTATTTGTACTTCCGTAAAGCTTATGTTAAGCGTTCTTAATTAATTGGTTGTCTGTGGAGCAGAGTATAAAAAAGGCGAATTTAGTTCTAATATATAAAATAATTGATGGCAAAGTTCCCACTTATTTACAAATATTAAAGAAACGCCTAGATGTACATGGTTATAATATAAGGTCAAAAAATAATTATGACATTGAATTAGTTAAAAAATCATTTTTGCAAGGTTCTGTATATCAGGAAGGACTTCGTCTTTTCAATGCTCTGCCCAATGATGTAAAAGAGGCTCCTAATGTGAATGTTTTTGTTAAAAATATATGTAAATATTTAACATGTAATTATTCAGCTACCTAATGTATTAACTATGTTTTTACTTTTATCTTTTTATTCACATTTATATAAATATTTTTTGTCTGTTTACATTTCGTGTACTAAAATAGCTAAATTGCTAAATAAATAAATACAATACTTGCGAGGATCAAACTTTGCAGGAGGCATGTCCAGGATCATATCTACCGTTATATCAAAACGAATGACAGACAGTTACCGGACCTGTCCTAAACCGACTGTACTTCAAAGACCCCCCCCCCCCACCGGGAAGATGCCACGTAGAAATCCGAAAACCCTGACTAGGCGACTTGGGGCACTACCAATAATGATATTTTATGTTCAGCAGACAGTCCCATTACACTAGCCGACAGCCTACGTGCTACATGTATGGGGAGTAAGAATAGGAAATTCTTAGTAACTTCATTGTATTGAAACATTCTTTATAGGATTTTGCAAACAGCAGAAAAAATAACTGTCTATAACTAAAAGAAAAACTTTGTGTAGAAATATTAATGAAATCTTTGCATTCTTTCGATAACCTGAATTCTGGTTATGCTAGCAAATTAAAATCCTAAAATGAATTTGTCTAATGTCTTATTTGACAATTCTCATTCTAACACTAGCATCCGCGCAATCCCCTACGGCCATGCAGATTAAACTAGTATCCACATAACCCCTTACCATTATGAAGATTCAGTTAAAAATGAGAATAATGGCCTTGTGGATACTAGTGTTAGAATGAGAATTGTCAAATAAGAAGTTAGACAAATTCAATTGCAATGTAGAACGTTAGTAAAAGTTATTCCAAAAAATGCGAAATATTTCAGTTATCTTCGAACGACTTTAAAACGTACGTTAATCAGGCGGACACAAAAATTGCATTTTTCGCTGCGCAGTTACAAGATATATTACAAGTTGAAAAAAAATATGTCTGTCTGTCTGTCGGTCGGTCTGTCTGTATGTTTGTAACTTATTTTTGTGCGCACGTTTTCTCTGGAACGGTTTAAGATACTGACTTGAAATTTGATACACATATGTACTATAACGAGATCTGGAATTTGATGGTTTTTTGAACATATCCTGTGAAGGGTTGGGAGTTAAATAGGGCAAAATAAGTAAAGCAAGCTTGGTAAGAGACAGAAATTTGGGACTTGGTATATACTAGAAGCGAAGGCCCTAGATTTTTTTATAGTATTTTCCATCCCCCCCACCAACCCCGCTATTATTAAAGGGGTTCATAAGGTTAAATTGAGATATTCACTTGAAATTTGATACACATATGTACTCTAACGACATATGGAACTAAATTATATTTTGAGAAGATTCTGTTGAAGGGTTGGGGGCTAAATAGTGGTCAATAGGGCAAAATAAGGGAAGCAAGCTGGTAAGAGTACAGAAATTTGGAACTTGGTATATACTAGAAGTGAAGACCTCAGATTTTTTTATTATATTTTCCGTCCCCTCCACCACCCCCCAACCCATTATTAAAGTGGTTGATAAGGTAAAAGTCAGATATTCACTTGAAATTTGGTACGCGTATGTATTACAATGATATCTGCAACTGGATTATAATTTGAGATGATTCCGTTGAAAGGTTGGAGGTTAAATAGGGATGAATAGGGGAAAACAAGTAAAGCAAACTGGTAAGAGTACAGAAACTTGGAATTTCGTGTAGATACTAGAAGCCAAAGCCTCATATTTCTTTCTAATAGTTTTTACCCCCTACAGCCCTCTACCTCCACTCCATTATTAACGGGTTGATAAAATAAAATTAAGATATTCATTTGAAGGCTGGTACGAGTATGTATTATAATGACATCTGATTAAGATGATTCTTTTGAAGGGGTGGCAGCTCGGAGGTTTTTATATAATTGTTGCACATTCTATAGAATACTCTTCGCATTTTTTTGTAAATAATATTAATTTTACACATTTTTAATTTAATTACAAAACAAACAAAAAATATACATTTTTTGTTATAACTTTTTTATTTATTGATCGATTTTGTTCAAAAATCAAAATAGGGTTCTTCCTCTAGCTAACACTAACTTACCCTCCAAATTTCAATACAATTGGACTTTTGGTTCTTAAGTTATCGTGCTTACAAGAAACGTGACGGACAGACAGGCGGGCAGACAGACGGACAGACGGACAGACGGACGGACATTTTGAAAGTTGTTCAGAATTCGATCACCAACACAGTGATATAAACATTTTTTCTCTTCTAGCAATATTACCAGTTTTAGAAATGTGCCGATCGAATGAAATATACTCTTCGTTTTGTATTTGCGAAGAGTATAATAAGTAGAGTACGCTAATAAGAGTTCAGAAACTTCATTTTTGACATATATGCTAGAAACCAATGCCTCCAATTTTTCTATGACATCTGCCCAAAATATTATGATTCCTTAGGCAGCGGTTTGTTCTTTTATATTACACCTCTTTCAACCATATAGTATAGGTATAGAAAATGTAAGGCGCGCTTGGAAAGTGTATTTCAAAAATCGCAATAACTTTTTAGGATCCAAAACACTTTAGTACACGTTGAAACTGCATGCCAATTTTTAATATCATTTTTTGTTTTGATTACCTACAACATACTGTAACGGCATGCATTTTAAAAACTTTCAAATATACCTGAGTTTTATTTCACGGTTTACACTAACTTTTGATACCGTTCTGCACACTACAAAACTGCATACCAATTAGTAAGTCGTCGTTTGGTAGTGCAAACTTATCACAAAATATATTGTCATGCGTTTTAAAAGCGTTCAGGGATAACTGATTTTTTTTTCATTTTTAGGAATAACTTTTAATAATGTTCTGCACTAGAAAGCTGCATGCCAATTTGTAAATCGTCGATTGGTAGTGCAAATTTGTCATAAAATTTATTGGCATGCATTTTAAAATCGTTCGGAGGTACCTAATTTTTTGCATTTTAGGAACAACTTTTACTAACGTTCTGCACTAGAAAGCTGCATGCCAATCGATAAATCGTCGTTTGGTGGTGCAAATTATTCATAAAACTGATTAACGTACGTTTTAAAGTCGTTCGGACAGACCTGATTTTTTCCCCATATTTAGGAATAACTTTTAATAACGTTCTGCATTATAAAACTGCATGCCAATCGGTAAATCGGCGTTCGACAGTTCGGAGATACCAGAAAATTTTACGATTTAATGTGTGCACCAAAATTTGTTGCGCACAAGGAAGTTGCATGTCAATAAGTTTCCGCGGGATTTTTTTTCACGGCTGTTCATTTGGCACTATTGGCATTCATTTTAAAATCGTTCACAGACATCGATTTTCCATCTTGCACACCCTTTTGCACGCGACGACTGTCTAAATTTCGCATTTCTGGTATATTCATGGTAATTACATTAATATATATGATTGGCATGCATTTTAAAAACGTTGCCTGACTGCTCTTGGTACGGGAGGCAGCGACAGTCAATTGTGACTCATTATAATAATAATAATAATAATAATAATAATAATATAATAATAATCTTTATTAACCATTTGTTATGATACAAATTTTGTATATATGGTATATATAAGTCAGAAATATAGATAAAATAACTAATACAACAGTAACAATGAAATAAATAAGTAACAAATGAATGAAACCAACATATCATCAGAGAACACATTGACGATAATTTTACATACATCAGAAATATAAACATACCTATATATACATATATATATATATATATATATATATATATATATATATATATATATATATATATGTACATACATATACCCACACAGACACATACATAGATACACATATAAGTACACAGCAGATACTCAACTCTCAAGAGATAGGTTATAACAAAACAATTAATCAGGAGAGAAATAGTACATACAATTGTGTAATATGTCTAACAAATAAATAAGTACAATTATATAGTATTTTACGTAATAACGTCGCTTAGGAATTCATCTATTGTGTAGTATCCTTTTTGTACAAGGATTTTTTTAATGGTAATTTTGAATTTGCCTATGCTCATGTTTTGGATATTATTTGGCAATCTGTTATATAATACAATAGAGTTATATTGAGGTGACTCTTTGAAAGTCGATGTCCTATGTAAAGGAATTGTTAGAATATTATTATTTCGGGTATTATATAAATGATGCTCAGACAGAGTCACAAAAGCGTCAATATTATTTTTGACGTTTATTAGACATTTATAAATATAGATACATGGCATCGTCAGGATTTGTTTGTTTATAAATGTAGCTTTGCAGCATTTCGCTACACTTGTTATTTTCTATTTTTGATGTTCATGATGGATAAATTCTACTAGTGATAGTCTGCCAACGCACCGGTACAACAAGGAGTGACAGGAATTTTTGAAAACCTGCAAAATTTTTGAATCCGTCGATGATTTTGCTACGAATAAAACTTTGTAAAAAGATTGTTTATAATTAATAGAAAGCAAAATTAACAGTCTGTCAGTCGGCATGCACGACGTCATGCGTCTGCCACCCTTATCATTTTGGTAAATTTTATGAAAAATGGAGTCATTTCGCTACATCTGAAATTCTAAAATATTGTTATTTTCCATCTATAATGACAATTAATAAGAGTCTGCCAAGATTCCCGTACAACAAAAGCCGTCTGCCAAGCCGAAAAAGCTGCGACGCTCTATGTACGCTCGGATGCACGTGGTACAATGCGCTTCATCTTTAATCACCTGGCAGACTGTTTTAGTTGCATCCGATTATTAGCAGACTAGAATTTTAATTCATGTTGATTAATAATTAACTTATTGTGAGAGTTTCAGTTGTGGCATTAACAGTCTTAACATTTTGTTTGTAGAAATACTGACAGAATACACCAACCAGTATTCGTCTTTTTGTCCGCCAATTCAACCGCAAATTTGAAAAAAAAACATCTGAATGCAAGTAAAAATTACGCAATTGGTGCTAAAAACTCAATTAAATCATAAATAAGAAAGTTACTATGCCAGAACAATTTTATTTTCATGTTTTTTACAGAAATTTTTCAATTCTTGTAAAAAGCATTTGCAGTTCCTTCAAACTACGCGGTTTGGCGGACGAACAGCCGAACACTGGTTAGAACTAACTTCCAATGAGCGTAGGGTCTAGGTAACGTCCAATATAAGCTTTGAGTATTTAGATACAGCTGTAACGGTTTTCGGCGTCCCCAAGCCGTACAGCGCAGTTTGATCTACGCGTTAGTCTGTTACTGCTGTCAGCAGATGCTTCATGTCAATATATCGAGATTTAAATTTCCAACTGTTTACAAAAAGGCATCATGCATATTTTGTACTAAAAAAAGTGGAGCGTTAATAGAGTTCAATGCTCAAAGGTTAGAGAAAATTATTGATAGACAGACATATTCTTTTAATCACTCGAATACCAATTCAGTTTAATTTTTTCGTCATTTTTTCTACATATAAAATGTTAAGACTGATAATGCTACAACTGAAACTCTCACAAGAAGTTAATCAACATTAATCAACATGAATGAAAATTCTAGTCTGCTAATAATCGGATGCAACTAAAACAGTCTGCCAGGTGATTAAATATGAAGCGCATTGTACCACGCGTATCCGAGCGTACATAGAGCGTCGCAGCTTTCTCGACTTGGCAGACGGCTTTTGTTGTACGGGAATCTTGGCAGACTGTTATTAATTGTCATTATAACTGGAAAATAACAATATTTTAGGATTTCAGATGTAGCGAAATGACTAAATTTTTTATAAAATTTATCAAAATTATAAGGGTGGCAGACGCATGGCGTCGTGCATGCCAACTGGCAGACTGTTAATTTTGCTTTCTATGAATTATAAATAATCGTTTTACAAAGTTTTATTCGTAGCAAAATCAGTGACGGATTCAAGAAATTTTCGGATTTCCTGGAAATCACTGTCGTACTTTTCGGTTGGCAGACTGTAATTTTTCGTAAGTGTACTAATGGTAGCATTGAAATAAGTCGATGAAAATCGTAGCGAAGATCAGTCCAGAAAACTGTCACTGCCTCCCGGACTATTTTGTTAGTGGGTTAGTAGAGGTACAGCGGCAACATTTTGCACCCGCATGATGTCTATTCCTACACCATGATTAGCAAATATTCGGCTGCTTTCTTAAAATAATTTGCTTGATTTATTAATTAAGTTTGCAACGTTAAGAGAAATTTTCACATCACTATTACATTTTATAAGAAATAACTGGAAAATTCTCATCGCTCGAAGACTAATAGATTAATTGATCAGTATGATGAAAGGAGGTTAAAGGAAGTTAATATAACTATAGAATTATTTCTTATATTTAATAAATAAACTCACTTGATCCTTGCCAGAGCCTAACGTCTTATTAAAAGCCGCCTCGTCCATACAATCCGGTTTCTTACCAGCTTTTTTCTTCACCATAGATACGATGCTGACGGACAGATTTACTCGTGCGGTATAATTGATATATGTTGTGAAGAATATCATTACACATATCAAAACCCGAATAGGGATCGCTAAAATAAAATAGTATCAAAAGTGCATACGTATTTTAGCCCAGTTTTTAGAGACATAAATTGATAAAAACCGGTCAGTAAATGTTATACTTACGGCTGAAATTTTCAGAATAAGTATTTTTGTTGGTGAGGAATACGATAAAAAAAGTGACCCCTAAAATATCGAAAATACTGGTCGAAATTCGGTTTTTGGCCAATAACTCGAAATATAAAAAATATATATCAAGAAAGTAATGTAGCACTAGGCGCTAGAGGGGGAAATTTCACATCAAAAACGTATATGAAGTTTTTTTGTACGATCAAAAATGTAGGCTCCAGATTTTTTTTTTGTCTAACGGACCAGCATGGAACGTGGCGACGCATAATTCCGTCATAAGTTGAATAATATATGGAAGTTCGAGGTTTTTATCTTAAAAAATGTAGAAATGGTAGAGCTGCTTTTACCGATTTCATCGGAGGAGAAGGAGAGGTTCTAGCAAACCGTTTATAGATGAATATCGACTTATTTTTAACGTAGATGTCAGTGATCGGTTTCATTTTTTTCTAAATGAAGAATTCAGAAAAAAATTGTACCTTCATGTACCATACATTTCTGCGTCCTTTTATTCTACAGTCATTTCCAACTCGATGTATATTTTTCTTACATGCTGCGGTTCATTCTGCGTCCGACATGGACATTTAGTTACATGTCTCTATCATTTCTGCCTCCCACAATGTTGCCAAATTTACAAGCATGCGCTGGCTAATAAAATGTATTAATAGAATGTCCAGGATATTTGTCTCTGGGATAGAGAATAGTCCAGCCAAAACAATGTTTAACCTCCTGAAAAATCCGAAAGTTTTGAAACTTCGCATACTTATTTAAAGGTACCTAAGAATGAATATACCGAAAGTCCTTATGAATATGAGGCGAGCTCTAGCGGCAATTAGCGAAAATAGGGCTTTCTTTGGTTTTTCGTTAATATCTCGAGAACCGTTGGTCGGAGGCAAAAGTTGATTATATACATAATTAAGGCTTATCAAATTTGCTACAAAAATTATTATATACATTTTTCTCGTATTCCCAATGGTTCCCGAGTTATAGGCGGTGAAAAGAGCGTTTTGTGAAAAACCACGCTAGGGCGTGGTGGGGATGCGATACGACTTCAGTTGCATATCGAAAAGGAAAACTTTCCTGTTTCAAGTTGTTCAAGAAGCAAGCTGTACTGCAAGGTATTACTGACATATTTAACAGCCCAAGTTCATCCCATGAGGCTGTAACTGCTGCAGGAAACAAAATATTCCTTGCATTGTACAATGCGCCCAGAAAGCAAACCTCTCTTAATATGTACCGTTACAATGCTTTCACCAAATCTGTATCCAATGCTAAACCCGACCTTTCTGCTCTGCCGCCCACAGAAGGAGCAGCAAGACAGCATGCTTTTCGAGTGTACCACCAAATTCAATTTTGGCTTGGGAATGAACTTCCTCCTGTACAGTGGGGTTGGAAGGTGGAAAGCGATCGGCTAATCCCTGTGACAACAGAGGATCCAGCAGCACCTGAAGCTGTCCTTAACCTCGTTTGTTGCACATGTACAACTCGATGTAGGAACAGATGTGGCTGTCGAAAGGCAGGAATAATGTGTACAAGCGTTTGTCACAACTCCATGGTGAATGCTTGAATGGTGTTACTTCCAACCACGAAGAAGGCTTTGATGACCCTGATGATCCCGATGTCATAAACCTTGAAGAAGCAGATCATTCAGTGCAAATAACAAACACTGAACATTTGGTACATAAAGGTCAAAGCAATGTGCTTGCTGGAACCAGAGGTCAGGTGAGATTGCACATTTGCATTTTTTTAATTATTTATTTACCTTGGCAATAGTATACATAAATCGGTTGTCATATTCATATGTTGTTTTACTGGTCGCTTGCTACTTTCTTATATTTACTTCTTCTGTTTTATTTATTTCTTATGTACTTTCTTTTACTTACATGTTTTTATTTGTATAATGGTTCTCTCACACCTTCATCTCATGCATACTTACCTATTGTTTCAGGCAGCAAGTGTAGAAGCTGGCCAAGATAATCAAATTGCAGGGCCTTCTACCAAGAAGCGATTCAGAGCTGATTGATTTTTCTGTACAAAATTTTCCTTGGAATAACCTCAGGATTTTGTTTGTTCATATATTTCATTGTTTAATATACCTACATCATGTGCCTTATCAATATACATCATAAGTAACATACATCATGTGCTTTTTATACAAAGTTGTGAAGTTCATCTCCTCAATTATCCTTAGTATATAAAAATTTAGGTAAACCATATATCAAATATTGCCATATTGTACCGCCCTAGCGTGGTTTTTCACAAAACGCTCTCTTTCAGCGCCTATAACTCGGGAACCATTGGGAATACGAGAAAAATGTATACAGTCATTTTTGTAGCAAATTTGATAACCCTTAATTATGTATATAGTCAACTTTTGCCTCCGACCAACGGTTCTCGAGATATTAACGAAAAACCAAAGAAAGCGCCCTATTTTCGCTAATTGCCGCTAGAACTCGCCTCATATTCATGAGGACTTTTGGTATATTCATTCTTAGTTACCTCTAAATACGTGTGCGAAGTTTCAAAACTTTCAGATTTTTCAGGAGGTTGGGTCATTTTGTGAGGTTTTTTGACTGGACTAGAAGTATTTTAACTCAAATCTGGATGGGCATTCGTCATTTAAAAATGTAGAGACTTCAACTGCATGGAATATATTTAGAAAAAAATGTAGTGTTATCTGTATTATGACTTTTTATAATTAGTAAAAACTAGTTTAACACAAAACTAATAACGAATTAAACAATGTTTGTTAGTGGTGAATTTTTGATTTGTTGATATTGCTGCTACTGATAAAGTAGGTGTCCGAAATGATGCAGAATATTATTTATTCACATGGAACATAAACTAATGATTTCTTTTTCTATAATGCGTCTCTCAAATTGAGGCTACCTGTATTGCCATTTCCGTTATTATAAGAGATAGAAACTCAATTAAAGTTATTGGCCAAAACTGAATTTCGGCCAATATTTTCGATTTTTTTAGGGGTCACCTGCACTTTACAGCTGTAAACTCTTTTTATCGTACTCTGCACAAAAAAAATACTTATCCTGAAAAATTCAACCATATGACATTTAATGTCGCCTTAAAAGTCCTGACGACTGGTGACACCATTTATTTATCTGGTGAACATGTCTTTTAAAACGGGAACGTTTCCAGAATTCTTAAAAGTGGGTAAAGTAGTATCAATTTTTAAGAAAAATGGTTCCCATTTTTTAGTGAACTGTAGGCCAGTAGTTTCTCTAAATTACTTGAATATTGTTATCTTGACTTTTTATTAATTTTTTTAACTCAATTTAAAATTTTAAAGCTGTGAACTCTTTTTATCGTATTCTACACACAAAAAAATACTTATCCTGAAAAACTCAACATTTAATGATGCCTTAAAAGTCCTGACGACTGGTGACATCATTTATTTATCTGGTGAATATGTCTTTTAAAACGGAAATGTTTCCAGAATTTTTAAAAGTGGGTAAAGTAGTATCAATTTTTAAGAAAAATGATTCCCATTTTTTAGTGAACTGTAGGCCAGTAGTTTCCATAATTTACCTGAATATTGTTATCTTGACCTTTTGTTAAATTTTTTAACTAAATTTAAAATTTTGTCCGAGAAACAACATGGTTTTCGTTGTGTAAAATCCACTATAACAGCTATATCAACATTTTATAACCATATAATTCAATATATTAAGGCAGGGGGAATGCCCTGTTGGAATATTTTTGATTTCAGCACGGCATTTGACTGTGTCGATCATGCAAAATTGTTAACTGTACTATATGACTATGGGATTAGAGCGCAACCACTAAACTGGATTAATTCATTTTTAACCAACCGTCGACAGTATGTGAGTATACAACATGTTAGTGAAAATATGGTATACAGTGCCAATTCTGAATGTTCGTTTTTAAGTATGGGAGTTCCACAGGGATCAATATTGGGCCCCGTGTTGTTCATATTATATATTAATAAGCTCGACTGGGTTTCATGTAATAATTTCTTTTCAATGTATGCTAATGATCTTTCTATGATTATCTCAGATGCACAATGTGTTAGAAAGTAAATGTAATATTGTTGTAGAAAAGGTATCTACGTTTTTAAATCAACATCAGTTGTACTTCAATGCAGATACAATTCTGTTTTGTTCCATAATAGACAGAAAAAATGCGAGTCTATTACTTTTCAGGTCAATGAGTCAATTATAACGAGTATCCATGAAAGTATAAAATTTTTGGATTTACATATCGATGAGTGCCTGACTTGGAAATCATAGATTTTTTAATACAATTTTTAATGTTTATCAAAAGTGACCAAAATGGATGTATTGTATTCAAAATTTCCTCTAGATTCCAAAAATGTAAAAATATATAGGGTGTTCCATTTAAAAATCGAAAGTTGTGGGCATTTCCGGTCAAACGGGATGTGCACCAAACTTGATTTTTTTATTGAAAATATGGAATTTTAGTCGTGTAATAATGCCTCCAAGTTTCAATTTTCTATTCCAAATATTTTAGGAAATATCGAGGCGAGCGCAATTCGTGACTCACCCGGTATATTATTAAAGACTGGTACAGAATCTTGAAATTTTTATTGTATGGCCAATGACAGCAGGAAAATCCTAAATTTTTTATTTAAAATAGTTACAAAACACTCATTGTTTTGCACATAACATCGTTAACTTTCAAGCTGTACAGATAGAAAAAAGTAATATCAAAGAGCTTGAAGCTCTTTAATTTCTATTATATGTATTTTTACCATCGTACTGATTATTTCTAACATATTTGAGATTTAAACATTATATCTGGCCCAATATACGTTGGAGCACCATTTTTAAATCTTATTTTTAGAACTACTCATCGTACTGAAATGAATAAAAAATAAAACAGTTGTATTTCATAATCTTGTTTTTTGTACCATACCACTTCCTCCGTAAATGTAAGACTTTTGAGTTACTTACGAAGAATAATCTCAAGGTACCAATACTTTAAAGCTAAAATCGTAATATTCAGATCGTGATAGCTTGGAAAATATAAATTTTCATAAGATATTGTAATATGATTCTTTATCAGATTCGCTGGGTACTATTTTACTTTTTTGCCCACTCCTCTAGACGGGGTGAGAACCACCCCCAAGAAAAATGCGGCTAATTTTGAAGAGTAAACTCTTTTCTACTCAGTATTAGAAACTCAACGCAAAAAAAATCATGAAAGTCCATTCTTTATGACTGGGTTCCGTCATTTATTCCTTTTGTGTCTAATTGCACTCGACTATATATAGTTTCTTCGATTACCGGCTCGCAGAGGGTATCCTTTCATCGTCGAATTGCACGCTATTTCCTAGACGTAAACTGCAATTTTTAATGGTAAGTTAAACGAAGAGTTTTACATGAGAGTTCCTGAGGGAACACAACTTGAAAAAAGTAAAGTATGTAAATTAAATAAATCATTATATGGACTCAAGCAAACATCCATCAGTTGATATTCATTATTTGACGAAACGTTAATACAAAGAGGGTAGACAGATGTCTTTATATTTTAAATAATGGCCATAATAGTGAAAACATTTCAACGTTTCAAGAAATATTTAATAAAACAATTTAGCATGGTTGGTTTCAACGAAATAAAACTCTTCTTGGGAATTACAATTAACAGATCTGATGAGATGATTACCCTCGTACTTGAAAATAGTGTTAAAAAAATTCAACGTGACTTACTGTAAAGTTGTTAACATACCCTTAACTGTTAAATTAAATTATACAGCTTCAAATTCTGATATAAATTATGAAGCTCCTTTAAGGAAGCTAATTGGGGGTCTAATGTATGCAAGGACATTTAGGGCCGGTACTTTCACTTAAGTATAAATATACTTTATCCGGCGGATAACTATCCGAAGGATAAGATAACCAGAATTTGCTATCTACTGGATATCTTCTATCTGTATTTTCATTCAAATCACACCTTCGGTTAACAATTCGATGGATAAGATTTTAGACACTTCCCAAAGTAAGTGTTGCCAACTTAAGATGTGGTAAAACAAGAGAAATTTATGCAGAAGCTATGTACTTTCAATAAAGATAGAAATAATCCCCTACTATTATTGCTTACCTGTTAATGACATTTGAGTCATTTTGGTTGTTTGTCATTGTGAGTATAGTGTTTACTATGGCTTTTATTGTGCGATTTTGTGTCTGCGTATTTTTAAATGGTATATATAAAATAAAACTGTGTTTCATGTGATATGTTTTTGGACAAAGTGAGGAAATACATAAATAGCAGTTATTAGATTTTTTTTATTATTCTTCCCACCGTGGCTTGTGAAAGTCCGTAAAATCACCCAGTTATAAAAGTCACCACTGGCCAAACCTTATCTAAAATATTGTTAAACACAAAACAATAAAGAACTTTTCAAAACTTAGGTTAGAAAATAGAATAGCACTGCCAATCAGAGCGCAAGCGCGTAGGCGTGGCTTCATTTATCCGGTAGATAAAAGCCTTATTCGTCGATTTGGGCGCCGAATAGTTTATCCTAGGAACAAGCATATTTATCTGACTGATATCACTATTTGTATGTGAAAATACCGATTTTTTGCTTATCTTCTAGATAAGACTTATTCTATGGAATAAATGTCGCTATCTATAGATGAAAGTACCGGCCCTTACTCGGCTAGATTTGTTGACAGCTGTCTGAGTCGATATGACAACAAAAGTAATCATGTACTCTGGCAAAACTTAAAGAGTCAGGAATATCAAAGGTACTTTGATTGATTGATTGATTGATTTGCCAGCGTAAGGTGGGCATTGCTGCCGATTCCGGTGCATGGAGATTTGTTCCACCACGCAGCCCGATCGCCCGCCGAACGTCCATCTGCAGACGCCCGGTCGTCACTTACATATTCATGCGGCTCCACCCGACCGACCAACGGATCATCCCACCGTGTGCCGGAACAAACCCCCGGTACTTTTATATACCGCCGGACCGGCTGCATATGCTGGGTTGGACATTGGACATGCTTGTTGTCAGCAGCGAGAGCCGCATGAGGCATGGGGTGGGAGTATAGGTGTTTGCGTGTAGATGTTTGTGAGATGTTTCTTCTTGTTTTCCTTCTGTCTTCATCGTATGGAAAGTGTAGGCGTTTGTGAGATGCCTCTTTTAGGTTTTCATGCTTCTTTTTTACTTTCAGGTTTTTGTGACATGTTTCTTCTTAGTTTCTGTCTGTGATCATCTTCTCTCCTATTCTACTTCTGAGTTTTCTGTTTCTTCTGGTTTAGATATTAAATTAACATATGTGCGTGGTAAGCATAATCCTGTAGTACTTGTTGGCTTTGTAGATTTTGGTTGGGGTAGCAATGAAAATGACCGAAGAAGTACAACAGGGCACGTATTTATAGACCGGGAGATAGCGACAGATTTTCCGACGTGATTTAGTCCAGTATGCCTCTTGGAGTATATTAAGGTATAGATATTCTGACGATAATAAACCATATATTCATAAATAATCTCGGGTTCTTCATATTTAAAAGTTAGTTAACATTTGTTTGCAAATTACGGGTTTTTATGCGATTTCTATCAGGCTGCCATGTGCTTCAAAATTAAATTTAACTAAAAGCTACAGGCAAAGTCATTGGCATACCGTTTGCGTGAGTCCATAGGGTCGCGTCGAACAGGTGTACCTGTATTTAAAGAAATTATTTATCAGCGTTTCGGAACAGTCTGCCATTGACTAGTATACATTTTTATGCTATACGTGAGTTAAAAAAAATGGCACGCCGTTTGCGCATGTCCAAGGGCACCTCGCATTAAAAACATCTAGTAAATATTTCTTAATAATGTGCCGTCATTTAATTCAATAAAAAATTTATTGCAATAAAAAACATGTATTCTAAAATGTCGATATGTAAAATGGCATACGATTTGAACTGGTTTATCATATTAAAAAATGAAAGTTAAATTGTAAAATAGAAACATAATTTTCTGTATGTTTTAGAAGTATGCCATTCCATCATTGATGTAATCATAATATAATGAAGTGAAATCTCAAGCGGCATACACATTGTGCGAGTTTTACTTACTCAAATTCATTAAAACTTGTGGCGAAATTAAGGAAAAATTTGCCGCCATTTTTATCAGAATGCATTTCAGTTTATACTTCAGGTTAGTCACAAAGTTCGCTAAAATAAAATGGCATACCAGTTGTGCGTGTTTATCGTATAAAAAAAGCATGTTAAAAATTTCTTACGGCGCATCCCGTCATGTTTCCGCCTTGTTTTGGTCTAATACTTGTTCTTGGTCGTGTGGCCCCCACTTTGGAACACTCTGGCAGTACGTGCCATGGAACCATGTGCTGCAGTGTTGCCGATTTGCGGATAATTTAGGAAGGCGGAGGATAATTTTCTCACCCTGTGAAGATCTACTTCGTAAAATAATTTTTAAGGCTAATTAAATATAACGCTTTTACTTAATTAAAGTAGGTATAAACAATATACACGTATCGATTTTCATGCCAGAAACGCCAAAATGGATAATATCAGACAAAATCGGATAATTTTATGCAAGTAGGTGGATCTTATCATGCTGAACCATTGGCACCGCTGATGTACTGGCCAGTATTGTAGCAGCCACCGAAGCGCACGTAGTGATTATTCAGACATGGATAACGAAAAATTGTGTTTTGTGTGTTAGCAATCGGATTCTAAAATAAAAATTTTCACGGACACTTCATTATTAACCGACGGATTACAAGGGAATTTTTCTTTAATATTATCGCGAAGAAAGTTTCTACCGCATATATCTTCGGATCTATGCGCGATCCAGAAAATTGAGGCACTCCGTATGTAAGAAATTCAATTCTGCACAAAAAAGGTCTTGATATTTTTCGATATTTCGCTTATTTTCCGAGATATAGCCAAAATGTCGAGAAAATTAAAAATTTTGTAGTTTCGAGCTTACTTATATACTCAAATATTCCGGATATCTTGTGTAGTTCCCAGTTTAAATCGAAATTAGAATAAAAGAGAGATCGAACAATCAAAATTCGGAGGAAAAAACTGATATAAATGATGAAAAGTAAAAGGCACACATTTTTTTCTATCCGTAATGAAAATTCTATTTTGTTGGAAACCATGAACCTTTTGAATCAGTATGCCGCTTATGATTTGGCGTAGATCTATATCACATGATTCACCTAAAAACGGAGAGACATACTGTATAAAATCATAGAAAATAAGTCGTTTATTTCGCACTAGCCGTTGTCGTGCTTTTAGAAATTATTTTATGCTTGACAGCCTTGGACTCAATCAAACGATATGCCATTCGGTATAACACCTAAACACATCTGAATCGAGGGAAAACAAAGGGGCATACTGTTTAAACACCCGGAAATTTCATTATCTATTCTTCAACTTCTGTTGCGTATGCCTGCGCTTCTTACTGTCCCAATAGCTATGCCAATTTCATATACATCATACGTTATCATAAACTGCATGGAGACATAATGGCATACTGAATTATATGACACATTATTAAGAAAAATTTACTAGCTGTTGTTAATGCGAAGTGCCCTTAGACATGCGCAAACGGTATGCCATTTTTTTTTTAGCTCACGTATAGCATAAAGATGTATACTACTCAATGACAGACTGTTCCGAAATGCGGATAAATAATTTCTTTAAACACAGGTACGCCTGTCCGACGCGACCCTATGGACTCACGCAAACGGTATGCCAGTGACTTTGCCTGTAGCTTTTTAGTTGAATTTCATTTTGAAGCACATGGCAGCCTGATAGAAATCGCATAAAAACCCCTAATTTGCAAGCAAATATTAACTAACTTTTAAATATGAAGAACCCGGGATCATTCATTAATATATGGTTTATTATCGTCAGAATATCTATACCTTAATATACTCCAAGAGGCATACTGTACTAAATCACGTCTGAAAATCTGTCGCTATCTGAGCTATCTCCCGGTCTATTAGGTTATTTGAGAGATGCACTATTATATATAATAGTGCATCTTTCAAATAACTGTATATGTGGAATACAAAACGACATAATTCTGTCTCATCTTCATCAATAGAGGCTGAATATGTGGTACTATTTGAAAATGTCAGAGAGGCCCTTTGACTAAAATCTCTTTTAACTAGTATACATGTAAATACCTCAGAGCCTAAAATAATATTTAATGATAACAGTGTTTGTATCAGTATTGCCAATGCCATAAAAGATCGAACCGTATCGACCTTAAATATTATTTTCCAAGAGAACAAGTTGAACAAGAGACAACAATGCCTGAATATATTCCAACAGGCGAGCAGATTGCTGATGTCTTCACCAAACTATTCATAAAAATACGGATGGAACTTGCATTCTAGTAAAGTAACAAGTTTGCCAACATCGTTTAGTGATAAATTATCCAAAAAAAATCTGGGCCTCAAGGTAGAAAACTCGGAATATTATTATTACTTAATTTGTCAAACTTGAAGGCCATGCCAAGTAGCCTTTGACCTATCTATTGATTGATTATTCTATTGGTTATATTGTACAATTAGTTGTTAAAATAAGGATATTATTTAAGTTAAAAATATGACTCTTAGTCAGGACTCCGAAATACGGCCGAATATGGTGTCAATAAAAGTTGAAATTCATTCCAAAATTGACTTTTAAAACTAGCATTACCCCAAACTAGAAACATTTCATAGTAATTTAATAAGCAAATACATACATATTGCTTTCTCAACTCAATGAAAAAACCATTTTGTAGACAGTAAGAATTATTATTACCTGTAACAATGATAATTAAACTGAAAAGGTGCAATACTAACGCTTTAAATTCTAAGAAATAAAAACTGACTTACCCATAATTTATGTTAAAAATCCTATTCGTTATAAAAAACCAACAATTTCATATCACTGATAATCAATCAATTGAATAAATAAGGCAAATAATTTCAATAAATTCACATAATAAAAATGACAACCTTCAATTAAATGTCAAATGTCTACCTTAATGTAGGTATCATGATATCAAGAATCATCTTGGTCAAACAAAGGCGGCCATTTAATTAAAAACTGCTGTCTTGGCTTGCCAATCTTTTGTAACAATTATGACACAGATATGAACTATTCATAGTTCCTTGCTGTGATTATGTCAAAGTCATTCAAGGTACGTTTTACACTGACATCAACTGTAATAATGTGCAAATGTCTTTAATTCTATAGATAAAAAATGGGCAACTACTGGAAATTGCTGGAACATTACTTCATTTGGTTAATAACCGGGCTTGTTACCGCTGACCTGTGCCATGCAGACCTCCGTTCTGTACTAGCTAGAATCTATACATAATGACCCACCGTTGTGAGACACCAAAATTAGGTTTTCAACAATAGAGAGTTGTTGAGCAGCCAATTGTGATATACTGTAACGTTATTTTGACATCTACGCATGCGCAGTTTCAATTAGGAAATACGGTAACTTTAATAACGTTAACGGTCTCCGTTAATTGCGAAGGGATAAAGTAAACGTAGTATGGCAACTTAGCGTTATCGTTATACTGTGTGTGTACATCGTTCTGTTATCGAACCCTATGATTGATAATAATCTGAATAGCATTATCCATATTGTATGATATAATAATATATAGGTGTAATATTCACTACATAAATATGCAATAACCCAAACAATGAAAATACAAAAGTAGGGTTAGGTTAAGCTGTCAACGATAACGATTAACGTTGCTGATTAAGTAAATGTTGTTCAACAACTCTCCTTTTGAAAACACGTTATTTGCAAATACGTATTGAAACAAAGTTATCGTATCTTCATAACGTTACATTATTTTGTATGCTCAACAACTCTCTATTAATTACAAAGGCATTTTCAGTTTTAATTTTCCCTTAATTTAAGAAATTAACGGCGACTTGCACCATTCTCATTTTAAGAATGTGTTTGCACGCCACAGTAAATTCGTATATAGAAAAAGCGAACTAATGGTTATGCCGATACAACAGGAACCATAAATTGGCTAGCTATAAGTAGTGATTTCATAATCAGTTGTTGGCAACAGAATTTTGCAGGGCCGTATGGACACTATTGGAAAGCCTTGACTGGATTTACAGCAGTGAATAAAAAATGATTCAGTTCCTTATATTCTACTTTGTAACTTTTGAAATAGGTTTTGATGTTTGTAAATAATTAAACAATTCATGGTTACGTAAGGCGGTAGCCATCGCAACTATCTACAAAATCTAATAACGCAGTAATAGTTTTAATTATTGTTAGATGTTTTTTGTGAATTTCTTTTTCAAATTTTAATGGTTATTCATCGGTTTTCGTGTGTAGGTGCTTTTTGTGGCATTTCACTTTCAGTGTAAAAGTGATCATCATCTGGTGATAAAAATCTGATGTTTTAGGAAAAATCTGAAAAAATTAGGGGTACCCAGTAAAGGGATAGAAATCGAATGTCGCGCACCGGAGTTATCCATCTGCGTTGTTTCTTCGGGTAGGGTCCTCGGAAACTGGAACAGTTTCATTTCTTTCTTGTGTAGGTGTTTATCATGGAATTTCACTTTCGTTATGAAAGTGGTCATCATCGGGCGACAAAATTTCAATGTTTTAGGAAAATTGCGAAAAAAATCAGGGGTACGCGGAAGAGAAATCGAATAGCGCAGTGGCGTTCTCTGTCTGCGTTCTTTATGTGGATGGGCCCTCGGAAAATGAAAAAATGTCACATTCTTCGTGTGTAGGTGTTTCTTTTTATGAAATTTCACTTTCGGTATGAAAGTGATTATCATCGGGTGACAAAACTTTGATCCAATAGCGTACAGTGGCGTTCTCCGTCTGTGTTATTTATGTGGATAGGGTCCTTGGAAAGTGAAAAAATGTCACATTTTTCGTGTGTAGGTGTTTTTCGTGGCATTTCACTTTCGGTATGAAAGTGATCATCATCGGGTGACAAAATGTGTTGTTGATGTTTTAGAAAAAATATGAAAAATATCAGGGGTGTGCAATAATGGGAGACAAATCGAATAGCGCACAGTGTCGTTCTCCGTCTGCGTTCTTTATGTGGATAGGGCCCTCGGAAAGTGTAAAAAGGTGGTTTGTGTGTAGGTGTCTTTCGTGGCATTTCACTTTCGGTATGAAAGTGGTCATCATCGGGCGACATAATTTCGATGTTTTAGGAAAAATCTGAAAAAAATCAGGGGTACACAGTAAGGGGGGAGAAATCGAATAGCGCGCAGTGGCGTTCTCAGTCTGCGTTCTTTATGTGGATAGGGCCCTTGGAAAGTGAAAACATGTCACATTTTTCGTGTGTAGGTGTTTTTCGTGGCATTTCACTTTCGGTATGAAAGTGATCATCATCGGGCGACAAAATTTCGATGTTTTAGGAAAAATCTGAAAAAAATCAGGGGTATACAGTTAGGGGAGAGAAATGGAATAGCGTGCAGTTGTGTTGTCAGTCTGCGTTCTTTATGTGGATAGGGCCCTTGGAAATTGAAAAAATGTCACATTTTTCGTGTGTAGGTGTTTTTCGTGGCATTTCACTTTCGGTATGAAAGTGAAAAATGTCATATTTTTCGTGAGTAGGTGTTTTTCGTTGCATTTCATTTTTAGAATGAAAGTAGTCATCGTCGAGTGACAACATTTCGACGTTTCGGGAAAAATATAAACAAATTCAGGAGGACATAGGAAGGTGAGGGAAATGGAATGACGCAAATCGCAGCTCTGTATCTCCTTTCGTTCTCGGTGGAAGCGGTGAAAAACTTCGATTTTCACTGTCC
The DNA here is from genome assembly GCA_963583905.1 of Stenurella melanura. NCBI lineage: Eukaryota > Metazoa > Arthropoda > Insecta > Coleoptera > Cerambycidae > Stenurella > Stenurella melanura. Next base: position 52,058,101 of record OY757316.1, on the reverse strand, counting down.
GCTGACTTTGAGCGGCCGTATCTCGGAAACGAAGGACAGCTTCCCGAGATCGTATCTCGAAAACTAAACGAGATAAACATCGAAATTTTTGTCACCCGATGATGACCACTTTCACACCGAAAGTAAAATATCACGAAAAACACGTAAACACGTAAATTTGGACATTTTCCATTGGGAAACTGTTCCGAAGGCCCCTATTCAGAGAAAGAGCACAGATGGAAAACTCCGGTATCCACTAATCGATTTTTCTCCGCTTACTGCGTATCTGTTTTTTTTTTTAGATTTTTCCTAAAACATCGAATTGTTTGTCACCCGATGATGACAACTTTCACACCGAAAGGAAAATTTAACGAAAAACACGTAAACATGGAAAATGTGACAAATTTTCAATTTCTGAAGGACCTATTCAGAAGAAGAACGCAGATGGAATACTCAGGTGTCCGCCAATCGAATTCTCTCGTCTTCCTGCGCACTACGGGTGCGAATTTTTGCAGGCTTTTCCTTAAACATCAAATTTTTGTCACTTGATGATGATCACTTTCACGCCGAAAGTGAAATATCACGAAAACACATACACACGACAACCAATGAATAACCATAAAATTATAATGTTTGAAAAAGGAAATTACAAAAACCAGAGGAAAACAATGGAAAGGCCTTTTGCGTGCTTGAGGAAATGAGGAAATCGGAATTCTTCAAAACAACATTTCTGTACTGCTAGTTTAGTTATCATTTTCAAAGACTAACGTGTCATTTTTGCTCCCAGAAAGAATGTAAGCTCTCCTTCGGGGAGTAAAAGAGACATTTTACTTTTTCAAAATAATTGATTATCTACAATCTACACTATTAGAGTGTATGCAAAGATAGTTTTTCTATATGCCACAAGATCAAAGTTGTTTTTAATCCCGCGTGGCATTGATTTTTCACAATCTGGATTAAAAATGGGTACATTTAGTCCATATAAAAATTACTTTATACAGTAATGATATGTTATTATTAGATATGCTCCTGATTTATTAGCAATATTAAGTACTAACACGCACTAACAAGTTATTGAAGATGTAGAATAAACTATAGCACGGGAGGCAGCGACAGTTTTCGTGAAATCATTTCTATAAAGCTAGATTTTTTTCCAAAGAGAGTTTAGATAGCATCTATAATGAAGGTGCAATTATACCAAACTCTTAGTGGTGCATAAATGAGTAAAAAAATTAAAGAAAAAAATAGATGGATGAAAATTTCGTTTTTGGAATTGTCACGAATTGTCAAAAAATGACGATTCGCCTTCGCTTCTGCCGCCCTCAATTTTCAATTTTCACCTCTCGATTCACGTTGTACGGTCATTGCCGGTCTTCTCCTCGCCATCGAGACATAGAACAGGTCTCCGATCGCCGTATTTATTCAGTTCTTACGTTTGAAAAATTGACTTGCGGTCGTGCTAATTGGCTACTAGTTTTAAGTGGTTTCCCGAGTTCGAATCCCGCCCAGGGATACTTTTTTTTTTTTCGTTTTAAATTTTTTGGCAGATATTTTCTATTCTATAATTGCTATTCGCTCAGTTCTATTGCATTACTCTGAAAAGTTTTGCATTTTCCGCCGCGAAATATTAATCTGCACTATTTCGATTAAAAATTAGAAATTTCCTTACCAAAATAATATAACATAATGGAGTAAATAAAAGCTTATTAACAGATCTATAAAAATACTGTCTGTTCATTAATACTAATGAGGAATATAATTGTCGTGATTTGACTACGTATTGCCGTTTTTGCAACGTCTACCAAAGATTTAGCCACCCGGAAGTAGAATGTGATTTTTGATCCAAATAGAGCATCTTAATATTCCACGGCGGAAAATGCAAAACTTCTCCGAGAAATGCAATAGAACGGAGCAAATTGCAATTATAGAATCAAAAATATGTGCCGAAAACGAAAAAAAAAAAAATATCCCCGGGCGGGATTCGAACTCGGGAAACCACTTAAAAATAGTGGCCAATTAGCACGACCGCAAGTCAATTTTTCAAACGTAAGAACTGAATAAATACGGCGATCGGATACCTGTTCTATGTTTCGATGGCGAGGAGAAGGTCGGCAATGACCGTACAACGTGAACCATGAGGTGAAAATCGAGATTTGAGGCCAGCAGGAGCGAAGGCGAATCATAATTTCTTGACAATTCGTGACAATTCGAAAAACGAAATTTTACATATTTAATTTTTTACTCATTTATGCACCACTAAGAGTTTGGTAGAATTGCACCTTCATTATAGATACTATCTAAACTCTCTTTGGAAAAAAATCTAGTTTTATAGATATTAACGCGAAAAATCTGTCGCTGCCTCCCGGGCTACTAGAAATGTAACAATTCAATTGGTAAGTAAATTTAAATTATTTTAAACTATATTTCAAATGGTAGAGAAAACAAAAAGTTCGACCCTGCAGTTTTTAGTGATTTGAAGCATGGTTGGTACTTCGAAAAGCTACTGCTTCGCCCTCTATTAGTAAAACGTCCAATTAAATTGGCAAAATTGAATACATTTTTTCTAACATATTGATCTCCCTTAGGAGCAAATATTATGCCGATTTTTAACTTTTTTTTACATTTGATATATTTATTCTAGTACGTATCATATTTTATTTGAATATTTGAGTCCCATTAAAGAATATAAAAAAGTTAATGGTGAAAAACGGACGATTGAGTAGCACGTTCACGTGTAATAATCCAAAGGAAATATTTAATTTCATTTAGTTTTCAAATATGAAATATGATACGTACTAGATTTAAGTTAACTAGTTCTAATATTTAAATCAAATCCGATTTTTGTTGGTTTGTTTTTGAGAACAATATGTTGAAAGATTTACGACTGTGAACGCGGTATTTTGACATTGATAACACAGCCTTAAGGGCCAGTTGTATAAGGGCAGTTTAAGCGCAAAACCTAATTTAACATAATTTTTCCGTTGTACCAAATTCGATTAATAGATAAACTCAGTTTTAAATCGTTCAACCTCAAACCACCAAAATTAATAGTTTAAATTGAGATAGTCAGATAATTTTATACGCAACATAATCGAATACTTCAAGAATTTGGCTGATGATGAAGATTTTCTCCAAGTGGTAGAATATATTAGAAATCCGAGAATTCCACGAGTTCTTCGAGAAAGAATAAAGAATTTCTTAGTGTGGGATGACAATGAATTCTTTCAAAGATTCCGCTTGTCAAAGAACACCGTATAATTTATGGAGAGCGTGCGATAAAAAATCCTAACCTTGTTGTATATTATAAGAAGTGTTGCAAAAACCTTATCAATCACTGATATGATTTTATACTGAAATAAAGACAGTCTAACTCCAACTTTGGTTTTATTAACATAACATGGCGCAGTCGGAAATTAATTTAAAAGAAAAGTGAATAAAGGCAACTAGTTTTGAAGTGTCAAAGTATTAGAAATTAAAATTTAGTAAAATTGATAGAGATGGGTGAATATAGGGGTATAGAACCTATGAACTTTACCGGAAATTTAAGTGATAACTGGAAGTTATGGCGACAAAGGTTTGAGAATTATTTAGTGGCTTCTGAAATCGGCAAAAAGGACGAAAGTGTACAAGTTGCGCAATTAATTCACTATATAGGAGTAGAAGGTATTCGCATTTATAATACGTTCACTTTAAATGAAGATGATAAAAAGAAATTAGAAAAAGTGCTAAAGTGTTTTGAAAATCATTTCTTGCCGAAAAAAAACTTATCATATGAACGATTTAAATTTTTTACTCGTAGGCAAGCAGAAAATGAACCGATAGAACAATTTATTACCGACTTAAAAAATTTGGCTTTAACCTGTGAATTAAAAGACTTAAAAGACTCATTAATTAAAAATTTAATTATTTGTGGTTTGCAAAATGAAGAGTTACGATTAAAATTACTGGATGAAGATGACAAACATGATCTAGATAGTGCAATTCAAGTATGTATACGATATGAAAATACAAAGGAACAGTCAAACATAATCACAAAAAATACAAGTGTGCTAACGACTATGGATATCCAAGCAATACACCGGCAAGGGAAACTCGACAGAAGTCGCAAAAATAAACAAACTACTGCAGCAACGATGTATAGTAATCCGGTAGCAGGGCAGAGTCGTTTGCAGTCACATGGTAAGTCCCAGGTACAACGAGGAGGTGGGAGTCAACCCGCAAATACAGAATATGGTCGATCTCATCAGAGATACACTGGACAGCGTTTGAAAATGAACAACGGAGTGTGCTACAGATGCGGCAGAGCACATGGTAAAAATCAGTGTCCCGCTTATGGAAAAAAGTGTAATATGTGCGGTTATTTTAACCATTTCTCTAAAGTATGTCAAAATAATAAAATTCATGTTGTAAATTTAGAAAATCATGATCAATTTACTGATGATAATAATTATGTATTTATAGGCTCTGTGGATAATTGCAATGTCAAAGACAACTCATGGTACATTTCAATGCTTTTAAACAACAAACAAGAATTTAATTTCAAATTAGATACTGGCGCAATGACAAATATAATTCCGGTAAAAGTTTTAAACGAATTAAATTTAGATGAACGACATCTAATAAAAACTGATCTAAAATTAAAATCTTACACAAATAATGAACTGCCTATTGTTGGAACTTGTTACTTAAATTGTCAATATAAAAATGAAATTTTTACATTAGAATTTTTTGTAGTTGAATCAAATTCTCTATGCATCTTGGGATTAGAAAGTTGTAAAAAGCTAAATTTAATTAAAAGAATAGATATTGTTGATAGTGTTAGAGAGGCTCATAACTATTATGACACAGTTGTTAAAAAAAATTTGAACTTGTTTACAGGTATAGGGTGTATGAAAAACAAATATCACATAGAATTAATTGAAAATGCTAAGCCTGTAGTTCACCCCTCTCGTAAGATACCGGTACCTTTGCTTAAACAATTTAAAAATACCCTCGTAGAAATGGAAAGAAATAAAATAATTAAAAAAGTCGACGAACCTACAGATTGGGTAAATTCTGTAGTAATAGTTCGAAAAAATAATGGATCACTGCGTATTTGCTTAGATCCTAGAGATTTAAATTCAGTGATAAAAAGAGAACACTTTCAGTTGCCTACAATTGATCAAATTACAAGTAAATTATCAGGTGCAAAATTTTTTAGTAAATTAGATGCCAATAGTGGTTTTTGGCAAATTTGTTTAGATGATGAAAGTGCAAAATTATGTACATTTGGAACCCCTTATGGTCGTTATTGTTTTTTACGTTTGCCATATGGAATTAAATCAGCCCCTGAGGTATTTCATAAAAGATTTAAACAAATTTTTGATTTAGAGGGAGTTGAAATATATATTGACGATATTATTATTTGGGGTAGATCGCAGGCTGAGCATGATCAAAGGTTAAAAGAAGTATTTCATATTGCTAAGTTAAATAATATTACTTTTAATAAAGAAAAATGCAAATTTGGCATGACTGAAATAACTTTTATGGGACATAAAATTACACAAAATGGTTTCTTTCCTGATGAAAATAAAATTTCAGCAATAAAGCATATGCCCATACCGAAAAATAAAAAAGAGGTACAAAGGTTTTTAGGAATGATAACATATGTTGGTCGCTTCATACCAAATTTGTCAAATTTAAACTCACCACTTAGAGAGTTAACAAGAAATGATGTTTTCGAATGGACCGACAGACATATGGAGTCATTCAATAATTTAAAAAATATATTGACCAAGAAACCTGTATTACAGTACTATGATGTGAATAAACCAGTTGTAATTTCAGTAGATTCATCGAAAAATGGAATTGGAGCAGTTTTACTGCAAAATAATTTACCCTGTGCATACGCGTCACGTGCTCTTACTGAAGTACAACAGCGATACGCACAGATTGAAAAAGAATTAAATGCAATTGTTTTTGGATGTGAAATTTTTTATGAGTTTGTGTATGGCCGTGAATTTGTTGTGGAAACAGACCATAAGCCCCTGATATCAATTTTTAAAAAACCTTTAATTACATGTCCCGCACGTTTACAAAGAATGTTGTTACAGTTGCAGAAATATGATTTAAAAGTAATATACAAACCAGGTAAAGATCTATTTATTGCAGATGCTTTGTCAAGAGCTTTTTTAAGAAATCAAAAAACAGAAAACATTTTTGATACAAATATGGAAGTTTGTATAATAGATATGCCATACAAAATGACAGACAAAAAATGCAATGAATTAATTAAAGCTACATCAGAAGATAAAGTATTACAATTGTTACATAAATATATAAAACAAGGTTGGCCTAAAAGTATAAACAAAGTACCTGTTGAAATAAAAAATTATTTTAGATGGAGAAATGAACTAATTGAAACTAACGGTTTGTTGTTTAAAGGTCAACAATTAATTATTCCAAGTAATATGAGACGAGATATAATAAATAAGATACATTATGGCCATTTTGGCATAGTTAAATGTAAAAATCGGGCCAATGATGCATTTTATTGGCCGGGTATGTGTAAACAGATAGAGGATGTTATTTTAAATTGCAGAATCTGTTTAAAACATCAAGTTTCACAACAGAAACAACCCTTAGTTCCACATGAGATACCAACAATCCCCTGGTACAAAATAGGGTGTGATATTTTGTATTTAGGCACTACTATGTACTTATTAGTTATAGATTATTATAGTAAATGGATAGAATTAATTTTGTTGGGAAATCATGCCCATTCAGACACTGTGATTAACCATTTAAAATCTATGTTTGCTAGGTTTGGTATACCTGTAGTATTAATATCCGATGGTGGCCCTCAATTCAGCTCATTTAATTTTAATAACTTTGCCAAAGAATGGGGATTTTCACATATTAAATCTAGCCCCCGATATCCCCAATCAAACGGGATGGTAGAGCGGGCTAAACAAACTATTAAAAAAATGTTATATAAAGCTCTGGAGGATAAAAAAGACTTACATTTAGTTTTATTATTGTATAGAAATACACCAATTGAGAATAATATATCACCATCTCAAATACTTATGTCTAGAAAGCTTAGAGATATATTGCCATCAACCGAAAATAATCTGAAACCGAAACCTATTGACTGTACAAAATACAATAAAAATATTCAGTTGAAGCAACGAAAACAACAAATTTATTATAACAAAAATTGTAAAAAATTAAAACCATTAAAAATTAATCAACATGTTCGGTTCCAGAATACTTTGGGTTCAAAATGGTCTTTTGGTAAAATTGTAAATAAAAAGCGAGATCGCTCTTATGAAATTGAAAAAAAAGATGGTTCTTGTATAACCAGAAATAGGCGATTTATCGAAATTGTACCAAATCATACTAATAATCTGGAAAGCAATTCACCATCAAAAGAAAATAGTGTCAAACAATCTGATGCGGATATAAAAAATACTGACTTTGACTCAAATTCAACTTTAGATTTAAGTTCAGGTGACAATATTTATAATATTCCGGAATGTACTAGATCTGGTAGAGTAGTTAAAAAGGTGGAAAGATTAGAATATAATTAGTTTTTTAGGTAGGTAGTAGTTTTATGTATGTAGTTATTTTAAAAGAAAAAATGTATTTTCAACGAATCGATTATTCAGTTTATATTTTAATGTTTGATTTATATTTTATTATAATTAATTGTAAACAGAATGGTTTATAGTTATAAAAAGGGGAAGATGTTGTATATTATAAGAAGTGTTGCAAAAACCTTATCAATCACTGATATGATTTTATACTGAAATAAAGACAGTCTAACTCCAACTTTGGTTTTATTAACATAACAAACCTATGTAACATTTTGATTATTTTATTAAAATTATTCCTATAATTTTTTTAAATATAACTAACATAGTTCAATTAGCCACACTTACTTATTCACACTACAAAGATACAAGGTAGTTGTAAAGACTTGCAATAATAAAATATAGCTTATTGACATTATAAATTATAAGACCACTGACCATAAATTATTGCCATTGCCAGGACAAATACCCACAATATTGCTTGCCATGATAACAGAAGCAAATTTCCCTAAAATTCTTAACTCTGTCTTTCTCAAACAACTACAAAAGTATGTTTATCCAAACTCCGTTTTAATTTCCAATATACAACGTATAAAAAATTAATCTTAGTTTATCTTATTAAACTCGTTTAGTTGTCCCTTAGTTTAAACTGTTTTTATACAACTAGCCCTAAGTCATTAATAAGTAATTCAGGTTGAATTTTGAAACCGGGATTTCCTCTCGTCTTGTTACACCGTACTCTGTTTGTTTCGATTTACTTAAGTTTATAGTTGTGTACATTTTGGGAAATTTGGTATTCGGCTAACTTCTCTTTATAAAATTACAACATTATTTCTCTTGAATATTGTCAAATAGTTCTTTTGTACATGTGCAGAAGAGGAAGATCGGCTAATTTCTCGCTGGAAGAAAAATTGTTGGTGATAAATACAGCCACAAAATATAGGCATGGATTAGAAAATAAAATGAAAAACAATGGAGAAGGAGAAGATTAATATTTGGAGAAATATTCGATTCCTCGTGCAATTTTCTACAATAAAGGGCCTTTTTGAGCTTGTTTGTATCGATGGGGCCTTCCAATCGGGGCAGTGTCGTCCAAGGAGGATAAACATACTTTTGTAGTTGTTTGAGAAACACAAGTCTAAGAATTTTAGGGAAATTTGTTTCTGTTATCAAGGCGTGTTTGTCTTGGCAATAATTTATGGTTTGTGGTCTTGTAATTTACAATGTCAAGTTATATATTTTTATGATTGCAGGTCTTTACAATTAGCTTGTATCTTTGTAAAGTGAGTAAGGGCCGGTGTTTCAGTGTCCAGTCAACTAGCTTAACTGTCAGATAAACTGTTTTTCAATATGCACGTAAAATTTACCGGAGGGTTAAACTCACTATCTGAAAGTAAATTTAGCAGAGAGTTGAAAGTGCCAGTTAAGGATTTATTCTACTGTTAGTGCATTTGCATATGCGCATTTGGTTCAATTTCTGACAATTCTAAAACATTCCGACCTAAAAACTAATGTAATTGATTGATATGTTCGTTTTTAATTTGTGATTTATGTTAAATATACTATTGCCAATAATAATAATAAATATTCTGTATATGAATGATTATGACGATGATATTGTACAATTTATGAAAGGAGATCCTATACCATAAGGGAATGAGAAAATAATTTTGAGAATTATGACGATAAAGATTTTTTAACAAGATTTCGACTGCGTAAAGAAACTATTTTACATAACCTTGAGATGATAGAGGAAGTTGCATGAATAGTTCTATTTCTCCAGTCACTTAAAGTGTAGTTAGCACCTTTTTCCTTTTTACGCTCTCTATTGCAATTATTGCTGATACACAAACGCACAAAATTAAGAACAGAACATCAATCAACACGCTAGACAACACAATGAATTTTGAGGTTAAATTGGATAGACTGTCACTGAAACACGCGCGCAATTTGAATTCAACCAATTGAAACAAACTTCAGGTAGAATCAGTAGTGCCAACATGGCTAAGAAATAATTCAACTCATGAATACGTAGCTGGCAGTTATATTACTGATAAACACTACCATAGATATAACTGCCGGCTAAGCGTAACTAGCAGCTACCTATCTGGCACTTTATTGCTGGACATTGAAAAACCGGCCCTAAGTAAGACAGAATGAACTATGTTAGTTGTATTTGAAAAAAATATAGGAATAATTTTAATTAAATAATGAAAACGTTACATAGGTTAGGATTTTTTATCGTACACCCTATCAATAATAAATTATATGGTGTTCTTTGACAAGCGGAATATTTAAAAAAATTCATTGTCATCCCGCACTAAGAAATTCTTTATTCTCTCTCGTGGAAATCTCGGATTTTTAATATATTCTACCATTTGAAAAAAATCCTTATAATCAATCAAATTCCCGAAGTATTCCATTATGTTGTGTATAAAATTATGTGACTATCTCAGTTTAAACTATTAATTTTGGTGGTTTGAGGATAAACGATTTAAAACTGAGTTTATCTATTAATTAATGTTAAACCAGGTTTTGCGCTTAAACTTTCTTTATACAACTGTACGTTTAAAATAAATCGTAGTTTCATAACCTCAGTTTTCAGTATATTTTCATTATTTTCACACTTTATCAGAAGAGGATATTTATTTATATGGTGTTTATAATTATAATTAACACAAGTTTACAAATCGAGAGATGTGTTGCGTCTCCGACAATGATATCTTCAGTGTGACTAAGTAAGTATGACTAAATGAACTATGTTAGTTAGGTATACTTATAAAAAATTATAAGAATAATTTTAATTAAATAATGAAGATGTTACATAGGCTAGGACTTTTTATCGTGTTATTTGACAAGCTTTGAAATAATTCATTGGCATCTAACTAAGAAATTCTTTATTCTGTCGAAAAACTCGTGGAATTCCCGGATTTCTAATATATTCTACCACTTGAACAAAATCTTCATCATCAGTCAAATTCCTGAAGCATTCCATGATGTTGTGTATAAAATTATCTGACTATCTGAGTTTAAACTATCAATTTTGGTGGTTTAAGGTTAAACGATTTAAAACTGAGTTTATCTATTAATCGAATTTGATGCAACGGAAAAATTATGCTTTGCGCTTAAACTGTCTTTATACAATTGGCCCTAAGCGATGTTACGAATTTTTTTCTTTAAAATTCGAACAACAGGATAATTTAATCTAGAATGTAAGTTGCTTCAATTTTCTATCACCCTGTATATGGCAAACTGCATATTTGGTACATAAGTAATAAATGCAGTTTAGACCACTTAATAACTATTTATATTTTTTATTAGTTACTACTTTTCATACGTGTTTTTACTGAGAACTCTTTTTTTAAAACAAAAAGTGTTATCGGTTTGATAGCGATCGCCGAGCCAAGCTACGATTAGTATTCTGCGGCGAGAAGTAAAGAATAGAAACTAGTGAAGGAATAAAATCAAAATTTACGTTTCAAACTGCTTTATCACTAGAATCTAAATAGGGACGATATAATTAGGTGGATATTGGTAGATGGGTGAATATATCGTCCGTAAACATTAAAATTAGTGGATCTTTTCTTGAGAGGAATTTTTGTGGAAGTCTTAAAACGTCTCTTTTGTGCATAGGGCCTATCGCACGGGAGGTGAGTTTTCCTTTAATTCCTTATCTTACTTAAAATTTGCTTCATATGAAAGTTTTCGCGATAATATTTGGTTATAATGCATTTTAGGCGTTTTTTTTTTGTCTGGTCGAGGGTGATGGACAGGGGTACCTGTGTTAAAAGGATAAGTTATATGAAAATACCTCAATTGGGCTGTAAGAAGGAATAAGACGGCAGAAATTTGGTAGCAGTTGCCGCCCCAGAATAGGATACCAGCGTAAACCTCACGCCTCCGCTTCACTACGATAAGTACCACCTAGTGGAATTTTTTAAATACTATTTGCTGAAGATATCTGTCATTTATTAGATATTTTTTTTATTCATGATTTAATAGGCCTACAAAGCGAGCCCTATGCTATATGTGTTTTAGATACCCACGTTTGGTATTAGACTAATTATTTTTTTAAATAGCTACCTAGTTAATTTTTGTAGTATGTCAATCTGGGCATAAAGGCATTGTATAGCCGATCATTTTTTTTTATTCATGGGGAGTTACCTTTATCCCGGATTGTCCTCTCGAGAGACAGGGGAGTTCTAGATTTTTTTGTTGTTGTTTGTTACGTAACCTAGATAAGTATATGGACATATCTGTGTATATACTTTCGAGATTTACTTAGAGCGTATGATTTTATTCGGTAGCTGTTAGTTATTATATGTTTTTGGTGTGCAATAAATATACTGTATTTTAATTTTGATTTGGGTTGTTGATTTATTAAAGCCTACTTAATATTTTGTTGTTGTTTATCCAGATCTAAGTTTAGTAATTTCAGTCCGTAGGTAAGGTATGTGATGTAAGGAAATTACTTGGCGCCCAGATAATAGTTTTTTTCTGAACCAACTTAAGAAATAATAACTTAATACCCACTCCCGACTCCACTGAGTCTCTAGTCGGACATACCTATTGTTACCAACGCTAAATAGCACGTAACAGCGACCAACTGGTTTAAGTTAAACTTGGTTTAAACTAATATTAACCAGCGGTGCAAACGAAATTTCAAATTCGAGTTATTCTTTGACCTTTAAGTTGAGCAGTTCTTGTATTATATTTTTAAATACAGAGTGGTTTCGAACGTACTATTAGGCACTTTAGAGCCCAATATAGTGCTAAAAAATATATGGCACTATTTTGATATACTTTTCGCATTGATATCATAAATACTTTGAACTTTTATCCTAAGGGGGGCCTTAAGACGGTACACGTTGAAGCAAAATTTAGCTTCGTAGTAACCTAGTGGATACTATCATTATGATAAAACTTTCTAGTTTTGACTATATTCGTTGCCAACTAAATTGCAATCATAGTATCGCAGTTATACAGTAATATCTATGACTCGGAGATCGTGGCAAGTTGGCCAAATTGGCTCCACTACCAAGAAAGAAGCAATATCGATTTGGCGAAATATCAAGAAAATCATTATTGATTCAGTCATGCCGAGCTGAACTTCCGATTTCGCCAGTGCAATTTACAATGCCGACAAAATACCAATTTTCCTATTTTTAGAGATACATCGTACTTCCTTTATTTATTTAGTTGATGTTTTTGACGTTTTACTTTTTCCGACAAGTTCATATTCAAATTTAAAATTTGGTTCCGTTGTGTTCTATATAGCCGATGGCTTTAAGCGACAACTACCTAAGCGAACATCATGTGAGGAGGCGAATAGCACTATGATTGATCAAAATTTACTAAAATCTACGAACTCAATTTGAAAATTATACTAAAAATCTACTTTATACCAATTTCACTAAAATTATATTAATTTTAATTCGAGCTGTGCATTTTGTGTACTTTACACACGTTAATAAATAAATTATTGTTCCTAATGCTATAATATTATACTCCTTAACCGTGGTCTGGAAGATAATTATAAAATCTGGGACAGAGGTAGTTAACCAGCAAAGAGGTATAAACTTCCATCAAAAAAATTAAATAAAAAATGACTATGGTACCTAATCTTATACCAGCATTCTTAATTAGGGATTGTGCTAATATTTTCTGTGAACCACTGTGTATGTTATTTAATCTAATCCTTCAGACTTGTATTTTCCCCGATATTTGGAAAGTTTCCAGGATACGTCCTGTCTTTAAAAAGGGTTCAAGAAATGATATCACTAATCATAGACCTGTTGCTATTCTGTGTAATTTCTCCAAAATATTTGAAATATTAATTCATAGCTTCCTATCAAATCACCAAGAAATACTATAATACCTGAACAGCATGGCTTCGTTGAAGGGCGTTCTACTGTTACTACACAATTGTGTTTTGCACACTAATGAATTTATTAGTGAAATCCTTGATCAGAGAGGTCGGGTAGATGTTATCTACACTGACTTCTCCAAAGCATTTGATAAATTGGACCATGGTTTACTATTGGGCAAACTGGACAATGTTGGTTTTAGTAGAAACAACTTACATCGAGTCCTATTTGACAGGCAGAACTTAGTTTGTGCAATGCCATGGATATAGATCTGTCTGATTTTCCCAAACTTCCGGATTACCTCAAGGTTCGATTCTTGGGCCTCTTGTGTTTGTTATATTCATTAATGACATTGTCGCTAAGTTAGATGTGACCTTCCTTTTATATGCAGATGTTTTAAAAATATTTTATCAGACTGAATCTTTCCTCGATTGCATTAAATTCCAGGAGAATTTAAATTTAATAAATTCATGATGTATTGACAATCGGTTACCTCTTAATGCCAGTAAATGTAATGTAATGTCATTTTGTCGTAAAAATGACACGTTCATCTATGACTATACCCCTGACGGACTCATCTTAAATCGACCTGACTTGTAACAGTCCTTGGAGTCACCTATAACCCCAAGCTAACTTTCGCATATCATGTTGATAAAACTGTAGCGGCTACTTACAAAAATCTGGGTTTCATTATCAGAAATATGAAAGATTTCAAATATCCTGACACTAAACTCGAATATTCATCTGTCATTTGGAGTCCAATGTACCTACCACGACCTTCAGTTTTTATTATTATTTATTACAGTATAAATGTTGACATTATTTGTAGACTTTAAAAATTCCATCGCACGATTGCTAGCAACTTAATTTTGCTCCTTGGTTGGCAAAATTATATCACCACATTTTATCATGAATTACGTGGCGCCCTATTTTAGTGTCCACTCTCCTTATGCATGCCCCTTTGCTCTCCGCCAAAATACGAGTTGCCGTACGCATTTAGATATAAAAAGTGTCACAAGATGATTTGAGGAAATTGTATCGAGGCTGGTTCCACTCCATCTTCCTTTTCTAAAACCGTGTATATTTAAGATATTTTGAGCATATAAATCGGAATTCTACTTAGTTCTACTAAATTGAATCATATGAAAATCTATTAAAAAAACCTTTATTTCAGATTTTCCTCATTATTTTCGTCTAACGCCTCAACCTCCTTAACAAGAGCAAATCCTTTTCAATTACGCTCTAATTATAATGAGGTACGCTAATTTATTGTTCTTACCATTAATAACTATTTAAACAAGATGATCTGTCAATTGCTAGTAAAGTTAGTGCTTTGTTCACTCCTAATTTGGGGTACTTAGTATACTTTTTAGTTCCATTATCAACAAAACCCAATATTGAATATACATCGATGATTAAAAAAACAGCAATAATTATTTAAAAACAATCTTTAATGTCTACCTATTCATACAATCACAGAAGTACAAATTATATACAAGATGTTGTAATTTATATAAATAATTAAATTTAAAGTTTTTCCTTTATTTCCTCTTTCTTTTCATTCCATGGCTGCCGTTCTACTGATCCGAAGAATATAAAAGTAAGTCCACATAATGTGTATACGCTTCCTCCTAGTATGAAATTCCATCCCCACTCTTCTATTCCATTCTAAAATAATAAAGTAATCAATAATAATTATTATTCCTAACCCTAATTTTATAATTTTACAAGAAAGGTTCAACTTAAATAAATAAAATCGAGCAACATAACAAATCAAATAAAATCAAAAACTTTATTGCTGGACATTGAAAAACCGGCCCTAAGTAAGACAGAATGAACTATATTAGTTGTATTTAAAAAAAATATAGGAATAATTTTAATTACATTTTTTTATATTCTACCATTTGAAGAAAATCCTTATAATGAATCAAATTCCCGAAGTATTGCATTATGTTGTGTATAAAATTATCTGACTATCTCAGTTTAAACTATTAATTTTGGTGGTTTGAGGATAAACGATTTAAAACTGAGTTTATCTATTAATCGAATTTGATACAAGGAAAAATTATGTTAAACTAGGTTTTGCGCTTAAACTTTCTTTATACAACTGGCCCTAAAAGTACGTTTAAAATAAATCGTAGTTTTATAACCTTAGTTTTCAGTATATTTTCATTATTTTCACACTTTATCAGAAGAGGATATTTATTTATATGGTGTTTATAATTATAATTAACACAAGTTTACAAATCGAGAGATGTGTTGTGACGATCTACTTTGCGTTACAAATCGGAACAAATGTTTATAAATGCTCTCCTTTATACCTATCAAATAATAACTAATTATTTTCACATTGAGTCACGGCTTGATATACTCCACTGTAGCATAACTGATATTAAAAATGTATTTTTGTAATTTTAATATTTTCCATTTATTTTCTCCGTTTGCACATATTTCTGTAGAATGCCTTGTTGTATAGTTAAGTTATTTATTTATTTTGCTCTAAGCAGGTTTTATTTTCACGTTATATTTTTTGAAATTATCATAGTTTTCTTCAGTGATTTTCTATTCAATATTAAAGTGAATCGTACTACAATTTTGCAACCATAAATTGAACTTTAGATTTGTGTCCATTTTAGTATTTTAAGATCTTTGTTATAAAAGTAGCGTATGGTGCCATGGGATGCTAATATGCCTTCTGCTATGGTATACATGAAATATATTTAATGGAATATACTTATTTTAGATCATTCATTAACATCTAAGTTTCCAAAGCGAGCATTGTAGTTGTTAGCTCATGAACTCTCGTTCATTTACGTCACATTTCAGTGATAAGTTGCAAGTTTAATGTTATGATTTCTCCTAGAGAAAATGAATTCGTAGTATTATATTTTAACTCGCTATTGTAAAGTAGAACTCGTTTTCGCGTAGCATATAAGTCATGGTTGCAAGAGAATTACATTCTTAGAGTAAATTTAGATCTCCGATAAAATTTTCTTAGCCAAATATATAGAATTTCTTCCATTGTGTCTGAATTAAGCTTAGGTAGTAACGTAGTCTGTTTTTCTGCTGTACATCTCACTTGTATTGTTAATAAATGTTTATGTCTGCACGTCCCTGTTATTCGCACTGACATTCCCGATATTTATTTGACATTTACCACGACCTTCAGTTTTGATTATTATTTATTGCAGTATAAATGTTGACATTAATTATAGACTTTAAAAATTCCATCGCACGATTGCTAGTAACTTAATTTTGCTCCTTGGTTGGCAAAATTATATCACTACATTTTATCATGAATCAGGTGGCGCCCTGTTTTAGTGTCCACTCTCCTTATCCACGTCCCTTTGCTCTCCACCAAAATACGAGTTGCCGTACGCATGGTGGAACCTTTCTATATTTAGATATAAAAAGTGTTACACGATGATTTGAGGAAATTGTATTAAGGCTGGTTCCACTCCATCTTCCTTTTCTAAAACCGTGTATATTTAAGATATTTTGAGCATATAAATCGGACTTAGTTCTATTAAAGATGTCCTGAACAACTAATATAGATTTCCTTTCTATTAAAAATCACTGTATGTGTCAATAATGTACCAACAAATAGATTTCTACGTAATGTAGTTACGCTGAACAGCTTGTATTCACCACCAGTGAGAATGGTGGAACTTTATGAGTTTCCTAATGACTTTGGATTTTTTATAGTAAATTGAGTCATAAAAAAAGCTTTATTTCAGATTTCTTTCATTATTTTCGTCTAACGCCTCAACCTCCTTAACATGAGCAAATCCTTTTCAATTACACTCAATTATAATGAGGTGCGTCAATTATTGTTCTTACCATTAATAACTGTATACAAGATGATCTGTTAATTGCTAGTAAAGTTAGTGCCTTGTTCACGCCTAATTTGGGGTACTTAGTATACTTTTTAGTTCCATTATCAACAAAACCCAATAGTGAACATACATCGATGATTAAAAAAACAGTAATAATTATTTAAAAACAATCTTTAATGTCTACCTATTCATACAATCACAGAAGTACAAATTATATACAAGATGTTGTAATTTATATAAATAATTAAATTTAAAGTTTTTCCTTTATTTCCTCTTTCTTTTCATTCCATGGCTGCCGTTCTACTGATCCGAAGAATATGAAAGTGAGTCCACATAATGTGTATACGCTTCCTCCTAGTATGAAATTCCATCCCCATTCTTCTATTCCATTCTGAAATAATAATAGTAATTAATAATTATTATTATTCGTAACCCCAATTTTACAATTTTACAAGAAAGGCTCAACTTAAATAAATAAAGTCGAGCAACATAACGTCTCAAATAAAATCAAAAACAAATTTACTTTAAATTAAGTACAACATACTGTCCTACCCCAGCACTCATCGGAGCCAGCCAGACTTTCACGGTACGAATCGCCGTGGCAATTGAAGGGCTGGCTGGAGCGACTTCAGATCGGATTAAAAAGAAAAAACACAATTTTAATTTACAGTATGGGCGAATTAAAAAGATGTATGCTAAACTTAAAATAATTGGTAAATATTGGGTGAGTCGGGAGGTAAGTGCCAACCTCCGAGAGTATATTTTACACATATAGTTGGATTAACGAATCTTGTCGTACACGTTATTAATTTATGTACTTATCAGGGACATGAGATATTTCTATCAGCTTAAATACTGGTGCATCGCAATGTAAATAACAGAAAGTCACGTCTGATGGGGCCACGACAGAAGTTCCAAGCGTAACGGTGCGTTTTAGAGATGAATAATACAACCGCTTGTTGTAGCCGCAACCAACGTTCAGCATTTTGTCCGTTCAGTAGCGTGCAGTTGATGCATTTATCAAATTTAATGATTCTCCATTTCCTCTCGTTATTAATATAAGTTTGCAGTGTTCTTTACTGTGACGTTTTAAGTGTCCTGTGATTATATAAATTATTGTGTAAATAGTTTGTGAATGTTTTAGCTTTATTGTTTGTAAAGAAACTAATCTTAAAGCCCTGTAAAGGACTGAATGCAGTAGTCAGAGACATTGTGGAGAAATCAGTTAATTACTTCAATCAGGACAATGCAACGGAGGTGCCCTTTTATCTTCGCAAACACTCCCTGAAGTGAATCGCAAAATAAATGTGGCACGTGTTTATAAAGTAAAGTTTCGTTAAGCGAACTTCTAATGCATTGGGTATTTGTATACGGACGGTGCAAGGGATTTGTTAGGAAACCCGTGAGGAGCAAAATGTGGCAAAATATGGAATCAGAAAGAAAATTGAAACTACTTGGTGGAGGTAAGGAAGATGGATGTGAGGGATACAATTTATAACAGGTATGTACTCCGAAAATGGAACTGTAGCGTAGTTGATTTTGAAGTTTTTGTAGTTAGTCTATCTGACCGCTTAGGTACTGTTGTCGTTTTGCGATAATATTAAAATTGTATGAATTAATAATCGTTATTTTACATAAGTCATTTCATATGGTCGGCTCATGCGTGCCATTCTGTGTGACCTTGAGTCGATTTGATTCGGAAATCAAGATTTGTATGTGTATTACAAAAAATATCCAATAGCTGTATTTCGATTTTATTTGTTTTGGAATAGCGTCTTAAAAGATTAATAACAAAAAAAAACAGAAAAGTTGAATTATAAATGTTTAATCGTTAAAATTTGTTTTACTATGGTTCTATGGATCTTCGGACGTTTTATGTTTATTACGAAGAAAGCGTGGTGCTATCCCGAGTTCATCTTAATATTTGTTACCTGAGCTTGTAGCATGTAAACAGCCACTTTATGTGTTTAAAACTATTTAATGTGTGCACAAATTTATAGAAAGGTAATTTGACCATTTTATACTCTATTAATTAAAGATTCGTCTACCTTTAAGGTATGTGACCAACAATACAACTTCCTGTGTATGTTGTTGTTCATTTCATTGAGTCATTAACATAAAAGGATATCAGACAAAGAATTTATATAAATAGAAGTCGAAATAAAGTATACAAGTCATACGATACTATTGCCAACATGTCCATCATACCTTTTTCTGACTATTTTCTTCTAAGATACAATATTGACTGTAACGCTATCTCTGTTGCAGCCTGTCCAAGGCTGTGGTATGAGTGTAGCATAGACATGTGTCTAAATCCAGTTATTTAATAACAATAACAACTGTTCATGTTTGACTCAACTTCATGTTTAGTGTGTATACATTTG
Source organism: Stenurella melanura (assembly GCA_963583905.1). NCBI lineage: Eukaryota > Metazoa > Arthropoda > Insecta > Coleoptera > Cerambycidae > Stenurella > Stenurella melanura. The sequence goes on along the minus strand of OY757316.1, from coordinate 52,038,461 downwards.
CTCTTATTGAACTGTAAGAATGGGGAAGAATAACTGTGTTTGTGGTGCATGTTTTTGTTGAAATCATTTCTTGCACATACATAACAAAATATTTAATATCTTTTATCTTGTAGGTACTTTATAACTATTACCATGCTTCCATGCTTCACTTTCACAAAATTGCGTTGAATTGACTCCCCATAAATGAAGCACGGTTTGGCGATAACTAAAAGTATTAACTTTAGGAAAATAAATATGTACAGCTCTGAAATGGTTGACGACCGACACATATTTTGTCTTTAAACTGCCGTCGCATTATAGAAACCATATAAACGTTATTTGATACAATTTTAAGTTTTTTTTTGTCTCCTCAGCACTTGAAATTGGTTTATCTACAGATCAAAATGTTTCACAAATTGGTTGTTTAAGGTTATAATTACATTTATTTGTCACGTCAAAATGAGGGTGGCTGCAAGAAAGATGGGTATGGCAGTTTTGGTCATAAAGAAAAAGATGATTATAAAATGTAATGTCTGAACTATGTTGTCAACACACTTATAAACGTGTATCTGTTTCTTTTTATATAAATTCTTTAATGTCAAATATTTCACAAAGAAAAGAGGGTTATCGCATCCGGTAGTGTTTGAACTCCATTGTTTAGCGATAGATATATTTTATGATTGTTGTAAAGCTCCTCAAAGTATCATATTAGATTTAAATATCGTGTGAGTTACGTTCGTCGTAGGTCATTGATTCATGCCTGTGTCTAATTTGGTGATGTCGATGGCGAAAGTTATGTCGGATTTTGGTAAGAATAAAAAGAATCCGATCAAACAGCACGTAAATCGCCTCTTTCAATGTTCTTATACTAGAACCATATGTCCGGTTTACATTGAGAATGGACGGGAACCCTCCCATAGATTTGTTGGAGGAAGTTAACCCAAATCTTGCATCGCAAGGATGCTTCCGTAAGTAAATAACACATAAATTTATAACGCAAATTTGGCAAATGCTATTGTGGTAGACACTTTACCATGCCTGGTTTCCTTTTTTTATAGGGTGTTAAGTCATGGATAAATTTTTGATGTTAAGTAATGGATAAATCCTTGGTGTTAAGTATGGGAAAATTTGGAGATTACTTGTAGAGGTTGAGCAACAGCTATATCGTTTGAGGAAACTTCCCAACAAGGTTTTTGTTTTTTTACCATTAAAATTTCACTTCAAGCTAGACGTAAGATGTACAGATAGTAACTAGGAGGATATAGGAACCTTTTCGGCGTATGTATGGTAATCGGCGGTCGAAACTTTAATAATTAGGAGATCTGGATTTCCCATCTCATCCCCTCACAGTTGGTCTAGAATCCAATGTTGGCTACCAATGAAATCAGCTAAGTGTATCATAGAGATTTCAACATTTTAATTTTCATATTCTGTTCATAACTATAACTAGTCAGTATTTTATTTGTCATAAAAATTTTATCTTCACCAATTTCAAGTTCTAATATTTTTTTTACTCATTATTAGTTACACAATTTGAAAACATAAATAATAGTATTGTGGTATGTTCTCATAATTAGTAGGTGATTATTAGGTAGGTTTTGATTTTGATATATCTTTATATATGCAATGAGAGTCTGTAAAGACTTTGTGGCCGCAAAATCTACGAAAATAATTCATAATATATATTTCAGATATTCATATATTATTACCACTTCGTTTTATACTTATTTAAAAACTGTATTATTGACTTGAGGTATATTACCTAATCCTTTTACTTCTCAGTTGTTGCTAACTAGTTTTTCTTATGTAAATATCTAGTAGTAAGCACAGCTTGATTGGTTCTACCCAAAAACCGATTTCCAAATAATTTAAGGAACCCAAGTTTGACTGGTTTATAATAAAATCAATTTTAAATTTTAATAATTGACTCGTTTCATTTGTGTGTGTGATACAGATTACCATCCTAAGTTGGTAGAGATATATTACCAATTTTTTATTAATATTTACTTAATTAGCTTACGTATAACTTCTTAAAAGAATTTCTGGCTCATAAATATTTACAAAATTAATTTACACTTTAGTTGTTACCACCATTTGAGATTCACAAGTTGATTATCTTATCCATTTAATAAATCAACCCTCTTAAGTAGTGTAAATTATAGATATCGAATGGATTAGCGCTCATGGTAATTGTCTTTCTCCCTGGAAAAATTTAATTAAGTTTTCGAATATTTTGAATATTAGTCGAGAATAAGCATACAAAAAAAAATTTCAATTAGATATAGTTTTCTTACCACACGACCCATCTGCCGAGTATTCTGAGCTAGGGGTAAAGTGACTTGTACCTTTTAGATAAATTAAGCCTATTTGCCATCATAGAAAAAAATTAGGTGATATCAATGTTTATTAACATGTATATCACTTTCTAATTACAAAATAGCGGCTAATATAAAGTTTTATAATACCGAACGTGGTTGATTATAAAATGGTGCTCAATATAAATAGATTAATAGGTATAATGTTACAAGCTATAGCATTCGAAATACCAAGATTTAAGGCTTTGCGATTTCCCACTTCTGTTTTATACACTTCGCTTTTCCTCATCCATTCCCACAAACAGAAGTCTAACGGTGTGAGGTCTGGAGACTTTGCCGAATAGCTAATAAAACCATCGTCCTGGAAAGTTCTTTTTAAATTCTACAGATAGGCAGAACATGGAGGAGCTCCACCATGTTGATATTGCACAGCGTTTCTTATCTTTAAAGGAACATCATCTAATAATGCTTCCCAATAATTTTGCAAAAATAATAATAATAAATTATAAATAAAATATCTCATAATAGGCGATTCTCAAAAATTAAAATTCCAATAAAATAATTAACAATGATATCAAATTACATGATGCGAGTTACGAGTTGATGCCATCACGAATGATTGTAGGTAGTAGCTTTATCGGTAAAAAGTATACGAGGAACCAAAAAACGATTTAGTAACTGTTACTTGGTTACTTATTCACCTGCAAAAATGCAAGCATCTAGCATGGTTTCGCAGTTGCAGATACTGTAACCACTATAGGTAGTATAGGTATTAGCTATGCTCATGTAGTGTGCGGATCACTCTTGTCTGAGGAATTGCAAGTTTTCCGGCAATTTCTCATGAGCTAGTGCCAGGGTTTTCTTCTACTAATTCAAGAATGTTTCCACTTCATCTACATCTTGTGTAGAGGCACGTTCAGATGTTATTTGAGCATTGGGCAGTTTTCCGCTATTACACAATGTATTGATAAAAAACATGTATTATGGTGTGGAAATCACAGTTCGCTTCCGCTAAATCGAGAAAGTTTTCAACTTCATATGCATCTTCTCTATAAGCAAGTTCAGATGACGTGTAAGCACTATTAAGTTTAACAGCATTACACAACACGTTAAAGACCGTGACAAAAATGTTTATATTCTATGGTGTCGAAATCGTAATATAAACGCTATATAAACTTACATTTTCTTTGGTTAATGCTCCAGTTATCGCCGGCGTTATAAATCCAGTCAGGCCGCCAACGAAACTGATGATACCGAATATTGTACCAGCGAAATTAGGTGCTAGATCTTGAGGATTTTGCAAATTAGTGAGTACAGCCGCACCATTTATAGCCATACTGCATACTAGTAGTGCTACCATTGGAACCCATTGACAGCCCATTAAAGTGATACACATCATTGCTATACCAGGTATAATATGTGCTGAAATGAATAAAATCATTATGATTACGTATATGCTCTTACATTACAGATATAAGTAAAATATGAATAATTAAAACATATTTTTTCTAGATTAGAGTTATAGTACATTTTGCAAAGAAGAAAATTCAGCAAAACCTGAATTATTTAGTGCTCCAATATATTTCTTTGTTTTTAACTAATACAATAATAATAATAACAACACATATCTATTATATGCTATCTAAAAAATACAATTAATTATAGATTTTATAAAATAAACCATGAGAAATAAGTGGCGAATTTAAGCGGTCACAATTCACAAGAAATTATAAACACTTATTTTACACTAAACCATAGATTCTGTTCTCACTGCACAGAATCCGGTCCTTACTTTTGTATATTACATATTTCAACAATCTTTTTTTTTAATTAATTTTCTATAGAAGGGCTACAATAATACTCTATATTGATATCGAACAAATATGATTTATGTATCTTTTTGAATCTGGTAATGCTGTTTCTCTTTAGCTGATCATTCAAACCATTATAGTGGAGTAAAACTAAAATTCCTAGGGAATTATCCTACTATCGTAATTTTTGTGCTGGAACTTGAAAACATTTCAAGAAGTGTAGGAAAAAGTTTTGGATTAAGTCTGTGTGAGGATAGCTTCTGTTTAAACCAAATGATGTTCAAAATCGTGTTCTTTCGCAGTTTTCTTATTTATCTCTGATTGTATAACCCGTATCGCAATAAAGAAAGAGACAACAAAATTGTTCACAATGAGATTTTGAAGAAAATTATATTTCTTTGAAAATTATTGATCAATATGCCAAGTCGCAAAACATAAAGACATTTTAGAAAGGCAATTTCTAAACAATTGATGCAAACTTGAATAATAATGCAAATATTTTAAGGAAACTTTAGATGAATATACCCCTTGAAGAGCTAAACTATTAAGCCAAGTATCAAATTCAAATATTTATAATAAAACCTAAACAATTCCAAAGTCGAAAATTAAATCGTCGATTGTTTAGGGGCATTAAATCGTACAGAAGAGATTTCCATTTCAGATTATGAATTTCTTTTCGTACTTTGCGGTGATAAATTAAATTCAGACAAAAATCCCATGAAAAAATCATCTTTGAAACATTAAAAAGACCTGTAACCATCTTTTGCATCATCTTTCATCGAAATCTCCGTAAAAAATTATTTCACTAAAAACGACCAAAAAATTTGAGGACGACGGTTAATCGCCTTTGGGCTCCGTCGTTCAAATTTTCAAAAGTACTCAAAAAATTGACTTTTCGAAAGTACCACGAATTTGGTTTTTCGAAAGTACCGCCAAGAGAAGTGCACAGGGCGGAAAACCGCTCCGTCCGACAAATTTTTCGAAAGTACAACGAATTTAATTTTTCGAAAGTACCACGAATTTGATTTTACGAAAGTAACACGAATAGAGTCGCACATGGCGGAAAACTGCTCCGTCCGACAACTTTATCGAAAGTACAACGAATTTAATTTTTTGAAAGTACCAAAAATTTAGTTTTTCCAAAGTACAATAAAGAGACTTGCACAGAGCGGGAAACCGCTCCTCGAGATGAATTTTTCGAAAGTACCACGAATTTGATTTTTTTAAAGTACCACGAATTTAGTGATTCACAGGGCGAAATCCTCAATCTGGATGTAGCGAGTAGCTATTTTAAATGTCACGATTTAGGAAAGAATCAATGGGACGACGACTTTTCCAATAAAAACCAAAACCCCCATTTAATTATCCTCAATGTGAGAGAGCATAATCCTTGTCCCAACCACTAGAACGTACATAAAATTAGTAAAAAAATTCGGAGTCGGAGAGTCAATTCTGACGAACCCAAAATACTTTTAATCCAGGCTCAGGCGGATATCGCCATAGTAGTCGCTCGAATGCGAGTCGACAGAAAAAAATATATTCAGGTTCGATGCCGTTAGTACGTTTATAAAAGCAGGAAAACCATCGGACTCATAGATGGCTTCTTTAAGTATCCTGACAAGGATTTCAAGCATTTCGATGATTTCAGTGCCAAATTAAAAGTGAATAATTTCCAAAAGATTCTGCATACATTTTACAATCATTACTAATTGTGAGTCTGAATCTTTTTGTACAGTCGATTGTCATAGTTCTCTCGACGCTGGATGAGTTACACTCCTATGGGAGGTAACGGCTTGCCGAGTGGTGGTGCTCTTTGATGTTTGCCTTATATACATTAGCTAAGTATTGAATATTTACATTTATTACATTTTATGAATTATTTCAATAAATGAAAATATATTTTGAATTCGATTTATTATTGATCCACTAATTATAGGATTTGTGACCGACGTGCGATTCTGTGGCGTGAGTCGGATAACTACTTACCGCGGGTCACCTTTGATCCCGTCACGTTTGTGTACTTGTCCGAGTACTCATAGAATCCATCGACGGTCTTAATTATTAGGAAGTGTTTCTAAGAAAGTGCTAATTATAAGATATATTCATTAAAAGTGCACCGCCCGACATAAGATTTCGACGGAGAGAGCAGACTGTAGCAATCACATTAAGTATAATTTTGTCTATTTTCCTCTTGGGGAGTCTGAAGGGCAACTTGAATCCCCCTTGTTAGTGGAGTTGATAGATATCATAGCGGCGACACGGCTCCGACCTAAATTATATAAAATCCTTGTCGTGTTCATCAGACCCTACGATACTAGGTACATCTACAATATTAACGAAAATAAATTTCAAATTTTTTAAAACTAATTTTATTTAATTTTTCGAATTTCTTGACCAAAAATAAAAACAGCGAAACGAAAGAGACGAGTGCAAGAGGGCAGACCTATATGCATATTGCCCTGCTGAACACGAATTCGATGTCCGTTTCGTTCGATTGGCTCTTGTATTTTTTCCTAACCTCAAAAAACAAGGTCAGAATGCCCGAAAAAGTAAATAAAAAGCTTAAATGAGCTGACCACCATTTCCATACGTATCTTGGGGCGCCGAGACCGAATGCGGGCGACACGATGATTTATGGTCACACCGCTAAAGTCAAAGGTCCGAGGATTTTGTTTCTCCAGTGATATGGGTTCGCCTCGGGAGCAACTGCATCCGAACTAGGGATCATAAAATTATGAAAAAAATCAGAGATACGTAATAAGAACAGACAAATCAGACATTCCTACAATACTTCGTTTCTAAGATAGGGCCGCTCAAAGTCACCGGAAGGAGAAAATCTCTTCTCCCCCCCATTTCTCGAGACTATCTCGGAAACCAAAAAAAAGCTATAGACTTCTGGTTTGGGTCATTCGATTTATCTTACCATCCTACGTACCCCTGAATTTTTTCAGATTTTTAGCGACACTCATTTTTTCCCAAAATTTTGAAGGTGGATCATTTAAAAAATGTACACGTTTTCGACATCTCTTCACATCGCACGCTTTAACTTTTTCCAGACAAATATAACCTCCCTTTTTGTGCTTATAATCGATTCAAAATTAAATTTTCTATCCGATGATCTACGATTATTTTTTATCGAGATACAAGCTGCCAAAGTAAGAGGTATGCGGATTTCGCTCCTCGAACGACACGACCCAACCTCGTGGGCCGCTGGTCCTAAACAAGGAATCCTAAAATTCTGAAGGAATTCATTAGGAATTTCATTTTACTATAGTAAAATTTCATTTCATTTCATTTCATAGAAAAATTTAATTTTACTATAGTAAAATGAAATTCCTAATGAATATGCAAAAAACATTTTTATTTCAACTGCTAAAAGGGCAATTAAGAGAAAGTAGGAATTAAAATTTTACTCTGAAATTTTCATTAAAATTTGGCGGTAAAAGTAATATCTACAAAAAGCACGATTTTTAAAAGTGAATTATTCATTATTTGCTTGCTTGAGGTAATGATTTTCAATATTATTTCGTTTAAACAAAAGCTTTCCACCACACAGATTTAATCCAAAACTTTTCCTACACTTCTTGTAATACTTACAAGTCCAATCAAAAGATTACCATAGTAACACAATTCCTCTTAAGGCAATTTAGACCCTTAGTTTTACTTGATTATTAATTATGCTTTTTACTAATTTGGTAACCAGGGCCGTCGAGAGAAAATCGGGGCCCGGAGGGTTTGTAACATACGACTTACACCGATCTTCAATATAAATTTCGAAGAGCAAGGGATGTGACATTCATAATAATAAACTATTTATCTTTATAAAAATTTCCAAGAGCGGAGGGCAATATTCCTTAGGATTGAATACTTTTCTCGATTGAAATTTTGAATTGAGGGGGGGTAGTATTCCTCAAAATTAATTATCTGTCTCTATCGAAATTTTGGAGAGCGGACGGGTGATATTCCCTAGGTTTCAATATTTATCTCGATCAAAATTTTATTATAAACAATACAAATCATTCGAAACTCGTTATTATCTCGCCAATCATTTACAAGTATACCCTCTCTCGTTTTACCTAATGCAAATACTAACCTCCAAATCTCCAACTTCGATAAGTACCCGGCCCCCTCAAAATCGCCGAGAACCCTCAAAAACCGCCGGGCCCTGGGGAAACACCCCCGACCCCCCCTCTTTCGGGCCTGTTGGTAACTCTTAAACAGGTCAGTACGATGCTGTGGTTGAGTTAGAAGAACTTTAAATATAATATTTAATGTGTGCACAACAACACGAAATTTAATTTTTTGGTAAAGGTATATAGGAGTAGGTACTGTTTAGTAATTCCATGAAAAATCCAGACTGTGTAATGCAATTTTCTCTTGCACATGTCAAGAGAGAGCAAGCAGGCAGCAAGATCAGGGGGAACAAGGAGTAACGCACCAAGTGAAGAGAGATCTCCCTAATAAGCCTACTCTAGCAAAAGTTACTCTTCAACAATCCTATAGTATATACTTCGGTACAACTTGCACCTAGTTTCAGTCTAATAACATTATTGTTAATCATAACCCTAGTACAATGCTGTTTTAGTAGATGAAACTACTTCTATACAATTTAAAATTTAAGATAAGGCTTCGAAGAACTGAAAACACAAATTTTGTAATCGACCAGATTTTCCTGAATACGCGACCTGGAACGCCGTATTATATCGCGATCGAAAGATCGAAACTGGCGTTTTCGACACATCGTAAATTTCATCCGCGAAATGTCAATTTCGAGCCTGCAGTGCAAAGAAAGTACGAACTACAAACTACATAACCAGTGTAGTCGCTAGCGCCATCTAGGCGGTGAATTTAGATTTCATTTTGTCACCTTGCTCCCTCCTAAGCCATTTTATCTCCTTAAGTTTGTGGAAAGTTCTCTGATTTCGATAAATACCATAAATCCAAGTATGTTGTGTTCTATAAATTTTCCTTGCATAAAATGTTTTCGTGCATTGGCCATATAAACAGTCTGCATAATTTAACATAGATAGAACCAGAGTTTCACAGAGGAGAATTTTTGTTTTATGTGGAAGACAATGGCGATTATCATGTATTAGTTTTAAAACAGAGTAACCTTTTTACATTTTATTTACATGGACCTCAAATCTTAATGTCTAAATGTGATTTGTGGCATTATCTTAATTTTTTTAAATTCTTTGGGACTTCTTGCCATATGCATTTTTTTTTCTTTTTAACCGGTGCCCGGGGAATCTACAACATATCATAATTAATTAGTATGTTACTGGGAAATAATCTCTACGCCTGTAACTTTTACGTCAAAGGATAAGTTAGAGGTTGCTTTTTTTAACAAATAACACAAATAAGTATATAAACTTGAAATTACATATTTCGCCGACGTTTCGAAAATCTAATTTGTTTCCTTCTTCAAGGCTATGAAAAATCTTTTTTGCTGTGTATGATAAATACACAGCTCTAAGAATGTTTGTTATATTCAATATCCATAGATACTCACTATTTACATAGAACTGTTGATATAGTTAACAGTTTAATAATCGTAAAAAAAAATTCAAAATTTGTTTTTCTTGAAATAGGTTTAGAATATTATGGAACGTCGAGATTTTAAATTTGAGTAAAAAAAAAAATTTCTGTCTGTCTATTTTTGTCGACACGTTTCCTCCGAAACGGCTCAAGATATTGACTTGAAATTTTGTACACGTATATATTATATCGAGATCTGGAACTGGATTGTCTTTTGAACATTTCCGGTGAAGGGTTGGGGGGTAAATGGGAGTTAATACGGGGAAATAAGTAAAGCAAGCTGGTAAGAATACAGAAACTTGAAATTTGGTGTGTGTACTAGAAGCCAAGACCTCTAAATTTTTGAAAACATTTTCCATCCTCGCACCCCCCCCCCCCACTCCATTATTAAGGGGGTTGATAAAAAAAATTGAGATGTTCACATGAAATTTGGTATATGTATACCGGGTGCCACAAGTAAGTGGCTCACCCTTATATTCCCTTTAGTTTTTAACTTATTCATTTGAAATTTGGGGTGCATAAACTACCTGTAAAAATGGATTTTTGGACATGAAAAATGGTATGAGACCATTTCCGGTTTATCCGGAAATGACCACAACTTTCAAATTTTAAATGGAACACCCTGTATATTTTTACATATTTGGATTCAAGACAACATTCTAAATACACCATGAGAATTTCGCGAATTTTTGAGTCGATGTTCAGTTTTTTTAAGCATTTTAAGATATTCGTCTAGAGTGCTTTGGAATACCAAAATTTGTTCTACGGCATGTAAAGTCCAAGGAAAAAATATATTTTTTTATTTAATTTCCTTAATAACCATTTACGAAGTCTCCGAAGTTGAACATATCACTTTTTTATCGAAAACTTTTTTTTTTTCAAATGGAAAGGTGGTGGCTCATTATGTTCAATAAATTATAGATTTTTTTCTGAATTTTTTGACATATGAAGTAATTTAATACCACTTCCGGTTTCGCAGGAAATAACCCTAATATCTGATTTTCAAAGGAACACCCTGTATGTTATTACATATTTGGATTCAGAATGAATTTTTGAACATGTGTGGTGATTTTTATAAATTTATGGCCAAGTTATTATTTTTTATAGCAATTGTAAATTTTAATCTTGACTACTATGAAATAAAAAAATAAGTACTTTGTAATTTTAGATTGTACAGAAAAAAATATTTATACGTATTATTAACCATTTTGTAGGCAGTTTGGTGGCTCCTTATATCCATTAAATTTCCCTTTTCTACGAATCCATTGATGTCATTATGCTTGGGTTTTTATTAACATTTATTTAAAAAACTGTAAAAACAGATTGTACTTGTGGTATTTTAAATCTACAGTTATTATTATACGGCTATCAAAAAATTTCGCATCAAGTTACCTTTGCATTTTAAAGAAAAAAAAAACATATGTTTATTATTATTTAAAATTCTAAATCAAAATTTTTAAATAACATATTGTAAGAAAACTGAATCAAAATGAAAATATTGACAATTAACAAAAATTACAAATATTGTTCAAAGTGGCCTCCCCCACGAGCTATACACTCTCTTGCTCGATGTTCTGTCTCTCGAATGACATTTTCCAATATTTCAGGTGTTATAGTATTGAATGCAGCTCTTATTCTATTTTCTAGATTTTCTAATGTCAAAACCGGTATCCCGTGCACTTTATCCTTGAGAAATCCCCATAAATAAAAATCCGAACAGGTTAAGTCCGGAGACCTGGCAGGCCACCGTACTGGACCATGAGTTGCTATCACTTGTTCACCATACGTCTCAGTGAGATGATTTAAAACAATTCTGCTATTGTGCGGAGGAGCACCATCTTGTTGAAAGTATAAGTTCCTAAATTGAGCTAATGGTAGCTCTGCAACTTCATCCCATATCTCATTTTGTAGAAACTCGAGGTATCTTTCACCCGATAATGTTCCTTGAAACAAAATAGGCCCTACTATGCGGTGCCCATAAATTCCAGCCCATACATTTATGCCAAAACGTTCTTGAAAATTATTGGTTCTGACTAAATGTTGATTTTCTTGAGACCAGTATCTAGTGTTGTGTCGATTAAACATTCCATTATTTGTGAATCTAGATTCATCTGAGAATAACAGATTTTCTAAAAATCTGTTATCTTGTTCACATTTATTAAGTAACCACTCACAGTATTGTACCCTTCGATCATTATCAGCTTCATAAAGATGCTGGTGTAAGTTGTATTTAAAAGAATGATAATTGTGTTTTTTAATATGCGTCTTACAGTTTCCTTATTTGAACCCAATTCCTCTGCGATTTGTCTCGTAGAAGCAGTTTGATCATAGTTTACTATGGCTAGCACATTAATTTCCATTTCCTCACTTACTATGAACGTTGGGTTGCGTACCCTTGGTTCCCGCCGCATTTTCCTTTCCAACTTCTTAAAATAATGTCGGGATGGACATATTCTTTCTGAAAATCTTTCATTATAAATTTCTTGTGCACGCTTTCCATTTTTACGATATTCCCCGTAAATAAGAAGCATGTCAACTTTTTCATTATTTGTATACACCATTATTGCAATACTTAACTAAAATTTTCAATTAGAGAACTGTCATTTCATTTATTTTGTTTCTCTATTAAAATGCAAGGGTAACTTGATGCAAAATTGCAATAGTTAACTAAAAGTTTCAGTTAGAGAACTGTCATTTCGTTTATTTTGTTTCTCTTTTAAAATGCAAGGGTAACTTGATGTAAAATTTCTTGATAGCCGTATAATAATAACTGTAGATTTAAAATACCACAAGTACAATCTGTTTTCACAGTTTTTTAAATAAATGTTTATAAAAACGCAAGCAATCAATGGATTCGTAGAAAAGGGCAATTTAATGGATATAAGGAGCCACCACCGTCCCCTTTGAAAAAAAGAGTTATTTCAAAAAAACTAAATTACTTGCATTAAAATGCCTACAAAATGGTTAATAATAGTAACTATGTATAAATATTTTTTTCTGTACAATCTAAAATGACAAAGTACTTATTTTTTTATTTCATAGCAGTCTAGATTAAAATTTATAATTGCTATAAAAAATAACAACTTGCCGTAAATTTATAAAAATCACCACACATGTTCAAAAATTCATTCTGAATCCAAAAATGTAATAATATACAGAGTGTTCTATTTGAAAATCAGAAATTAGAGTTATTTCCTGCGAAACCGGAAGTGGTATTAAATTACTTCATATGTCATAAAATGCAGTTTTCTGTATGACCCTAGGCCCCCTAGTTTCATTTTGATATGTTCAAAAATAAAAAAGTTATAGGGGTGAGCCACTACTTTGTGTAGATTTTTTATTTTATATTAAATAAAATAGAAAAACAAATAGCATAGATTTGAAATGGATATCAATGAATTCAGAAAAAAATCTATAATTTATTGAACACAATGAGCCATCACCTTCCCATTTGAAAAAAAAAAGTTTCCGATAAAAAAGTGATATGTTCAACTTTGGAGGCTTCGTAAATGGTTATTAATGAAATTAAATGAAAAATTATATTTTTCCCTTGGACTCTACATGCCGTAGAACAAATTTTGGTATTCCAAAGCACTCTAGACGAATACCTTAAAATGCTTAAAAAAATTGAACATCGACTCAAAAATTCGCGAAATTCTCATGGTATACTCAGAATGTTGTCTTGAATCCAAATATGTGAAAATATACAGGGTGTTCCATTTAAAATTCGAAAGTTGCGGTCATTTCCGGGTAAACCGGAAATGGTCTCATACCATTTTTCATGTCCAAAAATCCGTTTTTACAGGTAGTTTATGCACCCCAAATTTGAAATGAATAAGTTAAAAAATAAAGGAAATATAAGTGTGAGCCACTTACTTGTGGCACCCGGTATATTATATTGACATCAGAAATTAGATCATATTTTGTGATTATTCCGTTTAAAGGTTGGGAGTTAAATTAGGGGTAAACAGGGGAAAATATACAAAGTAAGCTGGTAAGAGTACAGAAACTTAACATTCGGTGTATGTACTAGAAGCCAAGGCATCAGATTTTTTTAATAATATTTTTCAACCCCCCACCACATCTACTCCATTATTAAAGGGGTTGATAAAATAAAATTGAGATATGCACTTGAAATTTGGTACACGTATGTATTATAATAACATCTGGCACTAGATTATATTTTGAAATGATTCCGTTGAAGGGTTGGGGGTCAAATAGGGGAAAATAAATAAAGCAAGCTGGTAAGAGTACAGGAATATGGGATTTGCTGTATATACTAGAAGCGAAGGCCTCAGATTTTTTAAATAATATTTTCCATCCCCCCACTACCCCCACTCCCTTATTAAAAGATATGATAAAATTAAACTGATGTTTTCACTTGAAATTTTGTACACGTATGTATTATAACGACATCTGAAACTAGTTTATATTTTGACATGATTCCTTTGAAGAAGTGGGGATAAGTAGAAGTAAATAGGGAAAAATAAGTAAAGCAAGCTGGTAAGAGTTCAGAAACTTGGGATTTGGTATACGCTAGAAACCAAGGCCTCAGATTTAATTCTAATATTTTCAACTTCCCGACCCGCACCACCTCCACTCCATTATTAAAGGGTTTGATACAACAAAATTGAGATACTCACTTGAAAGTTAGTACACGTATGTATAGTAATGGCATCTGATTAAGATGATTCCGTTGAAGAGGTGGGAGGTGGTACGTTGTGAATAGCGTAGAATAAGTAGACCAAGCTAGAAACTTCATTTTTAACGTACATGGTAGAAACCAACGCCTCAAATTGTTTCTATGATATCTGCCCGAATTATGATTAAAATTCTATGACCAATAATTTCCACATACTAGAGTGCAAATATAGTCAAGATGTTTCCTTTAAAGTGACTTGGACGAGAAATCTGGATGTGGAAGTAGTGATCCCTTAGACAGCGGTTTTTTTATACAATATTAAGTTTGTGCAGTTCTTCTTTTAACATTGGCAACCACGTTGTACAGACATCTACGGAACAATATATGCGTGTCGAATTGTTCCGTAGATATCTGTACAACCTGGTTGCCAATGTTGAAAGAAGAACTTCACAACCTTAATATTGTATAAAAATTATAAAAAAAACTGTTAACTATATCAACAGTTCTATGTAAATAGTAAGCATCTATGGATATTGAATATAATAGACATTCTTAAGAGCAACCGCTAATTGATCCTTTGACGTAAAAGTCACAGGCGTAGACGTTATTTCCCAGTAACATACTAGTTAATTGTAATATGTTGTAGATTCCCCGAGCACTAGTTAAAAAGAAAAAAATGCATGTGGCAGGAAGTCCCAAAGAATTAGACAAAAAACTCAAATCTTAAATCACAATCTAATGTAACTCCTAAACTTGTTACCTTGTCTACTTTTACCAAAAAATCATTGCCAATTTCAATATTTGTACGGTCTTTAATATTACTTTGCTGGTTCTTAGGTCCAAACATTATAATATTAGATTTAACGGGATTTGAAAAAATAGTAGAGCTGTCTTATCTGTTGTTAAATATACTTTGCAATAACCTATATTGTTAATAAAGTTGCTTGTATGTATAGTAAATTGCAATAGAATGAGGATTGATCCTTGAGAACACTGAGAACAGTAGATGTTCGAGGGGTCAACCACTAGTCAATAAATGTACAAGTATTGTACAATATTGCATAATTTACCTGTACTGTTGCTACTGTTGACAATATTGTTCGTATTGTAGAGTACTGTATGTACTGGTCAAGTACTTTACAGTACTGTCCAAGCACTGTTTGATACTGTCCACGTACTCTGCGCTACTGTTTAATAATGTATGGTAATGTGCAAGTACTGTATTTTACTGTATTGAATATAACAACTGTTTACCGAGTGTTTTACATAATAATAATTAGTTAGCTGTTAAAATTTGGAAAGTAAAATTTAAAAATCAACTTTAACTTCAAATTTTAATGGACAGCGGCAATTTTAATTAAAGATTATAATGGCACTATTCTAAAATAGGTTAGGTATCTTTGTAAGCTTTTCCCTTGACTTTTAGATTAATAATGTACTTATAGGCATGATAAATAAAATTTACAATATTTTTTTAAATAACCTTATTTTATTAATAAACATGCAAATGAACATAAAATTTACCTTCAAATTTAATATAATTTACGAAAATAAAGAAAAAATTAAAATAATTGTCAATTAACTTAACCAACAATCTCTTAAATTAAAATTTAAAACGACGTTATAGAAGTAATAAATAACAGCAATTCTATCAGTTTAATAATACATATGTAATATGTTCAGTAATAAGTAAATAAGTGTTTGATTATAATAATAATACTTTATTCCTTGTCAGAACCTTACCGCCGGCGACGCGCAGTGGAGCATTTTCCCCGAAAAGTGGTCAAAATTCAGAATATTCAGTACATACACTAAAATTAATACCCTTATGTTTTTGGACTCGCTGATTACGAATCCGTTGTTAGAATTTTCAAAAACAAAATGGCGGACTGAAACCTTAAAATTGTCTAAATGTTGTTTGTGGCATTATCTTAATTTTTTTCCTTCTTCAATTCTTTAGGACTTCCTGCCACATGTATGTTTTCTTTTAAGCGGTGCTAGGGGAGTCTACAAAATATATCACAATTAACCAGTATGTTACTGGTAAAAAACCTCTACGCCTGTGACGTTTACGTCAAAGGATCAGTTAAAGGTTGGTTTTTATAAATAAACAACACAAATAAGTATAAAAACTTGCAATTAAATATTTCGCCGACGTTTCGGAAATCTAATCTGTTTCCTTTTTCAAGGCTTTTTTGAAAAATCTTTTTTGCTGTGTATGACAAATACACAGCTCTAAGAATGTTTGTTATATTCAATATCCATAGATACTTACTATTTACATAGAACTGTTGATATAGTTAACAGTTTTTTAGTTTTTATACAATGTTAAGTTTGAGAAGTTCTTCTTTTAACATTGGCAGCCAAGTTGTACAGACATCTGCGGAACAATTCGACACGCAATTATCCTCATTCAATAATATTATCGCGGATTCTTAAAAAGAAAAAAAAAATTAAAGAATCCGCGATAATATTATTGAATGAGGATAATTGCGTTTCGAATTGTTCCGTAGATGTCTGTACAACTTGGCTGCCAATGTTAAAAGAAGAACTTCTCAAACTTAACATTGTATAAAAACTAAAAAACTGTTAACTATATCAACAGTTCTATGTAAATAGTAAGTATCTATGGATATTGAATATAACAAACATTCTTAGAGCTGTGTATTTGTCATACACAGCAAAAAAGATTTTTCAAAAAAGCCTTGAAAAAGGAAACAGATTAGATTTCCGAAACGTCGGCGAAATATTTAATTTCAGGTTTTTATACTTATTTGTGTTGTTTATTTATAAAAACCAACCTTTAACTGATCCTTTGACGTAAACGTCACAGGCGTAGAGGTTTTTTACCAGTGACATACTGGTTAATTGTGATATATTTTGTAGACTCCCCTAGCACCGCTTAAAAGAAAACATACATATGGCAGGAAGTCCCAAAGAATTGAAGAAGGAAAAAAAACCTTAAAATATTATCTAAAATAAATGAAAAAAAAAAAAGTTCATTGAACTTCATCCCTTTAGTTAAGAATCTGATATTATAATTTTCAGAAACGAAATGGCGGCTTCAATATGACGGACTGTATAGCAATCGAGATAGCAATTTAAAAAACAAACTTCAGTCTACCATATTGAAGGCGCCATTTTGTTCTTGAAAATTATATCAGATTGCTAACTAAAGAGATGAAGCTTTAGGAGCACTGTCTGCTACTGGTGCTACTACCTTAGTTACGAAATTACAAGACCAAAATTATTTTTAGCATTTATTTCATACTGATATCTATTGGCAAATGTTTCGTGTTATTGAGTGTTTTTTATTCACCAATCATCTCGTCAGTCACCAATCACAAATGTCGGTTACACAGCTTTAGTGAAAAGTTAAATAACTAAATGTAAACAATATACTCTTTGTCCGAGATATTGTCCTAAATATTGTCAGCATTCTATTTTATACTCTTCGCGTTTTATAAAATTTTACTATTAGCCATCTCCCGATTATGGCGACTTGATTGGTGAAATTCTCGTCAGTATACTATGAATTATTTTTGTTTTTGTAGAATCTAAGGCTGCAAAATCCTCATCAGATATATTTTTTTATATTTAATAAGTGACTTTTATAATTACCCTGATAATTACTGATCTATTTTTTCTTAAAATAGTAAGCTTCTCCATTTAGCTAACACTAATTTATTATCTAAATTTCAATACTATTGATCTTTCAGTTCTTAAGGTGGTCATTCCCTAGAAAGAGACATCCGATAGGGAAATATTTATTATTTTTGGCCATAACTTTTTTTTCTTAGCACGTATATTTAAAAAAACTATAAGAGTTCCTAAGTAGAATCATAACAAGACTATTACTATGAATTTTCACTTAATAATTTCATTGGTTTGCAAAATAGCTCAATTTAAAACTACGAAATAGGAAGATTAACATATTTTTTAAAATTAAATCGAGCTATTGTTCAAACCACTGAAATTATACCAAAATAAAACTGCACTCGATTCTCTTCAATGCGTCACTCACTGGATTTCTGTCGAACTGGCTATTGGAACAAGATTCTACAAACTTGACTGGTACTGTTTAGCGCATTGTACACACACTGTTTAATACTGTACACGAAATGTGGTAATGTACTGGTACTGTACGAGTACTGTTTAGGTATTGTACACGGTCTGTGGTAATGTACAGGTACTGTCTAGTACTGCACGAGTACTGTTTAGATACTGTACACAAAAACATCCAAGTATTGTACACAGTGGTTGACCCCTCGTAGATGTTAGAGTTAAGTTATTTGAAATATTATAATTTAATTTTACACGTTGTTCCAGACTTTTCAATTTCTTTTTGGCCTAATTTGTGAATTTTTGAAAAATGGTGTCTAATTATCTACCAGCTGGATCCCTCACTAGTAGTTTTTTAGGAAATAATTGTCCACCTACAGGCTAAAGTAATAAAGGCTTCGATATGTTTAACATTTCTCGTGTACATTCTTTGCATATGAATACAAAGGTCTGTTGAATTACATTATAAAACTAATTATTATTATTAATCATGTTACTTACAAAATAAAACGAAAAATTTTCTAATAAATTTGGAACTAACTTCCCGTTGCTTCATATAATCTCCCAGTGCTCCAAATCCAAATCCAAGAAACAATCTTGCTAAGTGAGGTAGAGCTGCAAGGCCTCCAGACGATTTTAAATTGAATCCTACAACTTCAGACATGAATTTCGGAACGCCAGTCAGTTGAAGGTACAGTCCCCACAGATTTCCAAAATGTAGTACACATAGTGCCCAAAACGGAATAGAAAGTAACAGAGCACCATATGGTGGTACAGCCTAAAAAAACAGTTATTTTGAAACGAGAAAAATTCATTTTAGATTTATGCTTTTCTTAATAATCATTAATATACAAGGCGTCACAGAATCGTGAGAGCGGACTCTTGATAACATTCTGAGATAAAAACCTCAATACAATTATGAATTAAGGCCGAGGCTTCAACCATTTTCAAGTGGGACGCTAGTAAAGTTTTGTAATAAAAGTAGCCCTGTGCGCGGCTGACGATTTTTTATTGTAGGTAGGCGGTGTAAAGAAAATTAGTTGCGGCAAAATGGCGTTTTGGACATAATAAGCTAGCTTTGATTATTGAATCAAACGTCCAAAATGGCCTCCATTCATTTATAAACAATAACGTGCTCGTCTGCTCAATTTAAGCACAGCTCCTAGCTTAAGAATGTGTTTGCACGCCACAGTAAATTCGTATATAGAAAAAGCGAACTAATGGTTATGCCGATATAATAGTAATCATAAATTGGCTAGCTGTAAGTAGTGATTTCATCATCAGTTGTTGGCAACAGAATTGTGCAGGGCCGTACGGACACTATTGGAAGCCTTGACTAGATTTACAGCAGTGAATAAAAAATTATTCAGTTCCTATTAAACTTTTGAAATAGGATTTGATGATTGTAAATAATTAAACAATTCGTGGTTACGTTAGGCGGTAGCCACCGCAACTATCTACAAAATCTAATAAGGCAGTAATAGTTTCAATTATTGTTAAATATTGTTTTTTGTGATTTTCTTTTTCAAATTTTAATGGTTATTCATCGATTTTCGTGTGTAGGTGTTTTTTGTGGCATTTCACTTTCAATGTAAAAATGGTCATCATCTGGTGACAAAAATTTAATGTTTTAGGAAAAATCTGAAAAAATTAGGGGTGGTACTCAGTAAGGGGAGAGAAATCGAATGTCGCGCACCGGAGTTCTCCATCTGCGTTCTTTCTTCGGGTAGGGTCCTCGGAAAATAGAACAGTTTCACTTCTTTCGTGTGTAGGTGTTTATCATGGAATTTCACTTTCGTTATGAAAGTGGTCATCATCGGGCGACAAATTTTCGATGTTTTAGGAAAATTCTGAAAAAAATCAGCGGTACGCAGTAAGGGGAAAGAAATCGAATAGCGCACAGTGGCGTTCTCCGTCTGCATTCTTTATGTGGATAGGGCCCTCGGAAAGTGAAAAAATGTCATATTTTTCGTGTGTAGGTGTTTTTCGTGGCATTTCACTTTCGGTATGAAAGTGGTCATCATCGGGCGACAAAATTTCGATGTTTTAGAAAAAATCTGAAAAATATCAGGGGTATACAATAATGGGAGACAAATCGAATAGCACTCAGTGGCGTTCCCGTCTGCGTTCTTTATGTGGATGGGGCCCGCGGAAAGTGAAAAAATGTCACATTTTTCGTGTGTAGGTGTTTTTCGTGGCATTTCACTTTCGGTATGAAAGTGGTCATCATCGGGCGACAAAAATGATATGTTTTAGGAAAAATCTGAAAAAAAAACAGGGGTACAGAGCAAGGGGAAATAAATCGAATAGCGTGCAGTGGTGTTCTCAGCCTGCGTTCTTTATGTGGATAGGGCCTTCGGAAAGTAAAAAAAATGCCACATTTCTCGTGTGTAGATGTTTTTCGTGGCGTTTCACTTTCGGTATAAAAGTGATCATCATCGGGTGACAAAATTTTGATATTTTAGAAGAAACATGATAAAAGTCAGGGGTATGCAATAACTGGAGACAAATCGAATAGCACTCAGTGGCGTTCCCATCTGCGTTCTTTATGTGGATGGGGCCCTCGGAAAGTGAAAAAATGTCACATTTTTCGTGTAGGTGTTTTTCGTGACATTTCACTTTCGGTATGAAAGTGGTCATCATCGGGCGAAATTTCGATGTTTTAGGAAAAATCTGAAAAAAATCAGAGGTACGCAGTAAGGGGAGAGAAATTGAATAGCGCACAGTGGCGTTGTCCGTCTGCGTTCTTTATGTGGATAGGACCCTTGGAAAGTGAAATAATGTCATATTTCACTTTCGGTATGGAAGTGGTCATCATCGGGCGACAAAATTTCGATGTTTTAGTAAATATCTGAAAAAATTAAGGGGTATGCAGTAATGGGAGACAAATCGAATAGATCACAGTGGCGTTCTCTTTCTGTGTTCTTTATGTAGGTAGGACCCTCGGAACGTGAAAGAATGTTACATTTTTCATGAGTAGGTGTTTTTTGTTACATTTCATTTTTGGAATGACAGTGGTTATCGTCGGGTGACAAAATTTCGACGTTTCAGAAAAAATCTAAACAAAGTCAGGAGGACGTAGGAAGGTGAGAGAAATGGAATGGCGCAAAGCGCAGCTCTGTGTCTCGTTTCGTTCTCGGTGGAAGCGGTGAAAAACTTCGATTTTCATTCTCCGCTAAATTTGAGCGGCCGTACCTCGGAAAAGAAGGACCGCAGCGACTTTCGGCTTGCGCCACTCGATTTCTCGTTTGATTTTAAATAGCTAAATATGCTATCGAGCTCGTAAGATTTTTTGTTTGGGAGAATTGGTCCTCGAAGCTGGACTCACTTTAACGGTCCATATCTCACGCAAAAATTACCGGAAAATCATCGGATTGGAAATTTAATCAGCAATCAATTAAGCGTACAAGAGGAATCAATTTTCTAGAAAAAGTTACAACGACTATATTGCAGTGGCGTTGAGTGAAATAAAAATCGTAGGAATTGTAGTAATTATATCTGGATATCAACGTTGGCATGCGTGAGAAAAAAAACTGTAATGGAATTTTTTTAAAGAAATTTCATTAAGAGGTCAGTGTTGCTTGAAAAAAAATTAAAGTAAAGCGTTTAGCCCTGAAAAGTCGTGAATTTAAAAATTCAGATGTTTATAACTTCTATCTAAACAAACAAAGGAACTTTATCTCTGCAAAGAAAGTTGAAATTATTTTAAGGGGATTCAGAAAAGAAATAACAAAAAGCATCAACTTTTCGATTTTAAACGATTTTTTTATTATTCCATTCATCCCCTAAAAGTCAGACAGATCTTACAGCCAAACAATCAGAAATAGGATGTAAACGCATGTGACCTTTCGTAAGCCAAATTATTAGCTCTACATTTTTTTATCTGAAACCTTTTCCATATCTCTCATCGTTCTCGATTTATACGCAAAAATAAACAATTTCATCCTTTTTGTACCCTTAAGGAAAGTGTAGGACTAATAATATATTAGACTTTATTTTACATCTCAGCTCAATACAACTTTTCCTGTAGAGATCCCCTCCGGTCACATTTTTGCGATTTAACCTACCTATTTGGACTAGTAACTAGGTAGGCGAGAGAAATGGAATGGCGTAAACCGCAGCTCTTTATCTCGTTTAGTTCTCTAGATATGACCTCGGGAAGAGGTGAGAAACTTCGATTTTTACCTTCCGGAGTCTTTGAGCGGCCGTATCTCGGAAACTAAGGATCGCTTCCCGCGATCGTATCTCGAAAACGAAACGAGATAAAGAGCGGTTTGCGCCATTCGATTTCTCTCACCTTCATACCTACCCCTACCCACACCGAAAGTAAAATATCACGAAAAACTCGTATACACGGAAAATTTGACATTTTCCATTGGGAAACTGTTTCGAAGGCCCCTATTCAGAAAAATAGCACAGATGGAAAACTTCGGTCCACTATTCGATTTTGCTCCGCTTACTGCGTATCCCTGTTTTTTTAGATTTCTCCTAAAACATCGAATTGCTTGTCACCCGATGATGGTAACTTTCACACCGAAAGAAAAATTCAACGAAAAACACCTAAACATGGAAAATGTGACAAATTTTCAAATTTCTGAAGGCCCTATTCAGAAGAAGAACGCAGATGGAACACTCAGGTGTCCGCCAATCGATTTCTCTCGTCTTCCTACGCACTGCGGGTGCGAACTTTTGCAGGCTTTTCCTTAAACATCAAATTTTCGTCACTTGATGATGATCACTTTCACGCCGAAAGTGAAATATCACGAAAACACATACACACGACAAGCAATGAATAACCATAAAATTATAATGTTTGAAAAAGGAAATTACAAAACCAGAGGAAAACAATGGAAAGACATTTTGCGTGCTTGAGGAAATGAGAAAATTGGAATTCTTCAAAACAATATTTTTGTACTGCTAGTTTAGTTATCATTTTCAAAGACTAACGTGTCATTTTTGCTCCCAGAAAAAATGTAAGCTCTCCTTCGGGGAGTAAGAGACATTATACTCTTTCAAAATAATAATTGATTATCTACAATCTACACTATTAGAGTGTATGCAAAGATAGTTTGTCTATATGCCACAAGATCAAAGTTCTTTTTAATCCCGCGTGGCATTGATTTTTCACAATCTGGATTACAAATAGGTACATTTACTCCATATAAAAATTACTTTTTACAGTAATGATATGTTATTATTAGATATGCTCCTGATTTATTAGCAATATTACTAACAAAAAGTTATTGAAGATGTAGAATAAACTATAGCCCGGGAGGCAGCGACTGAAATCATTTCTATAAAGCTAGATTTTTTTCCAAAGAGAGTTTAGATAGCATCTATAATGAAGGTGCAATTCTACCAAACTCTTGGTGGTGCATAAATGGCTAAAAAATTAAAGAAAAAAACAGATGGACGAAAATTTCGTTTTTGGAATTGTCACGAATTGTCAAAAAATGACGATTCGCCTTCGCTCCTGCCGCCCTCAATTTTCGATTTTCACCTCTCGATTCTCGTTGTACGGTCATCGCCGGTCTTCTCCTCGCCATCGAGACATAGAACAGGTCTCCGATCGCCGTATTTATTCTGTTCTTACGTTTGAAAAATTGACTTACGGTCGTGCTAATTGGCGACTATTTTTAAGTGGTTTCCCGAGTTCGAATCCCGCCCAGGGATAATTTTTTTTTTCGTTTTCAATTTTTTGGCAGATATTTTTTATTCTATAATTGCTATTCGCTCCGTTCTATTGCATTTCTCTGAAAAGTTTTGCATTTTCCGCCGCGAAATATTAATCTGCACTATTTCGATTAAAAATTAGAAATTTCCTTACCAAAATAATATAACATAATGGAGTAAATAAAAGCTTATTAACAGATCTATAAAAATACTGTCTGTTCATTAATACTAATGAGGAATATAATTGTCGTGATTTGACTACGTATTGCCGTTTTTGCAATGTCTACCAAAGATTTAGCCACCCGGAAGTAGAATGTGATTTTTGATCCAAATAGAGCATCTTAATATTCCGCGGCGGAAAATACAAAACTTCTCCGAAAAATGCAATAGAATGGAGCAAATCGCAATTATGAAATCAAAAATATGTGCCAAAAAATTGAAAATGAAAAAAAATATATCCCCGCGGGCGGGATTCGAACTCGGGAAACCACTTAAAAATAGTCGCCTATTGGCACGACCGCTAGTCACTTTTTCAAACGTAAGAACTGAACAAATACGGCAATCGGAGACCCGTTCTATATCTCGATGGCGAGGAGAAGGTCGGCAATGACCGTACAACATGAATCGCGAGGTGAAAATCGAAAATTGGGGCCGGCAGGAGCGAAGGCGAATCATCATTTCTTGACAATTCGTGACAATTCGAAAAACGAAGTTTTAAATATTTAATTTTTTACTCATTTATGCATAACTAAGAGTTTGGTAGAATTGCGCCTTCATTATAGATACTATCTAAACTCTCTTTGAAAAAAATCTAGCTTTATAGATATTAACGCGAAAAATCTGTCGCTGCCTCCCGGGCTACTAGAAATGTAACAATTCAATTGGTATATAAATTTAAATTATTTTAAGCTATATTTCAAATGGTAGAGAAAACAAAGAGTTCGACCCTGCAGTTTTTAGTGATTTGAAGCATAGTTGGTACTTCGAATAGCTACTGCTTCGCCCTCTATTAGTAAACCGTCCAATTAAATTGGGAAAATTGAATACATTTTTTCTAACATATTAATCTCCCTTAGTAGCAAATATTATGCCGAGTTTTAACTTTTTTTTACATTTAATATATTTATTCTAGTACGTATCATATTTTATTTGAATATTTGAGTCCCATTAAAGAGTATAAAATAATTAATGGTGAATTACGGACGATTCAGTGGCACGTTCGCGTGTAATAATCCAAAGGAAATATTTAATTTGATTTAGTTTTCAAATATAAAATATGATACGTACTAGATTTAAGTTAACTAGTTCTAATATTTAAATCAAATCCGATTTTTGTTGGTTTGTTTTTGAGAACAATATGTTGAAAGATTTACGACTGTGAACGCGGTATTTTGACATTGATAACACAGCCTTAACTGTAGCTAATGCTTCGGTTATTTTGTTGCTTTTTCATTTTGTCCGCACGCTCTCTCCGGAACGGTTTACGATATTGACTTGAAATTTTGTATACGAATATATTATAACGAGATGTGGAAATGGATTTCCGAACATATTCGGGAAAGGTTGGGGTGTAAATAGGGGGAAATAAGTATAGCAAGCTGGTAAGAGTACAGAAATTTGTAATTTGGAGAATACGCTAGAAGCGAAGGTCTCAGGTTTTTTTTATTAGTATTTTCCATTTTTCAAGATGTTTCCTTTAAAGTGACTTGGATGAGGAATCTGGATGTGGAAGTAGTGATTCCTTAGGCAGCGGTTTTCTTATATAATGATATATTAAACCAATTAACATTTTAGTGCAATTACTTTTGTTGGAAAAATATGCCTTGCGATCAAAGTAGAGGGTATATTTCTTATCGATCAATCACCTCCAACTATTGGAGTTCAATTCACTATATCTTAATTAATAATAATAGTACAGTCTTAATTTTTGGATTATAAGTACAATAAAACATATTCTTTCGAATGACTTTAAAGTTTTTTAAATGCGTGCAGTTCTTTTTGAATTTGCCTAAATTATTCACGCACGTTCAGAAAATGCCCAATTATATAGTAAAACCTTTACATCTTATTTGTTTCTTAACAGTCTTCACTCAAATTTTCACGAAATATAGATAAAAGTGCGTGGAATCGAATCCATGTAGTGAAAAAGCACCCATTGTTACGGAAGAAATAGGCAGAATGCATTAAACTTAAAGATGTGAATAAATCAACTCTATAACGTTTACTAAGCCATCTTCTAACACTTTTTTTCTATGATAAAAATTGGTATGAATTTTGTGATTAGTTCTATATTAAAGCTGAGACTTTTCTCTACATTTTATGTAAGACAAAAATTTGTAAAGACCTTTTTTGTAGAGAGAGAGACGAGCTACAAATTTTGTTCAAAACTTTTTTCTGTATTTTCATTATTCTAGCCGCTAGACCAAAGAAACCGAAAATCAAAAATTTTTCCGCATTTTTTGTAATTTTCCCGGAATTGGAAAGTGCAAAGAATGCATCATTCCATTCTACGGGTTATTGCCTACTTAAATCCCGGAAGATCGGATGATCCTTTTATTAATTTTTGCGAGGTTTTTACAAACTAATGCCTTCATTGCCTGCACTATCTTGCGCAGTAGAGAGAACTAAAATATGTACAAGATTGGCAAAGTATAAAAAAGGAATAATTTAGAAAAATTAATACAATGACACTATTGTAAAATATGCATCAAATTATTAGACTATTGCCTATGTAGAAAAATAATGAATTACTAACCTTCTTTTTGTTGACAGATCCTCCTTGGGCCGTCATAATATACTCCTTTTCTTCGTCAGATATCCACCGGTGTTGGTCGGGACTATCGGCAGCTACAAACGCAAAAACAAGACAAAATACTGCCATTTGTATACTGAGAAAGTAAAATCCCCAGTCCCATCCAAAAGATTGTGTAATTGCACCAATGATAGGCCAAGTTACGCAGGTGCCCAAAGTGTTACCCATAAGAGCACTTACGAATTTTCCTTTTTCTGCGGGTGGGGCCCATCGGGCTATCAAACATTGTAGAGCTGGATATACTAGTCCCTAAAAATAATAACATATTTTACTATGGAATTTTATCCAATAAAACCCAAAAATTTGTTTTTCTTAAGTAAAACTAGCTACCTAAAGTATTAGGCCTAATGTCTTAAACTAAACTGAAATCCCTAAAAATTATACACGGTCAGTCTAGCGCTTAGGATTCTTTCCTTATTGACTTAGGGTGAAATTGGCTGGATCAAAAGTTCTCATAGGCACAAGGTCGGAAAATGAACGGTTTTCTTGTTCGCTCTGTGGGCTCTTTAATTAATAGTTAAGTATAACCTCACTTCTACGTACCATATGAGTAACATAATCTCTAATTTTGCATTTTGAAAGGTTATTCTCATTTTTAATGTTATTCACATTTCTAGATTAGAACCAGCGGCAGTGTAATATTAATAAACCGTCTTATATAGAATACATATAATATTTTAATATTGTTGATTTAAAAAAAAATACTGATATTGGAAATCCAACCTATCATCAGCGGTCTGATTTTAATATTCTGCAATATTTAAAAACCATATGTATCCTATATGAGAAGGTTTATTAATATTACACTAGTTCCGATCTAGAAATGCGAATAAAAACATTGAAAATCAGAATAAATTTACAAAAATATAAAATATGAGGTTATGTTAGTCATATGGTGCACAGTATAACTTTACTTCTACGAAATCACCAAATTGATCACCAGGCGCCACCCAGTGTTCTCTAATCTATTGGTCCACAAGGCGACTGCAAATTTGTGTGGGGAACGAGTCGACGGGATTTAGCAGTTTAGAATACTGCAATAGTATGCCCTAAACTCATAACCTTTGGTCGGCCGATCACGGTCCCTGGCGGTAATGAGTAATTACGGTAATTGTTTATTGGGGAAATGGGGCGATTATGGTGACAAAGTGGACGGTTTTTTTTTTAACTAATTTGTTAATTATGATCCAAAGAATGTAAAATGCTCGGTCGGCCGACCCCCAGCCCTGGCGATAGCCTTGGCCGACCATTAAGAACAATGCAATTTTTAATACCCAGCCTCCCCCAAGGAGTGACCAGGTCGGCCTTGGTCTATTCGAAAGAACAAAATTTTCCCTTTCATAAAACCCCGGTTGGCCGATCTCGGTCCCTGGCTGTAATGAGTAATTACAGTAATTGTCGTGGGGGGCACAGTGACAGAGTGGACGATTTTTTGTTTAAACTTTTTTTTTATTGCAATCTCGAGTCTAAAATGCTCGGTCGGCCGACCCCACCCCTGATGATGTTCTTGATTGCAAAACAGTTTAATTTAAAAGTACGAACTAGGAAAATTGGCATAATTTTTTTATTTAAATCTAACTATTTTGCAATCCACTGAAATTATTGAGTGAAAATTAATAGTAATATTCTTCTTAAGGTTCTACTTAGGTAGTCTTACCTATAATTTTTTTAAATAATCGTACTAAGAGAAAAAAATTATGGAAAAAATAGTAAATATTTCCCTATCGGATGTCTCTTTCTAGGTCTCTTAAGGGGGTATTATTGCAACAACAGAATAAAACAGGGGAATTTAAAAATGTTTCACTCAAAATATGTATAATTTGTTTTCTACAGAATTTCGAAATGAATAATATCTACGTTTATGAGATTATAATAAGGAAGCACGTTTTCCTTCGGTGTGTTGTTGGTTTCCAGATTTTACCAAATGTGGCCCTGACAGGCCCCTGGTTAGTGCCACTACATGTCCTTTTATAAACAGAAAAATATTAATAGGACAAGTCAAAATGAAACACGTATATTTATTTCAATAAATGGTATATGCATTTTTTTAATTAACATCGTAAATGTTTTTTTCAAATGTAATTTTATAAAAGCAAAATGCCATCATAAACACGCGATGAATTCCGATCATACAGTCAGAAAAAATTTACTAGTTTTAAGTAAATCCATTTATTTGAATCAGATTTTATTGAATCAAAGTTTTTTTTTCCTTTAAAACAAACAATTCTTTCTTTACTTCAAGAAAATTGATTTATTTGATATTACGTAATTTAATATCTTAGAAACAATTTAAAAAATCGGAAAATGAAATAAATAATTTACTTGAATTAACTAAAATTTTATACAATTAAATAAATGATTTACTTAAAACAAAGAAACATTTCATAGGTTCATATTTAAATTAGAACGTTTTCTTAAAACTATAGTACACTTTTTCTGTGAGTGCAGTTGCTACAACATTTATCACCCCCCCCCCCCTTAAGGGATGAAGAAGTTATAAAAGTGAAAACAGTGAGGTAATAACAATTCTTTTGATACTTCACCCTTTCGAATATTCCAAGATCGATCTGCTAAATTCGTGCGTGAGAAAAGGCGTTTACAATGTTGCAAATGGTCGGCCAAGGACATCACCAGAGGTGGGGGTCGGCCGACCAAGCATTTTAGACGCAAGATTACAATTAAAAAAAAGTTTAAACAAAAAATCGTCCACTCTGTCACCACAATCCCCCCTGTGCCCCCACGACAATTAGTGTAGTTACTCATTAAAGCCAGGGACCGAGATCGGCCGACCGGGGTTTTATGAAAGGAAAAATTTTGTTCTTTCGAATAGACCAAGGCCGATCTGGTCACTCCTTGGGGGAGGCCAGGCATTAAAAATTGCATTGTTGTTAATGGTCGGCCAAGGCTATCGCCAGGGGTGGGGGTCGGCCGTCCGAGCATTTTACATTCTTTGACCGTGATCGGCCGACCAGCGGTTATGGGTTTAGGGCATACTATTGCAGTATTCTAAACTGCTAAATCCCGTCCACTCGTTCCCCACACAAATTTGCAGTCGTCTCCTGGACCACATGCACTCTCGTCAGAGCTTCCATCCGTGCATCCAGCCCGGGAATTTTTAATTTTTAAGTACCTATCTAGTGCCGTGAATCCAGACTTCAACATCATGCGGTAGACCGAAAGAAATTTCGTTGGTTTAAGTTTATATTTGTTGAAAGAAAAAATTAAAACGCTCAGGGATCGAACCGTCGACCTCAATATTGTAGAGTCACACCATGTCGTTAGTGTGTCACTTAAGAACTGGTTGATGAAATTGTGAGTGATTCTAAATGTGTAATAAAAGCGTGCTCTGGTATAGCTTTATTTATTTACAAAATTGTGACATATAATCAAGAAACGAGGTAGTCTCTCGCGCCAAGTTCACTTCAACATCCTCCACACTCACAGAAATGATAAGCGGACACGCGTATATCTTTACAGGAATGCTATCTACAAAAAGTAGTGAAATGCGCACAAAAACAGATTTTCTGTAAAATACAGCACCAAGTACACTCTGTTAAAAAAAATATCCAAATTAAACAGTACAATATAGCCGTTAGATCCCTGATTTGCAAGGCGGGTTTTTTGCTCTGGCATTTCTTCGTCTTTCTCGGCATGCAGAAAGTGTAGCATTTTTTATCTTTAATTTCCACCTGGCAAGATCGCGATCGGATGATTGGAAAGAAAGATGCAGGCCGGCAAAGTTTTTGCTGTATAGCGGGAGAATGGTGAGAGGTGGGGAGATCGGGCTGGCATGAAAATTTTGAGAAGTCTTTTTTTCGACTTTTCTATTTTATAAATATCCGATGTCCATACATCGCTTGCCCGCGTGAGTTACAAGAGGAAAAACAGAACGAAAAGGGGCGAGCGTCAGTTGAGCCGCCGGGGGCGCTTACTCTCCCTCGGTTTCTTCGAACACACACACGCGTGAACGAGCGTTACTTACTGGCAACAAATTGGTTATAATAAAATATTATATAAGTTGCAAACATCATTGTTTAGTTAAAAAAAAAACACCAATTTAAATTTTTAGCCTAAGCAATTGTTTTCCATTATTGAAATTGGTTTTTGTAATAAAAAATAAAAATATATTTAAAGTAACACAACTGTTTTATTTATACTCCTATAATATAATCTGATATATGCTGCTCCTACTTTATAATTTAGAATGCATAATTGCTACAACAATGTAAAGTAATTAATAGAATAAAATCATGTTTTGCTCTGGACAATTTGGCACATGATGTGGATTGGATTAAACTTTAAGGTAACGTAATATGTAAAAGAGAACTTGGTAAAATGAGTCTTTTATTCCATTATTTTTTGAAATTTTAAAAAATTATTGTAAAATTCAGACAATGTACACTTTACGTCGTTTTGCGATGAATAGTTGACCTCCCTTTGCGACGTCTATTTGATGTCGTATGTCGACGTCAAATCGCTGTGACATACCGTCGTCATCTTTACGTCGGGAGGACGTTGAAATTTTGGTGACGTCTAATCAACGAAAAGAACGTATCTCTGCTAGCTGGAAAGTGCCTAATTTTACAGCGGCGAGCTTATTGTTTACTGACAACAGTACCAAGTAGAGTTTTCAGACTAACGAAGTCAAACGTTGGTTTGTCATCGCTATCTTCATATATTTTACGTCGACAGCTTCTGGAAAGAAGGATAACAAAAATCGGAATCAGAATCTGCATACTCTCTCACAATACACCCACTGCCGAAGAGCTGTACGATGTTTATATATGGAAGAAATAAAATATTATCAATAGGACTCACACTCCATTATTATATATAGTAAGAGAAATCTTCGTACACCCGTATAGATCTGTCAATGCTTTTATAAACAGCAAAAACTTTGCCGGCCTGTGTCTCCCTTCATAATCATCCGATCGCGATCTTGCTGGGCGCAAATTGAAGATAAAAAAAATGCTATTAATTGGTGAAAAAATTATCCCCCCCCCCCTTCATGCCGAAAAAGATATGCAAAAATTCGGCCATTTTTTATTTTACGTGCCAGGCATTTAAAAAAATCGTCAGCGATTTTTTAACAAATAAAAAAATACGGAAATTTATCCAGGCCAGATTGCTGTAGCTTTATTAATAAGGAGGACATCAGCGCTGTAATAATTTTGGTTTCCCCCTTCTAATTGTCCCCCCACCCGGTCCCATCAATACCCTTCTATTCAGAAAAAATTGAGTCCCCAACTCCACTCCTCCAGAAACAATTAATTTAATTTTTCGTTTTTTCGCAACTTCAATGGCAATATCTCGCGAACTAATTATGCGATCGGGTTCGGGTTAGAACGAGCTTACACGTTTTGTCAAGCTCTTCATTTTTGGTAAGTATGATTTTTTTGTGGCACCTACACCTGCAGAGATACGTCGGAAAAACTGCTTTCCCATCCTTTATAGGGCAGTTTCCCCCACCCCCCGCCGACTCCGCCCTGTAAAAACTTGTGGGAATGATGGAGGGGACCTAACTTTATAAGCTGGCAAAAAAAATGTTTTCATTCGGAGCAGTCACTTTTCAAAACCCAGATCTGCCCGGCTAATACCGAACTTGGCGATTTTAATTGATATCAAATATTTTTGGAGATAATACATTTTCGCATTTTATACTTTTGTAGAAAGGAAAGATATTTTTTTGGACAGTGTGCTTGGCGCTGATTTTTTTACAGAGAATATGTTTTTGTGGGCATTAATTTTACAGGTAGTTTTTCTTTTTAGTTCTGATAAATAGTTTTTTCTGCTGTTTGACAAATCCTCTAAAGAATATGTTTTATTACAATTATTATAAGCAAACAAAAAATAACTCATGTTTAAAAACAGTTTTCTGCAATTAATAAGTAAAATTTTGAGCGACACCTTGTATGACAGTTCCGACAATTTTCGTTAATGACATAGGCCTAGACCTATCAAAAAGAGAGATTAATTGACATTTTTCTCTACACGTTATAATAAATTTGAACAGAATCTATTGAAAGGAAAAGTTCACTAATAGCTAATGATTGTTAACTGCTAATTGCAATTTGCTTTGCAAAACTATGTGCCATTTTGAAGCTTGTTTAAGAAACAATACAGAAAATATAATATTTGTAAATAGTACATTTTGACTTATTTTAAACAATTAATGATCATGGAGAATTCCAAGGATCATTTTTATCAATGACGTATCTGTGTCCTATGAGCCATCTTTCTTCCCATACTTATAGACCAAGGGATTAGGATAAAAGTGGTACGAATTGCTACTAACAGGCATATTATACCTATTATTACGCAACAGAGAAGTTCTCTATGCCATATTATTAACGTGTTCGGCCGTCCCGACGCTTTATCCACTCAGATGTTTAAACTCAAAATTTTAACGCGTTGTATTGCTACTTACTAGCAATATGAAATTATGATTTGGCATCTAAAAATGTACAAGAATGCAAACTCGTCAGTAATTTTACGACGTCCATTTTGTTTTGTTCGAGGAATGTTCATAACTCAAATTTCGAATGAGTTGCTACTACAAAAAAACTTACATCATTTTTAATTCATAGTATCTATATTATAAAACAGCAAACGCCAGTTATATATTCTCGTTCTTTTTTTAGGTGAAAATCATAATTTATTGACAGTAAGTACAACACGTTAAAATTTTGAGTTTTAAACATTTGGGTCGATAAAGAGAATGAACGGACGAACGGTTTTAAATTTTGTGTTAAAATATTGTCTGCGACCTGCGCAATGTCACGTACTCTATACCTGTTAGTACGGATCTACCTAATTTGTACCAGAGACTGGCTCTTGTTCTATTATGATGATATTATCAATTATTTCTTAAGGCAAGTTATATGTGACCGTCTTCGCCCTAGGTCCCTGGTTGTTGGCCTTCGGGGGACCTACTGGTTTTTTGGGGTAGCTGGGGCATCCCCTGTATCTCGCTGGGTGGGCCCCTTGACAATTTGCGCATTTGGCGGGGCTCTCCTTTTTCTTTTGGCACTCAGCCGAATGGTGGGCCTGACCGCATTTCACGCACTTTGGTTGTGCGGTGCACCTACCCTGTGCGTGGCCAAAGCGCTGGCAACGGTGGCACTGGGTGATGGCAGGGGAGGCTCTCTGTTTCTCTACCCTGACGACCAGGGAGCAACATCTGTTTACTTCCAGGATCTTTTCCTGGCCCAGGGGGACCTGCATGAGGACGAGGGGCATCTCCCTCTTGGTCCTCCTGGATGTCATGCGCTGAACTGACACTGGTGCCAGTCCTTGTGTCTTGAGGTCCTCCTTGACATCCTCCATTGTGACACCGGAACGGATTCCTCTCACCACCACCCTCAGGAGCTTTTCCTCTGGGAGGGCATACGTATGGTATTCCCACTTTTCATTTGAGAATAACCTTGTCATCTTGCGGTAGTCGTCTGCGGATTGGGGTTCGACGGCGATACCTTCACCGATACCTTCAATGTCACGTACTCTATACCTGTTAGTACGGATCTACCTAATTTGTACCAGAGACTGGCTCTTGTTCTATTATGATGATATTATCAATTATTTCTTAAGGCAAGTTACCCCATATTTCCATTACATCAGCTCTCGCTTCTTCTGTGTTATGGACAGCAGGAATTTATACTTCTGTCCCCATATTTTGTTCAATTGTATTACCCCCAATGCCAGCTGGAATTTTTTTTACAAGTTATGAAAGAATTTTGGAAACACAAAAACGGTCTCACTTTTTTTTTCGCTTATATCTCGTCCTAAGGAAAAAAGTTCTTATACCAAATGAAAGCTCATGAAATTCTCTGCAACTTTAATTTTATATACCTACTTTTTTCGAATTCGGAACCGCTTTCGAGCTACACGCTCCGCAAAAGTATACATTTTCGAAAAATAGATTTTTACCTGAAAAATAGAAAATTGTATTTTAAAGATGATACAAAAAGTTCGTATAAGGTACTTAAGTAATTTTATTCGATTTCAATAATTTTCATCGTTCTCACTCTCAATAACTTTTCAATGTTCAACTCTCAACTTTCTCTGGATTCATGTTTTCATCCTCTTTGGCCGTAAGACTCCTGGCAAGGGTTCCTCGCCCATGGCATCCTCATCCTCAGTGTTGGGTGGCTCTTGCTGAAGGGCACTGCGTCGCGTCGTCTTCATCGTCGTCCTCGTCGTAAACAGGCTGAGGAATTTCCCTTGTCAGTGGAGGCACGCCGCAGAAAAATTCAGCATTGCTTTCCGGCATCCACATTTACCACTACCACAATCCTTGGAGCAGCGGCAAAATATCGTTTTCAGTAGGACGTCCGGTGCTGGTGGATGTTCTGTTGTAATTGGAACCAGGGTGTCTCCTACATGTTTCCACCCTCACTCTTGAGGGAGCAGCTTATTCCCGAGCAAAGCTGCACTTGGTGGTAGGTGATCCGGGTATGCTATTTAGCTGCGCACTGACCTCATGAACGACTTGAAGCGGTACTAGTTGAGGGAGGTCTATCTTGCTGGTGTCCCATGCCATTTGAGGAAGCAAATATTCCCAGCCTCTTCAATCTCACCTTGAGTGGAGGAAGCGTTGTAAAAGATCGCTTCCTTGATGATTTCTGAAGTACAATTTTGAGAGGCCCGCCTTGCTTTCCCTTAAAGCTGAAGACGTAAGGTAAAAATTTCTTTTTCGAAAATTTTCCGGAGCATGTAGGTCGAAAGCGGTTGTGAATTCGAAGAAGTATATAAAATTAAAGTTGCCGAGGAATTCATGAGTTTTCATTTGGTATAAGAAATTTTTTCTCTACGCACCGTTTTCGAGATATAAGCGAAGAAGCCAAAAGTGGAACTTTCTTGTGAATGCTTCAATGGTAGAAGAACAGTTGACTGTTGATCCCATATAGCTGCTATTATTTATTACTTTTCCCATGCACAACAATTTCAAGACCTACTCCTCAGTAAACTGTTTACAGAATGCAATATGAATCCCATTATTGGGGAAGACAGTGATAAAGATTAAGTGTCTTGCACATTAGAGTAGGGTGTATTATTCAAATGATACTTATTTTATTTAGTCACAAGTTGAAAATTTTTGTTGATTTCTGATTCTCATGGAATTACATAAATATTAGGGGGGCAACATTTATTTCTTATTTTTTTATACTATGAAGTAATCCTCCAATCTTATTCCAAAAAAATATATGTTGTTACTTGGTATATATGAGCATATTACAGAAGAAAAATAGTGGTGTTCCATCAAATAGTTCATAAAGAAAAATTTGATGTAAAATTTAAATACCTTTTTTTTACCCCCTATTCATTTAATTTTTTTTATAATCGACATTACGCCCTGGACCACGTATATGTTAGCTCCTGAATTCGGCTCATTCACATTTGAGAAAATCAAATATTTCAATTTTTCAAAATTCTTTCATAACTTTTGTAAACAAAAAATTTCAAAGCTGGCATTTGGGGTAAATCACTCTCGTAATGGTAGAAACTTATCTCCCAAATATGACCTAAATCCAAGCCGGGGAAGCTATCCACGCTTATTTGGCTATGCTCTTTGATATGAGAAAAAAAATTATGTAGAAAAAGTGCCAATTTATTCCGTTCCTTTAAATTTTCCGGTGTGTGTATATTCATTCAAAACTACAGTGACAATCTAAAAGTTAACTTCGAAGACTATTGTAGAAAATGCTTCTTTCACGCTGTAAGAATTATTAATACACAAAGTAGGGCTTGCCTTAACTTAACCTATAGTAATTTTAATTTAAATGATTATAGTATAATGACATAACAGACTTACAGCACAGGCTCCTATTAAGAATCGATTAATTATAAGTATTGAATAGTGAAGCCAAGTTCCAAAAACGCACAAAACGTTTAACACTAACGTTATTACGTGCATCCAGAGAATCGTACGGTACGGTCCTACCCATTCTGCAAACCATCCTGCAGGTAATGAGGTAACTATGTATCCAATGAAGTAAGATCCTAATATATAGCCTTGCAAAGTCTGATCCCAGTCGTATCGTGGACCATACTGAAAAAAAAAATCGGGATGTCATTAAATCCAAATTATATCTGATTACTACATACAGTTTTAACTGTTATAAATGATGTTCTTTTCTATTGTTTCTGTTGTATAGTAGTATAATAACGCGATTTTCGATTCCAAAACACTTGTATCGTAAGGTTAATACAAGAATAAAAGTCTTATATGTACAGTGTGTCTGCAATGATTTCTTGACTTTTTTCATAAAATTTAGTATCCGTAGCCTTGCAGTTAAAGATGGAAAGTGATTTTGTGGTCTTAAATGGACCTTGGTGACCTCTATCTTTTATGATCAGTTTGACTGAAATCGGACAAAAAACAATAGAATTATTACGCTGTTACACTCTTAAGCGAGACACACTGTATATGTCATGTCGGAAAGATTTATTGTTTAAAAGTTGTTAACGTTTAAACATTGAAAAAATGCGATTTTTAATCTTTTTGACCTTTAATAACTTTTGAATGGAAATGTTTTAGATTCTGCAAAAATAATCGGAAACTTCAACCTCAAAATGCCGAAAGATTTATAAAAATTACATGAATGGTTCCAAAGTTATAACATGCTATGATTACTATACTTAGGTTGCCAGCTGTCAGAGACATGGTCTGTAATCGCAAAAACATGGCACGCTGCACCGAAATCTCCCAATTTTGAAATCGGTGTAACTTTTATATTGATGTAATTTTTATAATTCCTTCGGCGTTTTGAAGTTAAAGTCTTGCACTTTCTTTCCGTTCTAAAGTTATTAAAGGTAAAAAGGCTAAGAAACGCATTTTTTCAGTGTTTAAGTATACGATAACAACTTTTTAAACATAAACCTTTTCGACATAACATATATGAATTTTTTCTTATTCTGACTCATTTACGATAGAAGCATTTTTGAATCGAAAATCAAGTTATCGAAACAAATTCAAATTGTACACATTAACGAGCGCTTGCCAACATATCAGCGAACGTATGCAAGCGACAATCATCTGGGAAACGCTTGCACAATCGTTCGGTGAACGATCATCAAGTTTTTCACACCGTTCGCTTTCCCTCTTTTCACACAGAAAAAAAAATAGTGATATCCCATCAACTAGTTCATAATGAAAAAATTGTTGCAAAATAAAAATATTTTTTTACCCCCCTATTCATTTAATTCATTCAGTGTTATTTTTTTTTATAATCGACATAATGTCCTGGGCCTCATATGTAGCTCCTGGATTCGGCTCATTCACCTTTGAGAAAATGAATTTTTTTCTTTCTTCTAAATTTATTTTTTATCTTTTTACACTATAAAGTAGTAATCCTCCAATCTTACTCCAAAAAATATATCTTCTAAAATTATTGCGAAGAATACATGATGTCATAAAATTGCAGGATGAACCAAACATACATTTTTTTAAATGGAATACCCTGTATATTTTCAGATATTTGGAATCAGCTTGTTTTTTGCAATCCACCAATATGGAGTTTTGCTAGTCTATACAGGGTATTTCAAGAGATATAGACATTTTCATATCAAAATCGTCATGATATGGAACCCCTGTATTTTTTTGAAGATAAGAACTTACATTATTTTTTTTTCCTTCTTCATTTTGTCATTATGAAAAGTTGTATTGTATTGTCTAATTTAGTGGCAATCAAATATTTTCTTAATTTGACATTATTTGTAAACAGGGTGAGGCAAAACACGGATCTAAAAATTTCTCTTTTTATGGAACGCCCTATATTTTATACCAGCATTATAAAGGTTTTTATTTTTCTTGAAGTATTATTAAGCATTCCCTATACCTAAAACTTTAATTTTCCGAGACATTGTGGGTTTAGTAGTAGGGGTGTTAATCTCGGACCATTGTTTGAATCCCGTGATTTTCGAGACAAATGTCAGACAAATGTCAATTAATCCCGAGAACCCGGGACTAAACCCTAAAAAATTCAAATGTTTAATTTTAGCGGTTTAATTATTATTCATTGATTTTAAAGGCAAAATGGAACAAAACACAGAAAAACAAACAAACATGTATAACATTTACAGGTTTTTGAAAAAAGATCGCAAAGATATCAAAGCGTCTACACTAGACGCGGCACAGTGTTGTCAATGCAATTTATGGAATTTCCCACGGCCAATTGAAAAAATACCCCCTTTTACCCACACAACCAGATTAAATCAATCGAAATTTTACCCTCACAGCAGAATAATAACCATAGACTTTATTAAAAGGTTAAAAAATATACATGTAAACTATTTCCATGTTTCAACATATTTATTCTGATTTATTTTTCGAATATTTGCACGGTACATTTCTTCATTTTTTTATTTTTATCATTAGATAAAAAAATCCATATTTGAACCAAAGTCACTAATTCAAAGCGCTATACTGTTGTTAATTTATTACCGTTGCTAGCTATAGGCTTGCCCACTTGAGACATTTTTTCTCGGCGTGCATGTCATGTTTTTCATCGTTTTCTTAAATAACCGATTTTACCCGCAGCAATATTTGACCCACAGGATAGGCTCAAATACCCAATTTTCGGGTAATTACCAGCAAATCGGCAACACTGGTCAAGCATTCGACATTAAACTTCGTGCTGCTATGTTGCCAAGTCGCTATCTTTAAAAAAATGAAAATAATTATTGCCAATCTAAGATGTTATTTTTTGTAACCTATTCCGAGGTTCCCGGGAATATGACTTTTAATCTCGGGATTTTCGAGATTGGTTTCTGACCGGGATCCCGGGGTCCGGGGATTGGCACCCCTATTTAGTAGGAAAAACTGCGTTTCATTAAACTTATTCGAAATTATCATATTAGCTATGGAAAAACACATTTTTTTCGTCTGTTTAACTAGTAGGTATATAAATATAAAAGTACCGAAAAATATGAATTGAAAATATTATGGAAAATGATACATTTATTAGAACATATTTTCATTTTATTTATTTATTCTGACAAGTAAACACATCTTTTAATAAATACATATATAATTAACATATTAATTAAAAGTTATAATAGTTGTTCAAAATGACCTCCTGCTGCATCTAGACAAATTTAGAGTCTATCTTCAAGCGACTGGTTTACATTTATTAGCATATTGACATTAATATTCTATTATTAACATTTTATTAACATTTCATATTCTAGTTTTCAGATCGTCTTTTGTAGTAGGAGGTACCTCATTTTCATATAACCCCACAAGAAAAAGTCAACCTTGGTCAGGTCGCCAACTAATTGGTCTTCCCCTGCCTAGCCATCTTTCCGGAAATTGATAATTGAGATGGTTGTGCATTAAAGTGGTATGATGAACTGGAGCTCCATCGTGCAAAAATCACATTTGGTTTCGAATAATATTGGGTATATGTTAAAGTAATGGGGTAGACGGTTCTGAAGAAAGTCTAAATAGACTACGAAATTAACACGTTCTTCAAAAGAATGTGATTCGACTACATAATGGGCTTGTTCCATGATATTCTTTTTATATGGTTTTTACACTTTTTCATATAGTACTCGATATTCTCATTATACACTTAAAATTTCGTATTATTAACTTTTTCCGTTCTCGAGATATAAGGAGTTGAAATTGGTAATAGTTCCAAAAACCGAGCGCTCATACGTGACGTCACTATACGTAAGTGACGTAAGAAAAATGGCTTTCTGGGACCTTTCAAATTTAACCTAAAAAGTCGAAAAACATGGAATTTTTAAACGCTGGTAACTAAATAAATACGTTGAGTGAAAGTTCGTTCTATGTCTCTAAGGAAAGGAGAAGGTCGGCGATCAATTCTAATCGTAAATTGCACGGACAAAATCGAAAATTCGTCCCGGCAGGACCGATAGAAAATTGTAATTTTTTGACATTTCACCAAATTGTACTCCCCTACTGTCAAGTAGTAAACAAAACAAACAATATACTTTGAAAACACTTATAATTATAACAAGTAAGGAGCATCAAGTCCGTTGAGATCGCCGAGTCTGTGCGTATAGTGACGTAGCGCCTGGCCACGCCCCATTTTCGCGAGATGGAAATTTGTAATAGTTTTTAAGATACTAAACGTGCGAATAAGATTCTAATTTTTTGCAGAT
The DNA here is from genome assembly GCA_963583905.1 of Stenurella melanura. NCBI lineage: Eukaryota > Metazoa > Arthropoda > Insecta > Coleoptera > Cerambycidae > Stenurella > Stenurella melanura. The sequence goes on along the minus strand of OY757316.1, from coordinate 51,997,502 downwards.
CCATTAATTCATACTTGCACTTTCGATTTATGAAATAAAAAAAAAATGCTGAACAAGCCCATTCCCTATAATGAAACCCCAAACATTTAGTGACCATCTAGTTTGACTGTGGGTCCTTACAAGATGTAGGGTGTCCGTAGCATAGTAACGGATATTATGCCGATTTGTAAATCCATTCCTATGAAAGGTGGCTTCGTCTCCAAACAATACTAAATTAGAAAGATTTTTGCGTTCATTAATTTTACCCTGCGCCCATTCTTGATGCAATTAGATACGAGACGGGTGCATTTGATTCTTTGATAAAATCCTTTGAACTGAAATTCGACCTATGCTAATTTGTCTTGCGATTTTTCTTGGGCTAGTATGCGGATCTTCGGTTACACTAAGGAGAAAATTTAACTAATTTTCTTGTGTTAAAACAGTTTCTTACGTGAATTTTTCTCACACAAGACAGTTTCTGTGCGCTGAAACCTATCCAATACCTTCTGAAATGCCCTCCTGTTTGGCAGCCCCCTTTCTGGGAATTTCTGTTTATAGATTTGGGTAGCAAGTAAACAATTTGTATCACTCTCAACTAGTGCAAAAATCATATCTACCTTTCCTTCTGGGGGTAAACTCATATTGGTGATATAAATCTAATTTTATCAGTAATAAGTAACACTTCATTGTAACAGCGAAAAGATTCTAAAGAAATATCAAATTATACGAATTGTTTGTTTATGTCAGAATCACAGCCTTCTTGTTTAATCATATGAAAAGTCTACCTTTAATATCGAATTTACTGAATTTTATTTTCTGTTTTGAAAGTTCTTCTTTCTGATTTTTATAATAAATAGATTCTTTTGACTTTTTATATAGTAGAAAAATTATCTCAATGAATCCGTTTCATGGATATTATTAAATTGCGTCATTTATTTGGAAAACAAATAACCTTAATTAAAAGTGAATTATTTATTATTTGTTTGCTTATAGTAATGAAACATATATTCTTTATAGGATTTTGCAAACAGTGGAAAGAAAAGCTATCTATGAGAACTAAAGGAAAAACTATATATATAAATATTAATGAAATCTTTGCATTCTTTCGATAACCTGACTTCTGGTTATGCTACCAAGTGAATTCTTATCAGCCATTCTCATTTTAACACTAGCATCCAACCTAGTCCCCTACGGCTAAGCAGGCTAAACTAGTATCCACATGATCCCCTACGATATGTAAATTCAGTTAAAAATGAGAACAAAGGCCTGAAATTAATTTATTTACGTACCTACCTTTACGTAAGATTTCATTAATATTTATATATATAGTTTTTCCTTTAGTTCTCATAGATAGCTTTTCTTTCCACTGTTTGCAAAATCCTATAAAGAATATATGTTTCATTACTATAAGCAAATAAATAATAAATAATTCACTTTTAAACATACATAGAGTACCTATATAGGCTCCAATACTAGTTAGATAATAGATAGGTGTAGATCTGTTGTTTTTTATCAGTCAATGTCAAAATTATAATTATTTTAAACTTGTTCATGGATATTGTCTTAGTTTTGCATGGAACATCGTTATGAGTGGCTTTGGGCTTTTCTGATGAGTCATCAATAAGGACGAAAAACGTTTCAAAGGCTAAGCATTTCCAAGAAACTGAATGAGATTTTATGAAAATGTAATTCATTAGAATGAAAAAATTTTTTAAAGACAAGGTACGTAAATAAATTAATTTCAGGCCTTTGTTCTCATTTTTAACTGAATTTACATATCGTAGGGGATCATGTGGATACTAGTTTAGCCTGCTTAGCCGTAGGGGACTAGGTTGGATGCTAGTGTTAAAATGAGAATGGCTGATAAGAATTCACTTGGTAGCATAACCAGAAGTCAGGTTATCGAAAGAATGCAAAGATTTCATTAATATTTATATATATAGTTTTTCCTTTAGTTCTCATAGATAGCTTTTCTTTCCACTGTTTGCAAAATCCTATAAAGAATATATGTTTTAAATAACCTTAATTTTATAACATAAAACTGCATTTAGACAATTCGAGTAGTAATATTATAAATTTAATTACAGTTAATTAAACAGGCGATAAAAATGGTGTTTTTCCATAGCTAACGCGATGATTTGGTATAAGTTTAATGAAACGCAGTTTTTCCTACTAAACCCATAATATCACAGAAAATTGAAGTTTTAAATAAGAACAAAAAAACCTTTATATTGCTGGTACAAATAAAATATGGGGTGTTCCATCTAAAGAAACTGAAAAATTCGTAGAACCGAGTTTTGCTTTACCCTGTCTACAAATAATGTCACATTAAGAAAATAATTTATTGCTACTAAATTAGACAATATAGTACAACTTTTCGTAATGACAAAAAAATACAAGGCGTTCATATCATGACGATTTCGATATGAAAATGTCTAGATCTCCTGAATAGACTAGCAAAACTGTATATTGGCGGATTGAAAAAAACAATGATTCCAAATATCTAAAAATATACAGGGTGTTCCATTTAAAAAAATGTATGTTTTTCGTCCTGCAATTATGTGATACCCTGTATCCTTCGTAATAATTTTAGAAGGTGACCGCGAAGGATACCTACAATTTTCATTAAGAAAATTATTTTCTATTTCTTCTAATAAAGAAGGTACTGGACTCTGTTGCACTAATGGGCCACCCTGTATATGAAGTCGGAGCATAAAGAGATTTCCGATGAAATCGGTAAAAGCTCTACCATTTCTACAATTTTGAAGATAAGAACCTGAAACTTTTATACGTTACTCTTGAAGTAATGTATGAAAAGATCCGATGAGTGAAAAGAATCTCAAAAATTAATTTTTCAAGATATACATTTCCAAAATTTGAAAGTTTTGAGAAAGTGGTAAAACTTGATATGTATAACTAACTTTAACCACCTATTACTCTGGTTTAAACCTCGTTATTAGATTTGTTTAGGTGCGATTCTTAAAGCTTGAAATGTTTACTTTAAGATGCTTCAAGGGGATTTACCTTAAAAATTAAATTAACCCTCTTCATTTTACGCTTCAAAATTCGTGAAATTAGCGGTAAAATAAGCATTAATAACTTTTGTAAAAAAAATTATTTAATGTGCCTAATTACAGCGATTTTTTATACATTACTTTAAGAGTAATATGTGAAAGTTCCAGGTTCCTATCTTGAAAATTGTAGACATGGTAGAGCTTTTACCGATTTCATCGGAAATGACTATATTTCGACTTCAGAGTTGAAAAGTTTCGCGCGTTGTACTTTCGTGTCACCGCGTTCCATTTTCGTGCGTTAAACAATAAAATCTGAAGCCTACATTTTTCATCGCACAAAAAAATGTCATACATTTTTGACGCGAAATTTCCCGTACTTTCGAATGGCGCAATTATTTTTTTAATAAAGAATATTTTAAGAGGTATTTGACAAAAACTGGTATTTTGCAACTAATTTGTTTAATATCAATGTTTAATATTGCTGGCAACTTTTGGTATGTTGTTCTTGATATGTTCAGAGATGTATCTCAAAAGTTACCGCTTCCCGGAAATTTTCCGAAGTGCCTCTATTGACTCCATTATTACTGGTGATCTTCATCGACTTCCTGTAATAATCCAATCAATCTGATTTCGAAATCTATCACTAGGTGATAGCTAAGTGTAAGGGCGTCATTGTATATTGAAATAGAGTATTCAAAATTGTATGTACATAAATGATTTGGACTCCACGTCTCCTTACCTAGACAAAATCATTCTGAATTTTCAAAGAGCTACCTGGGTTGCCCAAGAAGCAGTTAAAAAACTCTTTCGAGCTTTGTGGTGTCAGCATGATACCACTATTATAAATATTCACAGTTATGCAGCGATGTGGTTATAATGCGATATCAATTGAATACTTGTGTAGCAGTACCATCCCCCTAGTAAAAAATACAATGCGGATTTTCTGAGTTACATTGTGTCAACTGTAATTTACCTGCAATAAGTTTGGTGTTAGTTTGTTTTAACTAAAGAAAACAAGATCATTGTCTGGGCAGGACGGAATTTTACACATTCTATTTCTTTCTCTAATACCAAATTTAAATAATAGCTGGCAGATGAGCATCTTCCAACGTGAAATCGACTTTGGCACTGAAATCATCCATAATACTGGTAATTTTCAGATTTGGAATAGGGTGGAGTAAGGTTTCAAGATCTTGGTAGAACGCTTCCAACTTGTCCTCTTAGGAGCAGTTGTAGGTACATATACTTATACTAAATCCACTATTATTGGTTTGGCGTTAATCCTTAAGGAGATTGTCCGATAACTGACCACTTCATAACCAAAGACTTATCGAATTCTCTCTTTAAAGATCAAGAAAGAAACATACTCCATTTCAGATAATGTAATTGTTTCCAGATTAGTATTATATATCTTGCGTCGCAGCAGAAGTCCTTAAGAACTTGTTTCAGAAAAACCGGCCTCGCTAGCATGCTTATCCGATGGATGGATGGATGAATTTTGTCCATTGTATGCGTTATTTTCAGGAGCTGATACAGACCTCTGGACGCCGATTTGACGATCCGTATAGTTTCGCTTCACGCAGTCCCTCTTTGGCATTTAGTTTTCTACTATCGAAATCAGCGTTATTATTCTGCTGTTAGTGTACAAGTTCTTCATGTAGACGGTTGTCTTTGATTTTTCCCCATTTAGGGCGATGATGGTTAGGTATGATTTCCGACCACTCATTTCTGTTAAATATTCTAATGCTGAACATCACTACTTTATGAACTTTTATTTTACCTTACTTATTTTCCCCTATTGCCCCTCCTCTACCCCTTTAACGGAATTACTTCAACCTAATGTCGCATGTCGCTACAATACACATGAGTAATAATTGAGTAGAAGTGGTACGGGGGTTGAAAAATATTATAAAGAAATCTAAGACCTTGGTTTCTAGAAAATACACCAAATCCCGAGTTTCTGTTTTCTTACCAGCTTCCCTTACTCATTTTCCCTTCTTTACCCCCACTCCTTCAACGGATTCATCTTCAAATTTCGAGCGAATATCTTCATTTCATTTTATAACGCATTTTAATAATGGAGTGGAGGTGATGGAAGGGCTACAAAATGTTATAAGATTTTCGAAGCCTTGGCTTCTAATTCATATGCCAAATCCCAAGTTTCTACTCTCACCAGCTTGCTTTGCTCATTTTTCCCTATTTACCTCTGTTTAGCCCCTAATCTTTCAACGGAATCATTTCCTCTAGTTCCAGATGTCGTTATAATACATACACGTACCAGATTTCTAGTGAACATCTAAATATTACTATATCCCCTTTAATAATGGAGTGGCGGTCGGTGTGGAGGTACAAAATATAATGAAAAAAATCTGACGCCTTGGCTTCTAGTATTTAGTGTGTGACCCATTTTGAATGGAAACACCCCTGTAAAAAATGTGTCTATTATCTGATTTTAACGGGGCTTTTTTTAAAAGATAGGCCATCGAAAGCTCTACTACATGGCAAAATTTAGAGATAAATTTCACTTTTCAAGACCTGATTTTTTTTCAATGTCAAAAATTTATGACAAAATTATTGTAGGTAATGTTTTATAATAACTTTTACATGATTTTTTCTAAAAATCGAAGTAGCCCATGAAAAATAAATAATAGAAAGATAAATGGGCTTGTTCGGCATTTTTTTTTATTTCATAAATCGAAAGTGCAAGTATAAAATAACTAATCTGCGAAAAATCAGAATCTTATTCGCACGTTTAGTATCTTAAAAACTATTACAAATCTCCACCTCGCGAAAATGTGGCGTGGCCAGGCGCTACGTCACTATACGCATAGACTCGGTGACTTGATGCTCCTTAGTTGTTATAAGTGTTTTCGAAGTATTGTTTGTTTGCTTACTTCTTGACTGTGGGGAGTACAATTTGGTGAAATGTCAAAAAATTACAATTTTCTCTCGCTCCTGTCGCGTCGGGACGAATTTTTTATTTTGACCCTGCAATTTCCGATTAGGATTCATCGCCGACCTTCTCCGTAGAGACATAGAACGAACTTCCACTCGACGTATTTATTTAGTTATCAGCGTTTGAAAATTCCATGTTTTTCGACTTTTCAGGTTAAATTTCAAAGATCCCAGAAAGCGTCACTTGCGTATAGTGACGTCACAAATGAGCTCTAGGTTTTTGCAACTATTACTAATTTCAACTCCTTATATCTCCAGAATGGAAAAAGTTAATAATACGAAATTTTAAGTGCATAATGAGAATATCGAGTACTATATGAAAAAGTATAAAAACCATATAAAAAGAGTATCATGGAACAAGCCCATTAAGTGGATAGTTTTAATAAATGTTGTCTTTTTATTGAGTAATGACAATAATAATAGGGTGCCATGGAAAACTAATTTTAAAGTCATACGTCAAATCTCTAAAATACGCATATACTCAGAGTATATTGTTATTGAAATTAAAAAATTGATCAATAATATTATCAAGTATTAGTTTATTAGCGAGGGGTCAACCACTGTGTACAATACTTGGATGTTTTTGTGTACAGTATCTAAACAGTACTCGTGCAGTACTAGACAGTACCTGTACATTACCACAGACCGTGTACAATACCTAAACAGTACTCGTACAGTACCAGTACATTACCACATTTCGTGTACAGTATTAAACAGTGTGTGTACAATGCGCTAAACAGTACCAGTCAAGTTTGTAGAATCTTGTTCCAATAGCCAGTTCGACAGAAATCCAGTGAGTGACGCATTGAAGAGAATCGAGTGCAGTTTTATTTTGGTATAATTTCAGTGGTTTGAACAATAGCTCGATTTAATTTTAAAAAATATGTTAATCTTCCTATTTCGTAGTTTTAAATTGAGCTATTTTGCAAACCAATGAAATTATTAAGTGAAAATTCATAGTAATAGTCTTGTTATGATTCTACTTAGGAACTCTTATAGTTTTTTTAAATATACGTGCTAAGAAAAAAAAGTTATGGCCAAAAATAATAAATATTTCCCTATCGGATGTCTCTTTCTAGGGAATGACCACCTTAAGAACTGAAAGATCAATAGTATTGAAATTTAGATAATAAATTAGTGTTAGCTAAATGGAGAAGCTTACTATTTTAAGAAAAAATAGATCAGTAATTATCAGGGTAATTATAAAAGTCACTTATTAAATATAAAAAAATATATCTGATGAGGATTTTGCAGCCTTAGATTCTACAAAAACAAAAATAATTCATAGTATACTGACGAGAATTTCACCAATCAAGTCGCCATAATCGGGAGATGGCTAATAGTAAAATTTTATAAAACGCGAAGAGTATAAAATAGAATGCTGACAATATTTAGGACAATATCTCGGACAAAGAGTATATTGTTTACATTTAGTTATTTAACTTTTCACTAAAGCTGTGTAACCGACATTTGAGATTGGTGACTGACGAGATGATTGGTGAATAAAAAACACTCAATAACACGAAACATTTGCCAATAGATATCAGTATGAAATAAATGCTAAAAATAATTTTGGTCTTGTAATTTCGTAACTAAGGTAGTAGCACCAGTAGCAGACAGTGCTCCTAAAGCTTCATCTCTTTAGTTAGCAATCTGATATAATTTTCAAGAACAAAATGGCGCCTTCAATATGGTAGACTGAAGTTTGTTTTTTAAATTGCTATCTCGATTGCTATACAGTCCGTCATATTGAAGCCGCCATTTCGTTTCTGAAAATTATAATATCAGATTCTTAACTAAAGGGATGAAGTTCAATGAACTTTTTTTTTTTTCATTTATTTTAGATAATATTTTAAGGTTTTTTTTCCTTCTTCAATTCTTTGGGACTTCCTGCCATATGTATGTTTTCTTTTAAGCGGTGCTAGGGGAGTCTACAAAATATATCACAATTAACCAGTATGTCACTGGTAAAAAACCTCTACGCCTGTGACGTTTACGTCAAAGGATCAGTTAAAGGTTGGTTTTTATAAATAAACAACACAAATAAGTATAAAAACCTGAAATTAAATATTTCGCCGACGTTTCGGAAATCTAATCTGTTTCCTTTTTCAAGGCTTTTTTGAAAAATCTTTTTTGCTGTGTATGACAAATACACAGCTCTAAGAATGTTTGTTATATTCAATATCCATAGATACTTACTATTTACATAGAACTGTTGATATAGTTAACAGTTTTTTAGTTTTTATACAATGTTAAGTTTGAGAAGTTCTTCTTTTAACATTGGCAGCCAAGTTGTACAGACATCTACGGAACAATTCGAAACGCAATTATCCTCATTCAATAATATTATCGCGGATTCTTTAATTTTTTTTTTCTTTTTAAGAATCCGCGATAATATTATTGAATGAGGATAATTGCGTGTCGAATTGTTCCGCAGATGTCTGTACAACTTGGCTGCCAATGTTAAAAGAAGAACTTCTCAAACTTAACATTGTATAAAAACTAAAAAACTGTTAACTATATCAACAGTTCTATGTAAATAGTAAGTATCTATGGATATTGAATATAACAAACATTCTTAGAGCTGTGTATTTGTCATACACAGCAAAAAAGATTTTTCAAAAAAGCCTTGAAAAAGGAAACAGATTAGATTTCCGAAACGTCGGCGAAATATTTAATTGCAAGTTTTTATACTTATTTGTGTTGTTTATTTATAAAAACCAACCTTTAACTGATCCTTTGACGTAAACGTCACAGGCGTAGAGGTTTTTTACCAGTAACATACTGGTTAATTGTGATATATTTTGTAGACTCCCCTAGCACCGCTTAAAAGAAAACATACATGTGGCAGGAAGTCCTAAAGAATTGAAGAAGGAAAAAAATTAAGATAATGCCACAAACAACATTTAGACAATTTTAAGGTTTCAGTCCGCCATTTTGTTTTTGAAAATTCTAACAACGGATTCGTAATCAGCGAGTCCAAAAACATAAGGGTATTAATTTTAGTGTATGTACTGAATATTCTGAATTTTGACCACTTTTCGGGGAAAATGCTCCACTGCGCGTCGCCGGCGGTAAGGTTCTGACAAGGAATAAAGTATTATTATTATAATCAAACACTTATTTACTTATTACTGAACATATTACATATGTATTATTAAACTGATAGAATTGCTGTTATTTATTACTTCTATAACGTCGTTTTAAATTTTAATTTAAGAGATTGTTGGTTAAGTTAATTGACAATTATTTTAATTTTTTCTTTATTTTCGTAAATTATATTAAATTTGAAGGTAAATTTTATGTTCATTTGCATGTTTATTAATAAAATAAGGTTATTTAAAAAAATATTGTAAATTTTATTTATCATGCCTATAAGTACATTATTAATCTAAAAGTCAAGGGAAAAGCTTACAAAGATACCTAACCTATTTTAGAATAGTGCCATTATAATCTTTAATTAAAATTGCCGCTGTCCATTAAAATTTGAAGTTAAAGTTGATTTTTAAATTTTACTTTCCAAATTTTAACAGCTAACTAATTATTATTATGTAAAACACTCGGTAAACAGTTGTTATATTCAATACAGTAAAATACAGTACTTGCACATTACCATACATTATTAAACAGTAGCGCAGAGTACGTGGACAGTATCAAACAGTGCTTGGACAGTACTGTAAAGTACTTGACCAGTACATACAGTACTCTACAATACGAACAATATTGTCAACAGTAGCAACAGTACAGGTAAATTATGCAATATTGTACAATACTTGTACATTTATTGACTAGTGGTTGACCCCTCGTTTATTAGCTTGAAGTTAAAATTATGGATACTATAAATGTAGTAGAAAACATTGAACCTGTGCGCCTTAGAGGAGATAATGGCAGAACTTTGGGAGAGGTATGTGTGATGTTTTATAATAGGCACTCGAATAGGCGCAACATGACTAGAAGTACCGTTTCTAAAATAAACAAAAATTTTAATGAGTATCGCGCTGTGACAAGGCGTATTATAAGAACGGATAATGTACAAGGAAGACCCAGGTACGAGCAGACTGTTTTAAATAATTTTAACAACAATCCAAACGCCAGTGTAAGAGTAGCTAGCTTAGATTTCAATTTACCTAGAGAAAATATTCGCCGATGCCTTAAAAAGAATAAGGTAAAACCATTCAAACCTAAGTTTTTACATACGTTGGAACCTGATGATGATGAAACACAGATGGAATTTTGCTTGTGGGCTCAAGGAGAGTATCTTAATAACCGACATTTTTTGAAAACTACTTTATTCAGCGATGAGGCAACTTTTACCACAAATGGGGTGGTATCGTCACAAAATTGTAGGTTTTGGGCTAGAGAAAACCCAGAGTGGGTCATTAATTGTAAAAGACAATATTCCCAAAAAGTTAATGTTTATTGTGGGCTACTCAATGAAACAATCATTGGTCCTTTTTTTTAAAGTAATATGAATGGCATGCAGTTTTTTACAGTTCCTAAGAAACGAATTTTGGAATATGCTACATGAACTTTCAATACAAGAAGGAGTAAATCTACACTTTCAATTAGATGGCAGCCCTGTCCATACCAGATGAGTTAATTCTAACTTCCCTAATCGATGGATAGGTCGAGGTAGCCCGTTATTTGGATGGCCACCCCGATCCCCGGACTTAACACTGAAGGACTTCTTTTTATAGGGTTTAATAAAATCAAGAGTTTATAGGTCACGCCCGAGTAATAGAAAAGATTCGTGTGTAAGAATAAAACAAGCTTGTGCAGAAGACTATATTTATTAAAACTATCCACTTATCTTTCTATTGTTTATTTTTCATGGGCTACTTCGATTTTTAGAAAAAATCATGTAAAAGCTATTATAAAATGTTACCTACATTAATTTTGTCATAATCTGTCATTATTTAATATTTTTTCACGAAATTTTGGATTTTCCCATTTGAGATGTTTCTGAATCAAGTGGTATAGTTAGATTTTATAAAAAAAATTGCTAATCAAATTTCACCGAAATTAGCGCGAAATATAGTTTAGTTCCAGATCTCATGACATACAGTGTGTCCCAGGACAGATGTAACAAGAGGTGTAATGGACCAAAAATTTTGCTTGTTGTAAAACTAAAGTATACCAAAAATGACTTGATTTGGTGTTCTACAGGGTGTTTTATAAGCAAAGTTGTAAAAATCAGCACTAATAAAGTACCTTTATTTTTCAAAACATGAAAAAATTCCACTAAGAAAAGTTATTTAGAATGCAATTTTATACCTCTGCACCAAATTTCAGGAATATGAAATTATTTTTTTGAAACTTCCTATTTTTTGCGAATTAAGAGTTGAATTCATATTTAAAGTTGTGTAGAAGTAAATATTAATCATCTCAAAAAGTAGGCTATTGGTAAATAAAAAAATGAATATAAGAGATGTAAGAAGGTATAATGTTAATCGAACTAATTGTAAAACAAGAAACGATTACTAACAGAAGATTAATGATAGGTAGACAGAGCCAACTCAACCTGAGGAACAAGCTCACGCTTATCAGGACCCTCATTGCACCTATTCTGACCTACGCCTCCGTTGCCTGGGGATACCAAGCAGCCACCCATCTGAAGAGGATACAAGCCGTGGAAAACGTCGCACTTCGGTGCGCCGTGGATGCACCATGGTTTGTCTGAATCGCCGACATCTTCAGAGACCTGGAATACACCCCAGTAACTGAAGTCATCCGGGATAGAGCGAAGAACCTATACGCCCGTGCAGCAGAGCATGGGAATCCGCTGGTCAGACAGGCGACTGACTATGACCCCAACGACGCTCCGAGGTACAAGAGGCCGAAGCTCCAGATCCTGGATAATGGGTAAGTATAACTAACTCTTTATCTGTTTCAGCCCGATCTGCAAGCCACATCGCAAGGAGACAATGACCAAAAACATCCAATACCCGATCCCGGGGGTACCAAGCAAACAACCAGCTCGGTACCCTTACCCTAGCCCGTGCCAGCCTCTGACGCTAAGAAAGCGACTCTGGCCGAACACAATCCTGAACTACACAGTTCACACTTCCTTCCGACGAAATCGGTGCACATGATGCCAATTGGCACCCTGGGCTTCCGACTAGTCAACACCCCCCAAATCCTCTTCAAACTCCGAGAGGGCTCGGTAACAGCCGTTCCCTCTCACGACAGACGAAAGACGCTCCCGGGAGCCTATACATGCCAGCGAAGAAAGAAGACCAAGACAGAAGAGCGCCAGAAAAAACGACCCAGCTGGCAGGGTCCAACAGGACCAGGGGAGGTTTGCTAACATCGCCAATACTGTCCGCATTTGCGGGGGGGATGGGCGAAAAAGCAGGCCCCACTTATTGACCAATAAAAAACAATGTTTACAATTTTTTTATTATTCGACGTAGCTACCACCCACATCCACACACATTTCGATCCTTCGCCTTAAGTCCTTAAAACTGTTTCGAATATGATCTAACGGTATGGAGTTTACGGCATTTGTAATTCTCTGCTTCGATACTGCTACATCGTTAGGAAGTGGTTCAGCGTAAACCAACTGCTTGAGGCGACCCCGTAAAAGAAATCCTATACTGATAGGTCTGGGGATCTCGCCGGCCACTTGATCGGTCCATTCCTGGCAACCCAATTTTCTCCAAAATTTAAATTTAACCACCGATTAACCATTTCTGTGGGGTGGCCAGGGCAACCATCATATTGAAAATGAACTAAAGGCATATCTCTTAAAATATTTACACTTTCTTCAGAAAATCTTTCAAGAAGCTGTAAATAAGTGTGCTGGTTTAACCTTCTCTCAATGAAATAAGGTCCAATAACTCCAACGTGATAAGAAACGGAACACCACACATTCACTTTTTTATAATATTGTCTTCTAGAACGAATTCTAAAATTTGGATTTTGAGAAACCCAAAACCGACAATTCTGAGATGAAACAACACCATTGGTTGTGAATGTGGATTCATCTGAGAAAATTATGAAATGATGAAAAAATCTCTCTTCCATGAATTTTTCTCCAATGGTCAAACAAAAATCTAACCTACGGCCGTCATCTCCCTCTTCAAGCGTATGTTTATAATTTGCTTTATATGCCCTAATTTTTTTTGCCTTGTAAATTCTTTGGAGTCCTTGCTAATATTAATAAAAGCTGACCTCTCAGTGGCATCCTAGGATTTTCTATAACAGAGGCATGAGCTATAATAGCTCCAACATTGTCTTCATCATATGCTTTTATTTCCCGTTTCTTGTTAGGAACACCACCAGTAGCCAGAAACGTTTTAATTATTCTCATAGCCTGAGTACGTGACAAAGCAGTGTTTGGACATTTCAAATTAAATTGGCTTACCACTTCTCTTAGCGAGTTTTCACCGCCAATTCCGTAGCATTGCACAATATAAATTTTTTCACGCACTGTGAGTACCATTTTCACTTCATTTTTTATGCTTGGTTCGTCAATTTGAAACAGAAATTAAGGATAATATTGACTATGTTTGACAGATATGTCAATAATAAATGATACATTCGTATCCACTGCTTCTCTCATAACCTGCTTTTAGCTTCTACATAACTTTAAATATTAATTCACAAAAAATAATTTCTATGCAGTTTTAATTGAATGATTCAAAATAAAATACTAATTTATTGAAAAGATGGGAAGCTTCCAAAAATAATTTTATATTCCTGAAATTTGGTACAGTGGTATAAAATTGCATTCTAAATAACTTTTCTTAGTGGATTTTTTTCATATTTTGAAAAATAAAGGTACTTTATTAGTGGTGATTTTTACAACTTTGCTTATAAAACACCCTGTAGAGCAACAAATCAAGTCATTTTTGGTATATCTTAGTTTTGCAACAACCAGGACTCGATCCCCAAGTACCATTCATAAATTTCAAAATTTTTGGTCCATTACACCTCTTGTTACATCTATTCTGGGACACACGTATATGTGTACCAAATTCCAAGTCAATATCTTAAGAAGTAGCTGAGAAAATGTGTGCACAACAGAAGTTACAGACCTACACACCGACAGTCAGACAGATTGTTTTTTCCCTCAAATTTAAAATCTCAACTTTTTATGACATTCTAAGCCTATTTCTACAAAAAATAATTTTATTTACGATTACTATGCTTCTACTCCACTACGTGGGTGTGGAAGTAATTGTACGCTAAAGCCGTGTTAGTAGCTGTCTCCAGAGATACGGAGTAGAAACAATGCCCAATTACATGTGCAGAGCAAATTCTTTTGTTAATACTGAAGGTCGTTATTTCAACCTACGGTCTTGCCAACAGTAATTAATATTTTTAATGTCTTGTACATGTACATACATAATTCTTCCACATCTATGTAGTGAAGTAGAATAGAAGTACAATAATCGTAAAAATTTCAAAAGAATGTTTTGTTTACATGGTGGGCCCGATGCAAGTTTAACTCAAAGTGTCTGTCACCGGGTATTTTTCTTTTTTTTTTCATATATTTGGATATGTGTAGAGCTCATTTCCATGAAAATTAAAATCGAGAAAATGGAAAATTTCGTAAACTATGAAATTTAGAAATCTGGAGAAATTCAGACGTATAGTTTAAGATATTCTTTAAAATTTTGGTCTCTTGTAATTTTTGTAACGTGTTTCCGAGTTATCAGCAGTTTCTCACGATCAACAGCGTGTTCGCGAAAAGCTGTTAAGAACTCTGAAAATATGCACGTTACAAATAAATTACGAAAGACCAAAATTTTAAAGAATGTCTTAACCTATACGTCTAAATTTTATAGATTTTTAAATTTCACAGTTTACGGAATTTTCCATTTTCCGATAAAGGCCGTTTTTTCGTGTTTTTCCGGAAAAACTTGGACAGAGTAGAGTGCACTTCAAGAAAAAGTCATAGAGGAAAAATGTCTTATGTTTTAATAATACACTTACCAGAAGTTTTCTGGATTTTTTCTCGTCAGTTTCTCTTACCCATCCTTCCTTTTTGGAAACATTCGAGCCGCTGTATCTCGGAAAATACGTATTTTTTCGAAATTTTACAATAGTAAAAAGTTGTTATTTTTCGTAAAATTATCTAAGAATAGATTTTATTTTTTTAAATTTTCCTCAATTTTGCTAGTTAAAATTAATGAAACGAAAAAAGTAAAATACGTTTAAAAGAATTCTACCATAGGCGATTTTAATTTTCGTGGAAATGGGCTCTACACACATCCAAAATTATGAAAAGAATAATCTCGAATGACAGACACTTTGAGTTAAACTTGCTTCGCGTCCAAAAGCAAAACGTCTGTGTCTGTCGGTCTCTCGGTCTATCTTTCTGTCACTTTTTTGTGCGCACGTTCTCTCTGGAACAGTTTAAGATATTGAAACTTGTTACACGCTATTATAACGAGATTTGGAACTAGATTATATTTTTAAATTATTCCGGTAAAGTGGTGGGGGGTGAATTGGGGTAACTAGGGGAAAATAAGTAGAGCAAGCTGATAAGGCTCCAGAAATTTGGGATTTGGTATATAAGTACAGGGTGTCTCGCAAGTAACTGGCCGTACGCTAGTGAGGAGTACAGTAAACTGAGAAGATTTCAAAATGGCCTTTATCATATCCTCAGTGCCCTTCGATTCTGATATACAGCGTGTTCTCTATTTTTTGCCAAAATTTCGATCCGTCATATTTTTTGATTGGCTTCACCAAATTGAATTAAATTTAGTAGACATGTTTCATTAATAGAAGTTTTCACAATGCAGGACAGCAAAGTAAAATAATATCAGAAACAGGGTTATGAGTTTCTCTATTGGCGTTTGCCTAAAACTCTAACCCTGCATATGGATTTTGGCAATTTTCAATACCGAAATGCTCTAATAACGTATTTACACCATGTGCTTAATTAGTTTTTTTGGCATACTTCTAACGCTTTGAGAGTTAACAACTAAGTTTCACAATAAATCAATTTCAAAAATATTTGGAGGCCTTCCTAAAATTGCATAAGTAATAAATGTGACTTTAATTTTGCGATAAAAAATTGAATTCTGCTCTCTGTTATAATAACTGTGGTAACGTATCTCGCAAAAAATTTAAATACATTTTGCCACTCAATATTCAAAGAAATGGAGACCAATTATACTATAATCTAATAGTCCACACCAAACATTTTCTTGTGAAATGTTATGAGGATTTTTCTCTCCATCCCAAAAGTGACATTTTCTGCTATTGGTAGTACTGTCACTAGTAAACTGAGACTCATTAGTAAATATAACTCTAGAAATTATTCTTCTGTGATTTAACTTAACACCTAACGACGAAACGCTCTTCGAGAAATATCATCTTCTGATTCAAGTCTATGGACAATATGCAAATTAAAGGATACAAATCTTTGCTTTTAAAGTATCCCAAAGGAATTCCTAAACATACACTTACTCTTCGTGTGCCAATTTGTGTCGCACTATTTCCGTAATTTCAGTTTCTTGCATTTACCTCTTGTCTAATATGCAGTTCATGCCGAAAAGGAGCTGAAGGAAATTCTCCATGTTGTTTTGCATAGTTCTAAACAAAACAAGATGTTGATATATTGGCAAATTTTCGATTAGGAAGACGCCAATGATATTCTTTAACCCCAGTCCTGGACTTCCCATCACAAGAACCGTAAACATAACTAATATCTTCGTTAGAATAAGACATTTTTAACTTTAAGAACCGCTGCCTATGGAATCACTACTTCCACATCCAAGTCTCTTTAAAGAAAAACATCTTGCCTCTAGGCCTTGGCTTCTAGTACATACCCCAAATCTCAAGTTTCTGTACTCTTACCAGCTTGTCTTACTCATTTTCCCCCAGTTTAACTCTACTTACAAAATATACTCTAGTTCCAGATGTCGTTATAATAGATACGTGGTGTACTAAATTTCAAGTAAATATCTCAATTTAATTTTATCACCAACTTTAAATAATGGAGTGGGGATGGTGGAGGAGTTTAAAAATGTTATAACGAAATCTGAGGCCTTGGCTTCTAATATTTACAGTAAATCCCAAGTTTCTCAACTCTCACCAGCTTGCTTTACTTATTTTTCCTTATTTACCCCTATTCACCCCACAAATTTCACCAGAATCAGCCTAAAATATAATCTAGTTATAGATCTCGTTATAATACATAAGTGAACTAAACTCCAGGTCAATATCTCTAGTTTATTTTATTAACGCCTTTAATAATGGAGTGCGGGAAATGTTATAAACAAATTGAACAATGAAAAAAAAAGGGGACTCTTTCGGTCCATCCTTGGTGAAAGCTATCTTGTTTTACTAATTTTGGAGTGATGAAAACAAATCCGTCATTCGTTTTGGCGAAGAATCTCGGGAATACTTAAAAGACAACCGTTATTTGGGGGTGATATTGGAATTGACATTAGAACTTGCACTAGAATTAGATCTACAAGAGGTTGGCTGGTTAGGGATTTCTTTTGCAATTAAAACCAATAAAAACTGTAAAAAGATAAAATCCACCACCTTAATTGGTGGGGATGGGTGTAAGAGTATTCAGAAACAATCACATTATAACCTGATAATAGCCATTTAACGAGGAGTCTTGGTACTTTAAAAATAAATAAATAACCGTATATTAGATGTTGTAACTTGCACCGTTCTTATGGGTGGCGAAGGGTGAGGTCAATGAGGGGAAGGGGGGGGGGGGGAATTTAGAATTTTTGCTTTTTCTACTTACCCAACGAAACTGAGTATTTTGAAAGAATTTTCTGTACCAAAGAATAACTTTTTGTTGCAAGTTCTGTTATCAGTTTCAATGCCACCCCCAGTCACAGGCATAGAGGGTTATTTACCAGTATCATACTGGTTAATTGTGATATATTTTTTAGATTCCCCTAGCACCGCTTAAAAAGAAAACATACATGTGGCAGGAAGTCCCAAAGAATTGAAGAAGGAAAAAGAAAATTAAGATAATGTCACAAATAACATTTAGACAATAGATCTTAGTTATGATAATATAAATAATATCACTTTAAACATTAGACTTACAAAAAATGTAGGAAATTTTATACTTTTGAACTCTGCATCATTTTTCTCGTAGAATCGAACATTGCCGAATTGTTTTGAAGAAACTAATTTTTTGCACCTCTAATTCGAGATGGCGGTTCGCGCCTCACCCCACCCCCAAGGTCGAAAACTTGTGTTTTTTATCAGGGCCTCGACTTAAACAATATATGTCAAAATAATTACTACGCCACCTTTTGAAGGGTAAAAACCCCGACTGATTTGACTATTTTCTTACTTTGATATATTTTGGAGAAAATTGGGAACATTTTTGAAAATCAGCAACGTACACGTCAGCCAATGTTTTTCCCTACTTATGGATATAAGAACTAATACATTAAAACCAATGCGAAGTACAATGAAATGAGTTAATAGCACTTTTTTTACAAGTTAACAATTAGTTTCATAAAAAAAATCAGAGGCATGGACTTCAGCCAACCATATTTTTATTTATATTTTTGATAAATGAAACATTTTATAGCAATGGTTGAAACAATATAATAATATAGGAGCAACCAAACTCGGTAGCCGTTCTAATCGGTTAGTTATATCAATACCTTCATTTCATATTATTGTTAACTACAATGAAATCATATACCCGCATTGCCACCACTTCCCTAGCTATAACAATTAGAAAAAATTTTAAAGTTTTGATATTAATATTGTTACATGGCAAAACTGACTTCGCATAAGTTACGTAATATTAAAAATAAACTTAAAAGCAATAAATTTGTTACAAATGCGATCAGATTTGGACCAAGTAGACAGGCCAAGATCACTCTCTGATATCAACTAACATTATTTATTTACGATAAAACTCCGAAGAGTATCATATAGCATGTGCAATAGTTATATAAAAATATTGTCTAAATGTTATTTGTGGCATTATCTTAATTTTCTTTTTCCTTCTTCAATTCTTTGGTACTTCCTGCCACATGCATGTTTTCTTTTTAAGCGGTGCTAAGGGAATCTACAAAATATATCACAATTAACCAGTATGATACTGGTAAATAACCTCTACGCCTGTGACGTTTACGTCAAAGGATCAGTTAGAGGCTGGTTTTTTTAAATAAACAACACAAATAAGTATAAAAACTTGAAATTAAATATTTCGCCGACGTTTCGGAAATCTAATCTGTTTCCCTATTTGAAGGCTTTTTTGCTGTGTATGACAAATGCACAGCTCTAAGAATGTTTGTTATATTCAATATCCATAGATACTTACTATTTACATAGAACTGTTGATAAGTTAACAGTTTTTTAGTTTTATACAATGTTAAGTTTGTGAAGTTCTTCTTTTAACATTGACAGCCAAGTTGTACAGACATCTACGGAACAATTCGACACGCAACTATCCTCATTCAATAATATTATCGCGGATTCTTTAATTTTTCTTTTTTTGCTATCTGCCTCTTTTGTTAAAATTTTTGCCGAGTCCCAGTTTATTCTATGTCCGTTCTCCCACGCGTGTTCGCAGATCTTGGACCTCTGAATTTCATTTTTTCTGATATAATTTTGATGTTCGCCCAATCTTACACTAAAAGGTTAAGATCTATTCTGACAAAGACGAAACCGAAGAACCACGAGCAAAATTCAAAAAATTGCATTTATAGTACTCCGTATGAGTGCGACAAACAATACGTGGGTGAGTCATCCAGACCTTTTAGTGTAAGATTGGGTGAACATCAAAATTATATCAGAAAAAATGAAATTCAGAGATCCAAGATCTGCGAACACGCGTGGGAGAACGGACATAGAATAAACTGGGACTCGGCAAAAATTTTAACAAAAGAGGCAGATAGCAAAAAAGGAAAATAAAAGAATCCGCGATAATATTATTGAATGAGGATAGTTGCGTGTCGAATTGTTCCGTAGATGTCTGTACAACTTGGCTGTCAATGTTAAAAGAAGAACTTCACAAACTTAACATTGTATAAAAACTAAAAAACTGTTAACTATATCAACAGTTCTATGTAAATAGTAAGTATCTATGGATATTGAATATAAGAAACATTCTTAGAGCTGTGTATTTGTCATACACAGCAAAGAAAGATTTTTCAAAAAAGCCTTGAAAAAGGAAACAGATTAGATTTCCGAAACGTCGGCGAAATATTTAATTTCAAGTTTTTATACTTATTTGTGGTGTTTATTTAAAAAACCAGCCTCTAACTGATCCTTTGACGTAAACGTCACAGGCGTAGAGGTTATTTACCAGTATCATATTGGTTAAATTATATAAAAGGTACAGTAAATCGACGAAGAGGTTAGCTTGTTTTATTGATGTAGAAAACGCTTAAGAATCTCAATTATTATACTCTTAGCAAATACAAGACGAAGAGGATATTGCATTCGATCAGCACATTTCTAATACCGGTAATATCGGTCGTAGAGAAAAAAATTTCATATCACTGTGTTGGTGATCAAACTTTCAAAATGTCCGTTCGTCCGTCTGTCTATCTAGCTCTCTGTCTGTCTGTCTGTCTGTCCGAAAAGTCGGATTGTATCAAATTTGACAATAAGTTAGTGTTAGCCAGTTTTCACTATGCAATAAATTAAGAAATAGTAAACACGCTTGAAAGTGAGAATCTCTGAGAAGCTGTTTTCCTAAAGAATGAACTACTAACCGAATTTGTTACGTACATCCCGTAATAATAATTAATATGTTAAACAATATTTAGTTTGCAAATTGTTTCAGAATTGACAATACGCGAAATTATTTCTTCCTGGACTTACCAAATAACTAAAAGTATTATTACAGACAGCAAAATTTTTTCCAATTAATTAATGTAACAAAACTTCATTTGATTCAAAATTTAAATTATGTTATTAATTATGTATGTATGTGTTTCACTGTAAAAAATTACTTTACCAGAATGTACATAAAGTTCTCTTCATTTTGCAATTTGTGACAGACTATGACCATAATTCCTCGTATAATAATTGATTCCATGGGTGACCATGATTCTCTGTCATTTCACAGTTTTTTTCACCATGTTCGGATAGTATTTGTAAGACACCTAAAAATATTAATAAAAAATGTACATCTGATCAATGACTGTGGTTTACAATTACTGTCTACTTCTTTCTTTCCCTCATGAGATTGTTAATATTCTAACCGACCTCAATTTTTTTTTAAATGAAGAGGTTCTCAGTTCGACGTGTATGTATGTATTTTTTATGTTTGTTCAATCATTAGTCTGGATTAGCTAAAGCGATTTGTATTATTACGAACGCTATACTTAGGCGTCTCGCGTCGACCCGTTGTACATTCACGACACGTAGGATCTCCTAAAAAAGATAGTACTCTGCTCCAGGATTGATCTTGTAACTCTACTTGAAGCATAAATGATCTCTCGTGACACCTATGCCACACAGTACTGCCCTCCTAGTCAAGAAGGTCGTATCTGCACTTTTTATTGTTTCGAGAAAAACGTGTTTTTATGAAGAAGCTATTTTTTTTTAAAACTACCGGTGCTTGCTATGTGGGTATAGTATGAAACAAATACATAGGAAAGCTATTCTTTTGCAAAGTTTTGTATATTTTCAATGCCACACTGCTAGGGAAATGCAGATACAACTTCTTTCCTTGCCGATTTTTGTTATAGGTACCAAGAAAAATCATCATATCTGTCAAAATAATTTATGATACTGTCAAAAAACAAAGCACAAGTTAGGTAACGAAATACTCTAAAACATGTTAACTCATGATATTTCTAATTAATCTAAAGAAACTTAATATACAGTTTAATTGTAATATACGACAATTCTTCTTAGCATAAGTCACATACGACGAATTTTATTGGGATTGGCAGCAACTTGTGCAGTTATGACAAATTTTATAAGCGAATAGCACCGGTAAATACAGACTTACGACTTTTATTTCTAGTACTATACATGTAAAATGATGAAACAGTACCTAAAAATGTCTTAACCCTTTTTTGACCCAATTGTCAGATAAGACCTTCTTGATTAGGAGGGCAGAGTAGTAATAATACAGAGTTTTTACTGATGACGTATCATGGTTTAAGTTTCTGTCTTTCTCTTTTCGAGTCTGGGGGGGTATCGAATTTGAACTGATCTGCGCATCGCACCTATCGAATGTCGAACGATGAGGTTTAGGCTCTCCGACATAATTGTTCATATTTTTCTGTATAAGATTGTTTTTATATGTTTATAATAATGTTTTTAGTTAAGTGATTGTTTTCTAAATGAATGAATGTTATAATATTCAGGTTCCCCAAAGATCATGAGAGGTAAAAAGAGATTAATAATAAAATAAATAAAATATGTAAATATATGGTTTAGGAAAAGCGTAATTATTATTAAATTTTTATATTAAATGCTTAGCCTGGGCAAGGAATTGTGAACGAGAAGATATAATAAATTGATCCCCACTCGTTTGTGCAGTAGTTACAGGGTACACAGATTGCATTTCGATAAAGACATATTTTCAAATTTCTTTGAAAAACAAGTGAAATAAGAATGCTATATATATCTACCATGAATTCTCAAGTCTGTCATAAATTCAGGATTCAGGTAAGACTGTATAATAAATTAATTGGTCTGTAATCAACTATTAAACACTTAGGTACTTAAAAATTAATAAGGCCATTAATATTAATTTAAGAAAAGTTTTGGTATTCATTAGGTACCTACTTCAGTTTCATTGTTTATTGTTTAATGTTTAGTAGGGACATAAATGGCTAAAATTTTGATTAAGTGCATAGATGTAGTTCGAATTTAACTTTATTAAAACAATCACTTTATTAAAAATGTATAAACAAAGAAATATTTTAGTAAGGTCATGATCGAATAAGTAAATTAAATATTGTTATTATTATTATTATTATTATTATTTTTTTTTTAGTTTAAATTACTTCTCATATTGCATATAAATAACAGCACTGTGCTCTAGCAGCATTAATAACGTATATTTAAAATAATTTAAAATTACAGAACCGTCATACAACCTATTAGAGGTGTTTTAAAATCTCATGAGCTGTGACCTTCATATGCGCAGAGACATAATCCCTCCTGTCGACTCAGTTACACTTCTTAAAAATATTATATTTATTGTTTACAATTTATCCCGAGCTTTTGTTTATGTATACAAGAAGGCAGTCTCCAGTGTCTTCAAAAAAATACTTATAACGCATAATAAACTTTGCCTATTGCGCATTTCGCGGCTCATGAGATTCTGAAACACCTCTACCTCCCATTTGCGGTAACTACTACCATAGAACAGTATATGGACTGAGTTCATGTACTGATTCTCTTGATAAGTCATTAATTTCACCCAAGAATATTGAAGCGATCTACAGGGAGTGATAATCTATTGCTATTCTATGATTCTATTTTGATTTGAAATTTATCCTT
Source organism: Stenurella melanura (assembly GCA_963583905.1). NCBI lineage: Eukaryota > Metazoa > Arthropoda > Insecta > Coleoptera > Cerambycidae > Stenurella > Stenurella melanura. The sequence continues at coordinate 51,974,133 of OY757316.1, read as the reverse complement.
AAATATGTAAAGCAATGAATGATAAATATCTTAAAAAAGTCCTTTGTAATTTCCTATCTGAAAGGAAAAAGGTGCGTGCCTTATTTGATCCGTACATTTGTTCATATTTTTCTTTGTTTGCACATCTCTCTCCATAACTATGCCTTAACTGGTTTCGATGCGGTTCCGTTTCAACGCTGGGTTATTTTCAACATTTTTAATTGTCCTTGTGTACATATTATATATGAATTAAAGTGGGCTATGCAAGGAATATTAAAATGTTTCATATTTATTTTGTATGGATGTACGCAATGCATGTCCTAATAAAAATTCAAGTTTTTCTTATTATTTTACTTTGGGGATATGACTTCAATTTTGTTCGTGTATATCCAACATTCAGCATGCGCTTCAGAATAAATATTAGAAATAAAAAACGAAATTGTATATTTTTTTTCGACCAATGGTACATAAGCACATAAAAAATTATTTAATTTCAGATTCATCTGCTCAGACCAAGATTGCAACGACTTTAACTTCCTATTCCCCACGGAAAACTAAATGTAGTGAAGAAGTCAGAAAACTGAATCAAAAATTATTTCATCAGGAACGTCAGTCGAAAAAGAGAAAAAGGGAAATGATGATGAATTTATCCTCTGATCAAACAAGTCCTTTGATTGGAGAATTTATCCAATTTTGTGAAGATGACTTTTGGAAGAACTTATGATACCCTAAAGAACATGGCACCTGGTCTCTCACGTACATGGTAATTTTTTATTTTCGGGGAGTTCGAGACTTTCTTCTGCAACTTTGTCTATTTTTGTGATAACACTGGCAGGAATTGTTAAAATATATATGTACCTTATCATTATTTATGAAAATTATTGTAATACCATTTATTTTGAATATTTAGTTATCGAGATATCTGAGTATAGTTTTGTTGATCTCCTCTTCGTTTTTTTGAATTTCATTCACAATAAATGTACACTGTATACTTATCCACTTGTAATGTGTTATATTGTTAACAATTGCATGCTCATGTATATTTATAAATATATATTTTTTTGACTTCTGAGTATTAATTTTAAAAATCAAAAGTTGATGGTTTATTCCTAGATAGTATTGGAAAGTATTAATATGAAAATATTGAAAACTGTTGCTAGGAAAATGTTCAGAAACTTAACTCACAAAACTTTACTCTCTGCATCTTTTGAATAATTTATAAGCACTTATGTACTGTCGTGAGCAAGAAAGAATAGGACAACAATTTTTTTCTAACGTAAATCTGTCTCTATTTGAATCTTGCAATGAATTGTGACAAGTAACTGACAATATCACAAAAATCAAAGTTAAATGTACACAACTACATTTTAGAAAAAATACGTAATAAGTCTTGTCCTATTTTTTTTTTTTTTTTGTTCTCGACGGTACAAATTTTCAACAATCCTTTTTGTGCTAACCTATCTTTTTTACGACAATCTAGAAATACAACTTAATATTTGGTAATATTTTTATGCGATCATTTATCCACATAAAGAAATGTTCTTCTAGCTAATAAGATTAAAGTACGACTGGATATTTTCAGTTGGATGAAAGTTTTTTAGATTTATGTATTGTATTTTAGATCTTCCATGAAATATTGTGAAATAAAACATTATTGTCTCTTTTAAATTGTACATAATTGAGTAGAGATTAGAGTTCGGTTCATATATCATGTGAATAAATAATCAATTCCACCCCTGCCTGAAGTAACTCTTGAGCTCAAGTGATGAATGAATGTGAGTGATGGTTTCATCCTCCACTCAGCGCATCCGACAAATCGAATAATCTCTCAAGGCCCTTGCACACGACGCCAGAATAGTTGACCAGGACAGTGATACAGGCCAATAAGCTATGCTAGTGTTCCTTCGCACGCGAGACAGTATCACAAACCAGTTCATTTGTTGCCCGTGTACCATGGGTCGAAGGGTTCGTAAACTACGGATGTTAACAAAACAAACGGTAGTATTTTGTTATTTATGTCATTCTTACGTTAGATAGAGAAAGTGTTGGGATTACCATTTCTTCTTTAATTTGCAGTAAAGCACTGTCACGGGATGGTTTATTTCTGTACGTTTCCAAATCTGCCATAGACAATCGTGCCCCCTGTAAAGTCTGATAAACTTAATAGTTTCTTCTAAATTTAATTTCGGGGTAGCCATTTTCCATTGATACAAATTTAAAAATACAATAGTAATTTTCACGTCCGACGCATTTGCACATATCAACACACATCGGCCCACCTTGCGCGTTCACACGAAGATAATCACGGGCGAATTTAGAGTGACCGGTGGAGGGAGAACGTAATTGTCTTGAAAAATTAGCCCGGTGGCCTATTAACTGTCCTATCTTGAGCACTGGCTTGACGTAATTGTGTTGTCTTGGAATTGCACACGAAGACAACGCTGGTCTTGCTACTGGCCTGATCCACTGTATTGGCGTCGTGTGCAAGGGCCTTCAATCGCATCGTATGTAGGTGTTTGTTCAGAGGACAGTCTAATCTTAAGATTAAACGAACTTACCTGAGTGAAGTTTAATCTTGATTATATGAGGCCTCGTCGAAATAAATAGGTTTAATGTAGTATCCCCTCTTCGTGCTAAACGGTCACGCATTTTAAAGGACATAAAAACTGCAGATCCCGTCGATTCCCCTCCGTCGGTACTTCCTGCTGATCAGTCTTTTTAAAGCTTTTGTTGCATTTAATTCGGGTTTTGGGAGATGAAGACCAGGGCGGGTCCTATTTATTTCGACGAGGCCTCATATAATCAAGATTAAACTTCACTCAGGTAAGTTCGTTTAATCTTAAGATTATACTCCGGCCTCGTCTCATAAATAGGTTTAATGTAGATGTTTAAAGGAAAATGCAACAAATATATAATAAAATAACGGTTTACTGTCAGTCAAAAACATTTGGAGCCTCAATTCCAAATTACTTTGATCTATAATATGGTAAAGGTAACCTTAAGTCCAGTAAAAATAGTATATGTATATACATACATATATACATATATACACACATACACATACATATAAACACATGTATATATGCATAAAATATAATAATAATCTTATACTAGATGATAACACTAGCATACAAATCAACCTAGACTGTAACTACAAAAGGAAAAAACCAAACAGTTAAAACTAACCTTGCAATCTGCAATGTAAATTAAAAATAAGCAAAAAATTCCCTTGAAGTTATTTAACATAATTCGTTATTTGACGACAATATCGCCCCAGCAAAATTGTCACTTGAAGTGAGAGGTCTGTTGTAGAACAAGGCGAAAGTTTTTGACTTTTGTGTCCAACCAGCCGCTCGGCAAATGGTATCCATATTAATACCTTTCCTAGCTGCCGCCGACGTAGACGCATGCCTAGTGCTGTGTGCTGAGAACTTGGATGTATCCACGCCGCTTTTCTTAAGCATGTCTTTTATCCATCTAGATACCGTTTGCTGAGTTGCCGGTCTGTAAGGCTTAGATGTCGTGATGAAAAGACTAGTTTCTGATTCACGTATGGTCTTAGTTTTATCTAGGTAATCAAGCAAGGTTTTTGCTACACAAATGACCGGGTCATTACGGCAAAAAGGCAGAATTAAGGTAGGCTGTAATCTATTCTTTCCAGATGTTTTTAAACGTTTTGGGATCTTGATTTCAATTTTGTTGTCCAATTGAACGATGTCCGAACAATTTATTGAAGTTATGGTTTGAACGCGCTGTCCCGTAGCAAGTATCATTAAAGTCGCTAATTTACGCGTCAACATCTCCAAAGAAATGCTGTCTACCGGAATTGATCTGATATAATTTATAACGATGTTAGGATCCCATATTTCGTCGTATTTAGGAAGACTCGGTCGTAAGTGGTAAACCCCTTTAAAAAACCTTTTGATTCTAAAGTCTTGAGCTATTTCAGGCCCTGAAATCTGCGATATTGCAGATCTGTATGAATTAAGCGAACTATATGAGACCCCTTTTTTGTATTGACTTGTCAAAAAATTTAACACCGATTCTACAGTGGGTGAAAAGACCTCCACTTTCTTTGTCCAACAAAAATTCCACCATAATTTTAATCCTGTACTATATTGTTTTAGCGTATTTCCTGTAATGGATGCCAGGCAGATCTCTAGGGATTCTTGTGGTACTCCACCCTTCTCTAATGCTTGTAAGATAACACTCCGGCTACCAGGGAAAGGGATTTCCAGAGTGGGTGGGGCATTCTGTTGAAGGATAACAAATTTTTGTTAGGTTCAAAAATTATGGGGTCCCCTTGTAGCAGACTAGCGAAAATAGGAAACCAGGGCTGGGCGGTCCAGAATGGTACAATAACTATTCCCCTAGCTTCGTCGCTTATAATTTTCTGAAGGACTTTCAGAATTAAACAGAAGGGCGGGAATGAATAAAAATAAAAATCTTTCCAATCTAGTGTAAAAGCGTCAACTTTGTAGCCATCTGGGTCACTCAGCCAGGAAACAAATTTTTCACACTTGGCATTAATTCTGCTGGCAAATAAATCAATCTCGGGGGTGCCAAATTTCTCTTGTATATATTGAAATGATGCATCATTCAGTTCCCACTCTGTCTCAATTTTTAAACTACGTGATTGCTCATCAGCAATGGTGTTTTCTTCAGATTTAATATAGGACGCAAATAAAAATATATTTCTTGGCTCGCACCACTTCCAGATTTCTCTGGCTAGATTATTAAGCTCTGGGAACTGAATGCTGCCCATTCTATTTATATAGGCTATTGCCGTAGTGTTATCTATTCGGCATAAAATATTGCAATTTTTAACATTGGAAGCAAAACATTTCAGAGCAAAAAACGCTGCCAGTAATTCCAAATAATTAATATGAAACCGTTTTTCTCTTTTTGACCAGAAACCATGAGATTTTCCCCCATTGCAATATGCGCCCCAACCAAATAAGGAACTATCGGAAAAAATTTCCATTGCAAAGTTTTTTATCTGAATTGAATTTTTAGCCATTGGCAATGTATTTTTCCACCACTGAAAATCTGCCAAAAGATTATCTGATAAGTACATATATTGATTATAGTTTCCCCTTGCTTTTCGCAAAGCAAGGAATTTTTCTCTTTCGAATAGCTTTGTATATAGGTAGCTATATTTAATCGCGGGGCAAACAGATATTACAGTTCCAATGAATTTAGCAAAATCCCTTATTTTACATTTTTTAATCTTGGAAAATTTTTCAACAAGCTTGACCATTTTCGATTGTTTTTCAGGAGGTAAGGAAACGGTCATAGTATGGGAGTCATACGCGAAGCCCAAATAATGAATTTTCTGTTTTGGTATAAGTTTACTTTTCCCGAAATTAATGACAAAACCCAGAGATTGTAACAGTTTTGTGGTAGTTGTTATATTGTCCGTACACTCCTGACAGGACTTGCCTAATAATAAAAAATCATCCAAATATAAAACTGATATAAAACGTTGTTGTCTTAGGGCAGAGAGAATGGGCTTCATTAACTTCGTAAAAACAAACGGCGCAATATTCAACCCAAAAGGCATTACATTATATTGGTATACCGCACCATTAAAGGAAAACCTTAAGTATTTTCTGTGACTTTCCCATATCGGTATCAGAAAATATGCGTCCTTAAGGTCAAGCGTGGCCATAAACCAATCCTTTCCAATTAGTCGAGTTACGGTTTTATGGTCCTCCAACTTAAAGTGTGAGGTAGTTATATGCTTATTTAATGATTTTAAGTTTAGAATTAATCTTTTTGTGCCATCAGCTTTGGGTGTCAAGAAAATATTTGACAAAAATTGATTTTTGCATGAATTCACTCGACTTAAGGCTCCTGTACTTAGTAGTTTATTAATAGAAAAGGTGATGTCCGCTTGCTCGCTTGCGGAGAAGACATGGCTCCTTGGGATAATTTTCTGTTTGGGTTTGCTATTAAAGGGTAATTTTAGTCCTTGTATATAGGATAAAATATTTTTATCCGAAGTAATTTGGCACCATTCTTTGAAAAAACATTTAAGACGCCCGACTGGATTACTGACCTGCTCTGAAGTTTGATCTAGAGGCGCCGCGGTTGGTGTTGGAGTCTGTCCCTTCTTTGTGAGAATTCCGTTTGCCTCAATCTCGTGTTGGACGCTCGCCGATATTGCTGCGGACGAGCTCTTTGTTGAGCCTGTCTTGACTGTTGTCCACTCTGGGGGTGGCGGCTCTGAAGATGAAATGCCCGGAGTGGACCCTTGAAGTTTAAATTCGGCCTCGCAGGGAGTGTTTTGTGTGCGCCAAATTTGGATTCAGCTTTACGCAGGGCCGGGCCGACCACCGGGCGTAACCCTTGACTAAAAAGCTTCATATTTTTCGCTGCATTCACCCGTTCGTCAAGTTTTTCACCAAAGAGATAATTTGTTATAGGAGCATCTTTCAATGTTTCCTGAAAATCCCTGCTCAGATTTATTAATAACAGATCTCGTCGGGCTCGCGAATCAGAGTGATGTAAGTCTGCGAGTAGCCTGCATGCATTGCTAAGGGTCTCTATCTGCTCCTTGTTCTCCCTCCCCCCCCTTTCTAACATATTAGAAAGAACATAGGCAATACCAGTTAAACTGGCACTCAATTGTTGCTGACGACTTGCTAACCTATCATCCCTTCTTGCCACCTGGTAGTTGACTGCATTTTTTACCTCAATGTTTAATTTGGGGCATGTAAGGCTTTGAAAGTTGTTTGGGGGGGGTAACTTTTGCATAATTTCAGCCTTTTTGTCATCCGCAAGACCATTTTTCAAAATAAAATCCCATCTAGGGATGATGTCTGTATGAATGGCCGGGCCATACAAAATGTCTGACGTAGCTGTCTCTCCCAAAAGAGCAATAATCTCATCATTACCATCCATGTCGGTGTGTGAGGCCTGCACATTCTGGACATTTCCTATGGGGGAGAAGAAAGAAACAATTTTTAGGAAATGCCACCATAACATAAGTATTATGCTACTCTAAACATTATGCTACCACAAGTATCATGCTACCACAAGCAAGTTACTGAATACAGGTTGTTGCTGCCACAAGCAAAATACCAATTGAGTAGACAAACAGGCAACCGTGTCAATGCTGAAGTGTAGAACGCTGCCAAAAGCGCACAAAATATTTTGGCTGTTACGCAACGGAAATGTATGATTTAATACCAGGCTCGTTATGCTACCACAAGCAAATGACTGGAGACAGGTTTCTGCTACCACAAGCAAAACACTGAAGACAAAATTTTTGTTACCACAAACAAAAGAAAATTTCAACTGAGTAACAAAGAATCAACAATGTCAGTGTTAAAACGAATCATGCTGTCAAAGCACACAATATAGTTTTGCCAAGTATAATTTGATATACACCACAAGCCTAGCACAGCGAGTTTATTTTCAAAAACATTTGGTATATCAACGGGAAAGTTAAGCCAACTATCCGTTGTTAGACTGTAGTATAACTTACCTGGAATACTGTCGCCAGCGTCCAGATCATATGATGTAGACACCTGAGAAGCGTTGTCAAGGTTATCCTCCGAACGATAATATTCCCCTCTGTCTCCTTCTAACTGAAGCTGCGGTGGCAACACCGAATCTACTGTTTGTCCTCTACCCGGCTGTCCATGTTCTAATAACTCTAATCGCTTCTTAAGTTCACTAAACTCTTTTTTGAGATTATTTCTTGGGCTAGATGGAGAACGCCTCCGATGATTTTTATGTCGAGAGTTGGAACGGGATCGCCGGCTACGTTTCCTATTAGGCGCGTCCCTTGAGCGGGAGCGAGAACGACTTGATTTTCGTTTCGAATGTCTAGGCATTATCGATGCACCGTCTTACGCACGAAAAGAAAGACTGATCAGCAGGAAGTACCGACGGAGGGGAATCGACGGGATCTGCAGTTTTTATGTCCTTTAAAATGCGTGACCGTTTAGCACGAAGAGGGGATACTACATTAAACCTATTTATGAGACGAGGCCGGAGTATAATGTTACCAAGCTACCATCTGTCTCATTCGCTCTTCATCGAGTCCAACTAACCACTTTATGGTGGAGTCAGTTGAGAGCCCTTTTACGTGGAACCTAGACTGCTCTATCCCGGGAGCTTGATGTCAATAATTCTTGAACCGTGATGGTGCAATTTTGTAGCTCTGATTGGATCAGGCTTCTTAACAAACCAAGGGCTGACTCAAGGCTAACGGTAAAAGTCTGTAAAGTCTTTTGTAAACTGTAGAATATAGCTCGACGGTGGCACTATTATAGTTTTATTAGTCTGTCTGATATAAGAACAAGAAATGATTTAAAGAATGTTTTTTCATTGAAAATATTGCGAATGTGTTATAGGACAAGAACCAGCGTGCAATTATCTGACAAATTTTTGAAAGCTAGAGACATGACTAGTGCTTTGCCGTAGAACATAGCAGATAAGAAAAGCGATATGAGAAATATCAGTTTTTCGCAAATTTCTCTTAAATGGTACGTGTTAACGTAAAAATAGGTCATACAAAGTTTGTAGATCATACAATTCTATGCAAAAAGTGTTTTAATACTTCTTTTCCTACGAATCATCATTCATGAGATATTGCGATTTCAAACATTGGAAATGCCTATGTGCACTTATACGCGGTCTGTATACTAGTGCATACGTCATCGGGCTTTCAATATAAGTAAGAATATGGAAATGCTGGTTTGTGTGTGATTCACACACTAAAATACATAAAAATTGTATTATTTTGAATATCCAAAATGTCAAGCTCGTATTTTATTTTTACATGCTATAATAACTGACTGCGAGACTACGTCAGAATTTTTCAAAAAGGGCGAAACAGCAGCATTTAAATGATTTAAATGATTACGCAGCAATATTAACAAAGTTTGACTCTTCTCCATACGTCATTGTCTCATATAGACAATTATAGGTATTTAAGTTTTGTAAAAATACACGGAACAATAGTACAGTTATCCTGTCTTCCTCCAACATCTGCTGCTGCTTATCAACATTTATATAGTATCTACTATCAAATTCAAGTATGGCTAGGCAACTAACTGGACCCAGAAGACTGGGGACGGAAATTAATAGACAATAGTTTGGAGCCAATTCAAACTATTCTCCTGCCTGCTCCAGAAAAACTTCATACTATTTTCTATTATCGCAAGAAGGGTTGAAATAATAACTGTGGCTGTAAAAAAGTCGTATTATTTTGTTCTCCTGTGTGTACCAATTTCCAAGTCAAGTCTTGCTCCAATGTTGAATTAAATACAACAGATGAGAATATTTATATTAATGAGGAGATAACTCTGATTCATCTTTTTTCTTACAACAATTTACAGAAATCCAGCACGGAGAGGAAGATGAAGACGAAGTAGAAGAAATCGAAAAAGAAAACACGATTGTTGAAATGGTGTAACATTTTTAATACCTAAATATTAAAAAAGTGTTTCACCTGTGCGAACGGCAGCTAGTTTTTTTTGGAGAGCATAGAGGCATGGATTAGGAGTGAGGACACTCCAAGGCGCCACTGGGTTGATTATAAATTGTGATTATGTAATCTTGCCAGCCAAGGAACAAGATTAAATTTCTAGCTATCGAGCGATGGAATTCTTAAAATCTATCAATAATGTCAAAATTTACACTTTACTATGAAATCTCAAAATCTAGGCAAGTATCAGGTGCACTAGTGTGAATAACAACATGTAGAAATTAAACATTTATTACGACACAAGTGAGATGTACAACAAGAAACGAAATTATTTCACAATTACTCCCTAAATACTGTCTATACGCAATAGAAATTTATAATATGTGTATGACCCCATCTAAAGTTGTTTCAGTGATTTGAATCTTTGCATTAGGAATGCAACTACGACTTATATGATACCAACAATGAGTTTTAAATTTGCAACATCGAGTCAAAGATCTACTGTGGGTTAAAATTATAACTCATCATTAAAATATAATATAATAAACGAGATTCTGTGAGCCAACTTTTGCAATGCTCGCTGTGTACACTAGAATGTTAAAGACTGTTCTAATATAGGTACGTTCTATTAAAATATTTCATGTATAACATAGTAGAAGGTAGATTAGCATCTCACGGTATCGTGCGTTGCTTCACAGTAAAAAAATTTAAGATATCTCATCATGCTAGGTATAAACTTAGAGTTTAACTTGTAGTTGCAAAATCGTAGTGCAATTTACTCTAATATTTGAACAAGAAATCACTGACTAAATCTATAATAATTTCTTTAAAAATGTATAACCAAAATGAAAGAAAAGAACCTGGTTAGAGCCTCGGCAATCTCCTCGACTACTGCAGCGTGACTTGTCACCACTTTCTGTGCATTTCGGAGGTTGACTAAATGTCAGCAAGAACCATACATAACTAAACTCCTAAGTGATAAACTTCCTCCTATTACTACTCCTCTAAACACTAGGCCCGATATAACCAAAATTACAGCACCAAATAGCTGGGCTCTTACATAAACTGCTAAATTGCCTCACCCACACTAATTCTCTGACCTAACCCAAACATAGGCCTATCCAAACATAAGCCTGTCCAAATACTGTAATAATTACAATAAATAAGAAGCAAATAATACACCAAACTAAACAAAGTAAAATATTACCTCACATAAAGAGTATTACATAACCTCACGAAACACGTGGCCTCAGAACTTCAAAAAAACTCTACAAATTCCTTCCTGGAATTGAAAAACGCTCACAGCAAAGCGGTGAAGATCGTTGGGTACATCAAATCAAATCTCAAACCAGTGTTAGCGATGTAAAACCCAAATTCTTCAATACAAAATCGGAACCGACGCCGTTCGCTATCTCATGTCTCCGTCAAAACGAGAATACCAGACCGGAAATCTGCCAAAATTTCGTCAGTGTTACCAACTTGCGTATTTTTTATAGCCAATATATTGCACCACCAAAGGACTCAATAATCAAAATACTGAATTTCACAATCATGTAACACCTCAACTGCAAGAATATACGATTAACACCACTAACTCAAATTATTCTTAAAGGAAACATGTTTACTTTCGGAAAGTTCAGACTTTTGCAGATATGCGACACGCTATGCCCTTCAGAGTACGAGTGGTTGCATACCTCTCTACTCCAATACGTGAATTAATTAAAGTCAATTTACTGCAAAATAAATAGGAAGTTATTATGTAGCTTTTTCAAATGCTACAGTGGAAATCGAAGATTAGTAATCATACGAGGACTTTTAAAAGTCAATAATAACTTCTTTTCACTTCCACTTTGATAATTACCAACAGTACCATTTTTTTAATCAATAGGAAACTGTATGATCAGACTTGCTTAATAATAATCGATCGCGGATTATGCCTACTGGGATTATGTGTGCATATATTATGTAGAATACACGTATGTATTATAACGACATCTGGAACTACATTATATTTTAAGATGATTCCGTTGAAGGGTTGAAGGTTGCATAGGAGTAAATAGGGGAAAATAAGTATATCATGCTGGTAAGAGTACATAACTATGGGATTTGGTGTATATACTAGAAACCCAGATTTCTTTCTAATGTTTTTCAAACACCACCATCTCCGCTTCATTATTAATGGGTTTGATAACATAAAATTGAGATATTTACTTGAAAGTTAGTACACGGATGTATTGTAATGCCATCTGATTGAGATTATTTCATTGAAGGGGTGACTCATGGTAGGTTGTGAATAGGGGAAAATAAGTAGGGTAAACTAAAAACTTAATTTTTAACGTATTTGGTAGAAACTAACGTCTCAAACTTTTCAATCACATCAGCTCCAAATATTATTAAAATTCTATGACCAATAATTTTCACATTCTAGAGTGCAAATCTAGTCAAGGTGTTTCCTTTAAAGTGACTTTGATGAAACATCTGGGTGTGGAAGTAGTGATTCCTTAGGCAGCGGTTTTTCAAATAGGGAAATGAGGAATATGATATATGTCTATGAACCAAGAGCATAAGATTTTCAAAGATCTGTTTTGTCGTTTGGCCATAAAAATGATGTAAGACGACCGACACGAATTATTCCAGATCAAGAACTAGAAATTTTAGTTCGTGTTTATGAAGATCGTCAAGTCAGCTCAAGTCGTTTATCAGCGGCAACAGGGGTGAGTAAACAATTTGTTCTAAGAGTCTTACGCACAGAACGCTTCTACCCATATCACTTCACTCCTGTACAAAACTTACTTCGAAGGAATCTTCCACAAAGGCTGCAATTTTGTCAATTTATTCTAAGTAAACACAACAGGGATCGAAATTTTGTTAAGAACATTTTATTTACCTACAAGGCAACTTTTACTCGCCGAGGCGTTTTTAACTGGAGAAATACCCTTTACTGAAAAGTAGAAAATTCTCTTGCTGTTAAGAGGGAACACCACGTAGGGCTAGTGGGGAGGGGGATAAAGCACCTAATTAGGAGATTTCTTCCTTATAATCAAATTGTATCTTCAGCAATCCTGTAGTATTTATTTATGTACAACTTACACATATTTTCAGTTAAATAACATCTCCCAATTTGCAGAAAACAGCTTATTGTTAATCATAATTTTAATGATTAACAATAAGCTGTTTCTTGCAAATTGGGTGATGTTATTTAACTGAAGATATGTGTAAGTTGTACATAAATAAATACTACAGGATTGTTGAAGACTATTTTTGGATAAAATTTGATTATAAGGGAGATATCTTTTAATTTGGTGCTTTATCCCCCTCCCCACTAGCCTTACGTGGTGTTCCCTCTTATACAAAGGCATTTTCAGCACGAATTTAAGATTAATGTTTGGTGTGGTATTATCGGCGATCAGTTATTGGGAGCATTTGTCCTTCCTCCAAATTTAAATGGACAGTGTTATCTGGTTTTCTTCAAAATACTTTTGCTGATATATGACATGCTTTCATGCTAGACATACGGAACAGAATGTAATGGTTTATGTAAGACGGAGCTCCCCTCCCCCCCATTTCGCCATTGAAGTCAGGAATTATCTTGATGAGACTTTCCCACGCACATGGATCGGTGAGTTTCCTAGGCCACCAAGGAATCCTGATTATAAACCTTTGGATTTTTATATGTGGGGACATATGAAGTCCTTAGTCTATGCAAGTACTATCAAAATACGAAACGCAGCTAATTTTATTAAAGAACAGGAAAATGTATTTTTCAATGTAAGAAAATATTTTATGAAAAGAATTAAAAAAGGCATAGAAGTAGGTGAAGCCCATATTGAAAATTTACTCTAGGTTGCAGAAATGAGGTTTTTGCATGGGGGGAAGATAATACAATAAATACTAATGTCCTTTAGTTAACTTTTATATTATTTTTTGGACTTCTAATAAGATTAGATCCTTATTTTAAACAATCTTTTGATTTATGTATTTATCTCAATACCATGAAAATACTCCATTAGTTCATAAAAAGCGCGAAAGAGTTTACGATGTTATTACAATTTTGCTTTCCCTTACGTTTTGTACTTTTTCAATAAATACACTTTGTTTCATTAAATTTGAATTTGTCTCTCAAAACATTATTCAAATGTTTAACGGCAATTCCCTCGAAAACGGCTGGAGTTATCAAGTTCTACCAAGTGCACCATAATTTTTAATATCACCAGAAAGCTAAAGGAATATACCACCAAAAACAGCAAACAAAAGTGTCTGTTTCCATTAAAAAAAATTATGATGGCGTCATAACTCAAAAATCAATGACGTCATAAATTTTGGTATAGTGACAAAATGTAGTATTTACAAAACTAAAATCGACCTGTTTTAGGATTTTTTTGAAAAATGACACATACCAAAGATATGAATTTTGTGCCTTTCTTTAGGTTCACACTGTATTAGCCTTATATTAAAACAAAATTATATGCATAAGAAAGGTGAGACTTCCAACATTAAAATGATTCCTTAATCGGGCCAAGTACTGCAAAACGTGCATTCGACCTTGCAGCGCGCTTTATCCAATAACTCCACGTCACTAATTTTTTATAGAAAATTCATTTCATTAGACGAAATATTTGTAAATACATTTGTTGTGTGAAAATGTGTGGCTCTTTCTAAAAATATTTTTTTATTTTCTGCTATCTCGACGCATTTTCGAAATTTTGAAAAAATACCGGAAAAATAAAGTTTTTATTTTTACTCCCTCGCATACCGAAGGGAAGTATTGTATTCGAGAAAAAATCACCCTCCGAGATTTTTTCTAATTCTGACATTTCAGATCACGGAGATTACGAAAATATAGGTTTTCAATTCCATCAGTCTGTCTGTCTGTCTGTCTGTCTGTCTGTTGGTTCATTAACTAAAAAACTACTTGACGGAGAGCAGTCAAATTTGGTAGGTAGTTGACCCTACTGACAGCAAAGAAATGGTAGAATTTTCACTAGAAAATATACAGGGTGGACCGTCCAAACGGAATAAATAGTGAAAAAAAATTTTTTTCGCTCAAATTTAAAATTTCCACGTTTCATGACACGCTAATCCTATTTCGGAGAAAAAAAATTTTGAAAATTTTTTTCACCAACATTTTAGAAATTTTTTTTACTACTAAAATAATTGAAAAAAAAATTTTTTTTTTGCTCAAATTTAAAATTTCCACGTTTCATGGCTTTCTAAACCTAATTCAAAACAAAAATTTTTGAATTTTTTTTTACCAACATTTTGAAAAATTTTTTACTACTAAAATAGATGAAAACATTTTTTTTCTTTCTTCAAATTTAATATTTCCACGTTTCATGACATTCTAAGCCTGATTCAAAAAAAAATTTTTTGAAAATTTTTTTACCACTAAAACAGATGAAATTTTTTTATTTCTTCAAATTTAAAATGTCCACGTTTCATAGCGTTCTAAATCAATTTAAAAGAAAAATTAGATTTTTTTTTACTATTTTTAAAAAATTTTACCACTAGATAGATTTTTTTTTTTTTGTTCAGATTTAAACTATCGACGTTTCCATGGCATTCTAAAACTATTCAAACAAATTTAAAAATGTTTTTGAAAAATTAAAAAAAAAATTGAAAACATTTTTAGTCTATATCACTACTATAGAATAGACGAAAAAATGTTTTTTTGCTCAAATTTAAAATTTCCACGTTTCATGACATTCCAAACCAATTTCGGAAAAAAAATTTTGCAACATTTTGTTACTAGTTTGGAAAAAAAATTAACACTAGAATAGTTGGAAACTTTTTTTTTGCTCAAATTTAAAAGTTTCACGTTTCATAGCATTCTAAACCTATTTAAAAATCATATATTTTTTTACTTTTAAACTTTTCTTTACCACTACTATAGAATAGAAGGAAACTTTCCTTTTTGCTCTAATTAAAATTTCTACATTTGACATTTTAAACCTATTTCAGAAGAAAAAATTTTGAAATTTTTTTTACCATTTTTGAAAAATTTCAAAAAAATGACATTTTTTAACCGCCACTATACTTCCACTCCATTACGTGAATGTTGGATTGAAAATGTGACAGATGGCAATAATATCTGGCATATGCACCTATTATACTTTTATTGAAAAATGTACAGGGTGGTCATCCCAAGAAATAATTCAGTCATGGTGGACATTTGTAAAGGTATTTGCGCAAGCCTGCCATATGTGGCACCTGCTATTTAGTATTGAACTTTTGCTGTTGGATGAGCAAACTGTATATTGTTTTGACGAAAATTTATCAAGTTTTCTTTGTAATTATAGCAATAACTATATTCCTATTATTATTCTCAATGTCATAGCGTAATAATTAATTTTTTAAAGTGACCGCCATGCACAAATAACGAGGGAAGTTCATCCAAAGAACTCATTAAAAAAAAAATCGTCCGCTTCCGATTTGTTTCGAGGTAAATATCTGGGCTAATATCCCGTTGATGTAGAAGGCTCATTTTCTATGCTTAAATAGATATTTAACGATAGATGTTGCTCTTTGACTGCTCAATACTTAAGAGTAAATACTAATGCTCTTACTATATCGAGAAGCAATAGCCAGATTTCAGTCGTAACGTTACTGTTACGTTAGTATGTAAATAATCAAAAATATTAACATTAGCAGCATACTCGATGTATGATGTATGTATGCGCCAGGAAATACCTGCCAATACTGTGGATCACGCTCTATACTGTAAAGGCCTTTGTATACGATTGTACAACTAGTTGGGCCAAAAATAGGGACACTGGTTACACGTTGGCGTCGCTCAATTTGTATTGGCCATTTGACGAGGATGAATGTGGTAGCTATCGCAGCCGCGGCAATTTTGGTATAAATCTATAAACTTCAAAATTTCATCACTATTTCATACCGCCATCGTAGCTCGTAAATACAATTATTACGCCACAACACTACCGTTTCCGCTTTAACGGCAACTACGTGCTGAAGAAGAGGCCAACGTGTGAACGTTGTTGGCGGATTGCGCCAAGTTCTTTTGATGTGTGCACGAAAAACCGACAACATTCGGCTGGCCGGACAACGCTGGCCGCCAACGACCAAGTTACGCCAAGTGGTCTTGTACACATTGGCCCAACCGATTGACCCAACTAGTTGGCCATACGTGTACAAGGGCTTTAAGATAATTACACTTGTTTGTTTCAAACAAAAACTAACTCTTGAAACATTTTATATGTGACCTACGTATTGTTTACGTAGGTCAACCCTTTTCTTTAGGCCACGTCGGCAGCACTATCCGAGGTATGGAAATGAATTCAGGGTTGGGCGAAAGTATGGAATAATCGCTCTAAATTTGCCTATAGAAGTTTTCTGAACAAATGCTTGAAGGGGTGTAGCGATTTTTATTTTTGCGCACATTTGGGTGCCCTCTAATGCGTCAGCGGTTTTTGAGATGTGACGTCATCGAATTCTGTTTTAAATGGCAACATATACTTTCCTCCCCACTTTCTGGTGCAGTTTATTTTCTTCTTAATCATATAAAATTTTGTATAGGTTGCATAAGAAAAATTTTGAGAAAAATAATAATCATGTTCATTTTATTTCTTCAATTTATAGCTTTGCGATAAAATGCTCTACCAGAATTAAATAAAGTTAAATTAATGTTCGAAATGAAGCACACAATAAGTAATTTGAATAAAAAAACTGTAATCAGGTGTATCACAAGTTCTGTCGGGCAACCAGTAATGCATAAAACTTTTTTTATTACTGCTTATGTTCTTCATTTTTGTCAGATTTCACAGTTTATATGTTTGTGATAAAAGCAACGACAAATATTATGCACCAATGTTTATTCTTTCAGTATTCTTTCCGTGTGTTGGTGTCAAGTGATAAATGGTGCAACTTTCGCAACGACAAAGAACAGAAATATTAATGATGATCGGCTTTGGAGACCGTAGAAGAACATAACTAGAAGTAAGCAACTTATTTAACCAGAGATATCCAAATCGAATTCCGTTGACCCAATCTGCAGCGAACAAAGTTTTAAAAAAATTTAATAAAACTGGTTCTGTTAAAAATGCTCCTAGAACCGGACGACCAAAATAGGCAATCAATGATGACAGCACGTTGAATATTCTGTTATGGCTCGAAGAAAATTCACAAACATCGACGACGCAGCTAGCATTAAATGAAAATTTAAGTTGTCGCAGTGTAGGTGGGATTTTGAAAAAAGGAAAATTATTTCCCAACAAAGTCAGTTTGGTGCAGGAGCTCTCTAAAGACGATTTTGATAGAAGGCTTGAGTTTCGTGAAGAATTAACTGAAATTTGTAATCGTGATGATAATTTTGGGCAAAATCCTTTTATAGGATTTTGCAAACAGCGGAAAGATATATTTATGAGAACTAAAAGAAAAACTATATTTAAAAATATTAATGAAATTTTTGCATTTTTTCGATAACCTGAATTCTGGTTATACTAGCAAATCAAAATCCTAAAATGAGTTTGTCCAATTTTTTATTTGACATTCTCGTTATAACACTAGCATCCAACATAGTCCCCTACGGCTATGCAGATTAAACTAGTATCTACATGACCCCCTACGGTATGAAGATTCAGTTAAAAATGAGAGCAAAGGCCTAAAATGAATTCATTTACCTACCTTGTCTTCAAAATGTTTCTTTCTAATGGATTAGATTTTCATGGAATCTATCATTCAATTTCTTGAAAATGCTTAGCTTTTGAAACGTTTTCTAATGCATTACATTTTCATGAAATCTCTCATTCAGTTTCTTGGAAATGCTTAACCTTTGAAACGTTTTTCGCCCTTATTCTGAGCTCATCAAAAAGGCACAAAGCCACTCATAACGATGTTTCATGCAAAACCAAGGCAATATCTATGAAGAAGTATGACATAATTATATATGACACATAGTTTTTATTTTAGTTTTCATAGATAGTTTTTTCCGCAGTTTGCAAAATCCTATAAAGAATATGTTTCATTACTATAAGCAAACAAATAATAAATAATTCACTTTTAATAATCCTTAAACGGAACTGTTAATCAGCATACCTGTCGCATTTGATCTAGGAAGAATCCTCACTGGATTCAAAAAGGCCACACCCAGCACCCTCAAAAAATAAATGTATGGGCAGGAATTTTTAAGGGCAGCACTATTGGCCCTCCTCTTATCGATGGGACATTAAACGTTTTAAAGTATTTATAGGTCCTGCGGAACGATGTTACTCCTGCTTTGAGAAACAGAGAAGAAGTTTCAGAGAACGTTTGGTTTCAACAGGATGCCCTCTCCCTCATTATGCATTAATAGTCCAAGAATATTTAAATGTTACATTTCCGGACCGCTGGATTGGAAGAGGAGGTGCTGTTGAATGGCCTGCGCCTTCCCAAAAGGGAAAAGATTTTTATCTTTGGAGGTACGTAGAAAATGAAGTTTATTTATGGCAGATTCTCACTCTTTCTTGAATAACTGTACTTTTCATCTCTTTTTGTTACTTGTTATAATTTTTATCAGGTCTTGTCGTATTAATGAAATAAAATGATTTTTATTTCCTTTCTCAAAGTTTTTCTTATGCAACCTATACATAATTTTGTATGGCTCAGAAGAGAATAAAAAACTGCACCAGTAGGCCTGTGGTTCATCGCAATTTTGCGTTCATCGGGTGACTAAATTTAAAAAAGTAATATGGATAAAACCTTTTGAAATGTGTTTGTTAGATGTTCCTGATAATGTTTATTAAAAAAAAAATTCGATTCATGCGGGCCTTTAATTGTTATAAAAAATTAATTTGTTCACTAAGAAAGAAGTATTTCTAGTGGAAATAAAGCATAAAAAAATCTCATTAAGAGAACGCGAATTTTTATTAAAAAAAACTCGTGTGTGCGCGTGCGCGCACGCCCAGCTGCTCGAGCGGCTGTACGCATATTATATATTCTATGTATATATTGTCGTAATATATTCGAATTTCTTGAATATTACCTAAAATATTGGAATTATTATTAAGAATATGTAATGCATTGAAATAACTAGATCGCATAGTGTACAGGCAGCGGATGTAACATTAGATTTCCGTTGCCTGTGCAATCCATCACATACCTATTGGCGTTTTTCTACAAGGCATTGCACTAGCAATGAACTGCACATTGCTGAGTCAGGAAGAACGCGGATAGATATTGATGGAAAATGCGGAAAAGAATTAATCGTTGAAAAACCTCCGCAAGGAGAGGTCTGGTGGGCCCCGCTTCGCAAGGAGCGGGCCAGAGTTGTATTACCCGGAAGGGTAATTTAATTAATTCAATTGCTGTCAAGCCTCCGGAAGGAAATCAATCGTCGGTTAGGCTCCGCAAGGAGAAGTTGCGACAAAAGTTGAGTTGTTGCCCGAAAGGGTTGTTTTGAGAAAAGCAGAAAAGAAGAGAAAAGTCCCGAAAGGGTGAAATCAGAAAATAATTGCCTCTTTTCGGCCGGCACACGGAATTCAGCCATCATCCAGATATGAGGAAAATATTGATGTAAGTACCCTTTGTTTCTTACTTGTCAATATATAATATACATTTTTCACGGCTAAATTGGGTATTATTTTCTGTGCGTGTGTGTGTAACCCTACCACCCTCTTTACGACGTTAAGAGGACCGACCCGGCCTCTTGCAAATTTAAGTCGAGCACCAAGCGAGTACCCCGATAAGAAGGGGCGCGCACCCTGGGCTCGACACATGGTGGAGGTACCGGACATTAAGTTAGACCGAGCATTAAGTTAGGCCGGGTAATTAATGGTTTTTGCCTACGCATGGTGGAGACGCCGGTGTTTTTAATTATACCGGGTACATTTTAATTTTTTGTGTTAAGTTAGGCTAGCATATTTTGTTTTGCCGATGTATGGTGTAAACTTATTTTAATTTTTTTTTTTTAATTTAGTAATCACGCCGCGTATATTCTAATGTTTTTTTTTTGCCGACGTACGGTGAAGATGCCGTGATTAATTTTTTATTTCTTTTTATTATTGATTCTGTGATAGATTGTTTTTTTTGACTAAATATTAGTTTTATTTAATCGTAAGAGCTAGTAGTACTTAGATTAGTTTTTTCCGATTTATTGGGAATTTGCTGAATTTCGCAAAATTGGGGTTGAAGTGCAAGGTTTTTTTTAGCTTGAATTATTCGTAATTTTTTTTCCTTGTTGGTTATTTAATTACTTGCAAAATTTAGTGACAAATGATTTGTGGTACCGACGAAATTATTTTTTAATTCATATATATATATATGTATATATATACTTATAATAATTTTTTTTTGTGGTAATATCTATACTTTCTCTAGTGCCCGTTTACCTGGCTAGAGACAGTGTGGCAATAATTTCCTTTATTTGATTTTTTCAAAATAACTGCTTGGAAATTCTATTCTTTTCCCCGACCTGGGTCACAGGCGGGAGAATTGTAGATTTAGTTAGTATACGGTGGTAAATTAATACCCTTGATTAGTGCCCGTGTACCTGGCTAATCAAGTCTAATTTCCATCTGTACTCCTGCAGTTGTATGAAAATATGTTCTAATTTTGAATAAAAATATTATTCGTGGAAACGGTACCTCAAGTTACCTTGTATGTCAGATTTTTCTTTTTTGGTTTTGTTAGAATTTTTTATTGTATTTTTTTAAATATTTTCTTTTGAATGCCGCGCCTAAAACCCGGTAAAAAGGAAAGGCAGGAAAGGAGGGAGGCAATTAGGAAAGCCCTCTTATGTTATTCGCTAACACCAATTGAGGTGCAGCTAAATAAATCAGGTCTGCCTTTAACCCCGCGTGTCGTAGAAGAAAATTCTACGAATTACTTCTCTTTCCCGGAATCAACAAATAGTCAGAGACAGAGGGGAGAGCGAAAAGAAGCCCTTTTGTGCCACTCACTAACATCAATTGAGGTGCAGTTAAACGAGGCAGGTTTGCCCTTAACGCCACGGGTAATAGAAGAAAGTTCTGCAAATTATTTCGTATTTCCTGAATCAAAAAACAAAACAGAGAGCTTAATTTTAACAAAAGAAATTATTGCTAAGTTTAAAATTTTATTTGGAGATGACGACGACATGTAGTGTCAGTTTAGCTATTTAGGTGAATGGTAATTTGTTTTTTCTGATATAATAGTCGTATGGAGGGAGGTCCATCGCGAAGTAATTTCTTTTATGTATTTTTGTTTTTTATTATCACTGTATAGTTTTTAATTTTATTTACGAAAACACACACACCCATTTGAAAAAGGAAAATAAGGTAATGGCATTAGACTGAATAGGGAAATATTTTTTTTTATTTTTTTTGTGTATATATATGTGTCCATTTTTTTTTCTCTCTATTCCTCACTTATTTTTATAAATAACTTGTGGTGTTAGGTGAATTTTTATTTGATAAGTATTTCTACAATTCACCGTTATTTATTCTCCTTTGATTTTAAGTTAATTTAACTTTTTTTTCCTTAATTTTGAAGTATTTACCGATTTAATAAACTAAGTTAAGCATACCTATTACTTTTTTAAATAAAACATTAGGGTCCTTCATTTAACAAACTCTGCACAAAGCCTGTATATTAATTTTCTTTTAAATTAAATTTTTCGCATTACTATTTATGAAAATAAATATAAAAATGCGGTAGTGTCAGGTAACGAGAAGAAAATAACATTACGAGTAGAACCAGCGCCTGATAACTTTAATCCGGAGTCCAATAGTACGAAAATATCAGACAACCAGACGTCTAACCCTTTTCAGGCGAGTAGTAGTTTAGATAATAAATGGCACCTGAATATTCCTCACATTAACTTAAGCACTACGAGGTATGAAATTAATTAAATTAAGGAAGCGATAGAAGCTACTAAGATCCCTTATTATATTGTTATACATTATTATTAATTTGGAATACTGTTTTATCCGTGGGATTAATTTATTTAGTTCTACACCGCAATGGTCCACTGACAGTATTGACTACAACAGCCGCCCCCGTTACGGCAAGCGATACACATCCCGTACATCATAATGTACTCATAGGTTTACTGTACGCCATATTTACAATACTAGCGACTTACGTTATCATTAAAATATGTTGGTTTTATATAAAGAAAAGAAAATCAATAAACAGGGGACATAAAAGCGCTCCTGTACCCCCACGTCGAACTAATCACCAAAAATACAAATCGTATATTTTAGAGACAAACGACGACATAGATATCATTACCCTTAAAGAAAAAAAAACAGATTAATTGTGTTTTAAGGCAAATAGATGAACCGTCACAAAGTACGAGCAGTGAATGTGTAGTTTAGTAATAAAATTTTCTTTCCTCTTTGAAGAAAGAAAAAATGTTCATACTTAATATAAATATATTTTGTTTAGAGTATAAGTATTAGATTATTTTAGTAAAAAATTACTCGGTAGAAATTAAAGCTAGATGTAAAAGTATTCATATGAAAGAAAACTGAAACTTAGGTTAAAGACAAAGCTATAATTTTTGTATTAATTAATAACAATTGGTAAATTATTAACAGATAGCATTCATTTAATTATATTACTCAACCTAATTGAAGTGAAAATAGCAAACATTTGGAAAACTAGTACCTATTATGGAAATTGTAAGCTTAAGGGAAAATAAATCAATTAAAAACGATTTGTAAATTACATCAATTCCAGGATACCCATGGTATTGGCATTTAGAGTAATCTTTTTGTTTTACAAATGTCTAGTATGGATGACGCAAAAGATCCACTGCTAACTACATTCTTAATTTATTATTATATTTCAGATTAGTTATCAACCCAAAGTGAAGCCCATATAATTCAATATCAGAAAACGCGGTGTGCCATGATAATATTTAACACCAAACTATTCTTAACCCCGTATTATTTTTCAGAGATCCCGGCAGAAGATGAGGATTACCCAAAACAAAAATTTGCTAATACATAGGGTGTGCCAGGAGTATAATTAACACCCAACGATATGTAAACAATCGCGTTATAAATTTACCGACCGGTACAATTTAAAAATTAGTTACCTTTAGAAAATGGTAATCCGTTATTTACACTTATAAATTTTCCACACACAGATCACCAAAATACCGGAAGAACACACTAATTTTCGGTTGTTTCACTGTTTTCTTCACTAACTAACTCTAAATTAAAACGAGTTTTGTGACAAAGAACAAATAAAATCAAATTAAAGCCGCAACGTCCGGAATTTGACTGAAGAAAAATCGCGTAGTAAAGTGTTTCGAGATTATTTTGTAGAGATATGAATAATACTTTCAAAGCACATACTCCATCGGATGGTCAGAACAAAAGATTAGAAAATGCTGAAATAATACTTTAGTTATCGAAATGGCCTTAACGCTCATTAGGGCACACGTGTACATTACTTTGACAACATTCTTTACTACTACAGAGTGATCTGCTAAAACACTGACAAAATCATTCAAACAAATTTTTGAATAATTTTTCTTACTAGGCAGGGCATTACGTTATTTAATATTAATTTGTAATTTAAATATTGTTTTACTTTAATTTCATTTCACTTAATTATTCATAAGAAATGTTAGGGATGTGCTCGAACTGACATTATTTGTAACTGCGTAGAATCGCATTAGAAGGAAAAAAAAGGGCAAGGTACAACGCTAAGTTCGCATGCACAGATGTTGGCAGACGATTTTCTTTTATATAATTTTCAACTTTTCCTTCATAGTTTTATAGAAAAGGAAAGATAATGTTTTGAGTAAATTTATGGGTAGAATTAAGCACTATTATTAGTAGTATTAATTCAGTTTTAAGATGTATGCTAATACTAGTTTCTCTTATTTTTTATGTAAAATCCGGCGAACACGCTAAGTACAACAGGAGATACGAGAGGAAACTTCCCCGCCCCACCCAAACACATGGCAGCCAGTTGATCCGGGGAACAACCTGTGGACCTGTAGAGCCAGCCGTACAGATATCTACAGATGAAAGGAGAGATCCAGTTTGGTATTTCCAGAAATCCAAATCTAAGGCAGCTGAAAAATTAAAGATGGAAGTGGATGACCAAAATGTGCCAGGAACGCCCCAGTGTAACTAAGTGTGAACCACTCTGTACATACCAAAGTGCAGAAGTACTCTCTGAACATTTCCCAGCAAAGCTTATCTAAACTTCGAGGAAATATAGAAATGGTACCTCTGCTACAAGTGATAAGTTATGAACCTGAATATGACCTAAACTATCATCTTTCATGGTACAGAAAGTGTAAGTGATTGACATTATAGTACTTGTTAAAGTATGCTTGGACTTCTATAACTCGGGCGGACCAAATAAACTTTCATAAATTAATTCTCATAAATTTAGTGCGGCTACGGACTCTTACAGTTCACTAGGTTATACCCAAAGACAAAATTCCAGTGGCGTACAAAAGGGGGACTACAACACTACCGAAATTATGCGTGTTTCGTCGGGATTATTTTCTATATATTCTTTTTTTTTAGTAGGATAACGTTGAGTTTAGGTTAAGGAAAAAAAATGTCTATCTGTTTTTTTATCAATTTTGATCATGTTAGTATAAGGCTTAGGTTAAGGTAAATTTTCTTTGTTTTTCTTTCTATTTTATAAACATTCCAGATGATACCTCATACATGGAGGATGGCTGATTCATTGGACTTGTACCGGTTTTGAAGAGAGGCAAATATTACCATTAAATTAAAATTAGAGACAATTTAGTAAAAGTTGGCATCACTGGAGGCCAGTGATTAGTAGGGTGGGGAATAATGTCGTAATATATTCGAATTTCTTGAATATTACCTAAAATATTGGAATTATTATTAAGAATATGTAATGCATTGAAATAACTAGATCGCATAGTGTACAGGCAGCGGATGTAACATTAGATTTCCGTTGCCTGTGCAATCCATCACATACCTATTGGCGTTTTTCTACAAGGCATTGCACTAGCAATGAACTGCACATTGCTGAGTCAGGAAGAACGCGGATAGATATTGATGGAAAATGCGGAAAAGAATTAATCGTTGAAAAACCTCCGCAAGGAGAGGTCTGGTGGGCCCCGCTTCGCAAGGAGCGGGCCAGAGTTGTATTACCCGGAAGGGTAATTTAATTAATTCAATTGCTGTCAAGCCTCCGGAAGGAAATCAATCGTCGGTTAGGCTCCGCAAGGAGAAGTTGCGACAAAAGTTGAGTTGTTGCCCGAAAGGGTTGTTTTGAGAAAAGCAGAAAAGAAGAGAAAAGTCCCGAAAGGGTGAAATCAGAAAATAATTGCCTCTTTTCGGCCGGCACACGGAATTCAGCCATCATCCAGATATGAGGAAAATATTGATGTAAGTACCCTTTGTTTCTTACTTGTCAATATATAATATACATTTTTCACGGCTAAATTGGGTATTATTTTCTGTGCGTGTGTGTGTAACCCTACCACCCTCTTTACGACGTTAAGAGGACCGACCCGGCCTCTTGCAAATTTAAGTCGAGCACCAAGCGAGTACCCCGATAAGAAGGGGCGCGCACCCTGGGCTCGACAATATGTATATATACTTTTTGCACGCATTCGGAATTTTTGCTATTTATTTCTTGAAAATTTGTCACAGTTTTTATGAAATGTAATGTAATTTCAATTAAAATTATTTAGCAGTATTCAATAATTGAAAAATTCGAAAAAATGTAAAATGGTACTTCTCTTGAATAAAATATTTAATATTCTCTGTAAAAAAGTCGCGTTTTTTTAATGAAATTTTTTCATGCTCCCATTAATGGAATCAAAAAACTAAAAATATTGCGTTATTCTACGGGAAATTATCTACAATTCTGTTTTTCTTTGTTTTTTTGTACGTGTAAAAATGAGCGAGAAAAAAATTCTTGAAAGTAGGAGAATTTCGCGTTTTTTTCGACATAAAATTGGCCATAACTTTTTTAGGAAGCATTTTTTTTTGAAAAATTATAAAGAACAACAAGTATTTATTTTGGCCGATTTTAGTCTCTAAAAAAAATTATCTCTTAGCGAACAAATTAATTGTTTATAAGAACTAAAGGCCCGCACGAATCAAAAAAAAATTCCATAAACATTGTTAGGGACATCTAAGAAACTAATTCCAAAAGGTTTTATCCATATTACTTGTTTCAAAAAATTTAGTACCCTCTTTCATTTTCTAAGCGTCTAAATCGTGATGAACCGCAGGCCTACAGATAGTGGAAAGATAAATACAGGTCGCCATTTAAATGACGTCAAAACCCGCTGACGCAAAAATAATAAAAATCGCTATACTCCTTCAAATATTTTTTCAGAAAACTCCTACACTCAGATTTGTAGCGATTATTCCATACTTTTGCACAACCCTGTATAAGTATGTCCTTACTCTTTATATTTAATATGGGGCCATTCAACAAATACGTTGGTAAGAATTGGCTATTTTTGACACCCTCCCCATCCCTTTACACGAAAGTTCGTTTGCAAGCTTCGTCCTTCCACTTTACATTCAAGGATACTTAGAAATATATTCTACTGATTTGATGAGAACTTTGACTTTTTGTGAACACCTTCCCCTCCATTGTTTATTTTCCACATTTTCGATGCCCCCTAAGAGCTAACGTATTTGTTGAGTCGTCCCTATGTATTTTATAATTATATTGAGTAAACTTACATCTGGTAATTTCATAGCTACTGAGGTGTTACTTGATTGCGTTCCATTTTTATGCAACTCCTTCCACTTACATTCCGCTATTTTTGAACTTTTTGGAGCCGTCATAGATATAATGCTGACCGACATATTTACTCGGGTTGAATAGTTGATATATGTAGTCAAAAATATCATTACACATATCCATATTCGAACAGGAACTCCTAAAAATAAGAAAATAACATATGAATTTATTGATATGGTCGAGGTGATGATGAATTAAAAGAGAATATAAGATATGTACAGAAACTGAATTTGAAAGAGGTCTTTAAGCCATATTCGTATAAGAACATGACATATTTAGTACATCGAAGTAAGGCAAACAACTTTTCAAAAAATGGGATGAGTTCCCGTGAGTTCAAAAAATTACCAAATTTATAATAGAACTAGAGTAGAATGTAAACATTCTCTTAGCTGATTTATTGGACATTTTATATAATTGTTGCATAGTCTATGGGTTACTCTTCGCAGTTTTTTGTAAATATTGTCAGTTTTAGATAAAAAAATAAAAATATTTTTAGCATTTAAATAATGGATAACTTTTATATTTATTGAACGATTTTTTTCGAAAACAATAGGGTTCTTCTTTTAGCTAATTCTAATTTACGGTCACCAATATATGAGATTTTTTTCTCTACGAACGATATTATACGTTGTAAAAAATGTGCCGACCAAATGTAACATACTCTTCGTTTTGTATTTGTAAAGAATATAATAAGAACAGAGCTAAATCTAATTTTGATTTTTATCTTACTTTATTGTTTTTATTCAGTAATAAAAACTAAATACATACATGGAAAAATTCGTATTTTAATTATTGAATAAACCTTATTAAATTAACAAATCAAAAAGTACCCTCTTCCTCATTTCATCATATTCTTCAATACAATACGAAGAGTATAGTGCATTTGATCAGCACATTTCCAAAAACCGGTATTATCGCTCGTATAGAAATAAATATTGGTGAATTCTGAAAAACTTTCAAAATGTCCATCTATCCGTCCGCGTCCGTCCGTCAGTCTGCCACGTTTCTTACAAACTCGATAACTTAAGTAAGAAAATCCGAAATTGTACTGAAATATGGACAGTAATTAATATTAGCTAAAGGAAGAATCCTACTGTGTTTGAAGAAAATCGGTTAATAAATAAAAATATACTAATTATTATTTAAAGGTTATAAATTTGCAAAAAATTTTTAGTTTTATAATTAAACAAAAAAGGTCTACTTTGGGCGACCAAAGTGTCTTGTCTTGACGGTAGGTTATTAACTGAAGCAGTCCCGGGCCGTAAGCCGCTGCCGGTGGAATTAGACAAGAGTAGGCGAAAATAGGACGTAATTCATCACAGGAAGCCACATTTTAAACAGTGGGAACATTGTTAAATTGACGTTTAACTGTGCAAAAATCATGAAAAATCGTTTCCTTTTAAAGTAGCTCCAAGACTATTGTCAATAGTCAAAGTATTTGTTTTTCTTTCTGGTGTGTGGATAATAAAAAGACGGTTAATTTAAGACCTTATTGATTCAAATTGGTTAATTATTTGTTTAAATGATGGCAAAATAATGTCAAAATTTTAAAGCATTTTTCACTTCGCGAAAAGAGCTCTTACATCCTTGCAACTTTCAGAAAATATGTCTCCTATAAATTTATATCGTAATATGAGAATATTACGATATAAATTTTATTGAAAAATATTTTTTCGTTAATGAGAAAATCAATTCATTTATTAAAAAGACCTTCAATAAAACATATTCTTTATAGGATTTTGCAAACAGCGGAAAGAAAAACTATCTATGAGAACTAAAAGAAAAACTATATGTAAAAATATTAATGAAATCTTCGATTCTTTCGATAAACTGACTTCTGGTTATGCTAACAAGTGAAAATTCTTATTTGTCATTCTCATTATCACACTAGCATCCAACATAGTCCCCTACGACTAGGCAGATTAAACTAGTATCTACATGATCCCCTACGATACGTAAATTCAGTTAAAAATGAGAACAAAGGCCTGAAACTAATTTATTTACCTGCCTTTAAAAATTTTTTCACTCTAATGAATTATATTTTCATAAAATCTCATTCAGTTTCTTGGAAATGCCTAGCCTTTGAAACGTTTTTCGTCCTTATTCTGGACTAATAAGAAAAGCGCAAAGCCACTCATAACGATGTTCCATGCAAAACCAAGGCAATATCCATGAATAAGTATGAAATATTTATACCTAAAAGGTACTGCAAAAAACGAACACTTTTTTAGATAACCTTGCAAAAAACTATTGATAAGGCATTGGTACAAGTCTTTGTATATACAAAGTGCGAAGAAAATTTGTTCGATTAAAAATAATTCAATTTTAATAATTATGCGTTAATTTTGCGGCGAAGTGTAGTTTAACCCGCATGGCCGTAGGGGACTGTGTGGATGCTAGTTGTTGAATGAGAATTTTCAAATAAGAAATTATACAAATTCAATTGAAGAATTTTAATTTGCCAGCATAACCAGAAGTTAGGTTATCGAAAGAATGCAAAGATTTCATTAATATTTTTACACATAGCTTTTATTTTAGTTCTCATAGATAGTTATTTTTCTGATGTTTGCAAGATCCTGTAAAGAATATGTTTCAATACAATAAAGCAAACAAATAATAATTCACTTTTAAACATGCATATAGTATATCGGCTCTAATACTAGTTAAATAATAGATAGTTGAAGAGATGTTTTTCTTATCAGTCAATGTCAAATATAATTTTTCACAATTAGTCATAGAAATTCTCTTGATTTTGCATGGAACATCTTTATGAGTGGCTTTATGTATTTATGATGAGCTCCAGAATAAGGGTGAATAACGTTTCAAAGGCTAAGCATTTCCAAAAACAGAATGATAGATTTCAAGAAAATGTAATCCATTAGAATGAAAATTTTGTTAAGACAAGGTAGGTAAATAAATCCATTTTACTTCTTTGTTCTCATTTTTAACTGAATCTTCATACACCGTAGGGGGTTATGTAGATACTAGTTTAACCTGCTTGGCCGTAACGGACTGTGTGGATGCTAGTTATCGAATCAGAATTTTCAAATAAGAAATTATACAAATTCATTTAAGAAATTTTAATTTGCCAGCATAACCAGAAGTCAGGTTATCGAAAGAATGCAAAGATTTCATTAATGTTTTTACACATAGCGTTTCTTTTAATTCTCATAGATAGTTATTTTTCTGATGTTTGCAAAATCCTATTAAGAATATGTTTCAATACAATTAAGCAAACAAATAATAA
The DNA here is from genome assembly GCA_963583905.1 of Stenurella melanura. Classification (NCBI taxonomy): domain Eukaryota; kingdom Metazoa; phylum Arthropoda; class Insecta; order Coleoptera; family Cerambycidae; genus Stenurella; species Stenurella melanura. The sequence goes on along the minus strand of OY757316.1, from coordinate 51,943,777 downwards.
TTCACTTTTAAACATAAAAATTTTCATTTAATGATAGCTTCTACAGTCTGATCCAGCAAAATGACTCCGCCCTACGTGTAAATGGCCGTGGACAGATATTAAAAATATCAATCACCAAGTAGATTTGTAAAAATTGTATGTATATAATTAATAAAGGTATCATCAGTACGCACCAGTTTTCATTTTTTGCACGAACACCAACACAACTCAGGAACTTTTATGCTATTAGTTGTTTAAAGATTATAACGGAAGGAATTTAAGTTTGCGAATTATTTGCTGTTAATATTTTTTTATTACTCATTATGAAATTTTATTGCACATTCATCGCTTTATCAAAATAGTTAATAAGAACATATTAAATGTGCAGGTGTTTACAGTGGCGTAGTGAAATGTTATGTCTGCTTCAGAAATAAGTGATGCTAATCGATGCACATTCGTCATTTACCAGCGACTGCAGCGACCCACAATATTTATTAAATTTATCTTATTGTTATCAAAAAGAAAAACAGTGTCCCATTGTGCCGGCCGTAGAGCCTATTATTCAGGTGGGAATAATTCTAGTAGTGAGCTTACTGATGACTCCGTTACCATCTGACCATTTTCTTTTAGGAACTCTGGGAGTTTCTTTTATTATTAGTTAAACTTTCTTGGTTTAATAGAAGTTTAGTACAATTGAGGTAAAATAACATAACTAATTCTGTCTTGTTTGAGATACGACGGCGTTTTAACGAGAATTATGTTTTATTTATTCTTACCGTTTTTAACAAGACTTAAATATTATGTGTGTGTGTTTCAGGTTTGTTGACTACGGTTACAAAGACCATTCGCCAAGTAAAATATTATAATTATGTTATTAATGTTATCGTTGTTATCACGTTTGTTAAGTTTATTTTAAGTAGATAGGACTTACTAACATTATATGCCTTTCCCATTCATACTGCCCGCGTTGGTTTTTGCTGGACGGTGACATTTTCTATAATAATATCAAGTTTTTCTAGTTACCTACATTAGGAGGCAATGCAATTTTTACATTCTGTAGAAAATGTCATTGACTAAGTAAGTAAACTGTGTGGTTAATTTATATAGAAGATATAGCCAAGTGAATAATTATTATATAGGTATTATTATATTATATTCCTTTATACAAACGAACATACATTATACATATATACCTACCTATCATTTCACCACTTTCAGTCATAATTTATTAGTAATTGCTAGTACATTAACGATTTTTAAAATATTGTAGAGCATGTATTTCCTTGAAAAGTAAATTACGCGCGCCTATGGATGGCACGGGTTCGAGCTCGCTTTACAAAGGAATGCCGCGCTCTTGTTTTCTTATATCGTTTCAAACTGATAGTGGATAAACTATACAAGCAGCGGATGTAATATTAGATTTCACCAGCAATAAACTGCACATTGCTAAGTCAGGAAGAACTCGGAGAGATAGTGATGGAGGAAAGCAGCGGGAAATCAATTGTTTAAAAAGCTTTGCGAGAGGACTCGTTGACCCAGCTCCGCTCCGCAATCATAGGGCTGATGTTGATGGCCAAAGCCATGTTTCACCCGAAAGAGTAAGTTGATTTAAAATACCAAAGAAGAGAAAAATCTTAAAAGGCGAAACAAGTTGTCCCTCCTCAGCCGGCGTCAAAGTTCAGCCGCCGCACAGAGGGGCCAATGCTATGAAAAGTTGGCAAAAATACGAAAAGTTCATTATGGTCACAATGGTACCACTGTACCTAAAATTTCTAGTAATCTTACCCGGCCACCTGGAACCACCCTTACCTGATCTGTAATGGGACATGAGCCTAAGTTACAACAGTCCAAACTTGTGTTTTTGTAAGTTGGTTGTTGTACGGTATTTATTTACGCTCGTAATCGGTTGCATTTGTTTTAGTGTGATTTTATGATAGAGACATTTACTTACTTTTTATTAACATGGCATCAACAAGTACAGGTAAGTCAACAAATATTTGCTCAAATATACCTACTTTTCATACATATAATGCATAAAAAATTCATCAATAATTGTAATTTATACAAGGCGTATGTTAATTGAATCGTTAGTTATCCATAAGGTTTTAGTTGATTTCGGTGTACGTCCGAGCACTTTTTTTTCTCATTTATAGGCTAAAGTCACGTACTTTTGGTATGTACAAAAAATATTATGCCATATTTTGCCTTTTGTAAAAAAAATAAAAAAAACAATAGTTGTTATCTGAAATTTATATCGACATCGCGGAACATACATATAAAAAAATAATTTTGATATTAATTTTTCACTTCTTTTTTTTTAACATTCAGATATGTTTTCATTAATAATCGGACATATGCTTAAATTTTGTTATTTCATTGAAATTTCTTAGAAATTTTTGGGTGTAATCCGAAAGGGATTCCTAGAATTCACGGTTTATCTCCGGCCAGATGTAATTAGAATCTTCTAATCCCTTTAAAATGGTACTTTTAAGGAATAGATTTATCAAAGTGGTCTAAGAATATTAACGTCCATTATCTAAATATTTCCTAGATTTAAATAATTTTCAGCAGATAAATATTTTTACACAACTAAACTTAATTTCTGTCAATTATGCCTGCATAAATCAAATTTATTTTTTAATTTAGGATCAAGCTGTATGGACCTGTTTTTTTCGAGAAGATTCCGTTATATTAAAATGAGCGAATCCGGTCTAAACAAGTTAGATGGTCAATTTTCGTTTTTAAAAGGATATTTGCAAGAACGAAGGAAATGTCCAAAATCTGGAGTGGTGAATCTCAATAAAAAAATTGGTTACTTTGTCACAGACTTTAAAAAAAGGTCGGATGCTCACAGAAAAAGAGAAAGGTTTTTGGCTAAAAATACAAGTTGGTTAAAAACATCCATAAGATTCACAAATTATGGTGTTTTGGAAAAAATGAAGCTGCAGTTGGAGGACCCAAGTCTGATTTTAGTACAACTTGCGAGAGGACTAAGTGAAATAGAACCAAAGATTTACTTTAAGTCTTACTCTAATTTCGAATTTACATCAACCAGTAAGACGAAAACGCACTCTAGACAGTGAAGTTATCCAGCTGTTAGATGCCCCCTCCTTAGACATTTCAGCTATTTCAGAAGAAAAATCGGACAGTGAAACAGTCAGTGAGGAAGTGTCAGATTCAGATCAATTTATAAGTTGCATTTAAAATTTAACATATATTTAAAGCGTGGACTGTATTATTAAATTTCGGCAACTTTTTAGTCGCCCTGTATATGCTGTTATTATAAAATCAGTTATGGAACGTGGCTTTTATTCAACCATTATTTTTTAAATTTTCACGTATAAACTTTATGAAATAGAAAAAATCGTAACTGAAATATGCATAATGTGTCACCCTATATACAGGGTGTAATTAGTTTCATGTCATTAAAAAAAACTGGTAATGGGAACCGACTAGACAAACAAAAAACCTTTATGACTTTTCCCTCTAGGGGCACTTTGAATAAAACTGACCTAGGTCAACATTTTAATTTTAATTTTTTTTAATATTAATGTAGAAAATAATTGAGAACCACTGCTTTTCTTGGTCAATGGACTTGTTGACTTGTAGTTTTAAATTGTCATAAAAAAGTGCAGTCTTCGGCGTCGCACGCGGTGTCAAAGCAAAGGCCTTGGATCATCAACCGCTTTTGATAGACCGCCTCAACCAAACTGAGGCAATTATAAAGAGGTAATTAATTCGTTATCTTTTCCTGCACAACTGCAAGCAAATAATGGCCACAGAAGTTTTAAAAAAGCATTTCTTTACATGTGTGTCTTTTAATTAGGATTAATGTTTATAATTTAGAATATTCAAATGTGATTTATTAACGTTTGTAACATAAATGAGTGTCCTGGGTTAAAAGCTTACCACCTTAGTAAATTATTCGAAATCTCTGCATCTGCATTAATACACAGTTCGGTACGTCGAATTAAGGACATATGTACTCCGTTCAACACTAAACAATAAACTTTCAACTAACGTTGTCAATAAAGAAAAATAAAAGAAAAACTTGGTCCAAAATCTAAAACGGAATACAAATAGAACGAACAAGTAAGTTGTGTCTGTACGTAATCAATAATTTAATGACTCGAACGGTAAAGTCAATAAAATAAATCTTAACTATAAATACACAGTGACCCGAAATTCAAAAATAACAAACAACGAACGGCGGGATTGGACGTGTGTACATAACGAAACACCCACAGTAACTAAAATATTGCAGAAGGGAGAGTCAGTTTTCATATAGGCAAAGACACACGCGACGATCTAAACCTACTTCAATGTTCCAGCAGTTCTCAAAAGATTTTATTGAAAATTTGCGAAATTTTTGTTTATTTTTTTTTCTCCAAAACTATGAGCTTTAGACCCCATGTTATATAAGATTTTTTGTTTGTCTTGTCGTTCCCTACCACCAGTTTTTTTTAATGACATGAAACTAATTACACCCTGTATAATGAAATGCACGAAAAATGGATTAGGCGTTAATTTTAAAACCCTCTATGCACTATGTACAAAAATATTGATAGATAATCACTAAAAATAATGTTTGCCAACTTTTCATAGCATAGGCCCCTCTGCGTGCCGTCCAGAGATGAGGAATATAGTAATGTATAGTCAAAGATTAGATAACTAACAAGATAGGACAGTCAGACGGAAAAGACGAACTAGAGGAAGACAGTTGTGTACTCTAGTTTAAAGGGACACGACATCCAGCGGAAACGGTTTCGAGATTTGTCGGTTACGCATTAAACGAATTTGACCAAGCTTACTAATAGATAGGTTGGCTCATTAAAATCAACAAGTGCTACGTCACGTATAGACCTCGATGACAGCCCCGTGTGGCTGTGTTTTCCTCATTTTATAAAAAAAAGTTTCAAAAGTATTCTTTCATTTTTCACTATTGGCCTCTCTTTCTAATGTTACCTTCTGCGTCTGATTGTCACATTGTGGCAACTGCGCGAGAACTCCAATTTAAATGTCGAGGTCAATGGCGGCATTGCTATAAGATAAAAGGTTTTCCGCCGGCTGTCCTATATTGTTAATTCCCTAATCTTTTGGTAAATTACTTTTTGTTTCTTATTTCTTATTTGTCAATAGATTTAAACATTGTTAATTTTACTATTTTTGTCTGTGTGTAGCCCTAGCACTCTCTATCGACTTTAACTAGACCACCCCGGTCTCTCACAAGTTAGGACAAGCACCAAGCGAGTACCATAAAAAGGCCTCTCGGGCTCGACATATGGTGGAGGCGCCGGAGGCGCTCATATAGAAATGCGTAAACAAGAAGGTAAACTATACTGCTATTATACAACCATATTAAGGTCATACATAGAACAATAATATTGAACAGGTAAACACATATGCCCACAAAAACAGATTATCTGTAAAAAAAATTACTACCTCTACAAAAACAAAATGAGAAAATGTGATCTCTCCAAAAATATTTGAAATCAATTAAAATCGCCAGGTGCCATTATATATATAAAAAAATATAAAAGAAATTTAATGATTTTTTTTTTATATTCTTTTTACAAAAAAACTTGGCGCTTTTACTTGGTAGTAAGTAATGTATAATATTGCAGTCAGAGGTTTTGTCAACTTGACGGGGATCTTTGTATAAGATTAACTGAGTGGCACTGGTGAAGAAACAGCATTTTGGGGAGGGGAGGGGGGCCTCTTAGAGAAAAAAATATATATATATTTTTTTTATAAATAGGTACCGGACTTGGCGATTTTAATTGATTTCAAATATTTTTGGAGTGATCACATTTTCTCATTTCACGTTTTCGTAGAGAGGACAGATATTTTTTGGACAGAGGGTACTTGGCGCTATTTTTCTTTAGAGAAACTGTATTTGTGAGCATTTCATTACCATTTGTAATTATTGTGTAACAGAAATATATACTGTAATTATTGTGTAACAGAAATGTATACTAAGGCAACAGCTGTTATTTTTTTGTTATTCACAAAAATTAAAGATATCACTGAGCAAAAAATTATTAACCCTTTTTGTGCACACGATAACTCGATCCCGGTCTGTGTTACATTTGTAGTAATATATTATAGTTTTATTGCTGTTCTTTTTCGAGTCAAGTCACCCATACCTTGACACATCAACTTTTTCTTTCTAATATTTCCACTTTTCAAACTCGACAAAATTAACAAATTTGAATTTATTCACTGAAACGTGAATATCATGATTTAAACTATAATGATCTAATAGAATGACTTTTGAACCTCTATAATTATTGCACAATCGATGGCTATTTTCTTTTTATTGTGACGGTTATTGCATTTAAAAATATGTTTAATAAACAAACAGTTTTGTTGCATTGACTTGGATTACGATGACTATTGGAAATATGTCGTTTTAAGTTCTTGTTCTTGGTAAGTAACTTATTTACATGTGTTGCACACAAACTTAAGGTGGCTACCTCTGATAGGGAAATATTTATTTTTTTATTAGTACGTATATTTAAGAAATATATAAGAGTACCTAAGTAGAACCATAATAAGACTATTACTTTTAATTTTCACTCAATAATTTCAGTGGTTTGCACAATACCCAGATTTAAATTTAAAAATTATGTTAAACTTCCTATTTCGTAGTTTTAAATCTACCTAACTGTTTTGCAAACCACTGAAATTATTGAGTAAAAATTCATAGTAATAGTCTTGTTGTGGTTCTCCTTAGGTACACTCTTATAGTTTTTTTAAATACACGTACTAATAAAAAAAAGTTATGGACAAAAATAATAAATATTTGCACATATGTATTTGAATCAAGGAATAATATTCTATATTTTAGGAGTTGACATGGACGTATTTTCGTTAATATGTACTTAATATCATTGATTCTGGTCTCAATTGATAGAGAATTATCGATTTATATAGTGTAACTAAGCACATTCTTAGTTAAATCCGTATTTTTATTAAGAAATTTTAATGTAAAGATTAGGCAGTGGTGGGGTAGATATTATTCCTGTAAAGAGACACGGTTGCTAACTTATTAGTGACCGCAGGGGATATATTTATTATTTACGTTTATAGAGCGAACTTGGCGTGAAGTACTACCCTGTCTCTTGATAAAAGAGTATACCGGGTGTAACAGGATCATGGCATACCCCCCTTTTCTCCTCTAGTTATGAAGATAATTGATTGAAATTTAGGATATACTACATACATAATAAGCGGCACTCTTTGACATACAATTGATTTTTCGCCGGAAGTGACACTCACTTTCGATTTTTAAATGGAACACCCTATACATTATTGCATTTTTGAATTTTGCATAATTTTCTGAATCCAACGATGCCAAATAAGTGACATATCAAACATCGCTTTTTTTATAATGTAATTTTTTGTTTTCCATTTAAGTGTGCCATGACAATTCCGATTTATTCTAAATGACCCATGTAATGCTACAAAAATCGAAATCCCGTTAAAAACAATAAATTACGTGATTTATGAGCAAATAAAATTCACCAAAATTGTTTTTGGGCCAAAACACAATTTTTTCAAATGGAACCATATCGGTACCGTGGTACCATTTATTAGTACTATTAATAAGGAATTTATTCATATGTTGTATTAAAATGTGCGATAAATACAAACAAAATTACGGCTAAAAGAAAATAAGAAAATACAATTTTGTTCTAATTAAATGTTAAGAAGTAACTAAGGTGGTTTTGAAAACAATGAAATATTTAGATTGTCAAACATTTGTTGATTTAACGGTGTTTTTATTGTGTCTTTAAAAATTGTTTAAAATTCTTGTTAATTGTGTTCAAAATGCTGCAAATTTATACAAGAGATGAAAAAGTGGACATGTTAATTATTTATGGGGAAAGTACATCAGTCACCAAACAGAATTTTGCACAAATACCACTATAAATCTTTTAAATACCAATTGCACCAGCATTTTACGAAAGTACAAATGCTGGTGCAATATTGCAATTGGATTTTGTATAATAACGTGCAGCCAAACAATTATTTTTTGGGACTGATTTTATTTTCGGACGAGTCAAAGTTTACAAATTTGGGATTGTTTAACCGACAGAATACAAAATATTGGTCACAAGAAAATCAAAATTTATTACGGGAGGGTAACTTTCAAGTGCGGTTCGGTTTCAATGTTTGGCTTGGAATAATCGGTAGTAGAATCATTGGTCCAATAATATTTGAAGGACTTCTGACTGGTGCCAGATACTTGAGATTCCTGGAAAATGAGATTGAGGACATTTTAGATGAGTTACCTTTAGATTTAGGACAGGGAATGTATTTCTAACAACATGGCGCTCCTCCCCATAATTCAAGAATAGTAATTGAGTACCTTCAACGGAGATTCAGAGAAAACGTAATTTCGACGAATGGTCCTGTGAGGTGGTCTCCAAGGTCACCTGATTTAACGCCCCTTGATTTTTTTATTTGGGGTCATTTAAAAAATATTGTCTATGCAACCCCTGTTACAATCCGTGAAGACCTGGAGCTAGGAGTGATACGAGCAATTAATAGCATAACGGCCCAGCAATTGGCGAACGTTTTTCGAGAAACAGCTATGCGAGTTCAGAAGTGCATTGACGTTAATGGACAGCATTTTGAACAACTGTTGTGTTCATTTTTTGTATTCCAAAACCACCTTATGTGTAACAAAGTAATTAGAATAAAATTGTATTTTCTTATTTTCTATTAGCTGTAATTTTGTTTGTATTTATCGCACATTTTAATACGACATATGAATAAATTTCTTTTTAACAGTACTAATAAGTGATACCACGGTACCGATATGGTTCCATTTGAAAAAATTGAGTTTTGCCCCAAAAACAATTTTGGTGAATTTTATTTGCTCATAAATCTCGTAATTTAGTATTTTTATAGGGATTTCGACTTGTGTAGCATTACACGGGTCATTTAGAATAAATCGGAATCGTCATGGTACACTTAAATGGAAAACTAAAAATTATATTATAAAAAAAAATGGATGTTTGAAATGTCACTTATTTGGCATCGTTGGTTTCAGAAAATTATGCAGAATTCAAAATGCAATAATATATAGAATGTTTCATTTAAAAATCGAAAGTTAGTGAAAAAAATCAATTGTATGTCAAAAAGTGCCGCTTATTATGTATGTAGCATATCCTAAATTTCAATCAATTTTCTTCAAAACTAAAGGAGAAAATGGGGGTATACCTGTTACACCCGGTATACTAAACATGAGAACCTATTTATAATAAAACATATTGTTAAATTGTAAATGCAGAGGAAAATAAAGATAGCTCTTGTTTTTATGTAAATGTGAAACTTGCGTAGGAAGACATTCTTCTACCAAGCAGAAACTGTAATCAAGTAAAGCTTGTCAGATTTTCTGAAAAATTAAGTGTGGAATATTTTTAGATAGTAGAGTTCAAAACGAGATCTATCTCGTCTTCCGTGGAACATTGAAAGGTAAAAATGTATGGATTACGTTGTTGCATAGTATTTGGCTTGTGTATACACTCCCTAAATTCGTCAGGCGATATCGGTGTCCAAACAACCCCTAGGGGTGAAAAAGCGAAAAAAATTGGAAATTAGATTTTTCCCTAGTCTTTCTAAGGGTTTCCAAATTTTTGTTTTACTATGTATAATAATAAAGTTATAGCAAATTATATGTGAAGAAATTGCATTAGTTGAAGCGGATAATAGTTGTTATAAACCTATGTAACTTCCCTGATTGTGCATATATTCATTTTACTATTTTCACAAATTCATTACACTCCTAATTGTAGGTAGACGAACGAAAATTTTAGAAAATTGATAAGAATAAAAGTTGTAGCCTGTACTATCTAGATTATAATCGTTTTTTGGTTTTTATATTCCGCTTATAAATAAGAAAGTTATAAAAGAAATACTAACCTGTTGACAGAATTTCCGCAGCACCCCTGTTGCAGCTATCGCAAGATCTGTCTATTTCCCTCTCACTCTCACTCGCTGCTCGCATAGGCGTAAAAGTATTGCCATTTAAATGTATTCATTAGAAATTAGCCTGGATAATGTGATACATCACATAACAATAATTTAGGACGTAATTGTCCTAACAAAAATAAGTTAAAAATACATTAACGCAGATACTAATGACCTAAATTACACAGTTTTTAAAATATAAAATAATGAATTTTGGGAAGAAAAACTACTTTTATAACTAATAATTATTTACCCTTTACTTGTCTTAATAATAATAATAATATAGGAGGCATGTGAAATGCCACAATAATAATAAGACACATTGATTATTTATAACCCAATTAAGAATAATACTAAACAAATAAAATTGATGTTGAAGTTATTACAAGGTAATACATTTTCATATTAATTGAAAAATGCACATTATAATAAAATACAAAAGTAATGATCTCAGAAATCATCATTTTACTAATATCGTCCGTTTCTTCATCTACAACTGTAATTTTGTCTGTGTATCAATTTATATTTTTTGCACTGGCACCTCATGGTTGAGCATCCTGAAATGACATTTATTAAAAAACGTTGTTTAAATGATTTGCAATGCTTTTACCTGTTTTACAATAACAAAATGACATTTCTGCAATCAGAGTTGGCATTTGGCGATTTATTTGTCCATATAGGTAAATAAGAATTATCTTCATTTATTCTCCAGCCGTACTCCAAAGGATTCGGCATATTAATAACTGGGTTTAAAGCACTGCTCCATATAATAAATTGGTAAAATGCTCTCAGTGTTGATTCAAGGCGTCACTTATAGGAGGACAATTTGTCTATACTGAATTGAGATCAAATTGAGATGCCATCTTCGCCCTCAAATCATTAATATTATCGCAATTAGTGGGAGAGTATAGCAACATGCAAAACTTTTTCCAACGTCTTAAATTTTGTTACTTCTAAAGAAACATACTTTTCACATGAACGCGATAGCAGACTGCAATTTGTTTCAAAGATTTTCCACGAATAATGTATTTTATTTTAAAATGTTGTCAATATTGATAGAATTTATATATCTATTATTTTCATTTGTGCTGTCTGCATGTAAACATTTACGTCAAGACTTTCTATAAAATGAAGTAAGTATCCTTACAGCTTATATTATAATGCATTCTGTAAAACCTATAGATTTAGCTGATATGTGCAACAATATTCTAGTATCTGCCTTTTCATGATTAAAAGATAACAATTTCCTTGAATTAAGTGATTTTCGACTTTCAATCGGCAATTTAAATTCCGCATTTAATTCATTTTCAGTATTACTTGATGAAGACTCCATATTTCACAATAATGTTATAAATATATAAAAATATCTAATTAAACACCACTAAAAACATGTGATGAAACAATATTCTGCACAGGAGTATGCATTCATATGTGAGAATATACAGCTTCGCGGGCCGAAGTGACGAGCGGGAAGACGTGTTAAAGTGCGAGGGAAAACGACAGAGTAGAGATAGTTGCAACTGGGGGTTGAATTACATTTTTAACAACAACTAACAATTTTCTTCATAACTCGCTCATTTATAATCCAAAAGTAAAACCGAAAAAACTGGTCTAATCCAGATAGTATAGACTACAACTTTTATTCTTGTCAATTTTTTTAAATTTTCGTTCGTCTGCCTACTGTCACAAGTGGAATGAATTTACGAAAATAGCAAAATGAATATTTGCGCGATAAGAGAACTATGCTAGTTTTTAGGAAACAGTGTACGCTTTAAACTATACACATCTCTTACCTATAAATAGCCATAACTTTGTTATCATATATAATTTATCAAAAATAAAAAAATTGGCAGAAAGATGAGACAAATATCTAATTTTTCGTTTTTTTTTCGGTTTTTCACCCCTGGGGGATGCTTGGACACCGGTATCGCCAGACGAATTTAGGGGGTGTATATACATGTTAGGTACTATATAATAAAGTACTCAGTACATTTTTACCTTTCAGTGTTCCACGGAACATGTTTCTAGACGACTTTTTCGTGTTCTGAGTCTCTACTAAGAATGTAGGCAAATAATTTAAAAATTGTATGTGCATCACTTTTTGAAACATGAGATATGTGATGTTATATCCTATTCCCTAAGAATATATTCTATTAAAGGTCGGTTTATCAATGCGAAGATAAGTTATCCTATTGTCGTCACTATAGCAAATGCAAGGCTATCGACACGTGAACTACATTCAGTAGGGGAAGTGACCCTACTATATTTTTAAACTGTGACTTAACTATAGGATAACACTTATCCTCACATTGATAAATCAGCCCTAAGGCGATATAATATTACGTGCCTATGTACTTTGTTTGGTAGACTGCCGTGAGGCATTGCACAATGTAGAATAGAATCCACTATGGACTATATTATTAGAGATGAGAACACCCAGATATCTGGTTCTTATTATTCCTCAACTGCATGAACAAACACTAACTACGACAAATGTAAAGTTGACGGGGCTGCGTTCTGTCACCAATTTTCTTTAGCATCTATAGTCAATACATGACGGGACGCGTGCTGGAGGAGTCGCTGGGTTGGGTAGTTATGAGGCGAACTACGATTTCTAACTTAAGGTTTGTGGATGATACCCATCTGAGTTGCACCTAGCATACATCTGCAAGGTAAGCTCCAACAATGAGCTCTGAGCACGGTTTGAGAGTAAGTTACAAAATAAAAATTATGATGGTAGACCGAGTAAGTGAAAACTACTCAGGCACGTTAAGCATGAGCGACTGTGAGCTAGTACACGAAATCATTTACCTTAGAGTCTTTATGGACAACACCAGTATCTGTGAGTATGAGATTCGACGAAGAATAAACATGGCGGCAAGGTCCGCAACTTGCCAGTTGAGCAAAATTTGGCGTGCTAAGGACATTACGAGGTGCACAAGGATCAGAATGCCCAACACTCTAGTTTGTTGTTTCTCACTTCATATTTCTAAGACATGGACCGCAGGGAAGCAGACACACAGCGTATAGATGCTTTCCAAATGTAGGTCTGAAGACACATGCTTCGAGTTTCCTGGACAGTCCATTGCATTAACAAGCCTAAGAAATACGTCCCCCAAAGCTACTCAACAGTACCATATTCTCTCGAGTACTCTTATTTCTTGACCACACCAACCAGAGAGAGGACAAAATGTGGATAGTTTAGGGATAACCAGTTGGTAACATGCGAGAATGCCAACTACGAAAACGTTAGGTTGATGTCATCAAAGAGCTAATGGTGAGAGTTTTGGAGCTAAAATATGTAAATGGCTTCAGTTTTGGATACAAATAGTTTCTTAATATGTGAAGATGTAGATGACGCTGTGCTGTAAATAAATTTTTCAGTGACAGACACTTTGAAATGGAGGACATTTAAAAAAACTTAGATACACAAAATATTTTGTATAATTGAAAATTCAAGTTTTAAAATAAGTTTTAGACGATAGGCCCTTGGAAACTCTCTTCATGGAAAATTAATGCGAATCATGTTACAATAAAACAATATTCACATCGTTCGGTTAACCGAACATGTTTTTTGATTCGAAACAATCATATTTGGCGCGTATGCTTTCATGTTTATGAAAACGCCTGCTTATTCAAAAAACTTAATTTATAAATTTATTACACAGGGTAGTTACATAAATATTAGACACGTACAGAATACCTGAACCAACGTTCTATTTTACTTATGTCTACTGTACTATATATAATGATTTCTATAAAATAACATTATGTCTGTATTTTCAATTTGCCTTAATTGTTTCAATTAATTGTTTCTATGATAAGAGTGAATTGCTCATAACAAATGGTTTAAATTCCATTACATTAAATTGTTTAGTTAAACCACAATTTTATTTCATTGTTTGTAGTAGTTCAGTATTGTTAAGTTTTAGTACATTGTTTTAATCACGTGTACCTAATAAACCTACTATGTAATAGGTACGACATAGGGAGGCAGGAGGTAGGTTTTAACTTATAAGTTTCACAAATTTCAATTCTCTTTCGACTCGACCCCTCTCTATTTTCATAGCCCTCCGGCAACGTGAATGATCGATTGATCACGGGAGTAAGGCGCGAAAGGTCACTGTTCTCCCACGAATGTTAAAATAAAACTGATTTGATCTGGGAACGGTGAAATTTTACAAGACAGATATTAATCCAGTAAAATAAGAGAATATAAATTAAGAGCTTTCGAAAAAAAAATGTTGTAAAAACTTATGCCACCTAAAGCGCTTGAGCACTAAAAACCAATTAAATAAAATTTCACCCAATGTCGCCTGGTGTAACATGCGGAATGCTCAAGAGCATCCTTTGTTACACTGTTAATATTTATTAGAAAAATTATAAATTATCGAAAATATTATTCCCACAAACTCTAGTACTATTAGAGTGCACTTATTCCTTAGACTATAATGAATATACGTCATCTGTCAGCAGTTAACGCTCTCGAATAATAGATAGCGCACCAGGTATGATAATTCAATTAAATAACGCCGGGTCAAACTCTTGCTCGTTGAACCATTGAACTAATTAGACGTATTTATAATTTTGTTTGACCTGTAATGGGGATATTAGAATTTGAAAAACCTCGTGATGATCACATGAGGTAAGGTTCTAATTATTATATCGGTAAATACCGATCAAACATCAAACATTTAAAATATTGTTTTACGTTTTTCTGATAGATTTTTCTTATAAATGATTTTCTTATAAATCGTTTTTTTTAAGAATTATTTTTCTAACAAGAATTAATTTCTTAATAATCAAACTTATTCACGTCTAATGCATTTAACGTAGAAGTCTTTAAACGTTATATTATTTGCTTTGAGCAAGATTTGAGATTATCTACATTCAATTTGCGATACCTACTACGTTTTCCACTAAGCAAGCAATATTCATATGAAGTCAACCTTTCTATACTACATTTTGAATTGGAATATACGAAAACATTCTAGGCGAAGAGATTTTCTTCATTTTGTCTTGGCGACAAATCTCTTGGACGAACATTTCTACTATTTCATAACCTCAAAATGGGATTAAAGCAGTCACATGTGAAACATAACCTTTAAATCCATAATCATCGGAGAACAGGATCGTATCTAGGAATTTCCTACATCAGGATAACAAAACAAAAGATAAGTACTTTTGATTGTTACCAGTAAAAGGGATTATTTTCACATGATTGTTGAGTTAAAAGAGCCAAAAGTGTCTAAATTTAACATATTAGATTCAAGCGAAATCTATTATGTTTTTGGCTAGATTACATTTTAAATCCGTTGTTGTAATTAAACCAATTGTTGTATATTAATTCGTAGTTGCTTATATCTTGAATTCGTTCTGACAAATATTTCGCCGTAGTATTGTTTTCATAGTTACTTTTATCTTGATCTCTCATAGTCAATATTTTATTGTAGTATTATAATGCACGGTTGTTAGTGATATAGTAAGTTGTGGTTCATTTTTGTTGTAACGTGTGTGTCTAGAATTTATGAACTTTGAGATAATGTTACGAGACATATTTTTTGTAATATAGTTATTTTGTCTCTCGTAAAGAATCTCAAGTTCCTAATTTTGTTGTAATAAATGAATTTTAGTATTGAGGTAAAAGTTACAAGACGTATCTTTTGTAATATATTTTGGTTCTCGTAAACACCTCAAAGTTATTTTGCTGTTGAGCAAATTGTAATATAGTGTATTTTGTAATATAGTTTCATTTGTACATATTTCTGTTGGTATTTAGCTCTACAGTATCGGTGATGTTGTGATAGTTTTACTTTTTGTAATATATTTTTGTAATATACCTAGCGCTATTGTATATATGTAACATTTGTCTTTTGTTTATCTTTACCTTTACCTTTATCTTTATCTTTAATTTTCCTTGATTATACTAAGTAATCATGGCGCCCAAACCTTGAATTCAATGCCCTTCTGCTCTCCGTATCTTTACTGTACTAGCCAGGTTAAAACCAGTGACGCTAACCACGTCGCTCGTAGGGTGGCCCACACAAGAACCACTTGGGCAAACTAAAACCTAATTTTCTTAGCCACACTGGTCATAGTCTGTCCCGTATATAAATCAAAGATATAAAAAAAGTTCGTAAAAAGCATAAAGGGGACTGACTGTTTCTAAGTAGTATACTGCCGGCGTTCGATCGTGCAGTACACAGTTCCTCACCCCTGGAATTTCACGTTGACTAGATAGCTCATTCCAATGAATCATAAATTCGGAGGAACTAGGTGTGACAATTTATTGTGATGATAATGAAAGAAGCCGAACACTCTCTTTATGGCCGTTTTTGTAAATAAACTGAAAATTGATATGTGGTATGCCCTTTAAGCTTTTTTGCGAACTTCTTTATATTTTTGAATTATATAAGGGACAGACTATATCTAATATTGATATTGAAGTCGACGAAAATTGCATTTGGATTGTTACACCTACCTCAGTATGGATATTAAGATCAAACCCAATCAATCGAGCGATTGGGGGACATTTTTACTACTGAAACTTATTTTTTAAAGGCGCTTCGATCGACAGAGAGAAAATTACACCTTGTTTAGTGGACCTCTTTATTATCTTCTACTTAGTAAAAGAAAATAATGTAATATTACCACGCCAAATTTCTCAATGAATAATTATTTCTCGAAAATTTGGCGATGCGCTGATTTTAACGATTAATTAACGTAACGTAACTGTTTCATTAACCGAACCAAGCCACGTATTAAAACCAATACGTTTCCAAAGTGGAATAATTATAAATCGTTTGTCAAAGGATTAATAGACATCGAGTTAGACATTCTCGAGTTAGGGGCAAACAAAGACCCAAAGTTAAATATGTGAAAATAAAATTGAGAACCTTCCTCTCTTGTCATTTAGAAATATATCAGAACGTTTTTCATTGAAATTTTAATTAAAATAAAGTTAATTACTTTCACATTGGAAGTATAGTAATCGCAGAAAAATTTTCAATTTTTTTTTTTTAGTGAGTTAAAAAGTATAGTCGGTCTAGAAAGAGGAAACTCAACCTGG
The DNA here is from genome assembly GCA_963583905.1 of Stenurella melanura. NCBI lineage: Eukaryota > Metazoa > Arthropoda > Insecta > Coleoptera > Cerambycidae > Stenurella > Stenurella melanura. The sequence continues at coordinate 51,926,748 of OY757316.1, read as the reverse complement.
GAAAATATCTCCGGTTAAAAAACTGCTGGTGTGCAATGAAATTAAATATTTGGCATCGACTACGCAGGAATTATTTATGCGCCCACTTGTAGAGAAGGACTGTGCAAGAACAGAAGAACTCAATCAAGAACGTTGAGCTGACTACATCAAAGGATTGTGGTACCAATCATGACCTACGCAGTCTTAATTTGGTAACATAAAAGTGGAGGCAATGAGAGAACTAAGAAATGGCCAAAGTACTACTCTGTCTAATTCTTTTACATTTAGTCGTGGAGAATGATGCTCTGCCAGCGGTATACAGATTAATAATAAACGGATAAGACCGATAAGGGACCATACTATACCGAGATATTTCAACAACTAGAGAAGAGCCGACTGCGTATTAAGCAGTCAGACAGAATCAGCACAAGCAGAGAATCTTGATACGGAAGGGGATGAAGTCGATAACGAAGTCATAGAATAAACTTTATTAAGAAATGATAATAAACTTTTTAAATTAAATTTTGTAATTGTTTTTTAAATTCATTAAATTATTTTGCAATGTAAAATATAGTTACATTTTTGTTTATTAGCCTCTTAAAAGATACAGTTATTTTTTTTTCAGTTTTTAATCATCAGATTCGTAATTAGCGACCCCCAAGTACTGAATTTAGTCTGAATACCTTGATTGATTTTAAGCCACACCTAATCAATATAAGCCCGCCATATTCGATCCGCCATTTTGAAAAAATTATTTTGACATTGGCTTCACATTCAGCGGCCCCGAAAACCCGTAAATACTTAAAGGGAACTTTCCAATTCAATGTAGTCGCATTTTTAAATTTATAGAAAAAAAAGAAGAAAATGTATGAAAATTGAGTATTTTACTAACCTTGTTTTCAATTTCCCTATTTCTCGGGGTAAAAGCAGGTCCTTTGACAATATAGACCTTTGTATTTTTTGCATAAAAAAACATAATAACAGGCCAATCATTTAATACACTCTAGTTCGCAAAAAATCCGGTAGTTATGAATTTTTTATGTGTAGTTAGGATTCATATAAGCTGCATAAAACCAAGGTTGCAGTTTAAAAGTGAATTATTTATTATTTGTTTGCTTATAGTAATGAAACATTCTTTATAGGATTTTGCAAACAGTGGCAAGAAAAGCTATCTATGAGAACTAAAGGAAAAAACTATATATAAAAATATTAATGAAATCTTTGCATTCTTTCGATAACCTGACTTCTGGTTATGCTAACAAGTAAACATTTTTTTATTTGCCATTCTCATTTTAACACTAGCATCCAACCTAGTCCCCTACGGCTAAGCAGGCTAAACTAGTATCTACATGATCCCCTACGATATGTAAATTCAGTTAAAAATGAGAGCAAAGGCCTGAAATTAATTTATTTACGTACTTTGTCTTTAAAGACAAAGTACGTAAACTTCAAGAACTTGATTTTCTTTCTTTCCAGCAAAATATCAACTATATAATCCATGTTACAAATAAAATCACGAGGTATACAAGTAATGCAGTTCTTTATTAAATTAAGCATAAGACACTTATTAAAGGTCCATGTGCAAAACAAACTGAAGAACTGCTCACAATGAACAGGACGCAGTTAAGACTAATAACAGGACTTCTGACGGGACACTTTCCTGTAAAGAAGTACCTGAATACAATCGGCAAATTTGACGGCAACCTAGACTGCAGGCTATGCAGCAAGGAGCCGGAAACGGTCGACCACATCATATTTTACTGCGAGGCACTGGTTCGCAGAAGATATGGCATCTACGGGCAAACACGAACAGACCCGGAACTTATCAGCACCCGTCCGACCATAGACCTGTATCATCTGATTAGAGGTACAGGGGTACTGGAGGGGGCCGAGTGAAGCATGGCAGGGAGAGCACAATAAGCCCAGGAGGCTGCAGTGCCTTCGGACTTTTCTAGTAACAGACGAGCCCTGGAAGGAAAAAAAAAGCATAAGACAAACAGAATCGATGTTTTAGAAATATCGTCACATTGTTGTGATCTCCACCAGGCTCCGCCCACACGCGTCACATCATATGTTGTTCCCACCCAACATTTCGAGTCGACGCGTACTGTAGCAACAAAAAATCGGAATTACCGGATTTTTTGCGAACTTTGCCTCTTTTTTTGTTTAAGATGACTGGCGTATTAAGGTTTCATTCGATTTCAATCTCTTGGAAAGTTTTCTGAAGTCTAGGCACTTTTTTTTGCTTCATTGACTGTACTAGTTATAAGACCTGACCAATTATTTATTGTCCACGACAGTACCTGCACAAAGGACACATTAATTTATTATTTTTCTTCATTTTAAAATACACCTATTTCGTGGGTGATCTACTCGCGAAAATATATTTTTATAATGTTATATGAAATTTATTTTGGTAAAATTTAAAATAGTTTGCGCACAAACATGTATTTTTAGATTCTCAGTTTTTATTACATTGAAATGAATTAAAAATTATTAAAAATTCCTACGACATTTTCTAACTAAGTATCCCTTTTTCTTAGAGTGATCACCCTGTCATTCTCTTTTCACTAGAAATATATTAATTGTCCCTGCCAATAGTATCAAACATATGCTAAATATTATTTCCATTGCGTAAATCAATCGGTGAAAACTATAGAATGTCAGCTTTGGACTGTTTTCTTCAGAATTTTAACACGTTGGCTGCTATGACAGATATTTGTGGTTTCAATATTTATGCTGCACATGCCCCTGCGGACACGTGATTGTCCTTAACGTATGTGCGTCACATGCCACCAATGGCATGTGTGCCAAGGTAAGTGTTTAGTGCCATTTGACAGTGATGGGTAACATTATTACAAATAATAAATATAGAAGAGTGTTATTGAACTAGAAATATATATTCAATAACAGCATCACACGCCTCCAGCGCCTCGTGCAGCACAGGGGATAATAACAAATTTTCCTTAAATTTTCAGGTGTGTAGAATGTTGATTGAATTTCTGACTACTATTTTCTCTTACGCGCAAAGGAATAAACTAAATATCTGTTATTGTAATACATGTCGGATACCACGGGGGCACGTTTAGGGTTAGACCGCTTGGACTTGTTAACAAGTACGACACTGATATTTCACTTCATGCAAAATTTAATAACAAAGTCTAATTGTCCACACGAATAATACAAGTAGGCAAAACAGTCTCAACATCATCGGATAAATCTAGTAAAATAAAGGAACTAACTATCCGCTACCCGCTAGCCCGCGACAGTCAAATCTAAACTCTTGCACAGGTAATCATAGAATGCTTTTCTGTTCCCGGGCCAGCTGATTTCGTTTCGTTCGCTTTAGATCTCCTAAGCATGTTCCTATATCCATATAAGGAAATGCATGGAATCTTAAACTGTTATTGGTTAGGGTAGGTAAGTCAACCTCAATATTTATATTAACAAAAATAATAAACACAAGTACTAGCGTTGGGTTCCTAGGAACTATAGGTGTACAGAAATTATTTTCGGTGGCGCCAACATGCAGTTATGTAAGAATTCAACAAGTTCGGTGCATGCCCCAGAAGACATGTGCCGCCCACAATTCAGGAAATATTAGTTCTGTGCTGCGCGTGCTTCCAGGGGCATGTTTCTTACTAATATCAGCAGAAAAATAACAATTTTATCGCATCCGCACGGAGCTGAATTCTATTTGTTTTTGGTGCAGAATGAACTTAAGACAAACACACCCCCCAGGGCCCTGTGATGGAATCAACGTGTTAAACTCAAAAACACCATAACACTTTATAATGGGTAAAAATTTAATCTAAGTGGTAAATTATTCTGTAGCAACTTCTGTATATTTGTGCTGTGATAAGGGCATGCGTATCACTTTAAATTTGTATTTTCTATTTTATTCTTTATTACTTCTTATTGGATATTTTTACACTGAAAAATATTTATAATTTAATAAAAATTAGCTCTGCGACAAATCGATCAGACAGAGGTTAGTTTTTAAATAACTTGATTGTTATAAAATATCTCGCACCTAAAAATATATAAACTAGAACGAAGTTATAAAATAAAAACTGAAAATGAAAAACTAAAGACAGTTAACGTTTCGGAAAAATGTTCTATTTCTGTTCTCAAAACTTTTTGGCCGTCACCCAAGACAGTATTTTGATTATGTATTTTCATAGCCACGTGACACATTAAATTATATTTATCTTATTTTCACATACTTCGTCCCAAAGGTTGAGCAACCAACCAATACTGTCGTGAGCAAAAAAGAATGGGACAACTATTTTTTTTCTAATGTAAATCTGTTTCTATTTGAATATGTAATGAGTAGCCGAAAAAAAAACAGTTAGCACTTCTATTATATTTTTTATTGTAAAGCTGTAGTTATTGCTAAAGCAGAAGATGGATTGGATCATCAATGGCACATATTGCACTGCGTTATAACATTAACAAAAAGTCTGTGTTTAACATTAAAAAAAAGTGGAGAAAAACTATTACTCTTAGTAGAAATCCTGGATCAGGGCAACAAAGGATATCCAACTTAACAAGAAACTATTAATATTTTGTTATTGCACCATTTCTATTTATAACTTCTATAAGTCTGTTTGGCATAGAATTAAATAAACAATAATCATTAGTAATAATATTATCCCATGTATTATTTACTACTTCCAGTAATTCTTGGGCATTGCGTGGTCTCACATTTCGTTTTTGGATACTTCTTATGAGTAGTTCCCATACGTCTTAAACAGTGTTAAGATCTGAACTATGACTGGACCAGTTAAGAACATTAATGTCGTTACCTTAAAACCAGTTAGTTACGGTATGATCAGTATGAACTGAACAATTATCTTGTTGAAATATGAATTCACTATTAGGAAATAATTGTGACATAGAAGGGAGCATAATATTATCTAAAATCCTAATATACGTTTCACACAAAATTCAGTACAAAATTGGATTTCAAAATTAGTTTTACGCCAGATTATAAACAGTTTATTGCTTTAATAAACAAGCACTCAATATAATTTTCTTTAAGAAATGGTTTTGTAGATTTAGAGTTAATATTAGGCACTTACGACAATAAACTAAACTTTACCTCCTGTGAAATTTAAGTAAGAAAACTGACTTACCCATAATTTACGTAAAAAATATCATCAGTCATGCAAGAACCCACCATTTGTGACAAATAAAGTAATATCAATAATTCTTCACATTAAAAATAATAACCTTCAAAGCAAATCTCAAAAATTGTTGTGACTAATTAATGGATCCGAAGTAGAACAAACACTGACGTATTTATTAACCTCAAATAATCAATAATTCATATTAGGCCAGGTGCCAGATTGAAATAATCAAACATAAGTTAGGAGAAATTCAAAGTGGAATATTTATAATCTCATTTATAATAATTGCCCATTTTGATATAATTAGCAAGCTGTAAAATCCCTCCTGTCCTCCGAACTCCACGTTAGCCTATATGGCCGGGGGAAAGATATCAACACGGAAGAGGGGAACTACACAGAAACGAAGGACAGCCTTCGCCCTGTTATACCCATATTAATTATATCTGTCAAAGCATAAGCCAACTGATGATTGTTTCTTCAGTCAATAGGATACTAGTCACCTAATACAGTTGAATTATATCTGTAAAAGTCACTTCTCTCAGTGTATAACACATATTACTTCGAGATCACAGAAATAAGACCCCCGAGTTCGAAGATACCGCGGTAACCTTTCATTTTTGCATAGTTCCCCCACTTCTGAAGTGTCAATAATCACTAATTTTGCTGAAATCAACGGAAAGCTTAGTCAGTCACTGTCAGGATTTCTACTCAACTTGGTTTTAGCCTACAGATCTTGAGAGATTTTGAAAAAGTGAAGTCTAGGCAACGTGATAAAAGACTCTTACTCAACACGCACTGACCTTATTGATCAGATGTTTTTGATGTTAATAAGTTTTTTGCCGCATTTTCGTGAATTTTGGGAAAAAGCATTTGATTGAATCGTGAATTTCCCATTTGAATATGAATCAGTTTTGATTTTGAAAGATGGACAGACAAATTTGAACTGTGGTCCTTAATCTGAGGTTTCGAGTAACTGAAATTCTTGAAGTGTCTAGAATCAATGAGCAAATCTTCAACACATCGGTCAATGTTATCAGTTGATTATAGAGATTTGAGAAGCTACAGAATATGAGAAGCTACAGAATATCGTACAGGATGTATAAGAGAAATCAAGTTAATACACGATCGTTTTCTCCAATTTTAGGCATTTCGAAATTAATCAGTACCTTAACTGATAATTAAACGTAATAAATAAATAAATAAATAAATAAATAAGTATATATAATATTTTTGTGAAGTCGATACATGATTACAGTCATTTTCCCTAGATTATGTTGATGCGTGTATTTGTAGCTGAAAAGGGGAAGACAGATATAGGACAACTGCCCGCTGTTGTTGTTGAGTATGCTTCGTTAGGCCGGCTTCACACATATCGAGCAAAACAGTTTTAGTCAAAAACGTTTTTGGCTCACACAAAAACGTTTTTGTTTTGAGAAAGTAGGGCGGCCGCATACACATCGAGGAAAATTTTTTAGTCGCAAAATATTTCGAACCAAGGAAGATCTATTCGTGCCATTTGATTTAGAATGTATGTCGGACGACGAAACCAGCGCGATAGCACTAGTCTTTTGGCAGTGGTTAATGCTCCATGAAAGAAAAGTGAATAGACAATTGTGGATCCATCCAATAACCCAAAAAAGAAATAAAGAAAAAACTTTTTTGCCTTTTCTGGAAGAATTAAGGGCAGATGAACATAAATTTAAGAATTTTACACGATTTTAATTATCTATTGCATTATCCATTGCATTATCCATTTCCATTTTCACTTCATGCAGCACAATAATTAACTGTTGGTTCAGCAGTTGGTGGTATTGAACCATGCGCACAGACAAATGTTTCGTTATAAAACAAGGGTGGAGCGATCGACGTCGAACAGCCTGATTGTGACTAAATGCGATTAAACGTGCTTTAAGGCACGCGACTAATAAGTGTGCATTTTCTAATTCTCTCCCTTATCGTATTGCCTGATACAGAGCTAGAAGGAAAAAGAAAAATGTTATTGATATTACCCAAATGAAACATTTACTACTATAAAATATTTACTTTGAATATTTCCATCCCAGCAAACCTAGCACCCGGCCTATATTTTAATTTAGTGCTTGATAACAATACTATTACTAGAACATTGCCATTTTAATTACAACTAATTATAGATTAGAACTTAACATTAAATATTACTCATAGTCATGTTTTCCATTAAATATTTACTGTATTTATCATCGACATAACATCCTACGGAAGAAACAATAAATATTTCGACGATCCAAGGGATCATTGGTAGCTATTAGCAGAGTTCGCATTTCAGGTTGCAATCCGAGAAGTTTTGTGTACAATGGGAAGTGCAAGTCAAGGCGATTTACCTCTACCACTTACAGTAGCTCACAGAGACGATTACTGCGTGCTGTGTGTCAGTTTAAGACTGAATCGTTGCTTTTAGACAGGAAGCTGTTATTTCCCAGCTTCTCACTGGCCAACACGCGAGGCAAGTTCATAGTACAGTCTTACGACCTTGCTCGTTGCGACTTACTATAAACTGGACTGGTCTCGGCTCCGTGTTATTTTGCTTTAAATGCTTTTATAAAATTCGCGTGCCATTTATGAGTGTTATACATTTTATGGTATCATTCAATTGAATGAATGAATTTATTCAGATATTTACCAACAAATAAGTAAGAATGGGATAGTAGGAGGATTTTACGGCCGAGGATGAGTCGACTTGGACAGTGGCCGATTCAAATTTTAACTACATTGCGTGAGGCTGTGTCAACCGACCTCAGAAATAACGTTATAATATTAAATAGGGCCACATAATGTAGTCATATATATTAAGTTCCCTTATTTTGCCGAAGAAATTGTTTTGTTTATGTGCTTTGCAACTACGAAAACGAAGAGTATATTGCGTTTAACCGGCATATTTCTAAAACCGGTAATATTGCTCGTATAGATAAAATTTTAATATCACCGTGTTGGTGATCGAGTTCTGAACAACTTTCAAAACGTCCGTCTGTCTGTCGGTCTTTCGAGTAATTTCAAGGTTATGTTCAAATTAATAAATCTGCAGTAGTTGATAAGAGACTACCCTTTTCTTCAAATTCGCCTTATCATTGGCCGAATTTTGACATTTATTGACACATGGACATATTGATTTTGAAATTTAGAAAATGGGATTCTGATTTTTTTTATACCCAAATCATGTGTCTTTGTGGCTTCTTAGGTTCTGGCAATAAGTATTCCGATGTTCTTACATTGCATGACTTAAAATAAATTAAACTAGAAATATAACCATTGAAAAGCAAATTTAAGCCTAATATGCATATTTTGATAGTATCTTATAACGTAATAAACATTTTAATACCAGTAAGATAATGAATTTTTATTTTTAAAGGGTACCTTCTTACAAACATGTTCGGCGAGCCAACATGTGAAGATTTAACTACTTCTTTATTTAACAAAATCCAATAGTGGAATGTGTTACTACACCTGAATGTATGCAAACTATACTTCACTATTACAAAAGTTCTGTCCGATATTATATCGGACTATCACCAGTTGCATCAACAAATAACCCACTAGGGCTAGTTATAGATGGGGTCCTAACCCCCTTACAGTTTTACTCCTGAACATTTATAGATGTCGAGCTGCATTGAAGTTTACATAATGTTCTTGTAGAATTTTATCATTACGAGTAATATTTTTATTCAAATTTTTAATATACAGAGTGTTTCACTTAAAAGTCCCCAGGCCATTATCTCTAAAACTAATAAAGATATTTTATTTTTGTAAATGGCAGATGATTGATACCAAAGAAAGGTTTAAATAACGGTGATTAGAATTTTTCCTCAATAGCACACAGAGATGGCGCTGCGATGCAAAACTATTTTTTGATGGCTGGAACCTTGAAACATAAGTCGTGTGATTAAACAATAATTTGTGAATAATTATGATGGTACAGAGAATTTACAAAAAACAAGCCGTTTTGGAGTTACATGAGTTTCTTTCATTAATGTCAGTACACGTGAATTTTGATAAATCCCTATAATTTATTTATTATTTATTATAGAATATTGGTTACCAAACACTTTTTTTCAAGATAAGGAAAGTGATATAATACACTATCATAAAATTATGTTTACCACTTCCGACCAAACCGGAACTAACATGATGAACCAATATCCATATGTTCCTACATATTACATTTTTTTTTCTAATAACGCTTCTAATAAAACGGCTCCCAAAACTTAAAGTAAGTAAGACAACAAAGAAAATACACACTAATTTAGAATGGGCTAAATTTATATTAACAATTCAGTAAAGCACGTAAACAAAAGTTTTATAAACAAACATTTAAAAACTATCGAAATATTATTAAAAATGAAATTAAACTAATTTCTTTCTTATTAGTAGGTACTTATTATATTAAATGTTCAAAATTTCTCCCTTCTTCATGAATACACATATTGTACCGTTTCAGTAACTCTTCATTGCAAACTTTTTGTAACGTATGTCTATTTATAGCAGCAACACTTGCATATATTTTATTATACAAATCGGCCATATCCTCAATGGGTTCAATGTACACTACACTTGTACACTTTTTAAATACCCCCAAAGGTAAAAATCTAATGGAGTCAAGTCAGGTGATCGTGCTGGCCATCTGACTACTCCATTAGTACCAATCCATCTCTGAGGGTACATTTCATTAAGACAATATTTGACTAGTACTGAGTTATGGGGTGGTGCACCATCTTGGTGAAACCAAATATTCTCCTGGTTATGAGGAATAGTCTCTAATAATCCTGGCAACACATTTCTCAAAAATATCTCATATTTTCTTCCATTTAAAGTCCCATGGAATAGATATGGTCCAATAATATATGAATTTAATATTCCACACCACACGTTAACTCCAAAAGTTACCTGATTTCGGGTCATTCTCATCCATCTAGGATTATTTTGTGACCAGTATCGGCAGTTATGCTTACTCACAACTCCGTTGTTGTGAAAACGGCTTTCATCGCTCCAGAGCACATTTTTTTTAAAATTTGGGCATTCTTCAGAAAGAACTGAAAATTCAGCTAGAAAATGTAATCTTCGTTCATAATCACCAGGCCTTAAATGATGGATCAATTTTAATTTGTATGGATGGTATTTATTTGATTTTAATATTCTATAGCACGAAGATATCGACAGATTAGTTTCCGATGCAAATTTCCGGAGAGAACATTGAGGATTGTTGACAACACTATTTAACACCAAGGCTGTATTTGCATCGTTTCTAACTGGCCTATTTCTGTTACGAATAGTTTTCTTAAAACTACCTACCCCAGTTTCTTAAATTTTTAAACAGCATGATAAATGTTTTTTTATCGGGTGTAGGTCTATTTGGAAATCGTAAACAAAACAATCGTTTTGCTTGTCGGGAATTTCTTTTGCATTCACCGTATATTAAAATCAGATTTAACTTATCTTCATTGGTGTATCTAACCATTTTTTAAATTTATTTTTTTTATTGCCTTATTTGGATTAATTTGCTTTGAATTGTTTCTAAGTAGACTATTTCTGTTTGAAACTATGATTGAAATGCACCAACTACAAACTTTGTTTAATACCTGTCAAACTTAAAATTAAATCAAAGCCTACTAATATCTCTTAAGTAGATTTTTCATTACCATTCTAAATTAGTGTGTATTTTCTTTGTTGTCTTACTTACTTTAAGTTTTGGGAGCCGTTTTATTAGAAGCGTTATTAGAAAAAAAAATGTAATATGTAGGAACATATGGATATTGGTTCATCATGTTAGTTCCGGTTTGGCCGGAAGTGGTAAACATAATTTTATGATAGTGTATTATATCACTTTCCTTATCTTGAAAAAAAGTGTTTGGTAACCAATATTCTATAATAAATAATAAATAAATTATAGGGATTTATCAAAATTTACGTGTACTGGCATTAATGAAAGAAACTCATGTAACTCCAAAATCGCTTGTTTTTTGTAAATTCTCTATACCATCAAAATTATTCACAAATTATTGTTTAATCACATGACTTATATTTCAAGGTTCCAGCCATCAAAAAATAGTTTTGCATCGCAGCGCTATCTCTGTGTGCTGTTGAGGAAAAATTCTAATCACCGTTATTTAAACCTTTCTTTGGTATCAATCATCTGCCATTTACAAAAATAAAATATCTTTATTTATTTTAGAGATAATGGCCTGGGGACTTTTAACTGAAACACCCTGTATATTAATTTAATCGAGGAATTTTTCACAAATGTTCTCTAATTGCCATTCTGAGGTGCTTTCCTCAATGGATTTTACTTTTATGTCTTTTTGGTACATAAATATAACATTTTACATCATTTTACTTAACTAATATATCCCTCCTTCTCTATTTATAGAAATAACGAGCAGTCGATGATGCTTTCATCGCTTTGAGGTTTTATCTGAGTTCCCTACCTATACAGTGTGAACCTAAAGAAACGCACAAAATTCATATCTTCGGCATGTGTCACTTGTCAAAAAAATCCTCGAACAGGTCGATTTGTTTACTGTTTTTGGTGGTATATTCCTTTAGCTTTCTGGTGATATGAAAAAAAATGATATTACCTAAGCCATTCTTTTGTAAAAAAATATTTTTATTGATTGATACCTCACATAAGTAATTGTGAGAGAAAAATCATCTCTATTGCTCAAAATGCGGCCCACCAACCATTTGGATTTGACAAAGACGGGTGTAGACACTTTGCACGCTGTTCTGAATCACCTCATGGGCAATACGTCTCATCTCCAAGCCAATTCTGTCATTCAATTCTTCTATGGTATTCGGCCTGTTAAAATACACCCTTGACTTTAAGTAACCCCAAAGAAAAAAGTTTAAGGAGATTAAATACGGTGAACGTGGGGGCCACTCAATCGGTCCTCGACGACCTATCCACCTTCCAGTAAAAGTGTCATCTAAAAACTGACGCACTGCTATCCCAAAATGAGGTGGGGCCCCGTCTTGCTGAAATAAGACGTTTTCAGCAGGAATATCTTCATCTTCATTGTTCGGAAACATAACTGCCAAGGCTGGCACTAACTCAACTGGCAAAAACTGTAAATATCTATATTTTTTTCAAAAGAAAAGATCCCAATAAACGATCACCAATGATACCTGGCCACAAGTTTACTTTGCCTCGTCGCTGTGTATGAGCTTCTTGAGTCCAATAAGAATTTTCACGGGACTAATACCTACAGTTATGCCGATGTACAGTGCCTTTAAAGAAAATGTAGCTTCATCCGAAAAAACAATGTTCTTTAAAAAATTTGGATTTTCATCGCACAAGGGCATCAACTGTTCACAAAACTATAAGCGCCGATTTGGATCGTCCTCATTCAATTCGTGGATTAATTGCACTTTGTATGGATGACATTTCTCTTTTTTCAATAGACGTGCAACAGAAGTTTGACTCACGTTATGATTTAAAGCCAGCTGCCTTGTCGAAAGATGGTGGTTTTCCTCACATTCTAGAAGAATATTTAATTTGGTTCCGTTGCTTGTGCTAGGGCGACCAGATCGAGGGAGGTCAGCTACACTGCCAGATTCATCATATCTAGCCACCAATCTACTTACAGTGGATATAGAAATTTGTTTTTCGGGATACTTGGCATTGCAAACATGACATGCTTCCTGATGAGTTCTCAGCCTATCACCATATCCAACCATCATCAAAGGTTCTACGCGTTCTCTTTCACCTAAACGTGGCATTGCATTCACTAGTTTCACACTGTTTCAGAAGTGTCACAAAACTGAGGATCCACACGTACCAGGAATAAAAAAGTTATCGATACTTTACACAAAAAGGCCTGTATCTCTCTGTTGTTAAGGTGATTGTTATTTTATTATTTTCTTTGTTTTTGTTTTTATGTCAAATGTTTTCATGCTAGTTAAAACAAAAATGTAGGCAACATGATTTATCAGTCCATAAGAAAGTGGAACATTACTCGTGAATTTGCGAAAGGTAAGCTATTTTTACATAAAATGTCATTTTTCCAAAAGAATGGCTCAGATAATATCATTTTTTTATATCACCAGAAAGCTAAGGGAATATACCACCAAAAACAGTAAACAAAAATGTCTGTTTCCATTAAAAAAAAATTATGATGGCGTCATAACTCAAAAACCAATGACGTTATAAATTTTGTTATAGTGACAAAATGTAGCATTTACCAAACCAAAATCGGTCTGTGCGAGAATTTTTTTAAAAATGACACATATCAAAGATATGAATTTTGTGCGTTTTTAAGATTCACACTGTACATGAAGTATGAAGAATTTAAAGATCCTACACTGCTCGCATGTCCTTTTTATCTAAGGTTTTGAATATTTAAAATTGTTTAATTAGCAGAGTTATGTTGAAACACAGCTTATAACTAAATTTTAATTAAAACAAAGCTTTCCGTAAGATTCTCACACTTCATCTGTGCCCCTCAGTTCAAATTACACTAGTTTTATCAAGAAACATTAGTATGAAAATCTCATACTACTGCGAAAAGAATACGTAATGTAGTCTCTCATACCCGAGACTTAGTAGTGTCATGCGATGAGTTTTATTAATTTATCTCGTTGCTTATACAAACTTATGTGGCTCGTCTAGATTTTTTCAATATTAAATTGTAACGATGTGGATTCCATGGCAATATTTTGACTAATAGTAAACTACTGACTAGCTACGTTGTAGGTACTTTACAGTCTACAATAGTAAAGCACATGCGCAAACTACAGAAATCAAGGTCAACTTCTTAAGTTAACGAAGTTAACCCTAGGTTGTGTCATGTAACGTATTCCAAAGTGGAGTTAACTTGAAACCCTGAGTTAACTCGGGGCTAAGTTAACCCTAAAATCCATTGAGTTTAAGACTGAATCGTTGCTTTTATATAAGACACTATTTCTCAGCTTGTCATTAACCAAAACACGAGACAAGATCACGCTACAGGCTCTTACGACCTTATTGTAAACTGGACTGGTCTCGAATCCGTGTTATCTTGCTTAAATGCTTGTATATTATTCACATGCGATTTATAAGTGTCATTAAAAATGTTATTAGTGTGATTTCGTTTTGAATGTATTTAGATATTTATTCATATATAAGAATAGCACAGAAGATGCGTCGACTTGAACAGTGGCCGATTTGAATTTTACCGACATCACGTGCGGCTGTGAAAACCAATCTCAAGAATATATCAGTCTTAAACTCGATATATAGGTACAAGACCAAAAGTAATAACTTAGATACTTTGAGGAACGTAATCACAGTGGTTCTTTTGGCCATTTCGTGTATGTCCCAGGATAGTTGAAAATTTAATAGAAGTGCAAAACATAATTTCGTATCCTACAAATAAGTATATTTGCTAATTATTATAAAGTTTTATAAATATATGCGTGCAATGTTTTTGTTTGTGTTTTATAGAAATGACTGCTTATTATTTCTTTTATTCTTTCATCAGAATCATTAATATTGATTACTTGTTCCTGTCCACTTCCTGTTAAAAACACATTTTCTTCATTTTGGAAATATTTTTGTTTGTAATTTTTCTTTACATTTTTTTATCTATTTTTCAGACATGTGCTGCTTCTGAATACAGTATAGCTAGTATTAAATTTAGTATCAATTTTCTTTCATATGTTATACTTTTTATTCCTATTTCTATATTGGTCTTTTTCCATTACATAATATTTGTATTTGAACTAAAGTTACTAGTTACTAGTTTTTAACTGATTCTTTTCATGCGCAAAATTTGAAGAGTCTTTCTTAGTTGCATTAACTAAATAATAAATATTAGAAACGTACAAAACTACAAAATTATTGACTGTTTACTAATTTTACATAAAACTTTAAAAATACTAGTCACAAACATTTATTTTGAAAAATTAAGTTTTTGTTTATAGTTTACCACTAGAACAGAAGAACTATAATAACAGATGGATAGCAGTGCAAATCCCGAAAGGGTAAATTAAATCCATACACCAACTTAATAAAATATTTCACATACCTCGAGTCAACTAACTCAAATAAAAAATGGTATTGAAAAACAGTTGTAACTACTCCAGTAAAAATAGACATTCAACTTCGTAGTAATTCTCATAGAGCTGAAAATTGAATACACTATTACAAATGAAATTTCAAAAGTCCCCACTGATCGCATGTCGGCTAAAAATTTCATTCAAGGTCAAAGGTCACAAATATCATAATTTCGTGTCATCGTAAAAATAGGTCATACAAAGTTTGTAGATTATGCAATTATCTACAAAAACTGTTTCAATACTGTTTTTCCTACGAATTATCATTCATGAGATATCGCGATTTCAGAAATTGGAAGTATCGTATTTTGCTTAATGTCCACACATTTTCGTACCACCTATGAGGTAGTGTACTTGGCACATTTTCTAACGTGGTTTCTCTAGTAGGCATAATCCGCGATCGGTTATGATTCAGCAAGTCTGATTAGACAGTTTCCTGTTGATTAAGAAAATGTTACTGTTGGTAACTATCGAAGTGAAACGGATTATTGTTGACTTCTAACAGTGTTTAATAATCTTCGAACTCCACATCAACAGTCATGTTTTCTTCTTCTTCGCCTTCTTCTAGCTCTCCACGATCGATTTCTCTAAATTGTTGTAAGAAAAAAGATGGATCAGTTATCTCCTCATTGATATCATAAGTATTTTCATCTGTTATATTTGGGTCAACATTGGAGCAAAATAGTATTAAGAAGTTTTTCTGGAGCAGGCGGGAGAAGAGTTTGAATTGGCTCCAAACTATTGTCTATCAATTTCCATCCCCAGTCTTCAGGGTCCAGTTCCTTGCCGAGCCATACTTGAATTTGATAGTATAATTTGAATCACCATTTATAGCGTGTGCGTCACGGGAAACGTATGGTCTAAGATGATCTGAAGCGAGGGACAAACAGTGTCGGATCAACCAGTCAAAACGCGCCGCACGGCTATGCTAATTAAGTGGGCACAAACGTTGGCCCATTATCGAGTTTAACCGCATGAAGGAAAGAAAGAGATAAACGTATAATGTAGAAGTTTTATAAATGGAAGGAAAGTCGTAGGCTTAGAATAGCTTACCTCTCGATATATGTATGATTGAGAACAAATCTTAAAGCAAGGCGTAGCTCGAGCCGCACACACGCCATAAACGGTGATATCAACTATAGACACGATATAAATGTTGATAAGCAGCAGTAGATGTTGGAGGAAGACATGATAACTGTATTCTCTTATAGTTCCGTGCATTCTTTACAAAACTTAAATATCTATACTTGTCTATAGAATCTTTTTTTTTTTGGAGCTCCAGAGTTAGGGACCAATAGCATATTTAGACTCATATAATTTGTATGTATTTTAGTGTGTGAGTCACACAGAAACCAATATTTCCATATTTTTATTTATACTGAACGTCCGATGACGTATACAGGCCGCGTGTAAATGCATATTAGCATTTCAATGTTTAAAATCGTGATATCTCATGAATGATGATTCGTAGGAAAAAAAGTATGTAAACAGTTTTTGTAGATAATTGCATGATCTACAAATTTTGTATGACCTGTTTTTACGATAACACTTATCGTTTGCGAGAAATACGCGAAAAACTGATATTTATGACATTTGAACTTGAATAAAATTTTTAGCCGACATGGAATCGGTGGGGACTTTTGACATTTCATTTGTAATAGTGTATTCAAGGTCTGTGCCAATTTTAAGCTCTATGGGAATTATTACGAAGTTTCAATTTTTTTACGTCTAATTTGACTGGAGCATAACGTTAATTCGTACTTTGGTCTAGGTGCCCGCGTACAAAATAAATTTATGCATATCCTCTTGTAACTTCTGGTATGGCTTAATTGTGCCTAATCTACAACTTTATTCCTCTGCGAAAATTTTCGAAAACGCGGCGTTCCCCTCTCCACTTTTTCCGAAAGATTTCCACGCGTCGTACTGGAAAATCGGGAAATCTATCTTGTCGGAAAATTAGAAAATTGGATTCTACATGTTACTGTAATAAATGCAATAAAAGGGGTTAAGAAATTATAAATTATGTTCATAGAAATTTAAGATATGCGTTCCCAGACTTTAGAATGTTGTAAAATATTTATCACAATGTAACATTGTAGAAATTTTGAAACGGTATTTCACAGACTATAAAATGTTATAAACGAGGTGACTTAATGTAATACTAGAGGAATGAAAAACAAGATTGTAAACAAATTTATAATTTTTAACAACAAATTCATGTCAGATATAAAAGAACTTCTTCGACCATAATATAAAGTATATTGTAATACATTCCTTAAATTTGAAATATATTATTACCGTTTTAAAGGTCTTCTAGAAACTCATAAACCTCACAGCCTGAGAAAATCCGTTACGATCGACGTCATTGTCAAATTGCTTTTTATTAGAAATATAACAAAACGCGCGGGTAATGAAAGGACGGGAATAATTTTATTAATCAGGGCGCGAACCAAACCATAAATGGGGTGATCGATTCCAAGAATTCCCCAATCTATACACTAGATAGGAACGACGAGATTGTTCCCTTTATTTTAGGAATATGATGAGAAGAAATCGAAAGACAAAAAGGGTTTTTTCATCTCGTCGGAATAATTTAGCTAGCGTAGACATAGAACAGGTTACGTTTTTAAAAGTATGTTTTATATTTAGGGTAAAACCATTTAGGGCCCCAATTGCCACGGGTACTATTTCGGTACTTCATTTTTTGCCAATAGAGGACACCAAATTCCAGAAGGCGACTAAATACTAGATAGTGCCGGGTCACAGTCAATTGGTTAAAATAACCCCAAAGTACCACGCCCTATTTCACCCAAAAAACTGACGAAGGGAAGCCGTCCATTTAAGAAAACACTTTTTTCGTTCGGCTTTCGGGTATGGTAAAAGTGTCCTATTTTCTACGTAGTGGTAATCCTTTTTGTGTCACCGGGTTTATTTTTTATGCATTTGAGTTTTTAATACACTGAACTGAACTTGTGGTAGGTTCCTTGTGAAACATCTTGAAAATAATTGTTAATAAATTGAACACTGCTTTTAGATGAATCAATCAATATATTATAAATACTCTACATATGTTTCGGCTTATTAGGCCTTTATCAAGAGTATTACATAGTGAATACCAAAGTTTCTGACGTGCTTATTCAATTTATACCTAAAAGTATTTATGTTTTAATCTATTTATGACTTAAGCTACTTAAGATTTAATTTAACATCTTCAATTATTTGAATGTTTGGAGTGGACCTAAGCTGATTATATAAATCAAAGGATATTTCTTAACAATTGGTTTATTATAGGGGTGTTTAGGAAATTCTGCTGGTCATTTGTGGTGCAAGGGTTGTACTTGAAAGATTTTTTGATTTCTAGTTGTTCTAGCAGATCTAAACGTTTACCTTTTCTTTCTGAATGAAGTAAATTTATGTTATCAGTATCTATGAAATGGTTGTTTTCAATACAGTGTGTTGACATTCCTGTATTTTTATTGTTATTTAAGATTGATTTTTTGTGTTCTTTTACCCGGTTGACAACGCTTCTACCACTCTGACCGATATAGACAGCATCGCAATCCTTACAATTAATTTTATATACACCTGATTTATCAATTTTATTTAGTTTTTCTTTGTTATTAACCAAAATGTTTCCTATATTTGTTTTGTTCACACTTATTGTAGAGATACCCAAATTATTCAATTTTTTAGAAATCTTGTTACTAAATTTCGGAACATAATTAATAAAACTATATTTTGTGGATTTGTTAGGCACAGTGAAAAATTCTTTTTGAAGCATTTTGCGTTGTTTGTTTTTGACCATGTTATCTATTAGTGACTCGTTGTATCCGTTATTTCTTGCAATTTGTTTAATTATATTTAATTCTCTATCAAAATCACTTTGATCTAAAGGAAAATTCGTCAGTCTATGTATTAGACTATGAAAGGGTGAAATCTTAATTTGCCATGATTGCTGCGAATTATAATGTATTACTGTATCTGTAGTGGTAGGTTTGCGGTAGATGCTAAATTTCAACTGATTGTTATGTTTTTTGATATTCATATCTAGAAAGTTTAATTGACTATTTTGCTCCGATTCCATTGTAAACTGAATTTTACTATTAAAAGAATTTAAGAAATTAAGGTAATTACTTAGGTTTCTTTCTGTACCGGTCCATATACAAAAAAAATATCGTCTACATATCGAGTCCAATAAAACACATGTGTATTTAAACTGTTATTGCTATTAAAAATTAAATTTTCTAGGTTTGACATAAATATTTCAGCTAACAAAGGAGAAATTGGTGAACCCATTGGTAGCCCGTCTTTTTGTCTAAAGAATTCACCATTAAACTGAAAATAGTTTTGTTCAATACAAACTCTCGAAAGATTTTTTAACTCTGTTTTTTCAGTTTCGCTGATTTGTGAATTATCTATTAAATTATTTAATATTAAGTTTAGTTCTGTGAGCGGAACTGAGGTGAACAGACTTTTAACGTCAAAGGAAAATAATTTTGCGTTATTTGGTATTATTAAATTTTTTGTATTTTCAATAAATTCAAAAGAACTTTTTATGGAATATTTAGATTTAAAATTTATTAATTTTGGTAAAATATAATTTAGTTTTTTACATAATTTATAAGATGGAGCATTGATGTAAGACACTATGGGGCGTATAGGGTTATCGACTTTGTGAATTTTTGGAAGACCATAGAGAATGGGGGCCGAAGGGTTCATAACTTTCAATTTATACGCGTCATTACTTTGAATAACAGTATTACATTTCTTTAAGTTGGATACAATTTCGGACTGGAATTTATTGGTAGGGTTTTTATTGATTTTTTCAAAGTCTTCACTATTTAAGATTGTTTGTATTTTTTTGTTATATTCTGATTTTGTTAAAATTGTTATGGTGTTACCCTTATCCGCTTTACAGAGAACCAAATCATAATTTACCAGTTTTTGTTTAATGCTGTTCAACAGGTTTATTTCTCCCTTGTTAGTGTTACATTTTGTCGAGGTAAATATATTAGCTAAACTATGTCTTTCCAATTCTGAGATTTCCTCCACTGAGAATGTAGCTAGCTCTGTATTAACGGCAAGAAGTTCAAAATCTTTTTTACTTACATTATGTGGAGAATATTTTAAACCTTTTTGAAGGAGAATTAAACCTCCTTCAAAAAGGTTTAAAATATTCTCCACATAATGTAAGTAAAAAAGATTTTGAACTTCTTGCCGTTAATACAGAGCTAGCTACATTCTCAGTGGAGGAAATCTCAGAATTGGAAAGACATAGTTTAGCTAATATATTTACCTCGACAAAATGTAACACTAACAAGGGAGAAATAAACCTGTTGAACAGCATTAAACAAAAACTGGTAAATTATGATTTGGTTCTCTGTAAAGCGGATAAGGGTAACACCATAACAATTTTAACAAAATCAGAATATAACAAAAAAATACAAACAATCTTAAATAGTGAAGACTTTGAAAAAATCAATAAAAACCCTACCAATAAATTCCAGTCCGAAATTGTATCCAACTTAAAGAAATGTAATACTGTTATTCAAAGTAATGACGCGTATAAATTGAAAGTTATGAACCCTTCGGCCCCCATTCTCTATGGTCTTCCAAAAATTCACAAAGTCGATAACCCTATACGCCCCATAGTGTCTTACATCAATGCTCCATCTTATAAATTATGTAAAAAACTAAATTATATTTTACCAAAATTAATAAATTTTAAATCTAAATATTCCATAAAAAATTGTTTTGAATTTATTGAAAATACAAAAAATTTAATAATATCAAATAACGCAAAATTATTTTCCTTTGACGTTAAAAGTCTGTTCACCTCAGTTCCGCTCACAGAACTAAAATTAATATTAAATAATTTAATAGATAATTCACAAATCAGCGAAACTGAAAAAACAGAGTTAAAAAATCTTTCGAGAGTTTGTATTGAACAAAACTATTTTCAGTTTAATGGTGAATTCTTTAGACAAAAAGACGGGCTACCAATGGGTTCACCAATTTCTTCTTTGTTAGCTGAAATATTTATGTCAAACCTAGAAAATTTAATTTTTAATAGCAATAACAGTTTAAATACACATGTGTTTTATTGGACTCGATATGTAGACGATATTTTTTGTATATGGACCGGTACAGAAAGAAACCTAAGTAATTACCTTAATTTCTTAAATTCTTTTAATAGTAAAATTCAGTTTACAATGGAATCGGAGCAAAATAGTCAATTAAACTTTCTAGATATGAATATCAAAAAACATAACAATCAGTTGAAATTTAGCATCTACCGCAAACCTACCACTACAGATACAGTAATACATTATAATTCGCAGCAATCATGGCAAATTAAGATTTCACCCTTTCATAGTCTAATACATAGACTGACGAATTTTCCTTTAGATCAAAGTGATTTTGATAGAGAATTAAATATAATTAAACAAATTGCAAGAAATAACGGATACAACGAGTCACTAATAGATAACATGGTCAAAAACAAACAACGCAAAATGCTTCAAAAAGAATTTTTCACTGTGCCTAACAAATCCACAAAATATAGTTTTATTAATTATGTTCCGAAATTTAGTAACAAGATTTCTAAAAAATTGAATAATTTGGGTATCTCTACAATAAGTGTGAACAAAACAAATATAGGAAACATTTTGGTTAATAACAAAGAAAAACTAAATAAAATTGATAAATCAGGTGTATATAAAATTAATTGTAAGGATTGCGATGCTGTCTATATCGGTCAGAGTGGTAGAAGCGTTGTCAACCGGGTAAAAGAACACAAAAAATCAATCTTAAATAACAATAAAAATACAGGAATGTCAACACACTGTATTGAAAACAACCATTTCATAGATACTGATAACATAAATTTACTTCATTCAGAAAGAAAAGGTAAACGTTTAGATCTGCTAGAACAACTAGAAATCAAGAAATCTTTCAAGTACAACCCTTGCACCACAAATGACCAGCAGAATTTCCTAAACACCCCTATAATAAACCAATTGTTAAGAAATATCCTTTGATTTATATAATCAGCTTAGGTCCACTCCAAACATTCAAATAATTGAAGATGTTAAATTAAATCTTAAGTAGCTTAAGTCATAAATAGATTAAAACATAAATACTTTTAGGTATAAATTGAATAAGCACGTCAGAAACTTTGGTATTCACTATGTAATACTCTTGATAAAGGCCTAATAAGCCGAAACATATGTAGAGTATTTATAATATATTGATTGATTCATCTAAAAGCAGTGTTCAATTTATTAACAATTATTTGAGTTTTTGTACTAAATATTAACTTATTGTCATTAGAGTTCAAATTAAACATCACCTCCTTCGGATTGTCGCCGCAACTGGCGTTTTATGCACGAGTTTATAAATTATAGTCTTCAAAATTAATTTAGAGTCATGCTCGTTAATGGTATTTTATTATTGGCCCTTCCGGCAATCAGTTTGTGTTTTATGATAAACGGTTTCCCCATTAACGAAGTCGTTTTTTTCACTTAAGAACAGGACTACGATCCAATTGGCCTATTTTCTTATTTGTGTAATTTTAAGACAAAGAAAATTGGGGTAAGTTTGAATTATATCCTTTTAAGTGTACACACATATCTCTGTGAAGGGACCACGTATAGACGAGATTCATGCATTGAGATATCTACGTGGCCCCATAAACAGAGAGACTGTGAGTATAACCTTAGAGAAAGACCCGCTGGTGGATGGATGAGTATTCCTTGGTAGCCTCACATAGTGTACAATTGATCTTATTTGAAAGGGGTACATTAATTTTCACGGTTAAAATTAATAAACATAATAACCCCCAGAGTAGTGTAAACAGAGTAAGTGGGGCTATTACATTACTATTAAGCAATCTTGAAAAAATCAGCTGGTTATCAATAAATTTGTAAAAGTTGTTAATTCGGAATTTTTATAATTTACTGATAACCAGCTGATTTTTTCAAGATTGCTTAAATTGTCCGACAAAATGGAATTCCCGATTTGCCAGTGCGACGAGTGGAAACCTTTGGGAAGAAGTGGGGGGGAACGCCGCGTTTTCAAAAATTATCGCAGAGCAAAAAAGTTGTAGATTAGGCGCAATTAAGCCATACAAGAAGTTGCAATAATATAAATTCATTTTTTGTACTCGGGCACCTAGACCATAAGTTGCAGGTGAGTGTACACAGACTCTGGTTTATCACTAACATTTTTAGAATCTCTCTAACTTTTTCAATTTTTCAGGATAAAATTTTAGAGTTTGATTGTGAATTGAATATTATTAAAAATAACCGTGTTTGATGAATTGTCTCCCAAGGAAAATTTGGCATAAAATTGGATCCGTATAGGAGGAACGCTATGGGAGGATTGATTTGGGTTAAAGGGTTAATATTTTTATCACTGCAAACGGAGACCGTCTTCTCATAATTACTGATTCAAAATTGGTAAATACGCGTTAGTGAATACGATTGCACATATTCTTTGAATCTGACTGTACATATCAATTCGTTTCAATGTAACAAAAGCTGAAAGTCTAAAAATACATGTTTGTGTTAAAATTATTTTGAGTGTTACTGAAATAAGTCTGATATAACATTATAAAAATATTTTTCACGAGTGCACCACCCACGATGTATGTTCTAACTTTAAAGAAATATTGGATTGATGTAATATTGGTAGATATCTGTTTCTACGTCACCCGAATTGCGTAATGTTTACAGATCCAATAAACAGTGGCCAGAATCAATTATATAATAAGAAGAGGGCATATCCACACGTCATTCATATTAATGCTTTATTTTGATACATAAGTCATCGGAAGTAACGGAAGTTGTTATTTCTAATACATGAGTATGCGCATTTAGGTATTCTTAGGCCTATATTATACGTTCCCATTTTACTTCATATTATACACGTTCTTTATATTGTCCAGTATGCAATATACACAGTGGGACTCAATGAGACCGAAGAGTATCCTAAATATTAAATGGCCACATACATATTACATATCCACATCCACGTAATGGAGTGGAAGTATAGCAACCGTAAAAAGAATTTTATTTCATATGGTTCCCAAACTCATTTGCGGCAGGCCTGTAGCTAGGGGTGGGCCAGGACGGACACAGCCCGTCCTGGAATAATTTTTGCCCGTCCTGCGACGACTGCGGAAAATAATTAAAATCACAGTACACTCAAACCACAGTTGGTGAATGGAAATAATTGTTGAGAGGACGTAGACCAAGCTCCCACTGCAAAAATGGCACCCCATTGAGCACCTAAAAACGAAAATGTGAAAATGGTTGCAAAACATGTAAAAGTCATGTTACGCCCGGCAGACAAGTAAAAATTTGTTAATTGTTATTTTTTATGAATTTTTCAATTTAGATAAAAAAAAGATTTTACTTTTTAAAACACCTGCTTGAAATTTACACAATTTGTGGTAACTAATGAACAATTTTTGAAAAAATTTGTCTGACTGACAATTTTTGTTAATTTTGTCAGACTTAATTTGTTATACTTACATAATTTTTTTCATGAAAGTGCACTTCATAACACCTCCTTGATTTCTGTTTTAAAATAAAGTTTAAGATCTCTTCTATCTACAACTTGTCTGCCTTACAATTTTTATTAATTAATTCCTATAATATTTTGTTTTATTAATTAATGATTTTAATAAAAGCCATTTCATAACACCTCTCTTTTTTTACTTAGTTTGAGATCTCTTCTATGAATAAAAATTGGTCTGTCAGCTTGCAAAAAAGTCTAAAGGAGACCGACCGCTTCTGATTAGTATATTGCCGGCGTTAAGTCGTGCGTCACACAGGACTGGACTTCAAATGTAGTTTCAAATTCAAACAATGAATTAAGGAATTTGAATACTTGTGCAATTGTTTCTCATTTTCACCGTATCAGGATATTCTTTTTAACAATTTTTTTTTTGTAAAATTTAATTTTACTGTTTAATTTCAAGACAAACTATTTATAAATTTATTCATTAAACTTTTATGACAAAGAACTAATTACTCCACCCCTGGAAGTTCAAGTTGACTAAATAGCTCCTCATTTCAACGAATCATCAAGTTTTTGTATCTCTGAATTATGTACAGAATCTACCATATAGTAGGTTCTGTATATTATTCAGTTTATGTACTCATTCATAACTTAGTTTTTATTTTTGTATTTGTATTTTCTATAACTATTTTGTCATTTATCATTTACATTGTTCTGTAATAGGATTATTCTGTTGGGTAATAAATTTAGTATTATTATTATTAGCCCTATTCTAAAATGGCAGCTTTTTGCTGGCCTCTTGTACATTCCAGGGAAGAATTTCATCTTATCCTCGACTGTTTAAAAGTTTTATTATTATTATATATATTATTATATATTTTTATATTAAAAACTGTTTCTGTTAAATTTAGATATCTGTTTTTTTACAGGGGTTATTTATAATTGATAATAACAATAAAATATTTTAGCTCAAGGGCCCCCTCTGAAAATTTCTTTGCCCGCCCTTAAAACAGTTTCTAGCTACAGGTCTGCTTTGCGGCCGGTAAATCGAACATTACAGTATCTGATACCGTAATGTAACACATTACGGTATCATATACTGTAATGTGTTACCTAGCAACACTGTCATATTCTTATTGTTATTAGTAAGCAATTATTTTTTAGTTTTGACTTTTGACTTTTCACTTAAAAATATAAGAAATATAATATTTAAATACACAGTTTTAGCAATTATTATTTAATACATGGATAGTTTATCAGGAATCTCCATAATACATAACAATGCAAATATTACTATTTTATTTATTTTACAGTGACAAGCTAAAGACACTCACAATAATTGGTTATGAAAAACAATTGCTATAACATCGTTAAGGTGATGTGATTGTTAGGTTAGGAACTAACATTTTTTAAATCTCAATAATTATAATTTTTTAGTCATTTTAAAAAGAATTATAAAGACAGTAAGAAATAAAATATTATACGATACTGTAACGAGGTAAATTTTCCGTTGCCAAAAATGCAGTTTAAATTAATAATATACCTCGTTATTTACTCCGCTTGCATTCGAATCTATTTATTGTGAATTGATGTTTTAGATTTCTCCTAATTTAGCTAGCTGAAATCGCGAAACAGATTTCTACTTTCAATAGGTAATTTAATAAACCTGGCAGTGAGAGGGCTGTCTATATTATTAATAATAATTACAAGATTTGATACGGAGGGCGTTGGTGAGACACCTGCGAAAATTAGTTTCATTAGACCACATTTTGAAATCACTTCTGTCCGATCCGTCAAACAGCCCAGTCGGGTACTGTTCCGTATATTCACAACATGTAAGTACACCGTTTTATCACCGCCGCTGGTTTCTTGTCGACCTTTTTATATTAACACCGATAAGAATAATTCACTAAAATGTGTGTTTTAAAGCAATAATTTGAAACCGATTCCGTTTAAATGTATCAGAATATAATTATTATTTCCCGACTTAGCCGAAATTAAATAAATTTATTAAATTATTACAATATAGTAAGCGAGTCCAAGTTAGGACATGTCAACTTCTCCGATTTTATCCAAATAGCCATGTTCGCAAGAATTTCCAAATGGGAAAAAGAACATGGATGATATTTCGAGAGAAAATGTGTACCGTTTACCGTTTATATTATTTTGATCCAGACCATTTGTGATGGTACTGCGATAAAATAATATGTGATTCTACCAAATGGGTAGAAGTTTTAATTACCGTAATTTTATTTTAGCTAGGTCGTAGCAAAATAAAATCTGTATTTGCAAAAATTATTTTTGTGAAATTTTTTGTAGTGTTAGTGTTAATTTACCGTTCATTTTGTTTCCAATATTTCGTATTAATACGAAATGGAACAAAATTCCTTACTTTGAAATAATTTATAGAAATTTATTATAGTCCGGGAACTGAGAATAAAATCTAGGCTACCGTCAATAAATTAACTAACATTATATTCTGATACATAGACATTTTCTGCATACAATCCGACAAGATACCACGTGGCCGAACCGAAATGCATTTAATGAAGGCACCCAGCTGTGGGGTTTGAGGCGCTTGGCAAACACCGCATCAAGTGTTGATGTAATTTCAACATTTCCGAACCGAACCGAAATACCACCGTTCTGATTATTCCTGCCTGTCCGTCTAGGCAGAATAATCTCCGCCGTAAGCTGATACCAAATCCGATAACCGTTTTATTTTCCGAACCGAGTGTAACCAAGGTTACACACCGCTCCGTATCCGATAACCGTTTTATTTATTTGGTATCAGTTTTATTGCATTTTGCCAAGTTCTTCACACCCACACTCTAATGCAATATGTAGGCATGATTTATTGCTGTAGATAACCGCTTGCTTTTGCCTGGTATTTGCACGCTGTCCGTTTTTTAAATTGCTTACTTGTGTAGTTTTTTTTCGTTTACCGTTTTTTTCATATACCGCTTTACTACTGTTGTTTTTCACCGCTTTCACCGTTTGCTTGCTTACCACCGCTTGCTTCCGCATTAATGAGTAGCTAACTAGCTTCTCACCGCCTGGTTACCCGTACGTCACAAAATGGCGCCCTACCTAATTCAAATTAGACTAAAATGACATATCTATATAAGTTTTGTTATTGTATTTATGCGAAACTCCGTATTTTGGTACTTAACCGTTTTTTATTGTTTTGTAAAAATTTCATTGTGTGTTAATAAACTTTGTTATTTACCGACATCTGCCTTTTACTGTTGAATGTGAGTGAAAGTCTAATCTGCCGTCCGGACCCCTGGACATACCGTGTCTCCACTGTAGCTATCCCAGCCCTACTGCAACAGGCTGCGTTTAGGAGGCTAATGTGGGACCTTTGCCCCACGTAAAAATTGCAAAGGTGGCGCTCGAGATTACCGAATTTAACCGAAATACAGCTCAGCGCCAAAGTGACGCTTCCACTTGCCTATGCGCTAGGCAACTGGAAGAAAGCACGTCACAAAATGGCGCCCGAGCAGGGACTTAATTAAATGAAAGTAGACCTGATTTACCGAAGTAAACTTAACTAAATTAACTTAGGCTTGATAAAAAGAAAGATTAGATTTTCTTCACATTCGGCAGGCACCGAGTACAACCTGAAAAGTACCAATAGACTC
This sequence comes from Stenurella melanura, assembly GCA_963583905.1. Taxonomy (NCBI): domain Eukaryota; kingdom Metazoa; phylum Arthropoda; class Insecta; order Coleoptera; family Cerambycidae; genus Stenurella; species Stenurella melanura. The sequence goes on along the minus strand of OY757316.1, from coordinate 51,898,409 downwards.
ACAGAGTCATGTGGGGTGTCATTTTTGACTAAACCGAGCATGGGGAACCGATTCCGACTACTACCGATCCGATCCGACCGCACCCGAAGGCGTTATTAATCATTTAATAACCCCTTAAGTAATTCTCCAAGCGAATTGCCGTTTCCGTGGTGTTGCCATCTGAAGAGGCTGCACTTTTACCGAAAATCCGAATTCCGACCGAACACTTCCGAAGTCTCCCGAAGTTACGCGAATACACATAATGCCGAGTTGGGAGTCGTTTTCAAGGTAATCGAGCCCAAGGAAGCGTTTGGTAATACTGGAAAACCGATCCGACCGACCGTTCCGGGAAAAACCGTGCTACAGCCAAGTTATGGGTCCGAATTGAGTAAGACCCATACTAGGTGATAAATAGCACCCCGATACACCATCTGCACCGCCTTTTACCGACCGCCCGGATTTTACCCGGAATACTTACCGACTCCGGTGTCCGGAGTTACTAGGCAAGTGACCCCTCGTTTAATAGTAACTCAAGGGCCCTGAATCGATTGCCATAGGTTTCATCACGATCCGATCATCCGTTTCAAAAAAAATTGTACCCTGGTGAAGGGGTAAGTTCAAATCCGTTAAATCCGATGGAAATCCGTAGTCCGCACCACTGGACGCCGTCCAGACTGAGTTTTACCGATTACCGATCACTGAGATACCGCTCAGTACCGTTCAACGCCATTCCTAACCAGCTCTGACAGTACATCTTGAGAATGGGCTACTCTGAGATACCGCTCAGACCATTCACCGACATCTGTCACCAGACCGAGCCGTTTCCGATTACTACCGAACCGATCCGAGTACTTCCGACTACGTTATTAACCGTTTCCTGACCGCCTGCCACTTTTAATCAGTTCCTGTGCTGCCAGCGTAGTGAAAAGCTGCTCTGGTGAGCTACCGAATTCCGTCCGAATACTTCCGAAGTCGTACAAAGAGACCCGACGTCACAAATAGGCGTGTGGGGTATCGTTTTCAGGGTAACCAAACCTGAGGAAACGAGTATTATTGCTGCGAACGCGATCCGACCGGCTGTTCCGAGAGATGTTGATAGTTTGGCATTTTCTTGATTAAAAATAAACTTGGAAATTTTTCGGCGAGACCGCGTCGAATAATTTTAGATAGTTTGGGATTAAGGGACTTTGTCATTTTTTTTCTCGAGGAATAGAACTACGATGTAACCAAGTTAGGAGTCCGTTCCCAGAATATTTGGTTGATAGCATCCATAAGGACCGTTCACATTTCAGTTTTACTGACCGACGACTCCGGAGTATGAAGTTACTAGGAGTGTGACCACTCGTTTAATAGTAACTTGGGGACGCAGAAGCGATTGCCGTATGTTGGAGTCCGATCCGAACATCCATACAGCGAGCACGTGTACCGTAGCAACCTGATAAGTTGCATTTACCGATTTTACCGTTTACAATATTTTTTTTATTGTTGTTTTGTTGATTGTAACTTTACCGAATAGAGCAGGCGCGACAGGAGTCCCACTGTTCGCTGACGCAGCTATCCCTAGTTGCTCCGTATATACAAAACCGATCCGAACCTGAGGAAACGACTCGAGCTTGAGACCGCAAGATGTAAAGAACTCTCCGAATACTAGCAGTACCGATCGATAACAATCACTGCAGTATACCATTATATTTCTAACCGTTATTGAAAACTGACTAATAGATATCAATTCTGTTAATATCATTACATTTCACAGTTGATCCGAAATAAGAATATTTGGATTTTAACTACTATCATTGAGAAGCCAAAGAAATTATCTGAAGCGAATTCGTTTTTTTCTATTTTTTTTGTCTCATCGTTTACTGTTTTTATTTCATTTCTTTTTATACAAAAAGAAACCCGCACCGAACTTGTGTGTTCTTTGGATTCCTATCCAATACACACGTACATTAGCAACCGTTGTATTTATTTAATTTGTTATATTAATACCGTTATATTTATCAACTGTCAACGTTTACTTTTGTAAATATTTTGCTTAATATCTACCAGTATCTTTTAACTGATACACCGTTACATGTTATTTTTAATAATTACTGAATACCGATCCGCACTTGTACCGATTATCCAGCATCAACATCATTTAATACAGTCACATTTAACCAACTGTCAAGGTTTAATATCAATCGATCTGCCATATACCGTTACATTGCTGACCGCTACCATAAACCGTCACCGAACAAACACCGTTTTGCAAGTATTTTGCTTACCGTTTGTCAGTATTTCTTCAACAGATATACTGTACACAGTTCCATTTCCGACCGTCATCGTACATCACCATTTTACCGAACAACATTTTTCTTACCGTCCGCCAGCATCTCTTCAACCGATATACCGTCCACCTTAACCAATTTTAAGGTTAACACCGACAATGCTGCCGAGACAAGTGGACCATACCCATGATCAGCAACAACAAGTTGCTGGAGCCAGCGATATCCGTCTAAGTTGGATATACCCTCTACCAACGAAGCCGCAGCCACGACCAGTCCGTTACCGCCACTGCTACGTCGTGATCGTCCACTGAAACATCAGTATCATCCGTCACCATGTTCCTAAGAACAACCGTCTACATATGCATGTAGAAATAATTACCGTTTTCCGACTTGATTGACACCGACTCCGTCCGTTCCTACCTGGGAAAACAAGTATGAGGTTTCTGATCCGAACAATGGATACCTTCAGTTAGTATATCCGCTCCGTCTGCTCAACTAGCTGATGGATACCTTGTAACCGTCAACCAGGTCTAGATTTTGCGATAAATCTGATCACTGGTACTGTCGATTTAAATCACCGTCCGACCTCAGCACCGTCTCCTACTAGTCCATTGGGAGTAATTACCGTAGCTGAGCTAACCGAATTTCTGGCAACCGAATTACTCCGTTTTAAGGCTGTCACCGAAAACTACCGACCGCAACCGCCAGACTTCCCGAGATACCGCCCAGGGAAGCCGCCGTTCTACCGATCCACCGTACTCGCAACAACGTACTGCTCCGCCAACAACTGGCAGGAATCCACCGAACAATCATCCAGTAGCGAGCCCCGTTGTGCAATACCGCCGAAGCCCGAGACTACGTTTGTCCCGACCGTCAGTCTAAGTCAGCACGACTGACATTCACCACACTGACCGATCCTCCGTCTAGCGATGCCCTGCTATAAGGCATGTCGCTATGCTACCGACCGTTAACAATTTTCTATTTTCCTCTTCTCTATTTTTCTCTTTCATTATCCGTATTCTTCTCCACCGTTCCGACAGACAATTAAAGTCTGCCCACCGACCGTCCGTCCAGTCTGCCCGCACCGTTACTCACCGTTTCGACAGACTGGGAAAGTCTACCCACCATCCGTCCGTACCGTCCGTCCTCACCGACACGACCGACCCAGGGATCACTCCGCCACCCGAAGTGCCCATTCATCTGCCCGTCAACGAGTAGACACTACTTCCAGAGTGACTCAGTATAACCTGATAGGTTGACAATGGAGCGAACCCCAGTACCGGCATACGCTGGAAGAGTAAGATTTTTATTAGGGTCGTTAACAAATTATGTTTCAGATTTTCGGATGGAGGCTGTTTTCTTTTGTTTTCTTTTGCTGTTGATGATACCCCGGTGACAGAGTCGCCCCGGAAGCTGTCCATGTAATTCATTTCTTTTGTTTGCGGAGAAGAACCGCCGTCACTTACCGTTTTCTTGTTTTTTTTATATATATATATTTTTTATATTGTTTGTACGATATAGGGATCCGTACCGCTAGGAGTAGGAATAGGAAAAAATAATAACTGCGTTTATTTATTTTTTTTTCGAAGTAAGAGGGGGGTGTAACGAGGTAAATTTTCCGTTGCCAAAAATGCAGTTTAAATTAATAATATACCTCGTTATTTACTCCGCTTGCATTCGAATCTATTTATTGTGAATTGATGTTTTAGATTTCTCCTAATTTAGCTAGCTGAAATCGCGAAACAGATTTCTACTTTCAATAGGTAATTTAATAAACCTGGCAGTGAGAGGGCTGTCTATATTATTAATAATAATTACAAGATTTGATACGGAGGGCGTTGGTGAGACACCTGCGTAAATTAGTTTCATTAGACCACATTTTGAAATCACTTCTGTCCGATCCGTCAAACAGCCCAGTCGGGTACTGTTCCGTATATTCACAACATGTAAGTACACCGTTTTATCACCGCCGCTGGTTTCTTGTCGACCTTTTTATATTAACACCGATAAGAATAATTCACTAAAATGTGTGTTTTAAAGCAATAATTTGAAACCGATTCCGTTTAAATGTATCAGAATATAATTATTATTTCCCGACTTAGCCGAAATTAAATAAATTTATTAAATTATTACAATATAGTAAGCGAGTCCAAGTTAGGACATGTCAACTTCTCCGATTTTATCCAAATAGCCATGTTCGCAAGAATTTCCAAATGGGAAAAAGAACATGGATGATATTTCGAGAGAAAATGTGTACCGTTTACCGTTTATATTATTTTGATCCAGACCATTTGTGATGGTACTGCGATAAAATAATATGTTGTTCTACCAAATGGGTAGAAGTTTTAATTACCGTAATTTTATTTTAGCTAGGTCGTAGCAAAATAAAATCTGTATTTGCAAAAATTATTTTTGTGAAATTTTTTGTAGTGTTAGTGTTAATTTACCGTTCATTTTGTTTCCAATATTTCGTATTAATACGAAATGGAACAAAATTCCTTACTTTGAAATAATTTATAGAAATTTATTTTAGTCCGGGAACTGAGAATAAAATCTAGGCTACCGTCAATAAATTAACTAACATTATATTCTGATACATAGACATTTTCTGCATACAATCCGACAAGATACCACGTGGCCGAACCGAAATGCATTTAATGAAGGCACCCAGCTGTGGGGTTTGAGGCGCTTGGCAAACACCGCATCAAGTGTTGATGTAATTTCAACATTTCCGAACCGAACCGAAATACCACCGTTCTGATTATTCCTGCCTGTCCGTCTAGGCAGAATAATCTCCGCCGTAAGCTGATACCAAATCCGATAACCGTTTTATTTTCCGAACCGAGTGTAACCAAGGTTACACACCGCTCCGTATCCGATAACCGTTTTATTTATTTGGTATCAGTTTTATTGCATTTTGCCAAGTTCTTCACACCCACACTCTAATGCAATATGTAGGCATGATTTATTGCTGTAGATAACCGCTTGCTTTTGCCTGGTATTTGCACGCTGTCCGTTTTTTAAATTGCTTACTTGTGTAGTTTTTTTTCGTTTACAGTTTTTTTCATATACCGCTTTACTACTACTACTACTACTGTTGTTTTTCACCGCTTTCACCGTTTGCTTGCTTACCACCGCTTGCTTCCGCATTAATGAGTAGCTAACTAGCTTCTCACCGCCTGGTTACCCGTACGTCACAAAATGGCGCCCTACCTAATTCAAATTAGACTAAAATGACATATCTATATAAGTTTTGTTATTGTATTTATGCGAAACTCCGTATTTTGGTACTTAACCGTTTTTTATTGTTTTGTAAAAATTTCATTGTGTGTTAATAAACTTTGTTATTTACCGACATCTGCCTTTTACTGTTGAATGTGAGTGAAAGTCTAATCTGCCGTCCGGACCCCTGGACATACCGTGTCTCCACTGTAGCTATCCCAGCCCTACTGCAACAGGCTGCGTTTAGGAGGCCAATGTGGGACCTTTGCCCCACGTAAAAATTGCAAAGGTGGCGCTCGAGATTACCGAATTTAACCGAAATACAGCTCAGCGCCAAAGTGACGCTTCCACTTGCCTATGCGCTAGGCAACTGGAAGAAAGCACGTCACAATACACGTCCGGTAGGTCTCATTACAATACTCGTTAATATTCCGGACTCGGCTCCTGCGTCGCCTCTTCCGTAAAACAATTCGTACTGTAAGAGCGCATCCATAAGTTACGCAAGGTATTTGAGGGTGGGTGAGTCTCTGCTAATATTTTATAAAATCTTATATGGGGTTCGGTGGGTATTTGAAAAGGATTTTACGTAAGATTTTTTTGAATATATTTTTTTCATTGCTTATGAGTTTTATTCGCCTAAATTACTATTAATATCTATAGAATGAGATAGAGACCATATTATACTCTTCGCAAATACAAAACGAAGAGTATATTGCATTCGATCGGCACATTTCTAAAACCGGTAATATTGCTCGTAGAGCACTGTGTTGGTGATCGAATTCTGAACAACTTTTAAAATGTCCGTCCATCTGTCCGTCCGTCCGTCCGTCCGTCTGTCTGTCCGTCCGCCCGTCCGTCCGCCCGTCACGTTTCATGTAAGCACGATAACTTAAGAACGAAAAGTTCGATTGTATTGAAATTTGGTCAGTAAGTTAGTGTTAGCTAGAGGAAGAACCCTATCGATCAATAAATAAAAAAGTTATTGATTATTGAAATAAAAAAAAATGGGTATTTTATAATTAAATAAAAAATGTCTAAAACTAATACCATTTACAAAAAAAAGCTGCGACGAGTATCCTTTAGAATGTGCAACAATTATACAAACAATGCAGTAAAACGGCGAAGATTATAATGGTTAGCTTGTTTCATATATAGATTATAATAGATAAATTACAATATATACACATATACATCTTTTTACCCCTAAAATAAAGAATTCTGAAGCGAACATGTTGTTGCTGCATGAAAACAAAGTTTTTCAGGCAGTATTCCAAGAACAATTTTTACACTTTAGATTGCTTTTTTCTTGCTTTGATTTTAGATGAACAAAATTTAGGTAAGCTTTATACGAAACCTTTTAATAATCACTAAAATATGTATAAATAATTTAAATGCCAATTAATTCTATCCGAGCGAAAATGTAATATGAAATAAACCAGTGCGCAGTGGCGTAAATAACGCCCTCGCAAGCCACGCGCTGCGAGGGCGCAGCAAAGCCAGGGGCGCCATTTTTACCCCAGCGAGTGCGACTTTAATGTCTGTTTTAATAAATTATATGTTTTTTTTTTAATAGCAGTACATCTTGAAATTTTATCATTTTTACAAAAAAAAATACAATATTTAATAAACGTTTCAATTAAAAAATGCTGACCAGTGTCATTTTTTACCAAATTGTAAATAATCCGTTCAAAACGCGCAAAAGAGTGTAGGAAAGAACACCGGCCCGAAAGTACTTTGACTATACGTTTTTTGGGTCGTTGATTACGAAAATCGGGGTCTCGCAACCTAAAAGTTGGGGAACACCCCTAAACACGCAAGAAATTAAAAAGAAGCCTACGAAATCTCCTTTTTTAACATTAATTTGCAAAGACGGTTGATTTACACCAAATATAGCCAAATTATATGATAAAACTTAAAAATTGGTAAAAATATTTCTTTTCTACTTTTTGCTTCAAATTTGGTTGAATGGGTATTGCCGGGCAAAAGTTAATTATTCTCAACCCTTAAGGGGGTAAAACTACCCCTACTTGGTAAATTAGTAAAAAATATGTATTTACTTTATGCTTCAAATTTAGATAAGTAGGCAAAAATAAAATATTGGCACCACTTAAATGGAGGGTAGGAGAGGGTACTTTTACTCTCTTAAGAGTTGAGAATAATTTACTTTGCTCGGCAATGTCTATTCAACAAAATTTAAGCAAAAAGTATAAGAATTTTTTTTTTTTACCAGTTTACCAAATAAAATATTGGCACCACTTAAATGGAGGGTAGGAGGGGGTACTTTTACCCCCCTAAGGGTTGAGAATAATTTACTTTTGTTTGGCACTGTTTATTCAACAACATTTGAAGCAAAAGATATTAAAATTTTTTTTTGCCAATTTACCAAATAGGGGTGGTTTTTAACTCTCTCTGATTATTGTTAATCATATAATTTGGATCTAATTTGATTTTTATTGAAATTGTCGCGAAAAACCCTCTAAAAGTGTTTTTTGTGTTTTTAGGGGTGTTCCAAAACTTTTAGGATTCTGTAACCCCGATTTTCGTAATCAGCGACCTAAAAAGCGTATAGTTAAAGTAGTTTCTTACCGGTGTTCTTTCCTGCAGCGCGTTTTGAATGGACAAAAATACGAAGGATCAAGACGGGTGCAAAATAGCACGGCGCTTTCAGAAATCTGCGGGGGTGCGCACATACTCTTAGTTACGCCACTGAAATAAACGCAGGAAACAGAATGTATTGAGTTACAAAATTAGTCCGATACGCCTGGATTGTATTTAGCATTATAATAAATTAAAATAATTTATTTGTCTCGGCAAGGTATATCAAGGGTCTAGGGGGTCCTTGGGTAGGTGAAGTCCGTCACTGTATCGCAGACGATAAAATTCGAACCCAATCATTATTCATTTCGGTTTTAAAATAGACACTAAACTTGTAAATGGTCAAGGTTGTCAAGGACATCCATTTAAAGTAGACTTCGATAAAGTAATTTTTCTATGCAGTTATATATATTATTTATTCTCAAGGTAACGAAGTAATTTGAAATTCATATAATGTTTTCCATTCGCAGTCTCTGTATATTGCGATTAGTATAATTTGTAATATTCAACTCAACTGTTTTGCTATTCTGATTTTCAGTCTCAGACATAATTAGAATTATTTACATTAGCCGCAACAGCCTGTAAAAGAAGCCGAATTTCTAATAAAAATTGTGAAAGGCAGTGAAACACGGACTCCGATTCAAATCCATATTATATCGAAAAGTTTATTTCACTTGTAATATTTTCTTTAACACCTCCGCGGTTAACATAAATAAGAGGATAAAAAAAACAATATGAATTGTCTATAAGAGGTCATTGTTGTTCCACAGTACTTACCCAGCTTATCATTTATATCCGTTTACATTCGTAAAATTTTCGAAATAATGCGTATTTCCCGAGATACAGCAGTTTGAATTTTTCCAAGAAGGTGGCGGGGAATGAACAGTGACGAGAAAAAATCCAGAAAAGTTCTGGTGAATGTCTTATTAAAATACAATACTTTTTTCTTCTATGACTTTTTCTTAACGTGTAATCTGTCCAAGTTTCTCTGAAAAACATGAAATAAAAGACCCTTAGCGCAAAATGGAAAATTTCGTAAACTATGAAATTTAAAATTCTGAACAATTTAGATGTATCGATTAAGATATTCTTTAAAATTTTGGTCTATTGTAATTTTTTTGCAACGTGCATATTTTCCGAGATATCAACAATTTTTCACGATGAAAAACGTGTTTTTGAGATATAGCTTGGAAAATACCCATTTTTCGAAAATTTTACAAGAATTAAAAGTTTGTTGATTTTTCGTCAAATTGTTTAAAAATACATTTTGTTTTTTTTAATTTATCTCAATTTTGCTGGTTAACAAATTAACAACAAAATCATTGTTTAAAAAATTGCGTGGCAATAGCGGCAATTTTTTTTTCTGGAGTTTGATTCGTGAAAATCCATTCATACGGTAAACTTTATCAAGTTTAGGTCGATTTTCGTCTAATTTGCCTACACTATACCGGGTGAGTCACGAATTGCGCTCGCCCCGATATTTCCTAAAATATTTGGAATAGAAAATTGAAATTTGGAGGCCTTATTACACGACTAAAATGCCATCTTTTCAATAAAAAATCAAGTTTGGTGCACATCCGATTTGACCGGAAATGCCCACAACTTTCGATTTTTAAATGGAACACCCTATATATTTTTACATTTTTGGAACCTAGAGGAAATTTTGAATACAATGCAATTTTGGTCGCTTTTTGATAAACATTAAAAATTTTATTGAAAAATCTATTTCTGAGTCCAGAGTGCTGTGGTGCCCAAAATATATTTTAGTTTGTGTGCTACGTTACTATAAAAATAAAAAGAACAATATGATTGCATTACTTAATTCTCTAGAGGCGTTTAAAATTTTTAAATGTGATTTTTACACACTGACTCGGTTTTTTTAAATGGGAATTTAATCCTTCACCAACATTTTTAAATACCTCATTTTCATACGAATCTAATGATACCAAAATTTTGAAAATCCGCTCAGAAATATTTGAGATTTCAGCCAAAATACAATGCAACCAAGCTTTTAGAAACATGCGACTAATAGATAATAGATTAGTGGGCTTTGGAAACTAAAATGGCATATTTCTGTGTAAATCTGGTAACCTAGTAACATTGGAAAAATCATAGCCATTGAATGTAATAAAACAATATCAGCTGTCAGACAGACTCGTGAATTTATAAGCAATCTTGAGCTATCAAACATTTAATAATTGTGAGCGCAAAGAACGTTACAATTAAGTTTAGCATAGGTATGTGGAGGTAAACACAATTACATCTACAAGAACATTTGCAGTAGAATGCGACATCAGTTCAGTTTTCAGAGTTTTATTTAAATGAACATAAATATCGGGCCTATAAATAAATAAAAATCAATTCCGTTTGAACAATTAAACTTAAACTAGGTAACAGTAGGTATCTTTAAAATAATTAATATAATTAAACCATGAATTGACATTTATAGATATTGTTCAAAATGTCCACCATTTTTTTCTATACACAATTCGGCTCTGCGTACAGTTGCTTGAATGGCTCTACGCAATTCAGCCGGCGTTATTTTATTAAGAGCCCGTACAACTTTATTTTGCAGCTCTTCACGGGTATTTGAAGAAGTTTTATAAACTCTATTTTTGAGAGTGCCCCATACATAATAGTCGAGGAGTGTTAAGTCCGGTGACCTAGGACGCCACCTGATATGACATTGATTTGCGATAAGGCGTTCACCATGCAAGTTGTTTAAATATTCCATCACTCTTCTGGAATTATGTGGGGGAGCACCATCTTCTTGGAAAAACAGATTTTGTAAATAGGCAAGAGGAAGTAAGTCAAGAAATTCTGCTGTCTGGTTTTGTAAAAAGAATAAATATCGTTCGCCAGTAAGTGTTCCATCAAAAAATATGGGTCCAATTATTCGATCTCTAAGTACTCCAAGCCAACAGTTAAACCCAAATCTTTCCTGAATATTCCCCCACCCTACCAACCTCGGATTTTCTTGAGCCCAGTACCTAGTATTATTTCTGTTAAACATACCTTGATTCGTAAATCTACTTTCATCTGAATATAAAATATGAACGGGAAAACCTGGATTTTGTTGTACTGCATTTAAGAACCAGTTGCAATATACTAGCCTCCTGTCGTTATCATCTCCATAAAGATGTTGGTGTATTTGGTATTTATAAGACCGAAACTTAAGTTTCTTTAAAATTCTGCAAACCGAAGACTGACTAATGTCGCATTCCATTGACAATTCCCTTGTTGATGTCGTTGGGTGTACCATCACAAATCCTAATACATCAATTTCTTTGTCCTCACTTACAATACATGTTTGATGATCATCTTGTTGATTGGGTTCGTTTCTTAATTCTTGTTCCACTCTGGCAAACAAGTGTCTGCTTGGATGACGTCTGTTGGGATATCGTTGCTGATACAGTTCTGCAGCTGCAGTTGAATTTTTGAGACGCCCTCCATATGTCAGTAACATATCGACCTTTCATTTCTACTAAAATTATTCATTTTCTTTAATTTTTACTCAAAGAGATTTCCGCAACGCTTTATTTTGTATCTGTCTGACAGCTGATATTGTTTAATTACATTCAATGGCTACTACGATTTCTCCAATGTTATTAGGTTACCAGATTGATGCAGATATGTGCCATTTTAGTTTCCAAAGCCCACTAATCTATTATCTATTAGCCGCATGTTTCTAAAAGCTTGGTTGCATTGTATTTTGGCTGAAATATCAAATAATTCTGAGCGGATTTTCAAAATTTTGGTATCATTAGATTCGTATGAAAATGAGGTATTTAAAAATGACGGTGAACGATTAAATTCCCATTTAAAAAACCGAGTTAGTGGGTAAAAATCACATTTAAAAATTTTAAACGCCTCTAGAGAATTAAGTAATGCAATCATATTGCTCTTTTTAATTTTATAGTAACGTAGCACACAAACTAAAATATATATTGGGCACCACAGCACTCTGGATTCAGAAATAGATTTTTTAATAAAATTTTTAATGTTTATCAAAAAGTGACCAAAATGGATGTATTGCATTCAAAATGTCATCTAGATTCCAAAAATGTAAAAATATATAGGGCGTTCCATTTAAAATCGAAAGTTGTGGGCATTTCCGGTCAAACCGGATGTGCAACAAACTTGATTTTTTATTGAAAAGATGGCATTTTAGTCGTGTAATAAGGCCTCCAAATTTCAATTTTCTATTCCAAATATTTTAGGAAATATCGGGGCGAGCGCAATTCGTGACTCACCCGGTATACCATCTTGTAATAAATCGGCAAATCCGGAGTTGCTACACCGACCGTCGTACATCAAAATAAGTAACCCTAGTTGTTAGAAGTACTGACAGAAAACAAATGCGGTTCGAGGTGTGGTTCTGAAGTTTGGTAGGCAAATGACTCTCCCCAATTTGCCGCTCGTTTTTGCTTCCACATCCACGTAGTGGAGTGGAAGTAAGTATAGTAATCGTAAATATAAATTCGAAAACTTTTTTTCTTGAAATAGGCTTACCAATGTCATAAAACGTCGAAATTTTAAAATTGAGCGAAAAAAAAAAAATATCTGTCTGTCTGCCTGTCGGTCGGTCTGTAACTTTTCTTTATGCACACGTTTTCTCAGAAACTGTTTAAGATATTGACTTGAAATTTAGTACACATATGTATGTATTATGATGAGATCTGGAAATAGATTATATTTTGCGCTATTCCGGTGAAGGGTTGGAGGCTAAATAGGGGCAAAAAAGGGAAAATAAGTAAAGCAAGCTGGTAAGAGTACAGAAGTTTAGGATTTAGTGTATATACTAGAAGCCAAGGCCTCAGGTTTTTTATAATATTCTACATCCCCCCTCCCCGCTACCCCCACTTAGTCATTAAGGAGGTTGATAAAATATAATTGAGATATTCACTTGAAATTCAGTAGGCACATGCAGCATAACCACATCTTCTGGAATTAGACTATATTTGGAATGATTCCGTTGAATGGTTCGTGGTTAAATAGGGGTGAATATGGGAAAATAAGTAAAGCAAGCTGGTAAAAGTACAGAAACTTGGGAGTTGGTGTATATACAAGAAACCAAGACCTCCGAGTTTTTTATAATATTTCTCAACTTCTCCACCACCCCCACTCCATCATTAAAGGGGGTGATAAAATAAAATTGAGATATTCACTTGAAAATTGGCACACATATGTATCATAGCGACATCTGGAATTAGATTGTATTTTGAGATAATTCCGTTGAAAGGTTGGGGGTTAAATAGGGGTAAATAGGGGAAAATAACTATAGCAAGTTGGTGAGAGCACAGCAACTCAAAATTTGGTATATATGCTAGAAGCCAGTACCTCAGGTTTTTCAACAGCACCACCACCCCCACTCCATCATTAACGTATTTGATAAAATATAATAGAGTTATTCACTTGAAATATGGTCACGTATGTGTTATAATGACATCTGGTACTAGATTATATTTTAAGATGATTCCCTTGAAGGGGGTGAGGGTTAAAGGGGTAAATAGGAGAAAATAAGTAAAGCAAGCTGTTTAGAGAACAGAAATTTGGGATTTGGTGTATATGCTAGAAGACAAGGCCTCAGATTTCTTTATAATCTTTTTCAATCCCCCCACCACTCTATTATTAATGGAGTTGATAAAATAGAATTGAGATATTCATTTGAAATTTGGTACACGTATTTATTGTAATGACATATGTGTGAGATGATTCCGTTGAAGGGGCGGGGGGTAGGGAGTAAATAGGGGAAATAAGTAAAGCAAGCCAATAAGCGTCTAGAAACTTTATTTATGGCATATGGATTCTAGAAGCCAACGTCTTAATTTTTTTGTGACTGTCTCAAATATATTATGAAAATTTTATTACTAATTAGTTTCACGTACTAGACTGCAAATATAATCCTTTAAAGATACTTGGATGGGAAATCTGGAAGTAGAAGTAGTGATTCCTTGGGAAGTGGTTTTTATACGGATTCAGTACATAGCGAAAATGTGATAATGCATTCAGGAACAAGTCTGAAAGTCATCAGGTCACACTTCACGAATACCACACATTACGTAAGGCACTACAAACTATTCGATGTCAATGAATGTTAATCGTAGGGTTATTTCACACTAAAGATATTTTGTCCCTGGGATAACTATCAGCTGTTTATGCTTATATCTTAGCCCATGGATATTTTGGTGTGTGAAAGTACGATTTCCCGAGTTTAAAATCTTTATAATATACTGTTTTTTTCCTTTGTTACCTGATCACGCTTTATTTTGTATGTAATTATAAAATAAGTAACTTTTGATTCACAAACGACATTTTTTTATAAATATATAACCTAGGTACGGGGTGCCTCAGTACTTTAAGTATTATTTTAACTCAACTATAGGCGCCCCAGGTATTGCCTCATCCTTCTGGGACACCCTGTATGATAGATTTATACTATGCAAGGGCAAGAGTTGGTAAAAATAAATTTACTGTGGATTCAAGGATTAACGCTTATTTATAATTAGCGATTTTAATTACACATATAAACAAAACGTTACATAATACGTTACACGTTTTAAAAAATATTTGTAAACCTATATATAGCTAATCTACGTTTGTCACGTTGTTTGCTATTTGGGTATTTACAATGTATCTGATTAACACTAAACTGTATATTTTTAAGCATTATAAGGGATAAGTAACTCCTTCACGTTAGTGTTATATTTTTTATAAATCTGTATTTTAAAAAACCCAATAATTAACAATGCTTGTTAAAATATAACACATATAAAATGTGAAATCTTAACATTTTTATAACTGAAATCAATAAGTTTCATATAGCATTCTCCTATTAATTTACTCGGGTAGAGTTTAATTACCAAATAAACTAATCTTATGAAAATTAAAAATAGATTCTAAACTAATTGTAGGGTGAGCACTGATGAGTCTTGGATAAGCTCGAGTCCCGATACGAAAAGTTAAGCAATGCTAATCGCAGTTACTACTTGGAAGAGTGGCCTATAGAGAAATGTTGTTTTCCAGACGGTAACCTGGTCTGATATTGTTTAAAACAATTTTGTTTATAAGAAAAGGAAATATTAAATTTTTCAATACAGCATTTTTTTTTAAATATATTTTAACCGATTTCCAACAAATTTTCGATAATTTTTTTATTAGAGTGAAGTTATCCACACAAATCCATACACATTTTATGACACATGGTAAATCCAAATTAAAATAGATCAACCAGCTGAGCAGTTATGACCACTGGTCTCTACGAAGAAACGCGCATGCGCGATCGAAATACGACTGTGCTTTGCAGATTCGCCATCAAATTCGTGCATTATTTGCTAGCCCGTAGGTGGACTTTAGAACCGTTTAAATTTAAAAAATTAGTAACTTCTCTAATTTTTCTGTTTCAAAATTTGTCACAAAAATTGTTTAATCATGAAAATTTAGGGAATGATCCGTTCTTTCTCGATAAAGGTTGTAGTGTACCGTGTATTGCCAGCCCGTAAGAGGGCGGTTACATCCCTTTAAATCGAAGACTTCTGTGATTTCTCTAATTTATTGGTCCTAGAACATACAAATAAAAATTGTTTAATTGTGTAATTTTAGGAATAGGTCAGCCTCATCCCCTTAAAGGTTGTCATGTACCGTGCAATCTCTGCCAGCCCGTAGGGGGGTGGTTTCATCCCTTTAAACCGAGAATATCCACGCTTTCCTTAACTCTTCGACTCTAGAAATACCAACAAAAATTGTTTAATCATGAAATTTTAGGAATAGGCCCGCCTTATTCCCATAAAGGCCGTCATGTGCCGTGCAATCTCTGCCAGCCCCTAGGAGGGCTGCTACAACCCTATAAACATTCTCTCTAATTCTTCGGTCTAGAAATTCCAAATAAAATCGTATAATCACGCAATTTTAGGAATCGGTCCGTCCCATCATCATAAAGGTTGTCATATACCCTGTAATCTTTGCCAGCACGTAGGGGGGCAGTTACGTCCCTCTAAACTGAAAATCCCCACGTTATCCTCAATTGGCTCTAGAAATTCAAAAAAAAAAAAATTGTTTAATCGCGTAATTTTAGGAATACATACATGACAATCTTCATGGGGATGAGATGTACCTATTCCTAAAATTACGTGATTAAACAATGTTTTTTGGAATTTCTGGAGCAGAAAGATTAAGGATATCGTGGATATTTTCAGTTTAAAGGGATGTAACCGCTCCCCTACGCGCTTGCAAAGATTATAGGGTACTTGACAAGTTTTATAGGGATGGGATTCCTAAAATTGCGTGATTGAACAATTTTATTTAGAATTTCTAGAGCCGAAAAATTACAGAAAGTGTAGATAGGGTTGTAGCCACCCTTCTACGGGTTGACAGAGATTGCAGTTTATAGAAAATCATTTTATCTTTTTTAATATAACATCTATTTGAAAAAAATTCATTTTTCAAATAGCTGTAACTTTTGCAATATCAATCCTGCAAAAAAAGTTAAATTGATAATGGAAGATACAATAATTTTCTACAACTTTAGTTATACATTTTCCGAAAAAAACGAACAGGAACGGACACACAACGTCATTCGTGTTCTCCAAGATAGCGACCGGAAGCTAGCAAGTACAGTCCCGACTTTTTAGTTTTAGACTCTATACCCATGTTCCCCTTCCACTGTGGATAAACATCTCGATTCGTGAATCTTTTCAAAAGCTACATTCTAAATGAATTAGACTACATGCAGAAATAAATTATCCATTTTTTTAACGCGATACGTCAGTTTAGTTGTTTTTCTATTAAAAGTAATGTTAGAGAATGTAGGAATAATAATAACTGACATTTCTCCCTCCGCCCGCTTCTCTAATGGTGCCAGAGAACCTAGAAAATGTAGTAACTGACAATTTTCAGACGAATCGGACAATAAATGATAAAATGTGCCCCGCCAATCGTGCCGCCAATTTCGATTTCGATTTCATATTCGTAACTTGCTACCTCAGTAACCCCCAGATACCGATTTTTAGCGGAATCTGACAATAAATGGTAAGAATAATCTGCCATCTTGGCGCCGCCGTTTCGAATTTCTCAATTCCGATTTCATATTCGTAATCAACGATGTCGAAAACCCGCGCTTACCGATTTTCAGCGGAATAGGACGACAAATTTGGAAATTATTTTTCTCAGTAAACATGCAGAATATATAACGGGTAATATAAATTAAAAAAATTATTATTTTAATAGAACTAAGTGTTAATTTATCAATGTACTTTAGGATAACAGTGTACAAGATAATAATAGCACCTCATTTTGAATATTGTCGCCTTACCCGACCAGGAATTTGAAAATTTAAAAACACGGATTTTCAAAAATTCATAACTAAATAAATACGTCGAGTATGAGGGCGCGCGACATCTCTATGGAAATAGGAAGATTGGTGCTTTATCCTGATACTAAGTTGGACCAGCAGAATCAGAAATTCGGCTCGCCAAGAGTGAAAGAATTATGGCCTATTTGGACCTCTCAGAAAATTTTGAAATTTAACCTAAAAAGTTGAAAAACATGGAATTTTCAAGCGTACGTAACAGAATTATATTTCGAATGGAAGCTAGTGCTAAGTCTCTATCGAAGGAAAAAGATCGGTGATGTATAGACATCGTAAATTGTAGGGTCAGAAACGAAAATTCAGCTCGACACGAACGAAAGAAAGTGGGTACTTTTTACGTATAATGAATTTTGCGCGGAATGAAACCGACTGAAAATGAATTTTCACCTCTCTAGCGACACTTTGGGACTTTGCTTCAGCGACAAAAGTGGTTTATTTTGATTGGAATTAAACACTTTTCATGAATTTATCCATGCCGCGTTTACACGAAATTTTAGTTAAGGGCTGCCCTACTATAACCAGCCCAAAACGATTTTGTATCGTCTGGTGTAAGAATTCGTTTGAAACTGCTTTAATAATCCATGGTACACAGTGTATATTTTTGCGAATTAAAAACATATCACGTCAGATCACAAGTGCTACATGATTATAATCATTATAAGTATGCTTTTAATTTTTATATCATACGTATAAAATTTACGTTTACTTTAAATATCACTGAAGTGTAAAATGTTACAGTTTGATAAGGAATTATTATATTTTTGTTATATCCATTATATAATGCTTTTTGTATATACGAAACCATTGTAAGTGATAGCGGTTTAGACATTAATTTTATTTTTCACGTTATGTCATTAATATAAAAATAATTATAACAAGCTACCCATTATACTCTTCGCTGATTTACTGCACTTTTTATATAATTGTTACACATTCTATAGAATACCCTTCGCAGTTTTTCTTGTAAATAATATTAGATTTAGACATTTTTTGTTTAGTTAAAAAACATAATATTTTTTTAAATTAAATAATTATTAATCTTTTTATCTATCGACCGATTTAGTTAAAAAATGGGGTTCTTCCTCTAGCTAATACTAACTTACTGTCCAAGTTTTAATGCTATCGGCCTTTTCGTTCTTAAGTTATTTTGCTTACAAGAAACGTGACGGACGGACGGACGGACGGGCAGACGAACCGTCGAACAGAAGAACATACAGATAGACAGGCAGGCAGGCAGGTAGATAGGCAGGTAGGCAGGCGAACAGACAGACATACAGAGGACGGACGGATAGACATACTAACAGACGGACGGGCGGACGGGCAGACGGACAGGCGGACGAACAGACAGACGGACGGACGTTTTTAAAGTTGTCCAGAATTCGATCAACACAGTTATATGGCATTTTTTTCTCTACGAGCAATATTACCGGTTTTAGAAATGTGGCGATCGAATGGAATATACTCTTCGTTTTGTATTTGCGAAAAGTCTAATGATAATGTTTATGTATATGGTAGGGTCATCCTTAGCTATAGGGGTGGGAATTTTTAACTTCCAAGCATATAGGGAAGTTATTGTAACGAGCCGGATAATCGAAATAATAATTTTCAACATATTTTTATGTTTCAGGATTACTACAGTATTTTTAACTATTCTTGGAAAGAAGTATCTATGTGTGTATATGTACGTACGTACGTACATGCGTAAACAATAATTTTCCAGCACGATATCTCGCACATAAAAAAACCTCTGTCTAAGGAATCACTACTAAATTTTAATAATGTTTGAGGCAGATGTCATAAAAAAATTGAGGCGTCATCTAAATCAGATGTTATTACAATATATACGTGCACCAAATTTCAAACCAATATTTCAATTTTATTTTATCAACCCCTATAATAATGAAGTGGAGGTAGTGGGGGGTTGAAAAATATTATAAAGGAATCCGAGGCCTTGGCTTGTATATATCAAATCTTAAGTTTCTGTACCCTTACCAGCTTGCCTTACTCATTTTCCTCTATTTACCTCTATGTATCCCCCACGCCTTCAACGGAATCATCTGAAAATATAAACTAAGTCCAGATGTCAATTATATTTCATCAACCCTTTAAATAATGGAGGGATTGAAAAAATCTGAGGCCTTGGCTTCTAGTATACTCACCAAATTTCAAGTTTCTGTACTCTTACCACCTTGTTTTACTTATTTTCCCCTATTAACCCCTATTTAACTCCCAATCCTTCAACGAAATCATCTCAAAATATTATCTAGTTCCAGGCGTCGTCATAATATATGCGACATACGTGTACCCAATTTCAAGTGAATGTCTCAATTTCATCAACCCCTTTAATAGTTGCGTGGTGTGGTGCGAGGGGTATGCAAATATTATAAAAAATCTGAGGCCTTGGCTTCTAGTATATTCACCAAATCCTAAATTTTTGTACTCTTAATAGCTGGCTTTACTTATTTTCCCGTATTTACGCCCACCCCCCAACTTTTCATCGGATAACAATCCCGTTCCAGATCTCGTTATAGTACATACGTATATAAAATTTCAAGTCAATATCCTAAACCGTTCCAGAGAAATCGTGCGCACAAAAAAAAGTGCAGACCGACAGATAGACCTACAGAGTTTTTTTTTTCGGTCAAATTTAAAATCTCGACGTTTCGTGACATTCTAAACTTATTTCAACAGAAAAGATATTTGATTTTTTTTTACGATTACTACACTTCCACTCAACTATGTGGAGGTGGAAGTAATTATATCGACTTCGTTGTGGTGCCATTCGAAGCGCATTAACGTTAATATAATCTCAAAGAAATTTAATCAAATTTTGCTTATCTTGTACTATCTAGTCTATTCAATTGAAGTAACCTGACACTGGTTTACACAGCCATATACGCCACAATTAGAATTTGAGACGGTTACCGCTCAAGTCGACTGTAAGGACCCAAAATGACAACTGTAGTGCGTTCGTGCTTCGCGTATTGGCAAATGGGTCATAATGAGAAATATCTTCCTAAGTAAAGAATACGCTTCATAGCAGAGTGCTCGCGTTGACAAAAGTCGCTTAGTTTTCGATCCCGTTGGCACTTTTAGAGTAAAATGTATGACCTTGTCAGATATGTTACCTATGCCCTGTGGATTACGAATCCAATTGTCGTCAAAAAATCTTCATGAATATAAGGGCGCAAATCAAAATTTTCTAATTAACCACACCACGCGATAGAGTCAATCATGAAGCGTATTTTATCCAAAAATCATTAAATTCTGTGTAGAATTTCTATTTTTAAAATAAATAAAGAAACGAACTTTTGCATAGGCTTATATGGCAGTAAAAATAAAAAATCCTGATTTTCTCTGTTCGACTACGGCTGAAAATTAATTATTTTTTGTCTATTTTTCCATTCCCACGACGATATCTCCCAAACTGTTATATTTATTAAAAAAATATATTCTTTGTAAAATATTTGCCATATTTTCCAGATTACAATGGTTTTTAAATCAGATTTTTTGAGAATTTAATAACCAAAATATTTAATAATGTGTAGCGTGATATCAATTTTCGAAGCTTATCAGCGGCATGCGTTCGTTGCAGATTCTCGCTCTCCCACTCTTTAAAACTGTTTCAACACACCCAGCTTCGCACCCGCTCTGGCCTACCGTTAGTTATATTGGCGCATAGTAACTCTCATGGTTCATAATATTTTGAAATTTATATATTGAAAATGATAATTACTATGAAATAAATGTAAGTATATTTGTAGAATATTAATTCAGTGTTACATGGACTTACATAAAAATTATGGCCTTCCTAAAATTATTGAGTAATAGATTAACATGTTATAAGAAACTCCCTATAGTTCACTGTTTGCAAGATGTGTATTTTAAATTTTCTACCATATAGGTAACTGATGTATATGCTTTTTAGAAGAAATTAAAGTGAAAAGTACTACTGATAGCACAAGTTCTGAAAGTGAGATTGAGAAAAATATAATTTAATGTAAAACAGATATGTAACATATTAGCTTAATTTGTATGAAACCGGGCCCTGTAATCAAAGGTTTTGAGAAATCGTTTGCAACATTTATTGATTGTTTAAAAATCTATGAAAAAATAAGTAATCAAGGAGAAGATGATCTATATCCTATCATTATATCATTCAAAAAAACAAACAATTTTGTGTGATTTGGCACCGAAAATGCTATTCTAGTTTTGCTAGCCAAAGAAATATAGAACATTTAAGAAAATAAATAGAGAAAGAAATTGATAAGAGTTCAAATGGATCCAATGCCTGTCCATCAACTTTTTCCGATGTGTATTTTCGTAAAATAATTTCTTTAAATAGAGAAATGTATTTTTCTCAAAAGTACAACAATAAAGCTTTCTCAAGTAATGACCACGGAACCAGAAAGAAAAGTAAGACTACTAGCCCACCAGAATCCCATAATTTTCGAAAGAATTTGTGCTAACGATTTAATAGCTATGGAAATTATTCAATTTCCATATTTCAAGTTTCTAAAGTCGCTATATAAAATGCAGAGGTCTACCTAACAATAAAAATTAAAGTGGAAAACGGACAGACAACGAATGGAGTTCTACCAAAATATGTAAAATTCTTGAGAAACGGTTTTTAAAGCAAAAAGGGTATGGTATGTCGTCAATTTATGATGAGAAGTATCTAGAATGGATAGATATAAGTCTAAAAGAGAGATCAGTAGACTACTTATAAATACATTTACCGGCAAAGGAGTCGAAATTGTTAAATCTACAAAGAGAAACCAAAAATATGTTAGAAACTTTAAACATGATATTTAGTTTCTATAGCATTTAAATCGTTAGCACAAATTCTTTAGAAAATTATGGGATTTTGGTGAACTAATAATCTTATTTTTCTTTCTGTGTTCGTGGTCATTACTTGAGAAAGCTATTTTATTGAAAAAAATTTCATTTTACGCAAGGACACGCCTGAAGTTATTGGACATGAACTCCATCCATCTGAACTGTTTTTAATTTTTTTCTCTTTCTCCATTTTTCTCCTTCAATGATCCATATTTCTTTGCCAGTAAAACTAAAATAGCAATTTCGGTGCCAAACCAAACAGCCAAAATGATTTGTTTTTCGAAATCGCATAGTTCTAGAATATACATCATCTTCTCTTTGGTTACTTACTTTTCACGGAGTTTTAAACAATCAATAAATATTGCAAAAGATTTAACAAAACCTTTGTTTACAGGGCCCGGTTTCATACAATTTAAGTATAATTTCTTACGAATCTGTTTTTCTTTAAATTTTATTTTTGTCTCAATCTCACTTTCCGAACTTGCGCTATCAGTAGTACTTTCCATTTTCATTTCTTCTTCAGTTACCTATATGGTAGAAAATTCTGTTAAAAAAATACGTACCAGCTGAAAGTATCTTGCTAACATTGAATTACCGAGTTTCTTATAACGTGTTAATCTATTACACAAAAATTTTATGTAAGGCGAAATAAGACTGAATTAATATTAAACAAATATACTTATATTATTTATTCCATAGTAATCATTTTCAAGACATAAATTTCATTAATATCATGAACCACGAGAGTTACCATGCGCTAATCTATCTTACGACAGGCCATTGCGGGTGCGAAGTGGAGTGTGTTGAAACAGTTTTAAAGAGTGGGAAGCTTCGAAAATTGATATCACGCTACACATTATTAAATATCATGGTTATTAAATTCTCAAAAAAATTGATTTAAGAATCATTGTAATCTAGAAAATATGGCAAATATTTTATAAAGAATATAAAATTTTGATAAATATAATAGTTTGGGAGATATCGTCGTGGGAATGGAAAAGTAGACGAAAAATAATTAATTTTCCGTAGTCGAACAGAGGAAATGAGGATTTTTGATTTTTACTGCCATATAAGCCTATGTAAAAGTTCGTTTCTTTATTCATTTTAAAAATAGAAATTCTACAGAGAGTTTAATGATTTTTGGATAAAATACTCTTCATGATCTATCGATTCTATCGCGTGGTGTGGTTAGTTAGAAAATTTTGATTTGTGCCCTTATATTCATGACGATTTTTTGACGACAAGTGGATTCATAATCTACAGGGCATAAGTAACATATCTGGAAAGGTCATATATTTTACTCTAAAAGTACCAACGGGGGGAAATTTAAAAATTGATTTGCACTCTATTATAAGTCTTGAACGGAATGAAGCATAGACCTAGTTTGATGAAACTAATATGGGACCATCGCCGATCCATACTCTACAGTTTGCAAAAGATGTTGAGAGAAATCACCCAAGTTACTCAAGAGCAATTTTTGAACAGACATAAAAAAATCGTACATACAGGTTGAATTGAAACGTCCTTCTTTTTAACGAAATTTAAAGTACCTAGGTTAGAAAGTAACACATTCTTTCTTGATTGCTATGCGTGTTTTTACACGTTACTTAGAATTAAACATTTTATAAAACAATAGTATAATATTTAAGGAGCGGTAATGTAGGTAATAACTTACGCAGATGAAGTTAGCAGCGTGAGGCGTTGGCGGGTTTTGTTATTACCATTACCGCAAATTGAATACTATACTTTATCTACGATTATAACAATGAATATCAATATAATGGTTCATTTTCACTAATGGTCTAGGAGATAGCTACATATATGGGGTCTGGGATATAATATGTTGGCATTGTTGCCCCTGTCCGTTTTAGCGCTACCGGCCCAGAAAATATTCAATTTGGAACAGACTATAACACTTTGGGACTTGCTGCTAGTTGAATAGGGTATCTTGGCGATCTACATTCGTTATATGCCAACATTTTCTCGGGCAGCACTGGCGACATCAATTATGGCCAAAACTGGAATGCAGTATAACACTTTCTGACTAGGCGAAAAATTTTCGTTGTCAATGCTCATTGCTGGAAAACTATATGCCAACATTTTCTGCTTGCCCATTTTCCAGATTTTTGGCCATCTTTTGGCCAAATACGTGCCAAAACTGGTGCTTTTCAAGAAAAATGTTGGCATCTTCTCAAACTTGTAGTTTTTGTACCAAAGAATGGTCTTTGTGAGTGCCAACATTTTTATTCTTAATGTAATTGTAACTGTAACTAATGTAACCCTCCCCCAAACCACCCCAAAAACAATTTAAGTATTGATTATTATGCCAAATAGGAGACAACAATGACACATTTAGCGAATAATGACCGAGAAATTATTTGTTTATTTATTCAGTATTTGAATGCCTGGGGGTTTTTGGGGTAGGGGTTACATTGAGAAAAGAGTGTTGGCACCCACAAAGACTATTCTTTGGTACAAAAACTACAAGTTTGAGAAGGTGCCAACATTTTCTTTCTGAAAAGTATCAGTTTTGGCCCGTTTGAATGCTTTGGGGGTTTTTGGGGAAGGGGTTACATTGAAAAAAGAGTGTTGGCACTCACAAAGACTATTCTTTCGTACAAAAACTACAAGTTTGTGAAGTTGCCAACATTTTCTCATCAGTTTTGACCCGTTTTTTGGTCAAAAGTCCAATTTTTGGTCAAAAATCTGGAAAATGGGAAAGCAGAAAACGTTGGCATATGGTTTTCCAGTAATGCGCATTGACAACTAAAATTCCCCGCCTGGTCATAAAGTGCTATACTACGTTTTAATTTTGGCCATAATTGATGTCGTTAGTGCTGCCAACTACATGAAGAATAAAATGTTGATCGCGAAGATACCCTCTTCAACTAGCATCAAACCCCGAAGTGTTATACTCTGTTCCAAAATTAAACATTTTCTGGGGCGGCTAGCTCCAAAACGGACAGGGGGAGGTCTGACCCACATAGGATAAAGTATTCAGAAAAATATTTACTAAAATATAACAGCAATGCCAACATGTTATATCCTAGGCCCCATATATGTAGCTATCTCCAAGACCTAGACCGTTACCGAATTCATCATTATTGGCACAATTATTATTCAACTTGATTTGACAACGTCCAAACTATTCAAACATGTCAAATCACCTTCCTACCCTCAATAATAATGGACCACTCTATTTTATTTTGTACGGTATATCGATTGGATAGGCTAGGAATGAGGTTAAAGGTGATTGGCTGTACGCAGTGAGTTATAATAAAACACTTGTGTGTTATTGTTATTATGAATCATGCTATTTGGTTATGGATATTATTACTTGTTAAAAAGCAGTTGAGTAATTAATATATAATCTAATATGAGTGGATAAACATATTGATATTAGTAGGTAAGAATAAATTTATTTGAAATTAGCAGGAAAATTTTATTTTTAATTCTCAACCCTCACATTATCGAATTTAATTCGTCGATTAAATATATCTCTCTCATCAGTTCTAATACTGACTTAACTGTTTACAGGCTTACTGTTATCAATATTCATATGGAAAACTACTCACATCTCACAATATATACTTTGATGTATCTGTTTTGATAACAATCTAAATTATTGTTTTTTGCCAGTCAGCAGCATAATATTACTTGATGTTTGAAATAATCGACTTTTTCAACTCCAAATGCAACCTTTTTATTTAATTTGAGAGAGTTTTATTTTGTTTTACTGCTTTTTCAGCAGCTGACTTTAGATCAACTCTATCAGGTTATATCAATAATTACCACTTCGTTTTTTGTGAAGTAAAGGATAACTGCAACGACTATGTGTATTTTGTTGTGAAGTACGCTTAATAGTTAGGGAAATGGCGTGCAAATTCGACGACGAAATGTTACCGTCTGCCAGACGGTAATCGAAGAGAGAGTATAACTACGAAATTTTTTTCTCTCTGGAAATCTTTAGTATGGTGGGAGAACATGAAGGGGGGCGGCATTTTTTTAAACGAGTTTTACTTATATCGGTCTGCACCTGGATAGATCCGGTCCTTCTTCAAGTGGGTGATATAAAATAAGCAACAGCCAGCCAGATGTGAATGAAACAGATAAGTTTTTGTTTACTTTATTTTAATTTAGTTTAGCTCATTAATGAAGTCTATTTCCTTATTTAAATTGAAAAATTAGAAATTAAAATAGAAAATATATTTATTTATTGGTTTATTAATCCTTGTCACAGGACAGTTTATTAAACAGAGAAAAAAAATTTGGTAATGAAATAGAAAATACCTGGAATTGGAAGGCGGCAGTTGTAAATAATTAGTGTAAATTGAAACCGACTGTTTCAAAGAAACGACATACCTACAGGGTGAGCAAACTATCCGTTCAGACCTCTTTTCTCATAACGCGCAAAAAATATTGTCACCCCGAGATACGGCCCTTCCCAGCAACTCCACCATAAATGGATATTAACCTGTGGAACGGTTAATAAATAGAAACAAAAAATATAAAACATAAAAAATAAAAGCCGCC
Organism: Stenurella melanura; assembly: GCA_963583905.1. NCBI lineage: Eukaryota > Metazoa > Arthropoda > Insecta > Coleoptera > Cerambycidae > Stenurella > Stenurella melanura. Next base: position 51,871,604 of record OY757316.1, on the reverse strand, counting down.
AGATTCAGAAACAGAAGAAACAGAAAACTTAGAAGAAGAAAAATAAGGAGATGACGATAGAGGAAACTTAAAAGAAGCATGGAAACTTAAAAGAAGCATCTCACCTACACTTCCCATCCTGCATTCCCATCCCATGCGTCATGTGGCTCTCGCTGCTGACAACAAGCATGTCCAAGATCCAACCTGGCGACCGACTGAACGGTCCGGCGGTATATAAAACATCCGAGATTTGGTTCCGGCACGCAGGTTGGCCGTCCGTTGGGCGTATTCGACGGACGACCAAGCTGCGTGTTGGAACGAACCTCCATGGATGCCAGGAATCGGAAGCAATGTCCACCTTACGCTGGCCAATCAATAAATCAATCAATCTGTCCGCATAGGTCATTAGCATATGTACTTCACACACCCCAATTACACTGACATACGAAACTGCCGGTCGGTGCACGGTAGAGGAAACTTAGAAAAAAATGTTTTCCCCAAATTCCCTTTTTTTTGCATTCCACCATCACTTCCACTCCATTATTGAAGCAGTTAATAAGATAAGATTAAGATATTGATTAAATATTTGGTACTCGTATGTATTATAATGAGATCTGGAACTAAATTATATTTTGAGTTTGCTATAAGAATATACCTGCATTAGTAACGTCTAATGGAGATATAGGTAGGTAAATTCCAAAAAATTAACAGTAATAATACGTTTAATCGACGGTTGGTTAATGTCTTAAACGATATAAACTGAATAAGTCTAATGTGTTGATCTAACTAACGTTACCAAACGTTTGATGTCAAGCCCGACCTATTCAGTGAGCTTCCAATGTCAAACGATGTTAAAACATTAATTAAAAGTTAACTAATTCTATGTAGTCAGTTATTAACTTCTAATTAACGGTATAAAATGAAACAATTAAAAACACCAACATAATCAAGTCATTCTCTAATATCAAGCCAATGTTGAAAAATGTCCAAGTCGCCGATGTCGGTTCATATCTAGAACATCCTAGTTACTATACAATTATTATTTGCATTAATATTGACTTTGCAATTACTAAGAAAGTAAATGGTAGTTGACTCTTCATCTCCTATATGCCGGTGGCGACGGCAAACAATTTTTTCCAGAGGGCGCCGAGCAACCACTGGCACCATTAGTCTACAGGCCTGGTCAGTTTTCAAGCACATGAGCAACAGGGAGAATGAACCCCTCATATTACATTCCATGTAAATTGTCCAAGGTTTTTATACTCAGTTTAAACTAAAATGGTCCAGTTGGTATATTTCGACGTTCAACTCGCAATAATGTAAATGATTAAAATTATAAAATTTTATGATGCGTTTTTTTCTGTAAATTAAAATATCGAAATGCCACCCGAGAAATTAAAGGAGTTAGGCGGCCCGGCCCGCCTTAATACAACACTGGACCCTACTTCCTACTAATGAATGAATAAGGACTCTTCACCACCTTGCTCCTCAAGTAAACAGACATGTCGTTCATAGTGCAGAATATTGTATTAAATTATCATAGAGATTAATTTGTACACTTTTGCAAATAAAACAATTCAGCTTATATTAGAAAACACATTATCGTGACCTATGACATCCCGCATCATGACTATGCGTTACCGCATCGCATAACCATGATTGCATGTTTATTGATACGCAGCGTAGCCGTAATCGATAGAAGGCTGACGCACTCACGGGAAAAGTTTATTTATTACACGAATTTTTTTTAAATAACATATCGCATAGATTACTATATATGCTATGCCGATTGAACTATATTACACATTTTGAGAATATACGAGGGGTTTTAAAAATAGTATGTACCACCATTTCTAGGGCAGGTATTACATGAAAAACAAGCTAACCATTATACTCTTCGCCGATTTACTGCTCTTTTTATATAATTGTTGCACATTCTATAGGATACTCTTAGCAGTTTTTTTTTGTAAGTATTAGTTTTAAACATTTTTAGTTTAATTGCAAAACATTAATTTTGTTTAATTAAAATATTAATAACTTTTTTATTTTTCCATCGATTTTGTTAAAAAACAATAGGATTCTTCCTCTAGTTAAAATTAACTTACCCTCCGAATTTCAAACACAATCGGACTTTTCGTTCTTAAGTTATCGTGCTTACAAAAAAACGTGACGGACGGACAGACAGACGGACAGACGGATAGAGAGACGGATAGACAGACGGACAGACGGACAGACAGACAGACAGACAGACAGACGGGAGGACACTTTAAAAGTTGTTCAGAATTCGATCATGAACACAGTGATATGAAATTTTTTTCTCTAGGAGCAATATTACCAGTTTTAGAAATGTGTCGATCGAATGCAATATACTCTTCGTTTTCTATTTGCGAAGAGTATAATAAGCGGAATTTGTTTAACCCTTTGTGTACTAGTAGTTATTCAGTGGAACTACTTCATGTAAACAAAAATGAACCTTCACAGATAATGAATTTGTTAAACATGTAAATTTCGAAATATGTGAATAATGTGAAAAATAAACCTCTTTTTCCTTTTTCATTACCTGCAAGAATGTTAAGAGTCGTTTGTTGTTGTTTAATTTCATGTAGGTATTTAGATCAATGATGTCTCAGAGTTTCACATGTATGGAATACGCATCACTCGACATCCACAAGTAAACCATCCATTGGAAAAAGATTTTTAAGGCTGGTAGATGGTAGCTTTTTAAGATTGGTAGAACCGGTAGAAAAAGCCCTCACCATAAATACTGGTTCCAACTGCTGATGGATAAGAAGTCTCAACATCTCCAAGGATGGATAAAGTTACGTATATTCATCATAATCATAAGCAGGGTTATAAGGGCTATAATTGTACCCCTTGTCATTTTGTATTAGGGTTAATAAATATACATTCTAATATGAAGAGTTTTCGAAACAGTGAGGGATGAATTAAATTTTTGTATCAAATTTTCCTATTGCAAAATCAAAAGTATAATAGGTACCAGATTGATTTTAAATATGGGTACATTTCAGAGATATATGGGGGGTTTACATGCGGCCTAGAGCCTTCTAGCAGTCCCAAATCGTTTTAGAATTACAGTGAGAGGTTCCAAAAACTTTAAGAGCTGCTTGAGAAAATTATTATTAATATGTATCTGGGTCTGTTTCAGCTTCCATACACACAGTTCAATGACAAATATCAGAACCATGATATTTATCATGACATACATCAGCTGATATATATCCTCGAATCATACCCTAAAGCCATCGTTTTAGGTAAATTTAAGACGTGAAGTGACTGGAGGAAAAATGAGTACTGCTAAAAAAGATCCTATAACACAACGTTGGTATTTCAAACATAGTTTCCAAATTACAATGTAGTTAAATGATACGTGAGATGCGTCGCATCTAAAGTATTTCAATGATACACATGGTACAGATAATTTACGTCAATTCATTAATCCACATTGTTATGGTTATAAGATGTCTTAATATCTTAATTAATTATTTCATTTATCACAAGGAGATATTGTATTATTAAATGCCACACAAGCAGTAATTACGTAAAAAATATGACTAGAATAAAAACAGATTAATTGACGATATGGGAGATCTCTAATGCTGGCCTAGCACTCACAAATGGACTATGAACTAGATAAATCGCTCAAATTTAATTTAGTCTGAACCTTATTGTTCTTGTTGGAATATAGAGTAGCATGCATTTCAACGAAAACTATCCACATTAATTAAATTTGGATATATCGATTTATGCAAAAAACACAAAAACACGTCAAAAAGGAATAATAGGGGATACACCTTCTTACGAATAGACCTAGGAGTCATTCCTACAATTTTTTAAACGAACATCCCATATTATCTGTTTTTCCTAAAATATTTTTAGAAAAATTACTGTCAAACCGAATAATAGCTTTTTTTGAATCAAATGAAGGACAGTCTCCTAACCAACACGGCTTTAGAGAAAATCCTCAATGCCCGCCTTAGCAGACATTTTATTTACAAAAATATGAAGATGGATCTTTCTAAGGCTTTTGACTGCGTAGATCATGATATACTACTAAATAATATTGAACATTATCGTGGTCATTGCAAAAATCTTCTTTCATCCTATTTAGTGCAGTCAGTGAAGCATTTCAGCTCAGAAAACTTTCTAACAGATCGAAATCGAATAAAACCTTTTTTATCATATCTTTTAGGCCAAAAATAGAAAGGTCGATATTATTGAAAACCTGTTTTTTGTTTTTACGATTACTCTTAAGAAATATGTGTTTTTGAATGAAAACAGTTGTAATTTGATTGTATTCTTTATGTTTTTCGATGAAATTATTGATATAATACAAAATATTCGATAACAATGTACTTCTACAACTTCATGAAGCACCTCAGAAGATTTTTTGACTACTTAACACCCCCACCCTCTCCTTACCCCCTCCAACCCCTAAATAAACTATACCTAAACCTTTAAATAAATATTTTGGATGCCATGAGGTAGAAACCTGCCAGGAAATCAAGTATTATCCATCTAAAACAACTTCCAATGGATTTGGACCCCCCCAGAAGTTGATCAGGCCCAATAAGCGACCATTATGTAGGTTTCTCATAACGAAAAATGGGCTTTTTTGCTATATATTTATGATTTTCACTCCATAGATGATTGATATCTAGGGGAAAATTATCTGAAACTGATGAGCAATCAGGTGCGAATGTCATCCAACCATTTTAGACAATCTGAAGTTCGACTGGGCCCAATGCGAGACCATTAAAAAAGGCGCTTATGAAAAATGGCAATTTTCGCTCCAAATTTTGATTACCCTTCTCTTTGGGAACTACATATCTGAGTGAAAATAATTACAAATTTAAGTTCAAAGTATCCAAAACAACTGTCAACAGTTTCGGACCCCCACAAATTGACCTAGCCCAATTTTTGTGACCATTATACATAGCGTCTCATTGTGGTATGCAGACGTTTTCGCTACAGGTTTCTGGTATTTATCTCCCCAAGGGCTAGATACATGGGGTAAAATGGTAGAGTAGTCAACTTCTGATTACTATTAATCATTTACAAGCAATTAGAACCCCCTAAAGTCGATCAAACCCAGTATGCGACCATTACATAAAGTATCTCATGCGGTATGTAGACGTTTTCGTTCCATATTCTGTATATTTCTCTTAATAGGTTGGGAAAAACTATTAAACCGTAGTACTGTTTCTATATCTATTTAATTATATGACAATTATAAGCATATTTTTTTGCTGAAAAATCGTACCTGTAATTTTCTGTAGTTAACTCTCGATTCATAATTCACTGCATCCAGCCAATCACAAATACAAATTCAAAATCTACTGCAATCATCTCTTGCTGCTGCGGCTGACAATCAACTCGCGTGACAGTAACATTTTTGCAGTTCTCAATCCTCAGACTATTTTGACATTGGAGTCACATGTTTAAGTTTATACAAAAAAAGAAGAAAATTTATGAAAATTGAGTATTTTAAGAAACTTATTTTCAATTTCCCTAATTCTCAGGGTAAAAGCAGGTCCTCTAATAATACAGACCTTTGTATTTTTGGCATAGAAAATATAATAAAAAAAGGTTTCATTCGATTTCAATCTGTTAGAAAGTTTTATGAACTCAAGGCACCTTTTTGCTTCATTGACTGCATTAATTTGTATAATAGGGCACAATTTGTTACTTATTTCGGAGAATGTTCTGAGGAATTTCCCGTTGTTGTTGGAGTACCCTAAGGAAGTATGCTCGGGCCTCTGCTATTCTTATTATACGTAAATGATTTATCTCTATTTTATCAATATTGTCCAGTTCATTTGTAGATGACATCACAATCACTGCAGGTGAAACTAATTTGGAAGTATTAATTTCCAAGCTGTGCTTAAATTTAGTTTCACTTAACCGTTATTTTAATATTAAAAAGTTGGCAATGAACCAATGTAAAACGTTCTTCTTACAGTTCCACCCTATAAGAGTAAATTACCTCTCCAGTCCTCTACTAAAACTTAACGGTAAGTTAATTCAACAGGTAACTACTTCAAACTCCTTGGAATCCATACTGACATTTCTCTTAACTGGAGATAACATGAAAATTTTATTCTCAATAAATGTGTAAAATTGTTTTGCTTTAAAAAGACTTCGCCAAATTACGAGTATAACTACAGTAGAAACATTGTATTACTCCAGCATGGAATCACGTCTCCGCTACTGTATTATTTTTGGGGTAATTTTACATCCTTAAATAAGATCCTTGTGTTGAAAAAAAGAGCCATACGCTGCGTGTTTGGTTTATGGTTAAAATATGCATTGTATATAAATTATTGTTAATTTGTAATAAACTTACAAATATGTAAATTTATTTAATTTATAATTATGACCTATCCTATATCATTTTGTATGATCTATTGGATTAATAAAGATTTGTTACGTTATGTCATTTTTTTAGGTCGTTACCATCCCCTAGAAAAGCTTATTACAAATGTATAAAATGTGAGGTCTAAAGTAAATAGTTTGGGAGATTCAATTAAAAAAAGGTTTGGAGTCATAAACGATACAATACCAAAAATGGCACTGATACAGTCGCGTTTCAAATGCTGGTATAACATTACTAAAAACTTATGGCGTTACGTGTTGACATTCTTGAATAATTCTTTGTTGTACATCGTCTAGTGACTCTGGTTGAGTTGCAAACACTTTTTTCTTCAAATACCCCCACAAAAAAGATCCAGAAAAATCAGATCCGGTGCCCGAGGTGGACACTCCATCATCGGACCTCTTTTATCCATTCAAAGACTAGGGAATGCATCCTTAAGAAATTGATGGACAGTAACATCAAAGTAAACCCCACATTTTATACCAAATAAGCACTTCGATGGGAAACTAATAAAATGAAAGAATATGCGGTATTCCAATTTAAGAAATTGTAGAGGTGTAACATATATAAAACGTGAATTAACTAAATCCTAACAAACAAGAGAAACAGAAAGTATGACGGATGTTCATGAGACTGGCCTTTATGCAATGTCAAGCACCGACGATACTGCTTCGTTCAAAAGTGATGTAAATAATAATAATAAATGCACCTTTTGATATATTACAAGCTCTAACATTGATAGAGAAGACGTACACGTATCAAATTTTGGAAAAATTATTTGCCATTTGTATTTAAAACACTAATCAAACTGGTTATTAAATTCTTTTGAATCTAAAATGGTTGCTTTATACCAAATAGAAGCCTATGTCTCGTACTTTTTCATCGCTCCGGCCTGGTATTCGTAGATCCCATTATTAGTTTAGGGAATAATGGTGCAATGATTTGATAATGTGATCATGTCCACCCTCCCCAACTGAGAATGGTTAAATCTTTGAAAATTATTAAAATGAGATTATTATAGGCGTATTCTTTCATCAGGTGGCACCAGTTCCACCAATGTTGTTCTTTAATTCTCTGCTGGATCAACCAAATGTAGCAAAATTTGTTCTTTTATTTATGATAGATTTCATCTGGTGACATCACTGTACAACCTTAAACTAGTGATAGTGGACTGATGAATGTTGTGTGGTGTATGTGAATACCTAACCCAACATCAAACGTTTGTTATAAAAAATAACATAGTGTTATGCATTACACCCCCTTGAAACTGGAGACTGATACACCCATGACTAACTACTAGCTGAAATTAAGTACCAATGGTTAGGCAACCAGTAATACAAAGCCTTCATTCATGTACGCTATCTGTGAGACAGTAGTATGCTTTCTAGAAGTGTATAGAAAGAGATCGAGTTTTCTGGAGAGTGGTAGGAGCAGATTCTCGATTTGGTTCTAGTTTACTCTGGAAGCGTCTTTAGGGTATATAAGGCGAAATCCATGGCGGTAAGTTTGAAGTTCAGAAGAGAGAAGTTGAAAAGTGATAAGTGAGAGGTTAGAAATCCGAGGTGACAGAAATACAAAATAGTAAACATAGTTGATGGTTATTTTAGTAAAAGTGTTGTTTATTTAAGGAAAATATTGTGCAGTTATCAGTAAATTATTAAATAACGCGTTAGTGGTTACCCCTTGCTAAAATTATTTAGAACCTACGGATTTTTACAGGGTGTTTCCTAGGAACGGAAACACGCAACAATAGTATAAAGTGATGAAATTCTCAGATCTGATAACTGTAAAATAATCAACAAACATATAATATGACATTGAATACACCACTGATCTACCACTCATAAGTTATGTATATACATCAACGTCAACCCTCTACATTCTAAAATGGTATTTAAAGTATTTCACACTGTAATGTACCCCAGCTTGTAAAATACATTTTTTTATCAACAAAATTGTTCTTTTATTCCGAAACTGGTTCGTTCATCATTCTATGGCGTCATTCCACCATATTCCATCAGATATTGTTTCAACCAGAAAAAAAAATTAAAATAAAGAAAACCCCCTATGCTTGGCCTTCTTAAATGAATTAGATAATTTGATAAACTCAAAATATCCACTCTGCAAATGCTCTTATAATTCATAGTTGGTTTATACAGAAATGTGCACCATGTGTGATTACAAGAATATTGCAATAATTTGCAACAGCATTAAAATGATACTAAAGAATAGACTAGCTTCGAAAGAGAGAGGTCAAAGGGTATCAGGCAGGTATATTATAACCTGAAAAATATATTTTTAAACTCATCGAAGAAAAAAGCGTATATATTGTTATGAATTACACCCCCTTGGAAAAGGAGATGGTACGCCTATGCCTAGTGATTGTGACTGGAAAGGCTCTAGAAAGAACCAAGGACTTTTCTAGATTATGGTTGGAGAAGATTCTGGATTAATCTAGAGCTAATTTCGGAGTATATAAGGCGCGATTACAAGCGCGGAAGAGGAAGTTTTAGGAAGAAAGCAGTTTATACAAGTGAACAAGTAGAAAAGTGGAAAGTGAGGTTAGATAAATAGTAAATAAAGTGAATTTGAAGTATTGTAGTCAGTAAATAGTTAAATAAAGTGTTAGTAGTGTTTAATCTCTTGTTGAAATTATTTAGAACCCACGGATTCATACAGGGTGTTCCCAAAAAGGTGGAAATCCGTAACATTTTGGTGTCGGAAGCGGAATTTTGACAAGAGGATTTTTCGGAAGTGTTCGAGAAGGTTTGGCAGTGTATTCTCGGAGTTAGTGCTAACACAGGAAGGACTAATTTACTGGACATTGTTCGAGGTTTATTTTCGAACAGGAAAAACAGTGTTAAGTGCATTTTTGAGACATTTTTGGAACATTTTGTTGGACATTAGAGGTTAAGTGACGAAGACTCTAGATAAGACTTTTTCGTGTCGTTTTGAGGGTTTTCTGAACAGTCCCATTACCGATAGTGACGTAATTATTAAACTTATTTGATTTCAACGTAATTGTATGCCGGTAACGACCAGAAGCATGGCATCCGAACAACAAATGCAGGACTTTATGGCCCAAATGCAAAAGATGATGATGGATCAGGAAAGAAAGCGCCAGGAAAAAGACGAACAAGACCAAAAACGTCAAGAATTAAGAAAAATGTTTGAGGATCAAGAGAGAAGACGTCAAGAGGAAGAACAAGAAGAGGAGAAACGCCGTCAAAAGGAAAATGACGACTTAAAAAAAGTTATAGAGACGCAACAGAATTCCTTGTTTACAGTCGTTGAAGAAATAAAAAATGAGATTAAGGAAGATATGGGTAGCGTAAAGACGAAAGTTAATGAGGTCGAAGTAAAAATGGACAAAGTCGAGGAAAAAGTAGACAAGGTTGAAGAGAAAATGCATCAGGTTGAAGGAGAAATAGACCAACTTAAACAACAGTTGAGGACAAGAGGAAACCAGCAAGTGGTGTCATCAGGCCAGCAATTAAAAATTCCCTCCTTTGATGGTCAAAATTCCTGGATGACTTACAAGACACAGTTTGAGGCAGCAGCGAGTGCTAACAACTGGAATGACGAAGAGAAGGCTAAGGCATTAATCGTGGCTTTAAGAGGCCAAGCGTTGGAGTTGCTCCAGACAATTCCGGCAGACCAACAACGGAATTTTAGAGTTTTAGAAGCTGCCTTAGATCTACGATATGGAGATCAACACCTTGCTCAAGTATACCAGACCCAGCTGAAAGTGCGCGTTCAGAAAGCTGGAGAGAGTCTGCAAGAATTTGAAGCTGCGGTGGAAAGACTGGCACACTTAGCATACCCTAATGCGCCAAAAGAATTTAAAGAGCAATTGGCAGTGGGGGCATTCCTATATGGGATAAGGGACGAGGAAATCAGACGAGTCCTCAGGCTATCCCGACATAAAAGTAGTAGTGAAGCCTTGGTGCATGCACTAGAGGTAGAAGCCGTCTATAGGGATACTCCAAAGTCAAGAGTACGGGCTATGACGCTGGAAGAATCGCAGTCAGAAAAGGAGAACCAGAACCCTATGTTGGCCGATATACATAAAATGTTCAGTCAATTACTGGCTAAATTCAATCCTCCAAGAAGACAGGAAAACCAACAAAATAGAGAGAAGCCAAGCGGGGGTATTAAATGCTACAACTGCGGCAAGATAGGACATATCAAACGAGACTGTCGACAGCGGAACTCGAGGAAAGTGAATGTTGGAAACAGGTCAGAGACACAGAATAAACAAAGTAGTGGAAGGCCAAGTGGACTGCGTATGAAATGCTACAGGTGCGGGGAACTAGGACATATCCAGCTTGAATGTCCACAGAGGAGCTTGGAGAGAGTGAAGGCCGGAGATGCTGTGAAGCCAAGGGGAAAACCAGAGGAAGCCGGTACCAGAGAGGCTGTGACAGATAACGAACGTGGTGCCCCTAGAGAAGTGAAGATTTCCCAGCTTCGGAGCATTACAGAAAGGCCACCACTACCAGGATATGACGATAAAACGAAACCTGAGAGAAATGCAAACATTTCATCCGGAAGAAGGTACAAGGAAGGTTGCAAGTACTACCACCAGGAGAAACTGCAGGTCACGGGAGCAGTGAACACTGTCAAGGTGGAGGTGCCGGATGACAGGGCAGATGAAGCGCTCAGACAAGAGCAACTAAACGATGTGGAAATTGGGCCTATATTGAAAGCCAAAGAAAGAGGAACTCGTCCAAAATGGAAGGATGTTTCAGGCAAAGAGTGGGACTGAAGGCACTGTGGGCGCAGTGGGACTCACTGAAGGTCGTGAACGGGCTGTTGCGGAGAGCATGGGAAAGCCCGGATGGAAAGCAGGTGGTTATGCGTTTAGTGATTCCCAGGTGTCGAGTAGCGAAGGTGCTTCAGGAAGTGCACAATGGAACATCCGATGGACACTTCGGTGTTAACAAGACCCTGAAGAAAATACGAGAGCGATTTTATTGGATAAGAAGTCGTCAGGATGTGGAGGCTTGGTGTCGCAAATGCAAGATTTGTGCAGCCAGTAAGGGACCACAGACTGGAAGTAAGGGTGAAAAGAAGCAGTTCAACGCCGGAGCTCCTTTCAAGAGGTTGGCTAACGATATAGCGGAACCATCATCAGCCAGTGACCGAATGAAGGCTCGATACGACCGGAAGGGTAGTTCAGAAGGATTCAAGGCAGGAGACCTGGTTTGGCTGTACAACCCACAGCGGAAGAAAGGAAGGTCACCGAAACTTCAACCGCCTTGGGATGGACCGTATACTGTTATTACCCGAATTAATGACGTCGTCTATCGAATTCAACGAAGCAAAAAGTCCAAGATGAAGATCGTGCATTTGGACAGGCTGGCGAAATACATCGATGATTCTGGGTTGCCTGATCGGGACGATCAGGCTTAAGGAGGGGGCAGTGTTATGAATTACACCCCCTTGGAAAAGGAGATGGTACGCCTATGCCTAGTGATTGTGACTGGAAAGGCTCTAGAAAGAACCAAGGACTTTTCTAGATTATGGTTGGAGAAGATTCTGGATTAATCTAGAGCTAATTTCGGAGTATATAAGGGGCGATTACAAGCGCGGAAGAGGAAGTTTTAGGAAGAAAGCAGTTTATACAAGTGAACAAGTAGAAAAGTGAAAAGTGAGGTTAGATAAATAGTAAATAAAGTGAATTTCAAGTATTGTAGTCAGTAAATAGTTAAATAAAGTGTTAGTAGTGTTTAATCTCTTGTTGAAATTATTTAGAACCCACGGATTCATACAGGGTGTTCCCAAAAAGGTGGAAATCCGTAACAATATTATGTGTGTAATGGTGCGTATACATGAGTGTAAACAGTGGCGGCTCTAGGACGGTGCGACAGCACAGGGAGCCGTCATAGGAGGGCGCCAAAAATGCAACGATATATGGTCTGTGCAAAAAATATAACCCAAGCACCTTAACCTTACCCACTAAAATAAGAGTACAATTATATTATTTTTTTCGGACGAACTAAAGATCAATTTTTTACTGGATTTATTATTAAATAATAGATAAATGTTGAAAAAAGACATTTCATATCCTCTTTTGACCGTCGGCATACTTATTTTAGCAATTATAAGTTAATGTGTTGCTTAGTCAGTTGCTTACTTATGACGACATTCTAAGCAAATTCTTCTGGTGAGCAAAATAAGTTACGTGTCAACATGACACATGAGATTTGAGTTATTAGTATATAAAGATGTAAAAAAATGTATGTTATCTTCAGTATCTCCGTACAGCTTAATCACGTATATGCAATAGCATATTGGGAGGAGGGGGGCGCCACAATGAGATCCGTTTCTTGTTTTTTGTAAACACGATCCTGTTAGACCTAAATTTTTTATATCTTTGGTGCATGTGTAAAATTTTTTGATAAAATACTCTACTAAAATTAGGCTATATTCCGAGCTATATTCATTATACATGATGATCGCCAGGGTAGCTATTCTATATCGGGGTGATGTGATATGAGCACGTTTTCATGAGAAAGTGGACGGAGTTCTCTTGAAAACCAAAATAGAGTATTCCGTAACTGTGGGAGCGGTCACATCACGCCAAAAATCGGGGAACTTGCTTCTCTTGGTAAATTGTAGGGAACGGGACCGTTCACGCGTGAGAGGATGAAAGTATAACCTAACTTTTGGGCAAACTGTCATTTTATTTGCATGTCAGTGGCATGATATTTGTTTATTTGAAGTAATTTTTGTGTTAGATTATACAATGGGTTTTGTGTTTCTTAAACTGTAGGGATTAGAGGGCGATGAATATTGCCGATGTACTAAATTATCAATGAGGCACTATGAGACCTTCAGATGGCTGGAAAAATCCTCAAAAAGAATACAACTTCATTGCATGAGCAATCCCTTCGGTTTAGCAGATAGGGCTTTTGTAATTAAGTAAATAAAAAACGTGCTTGTGGATATTATACAAGTCAGATTACGTACAATCCAATTATTATATTACAAATTAAATTTGCTTTTTTCCATTGCTCCGAATTATTTTTATTAGTTTCCAGGGACAGCATTTAAAGTGGTTATTACTCTTTCCCACATTTTTTGGCATCTTTTTGAAGTGATTTGTAAATGATCCACAGAAGCTGTAGTTGTTTTTCCACCCATTTAATCAAAATATATTTTAAGGCGCGATTCATCGGGTTGAAACGAATTTTTGATGTTATGTAAAGAAAATACAACAATTGCTTCCCTCAAACAAGGACCCCATCCCTAAACTGTTGACGAAATGTGTTTACCAGTTGGACTGTATATGCGGAAAAAGTTACATCGGACAAACAGTGCGAAGTATCCAGTGCAGAATCAAGGAACATCAGAGATATACTAGACTCGGATACACAGATAAGTCGGCTGTAGCAGAACATGTTCATCATAATGAGAACCATAAGATCAAATACGAGAACGTTAGAATATTGGACAGAAGTGCACGTTAGTACCCAAGAATTATTAGGGAATCACTGGAAATTATGAAAAATAAGAACAATTTCAACAGAGAAGATGGGTATCGACTAAGCAATACATGGAGACTAGCTTTGCCAAGTATCAGTAATGTAATCGGTCACGATCAACGGAGCACGACGAATGTGCAACCAAGCGTAGCAGCGCCCAGGTATATAACGAGGAGCCGAACTCAACAAATTCAGTCTTTGGAACCCTTCTGAAGAAGCTGACAGCATGATCAGCGAAACGTCAAGTCAAGTTCGACGACCGCGGCAAAACCCGGAAGAAACTACTTCATTATTATTCTTAGCCTAACAGAAAATTATGTCACTTTTACAAAATAACAAACATTGCACTCATTTTGAATGTCAGAAACTCGCATTTTGACAAGATGCATTTCCCATCATACAACACACGACCTTCGATCATGGCTTTGCGACAATTCTATTGCTTGAAATGTAGGAACTGTTGACAACGCTGGAAGGATCACTTCACGTCCCCGTGTAGTCACTGTAGTTACAGAATAGTATTTTTGTTTTCCTGGGAAGGGATCGTGATATGAGCTCTCCCCTTTCACGACAAATGCTCACGTTCACTGAAATTACAGAATAGCTACCCAGAGGCTATGTTTTGTATAAACTATATTTTATTATAACTTTGTAGTAATCTTTTATCAAGATTTTAAATTAAATGCACAAAATAAGATGATAATCACGATATCAAATGTACAAGTGTTTCTCAGGATCGGATGAACTTTACGTAGATAAATGATGAACAATTTACTTTAAAATATTTTATTAAAGCATTTTTATTAACATTATTGCTAACGAGTCAATGCTGCAATGGGACGCTGTCGACTGTAATTACGTAAATGAGTGATGAGGGAAGTATCCGCTGTGTTCCTAAGCTGAGTGATACCACTTAATAGTGAATTGTGCCATATTCGAGTAACATTTTAACAAAATAGCTTAAGTTACACATGCACATAAAATAAAAAAGGTAATATACTTTTGAGTAGAGTATGATCTCCCCTGTACTTTAAGCCGCTGAATCTGATGCCACTGAACCTGATGCTCCACCACATCAGAATTTTTCCCTAACCTCAAAACATTGCTAACAATCAGTGAAAATCTTAATTAGGGGGGATTAGGAAATATTCTGACGACGGCATCGGATTCAACAGCTCAAAATGCGTGGGGTATCATGATCTGCTCAAAAGTACCTGACCATTTTTGTGTGTGTCCGTGTTTAAATAATACACTGTGCACAGAAAAGGACCCGCAATAATCTTATGGCAAATGGCCTCCGGTGAAATTCGTTAGAATCAATATATTATGTCATTCCTCACGAGTTCATGATCAAAGGTTCTCGTGAGCACAAGGTCGGAAAGTCGATAGTTTTCCAGGTATTTGGTTCCAAATGCATTTCAAATGAAATTTCAATATACAATTCGCATTCGAGTAATGACCTTATTGGCATTCTTTTATAATGGAAGGTCCTATATATTATTTATTTTTAAAATCTGCATAAAGAAGTAATTCCAAAAATGTATAATAAAGCTCTTAAATTTATAAGGGTTTGTTAAGAATGCAATAATTTATGCGCGTTCCTCATAAGCTACACAAATACTGTAATGCAAAATCATAAGAGATGAGGAATTGGCAAATCTTTATACATTTAAGCGTTGTGTGATACATTTTTGGAATTAGCTCTTTATGTAGATTCTAAATATTTAATAATACTATAAAAAATCCGATGACTATTACTCAAATTGCCTTGAAATTTAATTTCAAAATACGGCAATTTAAAATAAGAAATCAGTGCATATATCGATTCCAGCGAATTTTACCAGGGGCCATTTGCCATAATGTTTTTTTTTATCTCTCTCGGGACTCGTCTGTTGAAAACTCCGAGGGCACTGCAGCCTCCTGCGCTTATTGTGCTCTCCCTGTTATGCTTCAGTCTGGTCACCTCAGTAACTCCTGTACCCCTAATTAGGTGATACAGGTCTATGGTCGGGCGGGTGCTGCCCGTAGATGCCATATCTTCTGCGGGCCAGCGCCTCGCCGTTGAATATGATGCGATCAACCGTTTCCGCAAAGACGACTTTGCGACCCCTCGATATCTGGAAAACTGTCCATTTTCCAACCTTGTGCCATTGAGAACTTTTGATCCGGAGGTTAAGAGGAACAACATATATCAATTCCAGCCAATTTCATTGGGGATCACTTCCCATGAGAAATGAGCAGGGGCCTTTACCAAAGTTATGTGTTTATGGATACACTATTTTGAAGCATTAATATTGGTCTATTTACCCCTACCCGCACCTCCACCATAATTCCGAACATTCTCTAACTGGAAGTACTTTTCTCGGTTCCTTGCACATCTTATACTAGATATAGCTTGATGAAAAAAAATATAAGACCACCACCGAGTTATACTCTACAGAGTTATACTCTACAATGTGCAAAATATTTCGTAGATATCACTGAAGGCACTCCAGAGAAATCGGTGAACAGACATGAATAGAAAACATACATACGGGTCGAATTAAGAACTTTCTCTTTTTAAAATTTTTAAAGTCAGTTAAAAATATTAATTTGGGTAAATTTAACTACGAAATTAATTAATATTACCTTTTAAATAGGGATGGGATAAAAAATAGTTTCACAAAACATATGTACTTATGGGCTATTAAATATGTCTTAGTAAGGAACAATTGTATTAAAGGGTTTTCATTGTTTAATATGTTAGTTTAACACCTAAAAACGATAAAAGTGCTGCTAAATTCAGTGGTGCGTTTTTGACAGTCATCCGAAGAAGCCCAAATTTTAGTTTTTTTTTCAAAATAACTCCAAAACAATGCAAATCTGGAGATTTATATAAGAATACTTTTTTGTAGAAAATTCAATTTTCCATCCAGGTACGTCATCGATTTTTTTTCCTATTTTTTATTTTTTATTATTAAAAATTATTAAAGAACAAAGTTAGAAATTTACGAAAATTCACTTTTTTTTTCTTTTTCCAGTAGTTCGACAATAACTTTTTTTACGGCATCCTAAACATATACAAGTGTTCCAAGAAAAAAAATTGCTTTTTTATCTGCCCCGCACGATCAACACTGACCGAGATATCGCCATTTAAAGTTGACCATTCTTTGCCATAGTTTACCTGCATTTGCTCGCATATATTTTGTCTTTTAATTTTCAGTAAATCAGTTTATTTTTGCAATAAGACAATAATTATAAGATAATTAAAAAAAAATAGAAATGTTTCTTTAAAACGTTCTAAAATAAATATTACGTTTTTATGAAAAAGTAATATTACAAACATGTGCTTTATCCCAAACTTATTATCGGTATAAAAAATGTTCTTTACCGCACTATCAAAGGCGCCGTCATTTTTTATAATAATAGAATAAGCCTGAAATAATCTTATAATGTTTGTGGTTGAGCCTTATAATATTAATATTAAATTTTATTCACTATTTAAAATAAACTGATATTTAAATAAATAAATATTGTAGGAAGACATTATGAACAATCAACGCATTTTAAAAAATTAAATTTTTATTCGTGAAGGTAAAAAAATATTGTATATTATCAATTTTATTTTCTTTCTTCAATGTTAATACTTTCTATGGCAATATCAACTTCATTGACGATATCTTTATCGACATCTTGTGATATTTCTGGCACATTTGCAATTTCGCATTTTCGTGCAGTTCCTGCACATTCCTTGCAAAATATGGAGCATTTGACGGTGAACTTTCTGCAACCACAATTTCCAGCATCTTTTTAAACAGCCACATGATATTTTTTCAAGTAATGATTTCGGTGCGGGAGACAGTCATGGCAAATGGCGTCAATCTATTGTTTATTTTCTTCCAACCCCATTGGAGAGGATTTAACATATTTCTCTTCCATTATTAGATCTGTAAGGACGTTCGCTGCCCGTGCAATTTAGCAGGATCAGCTGTTGGAGGTAACTGTGATAGTGTAAACGTCGACCTCTTCGATAATCGTTTAAATAATTGTAAACGACATTTAGCTAGGCACTTATCGTTCGCTTTTGAATCATATAGTAAAGCTGAAATGGATTCACTTGCCACCAACTTTTTCCTCTTTTGCATTATCTGTTAAAAAAACTTTCGCACGTATGAGAGCAAACCCAAGCAGCATGATGCCGTCATTATGACGTCAAATTTCGGTCATTCTCGTCTTGTTACGTAACTTGACCTAAAAGTTACGTCACCGTAACGTCAAATTTCTGACTAATTTGATACGTCATATTTGCGACGTGAAATATTAGTCACCGAGACGGTACATTTCTGACGTTACAAAAAGACACGTAAGTTACACGTCATTTTTGTGGCCAAGTGTACAAAATGTTACATCTTATCGAGGCTGCTAAGAGTTCACATATGTATTCAAAAATTTTTCATTCCAAATAATAAGAAAATTATATATAAATATAAATAATGAACAAAGACTCCTAACGCTAGCTGCTACCGTTGCCAGATTTAGTGAGTCGTGTTAGTAACATTTTGCAGTTGGTACCTATATAGTTACATCGGTTGGTATTTGAAGTTGTAGAACTTTGATTTATGACGTTTGACATTTGTGTTCCTCATGTCGATGGCATATGGTTGCTGCTGCTATTCATTAATTTATTTTGCTGCTGTTTGTGTTTGTACGAATTGTAGGAAAGTATAGCAATACTGGTAGGTAAAGTGTAGATGTGTTATAAATGTTATTATAATTATAAAAATTGAAAGTTTTTCAGACGATGTACGTTGTGGTCGAATTCGAAGACAATTTGGGGGTTGCCGTAGTCCAAGAGTCGTGGTTGACGCCACTGAAAAAAGAGGTATTCTGGCCGCCATACAAACAAAGGACGCAGTACATTAAGGCTTTAAAAGTTGGAGAAGATATAGCCGAATCTTGGCAGTGTTATAAAGTCAAAAGAGTATTTTATGAAACAAGTAAGTTTTACAGTCAGTTATAATCTCTTTTACTGCTACACTGCAGTATACTTATTTTAGTTAGCCCTAATCATATTTTAAAATTTGGTGTAGATTACGCCAAAGAGTTTTTAAATTTATTTGTAAAACACTCTGAAAACCTGTACGGACCACAATTTTTAATCTACAATGTATATTCTTTATGTCATTTGGGTGACGATGTTGAAACATTTGGAGCCTTAGACTTGTTTTCTGCTTTTTGTTTCGAAAGTTATTTGGGTTATATGAAAAAATTGTTAAAATCACCTTTCAAACCCTTGCAACAGGTCTGCAACCGTTTATTAGAACTTAATTCGGCTCAGCACAATATAAAAATTGAGAAAAATGTACGGTTTGAAATGGAATATTCACATGGCCAGTACAAAACAATTATATTTGGGACCTAGTGTCTAACTATTCATAGTTATTGTGTAGCTGATTCATACTGTATGATAAGTAACTCTATCATTGTGCAAATACACAACATATTAAACAACGATAAAGGTACATTTATTGTAGGGAAAAAATTCAGTTCATATTGCTCTTTGTTTGACTATCCAACGTGTTCAAAAAATTTGAATGTATTTATAATTAATGGCCTATCTGAAAATACGGAAATATTTAACATTAGTAATATTACTGCCAAATGTTTAGTTCTGCCATATTTAGATGGCAAATTTGTTTCTTTTCCTTTATTACACAGTATGTAACTTTGTATATTTTTTGTTTAGTTACCATTTGCATATCATATATGTTAATAAGATTATAATAAGTATATTTATATTAATAAACATTTGAAAAGAGATTAGAGTTTTTATTGTGTTATATGTTACCCTTACTTAGATAATCTCAAACTAGTTAAACAAATTCTGACATTTTACGATCCAAATATCTGTGTCCTTTCCTTTATACAGAGTTGGGCAAATGTGTGGGAACGCCTGATTTCTGGCTAAACTATAATTTTTATTAGAAAAATACCCTAACAAAAGTTTTCATAGTATTTTTATTCTTTTCGTTGATGTACTTTGATTTCGAACAGCTACCCTATTCTTTCGAGATATGACACATCATTGGCAGATTCTTGAAATGGATGACCCTGTATATGTTTACATTTTCAGATTCAAACACTTTTTCATCAATTATAATGATTAGAGTTTGACGGGTGTGCGACTTGTGGTTTTTAAATATTAAATAAAATGGTGTAATAAATATTTATTGGCTAATGAAAATTAAATTTATTACAAAAAATTAAGCACTAATATTGAGAAAAAAAGAAAATAATTTTCGTTAACTAGTAAATAATTTATTACTCCATTTTATAATTTTATCAATATTTAAAAAAACAATACCTATATCATTATAATTGATGAAAAAGTATCTATCTCAAAATGTAAAAATATACAGTGTCGTCCATTTAAAAAGAACTGCTCGAATAATAGGATAGCCGTTGGAAATCAAAGTACGTCATTGAATAAAATAAAAATACTACACAAACTTTTGCTAAGGTATTATGTGAATAAAATGTATAGTTTAGCCAGAAATCAGGTGTTTCCACCCATTAGCCCAACCCTGTATAGTGCGAAAACACGTTACCTTATGTGACGTCACAAAACAGTTCTTATTATCACGTCAATAAGACGTCACAGTTCGCACGTTATTATTACGTCACAAAGTCACGTCTCTGGGCTGTGACATTCTCACGTCATTTATGACGTATTTGTTACGTCATTTCTAAAGTCGTGCGACGTAACGCATGACCGAAATTTGACGTCATAATGACGGCATCATGCTGCTTGGGAATGCGGTAAAATATGGCGAAAAATGGTCAACTTTAAATATCTCTGAAATTTAGATATACCTAGGATGCCATAAAAAAAGTTATGGGCGAATATGGGAAAAGGAAACAAAAAGTGAATTTTCGTAAATTTTTAATTTTATTCTTTAATTATTTTAATATTAACACAACGATTTTTTTTCTGCAAAAAAAGTATTCTTGTAAAAATATCTAAATTTGCATTGTTCTTGAATTATTTTGAAAAAACTAGAACGGATGACTTAACATTTAGTAACATCTTCCACTAGATTAAGATTACATAGGAACATCGACTATTATCTTATTTAATGACTTATGAGTCACAATTTCTTATAAGTACTAAGTCACTAACCACTGACATGAAATTCACCTAATTTATGGCTGTTCAACATATTAAAACAGAATGTATTAACTGTCACATTCAGAAAAAACCATATCAGTCCAAAGTATCCATCACATGAATGTCATCAAATCAACTGACCTTCAGATGCGTTCATCTGTATAAGGTTATCTACGAATAAGTGAAAGTGAACTGATATCGCTAATAATATAAATTCCGAGATATATTGTTACATAACAATTGTTACATATATTGTCACATAATGGAAACGTGCACTCAAAGGGTTAAATGAAAAATATGGAATAAATAAAATAGATATCTTACAAAAGAAAATCAGATGTGTTTAAATATCTATTTATGTTGTATATAAATGATAAAAAATAATAGAAGAAAGCTGTCAAATTAAATATCTCTACAAACGTAATTCAGGAACGGAGTTGAAGGGTGAATGGGAGAGGACAGCATCCTTGCCAATCCTGAAGTTATCGAAAAAATATCTAGTTGGGAAAATACCGAACTAGGCATTTTTTAAAATTTATAAAACATATGATATCAACTGGAAATGAGAATGCGAGTGGGTTTAACATTAGCTCTCTAAATAAATTTCTTAATTATAAAAATTAAAAATTATTGTTATCTCTTTTACTTAAATAAAATTAGGTATTCTAGAATTCTAAGTTAGTCAAAACACATTGTACGTTGTATATCGCCATATTTGTAAAAACCGCTGCCTAAGGAATCACTACTTCCACATCCAGAGTTACCACATTCAAGTCTCTTTAAACGAAAACATGTTGATACTGCACCAAGAACCGATAAAAACGATATACCATATCAGTACCTTTTCGACCGGCCGCGGCCGACCGAGTGACATCCCTCCATCCGACCGACCGGCTTACTGTCGGACTGACCGTATGACAAATCAACTGACCAATCGACCATGCAATAATGCAACTGACCATCTGACAGACCATCCGACCGATCGTCCAACTGACAATTCGAATCACCGACCGTATGCCATAAAGAAAACCGCTGCTTAAGGAATCACTACTTCCACATCCAGATTTTCCATCCAAGTTAAAGGAAAACATCTTTACTATATTTGCACTCTAATATGTGGAAATAATTGGTAATAGAATTTTAATAATACTTGAGGCAGATGTCATAAAAAAATATAATCCAGTTCCAGATATCGTTATAGTATATACGTGTATCAAATTTCAAGTGAATATCTCAATTTTATATTATCAACCACTTTAATAATGGGGCGGGTGTGGTTGGGGGATGGAAAATATTATAAAGGAATTTGAGGCCTTGGCTTAGTATATACACCACATCTTAAGTTTCTGTACTCTTACCAGCTTGCTTTACTCATTTTCCCCTATTCACCCCCAACCCTTCAACAAAATCCTCTGAAAATATAATCTAGTTCCATATGTCGTTATAATATATACGTGTGCCAAATTTCAAGTGAATGCCTCAATTTTATTTTATCAACCTCTTTAATAATAGAGTGGGGGTGGTGGAGTTTAAAAAATATTATAAATAAATCTGAGGCCTTGGCTTCTAATACATATACTAAATTCCAAGTATCTGTACTTTTACCAGCTTGCTTTACTTATTTTCCAATATTTACCCATATTTAACCCCCAACCCTTCAACGAAACCATCTCAAAATATAATCTAGATCCTGGTGTCGTTATACGTGTACCAAATTTCAAGTGAATATATCAATTTTGTTTTATCAACCCCTTCAACAATGGAGTGGGGGTGGTGCGGGGGAAAGGAAATATTATAAAATAGGCTAAAGCTTTCACTTCTAGCATAAAAACCTAATCCCAAAATTTTGTACTCTTACCAGCTTGCTTGACTTATTTTCTCTATTATACAGAATATGTTTTTTGTTCAAATTTAAAATCACGACGTTTCGTCACATTCTAAACCAATTTCAACAAAAAATAATTTTGAACATTACTATATTTACAATCTACTACGTGGATGTGGAAGTAATTTAATTTTTTTCTAGTATATTCATCAAGTCCCAAGTTTCTGAACGCTTGCTAGCTTGCTTTTCTTATTTACCTCTATTTAGCCCCCGCCCTTCAGCGGATTCGTTATAATAAATATATAAAGTAAATATTTTAAACTGTTCCAGAATAGTCATGCGCACACAGATAGTTATAGACGGACAGACCGACGGGTCTACCGACCATGTCATTCTAAACCTATTTCAACAAAAAAAAAAGATATGTGAACGCTATTGGTCTCATTTAAAAGATAACTATACGAACTTTATAACAGAACATAGTAACATTAGACGATTCATTATTTTGGATAAAAATACGTTATTAATATTTTGATCTCTTCATATTATAAATAATCTTGAAGGAAAGTAATATGTGTCATGTGATTTATTACTTCAAGAGCTAGCAAACAGTTTGAATTAATTTTTTTGTCAGCACGCAATTTAAAGAAATACACTTGTAATCCCAATGTTTATTAAAACGTACTTGTTTAACAAATAGCCATAACTCAGCTTATTACTTCCACATCCACACAGTGGACTGGTTGTATAGTAATTGTAAAAAAAGCAATTTTTTGTTATTGAAAATAGGTCTCGAAATAAGTTTAGAATGTCAAGAATCATGAACATTTTAAATTTGAATTTAAAAAAAATGTCTGTTTGGTCTGTCGTCTGTCTGAAAAGACATGCTTTAAAAACAATATTTCAAACTTTTTTTTACAAAGCTGAGGCGGGATTAGTCTCTCAAATTTAGGGTAGTACATTTGGTACTTTCTGACAAAATTCGTAGTTTGCTAAAGTATTTTCAGTAAACAACCCTATTTTCACTCCTTGAATCCTCCCCAAAAGTTTAAACTGCAACCGATTTTCGTCGACTTTTCTCCACACATTTCTAGGCCCGTAGACAACATTTTTCTGCAATAAAAGTCCAGATCACATTGATGTCCCTGTCAATATCTAAGTACCACTCCACTAATAATGCTCTTAAAAAACCTTCAAGCTTAGATAATGACTAAATATTAATTTATTGTTTATTAATCTACCTTTTTGATAATAGCAATTACGTAAGTATTTAGGAGTGAATTGTAACCTACGTATGTGGTACCATTCTATTTGATATTTACATTCTCGTAAGTAAGTAACAATGTTTATTTACCTTAGCAGTAACGAAATTGCTATCTAGCAAAATAATAAAACTATTCAAAATATTAAACAAATTCCCACTGATTAATGGGGCAGTTTTATCTTTGGTAACATACAGAAACAATCGATAATATTAGTAGAAATTACGGTTGGGATATTTATAATTAATTATAACGAACGAATGGAGAGGATGAGAAAATTACAAAAATACAGATTTATTAGAAAAGATTAAAGAATTAACAAGACGAGATAGCGGGCGAAAACCCTTTGATCTTTTGTAATTGCGACATTGACCTAGCCATTTATAGCCGAATAGTGGACAACACTCTCCTAATAAAATGACCGAACCCAGTAGATTGTGAAAAAAAACAATCACACACGGCTGATTTTAAGGGCTAATCGGCAAGTGTTACAATTGCCGATTCTTACGAGATAAGCTGGCTTTTAGTAATTTTGGTCAAACTCATTTAATGTGTACGCGACAAGTCCCTAAAGCATTTCCTCTGGATGTCGTGTGCCTTTAATTTAGAGTTAACAACGATCTTCATCTATTTCGTTTCCTCTGTCTGACTGTCTTGTTAATCCTCTAGTCTTTGTACGAAATCTGGAACTAGATTATACCTTGAGCTTATTTCGTTGAATAGTTGAGGGTAAATTAGTTGATATTCACAACGACTACTTTTTTTTTACTTGAATATTTCAAAACTCGTGGAAAAAAGTAGGTACTGCGTGGATCTCTCGTGTAAATAATTAACTGGTGAAACATTCTAAGTAAAAATATGTGTTCCATTTGAAAACATAAATTATGATTAAGAATATAAAAATTTGAATCGTGTTGAAGTCAGAAACAAATTTATTAAAAAAATGGTAGGTATTTCATTTAAAAAAACCTAAGTATTAACTAGCCACCATTATGTGAAACAAAATGTAGAATTAAAAATATTTTTAAAATATGCCTTCTTACAATTTTTATTTGAAACATCTTTACAAATTTCAAACGATTGAGGAGTTACTGACCGTCCACGCACTACTAAATGACCCTGTATAATACAAATATTGCAGAATCACCGCACGCATTTCGTGGTATTACCCATCACAAAACCTTATCTCTGCCCCAACTTTTTCCTCGTGCGTTCATGGAATGCAGCATATTCTTTAATGTTATACCAGATGCATTATTAAGCAAGCCGACCATTATACTCTTCGCCCATTTACTAGTTTACTACAGTTTTAATATAATTGTTGCACATTCGATAAAACACTCTTCTCAGTAATGTTACTACTTGTAAATAATGTTACTTTATGTTAGCGAGTGACCTTGGTCTTGCCTACTGCGAGATAAATTAAGCCGCCAAAGCTTGGTCCATAATCTTGTCGTATCTGTGTCAAATATATTACTTTTAAGTTTATAAACAGTAGAGACCATTGCATAACTTATGCGTAACCGGTTTTGCAATATAACAAATTTCATATCTATTTAAAATTGTCTCTAATTATTAAGTATCTTTTTTTCTCAATTTCCTTAACAACTTTCCCTAGAGAGGTGGGATTGTTGTCGTTTTAAAAATATTGATTTTTCAAATTTTAAATAAATCATAACTTCCCTTTTTATTTATCAATTTTCTAAGAAATATGGGGTTTTCCTTTAGCTAACACTAAGTTTCTGTTCAAATTTCAATACAATGACTTTTCATTCTTAAGTTATCGTGCTTACAAGAGACGTGTCGAACAGAGAGAGACCGTCAGACAGACAGACTGATGGACAGACAGACAGGCAGACAGACGGGCGGACGGACATTTTAAAATTTGTTCAGAATTCGATCTCATGTTGGTGTTGGTTTTTGTCTACCAGCGATATTACCGTTTTTAGAAATGTGCCGATTAAATGCAATATACAATATACGTAATATAAATATACGAAAAGCACCTGTCAATGTTATGTAAGAACCATTCCGGAAAATACCGTGAAAATAGAGAAGATATTCATGATAGTTTCCACTTTACTATCATAAATAAGGTGACTATACGTCCCGCATTATGCAAGACTGTCCCTCATATTTATGGTGTGCCATGCAAATGCAGGAGTCCAGCAGATGTCATGACTGTTCCTACAGTTACTGCAAAGCTGTGTGACCAAAATTTCCAATTATTATATTTACAATTTGAAAATCACATCAACACAAGTCAGCTCGTTTTAATTTGGCCATGTTTATTAAAAGCGATTAAGCTTTTAAGAAACATGTAATGTAATTTCATCTAGAAATAAATATTGATTCATTTTATTTTTGATTTGATCAGATATGGATGTCGCGATTATATCATGCTTTAAAATCGCTGATATCAAAAAATCATATTGACAATTCCTTGTGTGATTAAAAAATCAGGATCATCACTGATCTCTTACTGCATGTTCTTGTGTGGCCTTTTTGGGCAAGGTCTAAGATTTAGGTTAGGAAACTTTGAATATACAGCGTATAGAGGGCAATAGTAGATTTATAAATTTTGTTGATTCCCACAGTTAAATTCCTACGTACTTTAGACCCGTTCAATTAATTCCCATTTCTATCAGTTGGGCAGTCTATAAATTTCCATACCAATCAAAATTAATAACAACTTAAATGTTGAAACATATTGTCAAAGAAATAGAGAAATACGGTTTTGCTTATTCCAACGAACAGTGCACCATTGCTTAATATAATGATGAGTTTTTTGTAAAATTTCAAGAGAAAATTTAATGGCTTCAGAAAAAGTCTTCATAATTTTTACACATGGAACTTATATTTTTGTCACATTTGAAGAATATGTAATATTTATTTAATACCTACTTTCAAAAAAATTATTTGGTATTATTAAAATGTCCCGCATTTTGCTTCCTAAAATCTGGTCACGTTAATCATAAATGTATTTTCACATTATTTTTCGGAACAGATCTACTGTACATTTCTTACGCGGCTAATTTTCTTAGTTTTAACATATCAATATTTGACCTTTTTACGTTTCCAAAATGTTGAATCTGGAGCGCCCCTCCAATACGTATAAGAAGAAAATCGATACCCAAAAAATAACAAAACAAAAATATTATGCAAGAAAAATTATTTCTGTGGCAATTTAAAGTTTTTTCAGTCAATTCTACTAAAGCAGAAAGTGTAGGTACTTCTGTGTCACTTTTTAGGTATCGTATCGAAGACAAAATAAGTGCATACTTACTTTCTTTTCCAGTAAGATATCCACTATATCGTGCTATTCCTCGATTCTTGACAAGTAAATCTTCTACTTCAAACGCCTCCGGCTTGTACATTTTAACGCTGTTTATTAAATTCACGCACAATAATAAATAGTCTACACGTGTTTTAAATAGACGTATGTAAACAAAACGCACCCACTTAAAACGCGTCCTTCGAATAGTTTAGAAGCACTGCACTACACTTTGATGCCTACTGGTTATTCGTTTTCTGGAGGCCTGCATATCAGAACCAAACAGAAGTAAGTTACACGAGTTACTCAGGATGTGGTACAAATACGAGACCGTATAAAATAAACAATAAAACAGAGGAGATAAGAGATAAAAAAAGAGTGACTGTTCAGTGCGACATTTTTATATTGTGTGATATTTTGTACAGCTCAGCTGAACGTAAACATATCGATTGAAACTACGAATTCCTATTAATATTAACGAACTTTGTAATGTGTAAAATATCTATTACCACATAATTGATATTGTAAAACTGTGTAGTAGTACTTTACTTTTATCTGTTCTTTTATTCAGATAATGAAAATTAATGAAAATATTTTGGAGAACAAATAATTATACAATGCGATTGGAAAGTTTGAGACAATGTAGTAAAAGCGCTATGATAGTTTGTTTCTAATGTGAACAAATTTATTTAAAAAAATACATTTCCATTTCTAATTACCAACAATTGAAGCTTGTTTCGCTAACCACGTTGGCATCATCTGGGTCATCTCCTGATGATGCTATTTCCCCGATGGTTATCATAGTTAAGTGTTGGTATTCGAGTGTTGTGTTCAAGAGTGTTGATGGCTGTGATTAAAGGTCAGTTGTATTAATCACCTTCCGGTGATGCCGACATGGTTGGCGAGACGCGCGTCGAGTGTTGCTATTCGAGTGTTGTGTTCAAAAGTTTTGACGTTTGTGGACACTAATGCAGAGGCATTACCTAGAAGTTTTATTATAGGTTGGCCAGTCTCAGTTGGAAATTCATAAAAAAAGGCCGCCAGAGGAATAAGTTCAAAATCATAACGTTACACCAGCGATGCCATAAGCACCGACCGTCAATTTTTAGAGCCACTTTTAAAATATTGTAATAAATAATGTTAGTTTAATGAACAACTCCATAAATAATTCAATAAAAATACATAAATATCATTTAACCTACGGCTATACTACCGGCAATAACCAAGAGCTTATAGATTATAACAAAGGACTTGTAACGGTGGGCCAGGTAAACAATCGACTACTTTTGTTTGAGGTAAGCGCATAACATATCTGATCAACTATAGTACGGACGAATAAGTGTAAGTAATACAGCCAGGGGCGTGCGGATTTATGAATTTCGTAAATTCGCACGTACACAATTCAAGGAAATGAAAGCACTCGGACTGTGTTAATTATACATGAAATAGAATATCATAAATTTAAAATATTATGCCTGAATCTGGCAACATTTTCTCCACGTATTATAGCAGCGCAGCCGCAAATATCTGTCCGTTGCATTGAAACTGTTACTATCGCAAATAAATATGTGGTGCCATTGAATGCGCTTGGTTGGCCTCGTGAGGTTCGTTTATGAGAGCTCCGCCAATTTCAAAAAGTATAAAGTATAAAGGCAATTTTATTTGGTCAATTTTACCAATTATACATAATGACCTAATCGTGGATTTCATCTCTGGTAGGCGTATAAAACTTAATATATGTTTCTCGATTATGTGGGATTACATATTAGAACGAGGTGCCGTTTAAGTATTACATAACAGCTACTATCTTTTGACCTGAATGCCGCTGATTTTTTGCTCTACTGACTACACTTTTTAGCCGTACTATATATTTGTATGTAGTTATCGTTTGCAATATTCAAGTATGCGATCTCGGGTGTCTTCCATCACATCCGGCTTTGCAATGATTTATTCTGGTAGCAACGCTTTATAGTACAGGCAATGAAGGCAAAATTTTGTAAATACGTCGCAAAAATTACTAAAAGGATCATCTCCGGGATTTAAGTAGGTAATAACCTGAAGAATGGAATGATGCATTCTTTGTACTTCCAAGTTCCGGGAAAATTCAAAAAAAAATTGGAAAACTATTTGATTTTCGTTTTTTTTTTTGCTCTAGCGGCTAAAATAATGAAAATACAGAAAAAAGTTTTAACAAAACTTGTAGCTCCTCTCGTTCTCTACAAAAAAGGTCTTTACAAATTTCTGCCTTACTTAAGTCGTTTAGGAGATAAATCCACTTTTCCACTTATAGTTTTGAGCCGCTCCGAAATGCGCGGAAAATGAGAATTCATACGACCGAACACATAGACCATAATTCTTACTATTTAGAGCCGCTAAAAAAATGGAAACAACATAAAATGTAGAGAAAAGTCTCAGCTTTAATGTGGAACTAATCACAAAATTCATACAAATTTTTATCATAGAGAAAAAAGTGTTAGAAGATGACTTAGTAAACGTTATCAGTTGATTTATTTATTTCTGTGAGTTTTAAATGCAACCTGCCTATTTCTCCCGTAACAATGGGTGCTTTCTCACTACATGGATTCGATTCCACTCACTTTAACCTATATTTTGTGAAAACTTCATTGAAGAATGTTAAAAAACAAATAATTTGTATATGTTTTACTGTATAATTGTGCATTTCCAGAACGTGTATGAATAATGTAGACAAATTCAAAAAGTACTGCACGCATTTGAAAAAACTTCAAAGTCATTCGAAAAAATATGTTTTATTGTACTGGAAAATTAAGACTGTGCTATTATTATTGATTAGGATATAGCGAATTGAACTCTAAAATTTGGAGGTGATTGATCGATGAGAAATATACCCTCTACTTTGATCGCAAGGCATATTTTTCCCGCGTTTGACCTTGCACCGCGCTTCATCCAATATCTCCACGTCACTAATTTTTTATGGGAAATCCGTGGCATTAGACGAAATTTTTGTAGATACATTTTTTATATGAAAATGTATGCTCTTCTTAAAAATATTTTTGTTTTCTCCTACCTGGACGCATTTTCGAAATTTTGGGAAAATACCGAAATAACAAAGTTTCTAATTTTTTTAAATGTTGCTAAATGGAAATCATGCAAACTGTACGTGATCTTATTGCTTACCATCCAAAGAATTCAATTAAAAAAAATCATGCACCTCCGATTTGTTTCGAGGCAAATATCTCTATGACTGGGCTATTAGTTTGAAGTGATTCTCTGTCTCTGATGGAATACAGAAATCGTGCTTGAGTATTACGAATGGGATCCGTATAAAGGCTTACAGTTGACTAAGAGCTCCGAAGTCAGTCAATTGCGGGTGGCGGTGAGGTACATTTAGTATATCACTAAATTTAATTATTTTCTCTTATTAAGTTATTGCGACATAATTAAAATTTTTGGATAATTCTAGTAATATTTGTTTTAGTGTGAGGACTAGTATGGGTAAATTATGAGTTTTATTTCTCGTACATGTTTACAGTTTTCAAATTCGCTGATTCGCGATACCATTAAATCAGTTAAACAGAATTTAAGATTCGTCTCGTTTTTCGCTAGCATATGAAGAAGAAATCTAGGTAATTAAAACAACTGTGAGAAATTTAGTCATCTTTGAAGACATTTTTAAATATCCCATCAAATATTTTACACTACCAATTAATTTATCAAGATTTTAAAAGTTCGAGTATTGAATTAAAAAATGTTAATGATACAATTAGTTAATAAAAGCAATACAATAATGAGAAAAGAAAATCATGCAGCTAACTATATATTTTTTAAGAAAGAGAAATGGACCAATGAAAATGTTTTTTGAAAAATCAATCCAATTCTTGGACTTAATCTAGCACAATAGATTGTTTTTAGCGTTATCTAATTTTTCTATATACTTGGGATCTGTTGCCATATTATACTTCTATCAATCAGTAAATTCAAAAGTAAAATTATTCGAGTAGGTACTTACGTTACTAAGAATAGATCTATTTTATAGTGATTTGACGTCAAACGAACAGTCATTTAGAGGTTTTAATAATATGTAATATATGTGTTATAACATAATAAAGAGATAGTAGATATTTTAGGATACAGTCGAGGAGACAAGATCTGCATTATAGTTGCTGGTTGCTTATAGATGTAAGCAATAAACATTTAGTGTCGTAGCCCAGGCGGTGTTGCTAATTTTGTCTATAAATCTTAAGCATGTTCGGAGGCAGATGATTTATTTTTTCATGAGTTCTATGAAGTGTAGTTAATCAGACCATCTAAAGTTTGCCTGATTTATAGACCGGCAACATTTTTTTTTTGTATATTTTCCAAATTTTGAACGTGCTAAATGTTAACTCTATTGTGAAAATTGCATTATTAAACATTATTTGTTAGAGGAAATAATAGAAAATAATTATTACAAATGATACTTAATCTATAAAAAGCCGAGGCTTCTGCGCCGGTACCCGAATACAGTGCTTTATATTATTATACAGATAGACAAATGTGCCTTTTCACTATATTCTATGTAAACGTTATATATACCCTTGTCTACTTATTCTGTAAGTATCAAAATTTACGTCATATTTCTTAGCGAACTTCATTCATATCGGTATTTTTAGATTTAGAAAAACATGTAGAATTCTCCTTTTGGATATTTGAAAAGTTGGCATGTTTTACTTTAACTGAATTTGTTATGTATGTATCTAAGTGATTTTTTTCTGAGTTCCGGTAACATGTATATATATTTATTCGACAAATTCTGAAATTACGAAATTATAATAATTTCAGAAAGTTATGTGAGCATCCTTATCTACATTATGCTGATGTTACCTAATGGCCACATGATGCATGCTGCTTACTAGACAATAAATACCTAGCTTATAAATAGGAGTTTTGCTATAGAGCTCATTAGATTTATATCCATTCTCGAACTTGCCACATGTGTTTAATTGTAACACTATAAAATAAATAAGTTAATTTCTTTGAGTTGTGAACTTTTGACTTTTTAAAATCTTTTTAAAAACGTCTTTTCCAAAGCGAAAGACTTAGCTGGCGCAGTCGGTGTAGATTTAAGTCCGTCGGTCCGTGCATCGTGCAGAAATCGACGTGAAATTTTGATTTCTTAAGACTTAAATAAAAGAACCTCGTGTTGTGAGTGCATAGTGCAACTTTTCCATCAAGGAAATTGACAACAGCCACTGCAAGTTGAATTGAGTAGATTTGCAAGAAGAACCAAGTGCAGTTCCAGGTGGATAACTTCTCCAAAGGCAGCAAACACCTCTTCTAATCAAGGTAAGTCGAGTTTGTTTTCCTTTGTTCACTTCCTGGGTATTATATCGTATAAACCCAAGAAAAGTTTAGTTAGGTGAGAACATTTCTGTTCAACAATTTAATTAGGTGAGAACATTTCTGTTCAAAAATTTAGTTAGGTGAGAACATTTCTGTTCAAAAATTTAATTAGGTGAGAACATTTTTGTTCAAATTCACAATCACGTGAAACGTAGATTTAAGAAGAAAAAGTAATTTTAAGAAACTTGAAAACTTTATTAATTTTCACACATCGTAAAATAAGTGAACCGTTTCCAAATTTCAAAGAACCATCATAAATAAAACAAGTAACAATTTTTGGCATTATTTTATATTTCAAAAATTAACAATTCTTGATCAGATCTTGTCAAAATTTTATCATTTACAATCATATATAATTTTTACAAGAAAACATCTGTAAAATCATATTTTTCATCTCATGAACGATAATAATCAATTAGACTCAATACTTTGTTCACTCAGTTCTTTATCATTAGATAAACCTGAACCAGAAAAAACAGAAAGTCCAAAAGTGGCTACTGAAAATGTCATAAATATTAATGTTCTGAAATTGTATGCAGACTCAATAGCACCTTATGATGGTACGGAACTCGAATTAGAACCATTTATAAATGCGGTTGACGAATTTTATGACCTATACGGAAATACCACAGATCGCGGATTAAATAAATGTGTCGAACGCATAATAGCGGGTAAACTAAGAGACAGGGCCCGTATGTTAATAGGCGCTCGTCCAGAATTAAATTCATGGGCACTAATTAAAGAAAATCTCAGAAGTACTTTCGGAGACAACCGATCTTTAGATATTTTAGAACAAACATTATTTACCATGACGATAAAACATAACGAAAATCCTATTGAATTTGCTAGACGGATTCAAACAAACCGTAGTAAATTATGTTTTAAATTAAACTCAAAACCTGTCACAGAAATTACCAAACAACAAAAATTAATTTATATAGATCAATATGAGTCCCAAAGTCTAAAAGTCTTTTTACGGAATTTAAACATGCGAACTTGTGATTTTATTAGATCTAGAAACCCCAAAGCATTAGAAGAAGCCATAAATTTGTATATTGAAAATGAAAACTTTATACAAACTCAAATTCAGACCCAAAATTCAATTAACAAACAACCTGTTAAAACACAAATAACGCAACAAATTTCTAACAAATTCCAGACTCAAATACCATATAAATATAATTATCAAAACCAATTTTTGCAATTTCCACCACAGCAAAATTTTCCTAGTCAACCTATACCAATTCAGCCCAGACCAAATATGAATATTAGATTTCCCACAAATAACCAAGTTTTTGGAAATCAACAAAAACAAAATGTGTTCAGACCAAATCAGAATAGAACCCCGCAACATGCACCTGAACCCATGTCAATACAATCACGGCAAAGTTTCCCCACAAACAGAAACTATCAAAATCACTCACAGCCGAGACTTACCTCTGGCCAGGTGAGACAACAGTTTCCTTGGGTACAACGCACCCAAAATCCTAAATACACTGTTCAGGAGCTACACGCAATAAATGACGAACCATCCGACGTCACATACGATACCGAAAATGCAAATTACCTTTATTCTGAAGAACAAAATAATGAAAATTTCGATAATCAATATTCAATTGCTGAAAATGAAATATATCAAATACCTGACCAATACCACAACCCATATAACCAAGAATATAGAGAAGACCCTATAGATAATGCATAATAATATTATGATCCAAATCTCGAGAATCCAAATTTTCTCAAACTTCCTCAAACAGACAGACAGACATAACATTTAATGCATATATAAACGCTTTACCATACATACAAACGACAAATCCCGATTTAAAACTATTAATCGACACCGGTTGTAACGTTTCCATGTTGAGACCAATTGTAGCCGAATTATATTTTCCAAATTGTATGTATAAAGCACCTTCATTATTACAATCGATAGGCCAAGCTCGCGAAGCTGTGTACAAAGCAAAAATACCAGCTTTTAAAGAATTACAGTCAGATAAAGAAATAGAATTTACGTTATATCCTTTTTCAGACTACTTCGACGGAATTATAGGCCTAGACGAATTAAGAAAATTAGATTTACAAATGCATTTTACAGAACAAGTTTTATACAATGATAAAGTTCAAATACCGTTCAAATATCGCGAAGAACATACGCAAACGCATGTAAAAATTGAAATACCACCCCATCAAACTATTAATAAATTATTTTATGTAAATAAACGTGAAGGAAATATTTTAGTTCCCGAACAAAATCTTTTCGGACTATACATTCCTGAAACTTTAACTTATGCAGAAAATTTTCGTGCTAGATTTGAAATTCAAAATAATACTGATCAGGCTTCATGTGTAGAAATTAGAACACCTTTTGATGTCACACTTTATGATCCTGAACAATTTGAAATTTATAATATTGAAGACGCATTACCCGATTATTCTAGTCAAACAAGCCAACATAAAAATTTAAATGATTTAATTAGAACCAGTCATATGAACGAGGAAGAACGCGAACAAATATTAAAACTTATAAATAAATTTCCCGATATTTTTCATCACCCTGATCAAAAACTATCATTTACCAACAAAGTAAAACATGAGATAAAAACTAACGACGAAATCCCCATTCATGTAAAAACTTATCGGTTTCCACACTATCACAAAACCGAAGTAAACACACAAATTAACAAGATGTTAAAAGACGGCATTATTAGACCAAGTCAATCACCCTGGTCCAGTCCGATTTGGATAGTCCCAAAAAAGGCTGACGCATCCGGAATAAAGAAATGGCGTATTGTAGTTGACTATAGGCGACTAAACGAAAAAACTATAGACGACAGATACCCAATACCAAACATAGACGATATACTTGACAAATTAGGCAAGTGTAATTATTTTACAACTTTAGATTTAGCTAGCGGATTCCACCAAATCGAGATGCAACAAAACAGCATCGAAAAAACGGCATTCAACGTCGAAAATGGCCATTACGAATATTTGCGTATGCCATTTGGCCTTAAGAATGCTCCAGCCACGTTTCAACGTGTGATGGACCATGTTTTACGAGAACTTCAAAATAAAATATGTTTAGTCTACATGGACGACATAATTATTTTCAGTACTTCCCTTCAGGAACATATTCAAAATCTAAAACAAGTATTTTCAAAATTAAGAGAGGCTAAATTAAAAATACAATTAGACAAGTCGGAATTTTTAAAACAGAACGTCGAATTTTTAGGACATGTTATTACACCACAAGGTATAAAACCTAATCCCAACAAAATCCGAGCCATCAAAAACTTTCCTATTCCTAAGACGGCACGTGAAATAAAATCATTTTTAGGACTACTTGGATTTTATAGAAAATTCATAAAGGATTTTGCAAAGATCACAAAACCCTTTACGAAGTGCTTGAAAAAAGGCGAAAAAGTTATTCATTCACCTGAATTTTTGTCAGCATTCGAGACCTGTAAAA
This sequence comes from Stenurella melanura, assembly GCA_963583905.1. Lineage (NCBI taxonomy): Eukaryota > Metazoa > Arthropoda > Insecta > Coleoptera > Cerambycidae > Stenurella > Stenurella melanura. The sequence goes on along the minus strand of OY757316.1, from coordinate 51,835,397 downwards.
ACATACTTACTAACGAACCACTGTTACAATACCCCGACTTCACCAAGCCTTTTATACTCACCACCGATGCTAGTAACTACGCAATCGGGGCGGTTTTATCACAAGGAACTATAGGTAATGATAAACCAGTAGCGTACGCTAGTCGCACCCTTAACCCTGCGGAAATAAACTATAGTACTATAGAAAAAGAGTTATTATCCATCGTTAATTTTACAAAATACTGGCGTCCAATCCTATTTGGCCGAAAATTTACCATAGTCACAGACCACAAACCTCTACAGTGGGTTAATAACTTGAAAGAGCCAAACAGTCGCCTTATGCGATGGCGTTTAAAATGAATGGAATATGACTATGACATAATATACAAAAAAGGTAAAGAAAATAAAGTAGCAGACGCTCTCTCGCGTATTGAAATTCAGCCTGAAATACATCCAATAGAAAACAAATCTATTGACGGCAATATAGACGATTCGGATCAAAACAAATTAGAAACTGATTTCCCTGAGTTAACATTAGATGACTTAATTGATCTAGAATTTCGATCAGACGAGGATGTTTCCCCCGCCGACTTAACAGTGCAGAACACTCCGAAAATTAATGTAATCTCGGATACGCAAATTTGCCCCCCTAGATCACAGGCGTCAAATGAAACAATACATTCTGCAACCGAAAACCCAATATTAAATATTCCCATTTCAGAAAATGCAATAAATACATTTTAAAATCAACTAATGATTACAGCTAGTAAAGACAATACCTGTACCCACGTAAGACTCGCAAAACCATTCGGAACAAAAACTAGATATCAGATAGTTTTTCCTAGTAGAAATAAAGACATGTTTGAAAACGAAGTAGTGAAAACTTTTAAAGAATATGTAAAACCTAAAACACTATACGGAATACTAATTGACGAACGGATTATGCAAGAAATAATTCCCATTTTGCAGCGACATTTTCAACATACTGCTTACAAACTAGTACAGACAAATAACTACGTTGACGATATCGAAAAACCAGAATCGCAACAAGAAAAAATCAAATACCACCACGAACAAAAAACTGTACATCGCGGTATTAACGAAACCACCCTCGCCCTGCGAAATCTGTACTATTGGCCAAATTTAAACAATGACGTAATAAATTATATAAATACTTGTGTCACCTGTCAGAAAACAAAATATGAACGACATCCACATAAAATTGTATTTCAGTCAACCCCTATTGGACATCGTCCTTTTGAACATTTGTACATAGACACATTTGTTGTGAGCAAACAGAAATTTTTAACTGTAATAGATAGTTTTAGCCGTTTCGGACAAGCTTACCCTATTTGCCTTACAGCTACTCATGTTTGCGAAAGTTTACTAAAATACATGTCACACTACGGTATCCCCAGAAAAATCACTTGCGACCTAGGAACCGAATTTAAAAATCATTTATTCGAAGAATTTTGTGCTAAACATAGTATCGAATTACATTTTACAACTGTAAGAAATCCCGGTAGTAAATCCCCTATAGAGCGATTTCACTCTACTATACTAGAAGGACTACGTATATTAAATACGGGACTAAACAAGACACAAACGATCGAAACGTTAATGAGTTACGCGATTTTAGGATATAATAACTCAATGCATTCAGCAACAAAATTTACACCTTTTCAAATTATAAAAGGAGATTTCGATAATAAAACGGCATTCGAAATGTCCGAACACGACATTATTAATGATTACGTTAACAAACACAGTACAAACTTACAAATAATAGAAAGAATGGTTAACGAGAATAACGAAAAGAGTAAAGACCTTTCGAAAGTCAACGAAAATAGAAATGAACCAGAACCAATTACCACGCACAAAACCGCGTATGCAAAATTAACTCTCAGAAATAAAATCGCTACTCCCTACGAATCAGTTATGGTCGTTCAAGACCAACAAAATAAAATATTAACAACAAAAGGCACACGCCACAAATCTACGCTTAAACCAGCCAGAAATCTAAAAGGAAAATTACCTGTTTCAGATGCTGGGACTAATAGCCATATTGTACCTGACGTCGCTAGTACAAGCACAAATCAAGATAGATAAAATTTCTAACCCTATCCTTCCTTTTTCGTTAGGCAAAGCCCGAACCACTTCACAAAAACATTCATTTATAAAATACATCGATTTAACAAATTTTGATGCCCCCATATTAAGCATAAAAATAAATATGAAAACAATAAAACCTATTATAAATGTAAACGACGAACTATATCCGCAATTAAATAATATATATGAACATCTAGAATACCTACTAAATCAAGCGGAAAATAAACTGAAAAACGTGAAACCGTTAGGAAATACACGAACAAAAAGAGGCCTTTTTAATATAATTGGAAAAGCTTCCAAATGGGCCTTTGGCACCCTAGATTCGGACGACGCAAAACGATACGACAACGCTATATCCATCCTAGAGTCAAACCAGAAAGAGATGCATACAGATTTAGAAAATTATTTAACAATTACAAACAATTTCATGAACGAAACAATATCAACATTCGAAAAAATCACTATTAATCAAAATCAAATAAATACTAGAATAAGAACTATTGAACAAAGCTTGAATAAATTTACACTATTTTTAAGATTGCAAAATTATCTAGACAATATGATTATAGATTGTTTATCGTTAATTACCATACTAGACAACATACAAGATGCAATATTATTTGCACACCTAGAATCAATACATAGTGCTATTCTACCTATTAATGATCTAATTGATCTGACAAGGATAATGAATACCCTGTATATCGAGGGAACCCCAGAATTTAAAAACATTCAGAGTTATTACGAATTAATAAAAACAGAAATTTATTATGTAAAGCAAACCATATGCTTCATATTTCACTTCCCTATTTTGAGCGAAGGTTTATACGATTATTACCACCTATTCCCTATACCCGCTCTAAATAAAACCATAATCCCCCTAAAACCATTTATCCTTGTAAACTCGACTTATCACCACTATGAAGAACTACCATGCCCACGTATCGAGGACCTGTGTTTGTATCATGTGACACAAACCGTATCACAAGGAGATTGCCTACCCCAAATACTTAGCGGCGCTGGATCAGCACCCTGCCAAACTACAGACGTCGTCATAAAAAATGACATTGTGGAACGAATAAACAACGCCTATGTATTAGCCATACCAGCCACTAAGATGACAATAGAAAAGCAATGCGGAGAACATGGTTACAATATCATTGACCAACCCCATCTGATATATATACCCCAAAAATGTAGTATATCTATCCATGGACATGAATTCTACAACATTGCCGGTTTCATCCCTGGAACACCCTTGGAAATCCTCCCAGTGAGAACATTGTCCACCAAGGAGAACAACAAAGAAGTCATCCCCTACAAACAAATAGAAGTGAATCGACTCGCAGACATCAAACGCATGGCTGACGAAACCCATTTACACGAACTAAAGACACTTAGTGACATTAACAGAAGTGATCATACGGACTTATATATATGTTTATCTATAATTATTGTTATTTTATTAATTTGCTTTCTGAAATTTATCTACCCTAAGAAACAAAAAATGTTTCACACATTGTTCAGCTTTAAGAAAGATGCCGAACGAGAGAACCAGGACACACCCCCTGAGAATTCATCGAAAAATACTGAAAAAACAAAATCCTTTATTTTTTCAGCTTAGGGATGGAGGAGTTATGTGAGCATCCTTATCTACATTATGCTGATGTTACCTAATGGCCACATGATGCATGCTGCTTACTAGACAATAAATACCTAGCTTATAAATAGGAGTTTTGCTATAGAGCTCATTAGATTTATATCCATTCTCGAACTTGCCACATGTGTTTAATTGTAACACTATAAAATAAATAAGTTAATTTCTTTGAGTTGTGAACTTTTGACTTTTTAAAATCTTTTTAAAAACGTCTTTTCCAAAGCGAAAGACTTAGCTAGAAGCACTGTTTATTTAAATTACATGAGCTTAAGCAAATGTAAGTTAATGAAGTTCAAACTGACACATTTCTCGAAACTTTTCCAAAAAAAAAAAAAATCGAATATTTTCTACGGATTATCATACAATATACAAAATTGAGGTCATCTTCGAAATGTAATCTACAGGGTGCCCCAGAATTGAATTCCCGGACGGGAACCTACGCTTCCTGAGTTCATATTGGGCCCATATAACCCAACTTACCTTAGTCCAGAAATGCATCACTGAGTAGGTACATTCTCTTAAAGTGAGAGAGAAAAGATTTTTTCCAATAATTTCCATTATATTAGAGATACAATTTTCAAGTTTTAATGGGACCTGTATGTCTTTAAGTACTCTATGTAAGTTTGATAACAACTAAATATCTTTTGTTTCTTAAACAGGACAGGTTTTCTGTTACACAAGCACCTATGACCTACAGTGAATGAAAATTCTAGGTTTTTCGTTGATATTACACAAAGATTTTAAAGTATTAATTTGTGTACTGAAACAGGTGGACGTCATGTGGAGCATTTGTTATTAATGTATTTTTTAGAATAAACTAGTTTTTTGTTATTACAACATTTTATTCTAGAATTGTAAATAAATGTTAAATACAAATGGAAGGAAAAACGATACTTAATTCCTTGTATTTTGATTAATATTACAAAAAATTATAAGAGTACCTATTTGCAGCCATTTCAGTTCTCTGCAAAAGTATTCAAGAATTCCGTAATTTTACAGGGCGATTAAAAGAATATAGCCAATCAAATAGTAATTATTATGATAAATAATTGAGAAACAAAAGACGTTTCGTTCTTGTCAAGTTTGCATAGAGTACTTATAGAGATATAGCTCCCACCAAAGTTTGAAAATTTTGTCTTCAATGTAACGGAAATTATTGGAAAAAAATTTTTTTTCTATCTCACTTTAACATGATGTACTTCCTCAGGGATTTTTGGACTAAAGTAAGTTAGGTTATACGGGTCCAATATGAACTCAGGAATCACAGATTCCCGTGCGGGAACTTAATTCTGGGACACCCTGTATGTTATATACAGGGTGTTTCTAAAAAATTGAGGCAACGCTTAGCTGTAGATTCTTGATATCAGACCAAGTCGATTGAACCCAAAAAGTAGGGTCTAACTCTTCTCCTGTTCAAGATACAGGGTGTTAAAATGAAAAAAATGTATTTGTATTTTGTCTCTATCTTCGACACTATTCTACTTCAAAATTGGTAACGACATATTTTTCAGTACTTTAATATGACATTTTGAGACATAACTTTTTTGAGGTTAAGTTTTAGACATTGTCTTCTTATAGTCGAAACGGAATTTAACTTTCTAAAGAAAAGGTGTACTTGTTGAAATACGATAAAATGCACCCTTTAAGAGAAATACGCGATTTACAATTTTGGCACACACCAGTTCGAAGAAATTCAATGGGCTTGTTCCATGATATTCTTTTTATATGGTTTTTATACTTTTTCATATAGTACTCGATATTCTCATTATACACTTAAAATTTCGTATTATTAACTTTTTCCGTCCTCGAGATATAAGGAGTTGAATTTACTAATAGTTGCAAAAACCGAGCGCTCATTTGTGACGTCACTATACGCAAGTGACGTAAGAAAAATGGCTTTCTGGGACCTTTCAAATTTAACCTGAAAAGTCGAAAAACATGGAATTTTTAAACGCTGGTAACTAAATAAATACGTCGAGTGGAAGTTCGTTCTATGTGTCTACGGAAAGGAGAAGGTCGGCGATGAATTATAATCGTAAATTGCAGGGTCGAAATCGAAAATTCGTTCTGGCAGGAGCGAGAGAAAATTGTAATTTTTTGACATTTCACCAAATTGTACTCCCCTACTGTCAAGTAGTAAGCAAAACAAACAATACTTCGAAAACACTTATAATTATAACCAATCAGGAGCATCAAGTCTATTGAGATCGCCGAGTCTATGCGTATAGTGACGTAGTGCCTGGCCACGCCCCATTTTCGCGAGATGGAAATTTGTAATAGTTTTTAAGATACTATACGTGCGAATAAGATTCTGATTTTTTGCAGATCCGTTAATTTATACTTACACTTTCGATTTGTGAAATAAAAAAAAAAATGCGGAACAAGCCCATTGTACCTAAACGTGCTCTTCTATCTAGTAGGTGTACGTCAAGTATGATGTCTTGAAATTTCAATAGTGCTTGTTGTGTCAAACACTGTACACGTTATAAAGTATTAATTGTTTGTACTGTTTTTGTGCTGCTGGTTAAATTTGCATTTTGTTACATACATTTTGGTACGTTCTTAGTAAATTTAAGTTATTTGAGAATGCCCCGCTACCTGTATTCCAATCTAGAAATGACTGACATAGGTTCAGTCTATATTAAAGAAAACCATAATGGTCATGCGGCTGTAAGAAGGGTACCAAATCATAAAACAGTTCAAGGAATTTTCCAAGGCTTTAATCCGGAAGTATTCGCAAAAGAGGAGGATCAGACCGTCCGGTTAGTTACACACCACAGCAAGAAGAAAATACTTTGACGTGCATTGAACAGAATCAGGAAATAAATATACGAAGGCTATCTGCTAAAATTGGAATTAATTCAACAATTATTTATAAAGTGGTTCATAGAAACCAACGTTTACCCTTACCATTTTACACCCGTTCAACATTTAAAACCCCAAGATCTACCAGCAAGATTAGCTTTCTTTCGCTGGATTCGAGACAAACAAAATAATAATGCACAGTTCCAGAATAGTATTCTCTTTACAGATGAGGCCACATTTACACGAGGTGTTTTCAACTGGAGCAATAGTCATATTTGGACTGAGAAAAATCCTTTTAAAGCGCGTGTTAACTATTTTCAGGATGAATTTTCAATTAATGCCTGGTGTGGGATTATCGATAACAATGTATTAGGGCCCGTTGAGCTTCCCAATAGGTTAAATGAAGCATCATACTTACAATTTCTACAGAACAATTTGGACAACATATAGTATATTTTGAAGTTTTGGAATTGCATTCGGTCAGTGGTAAGGTATGATAAATAATAAGTTTTCCACCATTGACAAACCTGCTATGGCAACCCCCTATTATCAAAAACCACCTATATAGTAGATTTATTTCTTTCATTCGTAAAATTATTGATCCTGCGAATGAAATGAAAGGGAACAAACATTTTCTATAGGAGAGGTTTGCTTATTAAAGAATTAAAGATATTGGATTTAACAAAGAAGTATAAGGGCAGCAAAGCCTCCTCTCATCAATGCAATTATTCTATATATAGAAATTTCTACAGTTAATGCAAATGAAGCGGAAATACATTTTTTTAACTTAAATAATTTATGGTAATGAAAGGCATCGTCTTAACCGCTGCATCTTTGACATGCAAAGCATGTTGTAGACTGAATCGAAAATGCAGTATTCATGGTTCGTCGGAAATAAGCTGCTTGGTTACCTTGATGCAAAGAACGACTCATTCAGCAGCTTACTCGATACTCGGACATCGGAGCATAATGACGCTTATTACGACAGATTATGCAACTATACATATTGATCACACAGTCATGGCAGATAGATAGAAGATCAGGGCGGTGTAAAATATTATTACAGTAATATTACACAATTGTAGGGAGTCAACTTTCTTTTTACATTTTATTAGAAATCGGAGAAGAGAAAAAAATTTTGAAACAAAAAGAAGACAGAATATATTTCTATGGAATAATCAAGACAATGCAAAAAGTGACTATATAGACATTGCACACAACTACGGGATTTAAGGTTTTCCGCTTTATTAGAAACTGCAACATTACTTTCGCGTTTTGTAGAAAAGAGAAAGAAAATTTGTAATATTAAAAATATTACTATAAAATAACATAACTTCAAGGACTCAACTTTTACTTACAATACTCGAAATGTGCACCTGTAAACGAACTTGTGAGGGAACGTGAACGTGTAAGAACTGTTTTGAAATGAACAATTATTATGTCTAGCTTTGCCGCGGTAACAGTGTGCACTTTTAATGTGATGTACAAGTAAGACCCCAAAAGTGGGCACTACACAATTCATGCGAATTATAGCGTATTCTCTGAAAATGTCTTCTGTATTATTGTAAACCTTATGTGTATTACACTTTAGGATTTATATTAATTAGAGTGAATGGTCGCCACATACTTTAAATGTCTAAATGTTATTTGTGGAATTATCTTAATTGTTTTCCTTCTTCAATTTTTTGGGACTTCCTGCCACATGTATGTTTTCTTTTACAGCGGTGCTCTGGGTATACAAAATATCACAATTAACCAGTATGTTACTGGTAAATAACCTCTACGCCTGTGACTTTTACGTCAAAGGATAAGTTAAAGGTTGCTTTTCTAAATAAACAACACAAATAGGTATAAAAACTTGAAATTAAATATTTCGCCGACGTTTCGGAAATCTATTCTCTTTCCTTTTTCAAGGCTTTTTTGAAAAATATTTTTTGCTGTGTATGATAAATACACAGCTCTAAGAATGTTTGTTATATTATATATCCATAGATACTTACTATTTACATAGAACTGTTGATATAGTTAACAGTTTTTTTAGTTTTTATACAATATTAAGTTTGTGAAGTTCTTCTTTTAACATTGGCAACCAAGTTGTACAGACATCTACGGAACAATTCGACACGCATCTATCCTCATTCAATAATATTATCGCGGATTCTTTAATTTTTCTTTTTTTGCTATCTGCCTCTTTTGTTAAAATTTTTGCCGAGTCCCAGTTAATTCTGTGTCCATTCTTCCAAGCGTGTTCGCAGATCTTGGACCTCTGAATTTCGTTTTTTCTTATATAATTTTGATGTTCGCCCAATCTTACACTGAAAGGTGTGGATGAGTCACCCACGTATTATTTGTTGCACTCACACGGAATACCATAAATGCAGTTTTTTGAATTTTGCTCTTGGTTCTTCGATTTCGTCTTTATCAGAATAGATCTGAAAGTGCTGTTTGTTTGAAATACTATCCTAATATCAAATCTATCACCGATGCGACGCAACTTTTCGGATAATTCGCATACATAAGGAATTAACGCTGTGTAACGTTTTTCAGGTTTTTGTCGTACCTTACGTTTTATCAAAAGGATCATCAGGGACAAAAATGAAGCCTATAAATTTCTGTAGATGCAATACGAACCGAGTTATGGCTCGCTGAAAGTGACTGTTTGTTCACCGAGAACTGAATTCGAAACTTTCACCGTAAAATAACGAAAAAACTACGAATTTTTTTAGGAAAACCTGTGAGACCTTTTTTGCAGTACTTGATCTTTAAAATGAGCTTTAGTAAAAGTCGTTAGTATAAAGACTTACGGAGTTATGATGAAAATAAAATAGTTGTCTCGTTTCTTCGGAGGAAAAATCAGCAATGAAACTAATGCAATGTCTTAACTTCCTTAATTTCTAATAGCTGCAAAAATAGCTGTAACAACCATTTTGCAGGGAATTTCAATGCTACAAGGCTTGTAAAGTTGAACTTTCTTGAGCCCTTCGGTTTTGAAATTTTTGTTTTTAAAGGATCGAAGATGGTCCTCGCACTCAAATGCGAAAACGCTGATATCTCAATTAATTTTGATTTTAGAGAAATAAAGCATAAATCGAAAATGTTTGCAAAAAAAGCTAAATATTTGTAGACTTGCATTTTTTACGTATATTCTTTAGTTTTTGAGTTATTGTGTAAAAAGGAAAATCTGAGCATTCTAAACCGTTTAAACTTCTCGAACATTTTGTTATTACCTAAATAAAGTAAGTTGTGAATGAATTATGTTTAATTTAAATTATTGCTGTTATAAGCCATTGGTTTCATTGCTAATTTTTCCTCCCAAAAAGAGAGGCAACCATTTTCCTTCCATCATAACTCCGTGAGTTTTTATGCTAATAATTTTTACTAAACTGATTTTAAAGGTCTTTTCAAGTACTTTAAAAAAGGTCTGACAAGTTTTTCTCCAAGAATTCGTCGTTTTTTCGTTATTTAACGTTGAAAGGTTCGAATTCAGTTTTCAGCGAACAAGCAGTCACCTTCAGCCAGTCATAATTCGGTTCGTATTGCATCTACAGAAATTAATGAATAAAACAATCGATTTGTTATTTTATAAGCCTGATTTTTAATATCTAATAATTTTTTTGATAAAACGTAAGGTTTTCGAGTTATTCGTGAAAAATCGCTCTAAAGCATGTATTTTTTAGATGAAAAATTATCATTTTCAATCGTGAGTAACTCGAAAAATATTAATTTATCGATAAACTTCATAGAATATTTTTTGCTACGAATTCATCACCCTAACGATTTCTGCGTTATTTTGAGTATACTAATTTCCACCCCAGAGAAGGGGTGGCATTCACCCCCAAGGTAAAAGCGCACTATATAACTTTTGAACTTTGAGTCTTTCCCTACTTATTATCTTAAGTTCACGTCAATTGGTGTTAACCGAAAGAATTCTGAGGTAATAACCTATTTTTACTGTCAAACACTGGACTATACGTGGATGTGCAATAATCAAATAAAAATTTGTAAGGTCTCAAGTTATTTTTATGACATCCAAATGAAGACATTTACTTCATATTATTTAGTACACGTATTCGTATGTATTATAACGAGACCTGGAACAAGATTATATTTGAGCTCATTGAGTTGAAGGGTTGAAGAGTAAATAGGTATACACAGAGGTAAACATGCCAGCCATTATACACTTCGCAGATTTACTGCACTATTATACAGGGTGTTTGGTGCATCGTGTGCTAAATGGAAATGGCCGACAGAAAGGGTTATCTGCTATCCTTTCAGGCCCCTTAATACTTCCCATGCCCTGCGGGATTTTTCATATCGACCTTTTATCTTTTTAATGAAAAAAATCCCAAATTCTACATTTAAATTCAAATTATAAAAAAAGTATTAGGCGTAGACTGCGAATTTCATTTTTATTTTGATGTGTATTGTTGAATGGTTCTTTTAAATCCAAAATTACTGGCATTAGTCATCTAGTTGTTTTTTTATTCACTCGCAAACTTTCGGAATAGGTAAAATTTAAATTTAAACTTAGACTTTACATGGCTATAAAAAAAAAACTCAGAGCAACCGGGATCTTCCAACTCCCTCAAAAATTCTCTAGTCTATCCTCTTGCTAGTGATGTGCTACATGTCATTAAAATCTTTTAATAACTTCGTGAATTCGCTAAATTAATGAATCGGGTCACATAAGGCATATATTCAAAATTCCGAATAAAAAATAATTTTTGCTTAAATTATGCATGGGAAACAGGTAAAACCTGTTATCTCACTCTTGCGAAGTAAAATCTATCTTCAATCTCTTTCTGTTCATTGGTTTGCTTGAAATAAAGAAACAGTTACATTTTTATCATTTATTAAAAAAATTAAAAAATCTCGCTCAAAATGTTGGTCTCTGTTGTGAATGCAGGCCCAACATCTGCTTCGTATTTCGACAGTTGTTGTATGAAGTCGTATTTCCTCCCTAATTGTACCGAAAGCCGTTTCTATGCGTTGGACAAGAGGACAAGTTCCTCCCTAGTCGCAACCTCCTTCGCGTACACGAGCTCTTTGGCACGACCTCGGACATAAAATCCAACGGAGTTAGGTCTGGGGAACGTGGAGACCATTGAATAGAGCCATCTACGCATACGCCTATAGTTTTTCAAAATGACGGCTGTCCCGCGCACTGGCGATTGATTGTAAGACAATATCTAGACAATGTGTTCCCAAATGCGTGGATTGGGCGGGATGGCCCTATTCAATGGTCTCCACGTTCCCCAGACCTAACTCCGTTGGATTTTTATGTCTGGGGACGTGCCAAAGAGCTCGTGTACACGAAGAAGGTTGCGACTAGGGAGGAACTTGTCCTCTTGTCCAACGCATAGAAACCGCTTTCGGTACAATTAGGGAGGAAATACGACTTCATACAACAACTGTCGAAATACGAAGCAGATGTCGGGCCTGCATTCGCAACAGAGACCGACACTTTGATCGAGATTTTTAAATTTTTTTAATAAATGATAAAAATGTAACTGTTTCTTTATTTCAAGAAAACCAATGAACAGAAAGAGATAGAAGATAGATTTTACTTCGCAAGAGTGAGGTAACAGATTTTACCTGTTATGCCAAAATGCATAATTTAAGCAAATATAATTTTTGATTCGAAATTTTGAATATTAGCCTTATGTGACCCTATTCATTAATTTAGCGAATTCACGAAGTTATTAAAAGATTTTTATGACATGTGGCACATCATTAGCAAGAGGATAGACTAGAGAATTTTTGAGAGAGTTGAAAGATCCCGGTTGCTCTGAGGTTTTTTTTCTAGCCGTCTAAAGTCTAAGTTTAAATTTAAATTTTGCCTATTCCGAAAGTTTGCGAGTGAATAAAAAAACAACTAGATGACTAATGCCAGTAATTTTGGATTTAAAAGAACCCTTCAACAATACACATCAAAATAAAAATGAAATTCGCAGTCTACGCCTAATACATTTTTTATAATTTGAATTTAAATGTAGAATTTGGGATTTTTTTCATTGAAAAGATAGAAGGTCGATATGAAAAATCCCGCAGGGCATGGGAAGTGTTAAGGGGCCTGAAAGGATAGCAAATAACCCGTTCTGTCGGCCATTTCAATTTGGCACACGATGCACCAAACACCCTGTATAATTGTTGTACGTTATATGCACTCCTCGCATTGTTGTCGTAAATAATGTTAGTTTTTATTTAAGCTGCCAAGCTCAGTCATAATCTTATCGCATCTGTGACGTTTATAAACATTATAGACTATTAGCCGGTTTTGCTACGAAACAATATTTATTCATTCATATCCAACCTACGAATTTTTCTCTAAATATTTTTTTAAACAACCCTCCTCGGAGGGATGGAGTTTTTCTTTTGAACATTCAATTTCAGTCACTTTCATAATTGACGTTTCTAAAATATGACAACCAAAAATTGTTATTTTTTATTAAACAGAATTAGTAATTAGTAAGTCGCTGTAACAGTTTTTGTATTGCCATGCTGTTTGGATTTTTCAGGTATTAAATCAGCAAGCGATGAATTTACAATACTTTTTAGCTCTGGAGGAGTACAAGAAATTGAAATCTCATAGCTCTCAGACATCTTTACGATTATTCGAAAACTGTCAAGTATACATTCAAAATATACCGTTTCCATAGAAATGCTCTGACAAAGCCTCCGCGTTTATTTAACATAAACGATGCGGCCGTCTTCGCTTCAACCACCATCTATACTGTGTCATTTTCACCATTCACTATAATTTACGGTTGCACAAAATATAGTGTTTATACCATGGCCGCGAAATCTTTTAGCGCCCTCGAGATTATCTTGCCTCGGCCGCAAGCGACCTCGGCGATATTTTTCTCTCGGTACGTAAAAAGGGATTTCGTGGCCTTGGTATAAAAATAACAATTTCATTTAGTGATAGATTTCGGTTAAAATCAATAGGGTTCTTCCTCTATCAAACACTAATTTATTGTCTAATCTAAGCTTCAACACAATCAGACTCTTCATTTTTATAATTTGTGCTTAAGAAAGACGTGACGGGCGGACTGACGGACGGACGGACGGACAGACAGACAGGCTGACGGACAGACGGACGGACAGGCGGACAAGCAGATGGACAGGCAGACGTAAGGACATTTTGGCAGTTGTTCTGATTTCGGTCATTAGAAAAATGCAATATACTCTTCGTTTTGTACTTGCGAAAATAATAATAAGTAGAGTTAGCTAGAAACATTGGATTTGGGACATATATTAGAAGCCAAGGACTCAATTTTTTATGACATCTGATTGCTTGAAATAAACCTTGTCGCGTATATAACTCATTTTATGAAAAAATGTAACTTAAAACCTTGTCTTTCCAAGGTACCGATAGACCTACTATTTTTATTTTCAATATCCCTAACTTTTGCAGATCAGTTTATTAGTAAATAAAAACAGCAAACATATTATTAGTATAATTATCGTTATTGCGGAGATAAGGAATATGTTATTTTTTAAATAATATTAAATAGGCGAATTTATTATTATTACTTTAATATATGAGCATTGCGTTAGGTAGGAATTATCAATCATATTTGCTACTGCAGCACCTTTATACTTACTTAAAAATTTATATTTATTCAATATCAAATTAATTGAATTAGTTTTAAACTAAAAATTTCACTGATGAAATATTTTCCACGAAAGCTTGGACGTCTATTTTTAAAAAGTTCAGTCGGTCGTCCTTGACAAAGACAATAACGTGAAATATATTAATAAACTTTAACATTTATAACTAATCGTTAATGAAAATAAAACCTTGGCGTTGAAAACAAAATTACAGAGTCCTTCAACAATTCGCAAACTATAATTTGGGTTTATACAAATACACAAAATATAACTTTTACATGCTGTAATACGATAATAACTTATATTACTTTCATAGTAAAGACAATAAGAACAAAGAACAATGGATAATAACAATAAACTGTAAAATATTTAATTATAATATGTAATGGAACGAATTTTTACTGCACAACAATTAGATTTGGTGACCATCTGGTTAGCAAAAGACACAGGAATGATGAAATTACCGATAATAATCCATGTTAGAAGTTATAGGTCACTTAGTATAGCGTAAAGCAAATAACATATTTCTCGTTAAACTGCGTTTTACACAGGGGAAAATAATAAATATATACCACGGTATTTAAAAATAAATCAAATTTTAATTGTAAAATATCGTTTTTATATCTGAACTCTGAACTGATTGTTTAATATTACACTAGTTCGTATGTACCACAACTCGACACTAAACGCGATTGTATATATTTCATTTCCCTTTCTAAAATCAAGTTTTGGCGTGCATCCAAGTAGTGGAATGACTTTTTTAAATTGACGCTCATTCTTACGGAAAAGAGTTAAATTAACTGAATAAGAAATTGCAGTTAGATTTTTATTTTGTTTAACAAAATGCTATCTATAACGTGTTTCAACTCTGGGATTTTAATTTGTATACCTTCACTGAAATAATTGTGATGATATGTCCAATAATGTTTGCTTGCGACAGTTTGTTGTATTTCCACAGTCACGTCATGCATTAATTTATATTTATCTTGTTACTGCCACATCCACGGAGTGGAGAGGAAGTAAGTAGAGCAGTGGTATTTTTTTTTTAATAGGTTTAGAATGTCATGAAACGTCAAAACGTATCAAGCATCAAAGTAGCAGATCTTTCAGAAATGCGTTATAGGAACTTGGGATATTATAGATACACAATAAAAACCGCTGCCTAAGGAATCACTACTTCCACATCCAGATTCTTCATCCAAGTCACTTTAAAGGAAACATCTTGACTATATTTGCACTCTAGTATGTGGAAATTATTGGTCATAGAATTTTAATAATATTCGGGGCAGATGTAGTTTGAGGAGTTGGTTTCTACCATATACGCTAAAAATGAAGTTTCTAGTTTACCCTACTTATTTTCCACTATTCACAACCTACCACTTCCGACTCCTTCAATGGAGTCATCTCAATCAGATGTCACTATAATACATACGTGTACTAACTTTCAAGTGAATATCTCAATTTAATGTTATCAATCCCATTAATAATGAAGCGGAGGTGGTGGAGTTTGAAAAATATTAGAAAGAAATCTGAGGCCTTGGTTTCTAGTATATACACCGAATCCCAAATTTCTGTACCCTTACCAGCTTGATGTACTTATTCCCTTCTGCGGAATCATCCCAAAATATAATCTAGTTCCAGATGTCGTTATAATACATACGTCTACCAAATTACAAGTGAATATCTCAATATTCAATCAACCCCTTTAATAATGTAGTAAGGGTAGTGGAAGGGTTGAAAAATATTATTAAAAAATTTGAGGCCTTGGCTTCTAGGACATACACCGAATTTCAAATTGCAGTACTCTTACCAGCTTGCTTTATTTATTTTTCCCTATTTACCTCTAATTACCCCCACTCCTTCAACGCAATCATGTCAAAATATAATCTAGTTTCAAATATAGCTATAATACATAAATGTACCAAATTTCAAGTGAAAATTTAAATTTATTTATCAATCTTTTAATAAGGGAGTGGGGGTGGTGGGGGGATGGAAAATACTAATAAAAAAACCTGAGATCTTCCCTTCCAGTATATACACCAAATCACAAATTTCTGTACTTTTACCAGTTTGCTTTACTTATTTTCCCTTATATACCTCTATTTAACCCCCAACCCTTCAACGGAATCATCTCAAAATATATTCTAGTTCCAGTTGTCGTTATAATACATATGCATACTAAATTTTATGTGAATATCTTAATTTTATTATATTAACCCCTTGAATAATGGAGTAGGGGTGGTGGGGGCTGAAATATATTATTAAAAAATCTGAGGCCTTGGCTTCTAGTATATACACCGAATTTCAAGTTTCTGTACTCATACCAACTTGCTTTACTTATTTCCCCCTATTTACCCCTAAATAACCCCCAATCCATCAACGGAATCATCTCAAAGTATAATCTAGTTCCAGATGTCGTTATAATTCATACGTGTACCAAATTTCAAATGAATATCTCAATTTTATTTTATCAACCCTTTTAATAATGAAGTAGGGGTGGTGGAGGTTAAAAAATATTATAAATAATCTGAGACCTTGGCTTTTAGTACATACACCGAATTTCAAGTTTCCGTAGTCTTACCAGCTTGCTTTACTTATTTTCCCCTATTTACCCCTATTTAACCCCCACTCCTTCAACGGAATCATCTCAAAATATATATAATTCCAGGCGTTGTTATAATATATACGTGTACGAAATTTCAAATGAATATCTCAACTTTATTTTATCAACACCATTAATGGAGTAGGGGTGGTGGGGGGTTGAAAAATATTATAAAAAAATCTGAGGCCTTAACTTCTAGGACATACACCGAATTTCAAGTTTCTGTACTCTTACAAGCTTGCTTTACTTATTTTCCCCTATTTACCCCTATTTAACCCCCAATCCTTCACCGGATATCCTCAAAAAACAATCCAGTTCCAGATCTCGTTATAATATATACGTGTACAAAATT
The DNA here is from genome assembly GCA_963583905.1 of Stenurella melanura. NCBI lineage: Eukaryota > Metazoa > Arthropoda > Insecta > Coleoptera > Cerambycidae > Stenurella > Stenurella melanura. The sequence continues at coordinate 51,818,277 of OY757316.1, read as the reverse complement.
TCAAGTCAATATCTTAAACCGTTCCGGAGAAAACGTGCGGACAAAAAAAAAGTTACAGGCAGACCGACAGACAGAAAATTTCTTTTCGCTCAAATTTAAAATCTCGACGTTTCATGACATTCTAAACCTATTTCACGAATAAATTTTTTTGCGATTACTATACTTCCAATCCACTACGTGGATGTGGAAGTAAAAACATCTGCTTTTCCAGAAACAATAACATCCGCCTAGAGTAGTTAATTTGGTAGTATTTAGAAGCCTCCCTCAATACTATTCCAGTCAGAGAAATTACCATTAGCATGCATGATTTCAACTCCAAAATCAGTTCCACGCTAAAAGATGATCACCTACGGGCTGTTGTCGGCACACTTGTTATCAGAGAATGAAATTAAATGAGAAATGAGCTAATTCAGTTCTGTCTGAAAAACACCTAGAGATAGTTAATGCTGTATTTCAGCAGCATCAATGGTTCCGTTATCCCTGGTGATATATTTTCGAATCGTATTGATTATATTATGATAGAATAGGTAGGTGAAGAACTTCAATAGTTTTGTAACATTTGACTGTGGTTCAGATCCCCCGTTGCTCGTGTGCACTTTCTCGTTGAAGCTGAAAACGTGTCTAAAGCAAATACAAAAACGTTTGCTCATCGTAACTGATAGTCCAGCTTTCCAAAATAAACCGAGGGATTATACATGACAAGTTAAACCATTGACGAAGTAACAACGGAAACAAAGATACGCAGAAGTGTGAGGAAACCTTGCATAACTGAGGAACTGAAGTACAAGCCAGGAAAATCAAGCCCAAGACAACAATACTGCTTTGGAATTGGAAGAGTACAATAGACTGACACGAATTTCGAGTTTTTGTCGTATAAAGAATTATTATCGACAAGACATCTGCAAAGAACTAGAGTCACGTCCTGACCACAATAGTGGGACAGATCTTCTACGAACAGTAAGAGTGAATACAGACAAATTAACATCTAAAACATGATCAACCACATACCCCACTACTTGTACTCTAAGAACCGATACGCATCAGATTATTGATGTCTGGCATACTGTGAAAAGCTGTTCGAAAATGGCAATTCTGAAGCAAAAGATTACTGGTAACGAACGCGAACGTTCAATATGGAGGTCCGAAGTCCAGGAAGCTATACAAAAAGTTAAAACTGGCAAAGCAATAGGGGTCGACACTATTATTACATATATTAGGATTATATACTAGTGCTTAAAATATTTCTTATGCTTTTGTCTGCGATATTTACATTTTTTAAAGATGCAAAACTTACAAATTTCTCGACATACGGAGTATTTAATCCTAGCTCAGAACCCCCTGAGAACTGGGTTAATATGCTATTATTTGTTAAGGTGGTAATCGATATCTGTTCATCTGCCGAAATAAAGGTCGACACTATTATTACATATATTAGGATTATATACTAGTGCTTAAAATATTTCTTATGCTTTTGTCTGCCATATTTACATTTTTTAAAAATGCAAAACTCACAAATTTCTCGACATACGGAGTATTTAATCCTAGCTCAGAACCCCCTGAGAACTGGGTTAATATGCTATTATTTGTTAAGGTGGTAATCGATATATGTTCATCTGCCGCAATAGAGGTCGACACTATTATTACATATATTAGGATTATATACTAGTGCTCAAAATATTTCTTATGCTTTTGTCTGCCATATTTACATTTTTTAAAGATGCAAAACTCACAAATTTCTCGACATATTGAGTATTTAATCCTAGCTCAGAACCCCCTGAGAACTGGGTTAATATGCTATTATTTGTTAAAGTGGTAATCGATATCTGTTCATCTGCCTTTTATCAATCAAATAAACTTATAACTCGCGTATTGTGTTTATTTAAGTGATGGAGAAATACTTTAGATTGATTTGGAATCGTGATATTATCTTTTAACATTGATTTAGCACGCGGTCGGCATAAATACTAAATAAATTTAGTATATTAATGGCATTGTAATTCTCACTACATGGAGATTGTTTTGTTGATAATGTAACAGATACTTATATACATAGTCCAAAATCTTTTAACTGTATTTTTAATTAATGGATAACCTGAATTCTGATTATGCTAGCAATCAAAATCCTGAAATCAATTTGTCTTTCTTATTGAACAATCCTCATTCTAATACTAGTTTCTAGCCGTAGGGGGTTATGTGGATACTTGTTTATTCTGCACAGCCGTAGGGGACTATGTAGAAACTAGTGTTAGAATGAAAATGGGCTTGTTCAGCTTTTTTTTTTTATTTCATAAATCGAAAGTGCAAGTATAAATTAATGGATCTGCAAAAAATTAGAATCTTATTCGCACGTTTAGTATCTTAAAAACTATTACAAATCTCCATCTCACGAAAATGGGGCGTGGCCAGGCGCTACGTCACTATACGCATAGTCTCAGCGACCTCAGTAGACTTGATGCTCCTTACTTGTTAGAATTATAAGTGTTTTCAAAGTATTGTTTGTTTTGTTTACTACTTGACAGTAGGGGAGTACAATTTGGTGAAATGTCAAATAATTACAATTTTCTATCGCTCCTGCCGGGACAAATTTTCGATTTTGACCATGCAATTTACGATTAGAATTGATCGCCGACCTTCTCCTTTCCTTAGAGACATAGAACGAACGTTCATTCGACGTATTTATTTAGTTACCAGCGTTTAAAAATTCCACGTGTTTCGACTTTTCAGGTTAAATTTGAAAGATCCCAGAAGCCATTTTTCTTACGTCACTTACGTATAGTGACGTCACATATGAGCCCTCGGTTTTTGCAACTATTACCAATTTCAACTCCTTTTATCTCGAGAACGGAAAAAGTTAATAATACGAAATTTTAAGTGTATAATGAGAATATCAAGTACTATATGAAAAAGTATAAAAACCATATAAAAAGAATATCATGGAACAAGCCCATTGTCCAATAAGAAAGACACATTGATTTTAGGATTTTAATTGCTAGCATAACGAGAATTCAGGTTATCGAAAGAATGCAAAGATTGCAAATCAATAATTTTACAAATAGTTTTTATTTTAGTTCTCATAGATAGTTTTTTTCTGCTGTTTGCAAAATCCAATAAAGAATATGTTTGATCACTGTGTTGTTGATAGACAACTTTCAAAAGGTCCGTCCATCTGTCTGTCCACCTGTCGGTCTGTCCGTCACGTTTCTTGTAAGCACGATAACTTAAGAATGAAAAAATAGAAACGTTATTAATTGTTTAAATTTAAAAAAATAGTTTCTTTATGTTGTGTAATTAAACAGAAAATGTCTAAAACTAATATTATTTACAAAAGAAACTACGAAAGGTATCTTATAGAATGTGCCATAATTATATAAAAAGTGCAGTAAATTGTAGAAGAGTATATTCGTTAGCTTGTTTTTAAAATACGAAGCTGTTGATATACTGTTTATGTGAGGATATTAACATCACTGTAATGTTGGTTGCATATGCTCTGATCTAACTTCGCTACATGTTCTTACTTTTTAAAAACTGCGACACAATGCAAAAATGTTAAATACATGTAGTACATTCAGGCCCGTCGAGAGGGGTGGGGAGATCGGGGTTGCTTCCCCACGGGTCCGGTGGTTTTTGAGGGGGCCCGGCGATTTTGAGGGGGCCCGGGTTTCACCTGAAGTTGGAGATTTACATTTTCATTAGGTAGAACGAGAGAGGTGTGTATGTAAATGATTAGTGTGATGTGAATACATGAATTGTATTGTTTGTAACGAGATAAATATGAAAATTGTTAGGCAAAGGAATGTCCTCGTCCGTTTCTTTAAAATCTGTAATATCATTCTAAGGAATATCACCCCTTCGCCTTTCAAAATGTTCTTTGTGATAAAAATTTAATTGTTAGGAATACTGCTCTGCAATGTTTTGATGCGATGGAGACAAATATTCAATTTTAAGGAATATGACCCTCCGGTCTTCAAAATTTTGATTGAGATAATATTCAATCTCCTAAGGAATCCCTTGGCTTGTAGAAATTTTTATAGAGGTAAATAGATTATTATCATGAATGCCGCCCCCCGCTTTTCGAAATTTATATTGAAGACTGGTGGGAATCATATGCTACTACCCCCCTAGGCCCCGCTTTCCTCTGAGTACATTTTTGAACCATCTTTTTAGACTGCTTTCACTCCTATATTGTTAATTATTATTGACTGTCTCAAAACCACTTGGATGTAATGATTTTTTTATTGAAATAATGCCATTGAAAAGCCGCTGCCCAAGGAATCATACAACTTTCACATCAATATTTCCCATTCAAGTCTGTTGACTATTTTTATTTTGCACTCTAGTGTGTGGAAATAATAATTGGTCATAGAACTTTCATACATTTGAGGCAAGTATCATAGAAAAAAAAATGAGTTGTTTGCTTCTAGCATATACACCAAAAACAAAGTTTCTGGACTCTTATTAGCTTATTTTCTTAATTTCCCCTATTTACCCCGTCAACAGAACCATCTCAATCAGGTGTCATTATAATACATGAGTCATGAGTGGACCAAAGCGAATATCTCAATTATATCTTACGCCGTGTCTACACTCCCATCGGACGGGAGCCGATTACGCTCTCGTCAGATAGGTAACATCATTCTTAATGCGACATCGTGGAGGTCCCGTTACTTCCGTTAGTTTATAAAATTATAATCTTTACTTCAATCAGCCGTTTGAGCGGGAACTGTTGGTGTTTGGTTGGAACATAGGCAATATTGAACAGCGGAACAGAGTCTTGTTTGCAAAATTTTTAGGTAGGTCAAGGTCGCCCGTTGAAAGTCAGTATGTGGTATCCGAAAAGGACAAGGAGCATTTGCGCTGTTGCACAGTGGAAAAAAAAGCCTTTTTTTGGACAAAAGTCTGCCTACAAATCAAATCTTAATCAATTTTTATCTACTTTGGCTTAACATATAGTTTATTGGCTACACTTTCAGAGTACACTGCCCAAATCGCAAATCCCGATTTTTTAACCTCAAAAAATGTATCAAATATGAGAGTAATCACTTTTTTCTATTTCTGCAAGTCAAATCTTAATCAATTTTGATCTACCTTGGCATCAGATGTAGGTTGTTGGCTACAATTTCAGAATATACTGCCTAAATTGCAAACCCCGATTTCCTAAAATTAAAAAATTCAACAAAACATAATTACCCTACTCAAAATTTTATTAACATGTTTTATAAATTACTTTCAGTTATTATATTTTGTTATAAAAAATATTTTTTTCGAGCCAATGAATTAAAATTTTACCTACAAATAAAAGCGGTTTGTAAATTATTAAAATACAAAAAATGTATACTATAAACAACAAAACTCGAATCTTTTATTGACAATAATTATCATGGAGATACATCGAAGACACTAATAGTATATCTATTTAATATCTAATATCTATTTAGAAGATCCAATCGAATATTTTATTGTTATTAATTATCTTGAAGGTATATTGGAGAGGTTAACTAGATATTGATAATACCATCAGTCTACCAAATGTATTAATTATAGATTAAAGTGCAAGCTTTATCATATTAAGCAGGGATCTGACGTGTTTTATATGAATTAAACATTGTTACAAAACTTAAATAAAAAGTCAAGAAAAACAAGTTGTGCGAAATTATTTGGAATGGTGATAAACAAAAATATACAAAAAAATATTTAATATTAAATAACATTAGGGATACATCTAAATTTGATGAAAATCAATTAAAGATGATACAGAAAAAATTGATCAATTTCGTTATTCCTGACTATGACCGAAAATGGAATAATGCAAAAAGAACAAAATCAGCTTTTCTTACAAAATGCCAACAATTTTTAAAAACTGATTTTATTGTTGATTTCGATATTGAAAATAGAGAAACTTTTGAGACTCAATCTTGCTCTACTCCATCTCCACCTAAACTAGGTCGATCACGCTTAACATACGAAGAAGGGGCTCCAAAAACTAAAAAGAGACGAATCAAAGATCTTTCTTCATCGTTCTCAAAAGATTAGGAAATCGGGGTTCATAATTTAGGCAGTATACGCTGAAAGGGTAGCTAATAACCTGCATTTTAAGCCAGGGTGGATCAAAATTGATTAAGAGTTGACTTGTAGAAATAGAAAAAAGTGATTACTCTCATATTTGATACAATTTTTGAGGTTAGAAAATCGAGGTTTGCAATTTAGGCAGTATACTCTGAAAGTGTAGCCAATAACCTACATTTTAAGCCAAGGTAGATCAAAATTGATTAAGATTTGACTTGTAGGCAGATTTTTGTCAAAAAAAAGCATTATTTTTCCACTGTGCGTTATGGCAATTTATTTTCAATTGAAAAAGCGGCGCAAATGACCCTTGCCCTACTTACATACTTTTACCCCTGATGGGAGCGCAAGTCGAGAAACTGAAATATTTTGCGTTATTTTGTGGAAAAGAGACGGGGAGCTACCCGCGCACCCCCTTTCTTTGCACGACGCTAATACTTCTTGCAGCGCTGCTAATTATTAACAATTATACAACAATAATAAAAACAACCCAACCTAACCTAAAAAAATCACATGAAAGAATTAAATTATTATAGGAACAAGAAGGAAAACATTTCTGCGGTCAAATGAAACTTGAATTTATGAGAAATACATGTATCGTTTTAAAGTAATAAAAAAGAGTTCAGTGGGTCTAGGAGCTGAACCCGGGACCTCTTGCACCTTAAGCGAGAACGTTATGCATGTGCCAACCATCCAGCTGACAATCACTGCTATAACATGAAATAAATAGTCTCTCTTTCTACACACCCCCTGACTGGAGTGCAATCGGCTACCGTCAGACGGGAGTGTAGACACAGTGTATATTTTATTAAACCCTTTAATAATGGAGTGGGGGTGGTGGAGGGGTTGAAAAATGTTATAAAAATATATGAGGTCTTGGCTTCTAGTATATACCTACGCCAAGTTTCCATACTCTTATCAGCATGCCTTACCCAGTTTCTCCTTTTTACTCCTACTTACCCCCCACCACTTCAAAAGAATCATCTCAAAATGGAATTAAGTTCCAAATATCGTTATAATACATACGTGTGCCAAATTTCAAGTGAATATCTTAATTTTATTCTATCAACTTTTTAATAAAGGAGTGGGGGTGGTAGGGGGTTAAAAAATATAATGAAAAAAATTTAGGCCTTGGCTTCAAGTATATACACAAACTTCATCTCAACATATGAACTAGTTCCAAATGTCTTTATAATACGTACGTGTACTAAAAAGATGATAATCTTAATCTTATTTTATCAACCTCTTCAATAAAAGAGTGGAGGTGGCGCGGGGGTGGAAAATATTATAAAAACGTCTGAGGCTTTGCCTTCTAATATATACACCAAATCCCAAGCTCCTGTACTCTTATACGCTTGCGCTTTCCTAACGTATTTTTCCTTATTTAGCCCTATTTAACCCTCAACCCTTCATCGGAATTAGAGCAAAATATAATCTAGTTCCAGATCTCGTCATGATACATATGAGTACTAAATTTCAAGTCATTAGTATCATTTTCGCAGGCGTTCTTATAAAGCATGATATTGCCTCGTAAACTTTAAAATTAAAAATTCTCCCTCCTTCGAATTCAGTTCGTGGACACACTGTACATATAACTGTATATTTTAAAAGCCGCTGCCTCGCTCAGTTTTCCACATCCCTATTTGACATACAAGTTTATTTTGACGAAAACATCTTGATACTACATTAGCTCCAAAGTATGTGGAAATAATTGTTCATAGAATATTAATAATATAATATTTGAAATCATATGCTTCAATATGGCAATGAGAAGGCTGATGCCAACCTATTATTTGAGAACTTTTGTTCTCATGTGCACACTAAATTACAATATTATTTTGTTAACCACATATGTCACAAAAAATTTGATTCCTTGGCCTCTAGTATACAGAGTGTCCCAGAATTGAGTTCCCGGGCGGGCACCTGTGATTCCTGAGTTCACCTTGGGCCCCTATAATCCAACTTACCTTAGTCCAAAAATGCATCCCTGACAAAGTACATCCTCTTAAAGTAAGACAGGAAAAAATATATTTTCAAATAATTTCCTTTATATTAAAGACAAAATTTACAAATTTTGGTGTATATCTTTGTATATCTCTATAAGTACTCTATGTACTATACTAGTTTAATCTGCATGGCCGTAGGGGACTGTGTGGATGCTAGTGTTAGAATGAGAATTGTCAAATAAGAAATTAGACAAATTCATTTTAGGATTTTAATTTGCTAGCATAACCAGAATTCAGGTTATCGAAAGAATGCAAAGATTTCATTAATATTTCTACACAAAGTTTTTCTTTTAGTTATAGATAGTTACTTTTTCTGCTGTTTGCAAAATCCTATAAAGAATGTTTCAATACAATTATAAGCAAACAAATAATAATTCATTTTTAAACATGCATAGAGTATATAGGCTCCAATACTAGTTAGCTAATAGATAGGTGAAGTTGTTTTTATCAGTCAATGTCAAATATAATCATTTCACACTTATTCATAGAAATTGTCTTGGTTTTGCATGAAACATCTTTATGAATGGCTTTATGTCTTTCTGATGAGCTCCAGAATAAGGGCAAAAACGTTTCAAAGGCTAAGCATTTCCAGGAAACAGAATGATAGATTTCATGAAAATGTAATCCATTGGAATGAACAATTTTTTAAGACAAGGTAGATAAATAAATTCATTTTAGGTCTTTGTTCTCATTTTTAACTGAATCTTCATAATCGTAGGGGGTTATGTGGATACTAGTTTAATCTGCATGGCCGTAGGGGACTGTGTGGATGCTAGTGTTAGAATGAGAATTGTCAAATAAGAAATTAGACAAATTCATTTTAGGATTTTAATTTGCTAGCATAACCAGAATTCAGGTTATCGAAAGAATACAAAGATTTCATTAATATTTCTACACAAAGTTTTTCTTTTAGTTATAGATAGTTACTTTTTCTGCTGTTTGCAAAATCCTATAAAGAATGTTTCAATACAATTATAAGCAAACAAATAATAATTTATTTTTAAACATGCATAGAGTATATAGGCTCCAATACTAGTTAGCTAATAGATAGGTGAAGTTGTTTTTATCAGTCAATGTCAAATATAATCATTTCACACTTATTCATAGAAATTGTCTTGGTTTTGCATGAAACATCTTTATGAATGGCTTTATGTCTTTCTGATGAGCTCCAGAATAAGGGCGAAAAACGTTTCAAAGGCTAAGCATTTCCAGGAAACAGAATGATAGATTTCATGAAAATGTAATCCATTGGAATGAACAATTTTTTAAGACAAGGTAGATAAATAAATTCATTTTATGTCTTTGTTCTCATTTTTAACTGAATCTTCATAATCGTAGGGGGTTATGTGGATACTAGTTTAATCTGCATGGCCGTAGGGGACTGTGTGGATGCTAGTGTTAGAATGAGAATTGTCAAATAAGAAATTAGACAAATTCATTTTAGGATTTTAATTTGCTAGCATAACCAGAATTCAGGTTATCGAAAGAATGCAAAGATTTCATTAATATTTCTACACAAAGTTTTTCTTTTAGTTATAGATAGTTACTTTTTCTGCTGTTTGCAAAATCCTATAAAGAATGTTTCAATACAATTATAAGCAAACAAATAATAATTCATTTTTAAACATGCATAGAGTATATAGGCTCCAATACTAGTTAGCTAATAGATAGGTGAAGTTGTTTTTATCAGTCAATGTCAAATATAATCATTTCACACTTATTCATAGAAATTGTCTTGGTTTTGCATGAAACATCTTTATGAATGGCTTTATGTCTTTCTGATGAGCTCCAGAATAAGGGCGAAAAACGTTTCAAAGGCTAAGCATTTCCAGGAAACAGAATGATAGATTTCATGAAAATGTAATCCATTGGAATGAACAATTTTTTAAGACAAGGTAGATAAATAAATTCATTTTAGGTCTTTGTTCTCATTTTTAACTCAATCTTCATAATCGTAGGGGGTTATGTGGATACTAGTTTAATCTGCATGGCCGTAGGGGACTGTGTGGATGCTAGTGTTAGAATGAGAATTGTCAAATAAGAAATTAGACAAATTCATTTTAGGATTTTAATTTGCTAGCATAACCAGAATTCAGGCTATCGAAAGAATGCAAAGATTTCATTAATATTTCTACACAAAGTTTTTCTTTTAGTTATAGATAGTTACTTTTTCTGCTGTTTGCAAAATCCTATAAAGAATGTTTCAATACTCTATGTAAACTTGACAACAACCAAATATCTTTCGTTTCTCAATTTATTTTCACAATAATTAATATTTGATTGGCTATATTTTCCTAATCGCCCTGTAAAATTAAGGAACAGTTGAATATTTTTGCAGAGTATTGGAAGGGATGCAAAAAAGTACTCTTAAATTTTTTTGTAATATGAATCAAAATACAAGGAATTATCGTTTTTCTTCCATTTGTATTTAACATGTATTTACAACTCTAGAATAAATGTTGTAATAACAGAAAATTACAGTTTATTTTAAAAAGTACGTTAATAACACGTGCTCCACATGACATCCGCCTGTATCAGTACACAAATTAATACTTTTAAAATTTTGTGCAATATCAACGAAAAATCAAGAATTATCATTTTTTCTCTGTAGATCGTAGGTGCTTCTGAAACAGAAAACCTGTCGCGTTTGAGAAACAAAAAATATTTAGTTGTTATCAAACTTACATAGAGTAGATACTTAGAGATAGAGATACAGGTCCCATGAAAACTTGAAAATTTTATCTTGAATATAACGGAAATGATTGGAAAAAAACTTCTGTCTCACTTTAAGAGAATGTATTTCCTCAGGGATGCATTTTTAACTAAGGTAAGTTGGGGCTATATGAGCCCAATATGAACTCAAGAAGCACAGGTTTCCGTCCGGGAACTCAGTTCTGGGACACCCTGTATATACAAAATCCCATGTTTCTGGAATCTTACTAGCTTTCTTTACACATTTCCTCTATTTACCCCTATCGACTTCCCCAACCCTTTTCGTAATCATGTCAAAATATGATCTAGTTCCAGATGTCGCTATAATACAAATTAGGAGAGGTTTTAATAAATTAGAGGCCTTGGCCTCTAGTATATGCAGCAAATCCTAAATTTCTGGACTCGTATTAGCTTGCTTTACTATTTCTTTCCTATTTAACCCCATTTGCCCTCGAACCCTTCAACGGAATCGTCTCAAAATATAATCTAGTTCCATTTGTCGTTATAATGCATACGTGTATCAAATTTCAAACGAATGCTTATACTAATTTTACTTTATTAACCCCTTCAGTAATGAATTGGGGTGATTGTGGGAGGTGGATTTTTTTGCATTTTTTAAGTACATACACTAAATTCCAAGTTTCTGGACTCTTACCAACTTGCTTTACTTATTTTCCCTAATAAAATGTTTAAAGGGGGAAGGTAGTTAATCATGCACTAAACTTCAAGTCAATATCTTAAGCCATTCCAAAGAAAACGTGCGCACAAAATAGTTACAGACAGACAAACCAACTGACAGTCAGACCAACCACCCTACAAACAGACTGACTCACAGACAGAATTTCTGTTCCGTTCAAATTTATTTTCTTGACGTTTTATGATATTCTAAACTTATTCGAGCAAAAGAAATTTTAATTTTTTTTATTAAGATTACAATATTTCCACTCCACTAGGTGTGGAAGTAAAACATCATCGATTCAAGACAACAAATCGACTTTATTCATTCATCAACGTTTCGTTTATTCGGTGTACATTTCTTCGGGGCGCCAGCATGAAAGTGATTGCAATCCGATTAACATCGCAAAGACAGAACTGCCCCCAGTCGCTCTTTTAACGCCGGACATAAATTTAATTTTAACAATGTAAATAGTTTAGTTGTAGAATGCAATTATAAAAAGAAACCGCTGCCTAAGAAATCACTGAAAAATATTTGAAAGATATCTGAGGCCTTGGTTTCTAGTATATACACCAAATCCCAAGTTTCTGTACTCTTACCAGCTTGCTTTACTTATTTTTCCCTCTTTATCTCTACTTTCCCCCACTTCTTCAACGGAATCATGTCAAAATATAATCTAGTTTCAGATGTCGTTACAATACATATGTGTACCAAATTTCAAGTGAAAATGTCAATTTAAGTTTTCAACTCTTTTAATAGGGGAGTGGGGTGGTGGGGGGATGGAAAATATTATAAAACAAATCTGAGGCCTTTGCTTTTAGCATGTACACCAAATCCCATATTTCTGTACTCTTACCAGCTTGCTTTACTTATTTTCCCCTATTTACCCCTATTTAACCCCCAACTCTTCAACGGAATCATCTCAAAATATAATCTACATACATACATACGAATTTTAAGTTTCTGTACTCTTCCAGCTTGCTTTATTCGTTTTCCCCTATTTACCCCTAATTTAACCCCCAACCCTTCAACGGAATAATCCCAGAATATAATCTAGTTCCTAATGTCAATATAACATATACGCATACTAAATTTCAAGTGAATATCTCATTTGAGGCCTTGGCTTCTAGTACAAACACCAAATTTCAAGTTTCTGTAGGTACTCTTAACCATTTAATTTTTTACCATTTAATTGTTTTTATTTTCTTTAGCTATTATGCATTTATTTCAAGCTTATAACTAAGGTAATAAAAAGTAGTATATTATAATATAATATATAGTGTTCTATGTATTTAATTTACGAGTGCAAAACAATACACAGAGTGCCTCTGTTATGGCTGGGGACCTTGAAAAGCTTGTTTAAATCTATGAGCTACAAAAACACACTTGTTGAGATCTATATGCATTATATTTAAATTATTTTCCTAAGAAATTTAGATACTTAATGGTAAGTTAAAGAGGGAATATAAATGGAGCAGGGAGTAGCGTTTCACATTTACAGGAAAAAATGAACAAAACCTGCTATAGATAATGGTGTACTTTTACCAGCTTGCTTTACGTATTTACTCCTATTTACCCCCAATCCTTCACCAGATATGTTCAAAAAACAATTCAGTTACAGACAGACAGACCGATAGACAGACAGACCGACAGACAGACGTTCCATGGCATTCTAAATCTATTTCAATAAAAAAAAAATTGACAATTTTTTACGATTACTAGGTATACTTCCAATCCACTACGTGGATGTGAAAGTAATTAATCTCAGAAATGCTCCATATTGTCCATATAGTATATTAGAGTAACTCTTAATGTAGTGTTACTAATTAACATCTTCACATTGGTATGATTTCCTGCTAGGGTTGATTTATTGTCCTGAACCGATTATTCTTTCCTTCATTATCATGTTCAGGAACACAATTTTTTCATTGATATAATAACTTTGGTAGTCAGTGGCGACTATTGGCTGTAAATATTTTACCAGCTATTGCAAACATTTCATAATTTCGTGTAGAATTCACAAGTACACTATCTTTGGGGCACATTGACACACGATATTTCGTTAAAGTAGCACCATTAAAATCCATGGAACTTTGATTTCATGTCCGTATCGTGAAGAACGTGAAGACGCAAAGAATATGACTCACGCATGACACGTGTTGGCGCTGTTCCGCTCAATATTCGTATTTTTTATCGCGTAATAACAAACTGTATTAAAAAACTGAGATTTCAAATACCTACTGTCAGTGGCTAGTGCCGGTGTGATATTCGCTCTTGAACCATTCATACTTAACAGTGTAGACGGTCACTGAACTGTAAAAATATCATCCTCGTTGATTTAAAAAAATCGGCGCAGACACGGGCACTGACTCCATACTAATAAGAACGCGCGAATATTCTTGGCTAACGGACTGGAGGACGGATGAAGGACTCGAGCAGAACTATCACTCTTTATCCCTATCGCATCGCTGTAGATGAGATCAGCCTAGTAAGGGGTGAACCTGTTCCAGTAGCACCCCACCCGTAAATGCGTGCGTATTAATATATCTCCCCTAGTTCTGGCTTGTTGGACCCTATCGGCTGGGGACCCCTCCAGTTGCTCTGCGACTGCGAGTGTAGAATCTTTCAGTGTTGCCAATGTAGAGGAAATTTCCCGATTTGTAAGATTTTGAAGAGATTCTGGAAATGCTGAGGGAATTTACGTTTTAGGGAAAAAATGGAAAACTCCAATGATAATATTTTAACGAAAATTTACTTTACTTTTCTGTTTCGTACCCGACTACGGTAAAAGCGAAAAGAAGATGTTGGATTAGTCCCAATGTCAAGAATGACATTGCCCACTGACCGCCATATTGTCACGGATGATACACAAATTGACTTTTGTTGAAATATATATCAAAGTAAAAGTCTAGATGGGAGGATTACATTGATATTATAATACACCAATAATTTCGTATTCGAGTTTTAGTATTTAGATTGGTTTTTATCTCTTGATAAATATTATTATCCCCACATTATTCTCCTGGCGAATAATGTGGGGATGGCAGACTTGAAGGAAGCACGTAGGTAGGTCCCTACGTTAGGAATTTGTCTATGATAATTGTCTTTAATGGTATAGTCCGACTGGTAAGCGACAACCACCTTGCACTTCTTGATGCTGCGATGCCGTTTTCACGAATATTGTACACCTTTAATTTAAGGTGGCCATTCCCTAGAAGGAGACATCCGATAGAGAAATATTTATTATGTTTGCCCATAACTTTTCTTTCTTAGTACGTATATTTAAAAAAACTATAAGAGTACCTAAGTAGAATCATAACAAGACTATTAGTACGAATTATCACTCAATAATTTCAGTGGTTTGCAAAATAGCTAGATTTAAAACTACGAAATAAGAAGATTAACATAATTTTCAAATTTAAATCTAGCTATTTTACAAACCACTGAAATTATTGAGTGAAAATTCATAGTAATAGTCTTGTTATGGTTCAATTTAGGTACTCTTATAGTTTATTTAAATATACGTGCTAAGGAAAAAAAGTTGTGGCCAAAAATAATAAATATTTCCCTATCGGATGTCTCCTTCTAGGGAATGGCCACCTTAAGATGTGTAGCCAAAGTGTCACCCCCTGCAGGGGCGTGTAGCCTACCAATCATGGGCAATATTCAAGAAATCGCGTATTTGGCATATTCTAGTCCCGTTTTCCTGCTAGTAGCTCTAGTTGAGTAAGAAAAGACGTTCCTCATGATAAAAATGTTCGGGAATGGCCGAACAATGCAGATAGTCTAACTTCAAGGGGCAGGAAACACAAAAATCGTGAATGTTTGACTTCCCCGATCAGCGTCGCAAGTGGATCAATCTTGTTCGTTATTTTGACCTCAAGGGGGTGTGGAAAGATCATATTGGAGTGTAGATGATAGCAGACAACATAATTTTAACCCAATAGTTAGCTCGATACACCAAAAAGCCTGTGGTTTTGCGAAAAGGAAAAAGATTAACCGCTATGTACTTCTTGGCATTGACATCTATAATGTAAATAAATAACTGTATACTTTTTAAAACACAAACAGTATAATGTGTACGTATACAATTCTCCTTCACAAGCAGTTTTGTAATAATTTTATCTGTAGCACTACTGAAAAGAAACAATAGCTGTGGATTCACAATAATGACTAAATTGAATGAATGTACTATAAAACGTTTAAGCGAAGCTATCCAAACATTTCCATCCACACCTGATGACGAAGGGTAACTTTCTTTTGATATATTTAGTGCAACACAGCATTTCAGTAAAGCGGTTTTCATGCATTACCAACAATGTACGTTACCCGCTTAACATCCACACCCACAATTTCTGAGCTTCGAAAGTATTTCATAATTCATATTTTCCAAACGGAGCAAAGCGTGTTTCTCACCTTCCAGTGATAAGTCCAGAGATAAAAGTAGAACTCATGTTTACTTCCTATTTACATTGTCTGCACGTCTCAGTACTCCAAAATTGTATTTATTTCGGTGGATTGAAGAAACAAAAAATATTATATATTCCACATGGAGCAGAGTGTGTTACTCAATTCGCAGCCATCCACTAAGGGTTACATATAGACGATATATCTATTATCCGTTTGCTTTGTCTGCCCGTATGAGACCGACAGAAGTTGAATAAATCCGGAGGTTCGAGAAAAGAAATAAATTCGTATTTTCTGAATTAAGCAGAGTCAACTTTCAGTCATAAACGAAGAAATACATATGGCACGTGTATCTACTATCCAATTATTTTGTCTGCCCGTCTGTGACAGACACAAGTTGATTTAATCTGAAGGTTCGAAAAAGGATATAAATTCATATTTCCCGATTTAGGCAGAATGTGTTCCTCAACTTCTAGTTTGCCTGTCCGTCTGAGACCGGCAGAAGTTGATTTAATCCCGAGGTTCGAGAAAAGAAATAAATTTATATCTTCCGAATTAAGCAGAGCGTGTTCCTCAACTTTTAGTAATAAACGAAGGCATACATGTGGAATGTATATCTACTACCCATTTAGTTTGCCTGCCCGTCTGAGACCGGCAGAAGTTGATTAAATCCGGAGGTTCGAAAAAGGAAATAAATTTACATCTTCCGAATTAGGCTGAGTGTGTTCCTCAACTTTTAGTAATAAACGAAGGCATACATGCAGAATGTATATCTACCACCCATTTAGTTTGCCTGCCCGTCTGAGACCGGCAGAAGTTGATTAAATCCGGAGATTCGAAAGAGGAAATAAATTCATATCTTCCGAATTAAGCAGCGTGTGTTCCTCAACTTTTAGTAACAAACGAAAGCATACATGCAGAATGTATATCTACCACCCATTTAGTTTGCCTGCCCGTCTGAGACCGGCAGAAGTTGATTAAATCCGGAGGTTCGAAAGAGGAAATAAATTCATATCTTCCGAATTAAGCAGCGTGTGTTCCTCAACTTTTAGTAACAAACGAAAGCATACATGCAGAATGTATATCTACCACCCATTTAGTTTGCCTGCCCGTCTGAGACCGGCAGAAGTTGATTAAATCCGGAGGTTCGAAAGAGGAAAGTTGAGGAACACGCTCTGCCTAATTCGGAAGATATGAATTTATTTCCTTTTTCGAACCTCCGGACTAAATCAACTTCTGCCGGTCTCAGACGGGCACGCAAACTAAGTGGGTGGTAGAACTATCCATTCCACATGCATTCCTTCGTTTATGACTAAAAGTTGAGGAATACGCTCTGCCTAATTCGAGAGATATGAATTTATTTGCTTTTTCGAACCTCCGGATTAAATCAACTTTTGACGGTCTCAGATGCCAGGCAAGCTAAATGGATAGTAGATATACATTCCACATGTAGTTCTTCGTTTATGACTAGAGGTTGAGGAACACACTCTGCCTAAATCGGGAAATATGAATTTACATCTTTTTCGAACCTTCGGATTAAATCAACTTGTGTCGGTCTCAGACGGCAGACAAAATAATTGGATAGTAGATACACATTCCATATGTATTCCTTCATTTATGACTGAAAGTTGAAGAACGCACTCTGCTTAATTCAGAAAATATGAATTTATTTCTTTTCTCGAACCTCCGGATTTATTCAACTTCTGTCGGTCTCATACGGGCAGACAAAGCAAACGGATAATAGATATATCATCTATATGTAACACTTAGTGGATGGCTGCGAATTGAGTAACACACTCTGCTTCATGTGGAAAATATGAATTTTTTCGTTTGTTCGATCCTCCGAAATAAATACAATTTTGGAGGACTAAGACGTGAAGACAATGTAAATAGGAAGTAAACATACGTTCTACTTTTATCTCTGAACTTATCACTGGAAGGTGAAAAACACGCTTTGCTCCGTTTGGAAAATATGAATTATGAAATATTTTCGAACCTCCGAAATTGTGGGTGTGGATGTTAAGCGGGTAACGGACATTGTTGGTAATGCATGAAAAACGCTTTACTAAAATGCTGTGTTGCACTAAATACATCGTCATCAGGTGTGGATGGAAATGTGTGGATAGCTTCACTTAAACTATTAAAACAGCCTGACAACAAGACAGAGCTATATGATTTACTCTCAGAGTACCTTCGGTAGTTCCAAATTCAAGGGAAGTCCTTGTGTACCACTAAAGGGCAGCACGTCGTCTGCTTTCCGAGACAAGACCTGGATAAGCTTACACCCTGTAACCACGAGGAAGCTGATACCAGGGTATTCGTCCATGCCTACGATACAGCCTCTCAAGGACACAGGCTAATATTAATCCGGACACCAGACACTGATATCGACGCGATCGCTGTTTCCCGCCTTCATACATTAGATGTGGATGAGATGTGGGTGCATCTTAAGGCGAAAAAAAAAAACTTCATACCAGTCCAAGAGATTGTCTCCATACTTGGTATGCTACTTGCAGTTTTTCGCATTTCTATTGAATTCTTTGTCTTTATTAATTAACGATTTGTTACCGCAGGTAAAAAGCAATTATCGGTTTCCACTTATTTACTGGCTGCGATATGGTGTCATCGTTCTATACGATATGAAAGACGAAAGGAATTGAAGTCTTGCAGGTGTACTCTGAGTCCGCAGAGGCCTTTATTAGATTGTCTTTTGGCCAATTAGAGGATACCAAGAAGACCTTGGTAAAGTTTGTCGTCAGGCTGTACAGCCCGTAAGTTTATAAAAATTATTGGAAATGAGAAATTTGTGAAAAAATGTATTTATTAGAAGTAACCCCGATCTTGTTTTACGGGTTCAAATTGTATGAATCGATTACAGCATGCCGGAGGGCTCTTTTCACTAAATTCAGCAAGACTATCGAGTGCATGCTGCCGACAGAGGACGCCCTCCTCCAATATATGAAGAGGGCATCGGTACAGTTCCATATGTGGCGTCAAGCAACAGACACAATGCAGGTACAACCCTCACCAGCGGACTGGGGCTGGGAAATTTCTGTAACTGGTATAGTTGTCTCCTATATTTACTGCATATAAAAAACCTCAAAGCCTTGTGGCTTACATATAGATGGGTGAGCCGGCATGCTATAAATTCGTAAAAAAACGTACTGCACAATAGCACAGAAATTTTAAGTGTGGCTCTGTGGGATATCTCTTATCCTAATTGACAGTCGGTTTCTATAGCTTTTTTTATGTGTCTTAAGATTTTGGAGGCCACTATACTTGGACACCTAAGGGGAGGTGTATTACAGTGACAGCCGAGTCCTGCAACGTATTGTGCAGTACAAGTGTAAGAATACCTGTGGGGGAAATTGCAGCTGTAGAAGAAATAACCATTTCTTATAAAAAATAGATGTTAACAATAATTAATTTATAAGCCTCTAGGTGCCAGTCACAGTTAAATGACAAAGTTTGGGGATGAGAAACAACACAAACAAGAATCTGAGAAAAATCCACGTATGAAAATGTATAATTTAATGTATAAATGTGTAAAAATGGTAATAAATATAATGATAAAATAGCAAATAACAACGTGTTACACGCACACACAAACTGCAACAATTACTCTGAAAAAGCCAAGTACCTATAAAGATAAGTACTAATACATAGACATTGTTTCCCTAAAAAGATTGATAAATGTACTTAACGTATGTGAATTATATAAGACTTTACTATCAGGGTTAACCGCAAACAGCTGTTCATGGCTTTACAAAGCACATAGTTTGGGAGGCAAGACTCCCATTAATCTTTACGGTTTAAAACCAAAGTTGCAATATATTAAATTAGAGAATAGAAAACTAACAAGAAAATTATTTATACTTAAACTGCTAAAAGAAAACGTGAAATAACAATTATAATGCCGAGGGCTGGTTACAATAAAAAACAGGCAACTAATTCGAATATACTATAGAAGGGCGATAATAAAACGCTACTCGTATCTAAATCACCAGAAGCTGAGACGCAGCTTATAACAATCTGGACTAATCCCAGGTGCAGACAAAGTCAAATTTAAATGCTGTTAATTGGCAACAGTTCTTCGTAACGCTGAGAGCGATTAAATGGGAATTCGAAAAGCGTACTCACTTTGGGGCTGATATTAATACCATCTTTGAATCTGCCATGGACGAACTATCCCCCTGCAGCTAGCCTCCGCCACCAAATCCGAAACCTTCGTCTGTGGCACGCTGAACACAGGTATGGCATGCAGAATTAACAATCTCAACAGGCAAAGGGTGACTCCAAATTTAAGCAGATATTTCTTTCTGAGTGGTTTAATAGAATAAATCAAGAAAATAAAGGCCAATCTCAACGGTACAAAAAAAATCTAAAAAAGTAGGTAGACTTATTGAAAGTACCCAGGTAAATTGATGCAAACCTTTTTAAGTACTATAATTATAGTAATTAAGCACTAACCTTAGATGTTCTTAGGTCTTAACCCTCTCCCAGAATTACAGGAACTGGAGAACTACTCTCTGTTCCTCCAGGATTTAAAATTTCTGACCCTTTTTTGCTAATTTTAAACAAAAAAATTCGGATTTTGCGCGAATTTATTTCTCAGGCTATTCAATAAAAATACCTAAATTGGAATTTGACATTTGTCAAATTAAAAATCAAAACATAGCCTAACAAAAATTTCCGAATTTAAATTAACACCCTCAAAATTTTCCAGGCAATTAACTCTGCTCAAATGTCACCTAAATAGCTGCTTATTGAAAGGAAACATGGATGCAAGCCTCTAACCTACTTCAAAATGTAATTAGGCTAGAACATTGACTTGGTACTAGACGAGAGCGCATGGTAATATGTTCGTCCACCTAGAAGACTCAATGACTGGAGACGTTACTGGTTTATCAAAAAAGTATTGTAAGTGTATCAGAAATCATCACTACGTAGTTTAAATTCCGTTTTTATTTTCAGAGTGCCCATGCCTCAAGAATCTGCACGAGTAGCCAACATCATTCTTTCGTGAAAACCACATATTTGTTTTAATAATTGATAATTTTAATTTATAAACATTTTGAATCGTTACAAATAAACAATCTTTTCAATAGTGCTACAGATACAATTGTTATAAAACTGCTTATGAAGGAGAATTGTATACGTATACCTTATAATGTTTGTGTTTCGAAAAGTATCCAGCTATTTATTTACATTATAGATGGCAATGACAAGGAGCACATAGCATTTAATCTTTTTCCATTTCGCAAAACCACAGGCCTTTTACTGTACCGAGCTAACTATTGGATTAAGATTATGTTGTCTGCTGTCACCTAAAATCCGATATGACCTTTCTACATCCCATTGAGGTCAAAATAACGAATAAGATTGGTCCACTTGAGACGCTGATCGGGGAAGTCAAATATTCACGATTTTTGTGTTTCCTCCCCTTGAAGGTGGGCTACCCGCATTTTGCGGCCATTTACGACCTCTTTCACTGTAATGAACGTCTCTTCTTACTCAACTAGAGCTACTAGCAGAAAAAACGGCACTAGAATATGCCAAATACGCGATACTTTGAATGTTGCCTATGATTGGTAGGCAACCACCCGCTCCAGGCCCCTGCAGGAGGTGCCACCTTGGCAACACATCTTGAATCGAAGGTATGGGTGTGTAGAATATTCGTGTAAAACGGCATCGCGGTAACTTCAAGTGCAAGGTGGTTGTAGTATTACTAACACATTGAAACCAGATTCAATGAACGTTTGACGATTTTGGGTTTTAATGCAATAGTATTACCATTTCATAATTGAATGACATTTCTGGAAAATGACTACTACTACAATTTTGAAGTTCTGAGTATATACGATTGGTTTTAAATTTTGATCCCTTCAGAAATTACCTTTTCTATGTTTCTAACGGTTTATTGCGGACTTCCAATATGTGTTATTTATTTAGTCCCCCTCTAAGTATGCAAAATTAATGTTATGAAGATTTCTATTCTTTAATAATTTTGTTCAATAAGATTTTTCTTATGTGCAACTTTTAAGAGAAATTTCTTTTTGTAAATTTGTATTAAAGAACATAAAACTTCTAAACAACAAATCTTACTCTCTAAACATCAAATATTCACTATATTTGATCTCTCACACTTTCATATTTTTTGCAGATCAACTTCAAATTTTGTAATTTATGCAATCAACAAAATTGATTATTTCATTGCGTAAAAAAATGACGTCATCGATTGTGGGCCGACCGAGAACGTTTAGAAATATTATTACGCATTACCACCCCCTAAGGCCTGACGAGTAATACGGAACAAGCTCACGCTTATCAGGACCCTCATTCCACCTATTCTGACCTACGCCTCCGTTGCCTAGGGATACCAAGCAGCCACCCATTTGAAGAGGATACAAGCCGTGGAAAAAGTCGCACTTCAGTGCGCCGTGGATGCACCATGGTTTGTCAGAAACGCCGACATCTTCAATATAACTTAACCGTTTTTCTGTTTCAGCCCAACCTTCAAGCCACGCCGCAAGGAGATGGTGACCAAGAACACCCAAATCACCGGATCCCGGGGGTACCAAGCAAACAACCAGCTCGGTACCCTTACCCTAGCCCGTGTCGGCTTCTGGCACTAAAATAAGCGTCTTTGGCCGAACGCAATCCTTGAGCTACACAGTTCATACTTCCTTCCGACGAAATCGGAGCACATGATGCCAATTGGCAACCTAGACTTCCGACTAGTCAACACCCTCGAAACCCCTCCAAAGTCCGAGAGGACTCGACAACAGCCGTTCCCTCTCACTACAGACGAAATACGCTCCTGGGAGCCGACGCCCGACATGCCAGCGAAGAACCAAAACAGAACAGCGCCAGAAGAAACAACCCAGCTGACAGGGTCCAACAGCCAAGACCAGGAGAGGTCTGCTAACATCACCTACCCCGTCCGCACTTGAGGGTGGGGCGGGGGAGAAGTAGTAGAAAAAGTGTGGACCAAGTGTTTCTTTTTTGTTTTTCCTTAATTGACAACGCTAATTGATAGTTTAGTGTGGTAATTTACCAATACGTTGAACGGAGTGCTTATGTCGTTAGCTCGACGTGCCGAAATGTATATTCATGGCGGTGGAAGTCATTTCGAACAATTTTTGTAACAAATCTTCAATAGAATTGTTCTTTTATTATGTACACCCGACATAGAATGTCTCTTACAACTTTGTTTTTATATCTGTATGCACGAGCGTGAGAGGGAAGTACTACTTAGTTTAAAATTCTCTCTAAACAATAAAAAGTCTTACTCTAGCTAAAATAAGGTAATCCCAGTCCACGCAATAGGTTCAACCTTCTGTGGACTTAATGTTTGTTGAGTCTCAAACTTGTACGTAAACTAAGCACTCACTGTAATCTTATATTTTCAATAAACTTTATTATTATTATTATTATTATTATTAGGTGTTCCTCGCTGTTTTGTTGTTTTGTTCTGATCTGTTTATTATTGTTTATATTAATTTCCACAGGGACCAAAGACTCGATTTTTAGTTTCCTATACCTGAGTGGAAAAAATAATGGACCCATGTTCTGTTATAGTATTTCGGAAGTATAACTGTTCGTTTCTTAATTTCGTGAAATAATTATTTCATTTTTTACGTAGCACAGAACACCTATTTTATGTTACAAGTGCTAATAAATCACATTTAAATTTATAAATTAAAAGCTCCCCTAATTTTGTTCCAAATTAAGAAACATATACATAAACCAATTCTTTGTTTAAATCCCTGGCCCTGCAGCCGCCCTGTGCTTGCGTTGTGCAGAAAGAGATAACGAATTTTTACATTTTTATAATTGGCACACTTAGTTCGGTTCGAGCGGTCCCATCAAAGTGCCGCGCTTCTTGCTTTGAGACCGCGCGCGCGGCGGCGAAATCACAGACCCTGGCTGTAGTTAGTAAATAGGTAAAAAACCGCTGCCTAAGGAATCACTACTTCCACATCCAGATTCTTCATCCAAGTCACTTTAAAGGAAACATCTTGACTATATTTTTGCACTCTAATATGTGGAAATTATTGGTCATAGAATTTTAATATTTGGGGCAGATGTCATAGAAAAGTTTGAGGAGTTGGTTTCTATCATATACGTTAAAAATGAAGTTTTTAGTTTACCCCACTTATTTTCCACTATTCACAACCTACCACCTCCCACCCCTTCAATGCAGTCATCTCAATCAGATGTCACTACAATACATACGTGTACTAACTTTCAAGTGAATATGTCAATTTGATGTTATCAATCCCATTAATAATGAAGCGGAGGTGGTGGAGTTTGAAAAATATTAGAAAGAAATCTGAGGCCTTGGTTTCTAGTATATACACCGAATCCCAAATTTCTGTACTCTTACCAGCTTGATTTACTTATTTTCCCCTAGTCCTTCTGTTAACCCCAACCCTTCTACGGAATCATCCCAAAATATAATCTAGTTCCAGATGTCGTTATAATACATACGTCTACCAAATTACAAGTGAATATCTCAATTTTACTTTATCAACCCCTCTAATAATGTAGTAAGGGTAGTGGAAGGGTTGAAAAGTATTATTAAAAAATCTGAGGCCTTAGCTTCTAGGACATACACCGAATTTCAAGTTGCAGTACTCTTACCAGCTTGCTTTACTTATTTTTCCCTATTTACCTCTACTTACCCCCACTCCTTCAACGCAGTCATGTCAAAATATAATCCAGTTTCAGATATGGTTATAATACATAAATGTACCAAATTTCAAGTGAAAATTTTAATTTAATTTTATCAACTCTTTTAATAAGAGAGCAGCAGCAGCACATTTGCGTACTGTCTTAGAAAGAACGAGTGAGACTTTATCTGCGCCAGACGGCTACTTCCTCTTTGGCGATTACAATAGATTTACTTATAAGGGGATGAGTAGGGTTCACAAGTGAGGCTCAAGGGGATCAAAAAGTGCCTATTTCTACAAACGTATTTGTTGAATGGCTCCAAATACAAGTTTCATTATCTACTAAATATTTTTCTCAATTTTGAAATCGTTCTTTTATTGTTTGCCGATATCCTCAGCCTCTTGCAATGCCATGGTAATATCTTTTTCTGCTACTCATTTTACTTTTAAAAGTCAGGCGGCCGCCAGTAACTTCTTCCAATTTAGTTAAACATCATTAAGGAAAAGACATTTTTCATCATGTAGATTTATTATTTTATTTTATTTTGAACTTAATTGGACTTATTAGCAACATTGGAATTTTCTTTCATTGCCAGCCAGTCTGACCCCGATCCCGAAAGCGTCACACATTGGTTCCAAGCGTCTTGAGATGTACGCATATTAATTCATTAACAATAATTGACAAGAATTTTATGGAAAAGAAACTTTGGCACCAGCTTCGGTTTGACGGTACGATTTCTTGAAGAGTTCTAGATGTTTAAAATATTGGAAAAGTTTACTCATTGTACAAGACAATTAGATCGTGCATCAAAAGTCAGGAAAGCTACTGATAATAACGAATCTACAATATATTGTCTCCGTATTTTTCATGAAATGTAACGTTTTTGTAAATAATTAACTTGTTCAAGTTTATACTACACTAATAATTCAGCGTGTAGCCCAGTAACTTTATAGCTATAACAGACTACTGCTATAAATTTGTCCTGCAAAGTCTTAAAACAATTCCTCTTAAACCTTTCAGTGTAGTAAATTTTGGGTACTTCTTGACGTTTTTACCAAATTATTTCTAATAGAACATATCTTTATTACAAAATTCCATGAAATAGATATTTTGACCAACATTGGATACATTTCGAGATATTGACCATTTCTGTTATGGAACAAGTAAGCTTATATAGATATCTAGGCCACGAAATTCGCATAGGAAGAGACAACCAAACCTGTGAAATAGGACGCAGAGTTGGTTTAACTTGGGCAGCGCTTGGGAAACTTAGCAACACGCTAAAGTCTCTAAACGTTCCAACTTGTTTAAAGAGGGTCTTTAATCAATGTGTACTTCCTGTGCTTACTTATGGAGCAGAGACGCGCACACTAACAAAGAAGACTGTTAACAAAATATGTTCCGCACAAAGAGTCACGGAAAGGTCAATGTTGGGTGTTTCCCTTAGGGGTAGAATCTCAAATGCAAGGCTCCGCCAAATTTCTGCAGTAACCGATGCAATCCAACGCATACGTTGAAATGGAACTGGGCTGGGCACATAGCAACAAATGGATGATGGATGTGAAGAATTTTGGAGTGGAGACCGCGACAAGACGCTTTTCGACATAGAGGACGCTCAGCAATAAGATAGGTGGATAATATAAGAAGGATAGAGACGAACTGGATGAACGCAGCACGTAATCGCAGACGATGGAATGGACTACGGGAGGCTTATGTTCAGCAGTGGACGCAATTGGACTGATTGATGATGTATGATAAACATATCTTTATTTAAAATTTGAACGAATTTATGTTTTGTAGGTCGCTGCAATAGACATTTTGCCCTAGATTGGCTGTAAATCTTAGAAACTGAAATATTTCTTATACTTATATATAAATTATGGCCATATATGCACTAAATCATTCAGTACATTCAGTCCTGAGCAATACTGAAGAATGGCAAGAACCTTAATTAATTTCATGTTGTTTGGGGTAAACTTTTCAGAATGGCAAATACTGATGTCGCCTTGTTTCATATGTATAAGACCTACCGGGAAAGCGAAGTAATAAAAAACGCGACTTGCATTCTACCTCGAAGGTGGTTGCACGAGAAAAATGTATAAATTTTTTTTGCGAAGAGAATTAAGATCTAAAATTTTCATAATAATTTTAATTGACATTCAATCAATAGGAAGGAAGATATTCGAATAAAATCACTTTTAACGATCTCAAAAAACTCGCAACAAGGCATGACGACAATTGGAACGTTCCCACATAGTATAAAATATGTAGTAATAAAGCTGTATAGTTCTTCTCATCTATATAGTCGGTTGAAGAAATTGCAAAGAAGTTGAAACTCCGACTGTCGCTCTGGACTCATTCGAGTATGTAATTTAAAATATGGAAAGTGTGTTAGCACTTTAATTTCGTTGAGAAATATTACAGAATGGCCATATTATAGTTTAAAAAAATATGAGTTACGTTGTACATTACCTTTATAGCTTTAAATACGTGACGAATTCTATGTTATTGTTACGCGTTGGCGCCCTCTAGGGGCTGGGGCTGAAAGCTTCATGACTGGATAGGTGCCAATTGTGATATGAAACTGCATGGGTACCTATAATGTACTACCTATGCACGTCACCTCTGAGGTACTAGTGTAAGATGGTTCCAGACTTTACCAGAAATACTAGAAATTAATGGAAGTTTGCTGGAATGCTTCTAGATATCTTTATTTGGATATATAAGGTGAGTTTCACGGCGGGAAAGGAGAAGTTTTGATTGACAAGTGAAGTTTAGAATTCCAAAGCAAATACAAGGTGCAAGTTAAAGATTATTTTTAGTCAGTAAAAAGTGCAATTTAATTTAGTAAAAGTATTGTTATAATTTTTGTTTTGGAACCCACGGATCCTGAAGGGTGGTTTCGGGGTGGAAATACGTAACAATCTGGTGTCAGAAGAGGAATTTTAACAAGAGGATTTTTCAGAAGTTTTCGAGAAGGCTGGGGCAGTACTCTCGGAGTTAGTGCTAACACGGAGGACTAATTTACTGAACATTGTTCGAGAGTTATTTTCGAACAGGAAAATAGTGTTAAGTGCATGTTTGAGACATTTCTAGAACATTTTTATTTCGAGATTTTTCTGGACAGTTCCATTGCCCATATTGACGTGATTGTTAAATTTAGTTGATTTTAACGTAGTCGTATGCCTATAGCGACCAGAAGTATGGCATCCGAAAAACAAATGCAGGACTTTATGGCACAAATGCAAAAAATGATGATAAACTAGGAAAGAAAACGCCCGGAGGAGAAAGAGGAACGGGAAAGGAAACAACTAGAAAAATGACAAAAACGGGAAGAAGAGTTAAGAAAGATTCTTGAGGATCAGGACTGAAGACGTCAAGAGAAAAAAACAAGAAGAAGAGAAACGACGTCAAAAGGAAAAACAAGGGAAAGAGTAACGACGTCAGGAGGAAAAACAAGAACAAGAGAAACGACGACAAAAACAGAATTATGAATTAAGGCAAGTTATCGTTTATGACATCTGCCTCAAGTATTATTAAAATTCTATAACCAATAATTTCCACGTACTAGAGAGCAATTATAGTCGAGCTGTTTTCCTCTAAAGAGACTCGGATGGAAAGTATGGATGTGGAAATAGAGATTCCTTAAGCCTTGGTTTCCTCGAACATTCGGTCAAGGAGAACGGACTGTCGGTCGACCGACAAGGATGGCGATTTCGGTCCCAAGTGGTTTGTTAGAAATGGCAGATCGTCTAGCTTTTCTCTATTCGCCGACCTGTGCGTTTGCATTCTGTATGGATCAGAGGCATGGATACTAATTAAATAAAATATAAAATTAATTGGCTGAACTTTTAATGTTAGAAGAGGACGCTCTGTTCATTTTGTCTTCTATTTCTCACAATTAAACATTAACTGTATATAATGTTGGATTCTGTCTAAGTCTATTAAAGTTTTATCGTCCTCAGATGTAAATTTTTCACCAATATTTTCTTATAATTTCATAAAACAGAAATAACAAAATTTAACCACACGCTGTCTATTCAGCTGAATGATTCGGCTGGAATCAAACTCAGCAGATTCGGGCGGAGAGGTCGGTTGTTGGTTACCGAAACGCGAAGCAGAACGGACTCGAGCAAACCAGCCTTACTTAAATCCACACGTTACAAGAAAATCGTCATATTGCAGCGGAGGGCGGATTGTCGGTTCTCTGTGACCGAATGTTCGAGGAAATCAAGGCTTTAGGCAGCAGTGTTTTAGATTAACATGCGTCATCTTTGACAAATGCAACGTCTAGTATCGCTTTATACGATTACATTACAAATTACCTGGACGTTATTCTAAATGGTGACATGGTCAGACACGCAACAGAAATGTCTGAATGGAACTTTACATTAATTAATTAATAGTTCCCATATTCGCAAAAATAAACTTGATCAACTATATAATTTATATACCTATCATACGCAGTAGTAACTGGAATAGTTCTATGTAGATATCGAAGTAACACTGGCCTTGATAAATAACAATTATAATTAAGTCTATGTACGTAGTAAATAATACTCTTTTGAGATAATTTTAAAGCAATTACTGCTGAACAACAAACAATTATTGAATAATTATGTCGTTTACAGTAATACTAAATCATTGGTAAAACCAAACGTGCACGCCCTGCAAGTTGTTTTGTCAAATAAGTGTAGTTAATCCGTATACTATTAGGTCATTTGTTAAATCTACCACATGCGATTTTCTCGAAAATTTCTAATTCTAGAAAAAAACGAGTAAAAAGTTGCCTCTTTATCTTTCTTTCTTCCTAATGTGCTAGGTATCTATTTAGTAAAATAAAAAACTTTCTTCCCGCTTGTTATATTTACCCCTACGAATTCTCACGTTCTTTCGTCAGCCTTACAAAAGTCACTTTTTCTACGCTTATTGAAATGTCAACTTCATATTATATTTTATTTGCACACATGTATACCGGGTGAGTCACGAATTGCGCTCGCCCCGATATTTCCTAAAATATTTGGAATAGAAAATTAGATTATTTATTCCCTTCAATTTTTGTATAAAACCCAATTACTTCCACACCCACGTAGTAGAGTGGAAGTATAGTAATCGTAAAACAAATTTCAAAAATTTTTGTTGTTGATGTAGGTTCAGAATGTCATGAACGTCGAGATTTTGCACTTGAAATTTTATACACATAAGTATGTATTATAACGAGATCTTCAACTGGATTGTTTTTTGAACTTATCCGGTGAAGGGTTGGGGGTGAATAGGGGTGAATAGGGGAATATAAGTAAAGCAAGATGGTAAGAGTACACAAATTTGGCACTTTGTGTATATGCCAAAGCCTCACATATTTTTATAATTTCCATCCCTCTCCACCACCCCCACTCTATTATTAAAAGAGTTGACAAAATAAAATTGAGATATTCACGTGAAATTGTAACTAGATATTATTTTTAGTAGATTCAGTTGAAGGGTTGGGGTTAAATAGGGGTAAATAGGGGAAGATAAGTTAAGCAAGCTGGTAAGAGTACAGAAACTTGGGATTTGGTGTATATACTACTGTTATAAATTACACCCCCTATGATACACCCATGACTAATAATAACGTCCTGGAAACTTGTAGAAAGAGATAGAGTTTTCTGGAGTGTGGTTGAAGAAGATTCTCGATTATGTTCTAGATAACTCTAGAGGCAATTTCAGAGTATATAAGGCGAGATTCCCGACGGAAGAGGAAGAAGTTTTAAATGGTGAAGTTTGGTACCGAAAAGTGAGGTTATAAATCCGAAGTGTAAATAAAAACATTGTAAAGGTAATTTTAGAAGTATTGTGTAATCAGTAAATTATTAAATAAAGTGTTAGTGGTTACCCCTTGTTAATATTATTTGAAACCCACGGATTCGTTAAGGGTGTTTCCCAAAAGGGGTGGAAATACGCAACACTACTAAAGGGGCTGATACAATTAAAGTGATATATTCACTTGAAGTTTGGTACACGCATGTACTATAACGAGTCCTGGAACCAGATTATATTTTGAGATGATTTCGTTGAAGGGGTGGAGGGGTAAGTAGAGGTAAATAAGGGAAAATGAGTAAAGCAAGCTGGTAAGAGTACAGACTCTTGACATTTGGCGTATATACAAGAAGCCAAGGCCTCAGATTTGGTAATAATATTTTTCAACCCCTCCACCACCTCCACCCCATTATTAAAGGGGTTGATCGAATAAAATAAAGATATTCACTTGAAATTTGGTACACGTTTGTATTGTAATAATATCTGATTGAGATGATTCCGTTGAAGGGGTGGGATGGCGAGGGGCTGTAAATTTGGGAAGATAAGTAGAGCAAGATAACAAAAGTCCAGAAACTTCGTTTTCGGCGTATATGCTAGAAAACAACATCTCAAATTTTTTTATGGCATCTGCCTCAAATATTATTAAAATCTATAGGACCAATTATTTCCACATACTAGAGTGCAAATATAGTCAAGACGTTTTCTTTTAAAAGGACTTATATAGAAAGTCTGGATGTGGAAGTAGTGATTCCTTAGACAGCGGTTTTTATACTCTTCGCAAATACAAAACGAAGAGTATATTACATTCAGTCGGCACATTTCTAAAACCGGTCATATTGCTCGTAGAGGAAAAAATTTCATATCACTGTGTTGGTGATCGAATTCTGAACAAATTTCAAAATGTCCGTCCGTCCGTCCGTCCGTCTGTTCGTCTGTCCGACTGTCCGTCTGTCTGCCCGTTATGTTTCTTGTAAGCACGATAACTTAAGAACGAAAAGAAGGATTGTATTGAAATTTGAACAGTAAGTTACTGTTAGCTAGAAGAAGAACCCCGTTGAATTAAATAATAAAGTTAATAATTTTTTAAATAAAAAAACGTACTTTTTTTTGCTTTGTAATTGAACTAAAAATGTCTAAAACTAATATTATTTACAAAGAAAACTGTGAAGAGTATCCTATGGAATATGCAGCAATTATATAAAAAGTACAGTAAATCGGCGAAGAATACCTATAACGGTTAGCTTACTTATATCAAACTGTTAAGCAACAGCAGTGCACTGTAGGTTGGAATCAACAAAAGCCGTATTTACTCATTTAATTAACTGAACTGTTCTAAACTGTGTTAAAGAGATGCCTATACACTAAACCTTACCCAAGGAGGGACACACAAGGACATGAAGAGCTCGGTGACGTTATGACTTATGAGCTGAAATTTTTTTGAACTACTGTAGACACACGTTCGTTCTCAATGGATTTTTTAATTTCACTAAATAAATCAAGGCTCTTACGGGAAGAAATTTCTAAATTTGCGGGACCTCTGTGTTTGGGTGACACCATAAAATTAAGCGACAATTTCCCATAATTCCGTATGGTCACCTTGATCTATTTGAAAAGATAAAAAGTTTCCCTTTTGCTATATTTAATCCTGCAAAGTTGTACAGCACAAAAGTTGCTGCACATTTTGTCTCTACATTTTTGTCCGAATTCCGCATAGTTTCGCCGCTAGAGGGTGCGAAAAATATGTTTATATACAGCATGGACCATTAATAATAGGCCATAGTGCAGGGGAGATTCTTTGGGCCAAAATATGAGGATATAACTAAATATGCTTTAGTGAAATATTGATATGCAAGAAGATACAGGATGTTAAAATTCAAATTATTTTTTCGTTCTTTTGCCTTTTGCCCAACAGCCTCTTGACTGATTTCCGCCAAATTGGCTAGAGGAACTTTTTTTTATTCTAGGAAACAATAATTTATGCATTACATCACGTTGGACCATAGAGGGCGCCGCAGAACCTGTATCTGATGAATTTTTTTCATATTTTTTTGGACGAAACGTTGTGATACTTCTGACCAGAAATTCTAGTGAGGGCGTTATTTCCACGTATAAAAATTGCACTTGGTAGTTTTTGTTAACTCCAACTGTTTTCGAGGGAATTGCCGTTAAACATTTGAATAATTTTTTGAAAGACAAATTCAAATTTAATGAAACAAAGTGTATTTATTGAAAAAAGTGTAAAACGTAAAGGAAAACAAAATCATACTAATTGAGTATTTTTACGGCATTGAGCTAAACACATAAATCAAAAGATTGTGTAAAATAAGGATCTAATCTTATTAGAAGACCAAAAAATAACATAAAAGGTGACCTAGTGACATTAGTATTTGTTGTATAAACTTTCCCCCCATGCAAAAACCCCATTGCTATTGAATATAGGTAATGAAATAGAAAATACCCGAAATTGGAAATTGGCAGTTGAAAGTAGTTGCTGTAAAAACAAACTAATATACCGGGTATGCAAAATATTCTCTCGGGCCTCTTTCTCATGACCAACCCGCCAAAAAGCTTTTTTATCGCGAGATAGGGCACTTCCATCGTAAATGATTATTTACCTGTGGAACGGTTAAAAAAGAAAAAAAGGAGAGGCAACAAAAAGAGCTCCCTGCGGCGAGCGAATGCATGTGTGACTTAGCAGACAGGCGAAGTGAACGCAAGCGGGCGGAAGGAGGTGCACACTGCTGGATCCAGAAACAGAAGTCTTGGAGGAAGAATGAATGGGGAAATGATGATAGATGGAAACGCTACACATGGATAACAACAATCGAGACGATTATGAATAAGCTAGGAAAAGACTATATACACTGGAGAAGAACGGCACAGCAAAAGACGAAATACAATAAAGAAATATCAAGGATATACACACTGCCAGACACAAAAACAGAAGAACCAGAAAAGAAGAATAGGAGAGAAGATGATCACAGACAGAAACTAAAAAGAAGCATCTCACAAAAACCTGAAATTTAAAAGAAGTACGGAAGCCTAAAAGAAGCATCTCACAGGCGCCTACAGTTCCCATCCGATGAAGACAGATGGAAACCAAGAAGAAGCATCTTACAAACACATACACGTTCCATCCTATATTCCTACCCCATGCGTCATGCGGCTCTCGCTGCTGACAACAAGCATGTCCAATGTCCAATCCAGTGTACGCAGCCAGTCCGGCGATATATAAAAACATCGGGTTTTGTTCTGGCACACGGTTGGTTCGTCCGTTGGTCCGTCGGGTGGAGCCGCCCGGTTATGGCCTGAATAAGTAATCGACGACTGGGCGACCGCATCTCCATGCCCGAAAACTGCAGCAATGCCCACCTTACGTTGGCAAATCAATCAATCAATTAATAAAAAAAAATCTTCAGCTACTGGAGGCGACTGGAACCTCCCCACGGTGCATTTTTGAAGCCGAAAAGAGCACTAAGTTGGATGCCATAACGGCAATAAACGTAATCCGATCTCAACCATAACCCTTTCAGATCTTTTGGAGCACTAAAGAAACCCTCATGCAAACTTCTGCACTTTTTCTCACTTACACCACATATCAACATATTGAAGTTATTATTTGTTGTTCTTCTCTTATGTTATGACATAGAATTATTGCACTGCAGGTATAATGATGCGAGTAGAATACTATACCTTGTCCACGATTGTTAAATTTTTAATATTTATTTAATTCATTTTCATTTGATATTTCCAATTTAAGAAAGATTAATACGCCACCATATATAATTTTCTCGATTTTTTGGGCAACAAGTTTAATGAGGCTATTTCTGTAGCTTCCCTTTCCTCAAACCGCGGTGTCAAGGAAATCTCGTTTTCACTGTCAATATCCATTTGTTTAATTATATTACTCTTCTTGAGTAATATGTAAAAATATTGTAAGTAACTGACGTTTAAATCTCACAAATTTTGACGTTTCAAATCAATATCAAAATTACGCTTTGACTATTCGATAACAGTGTGTTTTGTAAATAAGGCGCGAGCATTGTATGACTAACATAACCTCAAATATTACATTTTTGTAAGTTTATACTCATTTTTAATGTTTTTTTTTTCATATTTTTATATTGGTGCTGTAATATTAATGAAATTTCTCGGATAGGATGCATATACTTTTTCTTAATCATTGATTTTTAAAAATATACTGAAATCTACAGGTTGGAAATCCAACCTATAATTAGCGGTCTATTTTTAATATGCCAGCGGCGGCGCAGTGGTAAATCCTGAACGCAATAGTTCTTGAGTAGGAGGGCACGTGACGTGACAAAAAGGGATCCAGTGCTTCACATTTGCCTTTTTTTCTTTGCGGAAACCAAATCGAAAGGGTGCAAGTGTTATATATCATTGAAATCGGAATTTAACTATATTTTAATGGTTCGATTACACATTGTGAGTAATTATAAGACAAACAACTTGTCGTGCCAAAACGGCATAAAACGTAATCCGATCTCAACCAAAACCTTTTCAGATCTTCTGGAGCACTAAAAAAACTCCCGTGCAAAGTTTCATTCAAATCTGGTCAGTAGTTTCGCCGCTATCGTGCTAACACACATACACACAGACATTTTTGAAAAACTACTTTTTTGGGTTCTTGGGTAAACCGTAAAGATTTGATGTTTTCTCAATTTTCGGTTTTGGACCAATTTTAGTAACCTGCACATTTTTTTTTGGGGGGAGGTTAAAATATTTATAACAATAAAACGTACAGGGTTTGATGGTTGTTTGGTCGCAGATTACTAATGTAATAGTCATTCTAGTCTAAAGTGATCCAAGTTCAAGATATTGGTCATTTTAAAAATTTTAGATTTTTAAAATTTTCACGGGGTTAGGTATAAGGAAAAAAAAATTTAATGTTAATTTTAAGCCGCCACAGGTGGCAGGAGTTTTAACTTTTATTTAATTTTATTGAGCCGAACGGGTCGTGATCTACCCAACCGTACTAACACCACGGCGCTGCGCGACGTGGTTGTGCGGTTGATTCCGGATCTCGATCCGGGGAGGCAATGCTTTGTATTTTTAATTCCATATTAAATTTGTTATGATGATGATGATGATGATAACGGGGTTTTGGCAGCTGTCAATTGGCATATTAATGCTTTAGTTGTATAACCTCATAAAATACCAGCTTTTTCGAACATTTTGCGTCTAATTTCATCCAAATTGATCAAAAATTGAGCGTGGGCTAGAATTTTGAAAATGACAACTCATTAATTTCATATTGTGCGGCAGGTCTTACAGAGTACTATATATTAATGCATGATTTAAATTTCGTTAAAAGTATAAACTCAATATAGTAAATAACTGAAAACATTAATAAATGTTATAAAAGAAGGAATATTAAACTTCCTCTCACCTGATATCATTTTCATTACACTTACACTTCACCTTGACCTTCACTATTCCTTATTTACGAACAAACTGAGATCTCCCTTATTATCTAAATCACAGGCAGGTAAAATATTCAGGTGAAGTCCCCGTCTGCGCCTCCCGCAAAATTAAATATAATTATGGACATTCCGAGCAAATAAGGTTCATCCGCGTATTAAATCACAGACGTGCATGCGAAATTGTAGAGGGGAATATTATGGTGCTTATCTATTCTGGAATTGGAAAACAATAGCTTTATTTCAATTGATTTTTAATTGTTTAAAAAACAAAGTGATATTAAATTGATATTCATGTAGCGCAGGCATTCTTTCATACGGTAAGTTCACGGTGACAGGAATCAATTGGATAAAATCTAACCCATTTTCTTTGCAAAATCGCTAAAACCAGTCAATTTCTATTTGAGAATTTTCATATTTTGGCTTGCACGTTCACTGAATGTTACTCCCAGTTTTCACGGAAATTGCATCAACTTTGTTATTTTAAATAAAACATCCTGTAGAGTCAAATGGCCTCCTGTAAAACTTTACAATTTGCTACTTTGTATGATGCCGACCAAGAATTGTTAGGCACACAATTCGACCCTATGTATGTTTTTATTTAGTCCACGATAATTAGACTTTTTAGAAGAAAAAATGTATATACATATGATACTTCGACCAGGAATAGTTTAGAGAAGTAGTAATAGGTAAGGTATGTATAGGTGTGCGCTTCGTACATATGAGCAATTGTTAATATTCCATTAGGTCGTATTTATAACAACTTTTGCCTGGATGCATGGATAACTACTCCTAATGCAATTAAAAAAAAAGTAGTAATAAGAACCTGAAAAGTTCCTACCCTATCCGCTGGCAATCGCCCTTTTTCTCGCAAAGAATTACCTCCAGGAAGCAGCATCCCTTCTGGGAGAGTAGTGCGACAAGTGAAAAGTTAAAGTCAACGCGGAGAAGAGCAACGCCATCCTCTTCAAGAGAGTCAGGAAGCAAACTCTGAAGCAGAATATGCCTAAACTTGTGGGTTTTTAGAGCCAGAAATTAACAGATGTCAAATATAAATTATTTTATTTTTTTTATTCAACAACACTTTCTTAGTTACGGAGCTAGTACAATCACAACAATAACTAATATATAAAAACAATGCAAACAACAAATAAATAAGTAAACAAATCTTCGTTTCCAACACTCCCCCTATTTGTTTACTGATTTAAAGGTACACAAAGTGAACTTCTATTTCTGATGAATTGTTCCTTTGGTAAAGCCTTCGTGAGAATATCAGCAAGTTGTTTTTTAGATTCAACATAGACAGTTTCAATGAAACCCTTTTCTACTTGGTCACGTATATAATGGTATTTTATATCAATGTGTTTGGTCCTCTTATGGTGTTCTTGACTCTTGACTAACCGAATGGCACTTTGATTATCTACGAATAGCTTGGTAGGTTCGCATACATCTACATTAAGCTCCTGAAGTAATGTTCTCAACCAAATAACCTCTCTGGCTGCTTCTGAACCTGCCACGTATTCTGACTCTGTAGTAGAACGGGAAACGCACTTTTGAGACTGTGACGACCATGTAACCGGTGCCCCAGCTAACATAGTCAAATAACCAGTTGTTGACTTTCTAGAATCAATATCGTTTGCAAAGTCAGCATCGGAATATGCAACAAAATTTAAATCAGTTCCACAATACTTTATTCCATAGTTCTGGGTTCCTTTTAAATACTTGAATATCCTTTTTACTGCTATCCAATGCTCCAAAGCTGGACTACAAAGGTATTTACTCACTTGAGACACAGCGAACATGATATCTGGGCGTGTGACGACAGCGAGAAACATTAAACTTCCTACAGCTTCTCTATAGGGCACACTAAGCATCCTACTATCTCTTGTAGATGCTTGGTTTGCATGAAGCACAACATTTGGATCGGCAGGAATTGCTTTGATGTTACAATTTACCATGTTAAATTTCTCCAAAATTTTGGCAACATACCCTTGCTGGCCCAAAAATATACTTCTTTGTTCTCTATTGCGACTGATTTCCAATCCAACATAACATTCTGCAGCACAAATGTTTATCTCGAATATTTTTCCAAGTTCTGTCAAAAATATGTCCATAACCTTTTTAGATTTACACATAATTAGACCATCATCAACGTACAACGCCAGGAATAGTTCATAATTTTCAATGAGTGCATAAAAAATGCATTTTTCAGCATCTAACTGCTTGAAGCTGTATGAACTAAGAAACTCCACAAACTTCTTATTCCAACATCTCGGAGACTGCTTCAAACCATATAGGCTTTTGTTGAGTTTGCATACCAGAGTACAATCTTTTGTATTAAAGCCTTCCGGCTGCTTCATAAAGATTTCTTCTTGTAAATCTCCGTTCAAGAAAGCCGTCTTTACGTCAAACTGACAAATTTCTAAATCACTGACAGTTGCAATTGATAATAACGTTC
Organism: Stenurella melanura; assembly: GCA_963583905.1. Taxonomy (NCBI): domain Eukaryota; kingdom Metazoa; phylum Arthropoda; class Insecta; order Coleoptera; family Cerambycidae; genus Stenurella; species Stenurella melanura. The sequence goes on along the minus strand of OY757316.1, from coordinate 51,780,042 downwards.
TAACGGAATCATACCTTACAACTGGTGAAAATGTTTCAAAATAGTCTATGCCAGATTTTTGACTATAACCTTTTGCACAAAGTCTGGCCTTATATCTTTCAATTTTACCATCCGCTTTATATTTTATTTTAAACACCCATCTGCACCCAATTGCTTTGCGATCCGCTGGTAAAACTTGTAGTGACCACGTCTCATTTTTCATCAGCGACTTAATCTCATCTTCCATTGCTTTCTTCCATTCTTCTTTTTCTCCACTTTCCATAGCTTCTTCGTAGGTCTGAGGTTCACCTAATACTGCTGCACATGCTTCATACCAAATTGGTTTCTTAATATCTTCACGGTGTCTTAAATAATGGCCATTTTCTTCTGAAGCTTTATCCTTAGGCTGATTAATTTCTACTTCTATGTTTTCTGACGTTTGGTTTTCTTGATTAATTTCTACTTCTATGTTTTCTGACGTTTGGTTTTCTATTCTGCCTTCTGATTTGGTATCTACGGACTCTTCTTGTAAATTATCTTCATCTTCCATCTCAAATATAACGTTGTTTTGACATGACATATTTCTACTGTCTTTATAAATACATCCATTGAAATTAACATGTTTCACGACGACAACTTTCCTGGCAGCCAATTCATACAATCTGTAATTGGAACTGTTGCCGTCATATCCCACTAATATTTGTTTCTTGGAATTTCTCTCGAACTTATTTCTGAACTGTTTAGGCACAAGTACGAATGCTTCAGATCCAAACCTTCGTAAATGGCTAAGATTTAATTGTTTTCCTGTCCATTTTTCGTAAGGAGTAACATGCTTATCTTGTGCACACAGGCGACGATTTAATAAGTATACGGCCATATTAATTGCTTCCGCCCAAAGATTCATCGGGAGAGCAGTACTATGCAACATACTTTTGGCACTATCAACTATAGATCTCAAATCTCTCTCTGCCCTTCCATTTTGCTCTGGTGTATATGGAGCACTGGTTTCATGTATTATTCCATGTTCTTTAAAAAGATCTTTAAAATGATGGTTAACAAATTCTGTTCCATTATCACTTCGGAATATTTTTATTTTATTACCAGTTTGTCTTTCTGACATTTTCTGAAATTCCAGAAATTTTGTGAAAACGTCACTTTTATGTCTTATGAAATAAACAAAACGATATGAAGTACAATCATCCTTGAATAAAACGAAATAATTAGCTCCTCCTAATGAAGTACTTGATATTCTACCGCAGACATCGGAATGAATGTATTCACCAGGTTTTTCAGCTCGTCTATTCAAATTAGCATTAAATGATTGCTTATGTTGTTTTCCATATTGACAACCCTCACACTGAATACGTGTGACTTCTTTATTTGGGATTTTGATATCAGGTATCATTCCTTTGTCAGACATGTCTTTCAAAGTACGAAAATTAACATGACCCAACCGTTCATGCCATAGCTGAACAATACTCGTTTCTGCGGAGTTTCCTTGAATTTGTAGGATTTCAAATAACATTTTATAGCATTGATTCTCCAGCTTCCTTCCAACAGCAACTACACCATTTTTATTTCTAACTTCTATGAATCTACTATTAAATTCGACCTGCAAACCTTTGCTCGTAGCTGCTCCCACTGAAAAAAGATTTTTCTTCAACTTTGGAACGTATAAGGTTTCTACCAATGTACGAGGAACTCTTCTACCATTCACAACAGCCATTACACTAATTGAGCCAATTCCTTCAGCGGTAATAAAAGAGTTATCTCCAATTTGGACATCTTTGTTCTTTAGTGGTGTTATTTGTGAAAACCACTCTTTGTGCGACGTCATATGCTTTGATGCTGCACTATCAGCGAGCCAGATATCTTCACATCCATCAGCAACTATATTTTTCATCTCAGCACTAAGAGCTTGATTTCTGTAATTTGGATCACAGTTTTGCTTGCTGTAACCAGGTTGAAGTTTACTAAGCCTTATTCTACATTCAGATTTGAAATGCCCCTTCTTGTTACAGTAGTAGCACGTTACATCTTTTTTAGAATACTTTGTATTAGGAATAAAATTACTTTTGGTATTAGAAACAAAATTCTTTTTGTTCGAACTATGAGGATACTTATTGAGTTTAACAGCAGCAAACGCAGTTGTTAGCTCGTCTGCCTGAGTAAGCCTCAATTCTTCTTTGAGAAGTCTTGTTGTAAGATTTTCAAATGTTTGTTTATCTTCGTCGTATGAGTCCCATGCAGTTACGAATGATCCATACTTGTGAGGTAAACTTTCTAAAGTTTTAGCTATTTTATCTATATCGCTTACTTTTTCTTCAACATCAGCTAGAGCTTGTGACATTGACTCTATGTTGCTAATATGCTGTGCAATACTGTCGGTTTCTGACATTTTATAACTGAAAAATTTTTGTTTAATCATCACTTTGTTCGCGGAGGACCTTTGTTCGTGAATTATTTTCAGCCTTGACCACATACTGGCGGCATTATCACACGTTATTACAGTCTGCAATTGACTAAACTCCATTGACATAGATATTAACATCATCCCTTTAGCATTTAAGTTTTCCCATGATTTCTTTACGTTTTCTTCATCTGTTATTACTGGTTGTTTTGCTTTACCATTAATTAAATCCAGCAAACCCTCTGCTCTAAATATTATTTCCATCTGGTATTTCCACAGTGAAAAATTCTTCCCATCGAATTTCTGAATATTAATATTCTTGAACTTGTCCATCTTATTACCTTTAGAATACCTTTAACTGGTATGTTAAATTTGATGTGACTTGACACGAAACTAGTTTTCTTCTATTACTAGAGAACCACTGACCCTTCTTATTGTACTGGGTGTTCTGGGCCCATAACCTGAAGCAGAATATGCCTAAACTTGTGGGTTTTTAGAGCCAGAAATTAACAGATGTCAAATATAAATTATTTTATTTTTTTTATTCAACAACACTTTCTTAGTTACGGAGCTAGTACAATCACAACAATAACTAATATATAAAAACAATGCAAACAACAAATAAATAAGTAAACAAATCTTCGTTTCCAACAAACTCCCACAGGACACATCTCCATGAACGGTGAGAACATCCAATGGCACGATACCGTCAAGTACCTTGGCGTTATCATGGATCGAAACCTTACGTGGAGACACAATACGGAAGCGATAATACAGAAAGCAAGGGCGAGGAGGACTATACTCTAACCCATGATAGGGAGACAGAGCCAACTCAACCTGAGGAACAAGCTCACGCTTATCACGACCCTAATTGCACTTATTCTGACCTACGCCTCCGTTGCCTGGGGATACCAAGCAGCCTACCTGAAGAGTATACAAACCGTGGAAAACGTTGCACTTAGGTGTGCCGTGGATGCACCATGGTTTATCAGAAACGCCGACATCTTCAGAGACCTGGACTACACCCCAGTAACTGAAGTTATCCGGGACAGAGCAAAGTACATATACGCCCGTGCTGCAGAGCATGAGAATCCGCGGGTCAGACAGGCGACTGGCTATGACCCCAACGACGCTCCGAGGCATAAGAGGCCGAAGCTCCAGATCCTGGATAATGGGTAAGTATAACTAACCCTTTGTCTGTTTCAGTTCGTCCATCAAGCCACGCCACAAGGAGACAGTGACCAAAACACCCAATTACCCGATCCCGGGGGTACCTAGAAAACAACCAGCTTGATACCTTTACCCTTAGCCCGTGCCGGCCTCAGACGCTAAGAACGCGTCTTTGGTCGAACACCATCCTTGAGCCAATTCTTCTCACGACAGACGAAAGACGCTTCCGGGAAGCGACATGCCAGCGAAGAAAGAAAACCAAGATAGAAGAGCGCCAGAAGAAACGACCCAGCTGACAGGATCCAACAGCCAGGATCTGGGGAGATCTGCTAACTTCGCCAACACCGTCTGCATTTGCGGGGGGAGGGGTGGGTGACGAAAACAGCAGGCCCACCCCTTACGAAGTCAGTCCACGTCTACAGCGATGATTGGGGCAAAGAGCTCAAGCTCGACCCCTAATCAACCGAGACCGAAAACTGTAGTCAAGAATTTTGGCTCGTCGCAAAGAACTACCCCCGGGCGGGACTTAACTAAGGTTCCTTTTGTTCGAAACCGGAGAGAAGATATAGAAAAGAATGTTCTCCATTAAATTTTACGTAAAAGATATCATAATATTAGGTTATTGACCTATTCCCCACTGTTTTCCCTCTATCGGCGTTCAAAGCAGGGTGTAGCGCTCCGCGAAACTGGCCCTACGCCATATTTCACAGCGAATATCTCTAAAACGGCTACTGTGACGCACAAAATTATTAGAATAGAACTTGTAGAGCGGAATCTCCTCTACCAGATTCATGTATTGTTTTTTCTGTTTTGATTCATTTTTGTCGAATTTGTAATTAGAGCTCGTTTTCACACCACCCGCGAGGTAGAGCCCTCGGTGCGTTTTTTAAGTGATTTCCCCTGTAGACCTACTGAATTACCATATTGGACGGTTTCACTCGTCATGTCAGTAGGGCCTTTTTCCAAGACGTCGTCATCACGAATATGTCACAGTGTCGTCAGTTTTTGAAAAAAGAAATTCTCCATATACACCAGCGCAAATAATTTTTGGAAAAAAATTTTGAACAGTGTGACAATTATTAAAAAAGAAAGGAAATATAACGCAACCAACGGGAAAAATAAATTAAAGTCGATCCAAGATACGAGGGTGAACTTTTAGGGGTGGAAAATGGTTTTTCACGATGTCCAGCGAAACTAGCCCTTCTATCGGAAAAAGTTAAATGTAAAAGTTGTAGGTAATGAAAAGGTCTATAACTTTTGTATGAACCATTTTTTCACATAACCTAAAATTTTCCGAGAATAATCGATAAAACAGGTTTTCTCGTTTTTGATCTCCCACAAAAAAATTTTTTTCACGAAATTTGGTGGAAACTTACCTTTTTATCTCCCAAACACGCTGTAATTTTTTTTAATGAAAATGTTTATTTTTACATTTTATTGTGATTTTAAACCAAAAAAGAGACCTCATTTTCACCTGAAAATACCCATGTGCCGGAAACAGTTAAAGAAACGGCGGTTTTTATTTTCGTTGAAAGGTCTACTTTTAGATGGTGTAAAAAAGTAAACATTACTATGGGAAAATTTACCAGGAAATGCGAAAAACTGAAAAACTAGATTTTAAAAAGTAATTTTTCAATCATTGTTTAAAATTTTTCATTATTTATTTAAATTCACCGTTGAAATCCTTGAAAAATGTAAGATATAATGTTACGTTAATAAATTAAGTAATTAGAAATCGTTGAAGTAAGTATGGAGTTTGCAAAAAACATGCGAAAATAGTTCTTCTTCTTCTTCTTCTTCTTCTAGCGGGGCGAGGAAAGGTCGCCGCACTCAGGCCTTGTGGCCCATTGTGCAACCGCTAACGAATTTATTGAAAGCCCCCACACAGGTCAGATTCTAGTCCAAAGGCCAGAATCCTGCTTATGGGGGAATTTCTTATTTCCTCCAGCACTGGAAAGCCAATGCCGAGGTGTTTATGCCTCAGGTTCATCAACCTAGGGCAGGAAGTCAGGACGTGGATAGAAGTTTCTTCCTCGTCCTCGCAAAACCTGCAGTCGGGGTGGTCCACCGCCCCCATGGTATGCAGGTGTTTCCTGAAAGAGCCGTGTCCGGTCAAAAGACCTATTACGACTCTGACTTGTCTCCTGCTTAGTCGCAGAATTTGTTTTGTTCTCTCCGGCAAGGGCCCTGAGATGAGGAGCTTCGCTTGCCGGAGTCCTGGGTGGGATGTCCAGTAGTCAATGAACTGGGAGCGGGCCCAGTCCTCTATTGACCTCCTGGCGTTGGATCTAGGGTAACCTAGGGCCGGCTTCGGACCCAGTAGAGGCTTCCGAGAGCCTCCTCTTGCCAGAGCGTCTGCCCGCTCGTTACCTTCAATGTTGCTGTGTCCAGGCACCCAGAGGAGCCTGACCCAATTGGATGAGCCAAGTTCGCAGAGAGCTTGTTTACAGTTTTGAACCAATTTTGATTTGGTTCTTGTCGATGCAAGGGCCTTGAGGGCCGCTTGGCTGTCACTACATATGTGTATATGTTTGTTGGAGTATTCCCTTCGGATATTCTCCTGTGCACAGACCAAGATAGCAAAGATCTCAGTCTGGAATACTGTGACGAAATTGCTCAGGGCATAAGAGAGCTCAGCCCTGGGCCTTTCTCCATATATCCCTGCTCTGGTACCTTCCTCTAGCCTCGATCCGTCTGTGAACCAGACGATATCGGCAGGCCCGAGTGTGCCCTCGAGTGGGTTCCAGTCTTCCCTTTTGGGGATGACCACCTCAAAGGGTTGTGCGAAGGAGAAGGAAGGCACGACGTCGTCACTCCTGGCCTCCAGGAGTGGGTGGGCCTCTATCGCATCAGATAGGGCCCTTGTGTGGCCTAATTGTTCTCCTCCGAATTTCCACTGACCACCACATTTCAGTCTGTAGGCCGCTTTCCGAGCCTCGGCCACAATCACCAAGTGAAGGGGCACGAGGTCCAGGAGGACCTCCAGAGCTGCCGTGGGGGTTGTGCGCAATGCTCCTGTGACTCCCAGACAGGCAAGTCTTTGGAGTTGTGTCAGCTTCTGCCGTATGTTACGCCCGGTTACTGCAGGCCCCCAGACGACAGAAGCGTACGTGATCATTGGTCTAACTATGACAGTATAGTACCACATTGTTACCCTGGGGTTTAACCCCCAAGTTTTACCAAAGGTTCTTCTACATACCCAGAGGGTTGTAGTGGCTCTTTGTATTTGTCTCTCTATGTGATCTTTCCAGGTCAGCTTAGAATCCAAGATGACCCCCAGATACTTCACTGTCCTTGAGATCGTTAGAGTGGTATTGTAGAGCACAGGTTCTACGAAGCCGTCTAGCCTGCGTCTCCTTGTAAAAATGACCAGTTCCGCCTTGGAGGGGTTAACTCTAAGGCACTGGTCGTTGCACCATCTTTGTACGATCTGTAGGGCCCTTTGCAGGAGCCCGCTAACCGTATTTGGGAATTTTCCCGAGATGATGATTTCGAGGTCATCCGCGTAACCCTGCGCAAAGAGATCCTCTTTCTCGAGTTCCTGTAATAGGCCATCGAGAACGAGATTCCATAGCAGAGGAGAGAGGACACCACCTTGTGGGCAGCCTCTTCTCACTGAAACTTTTACTGCCGCTTCCTCGTTGGCAGCTGTGATTTGCCTTCCCGCCAACATGGCCCTCAACCATCTGATGATGGTGTCCTCGATGCCATGATAGGCTGCGGCGGCGCAGATTGAATCAAAGGAGGTATTGTCAAACGCTCCTTCGATGTCTAGGAAAGCCCCGGCCGCAAGTTCTTTGTGGATCAGCGCCTTCTCGATTTACGAAACGATCGGATGAAGGGCCGTCTCCACTGACTTCCCGGCCTGGTAGGTGTGTTGTGACGGGTGCAGAGGCACTGAGGTCAGTGCCCCGTCTTTGATGTACCTTTCAACCAACATCTCTAATGTTTTGAGTAGGAAGGATGTAAGGCTGATTGCTCTGTAGGACTTGGCAGTGTCGTACGATGTGCGTCCTGCTTTCGGTATGAAAACCACTTTGACGGCTCTCCAGGGTATAGGAATATACCCCAAGGCCAGACAGGTTCTCATCAAGTGATAGACCGGACGTATGAGTGTCTCCATCCCCTCTTGCAGAAGTGTGGGGAACACTTCATCCGGTCCCGGGTTTTTGAATGGGTCAAACGTGGAAATAGCCCACCTGACTCTTTCCACTGTTACCACCCTCGAAGCTGTCCTCCAATCCGCTGTGGTGACAGCGGCGCGGCGCGAAAATAGTTACTTTTCCAATTATTAAATCAGTCAGAAAAAAGTGATTACTACCATATTTTTTAATATAAAAAAGTTAATTAATTAGATTCAAGTGCCATTTATGGAATAGAAAATCTTATAATAAAAAATGTATTTATACAGTATTTACATAAAAATTTATACCAAAGATTGTAAACTATATAAATTAAATATTCATGAAAATTATTGCTATTATTTTTACAATATTTTTATATACATTTATCACACTAATTAGAAATATTAATTTTCCATTAGTCTTTGCCTAATATTTATGGATTCATCGTGTATGATATCCTCTGAATCACTTACTTCCCCGTAGATGTCTTTGTCAATATTAGAGCATTTTTCAGAACCATGGCAGTCTGAACATAAATCACAGCTACAACAAATAGTTTTAAACAATATTTAAGGAATCAATTCTTTATCTGTCAATTTGGGCATAATTCCATGTTGGTGTTGCTTCCAGCCCCAATCCGTTGCTGTTAGTTTGTTACCGAGCCAAGTTTGAAGCTGATAGTATGCCCTGTAACAATATTGTTCTGCTGCGTCTTCAGTCGGTAGATGGTTTTCCAAATTAAAAGATGATTTTATTGTTGCTACTTGGTACTTCGGGAATCTTAATTGATTCAAAGTCACATTTTTATTTTTACATTTATAAATTGTCAATTTTTTTCTAGGAAGTATTTAAAGAAAACTAATTATTTTCTATCTTACATTTTTTAAGGATTTCAACTGTGAATTTTAATAAATAACGAAAAGTTTTAAACAGTTATTGAAACATAACTTTTTAAAATCTGTTTTTTCAGCTTTTCGCATTTCTTGGCAAATTTTTCCACAGAAATGTTTATTTTTTTTACACCATCTAAAAGTACACGTTTCAACGAAACTAAAGACCACTGTTTTTTTTAAAGACTGTTTCCAGCACATGGGTATTTTCGGGTGAAAATGGGGTCTCTTTTTTGGTTTAAAATTACACTAAAATGTAAAAATAAATATTTTGATTAAAAAAAATTACAGCGTGCTTGGGACATAAAAAGGTGTAGACCACAAGCCCATGCTAAATTTTTAGGGGGTCATATGACACCACTTGAAAAGATATAATTTTTGTCGTCCTACAAAAATAAATCACTTTGAGCCCTGTGCCGTACATTTTAAGTGGGATATGGGAAAGCTGAGGAAAAGTGAAAACCGTAAACCGCGGAGGTGCATTTTTTTCAAATGACACTGTACGGCTTACGTTTATTTGAACTGTATTTATACCTGTGACTGTGACATCCCAGTCCGGCAACGGCGAGTCGTTAAGTACAGGATCTAGCAGGCCTAGCAGCCGCTGAACGAGGGCCCACATCGTATAACTCAGCAACAAGTCTTTATTAACTAAATTAAATAAGCAGCTTCCAGCCGTTTTTAATAGCTATCCATTCATCTGTAGTGCATAATATGTGATTGTTACACCTATAGTCAACTATTTGTTGACATTTCACGTAATTTCCTTAGTATCAGTTTTGTTTAGCATTAAAAAATGTTTGACATCCACGTTTAAGATTGATGAAAATGATTTAAAATTAGCCCTGAATTATTTTAAATATATGTTTTGGACATACAGATGAATGTATTATTTGCATAAATCATGGGTAAGTCAATTTAGATTTCATTTTTAGTATTGAAATTTTAATATTGCTTCCTTGCAAATAGTTAATTATTTTATAAATACTGTTAGTAGTCAAATCATTTTAGTTCCGCTTTCATTTATATTCCATGTACTTTCGGAAACAGTTCGTGCTACCACATCCGCGATTCTCAATTAAGCGTAGGAAACCTTTGTGATAGTAACTCAAAAATAAGCGACTATTTTGACTACTTAAAGTACTGTGTAGTAACTATTCGTCCAATTTTTGTCTAATAAATGTGGTTACTTTTCAAATATCCTGGAATGGTAACTCTGTATCATTCCATACACAAAATGTATACAAGTACAGCGCATTGGATAAACTTTTTTATTATTATATTAAATAGGTATTAAAGCGAATAAAATAATCAAAAATAGAAGTACAACTATAGCTAATATTGCTGCTAACCTCGCTCTACTCCTTTTTGCAAATTGCGGCGAAATAAATGTCAATTTATAATAACTTAACCTCATTTCATTGTACAGGGCGCGTACACCGTTTGACAGCCGCAGAGATGGGTGCGAGCACAATTTGACAGCTGACGGAACTGACGGACTATTTTCGGTTGACGTCGCGCTGTGGGCGTGGAAGGCAGACAACTCGTTGTTGTTATTTTTTAATAACAGGTTAACTGGTTCTGCTGTTTTGAGATAACAGTTTAAAAATAACAGATCACTGAGAAGTACTGGCCTGAGAATACCGCAGCAGGCAGTTGTAGATTACAAAAAGTATTATTTCAGAGACATTATTATAAACATCATGCTGCTGCCGCTGGCCAACGCGACGGGCAACGTTGCGTTGCCTTTCAGAGTAGTAATAAGGTATCTTGGCTACTGCATCTGTTATTTTCTCACTTGTTATTGTCGAACAAAGTAGTCTGTTAATGTTATTTACAAATAACAGTTATAAAATAACAGGTTGTTAAATGGCAACTCATCTCTAATTGTTTTCATTTGGATTTCTGTGCTACTCAAGTGTAACAAACCGCTGCCTAAGGAATCACTACTTCCTCATCCAGATTTTTCATCCAAGTCACTTTAAAGGAAACATCTTGACTTTGCACTCAGTTCTTTATAGCGCATGTGTTCAGTTCAGGAGTTCAGGTGATTCACAAAAGAACGAACTGTCAGTGCTAGTTTGCCGTTTAGCCGGTTAAGATCAACTTGACGTAAAAATTATTAAAACATTTGATAGGCGGGGTAGAAATGAGTGTCATTTTTAACGTATATGGTAGAAACCAACGCCTCAAATTTTTCTATGACATCTGCTCCAAATATTAAAATTCTATGACCAATAATTTTCACATACTAGAGTGCAAATATAGTCAAGATGTTTCTTTAAAGTGACTTGGATGAAAAATGTGGATGTGAAAGTAGTGATTCCTTAGGCAGCTGTTTTTTTTTTAAATAAAATACTCAATCACCACTCAACTAGATGACTCAATAGGTACTAATCCAAAACGAGCTCTGCTGCTCTCTTGGCCCCACCCCTCTTATCCCCCCATCCGTCCACTTTAGGCGGGCTTGAACCTTTTATAAGTAACTATTCCAAGTACTATTCTAGTGCGAATTTCCGAATTCACAATTTTGTGAATTTTTGTACCACGTTTATATTCATAACTTAAAAGTTTTTTTTGTTAATTTGTTATTTATTTACAAGTTTCATGAGGATTTCGGCAAATTTATTCAAATAAACCCATTCAAATTTAGTAATATTACATTGAAGTAAATCCTTCTATCGAAATTTAATCCAATAATTACATTAATAATAAAAATAAAACATGAAAATAATATATAATATTGAAGAATTCGTGACCCGAAAAGTAATTTTTCTGGTTTTTCTCAATTTTAAGCGGTTTCATGAAAAATAAACCATCAACATTAGACAATTTTAAAATAGATATTTCAACATTTAAAATGAGTCGGATAGAACATCTAAATCGAAAAAGACACTAATAAAGTTTTCCGTGGAAGATTTTGTTCTTTTTTCTCCAAAACTTATAAATATCTCGGAAATTATTTGTCTTCCAGATTCCAAAAAAAATCGTTCTCATTCAATTAAAAAAAGCATACTTTCACAAAATATCATGTAAATTGATTTTTTTTACGAGAAAAAAATAATAAACCGATAAATCTGTTTTTCGCCACTTTCTCGGAAAATTTGTGGTTAGGTTGAAAAATACCTTATATGAAAGTTTTATATTTTTTTATTAGCTACAACTCTTGTGTAGAACATTCATCGATAGGAGGTCCAGTTTCACCGAAAATCGCAAGAAAACACTTCCAACCCCTAAACAGCACCTCTATTCCACAATTTCACATCATCTCGTGTTTAGTTTTTGTTTTTCCTCTTTATTATAACCTTAACTAAATTTTCCGGCCTGTTGCTATTTGTTTTTTAGCATTCAAAATCCGCTTTGGTACCAGCCTACTAAAAGTCAGTTTTACCCCAAAATCGAAGAATCGAGAATACATATTTTTTAATACTTCTTAAGTCATATCTTTGTTACTAAAAAAGTTATCGACCTATTTTTTTTAATGATTATTAGTATCTGGCTACTAGTGCTGTTAAATTGTTCTCCATTCCCACATAACATCTCATGGATATATACATCCAAAGCATATGCATATGTTGGAATTTGAGTATGTATTTTTAAATATACATATGATATGAAATGTATATTCAGGTGCTGACATCCATCAGTGTCATATACACTGTATATTTCTGGAGGTATACACATAACATGTCCATTAATGTACTTGTTTACGGATTGTAGGTCGCAACAGCCGGCAGCCATTAAGCTCTACAGTGTTACTTGCATATAGTGTTTATGTGTGATGGAAGTTAACTGTTTCTCATTCTCTGGATTTTATATTTGGTTATTGCTATATTATGCTGTTACATTTGCATGAAGCTCCTATGATGTAAGAGTATATTTATTATAATGCAATTCTTTAGGGTTAGAAAATTTGTAAGTTTCATATTTAACTGATTGTGGCAGGTGTATAGTATTATACATATGTTTACAATTTGTTAAATTACCGGAAGGTAAAAAAGCATACATAAATATTGATAATTTTAAATATTGTGTAATAATTTAGGTTATTTTGTAAAGTTAGTAGTATATGTTTAAAATAGTTATATAAAATATGTTTCTTGTTAAACTATCTGTGTTTTATTACCTTTTATTTGGATGCCTCTGACGTAGTTCCCACGAACATCAAAACACTTGAACACTTTCATTCGATGTGTGCTACACGATGTGTGTGTTGGAATCATCGAGATGATAAAACTGTTGGTTTCAATCATCTCTCGATGATACCAACATGACTGGGGCAACATGCATCGAGTTCAGTGTTCAATAAGTGTTTTGATGTCCGTGGAAACTACTTCAGAGATATGTAATGTATATTCATAAAATATGCGATTGTGTATATGATTATCATATCCATTGAATGTACACTGCATATGTCTATGTACATTCGTTGGATATGAAATAGATATGGAAGTCGGAGACAAATGTATATGCTAGGAATGTTAATTCCACATCTATTAGATATACATTAGATATACTATCTCCATCTTGTGGATATGCATATCCATAGATTGAATATGCACAGTATGAACATTGCATATAATTTTATTATGTAGATTGTTATTCGCCCTGAAGTTAATTGTGAGTTTATAAGACGTTGTCGTTTTTGTGTAGTGATATTTTGTGTCATCGAGGAACGATTGCGATTTGCTGAAATTTAAAAAGAAGTCAGCGACAAAATTTCGCCAAGAATATTGTAATTGTCTTTAGTGAAACAATCCTGTCTCTAGCTTCAATGTAAACAAAGTTATAGTAAGTTAAACCGAACAACATCTATTGCGCCCTCTCTGCTTTTCTTGCCATATCAAACGCTTAACATTGCACGTTTCTTGTAAGCACGATAACTCAAGAATGAAAAGTCCGATTGTACTAAAATTTAAACAGTAAGTTAGTGTAAGGTAGGGGAATTTTTAACAAAATTGATCAGTAAACAAAGAGTGTATCAATGATTTAAATTAAAAAAAAATGTTTGTTTCATAATTTTTGGTGAATATATAGGTACCATTTTTTTTATCACGACGGTAGTAAAATCGTGTTCAACACTTTATTTCCAAAAGAAAGAAAAAACAAAATTAGGTCGTTAGTAATGAGAAAAGTGTTACCGTGAAATTGACAATTTCCGAGCGTAGGACTGGGAAATTATACCATTTAATTTATAGGACAATATGGCCATTTAATTATACAAATATTTACTAAGAAACAGTAAGGAAATCAGCTGGTTACTAATAAGGTTTTATGACCTCGTTATTTGGACACGCTGAAAGTGGGGGACGTTTCGGTCAAACCATCTATTTTATAGGACAAACGTTCTTTCGAGTTTTTTTTATCAAATTATCTCAAGATTTAACTAAAAAACTAACTCTTAGGAATAAAATTTGGACAATCACCAAATCGACATGTTTGACGCCTACGCACTTTATTAACTACTACTATCGAGAATTTTCGCAGAGAGAAGTTATTCGTTTATGTTCTCCCGATCTCAAGGCATTGTTGACACCCTTAACCTTCAGATATTGTCTGGCTGGTAGTTCAGTTAGAGTTTCAGCACAATTTTATGCATCTCGCCTTGCGTTTCTGTTGCCGTTCGCTTATGTATTCCTTGAATTTACTTTGGAAACTAGTTATGATGGCAGATGTTTTTGTAGCGAGAAGGTGCGCATGAATAGCTGATAGTCTGATCTAGAGCCAGGTAGATTTTTACAAAGCTGATGATCCCCACCTAGTCCCTATCATAAAATAGTCAATCTGAAATGTACCACCAGATAATAGCCAAATGACTGTGTATGTTAAAAACATATTCTTTATAGGATTTTGCAAACAGCAGAAATAATTATCTATGAGAACGAAAAGAAAAACTGTTAGTAAAGTTATTGATTTACAATCTTTGCATTCCTTCGATACCCTGAATTCTGGTTATGCTAGCAATTAAAATCCTAAAATGAATTTGTCTTTCTTACTGGACAATTCTCATTGTAACACTAGTTTCCACACAGTCCCCTACGGCTATGCAGAGTAAACCAATATCCACATAACCCCCTACGGCTAAAAACTGTTTTTCATTCATTCAATGTCAAAAATTAATATAAAAAATTTGGTAATTGTCTTGGTTCTTGCATGAAACATCGTGTGAGTGGCTTTGTGCCTTTCTGATGAGCTGCAGAATAATGACGAAAAACGTTTCAAATGCTAAGCATTTCCAAGAAACAGAATGATAGATTTCATGAAAACGTAATCTATTTGCATGAAAAATTTTTCAAAAGACAAGGTATGTAAATAAATTCATTTTAGGCCTTTGTTCTCATTTTAACTGAATCTTCGTAGCCGTAGGGCGTTATGTGGATACTGGTTTACTCTGCATAGCCGTAGGGGGCTGTGCGGAAACTAGTGTTACAATGAGAATTGTCCAATAAGAAAGACAAATTCATTTTAGGATTTTAATTATTAGCATAACCAGAATTCAGGTTATCGAAGGAATGCAAAGATTGTGAATCAATAATTTTACAAACAGTTTTTCTTAAGAGAAAAGTTAAGGTTCTCATAGACAGTTTTTTCTGCCGTTCTCAAAATCCTATAAAGAATATGTTTCATGACTGTGTATGTTGTGTTACAGTCTATTTTCGTATCTGCACAATTAAATTTAAATTTCGTAATATTCGTTTTAGTCGAGTCTATATAGTATAACTGGTTGCCTACCGTTCGTGCTCCATGTGAGCCACGTATGGTGTTGCTGGTCCTGGCAACGCGTTGCTAGCAACACACACAGAAGCGTACCTAATTTCTTAAGAAGCGAGTTCCGAACGTCTCGATTGTAACCTTTTCAAGACCGTTATTGTGAATTAAACTTATTGTTTTGTTAATGGAAGTACGAAATACAATATTATGTGTGGAATATAGACGTCGTTAGGGAGATTTATCAGATTTGTGGGTTACGTTGTATAGTGGTCATGTGGAACGTACCCAGGAAGAGGTTTGGTCATCCTCGGATTTTGACAGAGGTTTCCGTCTTGACCATTTTTGGTGATTTTTTTCCGTTTGTCTGCCGAAGATAAGTTGTGTTACTGAGCACGTGGATAGCAATTTTGTAGATTTGCTCCTTTAATGGGATATGGTGCTGTAGTGACAAATTTAGCAGTATTTTATTTTGGTATTTGAGTATTATTTTCTGTTGGGGAAGTACTGTTACGGAATTTTCCCAATAAATCGACTTGCTGGAAGCACATGGCAAAGGAATTCTTTAAGCCCACTCGACATCTAAGGTATGCCTCTAAAATCTCTCTGGAAAATAGATTTGTAATGTTCGTTATTTCTTTATTGCAGGGCTTGTACTTTTTAGTTGTTATTTTTAGTTTCATTTTCACTTTTACTTTTACGTTACTTTTATTTGGACTTTTACTGGTACCGCTTCCTGTATGTTTGACCCTACGTCTTACCTTTTTGGTTATTTGTACATCTGTATGTGAACTTTGGTTTTGCTGAAACTTGGTTGGCAAGCTATTGGTTGAATTTGGAATCCTGAGTTGTACCGGTGAGACTCTCCTGCCTGGTTCCATTGGAAGCTACGCTCCCCTGGTACGCCTAGTGTATACATTGTGAAACCTGCTGGAGGTAAGCGTCTTTAAATAGCCTAACGAGGGACCTGATATAACATTCCACCTTCTACGTGAGGCATAGAGAGCCTCAGTTTTCTTGTGGTACTAAATTGCTGGCATTCGACCCACGTAACTACAGTTTTTCCACCTATTGCACTTAATATTTTACACGTTAAATTTAAATTATCAGTAAATATTTTGTACACGATCAATTAAATTTTTAGTAGTTTTGAACACCATGCTTGCAACTTTTTAACGTTGGTCAATTTAACCTATTGTCACCTACCTAGTTTACATTGTTTTGTTAATTTTACGTTATTATTCAGTATTTTAATGTAATTATCTAAGCCAGTATATCTTGGGGGGTCATATTTTGCATATTATTAGTTAAGATTTTATTAGTTTTAAGTTGTCGTATATTTTGTGTTAGGTTAAGTGTGGGTCACACATCTAAGTATATTGATTGTGTGTAATATTATTTCATGTGGCATATGGTTGTAAGCGTACCTAAATGTGATCATTAAATCTGTTATAGTAAGACGTGTATTTGTTTTCACCAGCATACATACAGCGTTCCAATTTGTCGAATTAACTCCCCAAGGACTTGTCTAGTCGGCCGTGTGAGCCTCTTTCGCCACCAATTGAATGCAGAGAGGGGACTGCACATAAAACATAAAAATTTTGTTCAGGGCACAGGGTGACCACCCTACCCTGCAATATTGCTGATACATCAGCCTCTAAAGTTAAATTCTTTTATACCATTCCCCTTTATTTGGTAGCTCTGCAACAGTTGTTGGAATACAGTATTAACTATCGAGTACATACTGTCAAATTAAAATTAAATTAGCCTTTCGCCCAATCATTTCGTTCTCCAACACCAAAGGACCCCGTACGAAACATACAGAAATTGGTTCTTTTCACATCGTCGTAGAATACTTCCAACTCCGCCTCGTCTGCAGTAGCTGTAGGTGCTTGTACTTGTAACAAGTTTATTATTGTTTACTTGTCGTGCTTCTTAGGGAAACAACCTGATCACTGACAGATCTATACCTATGAACTGGTTTAATTGTTTGATTAAAGATCCGTATATGTTTTCGACGCCCATTACTGTTTATTACCATCATATGCAAAAATTTTTAATTTTCATTTTTAGGGTGCCCTATTCGATGCCCTATTCGACTATTGATAGGGGTGATGGTGTGTTACACCGCATTTGTTAACTACACAATTATCGGCAATATTTCACTCAGCGTTGCAGCTATGGTTCAGACTTCAGCAGAGACAAAAGCTTCAAATTGTATTGCTAAGAAGAACGGAACCGCCCCAGAACCGCCAGATGTAAGTTTAATATACTAATATTATAAAGACGTAAGTTTATCTACATGTAAGAAGTACTTCCCGAAATTACTTCATCGGTTAGGGCGCAGTGGTTAATATCAATTTGAAGAGATTAGAATATGATAATAACTTATTAACCTTGTCGATTAAAAATACATTATAAAGGGTGTCTGCTAAGGCAATGCCGATCTGTAACAGGGTGGTAGAGGGGTCAGTTGGCATCTATATGAACCAAACATATCTATATGAAAAACTCTTTCTGAAAAATTTCCCTTTTTATCATTTATATAAGTATTACGCACTATATTAAACTTTTGATGTTCTGTAATTTTGTTTTTCCTTATCCGAAACACACAAACAATAAGAACATTGTACATTTTTTTGAAAGTCACCTAGATATTACAATTACTGTTTGAACTTCTCTATTTTATCATCTTTCCGTGGCCTCATCATACATATCATCAAGTTTCACCACTCACTAAAAGGAGATGAAAGACTGTCAATCGACAATAATTATTAATTTTATCAAAATTCGCGTTCTTTAAACAAAAAAAAGCCATCGTTTGAAAAACTTTCTTTAAAAGAAACATTGTTATTTTAGAACAGATTTATTATTTTTGGTGTTCAAATTGAGACTCGTTATTTATAATGCATTTTCTAACCTGTCTTGTAATTTCAGAGTAGTTAGTTGTTTTCAATCTTATTTCCTGTCCTAGTTGTAAAGCAGCTATCTCTATTTTCGCTGCTAGTTAAACACGGTTTAGTATTATTGTCTAAATGTTATTTGTGGCATTATCTTAATTTTTTTCCTTCTTCAATTCTTTGGGAATTTCACTGCCACATGTATTATGTTTTCTTTCTAAGCGGTGCTAGGGGAATCTACAAAATATATCACAATTAACCAGTATTACTGGTAAAAAACCTCTACGCCCGTGACGTTTACGTCAAAGGATCAGTTAAAGGTTGGTTTTGATAACTAAACAACACAAATAAGTATAAAAGCTTGAAATTAAATATTTCGCCGACGTTTCGGAAATCTAATCTGTTTCCTTTCTCAAGGCTTTTTTTGAAAAATCTTTTTTGCTGTGTATGACAAATACACAGCTCTAAGAATGTTTGTTATATTCAATATCCATAGATACTTACTATTTACATAGAACTGTTGATATAGTTAACAGTTTTTTAGTTTCTATACAATGTTAAGTTTGTGAAGTTCTTCTTTTAACATTGGCAGCCAAGTTGTACAGACATCTACGGAACAATTCGACACGCAATT